>OY728128.1:1532018303-1533347716 GCA_963277665.1 Viscum album | reverse complement strand
GAAGTTATTGAACATTGTCCCAGTCCAACCACTATGACTGAGAGCCATTGTTTTCATAGGTTGGATTGATTTTATTTATATTTATGGAATATATATTACAATTTTCCAATAAAGTATCAAATTAATATCTGAAGAGATCAATGTTCCTTTAGTAATATATATTTTAGAAAAATTTAAAGGAACTGAAGAGAAGGTTTGTTAGCTCACCAATTCCTACACTACCTTATAGTGGATAAGGTATTGTGATATTTAGTGATGAATCAACAAAATTAATAGGATTAATTATCACGAATAATTATGTGGCGATATCTTATAACTCATGATAATTTAATGTTCAGGATTAAAATTACCCTACTAATGATTAATTACAAGTTGTAATAGATTATTAATTCAATATATGGTGGAATTATCTTTATAGAGAATGTTATGTCATTGATAATGATTATAAAAGTTTAAAGTACATATTTTCATATAAATAGTTTAATATGTTCAAGATAATATGGTTTTATTTGATTATATATTATGATTTCTCAATAGATTACCACTCTAATAAAGAAAGCATAGTGGTTGATTATTTTATTTGAAAGGATTATGATATATTATCTATGACAAGGATGAAAAATGATCCATTGTTTTTTATATTTTTAAAAGGTTGAATTTGAAATTTTTTATTGAAGGGTAGAAATCATATCTTACTAAAATGATTGTTTAACCATATATCTAAGTAAATATTAAAGATGATAACAAGGAAGATTATGTATTGCAAAAGAATGTGGAAAATATTGCTCAGTTAAAAATTTATTATGATTGAGTTCTAATGCTTAGGAACCATATATACATCCTATCCAAACTATATTTAAATATGGAGTTTTCAGATGAAGCTTATATTTCACTATTCATTATTTATCCTTTAAGTACAAATATGTACAGGGATCTGAAAGGGTATTTATTGTAGGGGAAAATAAAGAGAGAAATATAAATGTTTGTATCTCCGTACTTGTTTTGTAAAAATATTAATGTTGAGAAACATAATTCTAAGGGGATATTACAACCATTTCCCATACTATAATAGAGATAGGAAAAAATCACCTCAGTTTTTTTCATCAGACACCCCAAAATATCTAAAATTTATAATTTTATTTCAGTTGTAGTTGATCACCATACAATGTCATTGGGAGTAATTACTATTAGAGTATATTTATCTCTTGATTATCTTATCATAATATATATTATGGATTTTGAATAATTTCAAGGAGTACCAAATTTTTTTGTATCTAATCAATATTTTTGTTTTACCTTAATGGTCTAGAAAAATCTTCAGTTGGATCAAGATTCCAATATGGGTTTCAACATATCTTATAATCCTCAGACAGATGTTTACTCACAAATAACCATTCAAACAATAGAGTAATACCTAAATACTTTTTCTAAAAATTTCCATGGTTGTTTTGAGAAATACCTTCCACTATTCTGGTTTTTATAAAACAATAGATTTCACTAAATAATTCATATGGATCCTTATGAATACCCCTATAGAAATAAGAACAGAACTAAGATTTTCTGGGATAAATTTATATAAAGAAAGATTTTGGGGCCTGATCTGGCTGATGAAATTGTAGATAATGTTATATCCATTCAACTACACATCAAAGTAGCTCAGAATCGATAAAAATGTTATGCTAAAAATCATCAGTGGGATCTGGAATTCTAATATTGTAAGAAGGGATGGTAGCTTATCGCTTAGTGCTTTAACCGAACTTGTATCATGTGGATAATGTGGTCAAAGTATCCCTCCTGAGGAATTATATGCATGATCCTCCAATTTTTCTAAACCTAGATATTTTACCACTGGTTCGTGATATCTCCTATGAAAAAATAATAGTGTAAATCATGGATCGTTGTGATAAAGTACTATATAATAAAACTACTCAGCTGGTTAAAATCATTTGGAGAAATTAGAAATTCGAAGAAAAAAATTCGAAACCATGGTTGTGATGAAATAGAGATATCCACAATTTTTATGTTATATTTGGTGGAATTTAAATGGTGAAATTAATTTTTAGGGGAGTAAATTGTAAAACCCGAACCGTTTATAATATATTTCTCTAAAACCAAATATATTTTTTTCAATATCTTGTGATACACATAACTAAAATTCTAAATAAACCATAATATAAAATATCATTATAAAATATCAACTAAATGTATTGATTGAATAAGAATAAAAACATTTTAAAAAATATGTTTAATGTTTTTAGATAATGAAAATATAATGATAAATAAGTACTCATTTTTCTGTAAATCCATTATATGTTTTAAAAATACATTTTATTCAAAAAAATTATTATTTATTTTATGATATAATAAAACAATAAATTTCTATCAATTTTATAAAATTTATTTTAAATAATCATTTTTCTGTTGAAATCAACATGTTAAAAATATCTTGACGGAAATGTTGTGAATTTTCTGAAAATAATTTTTTTCACAGAATTATGAAAAATAATGATTTTTATTAAAAATAATCTTTTCCTTTAACAAATTTAAAAATTATATTTTATATTAAATCTAATTTAAAATTACCATTAGTTCATTTATTATTATTAATTGTTAGATTTAGGTTTTTGTAATGAATTTTATATGGTATTTTTGTGTAAAAAATTTTATACTTAGGAAATCATTTTTTCTGGAAAACTCATTTTCATCACATTTTTTGGGTTCAAAATAAAATTGAATTCTAAAAAATCATTGAATATAAATTGAAAAAATTAATTAAATATTTTTAATACTCGTAATTAACATTTTAGAATAAAGTTAACTTATCTTTTTGTCTAAATGAATAGTAATAAGTGTGAATAAATTACCCTGGTTTAGGATAAAACGAGTTGACCGGTAGTGATAAACAAATAGATAAATCCACTTTTACCTATTATTTATGTATAAATACAATTTCATGAACATATTTCGACCTAATAATAACTCATATTTTAATATTTGGCCATTTTGAATCATTAATATTGATTACGACATTATTATAATTTTATCTTATAGGAAATTCATAGTGTCTCGTCTACCCCACTTATAAATTGACACCACTCGTTTTTTTAGATCACATTGAAAAAAATAGTTCAAAAATGCTCAACCGAATTCCTTTATAAAATTATATACCCATGAATTATAGTTAATGTCCTTAAAATACCATTGAAACTATCCACCAAGAAGTATCTAAATGATGTTCATCGAAGGAGAGTTAATCATCCCACCTGACCTCTTTCAAATTACTTATATTTTTAACCCTTATAAATTTGTGTTATTCATCATAAAAGGAAAATTTTACTATCCTAAATTTATTTAAATTTTATTGAAAATATATAATGATAATTATTCACCATATTTTCCATTAAATGGAAAGTGGAAGCATCACTTGTTTGTACGTGTGGACTACCGCCTCCACATAGTGATACAAATCACATTCCATTACCATATTTCATGGAATGTCATTATGATGGGATTAATTTTTATAATTTATATCTATAAAATAATTATACTTCTATAATTATAATATAACATCACCTTCTTAAACTTAAATCTAATGAATAAATAATAATGTCCCTCGTGCGTACGTGTGGACTACCACCTCCCCAGGGCGATATAATTCATTTTTCATTTATGAATTACATGTATGACAATAAGAATACATTTAATGAAGATATTTAATATTTAATATATATTAATTATTATTTAATGTTTTTTTATTATTAACCTTACATTTATTCCATCCATTAAAAATTGAAAATAGTGTTTGTGTGTATGTTTGATATATCGTCTCAATGAATACTATTAATAATTTTCTTTCTTTTCCTTTTATAGATGATTAAAAATATGTATATAATGATTATATGATATTTATATCACAATTATAATTATACATATTATGGAACCATGATAACTTTTCACGGACTAAAACTTTATAATTGATACTCTCTTTAAAAATTAAATAGTTTTCACCTAGAAATGATGATTTTAATAATGAATTATTAAAAAATGGTTATTGAAATGTTTTATATGCATCATATTTTATATTAAATATATGTAGATTATTATTTCATAGAATTATTGTAAATTTTAAATTGATAAAAATGATGCTAGATATCTTTTCAAGAATGTCGAACTTGATGTAAGTGATCTATGTTGTTATCTCATGGTTTATTGGGATTGTTTACAATTAAGTTTCTGATAATGAAAATTTATAATCTATCTCTCAATAATACCATGATTTTTATTACCTTGTTGTTTTTGGGATAACTTTTGTTTTCATTTCATTTTAATTTCATTAATAATTCACAATACTAAAAGAGTGTTTTGAATGAAAAATGACCTTATTTCCCTCTTATGTCAAAAATAATTTTTCTTTCATATTCATGTTTCCTGAGAAACATTTAAAATAATGTTTTTTATATTATCCTATAATTTATTAAAGTCATTTTTCACTATTATTTACTATTTATAAAATGTTTTAAATCTATTATTATTTTAATTTTCTTAATGAGTTTTTTTCAAAAAATTTCTAAAAATTTGAAAGTATTAATTATTTTAACATACACGCAGGACTATAATTTGCTACTATCATGGCCGACACATGATTTGAAGTTACATTTAAAAATATCCAATGTTATTGTTAGTGAATGTATTTTTACTGATATTTGAAGAATTTTTATATTTTAAATAAGATATATCAATGTGAATGTTATATTTTCCACAAGAAATATTTGAGTGATCATTTAATGAAAATTTTAATTTATGATAGAATTATTTGATGAAAATTATTCTTTACTTGGGTTATGATCCAATTATACAATCAACTATAATTTTTGTATGGTTGTTGATGATGATGATTTAAGGATGATTATATGAAATCCATTTATTTCACGTGTGTTAATTATGTTATGATGAAAACATTGTGAACCTTGTTTCTTTTCCATGAGTAATGTGACGATAAAGTTATTAAATGTTTATAAATACCAAATAATTTCAGTGGGTCGTGATATGATTAATGTTTTATGATATTTTTTCACACATATGTATAATTTTAATTATGTGACATGTGGGACCAAACTTATATATATTACTCCAATTCATTGGTTGAGGATGGATATCCCACGAGATAATAATGATTGGAATGTGGAGTGTATCAAATTCATTAAGGGACACTATCAAACATCAATGTCTTGGGAGTGGAACTTGACTATGGATATAATGAAATGGGAGTAAAATAATCCACTATTAATGTTTTTTATGTGATCCTTGACCACATAAATGATTTTCTATGCTTATATATATGCCTCAAATTTATTTCATATGAAAATTTTATGCTCTAATGACTCATGTGTTTTTATTCCTATATGATTCATGTCTTATTAACTATCAAACTATATTCCATGACTCATGATTATTATCTATGATATTCTATATATAGATTTAAAATATTAAGCACACTTCCTTATACCATTATTCTCTTGTTATTTTTATGTGATCAAGGATATCTTCCTTAATTTCCCTTACAAAGTATTTGAGCTTAGCCTTTATTATTTGTTTCCCCAATTATGATGTATGGTTTTGAGTATAGTATATATAAGAAGGATTATATTTGTAAAGAACACATGGGGTATGTTTTATATCTCATAGGAAAAATTTTTTATGTATCTATGATTCAAAAGAAACTAAACCAGTATGATTCTTGTGTGGATCATAAGGCTAGTTATTGATTATTCTCCTAAAATGATGTATTATTTATGTATGAAAATTATGGGTTTCTATATGTAATGTGATGGAGAATATATTATTATTATTATTGAGATGATATTAAATGCGAATATATAAAAATTGATGATGGATTTTGTGAGTTCTATCTATTACACATGAATGAAGGTAATTTAATTCAATCCATATAGGATAAAGAATACCATAAAGTTACATGATGAACGTATAAAGTATAAGTTTTTTCAATGATAAAATCATGAAAAATCAATATTGAATGAGAATAATGAGTGTTTTAAATTTATTAAATGATTTTTTGGATGATATATGGTGTAGTATAGATGATAATTATAAAATAAAATGATTTCAGAAGATAGAAAATCTAAGAGGTCTATATTCTAGTTTACAAAGGAATTAATTTAACATGGTGAAAATGATATTTTCTTCATATAGATTATGCATCTTCAATGTAAGTGATAATTTCAATGGACAATGACATTCCCTAAGAATTTTCAAATACCAAGAAATATATAAAGGGATGGGTTGTAAGGGTCATTTAATGAATTTGTTTTGAATGTTTTCTGGAACATAAGAATCATGGTAAATATTTTAAGGGCCATCTTTCAGTTTGTAAGCATTCATCAGAAATTCCATAAGAGTGATTTAAGAAATAGTAAGATTCATTAGCTCTTATAAAAAGTAGTGCTAACCAAAAAAATTGGATTATGAGAGAAAAATGATAGTGGTTCGTAAGATTAATTTACTTTTATTATGAGAGTAATACATAATTTGTAGGATTCTATGTATTAGTTGAATATGAGAAGATGAATTATTTAGATGGTGAACAATCAGAAGATGTACAATCATTGTCGAGTTTTAATTTAATCATAATATGAGGATGATATTATTAGTAAGAAGACCAAACTTTATTAACTATTCAAAAGATTATTTATGTGATAATATGATTTTCTTTCATGCAAAAAATATCATAATGATTCATATGGATATTGTGATTCAGAAAACTTGAATTTAATAGATTCATAAGAAATGGAATCTATGATTGAAGGAGTTGAGAATAAACAATTGTATTATGAATCAACCATACGAAAATATTTAATGGATCTTGAGAAAGAATCAGACATGAAATAATCTTTTGAATATGTATCATTTATTTTTATTAGTGTTATGATATTAGAAGAGTTAAATAGAATAAGATTGTTTTGGTTTCTTAGAAAAAAAATCATAGAAACAGATGATATTTAACAATAACCTATCGATCCCCAATGTCCCCCATGCCACACCACAATAATCAATGTCAACCCTCCATGTGGTGTCCAAAATCCTCTCCACATGCCATGAAGAATTAACTATCCCCAACTATCATATAGTTTTATTCCCCCTCCCCTATAACTCAAACATGGGACATTGAGAATAGCATCCCACCAGGTAGAATTATGTGTACCATTATGTCAGTGGAATAGTGGTAATAATAATTCTCCTTAGTGGGATTTTATGCCAGAGGTTCCAAGTTCGAGTTATGGGGGAGGTGGAATAAAATCCCCTGATAGAAGTGGATAGTACTTTCCATGTGGCATGTGGAGTGGGATATGGCCACCGCATGTTTGGTTGATGTGTTCGATTGCGGTGTTTCATGCGTCCCACTGGGGATCATCGCATAAAATAGTGATTTTTATTTAGTGATCCCTGGTGGGAACCATTCAACACCTCTGTTGGCCACATCAACTGGCCATGTGGTGGACAAACACCTCTCCACTTTCCATGTGGCTCGTACTATCCACTTCCATATGAGGATTTTATTCGGCCTCCCCAATAACTCAAATGTAGGAACTCTGGAATAAAATCCCACAAATGTTCATTAGGAGTACCATTATTCCATTAGCTTACTGGTAATTATAATAGTCCATGGTGGGATGTTATGAAATAGGACCCAAGTTCATGTTATGGGGAATGGGAAATAAAATGTCCATATGGTAGGGGAGAGTACGACATGTGGAGACGTATTTGGCGGCCACATAACCAGTTGATGTGGCCGATTATGGTTTCAAATAAGGCCCACCAAGGATCATTACATAAACAAAAGGTGAAATCACACCTGCATCAATTACATAGATCCTATTAGAAAAGATGTGTTACAAATAAATGGAAATATTCATACCCGCAATATGGGGAAGATGGTATGTTTCTCCCGACATGGAACTATAGTAGATAGAGTTGGTCCTCGAGGACCCGACATTTGGTTGGTAGATATGTGCTATATTGATTCAATATATCAAACTTTATTATATTCATTCAATATATGTGTATATTTCATATGTAGTTATTATGTTTCGTTGGTTCTATCTTCCTATTCTTTGTGCTCACACCCTACCTGGCCATTTTGGTGGGCTTATAGATAGGATGATTAGGTATCCCAGGAAGGGAAAGGGCCACGTGGTATATGGTTGAGAATGTAAAGTAGGAGGCTGTTTTTGTTTTTGAATAGAGTCCAAACAAGGTTCCCATTTCTTCCTTTACTTATTAGATTTACGTTTACATGAGATCATTTTTTTGATTGTGTTATTGTATCATGTATTCCATCTCTCAGTTTCTGCATGTATTAATCTGAATAATTATTTTATTTAAATAAATATGTTAGTACTTATTGGTACCATGTCATTATATAGAGGGTATATTCTCCCGATGGCTTCATCTAAAACTATCATTGTTATTTGGTAGCCTATTGTGTACAGGGAAGTGGGCATGTGGTCATGTAACATCCGGCTTGGACCTGGTGGTTCAGTTTTGGTTTTTACAAAATTTTATTAGTGGTTCTAGATTTACTAACTTGTATTTTCTATTTTCCATGGTTTGGGACAAAAATAGACACGAGTTTGGATGTTTGGGAGTAATTAATGGGAACTATATTCTTGTTTGATCAGTACAATATAGTGGACCTCTCAGTTGCAATAAAATGGGACAATTATGTTTTGTTGTCACTGTTGAATAAATTCACCTTGGGTGATCCACATGATTTTGATATGTTATTTATGGGTTTTATTTTGTGTTTATGCATAATGTAAGGTACATAGGTTCACATATCATATATTTCTGTTTATTACGTTAGATAGAGACCAAAAATTTAAATGAATGTTGAAATTGTGATAGATACCATTCTATATTATTTCTACAATGATTTTTTGTATCCCATGCCTCATGTATAAAACTAATTGTGGATAACATTCAGGTAATTAAGGCCTTACTTGGGTCTTGGGTTATACTTATGGGGTTATCTCTTTTCATTATGGGTACCATATTATGTTAATTTTTTTTGTGAACCCTTGAGTGTGCTTGTGTTGTTTTTCATTCCTTATTTAAATTTCCTGATTTTATCATCCTAGTTTTCACTGTGTTTTGTAAGTAATTCCAAGAAATTCTTCCTTATATACATCTTATGTAGTGATTTGTACCCCATTTCTTATGATAATATGAATTTGAGTATTCTCTCTTAGTTTCTCCAGCAGGTAAAGCTATAGAGATGGTCCCGATGGGAATCTTTCGACTAGTGACTATTCAAGGTGGAGGTGCCCACATGGGTTAGCCTTTTATGGTTAATGGAGATCATGATTTTTAGCTTCATTATCCCAATTCTTTTAGGGTACATGGGGTACTTATGATGTAGAGGATTGGTTATGAACAATTGAGAGGATTTTCTACCAAGTAGAGACCCCATAAGATTGCCATGTTACAATTACGACCTGTATGCTTCAATGTGTTGTTTAAGGATGGTGGGATTTCAAGATGTAGGCATGAATATAATAAGTGATGATTTGTGAGACCATAAAGTAATTTGTTTTGGATTTATTTCATGATACACTGAACATAGATCATTTTTAGGAGTTTATGGAGGTAGGATATGAGACAAGGATAGTGTAAACCTATGAACACATTAGACTAAGCTAATTAGATTTTCTCCTCTATTGGAGAGGAACGATGCTTTGAAAGAAAGACAAATTGGAGTTTTCATGTACCCCAAGATAAGTAGGAATGTCTATAATTTTGATCTGACTACCTATGTAGTGGTTCATAGAAAATCACTGATAATAGATAAGGGGATTAATGATGACATAGCCTTTGGTTTTTTTATGATTATCGGTGAAATGACATGTCACATCTCCCGTACGACAAACACTACTTCTTCTATGAATAGAAAGAGGATGTCATATGATGGACCTCAAGATAATGATCAAAATTTAGAGAATTGTAATGTTTTTTCAACCCCTTCTATGGTAAGAGACTCAAATATGTGTTAAAACCGTTTGAGGAAGGTATGCCCTCTCATGGATTGTCTAGTACACCTCATTAATTGTAACCACTTTAGTATGATTTTGGTATCTAAGAGGGTTCTATTCCAAGGTATTGGGGTTAAAAAAGAAAAATTGATCAATGGTGCATGCACATGACCTCACCATATGGTTCTGACCTAACAATGGTTGGTAGAAAGGGAGCCTATGGGGAAAGTGGAGAGGAGGATGACAGGGCATGTGCAATTTTTCTTGCTCCAACAGAAGGTGGAGAGGAACGTTCCACTGTTCATGGTATGAACATGTTTCCTTTATATCTATATACTACTGGGTTGTTTCTATCAATTCCATTGAGTGATGTTTTTATTAATATATTAATGGTGGAATTAAAAATATTATAATTAAAAGCATTTTCATTAAAAAAATAAATTTATTTTTTATTTGGAAACAATTATGGTGGGGAATAGTAGTTCTATGACTTGAAAAAGTTCATTAAGATGAGAATAATAATGGTGGGGAGAATTGTAACATCCCCATTTTTAAATTATTTTAAAAACCCACTTATATTGAGTAAAATTATAAGTATTTTGGTGTGAAAGTTTTAATTTTTTTACATGTTTTTTATGGATTTACAAAAGTATAAAATCTATTTTTAACACTTTTGAATGTTCTAGGGAATATTTTAAAAATTATTTTCTCAGCCATTGTATGTTCATGAAACCTATAGAGCCTCTGCATTGAAAAAATAAAAATATTAAATAAAATTTATTCAGATGTGTGTGATTATTTTCCAAAAAAAGATGTAATAACTCACAAACTGTATTTTGGATGGAAGATATGAGACCTCCATTTGGTCACGAATTTTGGTTGTACACTAAGTGGGGTATAACATTTATATTTGTGTGGTGTTTGACAATATCACACATGATAATATTTTTTTATAAATTATTTATTTATCATTCTTATTTTAATTGATAAAAAATTAATATCACTAAAACAGTGTGTCATATGAGAAATCAGAGACCTCCATTAGGTCTTGGAAATAGGGTTTACCCTAGGAGGTCTAAAACATTTCACATGTCAGATGTTTGTTCAGAACATACACAAGGATATGTTACTTGGTTTACCAATTTTCTGGTGGGTCGCTAGAATTAAGAATAATAATTTTATTATTATTATTATTATTATTATTATTATTAGTTGTGTAAAATATAAATTGAAAATATACTTCGAGGAATAATAGTGGAAATACTAAATAAAAAATACAATAATGGTCATATTATTAATGGTTCCAATTAAAAATTATACGTTTTGTTGATATTAATTTTTTAATCATTATTGGAATTTAGTATTTTTTTTAAAAAAAAATTAATGGTGATATTAATGTGAGAGAATTAAAAATAATAGTAAATATTATTGTTATTATTATTTCGGGAAAATAATTTTATTATATATATATGTGGGTTAATTAAATATATGTTTGCAAGTGAATATATGCATACTAGGATGTTTATATATATACACGTGTGTGAAAATGTAGGTGTTCATTTATATATATATGTAACAAATATAAATAAATAAATATTTAGTTTATTTTATTTATATATATTTATTGAATAGTTCATGGTTTTAAGATGAATAAATAATTATATGAATATTTAAGTTAATATGAGTGTCATGAGGCTTTACAAGAAGGATGTTTTAAGTCAGATTGTCCCTTTGTAATGATTTAAAGAGAAATAATTTTAATCTATAGTGAATATAAATAATAATAAATTAATGTAATTTAAAAAAAACATTAAAATTGGGGATGGGGGAGGAAAGAGGCACCTACCTCTTCTTTTGAATGTTTTTTCGTTTCCCAAAATTACTTTTTTTTCTTTTCTCTCTCTTATCTTTTTATTTTATTTTATTATATTTCAAAAACTTCTATTATTAATATCTTATCTTATATTTATCGAATTAACACACTATTAGTGTCATTGGTTTTGTCATGATGAAAATAATTTTAAACATTTTTTATGAAAGAAAATAGGATTCTATAGTTCATTTAAACCCGAATGTCAACCCTCATTGTCATTCATCATTGCAAAAAGGTAGATATCTCTTGACAGTAACACATGTTTTATACATGTTATTGAAATGATTTTTGGAATGTGTGTAGATTCATAAATATCTTCACAATATTTTTTATTATATATGGATTTTAATTATATTTTGGCATGTATGAATGACCAATGAGATGACTGTTTGTTGTTTGGTCAAATGAGGAGTGTGTTTTATAACTTTGACTGGTCCTTTTGTTTCTTGCATATGGATGATTTTGATAATTTTATTTCTTGTTTGAAGTGTTGTTGATCTTCAATATTATATACATGTTTTCATGTACTGTTTTTCTCTATTGTTGATGTAGGTTATATCATTTGGACTATCTCGTTCTAAGAGACTTGTATGAGATATTGGTTGGTACGTACATGGGTTATCCCGTCAAAGGGATGTGGAATATGTGTTTTTTGAAAAATCTCATAAATGAGGGGATCTTCCAGACATAAATGGTGACATTCTTATAAAAATTGTTCCAAAGAAGGAAAGTTTCTCCCAACATGGTACCGAAGTACATAGATTCATTCCTTAAGGACCCGAGATGTTGGTGGTACTTGTGTGATCTATTGTTCTTATTTTTGTTCCTTTTTTATATTAATGTCAAACAATTGTATATTTATGCACTATTGTTACGGGATATTAGAGGATCCCTACTAAGTCATGTACTCAAACCCTACTCAGGTATTTTAGTGTACTTGTAGATAACATTATTGGGGATCCAATGAAGGGAAAGTACCCTATGGTGGACAGTTGATCTGTTGAAGCAGTAGGATACGGTCATTATTGGGCGGTGTTAAAACAATATGTTTGATGCTACAATTACTTATTAGATTTAATTGAACTAGAAAAACAAACCTGATAAGAATGTAAAGGAAGATGCTTTACCTATGAAACTTTTATTATATCATGAATCCCCAAAACACACACTTCCTAGTTTGAAATATAAAAATTATTTGTCTTCTAAAAGAAAACTGAAAAAAATTATTATGTATATTTTTAAAATCTAGGAAATTTCTGGTATATTTTTTGGTGAATTAGATATATATAATAAAATTTAAGAAAACATTAAAAAATAAAATAAAACAAATTCACGTGTGCTACCACCTCAAAGAAATACACATCATAAAGAAATTATACTAATCCTGTGGAAAATACATTTAAAACATAGGGTGAGAATTAATTTCATTATACATGGGTTTAAAAAAATACATTTTTATACTTTTAAAATATTTCTTTGGAATAAATATATAATTATAAATTGGTTTTCAATGCATTGAAATTTAAAAAGTTTATACAATTTTGAAAAACATTAATTTCGAAAGCAATAATAGTTTAAAATAATTCTTTGGATTTTTCCGCTTGAAAATTATAATTTTTGAGGTGTAATAATAAGACTCATAAGTCTATAAAAAACCAAAAAACCATATAGTTGTATCACATGTAGGATAATACCCCCATGAGGTCATTGGATCGCAACCCATACTATCAAATATCATTCGATACTATAGTACTAACATTAATAAATCATTTTAATGGTCCTTAATTTCTCAAACATAACCCAAAACCATTCAAAAATAATAAATAAATTATTCCCACAGATGAAAATTTTTATACCATATATTTAACATTTTCCAAAATATTTAGTAGAAATCCATACCATCACAGGATCATAAATAGCATAAGGAAAATTGAACATAAATTTATAAAAATTACATATTATAAATACATAAAATTTCAATGAAATGTTTAGTTGATGTCTATATATAAATTTTGAGTGATATGTAAGAAGTATTAGGGAAATTTATTAGCATGAAATGGTAAATTTTATTTATAATTCTGACATAAAATGATAAATTTTATCATTTTTCAATAAATGATACACATAAAATGATAACATTAAAGATATATCCTCTCTCAAGGAGATTGTATTTATAAAGAAACAATTTAAAATTACAAATAACAAAAAAAATGTTTTCTTATTGTTTAAAAATATAATATGAAATAATTATTTAACATAATTATTCTTTATAAGAATTTAAAATATCTTTAGAAGGGCTTAAATCATAATTTTGATACAAAATATAAATTTTGTTTTCATAAAGTAACCTGATAAAACTATGAAATTATTATAATATTTTATAGAATTTAAAAGTATTATTACACTTAAATAAATATATACATACTTATATAAATGATTAATACAGAAATTAACATTAATAAATCTATAAATTGATATATTTATAAGAAATACCCAACATACTATAAATTAAAACATAAATTGATATATTTAAAAAAGTAAATTTAAAACAATCATATAGAATATATACTTTGAAAACAAATAGGGATATATATATATATATATTTTTAAATAAAACATAAATTAGTATATTAAAAATATAATCAAACCCTTACATTGATTAAGGATTAATTTAAGGATATTGGTTTCCAGACACCAACTAAGATGGATATGGAGAGAAATAAAGGTGGTATTGTTTCTAATGAATACTTCTAGTGATCAAGGTGATAAAATATGGGTTTTAAAAAATATTAAATATTTAATTAATCAAACATGGATGAAATTGGAGTGAAAATAGGTATTTTAGTGTTTGAATATTGGGTTTCGGTTTTCATTGTTTGACATATAATATATATTGCATTTCTTGTTGTAATGATCAATCATTAGAAAGGGGATTTTAAATTGACCCAATGGCAGATCAAACAATGGTGTTAATTAGTGTAAAACATAAAAAATGTGATATATATATATATATGTATATATATTTAAATTAAATCTTTAAGAGAAACTCAAGGGTTATAGGTGTTTTTTTCAAAGTATTTTGTTTATTTTAAATCATTCATGTTGTTTTTTAGAGGGAAACGAATCCATGTGGGCCTTGGATATAGGTGACATCAGCGATGGAGGAAGATGGGATCACTGCAGGTTTGAGATCTGCTGGTTCAAGGAATCAAGGAACAATAATAATGGAAAGGTGATGTGGATAAGGTTCGGTCATCTTAGATTAACCATAATTGATCAGACGACTATGATTAAACCCTATAATTTAAATAATGAGTAAAGGAGAGGTCAATCAAGTAATAAAATGAATAGCTCAAATGAGTATAATATCAATCAGACATCTGATATTTCATCCACAATGTCCCACATCGAAGTGAAGATCTATTGAGTGGACCCTTTATAATACACAATGAGGAAGCACCCTCTTCGTGAAACAAACAAACACATGATGGGGGACTTACACATAGGATCATGTCAGGATTTTTCAGAAGCTATTCACGAACAAAGACACACATGGGGACCTATTCATAGTCCCCACAGGACACTTGTTGATACTAGTCTATCGAGATCATAGGCTAACATGGGGAATCTCGGAGTACCCACTCACTAAAGTCATAGAAGTTCCCACCTAATTAGTGATGTTCTATTCCCATAGAATTGCATGAGCACTTGATAGTTTTTATTAAATGTTTTCATTAAGTGTTATCATCTTAAATTTTTTATACAAATTAAATATTAAAAATTTACTTTCAAATAGTCATTTGTTTTATTTTTTAAAATATATAACACTTTAATTAAAATAAAATTTTAATATTATAACACATAATACTTGAAAGTAAAATTTTCTTTAATGTACTCAAATTATAATAAAGATAAATAATTTTATTTTGAAACAAATACAAGTTTTTATTATGTTCTGAACATTTTAACCAAAAATATCTCATAGTTATGTTTTATTACATCTACTCTTGTATTTTTTTATTAAAATAATTAATATATAATATTAATATATCATAATAATATTATTTCTATCATTAAAATTATATAATTAAAAAAATTAATACTTTCTTTAAAGACACAATTAAATATGGCCATTCAAATTCATATTTCAAAATTTACATTTAAATATTTTTCTTTAAAGTTATATGATATATTCAAAAATTTAAATATGATATAATCCATATTTAATTATAGATTTTCTAAATAGGAATATCTTTATTTAAGAATGAATTAATTTATTATGATGAAAATATAATTTATTGAAATAAAAAGAAATATTTTATAGTTTCAACTAAAATATATTTTGGTTGTAAAATATTTATAATATTCATAAAAGTTTTCATTTAAAACTTTTCATTGTTTTAAATTATAAAAAAACTATAAAATTAAAAATAAAATTGCACTTTTAATTTCTTGTATTGTTAGATTCTTCCCCCTTAATTTAATTTACCATCACAATTCATCTGTATACAAATGAAAAAAAAATTACACATAAGGCATACATAAATTATCAATTATATATAATTTTACAAAATTATCTTGAATGATTCTATGATACCAAATGTGATTCTTCGTAACCCACTCTTCTAGGTTTACCACATAAAATACTGTGTTTTTTTAAAATGAATATTGAAAAAAATAGATTAGTTTACATTGTAGGACCTTTCCTGGTATAGGTTTTGGAAAATTAGATAAATTCCATAAAATTTAACAAAACTATAAAAAATAAAATATAATAAAAATTACTTGACATGCACTTCCACGACAATGAAATACAAATCACAAAAATTTCTACTAAACATGTGAAAAATGAATTTAAAATATAGGGTGACTATTAATTTTCTCAGTGAGAGGTTTTAAAAAAATTTGGTATATACTTTCAAAATATTCATTTTGAATAAATAAATACTTATAAATTGGTATTCAAATATATTAAATTTCAAAAAATCATATAATTTTGAAAATAATTTATTTCCAATGTAATAATATTTTGAAATAATTGTTTGGATTTATCGATTTCAAATTAATAAATTATTAGGGGTAATCATGACACATAGAAGACCATAAAAACCATAACGCAACATATTCATAACACATGTGGGAAAATATCCCCAGATTACATGGTTCTATTACCCATACCATAACATATCATTAGATATTATAGTTCCAAATATAAGAAAACATTTTAATTATCCTGACTTTTTCACTCATAACCAAAAAACCATTCAAAAGGTATACCTAATTTATTCTCACTGAATAAAAAAATCATACCATAGAATTAAAATTTTCAAAAACATATAGGATAATCCCATATCATCACATGATCATTTTTATTTTAAAATAGAATAATCCAAATTTTCTAGAAATTTATTAATACTAAGTACACTAAATGCATAAAATGTTAATAACTTATTTAAATTATGGACATATCTAAATTATTAGTGACATAAATTGACATTTAGGTACATTTTCTCACATTAAATGACAAATTTTATTAATAATAAACACCTAAAACGAAAATATTTATCATTTTAAATAAATGGAATCAATAAAATGATAACCATAAGATGTTATATTCTATCATGGTGATTTAATTTATAAAATAAAAAATTTAAAATTAACAATAAGAAAAAAAATTCTTATGTTATAAAAATAGAATATGTAATAATTATTTAACACATTGATTCTTTTCATGATGTTAAAATATACATAGAAGTTTTTAAATCATGCTTTTGAAACAAATCATAAATTTTGTTTTCTAAAAGTGACTTGAAAAAATTATGAAATTCATAAATGATTTTATAGAATTTAAAAGTATAAATACACTTAAACATATATATATATTTATATTATCTAAATTTGTAAAATATAAATAATAATTTCATAATCCATAAATTGAGAGATTTATATGAAATCACATACAAACCATAAGTTAAAAAAATAAATTGATATGTTTAAAAATATATATATAAAGTCATTTAAATAATAAATTTTGAATAAAAGATAATTATATATATATATATATAATAATCAAACATAAATTTATTAGTTTAAAAATGAAATCAAACCCCTTACCTGATTAAGGATGAGTTCAATCATGTTGTTTCATAGAAATGAAGCAAGAAGGATTGACAGGGAAAGAAAGTTGGTATTGTATCTGGCGAATGGTTCTTGTGACCAACGTGAAAAAATGGGGTTTAATAATAAGTATTAAATATTTAATTAATCAAACACATGTGAAATGAAATTAGTGAAATACTGTGTAAGTAGTAAAATTGTTATTTTGAGGGTTTGACTATTGGTGTTCGGTTGTCATTGATTTTAATATATATATATATATATATATATTATTACATGTTAAATTGATCAAATATACGAAAGGGGATTCAAAATTGACTCAAATTTCTGATCAAACAATTGTGTGTGTCAATGTAAAACATAATGAAATAAAAATATTTATATATTATAATTTTAGCTTTTAGTGGAAACTAAGGGTTTTGGTTTTTTATATCTATGGATTCGGTTTATCATAAATCATTCAGACCTTTTTTGTAAGGAAACAAATAAAAGTGGTCCATGGCTAAAGGGTACTTCAATGATGGAGGAGGAATAGATCTCTGCAGCTTCAAGATCTTCTGGTTCGATGAATCGAGGAAGATGAATAGTGGAAGGATGAAGGGTAAAATGTTTAGATGTATTATATAAACTAGAATTTATCATATGTTTATGAGTAAAAAAAATTTTAAATAATGATCAATGGATAGGTCAATTGAGGAAAGGAATAGATGGATCAAATGTGCCTGATATCAATCAGATGACTGGGATTTCATTTTTGATGGCCCACATAAATACATAGGTCTCTTGAGTGGAACCTTTATATGAGATAATATGGATGCTCACTCTCATTGACAAAAATAGAAACACAATGGGGTCCTTATACACAATCTCTCACTAGGCTTCTTCGCAAGTTATGAATAGACACAAACACAATGGTTGACCTATACATTGTCCTCGCATAACCCTTGTGTCTACTATACTCTCGATCCAATGGGCTCACATTGAAACACCCAGATTACCCACTTCATGTGGTCTTGGTATTTCCAACCTAAGTAGTGGTTCATGCTTCCCTTTGTGTTATGTCCATACTTGATAATATTCTATTAAAATTACCCATTAACTAATATCATATTCAAATTTTAATATGAATTAAATATTAATAATTCAATTTGAGATAGTTATTCTTTTAAATTATAACACTAAAATGAAAAATACTTTATAACATTTCAGATTATAATTCAGGAAAAAAACTATTTATTTTAAGCACTCAAATATTGATTACCATAATAAAAAGTATATCTAAATAATCACATGTATGTATTGTCTGTGGTATGGTTTAACCTTAAATATCTTAAAGTGATGTTTTAGTACATCTAGTGTAGTATTGTTTTATTAAAAAATTAACATAACATATTAATATATCATAATAATATTATTTATATCATTAACATTATAGAAATAAAAAAATAGTTTTTCAATGATGAAATTAAATACATTCATTCAATTTATAATTTTAGATGTTAGTTTTAAATATATTTCCATTAAATAATATAATATATTAAAAACCTTCAATTTGTAAGAAATAATTTTTTATTTCAGCTTCTTTTATGAAAAATAAATTTATTTAAGAATAAATTAACTATCTTTTATAAAAATACTATTTCATGAAATATAGGGTAATATTTTATAATTTGAATCAATATTATTTTGATTATAGAAAATTTCATTGTTTCATAAAAGTATTTAATTAAAACAAATCATAGTTTTAAATTATAGAAACTATAAAATTTAAAATAAAATTACCATTTTAATTTCATGGGATGTTATATATATTCTAATAGGAAATGTCACATCACAAACAAGTGCAAAAAATTATTTAAGGTAAATGTTAATAAAATAAAACAAGAACAATAGTTAGAATTAATCCAATAAAGAAATAATAATATTGGTTTATTGTAGGACATATTTAATTAAGAATAAAAATTTCATAAAATATTTTAAAGTCAGGTAAATTAAATGAAGTTATGAAAACGAGGGGAAGATGAAAAATGTAGAGCATAGTCCTTGAGTTTCATGATAGTATGAAAAAGATATGAAAATATGGTCAAAAAATGAATGATAAAATCACCGTATAAGTGTGACTTAAATATTGGTATAAAGTAAAAATATTCATTGAAGGAGAAAGTTGAACATGTTCCTAAAGTCCACATGACATTTTGGAAAGAAATGTTGGAGGAAAGGAAAGATTATGGATTAAAAATATAATAATATAAATTCCTTGATAGTATAATAGAAAAAGGAATTTCTCCATATATTTTAAGTTGATGTTAAGATAAATAAGTCTATGTCATAATGAGAGGACAAATAGAGAATATAAAAAGTGATGCACACATGGTATATTTCACTTTAATTGGTATTTTGTTTCCTCTAGGACACATTTCAATTTTCATTAACCATGATGGAAAAATATGGATGGAGATTACCTTTCTAGATTATTTTGGATGAATATTATTGTTTCCGATATTATATAACCAGAAGTGGATGTTCCATATAATTTTTATTATATTGTTTTCAAATGATAAAATTATAGAAATTGGTGTTTTTTTACATTCTTGAGGCACATTGATATTTTTCTCTATCATTATAAGTTTTTCAATTCTATATTTCCAAGTATCATAGTTTTATCATTTGATAAAAAATGAAAAAGTATGAAGAATCGTGAAAAGTTAGAGAAAATTAAATTATGTTTGAATGTTTTTAATATATTTGTTGGGATGGACACAAAAAAAATCCGGAATGAAAAAATCATTTAAATAAAAAAATAAAATAATATATTATAACCAGTATCACTTAGACAATATTTTATTGATATATTTTATGTACAAGTTAGTCATTTATATTTTCTATATAGGGTATGAAATTTTTAGTCTTAGTTTTGAATAATGTATAGATCATTATGTTTGAAAAGTGATTGTAAAATTCTCCAGAGTGGTTTAGTGTATACATTTAGGAAAAAAAAATAAAAAACAAGGAGAAGAGATTTGATTGAAGAATTAAATAAGTGTTTTTTCCCTCAAAAGTGAATCTTTGAATATATTTTTAATAAATTGGTGATGAATAATTATTTTAGAATTGAGGTGGATATTAAAAAAAATTAAATGGTGGATATTGAAGATCCCAAATGGGTTATGGTAAATAGTTTTTTATTTTTATTAATAGGAATTAAATTCAATAGGTGGTGAATGAAAATAACAAGAGTAAAGAAAGAGATTTTGTTTCCTATGGGATTTACCAAAGATAAAACACTAGGAATTAATACATCATAATATGGAATTAAATTCGATAAAAATATACTTATACAAGGTGATACTGATAGAGAAGGGATGGGTTACCCAAATGATATAGGATATAATGTCAACATATAATGTTTTAAAATATATATATATGATTATTATTAAGATGAGAGTATGTATGAATCTTAGAAAAGTGATGAATTTATTTAGAGAAATGTCTACTACACCTTAATGGAGTTCATGAGAATCTATCAATGTTGGATAATGAAAATAAATATATTATTAGATGAACTTGTAGAGGATAAGTTTATCAGAAAAAACTATTATTACAGATGATCTGTTTATGTGAAAAATGATTCTTCAGAATATTATTAGATGAGTTTTGTTGAAGGTTACTTGATGTAGTGGAGATTAGAAACCTAGAAGATTAATATTCTATAAGATAACATAATAAAGAGGTGTATTATATTATTAATTAAGTAAATAATATTATGTGGTATTAAATATTTTTCATAAATATTGATAATACTTCTCATGAAAAAGTTAGAATTTTTAAAAGGCAGACACTTTTCATAAGACACTCCAGTTAAAAATAAATTAAGAATGGTATAAAGGAATATGATATATCTAAAGAATATTGTAAGAGTATTTGGGAAAACATATGATACATAGAGTGTTTATAATACTCTAGGAATATTTTTAATATTTATCTCAGAGATTGTATGGTTAAGATAGGAAACCATTGAATGTAATTTGAAAAACCAAAAAGTGTAATTTACTCTTATAGAAAGTAGTTACAACTGATGAAATTGGATAAGCATATAATAATAATAATGGTTCATCAGAGTAACTTGCAGTTAAGAAGAAACTGAGATATTATTTTTAATAGTATATCTATTTTTCAAATTTGATAACATTGTGAATTAATAATTTATACTATTAGAAGATGTTCTTCAGTTATTGAGTTGTAATGTAATCAGATGATATTGATATTGTGCCTAGTATAATGAAAAATAATACTATATAGGTATAGAATACAATTAATATGATTATATATTGTGATTTAAAGTAACAAATATCAAGATAATTTAGTAATATATTTTTATTTAGCGAAGGTTAATTTGATAGATGTAAAATAAATAGAAGTTATGATGGTAGGAGTTGAGATTCAAAAGATACCCTATGGAATCAAATGGTGGAAGATCCATTATGGATATTGGTAAATAACGAGAGTTGAAAAAAATATTGAAGAATTAACTTGTATTTTACATTATTTTATGATTTTAAATAAGGTCAATAAAATGAATTTTTTTTGAAGTGGCTGAGAACCAATGAAATACACAAAATTGGAAGATTGATCTTTTATATATTTATATAATTATGCTGGAGGAAAAATTAATTATAGTTAAAGGGTATCTATGGGTTTCATGCACCAAATGATATAATAATATAGTAGAATAATAAATTAAGAATGGGACTACTGAGTTCTATAAGAAGACATTAATGTTGAAAAATATCGGTTTTTCCATAAACAAAGTAGGAAAACAAATTCAAGTAAAATCGATTGATCGTGATAATGAATATAGGATAATTTTGATGAAGTATAGATTTTTGTAAAAAAAATAACATCATAAACTATTCACAAAAGATAAATTTAGATTATATGTGAATTCGTAAAGATAAACAGATGTGAAGGGTGAAATCAAGACAATCTCGAGTCATGGACTCTAGTATTTGAGTTCATTATAATAGATTTATCAACTCATTAAATCACCTTATTTATCTAATATTAGTGATTATAATGAGATACATTTATGGAATTTTAGATTACATGATGTCAATATGATCAATAACTAAGAATACAAGATTAATGGGAAATGATGTTATTTGAAGTCAAGATGATCGGTAGTCGAGATGATCGGAAGTAAAATTTATTAGAAGTTATATAAACTAGTATTATTAATTTAATGAGAGATTTTAGATTATAGGGTTTTCAAATGTGTTGGATAAATAGATAGAAAACACTATATTCTCAAGGTCTATGTCATATTTTTTTCAAAGTTTGAAAGCCTATGGATAGAGGAATTAACAACCTAAAAATCATTTTTTCTATTAACAATAAGACTCTAATTATTCCAAATTACTATTTTATTATATTTCATAATTAGAGTAAAAATAAATTAAAATGAATACAATAAATATTATATGTTATTTAATAATATAATTTAATATAAATATGACTATAAAATGGATATGAAAACCAAAGAATAATGATCATGGAATGGTATACTCTATAGGATTGAACTGTATTAAGAATATTACAATTACCATTAAAACTCTTAAAATAAAAAATAAATTTTATGAATATGATAGATATTATAAAAGTAATTGTAGAAACAGTTAGGGGTCAATTTCTAAGTGTTTATATTTAATTGTATATTTATAATAAGTAATTGGAAAAGTGAAAATTAGAGTATGATCGTTACATTACTATTAGATGACCTTATTTCAATATGAACATTTTTAATTACAATTTTTTGAAATATATCTTTAATGATGTGATTATTATTATTTTTACATTAAGGGTAATGATAATAGTTAATTTAATGCAGAAATAGGAAACAATAAACTCGATTAACAGAATCATTCATTATGATTCTCATCCGTCCATGCTAGGGATGGAGGAAACATCATTGGTGTTATCTTTTAATAAAGCATTATAATATCTTCACGAATTGTTTCAGGAATGAAATCCCCTAAGTGATAAGTTCCAAATAGTAGATATCACCACTAGTTCAATATTGTTGAAACCACCTTCTAAAACTACTTGAATCGTGCACAAAACCCTTATAGCCCATGATGATGTGATAATAGATTTTATATCTAGGCTATTGTTATATTAAGGGGTAATTATTTTTAAATTAATTAATAAATTTTAATTATTCCACATACATATTTTGTGTTACACCAATATATAAAATTCATTCTATTAGAGAATATGATAAATTATATTTTTATACAAAGTGACCATGATTTTATTTTTATGGAAGGTATATATATATTTAATTTCCATTAAAATACCTTTAGAATTGTTAAATAATAATTTGAAAACAATAAATTCATCTATAAAATATTTTAAGAAATTATATGTATTTTTTATGAAGGAAATAAATTTGATTTTATAGTACTATTTTGGTGGATTAAATAAAAAATTATTTCAAATTTTAAAATTAAATTCCCCATATTAATAAAAATTTTCTACTGAAATTAATTTCATTTGAGAAACCTATACATCGATATTATCAAATGATAGTATTTTCATTAGTTTTTAAGATGCTAAAATTATTGGGTAAAATATAAAATATGGTAAGTATTTTTACATCCTAAATACATAAAAGTGATGTAATAAATAACATAATGTCTTTTATTTCCAATCATTGATTAAATTATCTATATAATGTATCATAATATGTTTCTAAACCCTTAAATGTATTTTGAATGTTGAAAATAAAAGTCAAGTGTTTTTAAATTATATTTTATAAAAAATTTAAATTTTCGATGTAATAATTATTTTAAAAAAATGATTTTGGTTTTAATTCATAAAAATTATTATCAAAAATGACATAAATGATTAAAAAAATGATAAAAATCCAATTTTCAAACCAATGGTTTTTCATTTACACAACCAATAATTCCAAGACCAATATTTCTAAATTATTAAACAATTCTGCCCCCATTAGTGTGAATAACCCTTATTTACACCATTATTCTCCACTCCTAATCATTTATCCATATGTTTCTTATAATTTTACCTCCCAATTAATCTGTCAAATGTGTCCTTGAGGTCTTAAGGTTCCATCTTCTAGTTTTAGGAAGAAACTCTTCAAGGTAAGAGAAATTTATTCTTTTATTTTAAACTGATGTACCTATTTTGGGTTCTGTATTTTTAATGTTGAGTTATAATAATTTCATGCACTTTATTTAATCCAATTATTTCCAAGTTAGTGTTTTATCAATAGGAAGAATTCCTTTTCTCCAATTATGACCTTTCCATTATACATATTGTATACTCATCATGCAGATGAAATAATTCATTAATTCATTCTTTTACATGGTGTATTTTATAATTTTAATACCAAAACCTCTTTCTTATCTATGTGTATTCACATAGATTTAAAAATAATTTATTTATTTGGTATTTCCATGAATTAATCCCACATTTACATTTCATGGGTTAAAAATTATGTAATGCTCACAACTTTAATAATTTTTGAATTTAATAAATTTTCCAAGGAAGTCATTTAATATTTCTCGTAATTTATTAATGAAATTAACTCCTATGATCAGCATAGTACGAATGAATTTACAAAAAAAGGTTTTTACCTGATAGCACATCATTGAATTAGGTAAAGAAATAATCTCTATAGATGACATTTTTTACAATACTTTGGTGAATAAAATAGGTAATTATGTATTATGATAACATGCTGATAAACATCAATATTATGTTTATTAGTGTCTCATTTTTTTAATCTAAATTTACATGTTATTCATTATGGTCATTCTATTATAATATGCCTCATTATCTTAGGGTAATTTCCAATTTTTATTCCTCGTGATAACATGATAAATATTTCATTTTTTATTCCTTTACTAGGCATTATGTTCACACCTTCTATTTTAATATATGTCCCCAAGATATTAGATTCAATAAATGTTTACTAGTATGAATCAATTAAGAATAATTTCATGTGGATTATATTTTTTTGCTTTTACATATTACATTACAAATTTTCAATAAACAGAAACTATATATATTATCTGTTTTATTAATTGGTGTACTATATAATGAATTTTTTATTTAATAGAAAGATTGGATTCCATAGTCAATACCCAAACAAGGTTCTGTTTTTAAGGTAATTAGAGTTATAATAAATTAGTAAAACCTATATGGATAAGTATAAATATAGTAAAACATCATAGAATTTTAGTAATGTATTAAGTGAGTGGTTTCTAAGAAATGAAATTCCACTATAGATACTACAAGTGGATGTAGACATGGTGAATTTATATCATGGGATAATAACAACGAAAGTGGATTATTTGTTATTTACATGATTATCACATGGTGCATGAGAAATAGGCCTTACATCACAAAAAAATTGGAGACTCTCATGTGATATGTTTGGTTAATCACAAGATTTTTTAAATCCATTATGAATTATATATAGAAAATTTAAATATTATTAGAGGTTATAAAAGAATAATGTCTCTAGAAAATTTTGTTTTAGGACTTGAAATCAATTTAGAATTAAAATATTCCTAATTGTGTCATGTTTCCCACTAATGTTTTATTCTTTTAATGAAATATAACTAAATAGGATAAACCATGTAAGATATTAGTGCAACAGATGATGCATTTTTGGCCTTCTTAACAAGATGTAAGCAATAATAGAAACCTTTATAAGGATGATAAATAAAATCTCTCAATCATCATTAGTGGGTCTTCTAGGATTTGTTCACTGTAATGAGTGGATAGATTGTCCCATGTTTAGATTTACTCCTCCTTGTTGATCATCCATTAATTGAAACCTCGTGAAAAAATAAAATCTTTTTTGTTGATCCAATCCCTTTGGACCTTGTGAATAATAAATTGAATAATGTTAATCAACCAAATCCACCTTCAAGGGATAAAATTGTTGTTGATTCCTTTATACATCAAATATTACATTATTTTAATGGATATGTGATCTATTAATTTTATAATAGTGGATTACCTCTTTAAATAAGATACTGACTGAGTTTATTGTTAAAAGATAGAAAAATTTTCCCTATCATTTTTCCACATAGAATATTAATTTTATCAGTGTAATATACTAATTAAGAAAAAGTGGGGATAATATTTTCATAGAATGAGTATAGTTTAAGAAACTATTTTATAATAAATATTTTTTCTATTCACTAAGAAAAAATAGACGCGTGATTATTAGATCAGAACTAGAAGTAAAATGAGTTTGTTTGAATATATGAAATTAATATTAAATTTATTTCTCAATAAAAATCCATCATTGTTATGGATCATAATAGAAAGGTTTATAGGTTCATTAGTATAATTATACCCAACCTATAGAGTTATCTAGAAAATTAATTCTAGGAAATCTATGAGAAGAGAATATGTAGTTCTATCAAGGTTGAAATGGAGTCTGGAGAGATGTATTTTTACCAAATGCTTAATCAAAATAAGTGAGAAATGGAGTCTGGGGAGATGTAGTGTTACCACAAGCCAAATAAAAATAAGTGATAAATGGAGCGAAACACAATGAAAAATTTTGATCATGGAAGAGAAGGAAATAATCCATAGCCACCCACCTGAAAAAAATGTGGGAAGAAACATTCAGGTACCAAATTATAATGAATTGAAAAGTTATACAAGTTAATAAGATAAAAACATACAGCTAGGTAATTTCATGGAGAGTTGAAGCCTGAAAAATATAAATACAGACACCAAAGGGAAGATATTGAAAGAAAAACATTAATTTCAATGCTTCATGTGTAGACAGCTTGGTCACTTTGAAAGTGAATACCAAAATCTGAAGATAATGGAGGGTAAAAAAATAAACCTCATCATTGGCCAACAAATTAGGTATTTGAATCAAAATCATGATGGATAAATTATATGCTCCAAATAATGTGGTGGTATGTACATTTATTGTGATCTCAATGCTAGAGAGTACATTGTCTAAATATACTTCTAAAGAATCCTTTATTCCAACCATGTTTGAAAATATTTTAGAATCAAACCCTGGATTGCTAGAATTTTAGGTAGAAGTTAATAATCATGGAGGCATTCTCAAAGAATAAATGGTGTATAGAAACTATATAATCAACATTACATACTCAAATAACACAAGAAACCCTATTGTTATTCCAATGGTGGAATTTGACACTAGGATGGACTGGAACTCAATATATGATGTTAAGATGAATTATAGATGAAATTAAATTTTAGTGTTTTTAAATAGATAACCTAGATTAATTTTAAAAGAAGAGATATCCCAACCTGACAATTTTCTAGAATCACCTCCTATAGTATTTTTTGGATAGGATATTTCAAGAGGGATATAAATATAAAAGTATAAAGATATAAAATTTCCCCATTGTTCAATAATAAATTAATTCATATCCTGAGGATTTTCTTAGACCTCCCTCATAAAGAGAGGAAGTGTTATCCATTTAAGATAGACCTAGATCCAAGCCAATATCAATGACCCTATATTGAATTCCTTATGTGGAGTTAGAGGAATTAAATAAAAAAATACATGACCTCTTAGAAAAAATATTTAATCATCCAAATGTGCCTCCTTAGAGAGAACATATTCTATTTGATGGAAATAAAGATGGATCTATGTGGATATGAATTAAATATAGTGATCTTATTGGGATTAAAATAATTAACAAATACCCTTACTTGATGACTCATGAATTATTTGAACAATTTTTAAGGGATCAATTATTCTCCAAGAATGACCTCTGATTGTGATATCATCAATTGAGGGTTATGGAAAAGGATATCACAGAGTATTCCTTTTTAGAAATATATCAGTATTAAAATTTTTTTTTTATGACCTTTTTATTGACTAATTATCTTTCCATATTTACATATTTTATTATTAGAGTCTTTTAGGACCATTGTTATAACTTTTTATTTTTATTTATTGAAAATATTTTGATATATTCTAAAATTCATTAGAATCGTGAGGATCATCTGAGGGTTATATTAAAAAATCTAAGGTAGTATAATCTATTTTATTAATTCAATAAATATAATTTCTAGTTACAAAATGTTTCATTCTTAAGTTATATTTTAACTATTTAATGAATCCCCATTTAACCTTCCAAGAGAAAGGTTGTAGAGGAGTAATCTTATCCTATAATTGTGACTCTGAGACATAGTTTCCTAGGTTTTTTATGATATTATAGAATGACTATAAATTTTTTTAAATATTTATAATCCAGTAACCAGGTTAAATAAAAAAGAGTAAATTTTATCTAGACAAAGGAGCGTGAAGAATTTTTTTAGGAACTAAGTAAAATGTTGTTTAATGAACCTATTCTAAATCTAATCTCTATTAAATATGGATTTGTTATCAATATTTATTCCTATCTAAAAGACTTTTCATGTCTTCTATTGCAAAATGATAAGGTTATCACCAATTCATCTTGATCGTTAAATCCTCATGTGAAGAGTTATCGTAATCATGACATGGAGTTTACTAATTTTATATTATCTATGAAGATATCGTGACACTATCATATGGTGGAAAATGTAATATATACAAAGACCATAAAAATTTAAAGTATATATTCAAACAAACAAACTAAACATGAGACAAATATGATAGGGGGAGCTTCTTAAAGTCTACAATTGTTTAATTCATTATAACCATGCAAGAGAAAAGATATTCACATATGTATTCAGTAGGTGAGATAAAAGTGTTTATACAATGAAGAGGAGTTAAGGAGATACACTGATCAAGGACATTGTAAGGTTGGACATGTGAATATTAAAGGAAAGGACATCATCAATCCTATCCCAAATTATTTGTCATCCATTATTCTGCATAAGATCAAGAATTCTTAAAGAGATAATCCTATGAAGAAAAATAAGATAGTGGCTATGAAAAATGGATAGTTTGAAAATTCAATATTGATCAATATGTTCTATAGAAATTTGGTAAAAAGATATTTATCCATATATTTTAGAGATAAAGAAGTTGTGGATTGATGAATCTCATAGGTTAACATTCTCTATACATCTTGGAAGCACTAAAATGTAAGGTTAAATTCATGATCATTATTAGTGTTATAATATAGAAATAGATATATCCAATTACATTGCAAGTTTCTTGGTGTTTCGACAAGTAAATGTGGTTTAAAAACTATTTAAAAGTATGTTGAAACAACTTACCACACCTATATAGAAGTTGAAAAAATCATTATATACATTATCACTAGCCTTCCAAATACATTCATGGGAGAATATATATATTGTTAATGTCTAATATGATGAAAAAATATTATGTAATGATCCATGCCATCATGATCTATTAATTTTTCCATTTTTTGTTGGCAGAGATGTTTGGGGTACGGTTGGAGTGAGTTTGGAGAATATTGGTTTCTAAAGGAGGGAAGGATGGGGATTACACGTCATGTAATGGTATTACATGTCTTGAAACCATATTTCATGTTTTTCCCTTGGGATTTCATAGCATGTAATATTTTGGGGTCTTAAAAATAAAATAAATCAATAGGTGAGGAGTTTTGAGTAGAAACTAAACCTTTAATATTACACAATGTGAATGGGTATTAGATATAAGGTAATACCCAGATTCAGTTATGTTTTTTAAATTTTTTTCACCCAAATTTTCATTCATTTGACTATTCTTGTTACTTCCTCTAATTTTAGACAAACCTTTGGCACCCTAAATAGTTATTCAAGACCTCTTACTCCCTCTTTGATCTTTTGATCTTGGTAATTTCTCATTAGTGATATGTGGTGATCCATGCTGAATTCTCCCTTCATATTCTAGTAATTCCTCTTAGTTTGATATCATTTTCTTCCAAATCTTCACATTGTACTATAGAATTTTCTTACCCATATTTCTAATGGGTTTCCCTTTGGTTTTGGTTGGTATAGTGTTGATGATTCATCTTAATATGGATGTAGAACTCAGGGGAGAGGCATTCATTGGTCTGTCACATGATCCATTCTCATGCAAAGAACACTGACATCCCTTAGAGGTAAGATTTTCATTGTTTCTCCTTATTGTGTGTCATGCAAGATGGGTTTTTAAATTTTTTCCTATGAATCATAGTTATTCCAACATAATTGAAATAAAGGATTCTATTCACTGAAAGTGAGGGTAAATGGGTTTTGATTGAATTGTTTTTATGGATTTTATATTATTGTGATCCTATTATTTTTTGGGATAGATTCCCCCATAAGCATTTGTCTATTGGTGGATTTATTTTCACACTGATAAATTATTGAACATATGATTCTATTTTCGGATGGGAACTTTCATGTGGAAATCAGTTAATTATGTATACTCAGCTAATGAATGGATGCCTTGGGATTATACAATTTCTTTGGTAACCCCTGAATTATCAAGTGGAATTATATAAGATATTCCTTATTAAATATAAATTTTTTTTGTTTGGTTTTTGATCTGGTGTGGTTGTGAGAATGGTTGTGTATTTTGATATGGATTGGGTGATGAAATGGAATTTCATATTGAGTGATTGATTGATTTTGGAATGGATGAGAAGTGTTGTGTAGCAGGGCATCAATTGGGTTGTGCAGTAATGTGTTGCTGACTAGGGTTGTGCATCGACAGTTTTAGAGTGTTGACATTGAAGAAGGATAGTGATGGTTTGTATGGGTACATCTCCTAGACTTTCTCCATGAATTATTTTTTTTTTGTGTTTCTTGTTATGTGTTTTCCTAAATAGTTTCATAGGTACTGATGGAATGAATAAATTTTTTCTGATGAATTTTTGAATGGATCAGTTGGTTTCGTTATTGGAATGAATAAATGAACTATTAAATAAATAATGGAATGGGCCAAATGATTTTGTTGTGAAAATGAAATGGTTTTGTGTCTTGCCTCGTGGTGGTGTGCATTTAGTGGCGGCATCAATGATGATGGTGTGGTGCCTTGGTTGTTTTGAGAACCCATAGGTTTTGTATGAGTGTTTGGATTATTACATTTTTATAATTGTATTTTCTCTAGGATTTCAATATGCACCTCACCATAGTTGAGCACTATGTACCAAATACCCCTATTGTCATAGGGGATGGTGTCTTTCCCAAATATCCCTATAGGAGGATGAATGTCTGGCCACCCACTCTACCCTGCTCATTATTCTCGATGGAGATATCCCATGATTCCTTGGTAAGGTATTGGTTTGTGTGGCCAAGGTGTATCTAGGAAATTTATGAATTCCATGGTCTCCTCCGACTTATATGTGTTGTGATTTTTCGAGTGTCTTTAGGATGAGATATGATGTTTTTGTGGCCTAGGAGTTTGTGGGTGGGATGTGATGTTGTTATGGCCCATGATTTAACGGCTGAGATGTAATGTTGTTTGTGTCCTAGGTTTATGAGGGAAAGATTTGACGAGGTTTTTGGATCAAGTGTATACAGGAGGAATGTGACGTGGTTGTGAGGCCTAGGTGTGTGATGGAAGGATGGGATGTGGTATTTTTGGAAGAGGTGGGAGCACCGAGTTATTTTATTTTAGAGTGTGAGAGTGGATAATCAGTGTGAAAGTGGTGCGGCGTACACTATCATAGATGTTCTATATATTATATTACGTGAAATCTGTTATTTGGTTAGCATACCTTAGAGAAGATGGGGTGGTTAGTACACCTACTTATGTGATATTTTGGTTCTGATGTTTTAACACAAGGTAATTAGTATTCTTATTTCTAATGTCCACAAGAAACTCTGGTTTTCCCTTTTCAGTATATGTGTATGCTCCCCCTATTAATATAAACTACTTCAGGTTTCCAGGAGGATTTCACAGACTTTGATAGACCTTACTAGCTCAGATCTTGATAGTTTTTTTTTTGATGGTTAGATTTACATTTGGTATTTACTAGAGATACTTTTTTATTTTTATTAGTTTTTTTATAACATTCATGTGCGATGGATTTTTGTTTTCTTATATATTTATATATAAATATATATGTATATTGGTGTTTCTTTGTGTATGATCAATCGTATCTCTCGATCTTGTTTTCGTAAAAAGGGTAATGCCACCCATATATTTCTATTTGTACACCCTTGGTTCTAGTTCCCAACCTGGGGCCTACTAGTGGTGGGACTCAGGGGTTCATTATCTCCCTTTCATCATTTCCATCATAGGATGGGTATCTTTTGAGGGAGTGGGTTATAACAGAGTGGTATCAGAGATGATGGTTGAGAGATAAGATGGAGTTTGGAGATAGGTATAGTGATTATTGAATTGGATGATATGGAAATAGTTCTAGTTGACTATGGGGCATGACATAGTCTAGGTATATCGTTAAGGAAATAGTGTTTAGGGCACCCATGATCTATTGCACTGAATCTTAGCTTATCAAAAAACCAAGTGAGATGGATCTTCTTACAGGGTGGAGACCTAAGAATGGTAAATGCATCTTAATGACTTGTGTTCTTGATTAAATTTGGTTGTTTTAGGTAGTTTATAATGAATAAAATGATTTAAAATAAATTTTGTTAATGTTCCATACTATTCAGGATTAGTTATTTGTTTACCTTTTATCTATGTCTCTTGAACCTTGTTCGCGTGGGGCTCAGGTAGTAGAGATTTAGCAGGATGATCTGGTTGATCGTTGAAGGGTTGATCCAGTATAGGAGGATGGTTAGTGGAAGGGGGCGTTGTGTGATTTCCTGTGGTAGGATTTTGGAAAGTAGTAGGGAAGTGTCTTTGATGTAGAGATATAAGGTTGGATATAGGATAAAGAGATTATATTCATTTTGATTTGGCCCCCGATAATGTACAGAGTCCCTTTGGAAGTTATTTAGTCACATGGAGCTGTGTGTCAGTGGGGGATGCTATGTATGAGAGAGTGAAATGAGGTATACATGTTGTGGTTTTTCTTTTAGAATGAGTTCTAGGTGGGTTTCCATTCATCGACTATGAAGGATGAGAAGTGGTAGGAGCTAGTTTCCCTTCACCGGGGGAGTATTTCAGTATGGGACCTTGGGATGAAGTTCAAGGACCTTTGGCACTTTACCCAAAATCATTATCCATAGAAGGAGTCTCGTGTGAGATGTCTCGAGGAGGTGCTTCACCATTCTATCCATTATACAATTAATCTTTTTAAATTTTCAATGTATTTGGAGCTTCAGAAGAATTTACAGGTGGTCTAGAAAATTTATTCATAAGGAGGCGGACTGCAAGAGGGTAGATAGAAGAGTTCTTCAAGAGGAAGAGTCATCAGTGGTAGATAACAGGTGCTAGAACCTTCAAGGTTTCCAATGATAGGGAGGTGACTTCAGCTGCTTCTTTACTATCTTTCTAGTGACAACAGTCCCCCTTACTTTCCTATAGGCTTATGGATGTTGTGTTTTTCTATGGGTTTCATGACCTTCTTCATAATAAGTGCCCAATGGCTACCCATGATTAGTTTGTTGGAGCTGTACATGCGTTGTGTCATCCCGAACAATAGTTTTCGCTGAGATAGTTTTAGCTGTAGGGACATCATGAATATTCTCCACTGAGGGGAGCTATAGTAGGTAGATTTCGACCTCAGGATGTCCCTCATGGATAGGGACTATGACCTGAGTGCGGTCGTGGAGGTGTTCATTATCATAGAATTAAGTAATATGAGTGTCGTATGTTTCACATAGTATAGGAATAAATTCCACTGAGGTTAGAGATCGTTAGAGGTACGATCAATTTGTTTAGTACCCCTGATTGTACTTTTTCTAATTGGGGAGCTTAGCACTCCTTTTTTCACCTGATCTAGCCAATGATTTGGGAGTAGACAAAGAGGGGATTCCCATGATCCTAGTTTTTAGTATGCTAGTTGTAGGATAGACCAACTAGTTTGACATATACTGAGGGTGTATAATGAATATGAGACAACATTAGTCCCATTGGGCTCTCTTCTTACTATAGATGAAGCCATAATATTTCATCCTTGACATCCAATAGTAGTATTACATGCTTGCTGTTATCGATTTCTTCTGGAGGAGAGTCTTGTTTTTAGATGTGGGTGGTCAACATGTGGCTTTCATGGGTGAGTGAGGTTTCTATATGGGCAGTCGGTGAATGGAGCCTCTTTTTTCCTTATTGGGTCAACTGTTAGTGGAATTAGTGGACTTTGAGATAGTGGTGGTTCCTAGAGTCATTGGGATGCTTCTGGATGTTTTACATGAAGAGGATGTGAATCTACCCCCTTGGAATGACATTGAGTTCAGAATAGACTTATATCCCGATGCTTCTCCGATTTCAATGAACCCTTATCCAATGAAACATTCTGAGTTGTGGGATCAGAGGATTCATATTGATGATATGATACAGAAGGGGTTTATCCAACCCTGTGTATCACTGTGGGAGCTCCGGTGTTGTTTTCCAAGAATTTTAATAGTGGTATGGGGTTGTGTATATACTACGAGAGGTTGAATTTGGTAATTTTCAATAAGGGTTACCCTATTCCATGGGTAAATTATCTTTTTTTTAGATGAGAGGGGATATTTGGTTCACTAAAATTTATCTACGGTATCGAAATCACTAGTTGAGGGTGAAGGAGGAAGATATCCTAAAGAATTCATTTTCATGTAGGTATGAGAACATCAAGATCATAATCATTCTATTTGGTGTTATGAATTCACCATATGTATTCATCACAATTATAAACACTATTTTCCATGAGTACCTATAGCATTTCTTCATCATAATCATTGAAGATGTCTTTCTCTACTCGAAGTCATACGAGAAGCATACCAAACATCTAATAATTGGATTATAGGTTCACCAACATCACCATATCTATGGAAATTTGTACGAGTTTTTTTATGGACATGGGAGGTACGTTTCCATGGGAATGTGGTTTCGTAGTAGGTTGTATAAGTGGACATGTCAAAGTTTTAAGTAGTTGTTTCTTGGGAAGCAGTGAAGAATGTAGAATAAGTTTACAATTTTCATTGTCTTGCAGGCAATTATTGTAGGTTTGTACCCAATTTGTCTCAATTGGAAGCTCCATTGAAAGCATTGAAAATAATGCATCAAGAATTTTTTAGGGTTGATAAGTGTCTGGATGGATTCGATTACCTGAAGGAAAAATGGGTTACTTCCCCAGTGCTCCAGTTTCTTAAAGAGGGGGTGACCATTGAGGTGTTTTTGAATTTGTAACACCCCAAGCTTCCACTGTACGTTTCCCGTTGAATAATGCAATAGCGTGTGTTGTACGCAACCTCGAGCTCTAACACACACCACAACTAACTAAACTAGCCGTTTTGAATAGTAATACCTACCTTTTGAAATTTTATAAATTTTATTTATCAAAATGGACTTCATTTTTGGATTCTTAATATTGAAATTAGCCTATGTTGAATTTTTGGTATTTTTCTGAGAACTTCTAAATTTTTATGAATAGTGAAAAATACTTAAAAAAAACTTTTTTAATCAAAATAATTTATAGTGATAAATTATAATATTTAGTGGTTTTAAAGTATAATTAGAATATATTTTTACCATTTTATCCAATGGTGGTCATTAAAATTAATTTAACATTGAAATTGGACATAAACAATTGCCAATCTTTTGATATAATTTGTTTCTAAAAAACACGCTATTTGTTGTAACGGCGGGAATTAATTATAAAATTAATTAATACAACTTATATGTTTGGAATTTTGTAAAATAGACATAATTTTTGAATTCTGAATATCAATTATAGCTTAGGGTGAAATTTTGGCCTTGTTCTGAAAAACTTCAATTTTTGATGAATAGTGAAACCACTAAGTGGTAGTTAAATAACTGATTTTTCGTTTAAATGAAATATTACCACTTCTGTGATTTGATTTTCAAAAATCCTACATACATGGTTGTCATTAATAAGTAAAATGTGGTTCAATGAGATTAAAATAATTTTTTGGTGAATAGTAACTTTTATGTTCTTAATCGCGATTAGTGGTAATTAGTGTAGTTTAAGGTACAAATAATGTTTTAATAATATGAGATGAGAATGACACTTGTCCTACTCCTATTTGATGAGTTATTGCCGACCAAGACAACCCATGGGTAAACTTGGGGACCCCATGGAGCCACTTTAGTTGGAAAATGACATTAATATATATTTATTTAATGTTAAAATTAAATTGACACAAACATGAGTTGTTTTACTAAAACAGTTTTTAAGTGGGGTTACACAGATCCAAATATTGACTATAAATATTCAGTAGAAAGATAAAAAGATTTCCTACATCATAGTATTTTTTTATAATTTTTAGACATTAAATAAATTAAATTATTTATTACATCATTATGATGCAGCGATGACCTCATTATTTAACGATTTAAATAAAATGAGAAGATAATGCAAAATCTAAGGCTTACACTTGTCCAAAGCCTATTGGATGAGGGGATTTCGAACCCTTATCACCTTATCCACGAATTATATAAGTGTGGGACCTTTAGAATCCAAAAAGAATTGTATAATAATGTAACATTTCAATCTTTCCAAAAGAGACCCTCCTCTCCTCTTATAAAAGGCCCCCACCTCTACCACCTTATTCACACTTCCAAGCCTTTTGGTTCGGCCAACCTCTGCCCAAATACTCTCCCAACTTCTCTCCCTTCATCCTAGAAGCTTTACATTAGTCAGAAAGCCATCCTAAGGAGTCCTTTTGATCAAATCAAAAGGAAGAACCCGAAGAAGAGGTAACATTTTCATCACCCTCTTTCAAGTTTCTTTCTTCTTCCACTCCCTCTTTGTTTATTATTTCAATTCTAAAATTATAACTCCAGTATCTTCTATATACTGTGATGTTATTATAAATATGGAACAACCATATTCAGTATTATACCCATCATTTGAGTGACAAGTCACCATACGTGCGTACGTACGGCTTACCGTCTCCACGTCGTGGTGTAATTGTTATTCAATATATTATTATTTAGATGGGTATAATAATGATATGTAATTCATGTAAATAATAAATATAACATTATAATGATTCTTTATATATGATATACTATCCAATTATATATTATTTTAATATCAGAATAATGATATTGTCGCTCGTGCGTACGTACAGACTACCGTCTCCACGAACGCGATGAGATTCATTCTCCGTCGTATCCATTCAAGTATAATTATCATTTTATGATTTAAAAAATAATGTTTAAGGACATGATATCATTATGGTTATGAATAAGATACAACCTATCCATGAAAAACACGACTTACGTAACAAAACATATAAAAGAAAACGAGTAAGTTAACACCCGAAACAACGATAAATCTAAGATATTGTTAACAAAGCAATGTTAAAAGATCATATATGATATCATATGAATGTATATGATTCTTGTATAATTTAATAACAATTATTTCACAATTATACAGGAGGTTAACCTACCCCAACCAAGGAAAAGTACAAGGTAAGGGTTTACTTCACAACCTCTTCATTATCCAAGGTTGTTTATACATAATTATCTACTGGGACCTCGTTATCATCCACATCCATGTTTCTTAAAAATTTCTTTCAAAACATTTTTACTATTAAATGGAAAATGTGTTAAAGTCATTTACACCCTTATAAATTTTTGAAAGGAATCTTACCGTCGTTTTCCAAACAATGTACTTTTTGACCTCTTTGACAAATTTAAGGTAAGAATGTTTTTTTTAACTTATACGGCGGGTGCGGCTATTTTCCGCCATTATAACTTCGTCGAAGCTTCCCTAAAAAGCTTATAAGAATATCTTCAAAGTAAATGTATTATTTTTATGGGTCTTTTAAATGATTTCAAAAAGGAGAGATATTACTCTCAAATAGCTTTGATTTCATCCATTTCAACATCCTTTGATGGGTTTTAAGTTTAATTGAAATTGATTTATGATACAAAACTTCCATTGAACATTTTGTGAAATATTTGACTGTGGATGTGTTATTTGTATACCATCCATAGCTTATAGAGAAATTGTTGACATTTCGTATGCTAGTTTTAATACGAATACTTATGTTATGTTTAAACCTATTCATATGAGGAATGTATTGGACATAATATGTGACGGGTGGAGCCCGCTATAGCTCCTCGATGCATCGGTAGGTCTCATGAGACAACTAGATGTGGAATTGGCCGAGGCCCTTTCCCAATTTGATTTATGGTTTTGGCCGAGGCCTTAATCATTTTAGACGTCTTGGCCGAGGCCTTGACAAAGTGTTTCAGAATGTCTGGCATTATACATTCCCTCATTATGAAAGTGGTTATTGATATTTCATGTGATTATTCGTCTAGTAGAATATCCATGTGATAAAGTAATGGCATTATTTTATTTTACTTTTTCCATATTATGCTGAAGTTCAAGTTCAATAAGGCTTTTGTTTTAGTTATACATTGCCTTAAATGTTTATGTTTTCTTATAAAAGCTTCCGCAATATTGTTATCCTTACTGAGCATCTGAGCTCACCCCTTTAAATGTTTTAATATTTTCCAGGATGTGAAGAAGTGTATTATGACTGACTTGCAAGAATAGTCAGTGAGGATATGAGTGTGGACTATGAAGACCATGTTATTGTAGTTTGTTTACTTTTTGATGTAATGAAATACTTATTAATGTATCTAGTGTTTCCAAGGCTACTAAACTAATCGGTCCTTCGAGACTTGATCTTTTGTGATCATGCCAATGTTACGAAGTAATGCACCGACTCTGGGTAGCTGGGGTCGGGGCGTTACAGTTGGTATCAGAGACAGTTTAGTACTAACCTTGGAAGCTAGATTTAGATAAACTCTGATTAGAGCACATATCCCGAAGATAGACTTTGAGGATTAGTATAGAATAACTTCCTAGAATTTTGGTATTGTAGAGATGTTGTGAGTTTTCCGAGAAATACATCCCTGTCTGGATACGAGATGGTAGAGGCGGCTCTGGCACAGATGTACCTAGGGGTAAAACCCGAAATCACCGCCTTGAGCTAGACTCGAACGGGAACTGGTGCACGACAACGGGCCTTGCTGCACTCTTGGTTACGACACTCCCGGGGGATATGCTTTGGATAATTCCCATTTTCTTTACAAACAACTATGAAGGGTTATGAGTATATAATTCTTCAAAGAAAACATTTTTATAATTATGGATTATATCCATAATTAGTTCAATTTATGTTAAGTGTTTTACAAGTATGGAATTATGTATTTTGATTCATGAACTAATCTAGTTTATGCCATTATTTAGAAATGGCTCCTAGTGGAAGGAATGGAAACCGTATCAATGCACGCACTCCGTGTAGGGATTTCCCTCCTGCTCAGGATTATTATGGTTGAGCTAGTGATACAACTGGTGCTGATCAGCTTCTCACCATACTGGGACAACTCACGCAGGTTATGAATAACAACCTTACTCGTATGGAGCACCCTGATCCGCAACATGGAGGATCAATGCTAGACCGTTTCATGAGGAAACAACCGCCAACCTTCAATGGGAGTTCAAATCCTATAGTAGCTGAGCAATGGATAAATTCCTTAGAGAAAATATTCCATGCCTTGGGGAGTAGTGAAAGGGAGAATGTTGTCATGGCAGTTTACCGCCTCACTGGAGATGTCGATCAATGGTGGTCACTAATTGAAAACACAAAGGAAGATGATGAATTAACAAACATGGAATGGAAGAAGTTCAAAGAGCTGTTCTTAGAAAAATACTTTCCTCGAGACCATCGAGCGGATATGGAAAGACAATTTCTGAGTCTGAGGAAGAAGGAGGATGAGAATGTTGCAAAGTATGAGGCTAACTTTACAAGGTTATCAAGGTATGCTGCAGATTACATACGTAACCCAAGAAGTAAGACTGATCGTTTCTTTGATGGGTTGAAACCAATTCTCCGTCGAGATTTAGTATCACAAACCTTCTCTTCATACGAAGGTATTTTCTCGTGCGCTATCAAGACGGAAAAGGAATTCTCTATGTCTTATGACTTTAAATCAAAGCAAGATAAGAAGAGATCCGCTGAAAACTCTGGGAAGGGAAATAAGGAAACAGGGAAGAAGGGTAGAAATGAATTTCCACCCTTTGATAATTGTGGTAGGAAGCACCCTGGTGCCTGTCTAAAAGGAAAAGGAGTATGTTACAAGTGTGGTGAAAAAGGCCACCAAGCTCATGAATGCAAGGGAAAGAAAGTGGCTGTCAACGTGGAATGCTATAATTGTAGAGAAAAGGGACATTATGCAAATGAATGTCCTAAGCGTCATGGGAACTTACCTCAGAAGAGGCCAAGGGATCAGGGCCAGGCTTATGCTATCACTACTGCTGATGTGGAAGCTCCGAAAGACGTGGTGGCAGGTAATTTAATGGTTTTCTCAAGTTTAGCAAATGCATTATTTGATTCTGGATCATCGCACTGTTTCATATCTTCCCAGTTTGCTAAGAAAATTAGATATTTCCAATTTGATTTAACAAGGGAGTTGTCGGTCAAAACCCCAAAGGGAAGTATTGTTGAAACAAAGTTTTGTCGATTAGTTCCCATTAGAGCACCTAAATGTTCTTTACCTTCTGATCTCATCGTCATACCCATGATTGAATTTGATATAATCCTCGGTATGGATTGGCTTTCGGACCATGATGCAAAACTTTATTGTAAGAAGAAAGAGGTTATGATTCTTGATGATGATGATAAGGAACACCTTATCTTTAGAGCCGAATCGTCGCCACATAATTCTTATCTAGATCCACCCCCAGTAGCTCAACTAAATTCAATTATTGGGGAGGAAGAGAAGGGAATTACTGAGGGTGAGGAAAGGAATATTCAAATAGAGGATGTACCTATTGTGAGAGAATATGTTGATGTGTTTCCGGAAGATTTACCTGGACATCCACCAGAACGAGAAGTTGAGTTTTCCATTGATTTAATTCCTGGATCAAGGCCCATATCGAAGACCCCTTATAGAATGGCCACTATGGAATTAGTTGAACTAAAGAAAAAGCTAGAGGAATTGAGTAATAAGGGATTTATTCACCCTAGTGTTTCTCCTTGGGAAGCCCCTGTTCTTTTTGTTAAGAAGAAAGATGGATCTACGAGGTTGTGCATTGACTATAGGGAGATCAATGCTATAACAATAAAGAACAAGTATCCCCTACCTCGCATTGATTATTTGTTTGACCAACTGCATGGAGCTCAATACTTTTCAAAGATTGACCTTCGGTCTGGATACCATCAGTTGTGTGTGAAGAAGGAAGACGTTCCAAAGACAGCATTTCGAACAAGGTACGGGCATTACGAGTTTACAGTAATGCCTTTTGGATTGACTAATGCACCCTCTGTTTTCATGGATCTAATGAATAGAGTTTTCAAGGAATATCTTGATGACTTTGTAGTGGTATTTATTGATGATATCTTGGTATGCTCCAAAATCCACGAAGATCATGAAAATCACTTACGCATTATCCTGAAGACTCTTAGAAGACATGAATTATATGGGAAATTTAGCAAGTGTGAATTATGGCTTCATGAGATTTCTTTTCTTGGCCATATTGTCTCTAAGGATGGAATTTCCGTTGATCCTTCTAAAACCAAGGAAATCCAAGAATGGCCAGCACCGACAAGTATAACTGAGGTACGCAGTTTTATTGGTTTAGCAGGTTATTATCGACGTTTCGTCTAGAATTTTGCCAGATTGGCTAACCCATTGACAAAGCTCACACGTAAAGGGATTAAATTTGTCTGGACAAAAGAGTGTGAAGAATGTTTTAAAGAACTAAAGAGAAGATTAGTCAATGCCCCTGTATTGACTCTACCATCGGGGAATGATGGGTTTTTTATTTATAGTGATGCATCGAAGAAAGGACTCGGTTGTGTCCTTATGCAGAATGATAAGGTCATTGCCTATGCATCACGATAGCTAAAAATTCATGAGCAAAACTATCCTACTCATGATCTTGCGTTAGCAGCTGTGATCTTTGCTTTAAAGATATGGAGAAATTACCTCTATGGTGAAAATGTGAGATTTATACTGATCACAAGAGTTTGAAGTATATTTTCACACAAAACGAACTCAACATGAGGCAAAGGCGATGGCTTGAACTACTCAAGGATTATGATTGCACGATACATTACCACCCGGGGAAGGCAAACAAGGTGGAAGATGCTTTGAGTAGAAAAGACCATGGAGTTTTGAATGTGATGAGAATTGAAAGTGATCCAATTTTCTTGGATCTAGTGAAGATAGACATGGGAATAACTAGGGAAGGTGAAACATCAATGCTTTTACAAATGGTTGCCAAACCATCATTACTAGAAAGGATTAAATGTTCTCAGACCAATGATGAAGAATTTCAGAAGAAGATTAAAGGTGTGAATGATGGAAGATTGAGGGACTTTGTGTATAAGGATGGAATTTTGAAATTCGGGAAGAGACTTTGTGTTCCCGATTAACCTGATCTAAAAAGGGAATTGCTGGATGATGCTCATAGTTCCAACTTCTCTATACACCCTGGGAGCACCAAAATGTATAGATATTTGAAGGAACATTTTTGGTGGGACAATATGAAGAGGGAGATTGCTGATTTTGTGTCGAGGTGTATGGTTTGTCAACAAGTGAAAGCTGGAAGGCAACATCCTGGTGGAGTATTGAAACCTCTTCCCATACCTGAGTGGAAATGGGATAATATTACGATGGACTTTGTCATTGGACTACCAAAGACTCCTAGAAGGAATGATGCAATATGGGTCATTGTTGATCGACTTACTAAGTCAGCACATTTTCTGGCTATACGGGAGGATCTACCACTTGAACGTCTAGCAAGACTGTATATTAATGAAGTTGTAAGACTTCATGGAGTACCCCTATCGATTTTTTCTGATCGTGATCCTCATTTTACTTCAAGATTCTGGAAAAGTCTTCAAAAGGCCTTGGATACTGAACTTCGTTTGAGCACTGCCTATCACCCTCAAACAGATGGACAATCAGAACGGACTATTCAAACCTTAGAAGACATGTTGAGATCATGCTCTCTTGACTTTCAGGGTATGTGGGATCAATATTTACCACTGGTAGAATTTTCCTATAACAATAGCTTCCATTCGAGTATTCAGATGGCACCATATGAAGTGTTATATGGAAAGAGATGTCGTACACCAACCTGTTGGGATGACGTTGGTGAAAGAAAACTTGTAGGCCCAGAACTGGTGGAGGAAACGGTGGAAAAGGTGAAAGTAATCCAAAATCACATCAAAGCATCTCAAAGTAGGCAGAAGAGCTATGCCGATAATCGAAGGAAGGATTTGGAATTTCAAGTCGGTGATCATGTTTTCCTGAAGGTATCTCCATGGAAGGGAGTCATACGTTTTGGTAATAAAGGTAAATTGAGTCCCAGGTACATCGGACCTTTCGAAATTCTAGAACGAATTGGGGCTGTAGCTTACCGATTGGCAATGCCGCCAAGTCTCTCCAAAGTTCACGATGTGTTCCACGTATTTCTGTTGAGGAAATACATGTCTGACCCAACGCATGTACTCACCTATGAGGAATTAGAACTGGAACCCGATCTTTCCTATTGTGGAGAGCCCGTCAGGATTCTTGATGTGAGGGAGCAGGTGCTGAGAAACCGGACGACTCGTCTGGTGAAGGTTTTGTGGAGAAATCATAAAATGGAAGAGGCAACGTGGGAACCTGAGGAATTTATGATGAAAAACCACCCGAGTCTTTTTATGCAGTAATACCCTAGAAATTGCGAGGACGCAATTATTTGAAGGAGGGGATAATGTAACACCCCAAGATTCCACTGTACGTTTCCCTTCGAATAATGCAATAGCGTGTGTTGTACGCAACCTCGAGCTCTAACACACACCACAACTAACTAAACTAGACGTTTTGAATAGTAATACCTACCTTTTGAAATTTTATAAATTTTATTTATCAAAATGGACTTCATTTTTGGATCCGGAATATTGAAATTAGCCTATGTTGAATTTTTGGTATTTTTCTGAGAACTTCTAAATTTTTATGAATAGTGAAAAATACTTAAAAAAACTTTTTTAATCAAAATAATTTATAGTGATAAATTATAATATTTAGTGGTTTTAAAGTATAATTAGAATATATTTTTACCATTTTATCCAATGGTGGTCATTAGAATTAATTTAACATTGAAATTGGACATAAACAATTGCCAATCTTTTGATATAAATTGTTTCTTAAAAACACGCTATTTGTTGTAACAGCAGGAATTAATTATAAAATTAATTAATACAACTTATATGTTTGGAATTTTGTAAAATAGACATCATTTTTGAATTCGGAATATCAATTATAGCTTAGGGTGAAATTTTGGCCTTGTTCTGAAAAACATCAATTTTTGATGAATAGTGAAACCACTAAGTGGTAGTTAAATAACTGATTTTTCGTTTAAATGAAATATTACCACTTCTATGATTTGATTTTCAAAAATCCGACATACATGGTTGTAATTAAGAAGTAAAATGTGGTTCAATGAGATTAAAATAATTTTTTGGTGAATAGTAACTTTTATGTTCTTAATCGCGATTAGAGGTAATTAGTGTAGTTTAAGGTACAAATAATGTTTTAATAATATGAGATGAGCATGACACTTTTCCTACTCCTATTGGATGATTTATGGCCGACCAAGACAACCCATGGGTCAACTTGGGGACCCCATGGAGCCACTTTAGTTGGAAAATGACATTAATATATATTTATTTAATGTTAAAATTAAATTGACACAAACATGAGTTGTTTTACTAAAATAGTTTTTAAGTGGGGTTACACAGATCCAAATATTGACTATAAATATTCATTAGAAATATAAAAAGATTTCCTACATCATATTATTTTTTTAATAATTTTTAGACATTAAATAAATTTAATTATTTATGACATCATTATGATGCAGTGATGACCTCATTATTTAACGATTTAAATAAAATGAGAAGATAATGCAAAATCCAAGGCTTACACTTGTCCAAAGCCTATTGGATGAGAAGATTTCTAACCCTTATCACCTTAGCCAGGAATTATATAAGTGTGGGACCTTTAGAATCCGAAAAGCATTGTATAATAATGTAACATTTCAATCTTTCCAAAAGAGCCCCTCCTCTTCTCTTATAAAAGGCCCCCACCTCTACCACCTTATTCACACTTCCAAGCCTTTTGGTTCGGCCAACCTCTGCCCAAATACTCTCCCAACTTCTCTCCCTTCATCCTAGAAGCTTTACTTTAGTCATAAAGACATCCTAAGGAGTCCTTTTGATCAAATCAAAAAGAAAGAACCCGAAGAAGAGGTAACATTTTCATCACCCTCTTTCAAGTTTCTTTCTTCTTCCACTCCCTCTTTGTTTATTATTTCAATTCTAAAATTATAACTCCAGTATCTTCTATATACTGTGATGTTATTATAAATATGGAACAACCATATTCAGTATTCTACCCATCATTTGAGTGACATGTCGCCATACGTGCGTACGTACGGCTTACCGTCTCCACGTCGTGGTGTAATTGTTATTCAATATATTATTATTTAGATGGGTATAATAATGACATGTAATTCATGTAAATAATAAATATAACATGATAATGAGTCTGTATATATGATATACTATCCAATTATATATTATTTTAATATCATAATAATGATATTGTCGCTCGTGCGTACGTACGGACTACCGTCTCCACGAACGCGATGAGATTCATTCTCCGTCGTATCCATTCAAGTATAATTATCATTTGATGATTTAAAAATAATGTTTAAGGACATGATATCATTCTGGATATGAATAAGATACAACCTATCCATGAAAAACACGACTTACGTAACAAAACATATAAAAGAAAACGAGTAAGTTAACACCCGAAACAACGATAAATCTAAGATATTGTTAACAAAGCAATGTTAAAAGATCATATATGATATGATATGAATGTATATGATTCTTGTATAATTTAATAACAATTATTTCACAATTATACAGGAGGTTAACCTACCCCAACCAAGGAAAACTACAAGGTAAAGGTTTACTTCACAACCTCTTCATTATCCAAGGTTGTTTATACATAATAATCTACTGGGACCTCGTTATCATCCACATCCATGTTTCTTAAAAATTTCTTTCAAAACATTTTTACTATTAAATGGAAAATGTGTTAAATTCATTTACACCCTTATACATTTTTGAAAGGAATCTTACCGTCTTTTTCCAAACAATGTACTTTTTGACCTCTTTGACAAATTTAAGGTAAGAATGTTTTTTTAACTTATACGGCGGGTGCGGCTATTTTCCGCCATTATAACTTCGTCGAAGCTTCCCTAAAAAGCTTATAAGAATATCTTCAAAGTAAATGTATTATTTTTAAGGGTCTTTTAAATGATTTCAAAAAGGAGAGATATTACTCTCAAATAGCTTTGATTTCATCCATTTCAACATCCTTTGATGGGTTTTAAGTTTAATTGAAATTGATTTATGATACAAAACTTCCATTGAACATTTTGTGAAATATTTGACTGTGGATGTGTTATTTTTATACCATCCATAGCTTATGGAGAAATTGTTGACATTTCGTATGCTAGTTTTAATACGAATATTTATGTTATGTTTAAACCTATTCATATGAGGAATGTATTGGACTTAATATGTTACGGGTGGAGCCCGCTATAGCTCCTCGATGCATCGGTAGGTCTCATGAGACAACTAGACGTGGAATTGGCCGAGGCCCTTTCCCAATTTGATTTATGGTTTTGGCCGAGGCCTTAATCATTTTAGACGTCTTGGCCGAGGCCTTGACAAAGTGTTTCAGAATATCTGGCATTATACATTCCCTCATTATGAAAGTGGTTATTGATATTTCATGTGATTATTCGTCTAGTAGAATATCCATGTGAGCAAGTAATGGCATTATTTTATTTTACTTTTTCTATATTATGCTGAATTTCAAGTTCAATAAGGCTTTTGTTTTAGTTATACATTACCTTAAATGTTTATTTTTTCTTATAAAAGCTTCCGCAATATTGTTATCCTTACTGAGCATCTGATCTCACCCCTTTCAATGTTTTAATATTTTCCAGGATGTGAAGAAGTGTATTATGACTGACTTGCAAGAATAGTCAGTGAGGATATGAGTGTGGACTATGAAGACCATGTTATTGTAGTTTGTTTACTTTTTCATGTAATGAAAGACTTATCAATGTATCTAGTGTTTCCAAGGCTACTAAACTAATCGGTCTTTCGAGACTTGATCTTTTGTGATCATGCCAATGTTACGAAGTAATGCACCGACTCTGGGTAGCTGGGGTCGGGGCGTTACAGAATTAATATATTTTAATATTGGGATGTGAGATGATGTGGCATAAGGTAAAGATATTTTATGGGTCTAATTAGTTATGGTCTCATGGGCATAACTATGTCACCCATTATTTAGAGTTATCAGAATTTGTGTTCATACTGATGTTGTGGTGACATTACCTCTTTGTGGAGTGCTTTGTGGTCATTACAGATCACTAGATCTTGAGGAATGTATTTTTCCTTTTTCATATAAATCTAATACAATAGAGGTAGATGGAGGTTTTTCAGGACTATGATTTATATATCTCTTACACCACTGTGAAGGTAAATGTTTTGGTTGATTCTTTGAGAAGAAATTCATAGAATGCGGTTGTTCGAGAATCTGTAGATTCATGGAGAGTAGTGGAGTAGTTGGAATCATTACACTTATATTAAAGATTGGATAGTGGTATAGGATTTTTGTTTTAGATAATGGTGTTTTCATCACTAATACAGCAGGATGAGCAGTTTCAGTGGGTAGACTCGGAGGTAGAACTGATGCGTGATTGTGTTGGCCAAGGTGATACTCTGGAGGGATGGTTGGAGGATGGTCAGAATTGAATGATGTTTTTTGGGAAGTTGTTTGTTCTAGGGGAGATGTGCAGTTAATTCCTTAGTGAGTTTTATAGCTCACCCTTCTAGGTGCATCCAGGAGTTTCAAAGAAGTTTTGTGGCTTAATGATGCAGTTTTGGTTGTCAATAATGAAATAGGTAGTGGCAGAGTTTGTGGAGAAGTGTTTGGTCTGCTAGCAGGTAAAATCCAAGAACCATTTCACTAGTGTTTTATTTGGGCCTTCGTACATCACTCAAATGAAATAAATATCAATGGATATCATTATAGGGTTACCCATATCTCAAGGAGGTTATGATCGAATCTTGGTGATTGTGGGTCAGTTGAAGAAATCAGCACACTTCCAAGTGATCAAGGAGTCAGGCATGGTGGATTACATGGTAAAGAGGTACATGGATGGTGTTATGTGGTTTCATGGAGTTCTGAGACCCTTCATCTAAAATTGGGAAACACAGTTTACCTCAGGAGTCTCGAAGGGATTTTAGAATGATTTTGGCACCCAGTTACACCTGAAAACATCATTCCTCCCTCAAAATGATTGGAAGACAGAATGGACTATACAAATATATGAATACATTTTATGGGAAAGAGTCTTGGATTTTGGTGGACCTTGGATAAAACACCTGCCCATCGTAGAGTATACTTATAATTAAATCTATCAATCTTCCATTGGAATGGATCTGTTAGAGGTGTTGTATGAGAGACTATTGATTTATCCATTTTTCTTGATAAAGGTTTGGGAGGTAGCTATTATTGGATTGGATGTTGTACAATACACGATTGAGAAGGTTCACCTTGATCGTGAGAGGATGAAAGAAGCGTGGTTCTAGAAGAAGTCAAATTCTAATTGAAAAATGAGGAACATGGAGTTTAGGGTTTGGCAATATGTGTTCTTGAAGGTTTCCCCTCGATGTGGGAAGTGAAGGTTTGGAAGAGGGAGTAATCTTTATCCCAGATTCATTCGGCCCTTGGAGTTGTTGGGGAGTGTTAGCAATGTGGAATACCAATTGCTGTTTCCATCATGGATGGAGAGGATCCACTATGGCTTCAATATCTCCAAACATTAACAATATCTTTATGATGACACCCATTTCATTGACTGGGTAGTGTTCGATATTGCGGATGAAATGAAATTTGTGGAACATCAAGTGCAGATCTAAGATAGAATGGAGAAGGTGTTTCTCGGATGTAATATCCCTTTTGATTGTGTGTTGTGGAGGAACGGTGGCTAGGAAGATATTAATTGGGAGGGAGAGACGTAGATGCATGCCCAATTTCTAGAGATGATTTGAGTAATGTTTTTCTCTGATTTCTTTTATGATCATATTTTTTAAACCCATTTTATATGAGATGAGATGATTTTTACTTGGCTTCTGATGTGTGTGGTGTAGTGTGTGATAAAATCCAGACATGTGTAAAGGGGATGACCTGATTGCTAATAGAGACACATTAATTTTTATGTGACTAAACCCATGTTGAAGAGTCAGTATCACCTAGAGAAGATTTTTTCTTTACATGGTGGATGGAATTCTTAGATTTGTATATTTGGGCGGTGGAGCTAATGTGCTTGGTTAATTTTTTTTTCGGTATTCCAGGTTCACACATCAACACCTATGTAAACAAAATACAATATTGTATATGTCAGTGTTTTTTTTCTGTGGATGTAGAGGTTTCCAGACAAGATTTCAATCAATGTAGGCTAGTTTATTATTGAGCCTTGATGAATTTTTTTGGTAGTGGTGTTCCCAGAATAGAAGGACCCTTTAGAGGTATATCACGATGTGGTGGTTCAGACCCCTATTTCTCCCTTATAGACTTGTTTTTGGATTCTCGAGGGATATAATCATTTGAGAGGTATCAAATGTAAAGGTATGAGTCCTCCCAGTCTGTTACATTGCCTGTGTTTGGTTGTTGGAGATATTTGCGGGAGTCTGAGAGGGAGTTTGGTTAAGTTCAGAAACTAAAGGTTGGAATTATGGGGATTATATGTCATGTAATGATATTACATGATTTGAAACCCTATTCCACTTATTTTCCTAGATATTTCACAATATTTAAATATTTGGGGTTTGAAAAATAAAATAAATCATGAGGTAACATGTTTTTTCGAAGAAAACAAACCCCATATATTACACACCATGAAAGGATATTACATGTCATCTAATACACCAATTTATTTCTATTTTCAAAAATCATTTCAACTGAATTTTCATCAATTAAAATTTTCTCTCTACTTCTTCTTATTTTATACAAAACCTAGGCACCGAAGGGGTTTATTGAGCCCTCTTCCTCCATATTTGATCTGGAAATCTTACTGATTTCTCATTACAGATCTGTAGTGATCCAAGGTGAATTCTACATTCATATTCTAGAAATTATTCTTAGGTTGATATCATTTTCTACCAAATATTCTCATTGTTCAATGAAGTTTTCCTACCAATAATCTTAATGGGGTACCCTTTGGTTGTTTTTGGTGTGGTGGTGCTGCGGAATCTTAGGATGGATGCAGATATCATGGGAGAGGTAATCGGAGGTCTGTCACATGATCTGTTCTCACAAATGTAACAATGACATCCGTTCGAGGTAGGATTTCCTTCATTTATTATTGTTTTACATCATGTGGGATGGATTTTTTTTTACTTTTTTTATGTGGATCATGGTTGTTCCAACCTAATTTAGGATAAGGAATTAGTTAATTTAAATTTTGGGGCATTGGGTTTTGTTCTCTTGATTTTTAAGGATTTGATGTTATTTTGGTCCTGTGATTATTTGGGCCCAATGAATCATTAGAAATTTGGGTTGTTAGTGGATTTGTTTATGCACTACTAATTTATGGAATACATGTTTTTTTTATGGGAATATACATGTGGAAATTGGTTAATTATTTACACTTGGATAATGAATGGATACCTTGGGATTATACAGTTTCAATGATAACCCATGGATTAACAAGTGGAATTAAATAAGGAATTCCTTATTAAATCTAAAATTGGGTTTTTTATGTTTTGGGATGTGGTTTATTTTTTTTATAAAAGATGGATTCATTAATGATGAAAATCAGCAGACGTACAGACTCGAAGCCAAGAAGGAAAATGGTCCAACCAGATCTAGTTGACATCAAAGGGGTCAGATTCTACCAGTTGATGGGTATCCTTGTTTCCTTCCCTTTTGGTAAAGGATAAGGTTCCTAAAGAAAAGCAATGACGGAAGAAGAGGGTTTTCCTAATTAGGGATCAAAAGGACTAAAGTACGCCGTCATTGAGGTTGGTGGAGTTGATAATGCTGAGGTAGTCTGATTTGATGATGATTTTGTCCCATCCATGATCAACAGCGAGCATCATTCTGGTGAAGATGGCAGCAGCCTCGACAACCACCAGTTCCCAAAAAACATGATGTGACTCATGTTTGGCTGCAATGATATGACCAAGATGGTTCTGGGCTTGCAGGCCAAGGTCAACATGACCATCCTTGGGGAGAGCCGCATCCACATTAATCTTGAGAATCCCTTTTGGGGGCGGGATCCAAAGGGAGGAAAAGGAGGGGGTTCCAAATGAAATATATAGTCTATTTGGGTCCTCCGTAATGATGCCATTTTCAATCATGTAATTTGGTTTAGTTATGACAATGTTTATGTGTTATGAGATGTCTTAGACAGAGAAATGGAATGTTGGGTTGAGAGATTGAATGATTATGGAATGGATAAGAAGTGTTGTACAGTAGCGATACAATCGGGTTGTGTGGTGATGTGTTGAATAATGTGGTTGTACATGGACTTTTATGTATGTATGAATTTCAAGAAGTATGGGGATGGTTTGAATTGGAAATTATCTCATATTTTCTTAGGGAAGAACTTGTGTTGTGTTTCTTATAGTTTGAAATTCTTAGTAGTTTCTTGGGTAGTGATGGAATGAATGAATTTATGCTGAGGAAGTTTTGAATGGATCAGTTGATTCGGTTAAAGAAATTAAGAAATGATTTTTTTTAATAAAGAATAGAATGGTTTAAATGACTTGGTTTGGAGAATGCAACCATTTTATGAATTGGCGCGTTGTGCCATGTATTAAGATGTAGTAGAAAAGTTAATGGTGTGCTGACTTGGTTTTTGTTTTGAGAAGCCATAGGTTGAGTATGAGTGTTTGGAGTATTATAAGTATATACTTGTAGTTTCCCTCTGATTTCAATATCCACCCTACCCCAGTTCAACACTATTTTTCAAACACCCCCATTTTCATGGCAGATAGTGTCTTTCCCAAACTTCATGGTTGGAGGATGGATGGCTGGGTACCAACACTTCCATGATCCTTCATGGTGGTGATAGGCAAGGTTTCTTTGGGCTAGTTGTGGGATGTGAGGCCTAGGTGTGTGTAGGAGAGTTGATCTTTCCCAGGTGTATTTAGGATGATATGTGGTGTGCTTTCCTATGTGTCTTTGGGAAGGGATGTGACGTGCTTGTGGACAAGGTGTCTACGGGGGGGGGTGTGATGTGGTTGTGGCCTAGGTGTTTGTAGGCAGAATGCGATGTGGTTTGTATCCGAGGTTTTTGTATATAGGATGTGATGTTGTTTGTGTCCCCGATGTTTGTGGGTGGAATGTGATGTGGTTGTGATGCCTAGGTGTGTACAAGTGCGGTGGGATGTGATGTGCTATGTTCAGAAGAGGTGGGAGGTCCAGGGCATTTTCCATTAGGGTGTGAGAGTGTCTAATCAATGGGAATGTGGTTCAGGGTATCCTATCATCAATGTGCTTTACATTATATTACATGACTTGAATTATTTGGTGAGTGTGACTTTGTGTGGTTCGGTTGGTTAGTTTACATGCATAGGTGCTGTTTTTGTTATTATTTTTTCACATTGGGGAATTTGTATGCTTCCTTCACATGTGAAAGGGAGACCTTGGTTTTCCTCCTTATTATACTTGTATTCATGCCATTTTTATATAAACTACATTCATGTTTCAAGGAGGACTTCATAGACTATGCTAGACCCTACTAGAACCAAATTTTACAGTTGTTGTGTTCCATCATAGCTTTACATTTAATATTTACTTTAGAGGATTATGTATTTGTTAAAGTTTTATTTTCACATGCATGTGGGATGAATTTTTTATTTCTTATATATATATATATATGTGTGTGTATGTTTTTGTATTTATTGGAGTTTATTTGTGGGTAATCCACTGTATCACCCAATATTCATTTATTGAAAAGAATGACGCCTCACTTGTTTTGGTATTTGTATTCCCTTGGTTCAAGTCTCCAACTCTGGGCCTACTGGAGGTGGGACTCAGGCATCATTATCTCAATTGATTCATTTCCACCCTTGGAGGGGCATCTTTGGAGGGAGGGGTTCATGAAATATTCCCATTTCATTTCAATAAGACAGTATTTATCCATAGAGTTCCTAGCATGTCTCTATGTTGAAGTGGTAGTGAGACTCTATGGAGTACCACTATAAATTTTATTAACCGAAGCCCAAATTTTTATTCAATGTTCTAGAAGAGCCTTAAAAAAATATTAATTAAAAAGTAAAACTAATAAAAAACTTTCATCCTCAGAATAATGGGAATTCTGAAGAGACAACTAAAACACTAGAAGACATGCTTAGGGATAACTCACTTTATTTTCAAGGGAGTTGAGGCCAACATCTTCCACTTGTTGAGTTATCATATTACAATATTTTCCAATAGAGTATTTAAAAGAGAAATTTTGAATATTTCTATGAAAAAGGTGTATAATACAAACAATTTTTGGTGATGTTATAGAATAGAAACTATTGGGATAAGAAATTTTTAATGATACTATATAAAAGATTCAGGTGGTTTAGAAACACATCAAGGCTGCTGAATCTGAACAGAAATGTTTTTATAAAAACCAAAGGGAATCAAATTTCATGTTATAGATCATGTATTTATAAATATATAAATGTGTAAAATAGTTATTCTATTTGTAATGAATGGAAAACTAATTCCATGGTATGTTAGACCATTTGAGATTTTGGATTAGTTTTTTATGGGTTAGCACTGCCTCCAAATCATTTAAATTTCATCAATGTCTTGTATGTGTCTTCACTATGAGATTATTTGTTTGAAACAACACATGTATATGATACTAATGGTGTTTAATTGGATGATATCATTTATTATGAATAATAATTTATCCAGATTCTATATTGAATAGAAAAATTATTGAGGAACCAAAAAAACAACTTGGGAATATCCTGTTGAAAAATACCATGTTTAAAAAAGCTACATGGGAACCTAAAGAAGAAATGAATGAAAATTAACCCAATTTTTTGAATTAGGAAATAATGTTTGAGGTTGAAATTTCTTGGGGGTGTAAGGACCTGAAATTGAAAATTTTAATGAAGAAAAGACTTATTTTTCGTTATAATGAATACTTTATTACATTGTGCTACATAAGTACATAGAATGTATTTTAACAAGAAAGAATATTTAAAGTCAATTAATAATACCAATTACTACAACTAATACTTTTACAAGTATATAACTAATAAATAATGATGGCCACACAATGGTATAATCCATAGGATTGTACTATGTCGCAAATATTGTGCCATCCTTGAAAAGTTTTAAAAGAAAAAGAAACATTAGAAATATGATAGAAATTATAAAAGTAATTTTAAAAACCATTGGGTGTTAAGTATTAAATATTATATTTTAGTGGAATATATATATATGATATAATCAGAAATTTTAATGTTAGGGTATGAGAGTTAAATTAATATTACATGATCATTGGTCAATATGACTATTGTTCTATATAACAATAGAGAATTATTAAAATTGTAAATGTGTTTGTTATAAAGTTTCCAATGTGGTTAGTTTATATAAAGGGTAATGATTAGAGTTAATTAAATGAAAAAGGAAGAAATATTGGCCTCATATTGAAAAATAATTCCACATAATGCTCATTTTTTAAAACTAGAGAGAGTTAGAATCACTGGATTTTCATCTTGATCAAGCATAATTATTTATTCAATAAGTGAGGGTTGGAAAAAACTAACGAAGATAGAAGTTCCAGCAAGTGGAGATCAACACTAGATAGACATTGTCTAAAATACATCATGAAACTACACACATCACACACCTCACCTTTAGAAACTATAACATTATATTACTGGGTTATTTATCTAATCCATATTAGCATTGAGGTTTACTTTTTTGAAAGATCTAATAATTTTTTTATTGATTACTCGTTCTTCTTTTGTGTTACACCATTATATAAGAGGCATATTATTCGAGAATATGATAAAATATATTTTTATAATAAGAGGTCATGATTTCATTATTATGGAAAGTATGCATTTTTATTTAACATCAAAATATATTTTTATAAAGGTTTAAAGAAATTGAAATCATCATCAATTATTTCTATAATATATTTATGCAGTTATATAATGGTAATATAAGGGGTATAAATTTGATTTCATAATAAAAATTGGTTATATCAATTAATAGCCATTTTATGTTTAAATGTTAAATTCAAAATACTTTAAAATTTTTATAATAAAATATTTGAAACTTTTGAAAAATTTACATCAAAATTATCCAAAGGTGAAATTTTTGTAATTTTATGAGACAATCATTTTTTTGGTAAAATATAAAATATTTTAAGTATAATGACATAATATATATAAAAAAGTTATGTAATGAACTATTTAATTATTTTAAGGGAAAAAATACATTATTTTATATATATTATTTATTCTAATAAATTTAAAAACCTATGAATTAATTTCTAAAGTCCAAAATAGAAATTTGGATTTTTAAAACTATATTTTATTGAAAATTTTCTTTTCCATTCCCAAGTAATATGAAAATAAATATTTTGTTTCTAATTCTTTTTAATATTTTTAAACCTGGAATAAATTCCTAAACAAATAAGAAAAAACCATGGGTATTCCAATGGGTTTTCATTTTCCACAACTTAGAATTCCATAACCTATATTTTGAAATTATTAATAAATTAATCATCTTACTCAATAAATATAATCCAATCCCCCGATACTCTCCACTCCATGTCCTTTCTATATGATGTACTCATCATTTTAACTCGCAATGAGTCCCTCCATGGTTTTGTTAAGGATTTGTGGCCCTATTCTCATGTTTGAGGAAGTAACTATTCATGGTAGAGGAACTCTCTTCTACTTCTTTTAAACTCAAGTACCTCTATTCTGGTATGTATTCTATCTATTGAATTACATTATATTCATGACCTTTTTATTATTACATTACTTTCAAAATAGTTTTTTTATCAATGGGATACATCCATTCTATCCTATTATTCCCTTTACTTATCCACACAATATACTGATCACACTGCCAAAATGTTTCATTATTTTCTCTCTTTTACATGAAATATTTATTATTATTAATAACCAAACATATTATTTATCCATTGGTATTCACCTAGTAGTAAAAATACTTTCTTAATTGGGGATATACATTTATTAAACAAATATTTTCTTTTTATTGTATAAAAATGATATAATGCACTTGTATTTGAGAATTTATGAATTTAATGACCTTATCAGGAAACCCATTCATTATTTACCCTGGGTTACTAATGAATTTTTTTCTCATTATCTATTATGAATAAGTGTGTTTATATATATTATGAGTGAAACCTACTATCACTCCATTGCATTGGGTAAATATTTAATCTAAAAAGAAATCTTGTTTTGTGATACCTTGGTAAATATCCTTAGTTATTACGGATTATAAAACATTAGTGATATTCTAGTGAATGTATCATTTCTATATTGTAAAATGTTTTGTTATCCTTCATTACATTTAGATTATTTTATTCCTTCTGTTCTTATGATCATTCCAAATTTTTTATCCATTATGATCACATGCAAACTATTTCCTTTATTATTCCCTTTCTGGGAATTATTCTCTCCCCTTTCATTTAATGAATTTTGATAGGATATATGATATAGTAAAAGTAACCTAAGATGAATAAGATAAGAATAATATAATTTTTATTAGAATAAATTTTATGTTTTTATGTATTTTGTTATTTGTTTCAATGATACTAAACCATAAAATATCTTTTGTATTGTTAAAAGTTTTACTATGAAATGAAAGATTTATATATAAAAAATCTAGTTCACAAAAGCTCAGTTTTCTTGAGTTAATGGAAAGTCTAGTAGATGAACTTAGTGATGTATATAGATGATAGTAAACCAAAATATGCTAGATATATTTCAATTATAATTTTTAGAAATGAAAATAAAAAATTGAATATCATTTGAAAAGACAATAAAAAATATAAAAATTGTGATTCAAAAAAATGTGATTCTAACAAAAATTCATAGTTTTCATTAAAAAAATCGACATTGAGTTATAAACGAAATTTTATGAATTTATATTCCAATATATTTTGATATAATGATGGAATTTGACTAAATATGGGAATTGATGGAAATTTAAAACTCTAGACATGATGTTCCCTGTATTTATTAGAGTGAGTTTGGTTATATAAATGGAAATCCATATTTTGGATATTTTTCCTAATCATGATAAAAAATGGAATATAAAAATGGGATAAATCAAAATAAATGTTTTTTTCTTTTATTTGGTAGATGTTTTTAGATTCAAATGTTTTATGTTTTGATGATAGGTAATAGTTTTTTTTAGAAATTTTTAAATCAAATGATATTAACAATGGTTGACATTACATAGAAATCTGCATTTGATATACAAATTTAAGTACATTTACATGTGAGATCTTTAAAAAAATATGTTTTTAGAGGAAAGAATACATGATAAAATTGCATATAGTTTAAGAAGATTATTCTTTGGTAGTTAATGACCTATTTTAAGAAGGATATGTAACAAACCAACCATAGTTACCCAGATTCAGTGCATTATAACATAACATTAGCATGACCACAAGGGATCAATTCCCAAAAGACCGGTCCGTTTAGTAGCCTTGGAAGTACTAGATACATACATAAGTTTTACATTACATTATGAAATGAAAAACAAAACCATTGTGTTTCCTTTTAACACACTCATACCCCTTATCTTATCTCTGTATGTCAGTCATCATATACTTCTTTTCATACTAGGAAAAATAAAACATATAAAGGGTCAGCTCAGATGCTCAGTAAGGATATTAATATAGAAAAAATATTCATAAATAAGTATAAACATTTAAGGAATTGTATAAGAATAAAACAGAAAAGAATTTTAATCATTAACTTTAGTATAATATCGAAAATATAAATCAAATAATTCCATTTACTTATTCACATGGATATTCTATTAGTCGAAAAATCACATGTAATATCAATAGCTAATTTCATAATTATGGAATGCGTAATGTCAGACCTCACAACCACATAGTCAAGGCCTCGTTCCAAGACTAAAAATAATATTTTTTTCAAGTAATTGTGTAAAGACACTAGTTTGTCTCATGAGGCCTACCAATGTATTGAGGGGCTATAGCGGACCCTTCCCGTCACTTACAATGTCCAATGCATTCCTCATATTAAAAGGTTGAAACATAATATAAACATTCGTATTAAAAATAACATATGAAATGTTATTGCTTTAACCATAAACCATGAATGTTATAAAAATTGCACATCCACAATCAAACATATCACAAAACCATCAATGCAATTTTAAATATTGTATCATAATAAATCATCTTCCAACAAATGTGAAATCCAACAAAGGATGTTGACATAGATGAAATCAATCCAAAAAACTATTTCAGTGAAATATCTATTTTTATTTTGAAATCATTTAAATTTATAGAAATTCTTTTTTTTAAATATTCTTATAAGTTTATAAGGTACGTTTTTATGGTGTTATAAAGGTGGAAAATATCCACACCTTCCATATAAGTTAAAATAATATTCTTTCCTTAATTTGTAGAAAAGGTCATAAAGTAGCTTCTTTTGAAAACGACAGAAATATTCCTTTCAAAAAAAATTAGAAAAATACAAGGGTATAAATTAATTTAACCCATATTCTATTAAATAGTAAAAATGTTTTGAAATACATTTTTAAGAAACACATATGAGGATGATAAATAGGTCTTAGTAGATACTCACGAATTCACAACCTCAAATAATAAAGAGATTGTAAAATTAACCCATAACTTGTATTATTACTTAGTCCAAGGTACGTTAACCTATTGTATAATTGTTAAATAATTGTTATTAAATTATAAAAGAATCTAGAAACATAAATATTATCTCATATATGATCCTATAATATTTCTTTGTTAATCATATTTCAGCAGTATCATTGTTTCAGGTGTTAATTGATTTTTTTTATTTATTTGTTTTATAACATAAGTATTATTTGTTATGGATAGGATGCATTTGATTCATATACAAAATGATATAAAGTTCTTAAACATCATTTTTAATCATCAAACACAAATTATTCTTTAATGGTTATGATGGGGAATGAAACCCATCACGTTCATGGAGACCCTAATCCGTACGTATGCACGAGTGACAATATCAATTTATTAATAGTCAAATAGTATGTAATTGGATGGTATATAATATATATAGAATAATTAACATGTAATATTTATTATTTAAATCAATTATACATCATTATTATACCCATCCAAATAATGAAGGGTTGAATAACAAACTACACCACGACCTGGAGATGGTAAGTCGTACGTACGCATATATGGTGAATTTTTCATTCATAGGATGGATAGAATAATTAATATGGTTGTACCATATTTATAATAACATCTCAATATTTATAAGGTACTAAATTTATTATTTTAGTATTTAAACAACAATGAAATAAGAAGTGGAAGAAAAAATAACTTGAAAGAGGTGATGAAATAATTACCTCTTCTTCGGGTGTTTCCTTTTGATTTGAACAAAAGGGATCCTTAGGTTGGATTTATGATCAACCTAATGCCTCTAGGATGAATTTAAGTTATTTTAGAGAATATTGGATCAGTTTTTGGCCTAGAAAAATGGCTTTCGATGTGGGAATTTGAGAGAAGGGGAAGTACCATTTTATAAGAGAGGTGAAGGTCACTTTAGGAAAAGTTTGAAATATTATTTTATTGTAAATCCATTTTCGGTATCTAATGTATCAAAAAAGATTTATTTCATGGATAAGGTGGGTATGGGTCTAAAAACTCTAAACTAATAGGTTTTAGAAAAGTGTAGGTCACTATATTAACCTTATCTCTTAGGTTTAACTCTTAGTTAAATAGTTTAGCACTTACAATGTCTTCTTGTATTATTATAATACATGGTTAATAAACCTCCTATATAATTCCAAGAGAACATAAAGTAGTTAATTAAAAAAATTTCTATCATTATATATTTTTTTTTGTCGAACATTATATTTTTAGATCTATTATATAATTTAATAAAATAGTATTTTTTTAAAACTCATTTATGTTAATTTTGACACTATTTAGTATTTGGTTTCTTTGAAAGTCATAACAACATTATCACTTTGAAAAAAATCATTGAATCCACCCTAAAATGTAATATTAACCTTGAAAATTTGTAAAATTCATAATAAGTCTCAATTTATATTTATTTTAATATTTATAACATCAATTACATTAATCTTTTATTAATAAAGTAATTACTCCATCATTAGTGTGTCATAAATAAATTTAATTATTTAATGTCTAAAAATTGGAAAAAAAATATCATTATGTAAGAAATAGTTTTATCTTTCTAATTAATTTTTATTGTTGAATATATCTTATCTATAACCCTATATTAAAAATGGTTTAGTTATTAAAATTTGAATTTAACACTTTTAACTCTTCTTTAAATAAAAATAATAATAAATGTCCTAATATAATACAAGTGGACAAAAATTATTATATTTTATTCTTAAGGTTTATTTAGGTCGAAATATTCTTATCCAATAGAATTAGGACATGTGTTAAGGTAATTATAATATCATTATTTTCTTTAATTACCTTATTTACTTTTAACCATGGTAAATAAAAATCAAAAGTTACTACACACCAAAAATTATTTTCATCATATTGAACCACATTCTAATTACTGATGTCAATGGTGTCTTTTAGATTTTTAAAATTCAATTCACAGAAGTAGTGAAATTGTGTTTTATGAAAATGTGTAAATGTGCCTATAAGGTGGGTAAAAGACATTAAAAAGTTTGATAAAATTATATATATAATCATATTATAAAATGAATCTAAGGAATAAAATTAGACTAATATAGGTATCATGTATCTATTTTGACATTGAAATAAATTTAAATAAAAAATAATGGTTATTTAAATAAATGTCGCTTTTAAATAATAACACACAATATTCATCATAAAATTGAATGTTTTTAGAAAAATAAATAAAATTCACCCTACATTAATTTTTATATTATGAATCCCAAAACGATGTCCAATTTGAAAAATAAAATTTATAAAACTTCAAAATTGGGTATAACTATTCATAATTTCTTTTTTAAATGGCTAGTTTGATTGGTTGTGGTGTACTAGAACTTGAAGTTACATACATCAAAAGTTATTTCATTATTTAAATATAAGCATACCATGGAAGCTTGGGGTATTACATTCTTCCCGGTTTCAAATAATACCATTATTTAAATTTCTTGAATATTATTGCATAAAATGATTCAGGTGGTTCTTTATAATAAGTTCCTCTAGTTCCCACATTGCCTCTTTCATTTTATGGTTTCTACAAAGAACTTTTAACAGATGAGTCATCTAATTTCTCAACACTTGTTCTCCATTATCAATAATCTTGATAGGCTCTTCATAATGAAAGAGATCATGTTCCAGTTATAATTCTTTATATGTGAGTACATGCATTGGGTCTGGCATGTATTTTCTCAACAGTGATACAAGGAACATGTCATGAAATTTGGAGAGACATGGCGGAATTTCCCAACGGTAAGCTCCATATCAAATTATTTCTAGAATTTTGAAAGTTTGGATGTACCTTGGAATTAATTTTCCCTTCTAACTAAATTGTATAACACCCTTACATTGAGATACCTTCAAGAAAACATGATCTCCTACTTGAAATTCCAAATCCTTTATTAGATTATCGGCATATCACTTTTGCCTAATCTGATATTCTTTGATGTGAGTTTTGATAATCATCAATTTTTTCATATTTCCTCACCACGTTCTGGGCCAACGAGTATTCATTCACCAATATCATCCCAACATGTTGGTGTGAGACATCTCTTTCCATATAATTCTTTATATGGTGCCATCTGAATACTTTAATATAAGCTATTATTATAGGAAAATTATACCAGAGGTAAATACTGACCCCACATACCCTAAAAGTCAATTGATAAATATCTCAACATTTATTCTAAGGTTTGAATAGATCATTCTAATTGTCCATCAGTTTGAGGTTGGTAGGAAGTGCTCAAAAAATGTTCAGTATCTAGGTATTTCTAATGGATTTTCAAAAATATTGATTTAAAATGGGGATCACGGTCAGAAACTATGGATAAGGGTACACCATGAAGTCTCATAGCTTCATTAATATATTATCTTTCTAAACATTCAAGTGGTAAATCTTCTCTTATAGCAAGAAAATGTGCTGAATTGGTAAGACAGTCAACAATGACCCATATTGCATAATTACTACTATGATTCTTTAGTATCTCCATGATAAAGTCCATCATAATATCATCTCATTTCCACTCAGGTATGGGAAGGGCTAGCATGACTCCTTTGGGATGTTGTCTTCCAGCCTTCATCTTTTGAAAAACCATACATCTTGACACATAATCAGAAATCTCCCTCTTCATGTTGTCCCACCAAAAATGTTACTTCAAATCTCTATTCATATTAGTAGTACAAGGGTGTATATAGAAATTGGTGATATGACCATTATCCAAAAATTCCCTTTATAGATCAGGTATATCAGAAACACAAAGTCTCTTACCAAATTTCAAAATTCTATCTTCATATATGAATTCAATCAATCTCCCATCATTCACAACTTTCATTTTCTTTTAAAACACCTCATCGTCAGTCCAAGAACTTTTTATCCTCTCAAGTAAATATGTTTTGGAAACCATTTAAAAGAATATTGATGTTTCTCCTTCCATTATTATTCCCACATACATCTTTACTAGATAAATGAAAATATGATTCCTTTCAACTATAATCTTGTTTAGAACTCCATGATCTTTTCTTTCTCAAATAATCTTGTACCTTATTTTCCTTCCCCTAGTGGTAGTGTATTAATCAATCGCAATCCTTGAGTAGTTCAATCCATCGCCTTTAACTCATGTTGACATCTTTTTGTGAGAAAATATACTTCAAACTCTTGTGATAAGTATAAATCTAACATTTTTCACCATAGAGATAGTGTCTTCATCTCTTCAGAGAAACGATTATAGCTGCTAACTCAATATCATGAGTGGGATGGTTTTGTTCTTGAATTTTTAGTTGTCATGATGCATATTCAAAGACTCTATCATTCTGTATAATGACACAACCAAGTCCTTTCATTAAAGCGTCACAATAAATAACAAACCCATAATTCCCCAATGGTAGATTCAATATAGAAACATTGACTAATATTATCTTTAGTTCTTAAAACTATAATGCCCAGATCCATGATACCTAGATCCAGTGCATTAATTTAATACATTGGCATGATCACAAGGAATCAAGTACTGAAGGACCGATCCGTTTAGTAGACTTGGAAAATAGATTACATTAATGAACATTACATTACACATTCAAAAACAAAATGAAACATAAAAAATATATTGATAATGTCATTATTCCCCAAGCTTAACCCGACATATCAAACATAATACACTTCTTGGAATCATGGGAAAAAACATAAGAAAGGGGTGATATCATATGCTCAATAATTGTAAATAATTTAGTCGAATCTATTAACTTTTAAGTAAAGTTATTTAATAAAAAAAAAATCCTTTTTAACATAAACTTGAACATAATATGGAGATAATAAATCAAGAATTACCAAATAAACATGCCCATGGATATTCTACTAGTTGAATAATCACATGTAATAATTAATTTCATAATGAGGGAATGCCTAAGACTAGACATCATTACCACATAGCCAAGGCCTCATGCCCAGACTACAAATAAAATTTTTTCCATGGCCTTATTCCAAGACACAAATTTGTCTTATGAGACCTACCAATGCATCAAATGGATATATTGGGCCCCACCTGTCACTTATTAAGTCTACTACATTCCTTATATGAAAATGTTGAAACATAACCAAAACATTTGTATTAAAAGTATCATACGAAATGTCAATACCTAAACCATAAACCATAAATGGTATACAAATATAACATTCAGAGTCAAACATATCATAACTCATTCAATACAATATTTACGATTGTATTTATAATAAATCAACCTCAATGAAGAATAATATCCAAAAAGGATGTTGACATAGTGGAAAAAAATCAGTAAAACCGTTTGGGAGAAATATCTTTTTTTTCATGAAATCAAATAAATGACTTACAATTTTTAAAGGAATGCATTTAAAATATATTTTTTAATCAAAGTGTCCCATACCACATTAATTTTTTTTAAAGGAATTAACATTTTAAAACATTTATGTCCATATAAATAAATCCTTATAAACATTTTGAAAGCATGTACATTAAAGAGAAAGATTTAGAAGAATAAATATTTAAAAATTTTTAAAATGATGTTTTAGTTTAAGAGTACCTTAAAAGAATAATTTAATAATTTCCTTTATGAAACATGGAAATGGATAATAAATATTTCCTAGAAAATACTTACACATAAAAAATATTGTAAATAATGAGATTGAGTAATTAACCATTACCTTGAACTTTCTATTGGTCGAGGGTTTGTTTATCCTCCTGTATAATGACCATAGTATGTTATTAAATTATACCCAAACCATCTTTATATTTAATATATCATACATTACTCAATTATGACTTTATACTACCCATTTAATAATTATTTCCATGTTAAATTAACATTTCGGGTAATAATCGCTTTCTTTATCGTACATGTTTTAACATGTTATTCTTGATCATATAATTAGATCGTGATTTAAATACTTCTAGAATATAAAACATGATTTATATATAATATATATTTTGAATATAGATATGTATTATATATAGATATATTAATTGGAAACCACCGTTTATGGCAACGGTTGGATATACGTACGCATAAACCTTGTTTCTGTTTTCAAATCGTATTAAATAGAAGTATGTTAATAAGATATATGTAAGTAAATAAATACATACATACATATATATATATATATCCGGTAGAATTATTAATTTATATATTAAATACTTATTAATAATATATATTTTTATAATCATCATTGAATGGTGAACCTAGAAATTAATCTCATTGCGTCGTGGAGATGGTAAGCCATACATATACACGATCGACTATATAATTTCCTTAATGATTAAAAGGTGTTGAATTGGATGGAATATTAAATTTACATATAAATTATCATCTTATTTTAATTATTTATACACATATTATTCATCATTATATCCATCCCAATAACATAGTGTTGGTTAACAAATTACACCACAATGTGGAGACAGTAAGTCGTACGTACGCACGAATGGTGAAATTATCAATCATATGATGGATATAATAATGAGTATGGTTGTACCATATTTATAATAAAATAATAGTATGTAGAAGGTACTGGATTTATTATTTTGGTATGGAGATAAAAAATAAAGAGAAAGAGGAAGAAGAAAATAACTTTGAAAGATGTGATAAAATAATTACCTCTTCTTTGAGTGTTTCCTATTGATTTGAACAAACGGGATCCTTAAGTTGGCTTTCTGATCAAGGGAAGGCCTCTAGGATGAATTGAGGGAAGATGGTAGGAGATTTTGGTAGGTTTTGGCTGAGAAAAATTTATTTGAAGGTGTGATTTTCAGAGTAGGGGAAGTACCCTTTTATAAGAGAGGTGAGGGTCACTTTAGGAAATGATTGAAATATTATTTTATTATACAAGAATACTCAGTTTATAAGGGATCAAAAATGATTTATTTTAATGCTAAGTTGGGAAGATTCTAAAACCAATCAACAAATAGGTTTTAGATAGGTTTATGTCACCATATTAAAATTATATTTTATATTCAACTCTCAGTTAAATAGTTAATCTTTTACAATGTCTTCTGGTATTTTTATAATAAATGGTTAATAAACAAACTATAAAAATCCAAGTGAACTCAATTTGGTTAATTATTGATATATATATAACCTTATCTATGTCCTTTTCCTGAATCTTATATTTTTAGGGATATTATATCAATTAATGATAGAGTATTTGTTTTAAAAACTCATTTATTTTTATTTTGACACTATTTGGTATTTTTTGTGTGGAAGTCATAAAAACATTATCACTTCAAACAAAATTTTTTTTAATCAACGCAAAAATTCCATTTTAACCTATAAAATTAGTGAATTAAAACATAAGTCTTAATTTACATTTATTTGGATATTTATAATATCAATTAGTTTAATCGTTCATTATTAAGGTAATTGCTGCATCGTCATTGTGTCATAAATAAATTTAATTATTTAATGTATAAAAATTATAAATAAAATCCAATTATTTATGAAATATTTTTTTATTTCTAGTGAATATGTATAGTCTAATTCATCATATTTATAATGCTATATTAAAAATGATTTAGTTATTAAACATTGAATTTAACACTTTTAACTCTTCTTTAAATAAAATAATAATAAATTTCATAATCTAATTCAACTAGATAAAAAGGATAATATTTTATTTCTAAGGTTTATTTCGGTCAAAATACGCTTATCCAATAGTATTAAGACATGTGTTAGGGTAATTATAATATCATTTTACCTTTAATTACCCTATTTACTTTTAACCATGGTAAATAAAAGTCAAAGGTTACTATTCATAAAAAATTATATTCATCTTATTGAACCATATTTTACATAATAATTTCAACAGTGTTTCTCAGATTTTTGAAATTCAATTCACAGAAGTGGTAAAATTACACTTTATGAAAATGTGCAAATGCGCCTAGAAGGTGGGTAAAAGACGGTAAAAAGGTCAATAAATTTTTATATGTCTAATATTATTATAAAATGACTCCAATGAATTAAATTTAACTTATATAGGTATTATATAACTATTTTGACTTAAAATAAATTGAAATAAAATAAATAATTATTTAAATAAAAATTCGTTTTTAGACAATAACACATTATTTTTCACTATTCATCAAAAATTGAATGTTTTGAGAAAAATACCAAATATTAACCCTAAGATAATATTAATATTCGTAATTAAAAAATTAATTTTATTTTACCAAATTAAAAAAATATAATTTGCATTAATTAATTTAAAATTAGTTCCCGTTGTCAAAACCAAAAAGGCAGGTATTTAAAAAGTAAAAGCTATCAAAAGATTGACATGTGTTTATGTCAAATTTAAATGTGAAATTACTTATAATGACCTAATCTGTATTAAATGATAAAAATATAATCAAATTATACTTCCAAAGCATTTTAATTCATACTCTATATTATTTTTATTAAAAAAGTTGTTTTCAATTAAAAGTTGGTATTTTTCACTATTCATCAAAATATGAAAGTTATCAGAAAAGTACCGAAAATTTATCCAAACTAAATATTTATGTCCTAATTCTAAATAAGAATTTAATTAAATTAAATTTAATATATAAAAATGTCAAATATTGGTTTTTAAAATGCTTCTCTATTAAAAGGATGTAAAATTTCATTTTCTAAAAAATACTTCTTTTATCTGAAAAAATGATTTTGTTCTCATATTAGGTCTAAGAAACACATAATATAGATTATAAAATTATATGGTGTATATAAAATTCAACATTTAGTTAATACTATTCATAACTGCTTTTTGAACGGCTAGTTTGTTTAGTCGTGGTGCGCTCGAACTTGGTGTTGCATGTAGTGCAAGTTATTGAATTAATTTGAAGAGATAACGTACTATGAAATCTAGGGGTGTTACAAAAACATTCTTCAAACAATATTGTCCAAAAACAATTAACCCCTTTACGAGTGAGATTGGATAATTTCTTAACCAATCGAGCAAAATTTTGGACGAAACGCCGATAGTAAGATGCTAAACCAATAAAACTACATACCTCAGTTATACTCATCGGTGCTGGCCATTGTTGAATTTCCATTGTATTTGAAGGATCAACTGAGAATCCATCCTTGGAGACAATATTTCCATGGAAAGAAATCTCCTAAATCCAGAATTCATACTTGATAAACATCCCATATTATTCGTTTTTTATAAGAGTCCTTAGAATAGTGCGTAAATGATTTTCATGATCTTATTAGATTTTGGAAAATACCAAGATATCATTAATAAATACCCCAAAAAATTAAATAATATATTCCTTGAAAACTCTATTTATTAGATCCATAAAAACTGAGGGTGAAATAGTTAGTCCAAAAGGCATCACATTATACTCATAATGCCCATACCTGGTTCGAAATGTTGTCTTTGTAATTTCTTCCTTCTTCATGCACAACTGATGATATCCAGATCAAATATAAACCTTTGAAAAATATTGATCTCAATGAGGTTGATCAAATAAATTATCAATGCTAGGTAAGAGATATTTGTTTTTTATTGTTATAACATTCATCTCCATGTAGTCAATACATAACCTCATAGATCCATCTTTCTTCTTAACAAAAATAACATGGGCTCCCAATAGGGAAACAATAAGGCAAATAATTCATTTATTACTCATTTCATCTAGTTTTTTTATTTAGTTCCACTAATTACACAGTGTACATTCTATAAGGGGTCTTCGATATGGGCCTTGAACCAGGAATTAAGAAAATGGAAAACTCAATTTATCATTCTGGAGGATGTCCTGGTAAATCCTCTAGAAACACATCAACATATTCTTGTAAAATAGGTATATACTATATTTGAACATTCCTTTACTCATCCATAGTTATTTCACTCTCTTCCTCTCTAATAATTGTATTTAGTAGAGCTACTATGGGTGGTTCTAGATAAGAATCATATGGGGACGTTTCTGCTCTAAATATAATTTATTCATTACCATAATTAAAATTTGTAATCTACTTCATATTAAAATAAATTTTCACATCATTGTATGAAAAATATTCCATACTAAATATTATATCAAATTCAGTCATGGATATGACAATAAAATCAGTACATGTAGACACACACAACCAACTTAATGAAAAAGTGAAGAGGAAAAGGAAAATACACTATTGTATATAAACCAAAAATATGAATCAACCTCTAAAAAGAACATATAAAAGTTATGTAAAGTAAAATGATTGGTAAAGGGGGAAAATTCATGCCCAAACAGAATAGTGAAACAACCTGACCAGAAGTGGAAAATTTAAACAGCTGAGAGAGCCCTACTTTAGGATCCCATGCAATGAGCACCGAAAGCGGTCCAACCACCCCATATCACTATGATCCTCTAATGTCACAATCAACATATCTATAGACTATAAGGGAACACCTATTATGGGAAAATCCCATGTATAGGTGAGTATAAAAATACTCCATAAGTCTCCTCTAAGGATAAAGGGGGTAGAAAAAGATGTACTCTAGAGGTGAGCAGTAAGTTGAAAAAGGTACAATAAAACCGTAATATTCAAAACAATAAGATAATGAAGGCAGACTCATCAAAACACAAGGATGTTGAAACTGTGATAATATGACCATTTAATAGAGTCTTTCCTATCTATAGTAGGAGATTAGACTCATTCAACCATGAGAATATAGATAAATAAATCACGTGGAATACCCCACACATCTTCTCCTCTCTTGAAAGGAGAGTAACCAAAACCCAAGGAGTGGGTATTTGAATTGGATATATATATATATATATATATATATATACTTAGTAATGGAATACCAAATGAGATAATAACTAGATCTCCATATCACAGCTTGGCCTAGGAAGAATAGTTTCCAATAGTTCCATATGTAACCACATATGATGCCTAGAATCTCTCACATATGATGTGAACTATAATTCAAAGGGACTCAATCATTTAACAGTGATACTATTCGGTTTGGGATGTTCTATCTCACCCGAACAGTTTCATGTCACGTTATAGGGATGTGTCTTGGTAGGAAAAGTGTCCCACTATCCCTTGAGTCCAAAGGTAACTCAAACCATGTCTTTTCATTGATCCTTATAGACTAGGTATTGTGTATCAAGGTTGAGGACTCATGGCTAGCCTAGCTGGAGGGATCCAATCAGAATAGGTCGAGGATCTATGTCCATATTGGATGGATGGTTCCACTCTAGTGTTGTTGGGGGACCCATGCCCAGCTCAACTGGAGGGTTCCACCCAAGTGTCATCGAGGACCCATACCCATCCCAGATAGACTATCCCACTAAGAAGTAAAATGTAGTGTAACTACAGTGTCCATCCCTGCTGGATAGTACCTCTCAAAATTAATCTATGGACTATGTTAGTAAACATTCTTAATCACAACCGTCGTCAAACATTACCTAAAAATTATTCATGCTCGGAACATCTTACATCATAACCTGAATGTCACTAATGAGGGAACCATGGCATTCTACATGAAAAAACACTCAGGGTAAGCTACTCACATGTCCATATCTGAGTCCAACAGAATGAGTTATGACGGAAAGAAGATTCATAAACTGGTACATGACATGTGTGAGGCCCACATGACGTGTGACCCTATCTCATTACTTGGCCATCAACCTAGAAATACTGGGTTACTAAATTATGAACAAGTATCCATAAGGTGTGCTAGGGTACTCTTAGAGTACATGGCACCTCTATCCAAAAGGTCGATGAGTACATGTTGATCACTGTTGATCCAAAGGGAAAAAAGTAATTTTCCTACATGCCCCTTGAAAAGGATCTAGATAACCAAATGGATCACACATTCACAATCCTTGTGAAAAAACACATAGGATAGACTATTAATTTTCCAGAATCAGACTCCCGTTGAAAAAACTACATTTCACATCATCGTACCTGACTGATTCTTCATGGGGACCATACATCGATCCAGGAACACAAAATATAGATTGCACAATTGAGATCCTCATGAAAAAATACATGGTATCATCTATTATTTTTTTCAAAATGGAGACTTGGTGAAAATCTATATTTTACTGAAAAATCCAAAACCAAGCCTCATGGTACACATGCATTGATTTTGCTTTTTGTTCTTGAAATCATCCTTAAAACACCTGCCTCAATTTCAGAGTTGCAATGCTACTAATGAAATGTCAATCAGACATTCAATTAATGATATACGTTTGATAAAAAATCGTTTAATAATTATAATTATATTACAATTATTTCAATTGGATGTTTCATGCCGTCGAACAAAAATACTAAAATAGAAAGTCCATGAACTGGACTAAAAATCTATACCTCAATGTAAGGATCATGTTTCCACTGACGACGCATAAATCATATGTCCATGTAGGTGTTACGTTCAAATCAGTGTTAGAAAATAATAATATTAGTATTATTATTTTAGAGGTGTTTTAATGAGCCACTCCGCAAGCCTAAGAAAGGAACCCAACATTGGTCTTAAAAATATAGCATCAAAGATAGTGTAACACTACCCCTGGTAGACCATGAATTGTACATCTCATGATGAAGTTATGGGTCTGTAAATGATTTAATAATATTATTATTATTATTATTGTTGTTGTTGTTATTATTATTATTATCTTATTTTTATCTTTTTTAGAAACCTGAAGGGGGTGTTCCAGAGGGCAGCTGCCTTCGGCGGCTGCCATCCCACAATGCTCAGATGCTATCCCACAACACTCTACTGCTATCCTGGTTTCATGCCACCGGTTGAACCCACAACGCCTCCGCCTTGCTAAAGGGGTGACCTACCAGACCTGTGTTGCTTCCACCTTACATAGACCATCCAAACCACTTCTATTTTCAAAAAATTATATTGAGACTAGATCAGGGATCCTCATATCCTGATCTACACTATAATGGTCTCCGCTTTATTAATCTTCAACGTTTCTACATGATGAAAAGTTTTCAGAACTTATGATTTTCACTGCACCTCTATTGACACTCAAAACTCAAATCGAAGAATAGATTAAAACACCTCAGGTCAAGAGCATCACATATATGTGTCTTCTCCAAGATTGGAGGACGTTAGAGAATTATGAAAAGTTATCATCGAATAATGATGAATAACCTGATGAACATGCGATTCTAAATCAAAATAGATGATGTTTATTGTTAGTTTGTCCATCAACAAAGTATTATGAAGCAGTACATTCCAACGGAATTCAAAATTAGCAAAAAATGATTCAATCAGGGAGCTTTAGAATCTGAAATAGAACTCATACTTTGATTTTTGATTCTCCGTTGTGTTCTCGACACTCTAATCTACTTGCACCAATATTTTTCTCATGGTCTGATGATGTTTGGACTTCTAATTAACATTGAAATTAGATGGCTAGAGCTCCTCCATATGTGAGAGACTTGATCTAACTCTAGCTCCTTTCTCCAAACTCTTATTTACAGGAAACTTCATGTGGTTTTTGAATCCGAACCTCCCACACTCTCTCACCTATGTTCTCCCCTAAGGTAAACACTGATCCATGAACTCAAATATTCTCTCATATTTTCATCCCAAATCCCTGTTCATAAGTTATTGGGGGTAGAATCCAAATAAAATATTATTATTTTATTATTTTATTCATGGTTACATCCTCGATAAAGTTTTCTACATAAATCCTACTCTTGAAATAGTTATATCCAACCTAGGGTAAAAACCAGTATTTAGACACAATCATGAAATCATATATATGATCCAAGATACCATTTATGAGATATCACATTTCAGTCATGTGTATAGTATAAAATATATATAAACGTTTTGAGTTTTTATTCTGGGAACTCCAGGACTTGAAATCATATGCCGTCTTTGCACCTGTCTCTATAAAAATATGTATAATTATTACAAAGTCTTACAAGAAAAAATTTGGGTCTTTTAATAACTCCCTCCTTTATAATTTTCTTCCTCGAAAAGCAGATAAGGGGAGAAACGTGGGATACTGAGTCTGCACCTGACTCTACAACTCATAGGGAAACTCCAACAAGTTTCTATGTGGACACAACATGCAAACAAAAGGGATGGTACATCCACATAAGGTCTTATATTATTGATGATGTTCATAATATCATGCACATATCTCCTTAGCTATGATGCATGGAAAATATCCCGCACTCGCTCTTGTTGTGTGTGGTAGGGTAAGGATGTAGAATACCTAAACAACCCTGTGCACTATCTCAAATGTCCTGAAGGACATCTGGGGTATCTCTCTTCCCTGACTAAAAAACAAACAAACAAGGCCACTTTATATCATCTAACACCTAGATATCATGATAGGTCTTCCCAATGATATGGGGGTGGAAGGCTACAATAATCTGTGACTAGGTCTCAAACGCCTCCTATAGGCCTCTCCACAATAGAGACGTAAGACGCACGTACGGATCTGAGATAAATGTCAAGGGTACCCTCTGAATGTGGATTATCTCACTTATATACAACTACTCCCAAACTCTAAACAGAACTATGATCCTACATCAAGGGAGTGCATCGACCTATGAGTCAGTCCATTTTTACCTGGAAGGCATCATGGCCCTTCGTTGTGCACAGAATCCCTATATAGAATTTCATGGATTTTCCATCCCATTTAAACAATGGGATTTCAAGAGGCTACACAAACCAATAGAACCTGACTCTCAACATTCACCTATTGATTGGTTAGGTATCATGAGATGAACTTATCTACAATTTTTCTCATTTCAGACCACTAATCTTTCCACTGAGGACCCCTAGAATTAGATCCCGTAATACCCTCCATCAGAATATTCATATAGTGAATCGTATGTGGATATCCGAGTCGTGAAAAACATCATAGTTGGTGTCTTAAAACATTTACTCTCTCTCAAAATATTTATAATTGAAGGAGTAAAAACTATTTACTAAAGAAAAATTTTACCCTCCTTATTCACTAGGGTTAGTTGCCACTAAGCTAACTACTTTGAAACGTCCTACACTAGAAAATCCTAAGAATTCCTACTAAGGGAATCTTTTAAAATGCTCCCATTTTCTGGAGTATTGACTATATCAACATCATATTCCTATATTAAGTTTAACCAGTGTTACTACATTAGGTTCAAGTATATCTGAGTGAAAATTTATCGATACTCTGGTGGTCTGTGTGAACCATGAAGTGTTATCCTATATGGTTGAGTATCTAAATGTTTAGGGAAAAGACTATTTCTTCTAGAACCAATTATTTATTTTCATAGTTTGGGTCATTGGGTCAGCATCACATCAACATGAACGTGAAAATTTCAGTATCAAGATTAACGTTGAGCATGCAAGGTACCATCAAATAAGACTGGTGAGTAAACTCATTAAACCAAAATAGGATAAATACGAGAAGAAAGTGGCATACCACATGTGTCTATGAGATGGTATGTGAGTATAATGTACTATATAATACAAAATTCATGATTGAATATATAAATATGAGATGCTCAAATATAAGAGGGGGGTGAATTGTAATTTTAAAAATTCTTTTGGAACTTTTTAAGATAGTTATGTTTAACAAGGTTAAACAAGATAATTCACAAAACCTCTATGTTCTAATAACATTTTGATTCCAGAAAAGTGATTCCAGAAATGAAACTTAACAAATGTTTACAATAACTAAGATTCTACCTTAAAGCGTATAGAATCCTATAAGATCAGAGTACAAGTATATGAAAGTATAAGATAGTAATACATTCCTCAACAATACGAATTCATTGGAAAACATGTAACAAAGTAATTAACAAGTATTAAATATTTTATTCCAAAGAGAAGGGTATCCAACAACCTTGGATAAAGTTCCCTTGATTTATACTTTCAATAATGTTTATCTTACCCACCCTAGTGTAAGCCCTCGATATGAATATCGGATTCTGTCTTGCTATCCCTACAGGCCCTCAACTATCAGGTAGTCGACACCTCTGTCGTCCTCAGAAAGTAAGCCCTCAACTTCAAAGTAGTCGGCACCTCTGTCTTCCTATCCCCAGAAGCCCATATTTTATACAGCAACAATCAGAGTCACATGAAGAAAAGCTGAACAAGTAGTTCATCACACAAAAACAAAAGAAAGTCTCTCTCTAGAAATCACTTCAACAGCATGTGGTCTTTAGAGTCATAGAACCGTCATCATGTTTTGAGCTCTTTCAAATGAGCTCCTATTTATAGGAATGACTTCAACGGTCTGATCCCTCCTCCGACGGTCACATTTTTACTTGAATTTCAGATGGACCTGTACACGTGTCACTCAAACAAAGGTTATTGAGTAACTAAAAGCATGACATCTTTATATAACAAAGTGAGTGTAAGAATAACTAAAATCTGATATTAGGAATGTAAGAAAATATGAAAGTTCGGAGTCTAAACAAAATTTAATTCAGAGTCTATAATACAAGGACAATCAGATTCTGTTTTCTATGAATTCAAAACCGGAATTCTATAGAATTCTAGATTCTGAATTTCAAGGAAATTCATAATATAGATTCATAAGAATTCGGAACCTGGACTTACAAAGTTCGGAGTCAAAGTTCATAAGAATTCGGAGTCAGAACTCATAAGAGTTCGGAGTCCGTATTCAGAGAACTCGGATTCAGAACTTAGAAATGTTCGTATCCAGAATTCATATTCAGAATTCGGAGTCAGAACTCAGAAGAGTTCATATCCAGAATTCGTATTTAAAATTCGGAGTCAGAACTTAGAGAATTTCTTAACCAGAATTCGGATTCAGAATTCAGAATCAGAACACAGAATAGTTCGTAATCAAAATTCATTGAATTCAGATTCTAAAACAGAATGCTTCATATCTAGGTAATTATATTATTCCGAGGTTTTTATTTTAAAACTTAATTTTATACTAAGGAAAAAATATTGGTATGAACAATGAAATCTAGGTAAGGGTAAATTTCCTTGGGGAAGGAAATTTTCATTATAAAAGTAAAAAAATGGTAAAATGAATTTTTCCTTGAAATAAGGTGTTTGTGATTTTCAAAACAATAAATAATGGTGAAGTCATAAGGATGCCTTATTAACATAACAATCTACCCAAAGTATGAAAAAATGGAAAAGTCATAAGGGAAGCCTTATTGACTCAAATATGTCTTCTCCTCTCTTGGAAGGATAGTAACCCCAATCCAAACACTCCACTACACCCATTAGTGGAATTCTTTGAAAAATGATGCCAAGCTGAAAAACTATATTGTCATTTCCTGGAACTGCTCCAACACTCAACTATACAACCCTACCATGAATGAAAAAGTCAGAGGGACTAATATACAACAACATGATATTATCCTATTTGGTTGGAACTAAATATCCCTCATGGCTTTGTTCATGTCACAAAATTCATATCAGTGGGTGAAGAACCCCTCTTCCTCGTGCATTAAAAGCTAGATCGAACAACACCGAGACAAGGTTACACTGTTGCACCACTTAATGTTAGTAAAACCTCATGTAAGAAGAAAGGCGAAAAGAGTACCACACATATCATCTAACAAGTTCTAAAAAAAGGTAGAAAATAAAAAAATAATACCTCTCATCTTCTCATGTGTTACTTGACCGTTAACATCTTTAGCATGCAACTGCCTCTATCCTCGACCGCTGGCTCCCTGAGCCTAACGTGGGACACCTGGTGGTGGTGGAATGACTTCATAGAATTTTCCACAAATAACAACTCTTAACACTCTTCTAGATACAACCCCTCCCTAGGGACCACCCTTTCCCCGCCTGGGAGATCCCTGATCACGTTGTTGTCTCTATTGTGGAAGTGCATTTACCGCCATCCTAGAAATCTTATTATGTCTAGTACGGTGTTCTAATTCCATGTGACCCTACCAATAATAAGCATAACACCGGCCCTCCCTGGGCTTCCTTTGTGCTCTACATTTTCCCAGGAAAGGTACCTGAATTTGTTCATGGGAAGACCTCCAACATTAAGGCCCTAGGAACTGATTCCTATTAGCCATGGAAGATATCCCAGCATTGTTGTGCATACTACTAGCTCCCAAAAACTGGAATCCCCTCTCCTTCACTAGTGCCTGCTGGATCAACCCGACATAGGTGGGGATGCACAAGGAAACTACATCAACACATATCTCTCTACAAAGTATGTTCTCAAACATCTTTACTTGGATGTAGAAATCACAGATCATGTCCAGATAGTAGCATATATAGTCTAAAAACCTAATATCATACTCAGCCACTTTCATCCATCCCTGATGATGCTTTAGAAACTTCCTGAGTATGAATGTAACATAAGAAGCAGGGGTAGTACTCATCACTGAACAACTACTGGAAGACATCCCATGAGAGTACCAACTCATCACGCATCTGTGTAACTTGGCTCCTCCGATGTCCAACTACACTGTGGAAAATATTTCTTACCAAGTCCACCATCTGATCTATCAGTGTCTGAACAATACCAAAGTTGAAAACCACTAAATCTAGACAAACATGCACTACATGAGGGTATGTATCACCATGGAACCACAGCGGTCTATGACTCTGAAAAACACAAAGTGCCCTAATCTTTTGCATGTCCTCATATTACTCTGGTAGGACTAACTACTACTCAATAGGTTGAGGTGCTACAATCTGTCCACCTATAGGAATGATTATTGTATTATAGATCCTAAAATGAGGTATCGTCCCTCATAGGGTCTTCGTCATAAACCATATCTATTATCCTAGCCAGCTATTATCACTGAGGCATCATGAAACATATCAAGGAGCACTAGAGTGAAATTATCACACACAAAAATATATCATCCACAATGTGGAGATGAATCAAGAAGGACATTTAAGGGATAAATCCTATATGATGCATGAAAAAAAGTTCCCTATAAAAGATATATTATAATTCAGAGTCAAAAAGTTGGTAATCAGGGTCATGGTGAATGGCTACGTTAGCCATCACACCATCACTGGACTCCTTGGCCTGAGAGCCTCCCTTGGGACACATTCAAACTCTTTCCCTAAACCCACACAAGACCTTCTTAAGAAAATGTCCGAACAATATCCCGAGGTTTGAACCACCTTTGATACCACTTTTTCACAACATGAACCATGACAGGGCTCAATCCACAACAACCCCAATCGCTCCTCCATAGAACATGGGTTGATGACAAGTGCCAATCACATAAAAAACTCATGGAGCCCTTTCTCTATGGACTAGTTGACACACACACAACCAACTCAATGAAAAACTGAAGATGAAAAGGAAAAGATACAACATTTATATATACAAACAAAAAAATATGAATCAACCTATAAATCATACAAGTAAGGTGTTTTAAATAAAATTAAAAGGTAAAGGATAAAAATACATTCCTAACCAGAAGAGTTCCACAACCCAAAAACAAGTGGAAAAGTAAAATATCTAAGAGGGCTCCAATCCTAGATCCCATGCTATGACCACCACATGAGGTTGAGACACCATGTATCCGAAACTCATCTGATTTCATGATCAAACTATCCATCATCTCCAAGGGAACACCATGTATGGGAAAATACCAAGAAGGGTTGAGTATAAAAATACTCAGTAAGATTCCCCAAAGGCTCAAAGGAGTATCATAGAACAAGGTACAATAAATGAGAACAACTCAACCCAACAAGATAATAAAGGTATACTAATCCAAACACATGGATATCAAAACAGTGAGAAGATTAACTTCTCATAGAGTATTTTCTAACTATAGTTGGAGAGTATACTCGACCGGTAATGAGAAGTTAGAAATGGTAAGCACGTGGAATACCACGCTTTTATTTACCTCTCCAAGAAAGAGAGTAACCAAAACCCATTGAGTGATTAATAGAATATGATATATGTATATATATATATATATATATATATATATTTGTGTGTGTGTGTGTGTTTGGTCGAAGAATTTCAAATGAGAGAGTAAGGGGATCTCCATCTCAATGCATATCCCAGGAACAAGAGTCACCAATAGTTCTAGAAGTAACTACCTATGATGACCAACATCCATTTCATCATCTTTGAATTAAAAGTCAAAGGGAATAACTCACCACAATCTAGATACTATCCACTTTTGGTGGCTCTGTCTCTCCATCATAATTGTAGGCCATATCACAAAGACGCGTCTTGGTGGGTAAATTGTCCCTATTTTTTGTGAGTGCAAAGATACAACAAACCATGTCTCTCCACTACTCATTATAGTTGAGGGATCATATTTCAATGATGAGTACCCATACCCAACCCAATTAGAGGTTCCTCTCAGAAATATGTCTAGGTTTCATGCCTAGCCCGGCTAGAGTGTTCCACTCTAGCGTCATTGAGGAGCCATTCCCATCCTGACTGGAGGGTCCCACTTTAGTGTTGTCGAGTACCCATGGCCAGCCTACCTGGAGAGTTCCACTCTAGTGTCATCAAGGACCCCTACCCAGCCTGACTGGAGGGTCCCACTAAAAAGTAACTATAGAGGAACTACACATTGTCATCCCTACGGTATGGTGCCTCTCAAAAAGCATTCAGGAAATACATTGGTTAACCAGACTGATCATAGTCATTGTCGGACATCTCCTAAAAAAGGAACCATGATCCGAACATCTGACATCATATCCCTAAATCCACTATAGAGGGAAACATCACGTCCTACAACAAAAAACACGCAGGGTAGGATACTCGAATGCTGAATTCTAGGTCGAATAGAAAGAGGTACAAGAGAAAGAAGATGCATAGAGTGGTACACGACGCGTGTGGGGACTACATAATGTGTGACATCGCCTTATCACCTTGAAGTGTACCTAGACATAATGGGTTACAAAATGTGAAAAGTACCCATAAGTTGTTCCAGTATACTCCCATAGTGAACAGAACCTCTAGCCAAAAGGCTGATGAGTGTTTGTTGATCATTGTCGATCTGAAGTGTGAAAACATATTTCTACCGACATGCCTCTTGAAATGGCTACTGAATTCCAAATGGATCACATAGTCATGATCCTTAAGGAAAAACACACCGGATCAAATATTCATTCGCCCAAATTTAACTTTCAGTGAAGAAACTTCATTTCATATAATCGTAGATAAACAATACTTCATGAGTCCCACACCTTGATCCTAGAACACAACATACAGATCACACCATTAAGTTCCTCACAAAAAACACATGGGTTCAAGAATTCATTTTTCCAAAATGGACACCCAGTGAAAAAACTACATTTCATTGTAATCGCCCAAACCAGGCCTCATGGAACCACTCTGTGATTTTGATTTAAGCACTCAAGATCAATCTAAAAAATTCAGTCTCAATTTCAGGGTCAAAATGCCACTGACTACATGTCAATCAGACATCTGATTCTAGAGATATGTATGATACAAAAATCAATGAATAATAATAATAATATTTTTATTTTAATTGGATTTTTCATTCCACTAAACCTTGATACCACAACATAATGTTATGGATCTTGACTAAAAAAAACTGCCTCAATGGAAGGGTCATGTTTTTGCAGAAGGCGCATTTATTAGATGCTCCATGAAGGTGTTACATTTGAATTAGCGTTAGAAAAAAATAATAATAAAAATAATAATAATAATAACAATAATATTAATATATTTATGAAATTTTAATGAACCGCTCCAAGATTTGGATAATGGTACCCATCATTGGTCTAAAAAAGACAACATCAAATATAGGGTCACACTCCCACTAATGGCGCAAGAATTGGACTCCGCACGGAGAAGTTATGAGTATTTAAATGTTTTAATAATAATAATAACAATAACAATAATAATAATAATAATAATATTTTCTTTTTTATATATATTTTTTTGAAACCGATATGGGAGTTTTTCCCGTGGCCATCCACCTACTGCCATCACGGTCTAATGGCACTCTTCCGCCATCCTAGATCTAAACCTCTACACCACCCAGCTGCTTCTTCCACCAGATCTGACCACACCGCAGCACCCAAACACTGCGTCGCATGCCTAACCCGCCGCGCCACCACCATCCCAGTTCCACTCTTTGCCAGACTCACACTGCCACCACCTTCCATTGTCCACCAGAACCACTCTGGTGGTTGTGAAAAAATTTTGAGACCAGATCTGGAACCATGGTCCTTGATCTTCACTGCGGTCATCTTCGTTATAATACTAGTCAACCTTTCAATGTGACAATAACTTTATGGATCTTCAGATCACCGTCGCGCCTCCTTCGGCACCCAAAAATAGAATCTGAGCATAGTTCATAACTCATTGGGTCAAGAGATTCACAAATATATTTCTTTCCCCCTGATCAAAGGTCATTTGAGCATGGCGAAAAGTTATCCTTGATGAATGATAAAGAATGCGAATAATGTGCAATCCCGAATCAAAATAGATGATGGTTGTTGTTAGTTTGGCCATAAAAAAGTATTATAAAGCTGTGAATTCCTATATAAATAAATATTGGAAATAAAGGATTCAATTGGGGAGCTACAGAATCTGAAATAGAAATCCTACCTCGATTTGGGATTTCTCATTGTGTTCATTGTGATATAGTGTGCTAGTGCATGTATTTTCATCGCAATCTCATGATATTAGGATGTTGAATCAACATCAAATGATAATGGATAAATCTCCACTGTTTATGAGAGAAATGATATTACTTTATCTCATTTTTTAATCTCCAATTTATTGGAAACTGCCAATAGTCGTGGAGTCCGAACCTCCTGCACCCTCTCACATGAGGTCACCCCTAGGGTAAAAACCACGCAACGAACTCAATGGTGTGCTCAGATTTCCAATCAAAATATCCATTCATAATTTAGCAGGAGTAACATCCAAATAAAATAATAAAATAATATTATTTTATTTATGTTTACATCCTCGATAAATTTTTCCTCAGAAGGCTTGTGCTCCCAAAAGTTATGTTCCGCCTAGGGTATCCACCACCCTTCTGACTCCACTGTGATCATATTTCTGATCTGAGATACCATTTAAGAGATATCCTATTTCCATTACAAGTATAGTATAAAATATTCCTAAAATTTTTATTTAATTTATTATGGGCCTCATAGTTTCGCGTCGTCTCATCTTCTGGCTCAAGAAATATATGTAGAAATATTTCAAAGTCTTATAAAGAAAAAACCGGGTCTCCATATTATATATGTATAATATAACCTTCAAAATATAATTATTTCATGAATATAATATATAGGTTTTTTTCACATAAGTTTAATTTAAACCATCATTTATTCATTCCTTTTATTGAGTGAGCTAATCACATTACTTTAATGGGGTTGTTGTCCACACTTCCTCAAATGATTTTATCATATTAATGTAAAATGGAAATTATTAATTGTATATGTAATAAAAGGATTAAGTATACAGAAAAAATATACATCATATATATAAATTATAAACATATTTTCCATCATAATTTCCCCTATGATATGTGGTAAAGGTAAAATTAACAATCATCATTTCGTGAGGTAGTAGTTTTCCATACACAGAAATAGTTTTTTGCCCATTAGATGGACATGTGTGTAAGTATAGGTCTAAAACACATACTAAAAACATCCTAATATATTTATGATACTAATCTTGTCATAAAATAATAGAATAACAAGATATGAGTTGTTTGATAAAGGAAATAAAAATTAAAAACTTTAGAGAAGATGTTACCTCTTAATCGGGTACTGTATTTAGGTTTGTACCAAAAGGCTTCCTTACAAGGATTTATACCCAAGGGTATCATGGATGAGAGGAGGTATTTTAGGATATATTTTGTAGGATCTTAATTAAGATAATTTGGCTAGAGATGTGAGAGGAAGTGGGGGGAGATTAGGTCCTTTTATAGTGGAGGAGGAGTGGTACTCTTGTAATACTTTTACAAAGGATTTCCATATATATTTTTTATGATGTCAGTGGATCCAATAATGTTCCAAATTTCTATAAAAAAATATGATATGGTATACATATTTCCATTCAATAGGTCTTAGAAAATTTTATATGTCTTTTTTGGGCCTTAATATTATGGTTTGGTCCCTTAATTAGTATCATTTAACCTTAATCATTGTAATTAATTTTAATCACTTTAACATGTCCTTTAGTAAATTTTTTTGATCTTTTTAGACATTATAAATTATTACGATTGAAAATATAGAATAATTGTTTTGAAATTCTAATAATATAAGTGACATAAATTGATTTAAATTTAATCCCGCATGTGGGATGACAATGCATGTTTTTAAAGTAAAAACTACCGAAAGATTACAATTTTTTATAATCAATTTCAATGCGAAATTGATTAAAATGAACAAAATTGTATTATTTAAAAAAATATTATCTAATTAATAATTAAACTAAATTATAAATATAATTTATCTTTTTAAAAAAATTATATTAAAAAGTAATTTTGAAATAAAATTCATTATTTTTAACTATTCATTTAAAAATGAAATGTTTCATAAAAATATAAACAATTACCCCTAAACAAATTATTATGTATTAATTTAAAATATGAAGTTTATTGTGACATATTAAATCAATTAATGTTTCAAAAGTCATATTTAAAATGTGTTTTCCATTAAATGGGTGTAAAATTTATTTAATAAAAATATCGGTTTTATATGTAAAATATAGTTTATTCTTATATTAGGTCTATCAAACCTGATGGATGAATACCAAAAATATTTTATCAAATATAATATATATATATATATTTCATTAATATCACTCACTAATGGTAATTAATTTAATATATAAGTTCAAAACATGTTTTTTATCATAAAAATAGTTTTCTATAAAAATATTCACTTAAAATTCAATTACTTTTTATATTCATTAATAATTAATTTGTAACCAATTTTTTAATTATAAATTTTTATAAACCATAATTATCATTAGTTAGTTATTACTATTAACAAATATTAATTTAATTTATAGTTTATATCTCAATTTATTTTAATAATATATTATTGATCGATAAAACACAGTCATGTAAGTAACATAAGCAATCGATGAAGGTCACCCTTGCATACAACACATAATAACATGGTTTTACATGAATTTTAATATGTATAATCAATTTTAAATATTAAATATATTATAAACTATATATGTATATTATAATACCTTACATTCTTGGTGTTGTGTATCATATATAATAGTGAATACAAGGTTCTTATATTATATTTTCAGGGTGGCACCAGTAACTCCTTTTTATAGATGGAGTCTAACTCATAGAGAATTCATGATGATAAATGTATTTCTCACTAATTATTATTAGTTTTTTCTTTCATGTATTGAGTGATTTAGGATATATATTAAATATATATGAATATAATCAGAGAATAAGAAATGTGATTCTTGAATGAAATGGATATTTCATTCCATTATAAGGGTATAATTTAATTTATTATCACAAGGTGGAGGATAATATATACCTTATAATTGAAATGGGTATTGAAAAAAAATACAAAGGGAGAGATTGAAGATACCAAGTAATTTTTGATACTGTTTTTTCATATTCTTTATCAATGAAACTATATGAAAATTTTTGTCAAATGAAAATAAGAATAGTAAAGAAGCTTATGGTGTTGCTTAAGTGTCTTTTATTTATTACCACTCTAAAAGATAGAACATAATAAAGATAGAATATAGCTCTACTACTAGAATATGGCATCAAGGGAGACTTGGAGGTTTAACGATAAGATATCTTATTTTTTGTTTTGTAAAAAATGTAGTGGATTTTCTATTTATATATAATGATTATTAATATGAAATTGAGTGAAAATACATGGTATTTGTTGAAGGTTACTGAGAGCATTTTCTACTACACATGAATGATGGTTAATAAAATATATCCTTGTTGGAATAATTTTTTCCCAATGTTATATGATGAATATTCAAAGGAAAATTTTGTGGGAAATACACTCACCATATATGGATTACAAAAATAGAACAATGTGTGTTCTAAATATTTGAGAAGATTTTTTTTTGAAGTTACATGAAGTAATGGTGTTCCAAAGACTAGAATATATGGATTCCAAATGATAGGAGAATTGTGTTGTGTATCTTGTAATTAACATTGTAAATAATATTACATGTCATGTAAGATATTTTCATTCAAATAAACTATAATTTTCCAAATAATTTCAGTATTTAGAAAAGGATGGTATTATTCAAAAGACACTTCAATGATATCTAAATTTTTAAATACATGAGTGTATAATGGTCATATGACAAATTTTGTAAGACTGTTTAGGAAAATATAATACTCCTAGATTTTTAATCAGACTGTTATAAAATTTGATAATAGATATCCTTGTGTACCTATAGGCTAGTGTTCAAATCCAAAAGAGTGATTTGAAAAAACATAAGAGTCAAATACTCTTATCAAATGATGTAATACCAGAAAAAATTTCAAAGGTGTAGGAAATTCATAGTGGCTCGTAAGAGTAACCTAGTTTTATGAAGAGGGTAATTTATGATTTGTATGAGTCTGTTTTTTATTATAATATGTGAAGATAAAGAGTCTTTATATAATTGTATTAGATTATGTGCTATATTTACTATATTATAATGAAATAAAATGAAGAGAAAACTATGGGTAAAATGATTACCAAACTACTTGAAGGGTTCAAGATATTGGTTAGACATTTTTTTGTTCTATTATGTAATAAAAATCACAATGATTTAGTTTAATATTATGACAAATTATTTTTTAATTCCATAGAGTCAAAAAATAGAAGTAATGATGGTATTGATTGAGCATCAAATGTTTTACTATGAATAATCTAGAGTAAGATGACTTGTGAATCTTAAGTAAAAAGTATTTGAATAATTATCAAAAATACTTAACCTTCGTTTAAATTTATGTTGTGAATTTATATATAGTTTTAATCCATAAAAAGAGGTCGATAAGAACAAAAATGTTTGTGAAAATTGGAAGATATAACCTTGATATACCAACAAGAAAATAAAAAAGGCTAAAAAATGGTAGTTGAGGTAGATTTATGTGTATCATGAACTAGAAGACATCATACATGAGTTAAAGTGGAAAATAATAAGGGATTCACTGAGTACATTTTGAAGAAAATAATAATTAGAAACATTGGTTGTTGCTAATTAAAAGTGTCTGATGTAAAAAAATACATTTAATTTACCCATAGGTTGAAATTAAGAAGAATATGCATAATTTATTTTAAAAAATAATGAACATTAAATACTTAGAAATAAATTTTAAGGAGATAAAAAGTATTGTTTTTTGGATTATATGATGTAATGGAAGGACTATGGAAAATCTTGAGTCACAAAACATATAATTTGAGTTAATCATGGGTGTATTTCAATTTGTAAAAACACATAATGATAGAATATCAAAAATTATGAAGTGGAAATTATAAAGGTGTTTAGTTGAGATGATGTTGATCTGATCATATATTCAGAAGATGATATGATCCGAAGATGAGATAATTGGAATGCAAGGCGGTCATATGATGATTTTATCAAATGTTTTTTTGATCATTAGTTGAAACAAACGAGAGATGATAGAATCATGGGTTTGAACATGTGTTCGAGTAACTATAAGAGAACATTATAAGCTCTAGAGATTTTTCACAGTTTATTTACAGCTTCAAAGGATGTGTGTGACTAATTTGTGTTGATACAATGGAATATCTAGTATATGAAGATTATTAGAGTCTACAAAAGCTAGATAAGAAGGATATTCAAGAGATATTTTACATATCATCATTAATAAGTCAAATACAAGGTGATGATGTTGATATTTATATTCAATTATATAAAAACATAGAGTAAAATCATATAATTATAGTAGATATTTTTGGAAGTCTTAGATAATTTTGGCACTAATTTTTTAGATAATATTTTGAAGTTAGAACACAATATCTTCATAATAATTGAAGGTAGTTGACTAAATATTTAAATAATTGGAGTTTCAAATTCACAGTCCCAAATTCTTCAAATTTATCAAATTGATTTCAATTATACAAATGAAGACATAATTATGGGATTTAGGAATAATACTGAAAAAGATATAATAAGGAATAAAAGAGGTTGTGAAGCCGACATGAATGTTTCAATGTTCTATTTTGTTATGGTTTTGAGTGAATGGAGATATATATTTTATATATTGGTAAGATAATTCTATAAATTATAAAACGTGAAGATATATAGAGATATTTTAATAATTTTTATATCTTTTTATGATCTAGGTGTTGAAGTTCTTACATAAGTGAGAGCTCCATAAATTAAATTTATTGAGGGATGAGTAGACGACCAAAATACATGTAGCTCAAGAAGATTATTTTATTATAGTTTAATAATTTTAGGGAGGAATACTATATTTTAGTTGATATAGATACATTGAAGAGAATAAATAATTCATCGATCATTATGGAGTTTATGAGGGCCATTTTAAACAATCATGATCCCGTATAAAGAACTAGTGAAGAGATTACAAAACATGTCAAGAGGAAAAGTATATTTTTGGGGGATAAAATATTATATCCAATTGTATCATATTTTGAATATAGATTTCTTGAGATAAAAACCTATGATATTAAGGATTAGGATTCCCTCATTGGGATAGAACCTTTTAAACATCTATGTGTGTTTTTGTTCCTTTTCATTGTCTACATTACATGTAATGGTAAGTGTAGAGTAGAAATAATAAATATCTATATATATGAACTGAGATAGAGTTTCAAATGACTAAATGAAGTAAATAGATTAATTTAAATTAATTTTTAAAAACAATCACACTTATTCACCCCCATATGAGTGTGAATTTAGGCTCAGCTATGGACTTTACTCTCTCATGGGAACATTTTTCATGGTGGAGGTGATTTTCATAAGAAAATGATTGAAATTCTATATCCCAATATTACCTCTACAATTTGATTCTAGAACCAAGAAGAATATATAAAATTGTTAATTATAGAAATAGTGGTGTTTTATTAAAGTGGAATTGATATTATAACCACAAAATAAATGTCATAAGAAGTAAAAGAATATTATGCGATATTTTTCAGCTGAGATCATTGCTAAAAGAATTCATTTGTCAAAATAGTTTGATAAGTGGATGAAGACCACTCTCTTTTGATACAACCTACTAAATCCTTATGATACTCTCTTAGTTTGAGGAAATCTAAAATAAATATAGTATATGAGGGATAAGGCTTCAAATTCCAACAAGTTTAAGTAAATAATTATACCTAGAAAAAGTTACTCCCACCTACAACACATTCTCTATCTGATTATAACATTAACAACATTATCTTAGATTGGAATGAATTTCTCTGAATTGGGTCTTATAATATATTTCAAAATTTTGATCCTTTAATACCATAAATGAATAAATTATGGACCAAATTGACAGATTTGTTCTATTTGATTAAGTCCAATCAAGATTGGATTTCATGTTAAACTTTCCCCACATAAATGTTTTTGATACAAAAAAGTATGGTTTAAATGAAACTTGTATCCCAATTGGCATTGAATTCTTTAAAAAAATTCAATTCAAAATTCAACCTAATAGATGTTTTATGATAAAAAAGATATATTTCATTCTAATGGTTAAAAATACAATTGTAAAGTAATTTCTTTATTCAATATCCAAATACAAATTTCCATTTAATACTTATGTAATTATCAATGTGAGGGAATTATAAAATTTATAATAAAAATATATATAAAATTATTGTTTATTAAAATTCCATGTTCCAAAATCAAGTAGGTATTTGGGTAGTATCTATAGCCGATGGAAGGCCCACTGGGTCTCAAGGGGTATTTAATAAAAGAACTTCAAGGATGAAAAAGTGAATATCTATAATAAAATATCATATTTAATGGTTTATCATAACTCAAGGTATTTTCCATATGTAAATCTTTTTACTAATAGAGATGCTGAAATCAATTTTAATTCATATTTTAATAGTACATCAACATGAATATTTTATCTAGAAGTTGAATGTCCAGACAATAAATTTAGGGAAAATATCTATTTAAAATCATCAAATGGGATTGTGAAATAAAATTTTTCTAATATGCTATGAAATATGAAAGGGTTTATTTATGGATCAAGGAAGGGTTTAAATCATTGGATTATTATTTTTTTCAATGTATATAATTTCTTAGTGGGATCTTTATGGTTTAACATATGAAAATTATTTGTAATATATTGAAATAATATATTTTCCTTATAGTTAATTAATACTTAATAAAAAATAGGTCCTCATTAATGAAATAAAGATCGATATTAATCTATGGGGAACAATATTGATTGAGATGTATATATTGGCTGGTTTTAACAATTATTTGTAAATAAATTAATAAGGTATATTAAAATATTAGTTGAGGAAATTTAAGATGAAATTGTTTCCTAGGTTACATTTATTAAACCTCTCCAGTAGGACATGTTAGTATAGAAGAGGAGATTAATAATATGAGTAGAAATAAAAACCCACCTTCAATGGTTCTTTCACACATTAAATTTTACATACTATATTTGATAGTGGATATTAATTATGAATTATTGGAAAAAACTATATAACTCTACGAGAACAACATGGGGGCAGTAGTCATAACTATTAAATAGTATTTGAAATGGCATATGGGATAAGATTCAGATACATGTAGTGGAAAATATATTATTACCAGGGGACAGAAAAGCTACCCTTTAAATAGAATAGTTGATATTGTACAATATTTAATAAAATTAAATCTTTAATATAAAATCATTAAATATAGTGGAATTTAATTATATAAAATGTGAATATGTTTCAAATTGTGATGTTCCTATAGAAGGGGTATAATATGAAATTGTTTTCCATGTTTTTCAGTGTACAAATAATGGGTATTATTTTCAAGATATTTGTTATTGTGATAATTTTATAGTGGTGGTATACAATTTATAAGTCCATATTATAGGTGTTGAAAAATTTTTAACTGTAAAAATCGTCACTTTCAAACTTATAAAGTCAAAAAGAATATTTTTTACAAATTCATATGTGGCGATATATTTTACTATAGTTGTGCCTCTATGGAATCATATATATCATGTGATAGTTGATAAGTTGATGGATATCAATTTTATTATAGAGAAAATGGGATTTATATTTGGATAGGTTCCCTAAACATAACATATATAGTAATTTGGGATTACTACATCATGTATACATATATTTATTCATTCTTTTCCTTACCATAATAATATTATTACCTCAATGAACTCTATAAATATTTTAATATACTTGGAATGTTTTTCATATATAAATTATATAATAGTTTCCAATGTTCTCCCAGTATTGAGGCTTCAAGGGTGGGGTGAATAGCTATTTTTACATATATTGAATGTTTTCTTGTTATTCGTAATTTAATGTTTGGAATAAATAATTTTTTGAACATAATAAAAGTCAAAAAGTAAAAAATGGAAGTAGTATTCAAAATTAAGTTGGAAAAGAATTCATCATATTTATAAATACAATAGAAATTTGTCAATGTAAATGGAACATGTTGAATACAATAATAAAATGAATAGAACAATAGGAATAATGAGGTTTAGGATAATAATCTATAAAAACCTAAGAAAGATTTACTGAAGGATATAAAATTTCTATCTATAAAAAATATATGAGTTTAACACAATGTGGTAGTAATTTATAATCCCAATCTATCGCCATTGGTTTCAAGATATATCCTCGCCAGTCATATAGCTTGGATGATTAAAATCTTAAACTATAGATTCTTCAACACCATCATCCATAATTCCATTCATTGAAAAATAAAAAAAAATTATAATCAATAGATCCTATCACCAAAAGTTATTCAATCATGGAAGTTAATAAGTAAAATGATTACAAAGGAAACTAGGACCATTTAAAAAAATTTCTCAAAATATTATCACATGGTTATCATAATAATAAAAAACTAATTAAATTATCACTATATTATAGATTATGATAACCTCTCAATGATTATAATTGTAGCATCTGATCTTCAACACATTATTCAAATAATTATAGATTTAAGAAAATAAAATATTTTAATGAAACATTAGTTATCTCTATGAAGATATTGATCATTTTAACTTCTTTGGACTCACCTCAACATCTTCATCTATTTTTACATTTGTTATGGTGGTTATTTGATATGATCAGAAATAAACATAGATTAGAACATGTTGATTAAAAGGATAGAAATTGTGTTAGTATATAGAAGACAAAATTCTATAAAAACATAAAAACATACTTCATGTAAACATAAAAAAGATATAAAGTGTATTTTTATTTGTCAAAACAAAATATTTAGAAGGCTCCATTGAGGAAAATGACTCAAAATCTTCCTCGTTCTAGTAATAACTAGACACATTGAAAATTTAGGTTTAAAACATGTACATTAAGGAAAAATCAATTGTTCATTGAAAAAAACATCCCATTACCCATATAATATGAATAAATTTAAGAATACAACACAGTTTTATTTAAAAACTACTTCCAATTATGCTAAAATGTTCTCCCCTTTGTGATTTTAAAAAAGAAGCAAGGATAATTATGAAATCATAATAACAAGTATTTCATAAAAAAAGTCATTCATTAATCAAGGGTAGAAAAATAAAATAATATTTTGATTTATCATTTTGAAGAGTTTCTTTAAAATAATTAACATTCTTCCCCAATATATATAATTATACATAAATTTTAATTTGGATTAATTCATTCTAAAATTGAAGTAGTTTAATATTTAACTCTTTCAATAGAATATAGAGAGATATTTTATTTATGTCTCTAATAAATTATAAAATTTTATCAACTATATTTTATTCTTCATAAATACACATCATACACATAAACAAATTTCGAAAAATTTTATATAACAAATTCCCTACCAATTTCTCATGCTTTTTTAAATATAATATATACCCAATAAAATGAGTTTGAAAAAGGATATCCAAAAAGACATCTGTAAAAGAAACCAAAAATTTGTTTCCCAAATTTTCTTGTGTTTGAAATGGTCAGAATAGATAACATTAGGCACCCTCATATATCCAAATCATATGTAATATAAAATAGTGATATCCATATAAATATAATTTATAGACATTCAAAAAATTTTGTCTTACATAGAGAAAATATAATATTTTGTGACCAACCATATTAGATTTAGTTTAGAAAGGGTCACTTTTTAAAAAAAATTGTTGTTCTAAAAATATAAATTAATAAATGACTAATAAATGATTATAGTTTAGTTCTTGGATGGATTTATATAGTATATAATTGTATTAATGTTTTACCCCTTGGATATAAAATTATAATTTAATATCATCATAATTTCAACATTTGTCGAATGTTTTATTTCTTTTTTCTAACAATAATCATTAATTTAAATCATAATAGTTTTGAAATTTAACATAGATGTTACCTTTGAAATTTTTTCATTAGTTTTGATAATTTCCACCTTATCCACATTTTATTGATATTGTAACACTTTATATTCCCTCTCCAGGTTAGTCACATATTATTACACTTCCTCAAATGAGGGAATTTCATATTCATCTTATAAATAATTTGATGAATCATATGTATGAGTTGAAATTGATTCCCTAAAATTATATATAACAAATTTTTAACTTTAAATAATGTTAGGTATAAATCCTAATATGTAATAGCTACCATTAATATAAAAACCAAATTTAGAAGTTGAATCCCTACTTTCACTCTAAATTTCAATAACCTTTTTACTTTTTTGTACTAATTCAATTTTTTAAAATCCTTTTCTTTCTTTCTTAATATTTCACAATTCCATTTAATATGTCTCAAATTTTTTTCCTCATAGAAAATAACTTCATTAGAATATCTCATATATTTTCTTTTATTTTACATAAATTAATTTTTTTGTATCCCTTTAATTAATGTTTGAGAAATATTTTTCCATAAAATTAAATCAGTTTTTATCCATATGAGAAAACCCCTCATTTATATACTCCATTTCATTATCAACTGAATATTTCTTAGAATAGTTCTTTGAATTATATTTGTTATTATCATTATAAGTTTATTAGAAAATGGAACTCCATTATCTTAATTATATTTTTCTTCATAAGTCTTCAGACTATTCTTAAACAATATTAATTGTTTTTATAATATCATAGAGGATTGATTTTGTAAGATGTATATTATTATAAATTTTTTATCTTAAACTCCAATTATTTTGATGTAATTCCAATTATATCTCATATTAAATATCTATCAATATCTTTTTCTCATTATGATATTTTTATCCATTAAAAAATATCATAAAACTCTGATGATTTTGAGAAACATAATCACTTAGAAAAAATTAGATTCCTCAAAGTCCACTTAAAATATATTTCTTTTGGTTTTCAAAACCGATGATATTGCATAATGGGTAAATTCATGTTTCTTTTATATTTTGTGGGGTTTCTAACTAATGGAAATCATGAAGTAGATATTTTGAGTCACTTAACATAGAATTTTATTATTTAATTTTTAATTTTGATGATATTAATCTTTCTCATATCAAGTAAAATATGCTTTTTAAAATAATTATAATGAAAAACAAACGTATGAAATTTATCCACACTTGTATTGATAATGAACACATTCATTATTTGTCTCAAATATTCATAATTAGCTCAATAAAATGTGGATGTTTGACTAGGATATAGATTATCCAATATTTTGAATCATATATTTATTTCAGTAGAAAAAATATTTTTCTACATAAATATTACTATAAGGAAAAAAGGTAGATAATTTATATAGTACTAAGTATTTTCCGTGTATGGATATTTCATATAAGGAAAAGTGGATGTTTTTACTAACTTGTATGTCTTTTTCACAATTTTATCAGTGTAATGTTCAGAGGATGCAATGATATTAGGTTAATTAGAGTAAAAATGTATAAATGGTATCACTATATATAATTCAATAGAAATAAATAATTTAAAACATATAGAAACATCATCCAAATTCATCAAATTGAACTTAATAATTTCAATAAACATGAAAAATAAGAGTATAATAATATAAAAATATTTATTTTTAAAATAAAAATTCCTACACCCCTAAACATTTTTATTAAATTATATCATTTTTAATATCCTCTTATCATATTTTAATTTTCCTAAAATTTAGAGGAGATTTTTTTTCCAATCAAGTACGAATGATTTCAAGTCAAAACCTCTTTGATCCTTGAGAATAAAATATCAATCTTTCTCCCTAGAGCGTGTTAAAAACATTGAAGAGTGTTTTTACCATAAATTATTATCTATTAAAATGGGATTGAAAAATGTTCCTATACGTGTAAATTCTTCTCTCACATAGAATCATAAGTAAAAATAATTTAAATGGAAATAATTCCTTTTACAAAATTTCCTCTCAGCTAAAGAACTTATATCAAATTGAAAATAAATAACCAAATTGAAGCTCTCTATCACTAATATCAAAATATCATTTAATGTGGTAGTAATTAAATATATATTAATCTAATATTAAATTCTCTATAAATAATGTTTAACTAGAAAAAACTTGTAAAAATCATTTTGAGGTCTTTGGAATGACAGATATTAATATAATTTCTTCTAACATACATCAACATATTTTTCTATTGGTTTAATGATTCATGTCACACATTGATATGTTCCAAAATAAGGATGGTTATGAATATATTAATTTAGAAACTTATAAATCTCATTTAATTCAAAATATAAATTTTTTCAAACATTTAGAAAAAACAGTCAACTAAACATTAGGAAACTGTAAAGTGTATTGTTATTAATAAAAAATAATGACCTAAAAGAACATTTAAGAAAATTAATCAACAATATTCTACTTTTTTATAATTATATGACTTATTAAAAAGTAATGTTTAAAAGTTGTATAGTATATTATAACACTATAATATTCTAAAAAAACTTCCCTTTAATTCTTCCTTGAATATACATACACTCTAGAAACTAAATTCCCATTTATTTAAACTTACGTCCCCACAATATTAGGCTTTTATCCCCCTTTTGGATTTTTTAATTCAAACTCAAAGAGTTAGTTGATTATAATAAAATGTGACTAAAAATAATAATTTATGAATTAGTAGTAAAAATAAAATGATATTTAATATTTAATTTTTATATGATTCTTTAAATTAGTTTTCCTTATTTATTAACCACTAAAATTGAAAATATATTTTCTAATTTAATAATTCATTATCAGATTAAATATTTTGATTCTATTGATCTTACTCTTGAATATAATGAGCCATTATATAAATTATCTATAATATTTAAATATTTTTATCAACTATTTTTCAATATTCGCAGATATATATTTTACCTATATAAATATTTAGAAAATTCATAATAAAAAAATTATCTCTCTATTTGGAGTTTTTTTAAAATAAAATATATAACCTCTACCATGAGTTTTGGTCACTATTTATCATAATTTTATCCTTAAATGAAATAAAAAGTTTACCCCCAAAACACTCTGGGATCAAAAAATGATTTTGAATAGAATGTTAGAGTCCAATATTTATTCAAATATTCTAATTTTTAAAGTAGTGGGTTGAACATAAATAGAATCTCTAGTTGTCTAAAAATATTTATTCATTGGTTATGAGAATATAATCTTGCATAGAAAAAACTGTAAATTTTTTGTAAATAGAAAAAAATTTAGAAAAAAAACTCATTTTCTTAGATAATTGGAAAATGAATTCAATATTATGGATGAATTACTTGATGGTTTCAATTAGGGTAAATTTTAATAAAATTTCTCCCTTTTAAGAGTAATATTATAAATTAACTTCTTTATAATTTCACCTTTGGTATTTTTTTATAACTTCTTTATAATCATTAGAAAGAATTGAATTGGGAGAAGATTTAAAATTAAAATCAGAAGACAATTATGAAAAGCATCCATTAATATTTAAAATCTTTTCCTTATACATATTATATTTTTTGGGTGACCTTTTATTTTACTTTTCTTGTTAAGTAACATTTTCTTCCATTTCCCCAGACGATAAAGATTCATCTTCATCATCTTAATAATTATCAGAATCTATAGAATTAGTGGAAATATATTCAATAAACATATATATAAATCATGTTTGAATTCATTGAATAGTAAAGTAAATAATTATATCAAATCATTATCACAATTGTCTTAACAACTTTTAGAAGATTAATTTAATGAAATAGACATTATAAATGATATTTTCCCCCTTAATAAATATTTTTTATATTATATTTTATATTATTATATACATATATAAAATAAAAAAACAACACATTATTTCCATAATGGATACTGTATAATTAGTGGATAATTAAACCCATGAAATGTAAAACATTACCAAGGAAAAATATAGACAATAGTAATAATAGAATATGGAAATTTAGATAGTCCTGTTCAACTAGAATAATCACTCAAATAAAAAACAATATATAAAAGAAACATAATAATAGTAATATAATATAAATGTTTTAAAAGGAAAATGTAGGTACTTTATAGTATGTGAAGTTTATGCGAAATAGTGGGATGAAGGTCTATTTATATTAGGTAATATGACTATTGGATTAGTATGAAGATTAACCAGAATGTTTGGAATAATAACATGACATTTAGAATAGTAATTTTACCTCAAAATAAAAAAATGTAATATAAATAATATTTATCGCGAGTAATTTAAGAAAATATAAATATCATACTTCCAAAAAAATTAATACCAAGATTAGTAACTCGAAGAAATTATAATATTTTTTAATTAAATTTTAATTTGATATATTTCCAAATAATAATTATTTTTATATTTAAAAATAAAATTAAATATGTTATAAAGTTATTTTAATAAAATTAATATCATTTTAGATTCATCAGTTCAAAATTTTTAATGGAAAACATTTGATAATTTTAGGAAAAAAACATTTTATAAATTATTAGAAAAAATAATGTTTTTTCAATACAACATAAAATATGACATACTAGTAATTGAGTAATGAATTAATAAATAATGAACTATTTATCTCAACCCACGTTAAATTTAATTACATAAGTGGTTAATTTAAAATTTATAAACTTAATTTCTATGTCTAAAAGCCTAAAGTGCCCCTTTAAATAAACATTTTTTTTTCAATTTTCTCATTTTATTTTAATTAAATGAATAAATGTAAAATTTATAGTGGTTTAAAGTACTAAAATAATATTATTTTATTTAAATATAATATATATTTTCTAAAATATTACAATTGGAAGTCGTACCGTGGATATAATAATTTAATGGTTATTATAAAATAAAATACCCCTATATATATTTATAAAATCTCTAATCCTTCCACTTTAAAAACACTATTATCTAATGTAAAAATGGCCATTTTCCCAAAATTACCTCTATTAAACCCCCTAGAATCCATATATATTTTTTGGAGTCACTAATATTTAATCATTCAAATATTTCACTGTTGTAGAAAGGAAATAACACCGAGAAGAGGGTAATATTTCACCCACCTTTCTTGTCATTTTCCTCCAATATTCCTATTTTAATCTCTCAATTTTAAACCAAAATAATATAATATTAGAATATTAGTATGAAACTATTATATCAATGATGTTAACATACTATAATGATTATATTTATGACATATTGTATGTCATGTTTCTCTCCCTTCCCTTTTGGAAATTATCAATTGATGTGTGGGTAACCACATATGAGGACATTTATAACTCTCTATTTATCATACCCATCATGGATGTGCAGAGTGAATTAAATATTATATGTATATATATATAAGTAAATTACATTTATTTGGATATTATATAATTTGATTTACTTATGTACAATTATCCCTGAATAAAGATACAGAAATAGAATAATGATGAAATGTTTCTAGGAAAAGATAACATCAAAACATTTCACCACTGAACATAAAAACTAGGAAATATAATCAAAAAGTATAATTTATAAAACTGAATAAATAACATAATTTATTTTCATTTCTATTTTTTATAAGTCCAATGTTTTTAATACAAGAGGTTGTAAATTGATGAAATAAATATGTGTCTATGATAAGTGGATTCATGAACCCATCTCCCTCTCTTTTGGGTTGTTTCCACTTTCAAAATATTTTCAATATAGATATTTCTATTTTGACCATAATATATTTATTCAGTAAAATTTATCTTTTATTTATGGAAATATACAAGTTTCTACCTTGTCGAAATGATTTTTATGAAAATTTGAAATATATATAAAAATACTTATTTTTTCGAAACACATATTTAACACCTCTTGATTTATTTATTCTTATTATAAGAATGATATTTTATGACAAAATATGCTCTACCACATTATTTTTGGAAGTAGAAGGTTATTCCATGAAGTATCATATATAAAATTATTTGGTAATAATTCTTTTCCTTGTGTTTTTTTCATGACTATGCTTTTTTTATATTCTCTTTTCTTGTGGCATGCATGATTATGAGGATTTTATAACAAAATTGGTTGGCCTAGATGTATTTATACATATATTTCATTGTTTAATGTGATGTATCAAATGCGATTATGTGTATTATGCATGAGCTTGATGCAATATGTTTTCACAATTATGATGATACATATTATGCACATATGTTATGAATGAGAATGACAAAATATTTCTTTACAACTATGTGAGGTATTTAACAAATATGTTATGATTTTTAATTATTATGCATTTTTCACATTGCATGCTTTTTTCAAATGATTCTATCTGGTTTGTGATTATGATCTCATGCTTATGATACAACGATGAGGATTATTATCACCCATATACTATTGACTCATGTCAATTATTCCCTCTATGTTATCCCTCCACATAGTGTGTTTTTATCTCATCCCATTCACTAATGTTTATCCTCAGTTTATTGAAAGTTATAATGTGATGATGATTTCTTTTAAGAGGATAAATATGAATGATTTATGTAGTGTTTATTATTTATTAATTTTAAGTGATCTATGATAAAAAATTCCACAAGATACTGAACCTTTTAATATTATAATGTATAACTATGATGTTATTTATTTAATAAATGAAGTAATAGATGTGTAATAAAAATTTGGGTCGCTATAATTGGTGTCAGTGCATAGTTTAGTTAATTTTTGAATTAGTAACTAGAAACCATAGTGGAAAGTCATAAGGATATTTATTTGTCTATGTAAACCTACTATGTATTGTAAATTTATATCGGAAATTGGTTTGCAAGAAAAAAATTCCGTATTAGGATACTATAAGTGGATATAGAAATGGACTAAATTTACCTTGGGACAATAACCTCAAAGGAGCTCATTGGGTATTAACCTGACTTGTACTCTGTGTACGAAAATTTATCCTTAGTAAACACCTTTGATGAAATTCCAAGTGGATATGATTCAAAAATCATAATATATATTCAAAACATTATAATGGATATATATCTTAATTAATTATATCTTTTAAAGATAAAAGGGGATTCAAGTATATTATGCTAGAAGCATTATTTGAGAAAAAATATGTATCTAGGTATCCCATAAGATATGAAATTAGAATTTATTTTCACATGAACATAAATTAATTATCCTTTATTAACTTATGTAATTTTAAAAAAATATTCTAAAAAATGCTAAGAATGAGGAGAAAAATTACCTAAAACCCATCTGAGAGTCAATGCAATGATTATTCAAAAAACATTTCAAATTTAATGAGAGGTACAATTCCAAAAATAATTATTGATGGTTGAACATCTATCTCATGCTATGGATAAAAACCTAAACCATGTTGAATTTCTGCATTCACCCATGAAGGAGAAACTTGTTATTATGTCTTTAATATGCTAGTAACCAATGAAATTAAACAGACATTTTAAACCACTTTTGTTCGAATAGTGGGTTAACTCAATGGAGGATATATTTTCTATGGTCCAACATTCTAAGAAGAAAAATTTTAATTCTTCCATATATCATTCTGATAGAGAAGATGATCAATGGTGGGAGTTGAAAAAGAATAGAATCTAAAAAGATGAAATATATAAAATATAATGTGAATACATTAAAATTCTATTTATAACATGTATTTCAGTCAAAATCATTTAAAAAATATGGAGAGGGAATAACTAGATCACAAAAAAAGGATGGTCAATCTATCATGTCCAATGAGAATAATTTCATTGGACCTTTAAAATATGCCTCAGGTTTTGTTATCCATATCAATAAAAAATAAATATATCTTTTAGTGACATAAAAACACAAATTTTAAAGGATGTGGCTATCGTATAATTTTCTAATTTTGAAGAAATATTTTTATGTGCTCTCAAAATGGATATGGAGTTTGGAAAATGGTCCCATGAACATGAATATAAGAAGGGAGAAAGAGAGTATCAATATAGAATATTGAATGAAAAAGGGGAAATAATATCCAACCAACCACTTGTAAAATAAATGGAATAAAAATTACTGGGAATTTCCTCAAAGGGGTATGGATGTGTTTTAACTAATATAGATATTCATACCGAGGTCATGAATGTCGAAGAGACATGAATAATCAGGGAAATAAAATTGATGAAATATATGCACCATCCAATAAACAACCCATGGATCAATGTTTCAACAGTAAGGAGAATTGATTTTATACAATACAATTCTATAATCCACAGATCATCAAGGGAAATAAAAATAAAAAATACCCAAATAAAAAGGATAAATGGAAATATAATTCCATCTTCTGCCCTTGGGCTGAATATGAAAATGAATTCACACCGAGTATATATCCAATTTTCTAAATAATGAAAAAATTATTTAATTCTAGTTATATTCATTTTTATATCTAGACTGTTGAATTATATTTTTGAATAAAATACTTAGATAATTAAATATGTATATATGAACAAACACATATTGAGGTGATAATGGTTACCCTACTGTTTGATTCTTCTTATGATAGATTTTGTTGGAAGATTATTTTACTGTATATTATAATCATTTGTTGTAATTTGACACTATAATGGGCATAAATTGGATCTCATTATACTGAAATCTCATAAACTGTATATAAAAGGACATATATTTTTTTATTCAAATCTATCCCACATTCCTATAAAAATGAATGAAAGATCATGAGTCTCTTTTGTAAATCGCCACAATGGTATGTGTATTAATACCAAGTAAAAAAATATTACAACCAAATGGGTTTTTTAAATGTACAGAACTAACCTTGAATAAATTCCCATTATATGGGAATATACCACAATATTTCCTCAAGAGTTTACCAACCTACCCTTAGATCATGAGATCTATTTCTCAATAGAGGTTATACCTGGAGCAACTCCAATATCAAAATTTCAATATTGGATGGCCCTAATGGGACTTGAGGAGTTAATGAAGTAGTTTCAAGAGAATATATACATGGGGTTCAGACACCCTCTTGAATCACTATAGCATCCACCAAATCTCATTATCAAAGAAAATGACTCATCATTGTGGCTATGAATCATTTATTATTAGCTAAACAATATCACCATAAAAAATGCATCCCCTTAAAATAGTTTATGACTTGTTTGGTAAATAATGACATGATCAGTGGTTCTCAATTTTGGATCATTATTTTAGATGTTATCATTTAAAGGTGAAGAAAAATGACATTCAGAATATAGTAATCTATAAAAGATATGGAAAAATTGAATCAATAGTGATTACATTTTCAGTTTCTAATTTAAATTAAATATAAATGGGTTTCATGAATAGAGTATTTAGAGAATACATTAAAAAAAATATGAACGTGTTAATTGATTATATTATCATATTTCCCAATAAAATGGCGGGATATTAAGTGTATCTAAGGATTTTACTTATGAAATTAAGAAATAGGAAAATTTATGATATTTTATGAAAGTGTTACTTTTGGATTAACAAATTTAATTTTTTAGGGAACATGATCAATTGTGAGGTAATTTCAAAGAACCCTTAAAAAATTGAAATTTTGGAATATCCTACAAAATACAGTGTAATATAAATTAATTATATTATTGTATTATATGGGTACTAATTATGATTTTATAGAAATGTATTATGATTTTCTATCCCACTTACTATAATAACAAGTAAAGAGAAAAACATGTCTAGATAGATGGATGTGAGGAGTTATTTAAGGAAATTAGGATGACACTAATCACCATTCATAAACTCACACTTCTCATAAGTAGAGAAGGTTTTTTAATATATAACAACACTTAAAAGAAATTATGGGGTTGATTAGTAATGTAGAATGAAAAATATATAGACTCTGCCTAATGATAATTGATGATCCTTAAGAAGAAAGACAATAAATGATCTAGAGTTAGAAGATGTGATTTTCCATTTGATGATTTAGTAAAACTACCTCTATGGACAGATGTTTTAAATATGTATTGATTAGAGTAATATAATGTATTCATTCAAAAATAATGAGCTCAACATGCATTAAGAAATATGTTTAGAGCTGATCAAGGAATATGATTAATTTATTAACTACGATACTATAAAAGTGAATTAAATAGGTGATTCTCTTAGAATAATAGAACCTTCTATCCAATCCATGATATATATTTAAAAAACCCTTTCATCATTGATACAAAATGAATGGATATGGAAATCAAAAGTGTATGAAATACATCCAAAATTTCCCAAATAATTTCGAACCATATTTCTGAGAGAAGATAAAGGAGGCACTAAGTGAGGATTTATATATTAAAGAGATACTAATTTCAGTAAAGTAAGTTATGTTTCATGAATTAAACATTGATAAAGTTTGTTTCATTCAGTTTGGAAATAGAAACTGTGTTCATTTATCAATCGGAATAAAGGAAGAGATATTGGATAACATGAATAACTCATCTTTCTCCAACAATATTTAATTTTCCATTTTTTACTACGATATTTTAGAGAACTTATGGTGGGAAAACAAATTTAATGTTATTGGTAAGTACACCACAAAGTTCTTAGTATGTTATCAAGAGAAAGAAGATATATATAAGTCTATGGGAAGGATACAAAAATTTATCATACCCAAATGAAAATCTAAGAACATCACCATAGTATTTGTCATTGGAATCTTGAGAACATCTCAATGAAGAAATGTGATAAGGGTTGTCATGGATAAACTCACAATGAATACCCACATTTTTTCTAGTTGAAAATATTTCTCACCTGATGAAATATAAATGATATATGTAATGGAAGCGGTGATACTGCACAGGGTAACACTTGGAATCATTTATAATCAAAATCGAAGGATTACTATAATTTTTTTGAGATTTGATGAACATGATATGGATAGTAAATTAAATTTCTATATCACGTATCACTCCTAAACTAATGGAAAATTTAAAAGGACCATCCAGAAAATCATGGACACAATAAGAGATTTATCGATAGAAAATAAAGGAGGATTAGATAAATATACCCCATTGATTGAGTTAATATAAAAAAAATTCCACCTAAGTATTCAAATAGCCAATTATGAAACAATATATGGGAAGTGATGTATAACTCATAAATGTTGGGTTGAAGTTAGTGAATGGAACTAACATAGATATAATCTTTTAAAATAAATGATATAGATGGTTTGATCCATACAACAACCTATAAATGTTTTTTTCTGTTAGAAGAAAATGCATGCTAAAATATTTCAAACAGACTTAGATTTTAAATTTAAAGATAAAATTTTTATTTGAATATAACCATGTAAGGTAATCATGTATTTTTGAAGTAAAGTAATTCTTGACCTTATATACAATGGCCCCAATGTGATCCTTGACCACTTAGGTGTAGTGGCCTATTTTCCAGCACTTTAACCATGCCTTGCATAAGATCGTGATGTATTTCAATATATTAATCCTAAAAAATTCCAAAAATAATCATTCAAATGAATCGAATGAATAAGTGGTACAACTAAAAAACAAACTCTCGTATTATGAGCATCTGGTGAATATAATATGGCATTTAAGAAAATTTATAGGCAACAACACTACCCACCTTGTTAATGTTTTGTGGAAGAACAATAAATATTTAGATGATAAATATGAACCTGAAGAAATAATGAAATATAAGTAGCCTTATATATTCTCAATTGAGAAATGGGGGTGAAATTTCAAGGAAAAATATTATAAATTGTGGAAGAATATAATGAACAGAATTTAAGAATGACATATTTTCCTAAATAAATTTGTTCTTCATTATATTGTATAGTATTATACACATAAAACACATAGAAAATGAAAAAAACAATATATAAACCAAGGATATAATTATATTATTAAATAATTAAACCTTAGAACATTTCAAATATTACAACGGGATAAAAATATAAAATAGGAAAATAAGAATGGAAAAACCTTAATCATAACTATCTAGTATAATAATCATTCAAATGAATAAGACGATAGAAAGGAAAAAAAATTGTAAAATAATTGATATTTTAATAATTGAAAATGTATAACATTAAGTATATTTGAGTTCAATATTGAATAAATGGTTAAATACAAGTTCATAGGAAGTAATATAACCATTGAATAATAATGTTCCCATTAGGAATAGTAACCTAACTATTGGGAATAGTAACCCAACTGTTAGAATTATAATTTGACATAAAAATAATTAAATGTAATATAAATAATATTTATCATTATTAATTTAATAAAATATAAATATATTAATATCATAAAATGAATACCATGATTCATAACTCAACGAAATTATACTATTTTTAATAAATTTTATTTTAATATATTTCTGAAACATACAAATTTTAATATTAATAACTAATTTTTTTTAGAAAATTAATGTACCTTATACAATAAACACATAAAAATCTCAAATAGGATAATTTTTGATAATTTTCTAAGAAACAGAATTTCATATATGGATTGTAAAAATATATTTTTTCGAATACAACATGTCTTTTGAAATAAGAAAAATGTAATAATGACTTGATAAATTTTAAATGGTTCATATTAACCCAAAAATATTTTAATAACATATATGGATCATTTAAATATAGTAAACATAATTTATAAACATAAAACATAATTTCCAAAGACTAAAAGTCTAATGTGTCTCATTAAATAACGATTTTCCTTTTCATTTTTCCACTATTTTTTATTATTCTAATTTATTAGAATTATAATGTTTCTTAATGTCCTAAAATTATGTAATTAATATTAAATATATTTTATATATTTAGAAAAATTACTTGGGAAATATTTACCCGGAATATAATAATTTATCCATAATTATAACTTAAAAACCCCTTTTATGTCTATAAAACTCCCTCTACCCCTCCCTTGAAAAAATTCCTCCCACACTCACCAAAGCATAAAATATAATAAAAAATCATTCTCTTAAGACACTTAGAAACATTAGGGAATTTTAGGTTTTAGTGTACTCCTTGTCAACCTAGAGTTTCGTGCCATAGTAATGAAGTATCAACAAAAATATGACAATGTCTCACCAAATTTTCTTCACATTTTCCTTTTCATGTCTTATTTATTTATTCATATCAAAACCATATATTATAATTTTATTTATTTTTATATTACTATTATATTAATTATGTTAATTTAAATTAATTATTATAAATATGAAATATTATATCCCTCTCTTCTCACTCTTCTCTTCTGATAATGCCCCGTCAACGGTGGGGTAAATGCTTATGGGGAAATTGCCAACTCTCTCATTATTACCACCTTTATTAGCTGGTAGTATGAATTATATATAATATATAAAATAATTACCATAATTCCCTTGTATTTACATATTTTAATAAAAATATTTTTATTATATAGGAGGTACAATGTTACAAAATAAATCATGATCAAAGGTAAGGTGACTCTCAAACCCAACTCCCTCTCTTTAGGGTTTTCACAACTTTCTCGTTATTTTGAGTATATGTATTTCAATAATTCCATTAATATTTTCATTATATATACTATACATTTTATTTATTGGGATATAAATGTTTATAACTCTTTGAAATGATATCTAAGTCAATTTGAAGTATTATTATAAAATACATTTTTTCTTCTGAAAACACACATTTCGTTCATCTCGAATTAATTATTATTCCATGAAAAAATATTTTTTATGCAAAACTATGATCTACCTTATTTATTTGGAAAACCCAAGGGTTTTTTACCTATGTTATGATATCTGAAATACTTATAAATCCCATTCATTTGCATGGATTTACTTCAAAAAAATAGATTTTCATTTTTTCTCTTTCTATGTGGCATGTAATATTATGAGTATTTTATGATGTGACAAGGGGGATAGTATTATATATCCAACCAATGCATTGGTAAAGTTTAATTATCTCATGAGATTATGTGTATTATTAATGAACATGATTCTATCTTTGTTTACAATTATTACATTACGCCTTATGCACATTTGTTTTCTATGAATATATTGCACGATTTGTTTAAAAATTGTGTGGAATTTAACTACAATATTATGATATTTCATTATAATTAATATTCCATATTCCATTCTTGTTTTAAATTGATTAAATCATGCTTATGATAATGATACCATGCTTATGAAATGATTAGGATGATTATTCTTTCCTATATAATACTGATTTGGGTCTTTTATTTCATTGATGTTATCCTTACCTATACATGAATTTTAGCTCACAGCATTATTTGATATATATCTTTATGTGATCACCTGTAATAAGAACAAGATTATAGATTTTAAGAGAATAATAAATAATAATATAAATAATGTTTAGATTTTATTATGTACATGTGGTGTATGAATCACATTTTCCTACGATTTTAAAACTTCTAATCATGAGATCCATTACTATTATGTCACTATTCCTTTAAATAATGTAATATTCATGTAATAAAAAGTTTTATTACTATAATTAAATCCCACTTACACTCCATGTATATTTAGACTTAAGATAATGTTTTTTGTTCTACTTAGATGATTTTATAGACTCATTACCCTTATTTCTCAATATCAGACAATCTAATTTCATATGTAATTGATTTTTACACTAATAACAACAACTTCATAAAAATTCATCTTATAGTATATTATACCAATCTTATCATACATGTTCATTTTATCCATCTTATTATTATCCAGATTAAATTTATTCTTAAAAATTCAAACCATTCATTGACCCAACTTATGATAATATCCTTCATTAAGCTCCACATCACTATCATAATAATATTACAGAGAAGAATTATTTCAGTTTGATGGTTTAGTAGATTCTGATGTTTTAGAAGAAATATAAACTACCTTATTTATTTTTTCATTTTCCACTATAAAATTAAACATATTCTTATCTTATATTAATTTTTTTTGAAAAGATCACTAAAACATTACTTCATAAGATGTTTACTAATATAAATAACTAATCTCTTCAACTCCCATTACATTGGTCGAATTTCAATAATAATTTAAAATAACAAATATTTATTATTTACATTTTCACCAATAGAATGTAAACAATTTAAAATTGTTATAAAAATATAATTTTATAGACAAATTCTACTATTATAATAATGTAAAATTCATAAAACATAGAGAAAAATATATCACATAAACTTCACAAAATCTTTGATATTCCAAAATGAGAAATTTGTCATTTGTTATATATTTTTTAGATATATAACATGATTAAATATGATTCTGTAGGTTTTGATTCATTGAACATAGATGAATATTCTTATCTTTTATATTTTACCGATATTTACCTTTCAGCTCTTGAGTAAAACTAGGAATTGTTTTATAGAACATCAAAATCACCACCATTATAAGAAAATTATACATAGAATTATTAATTTTTTTTTTATTTTTTATCATAGATATTCATAATCAAATCCATGAAATACGAGTGTGTAACTATGATTTTAATTCTCTAATATTTTTATATTTAAATATCTTACAATATAAATGAAATGTTTTTCTACTAATATTTTAGTATAAGAAAATAAGTTTGAGACTATCTCAAATTAAAAATGTCTTCCTAGTATGAACTTTTATAGAGGGTTTAAATTTATGTTATTAAAAATATATATGTTCCCCTAATATTTTAAGCATTATGTTTGTTTGATAAAATAATGTACCCATAATCATTTTAATATAATAGAAAAAATAGAAATCTACAAACCCTAGAGGAAATAAAAAAATATAGATAAATACTATCTGAATTAAAAAAAATAAATATAACACATTTAATACAACAATGAAAATAATATAATGATAACAAAAAATGAGTTTTTGGATAACAATCCATAAACCATTAACAAGTTTTATTAAATAATATCTAATTTCTAATCCTTGATATTTTTCTATTTTAACATAATATGGTAGGAGGGAATATCCGTGATTAGAAACACATTTATTAAACTAAAACCTCTTTAATCATAGAGATATGAAGATAATGATCTTAATCCATATGTTTTTAACAACTTCTATAGAAAGTACTTACCCAAATATCCTTACTAAAATAGATATGTTACAAAAGTTCCAAAACCTAAAACTTCTTCAATCAAGAAGGAATATAAGTAAAAAAAATCAAATGAATATAATATTATTTTAAAAATTATTCATAATGGGAGTTTATTTTTATATTTTCTGAATTATGTTTTTTTAAGTAAGGAAGTATTCCTTTCCATTTAGAAGTTGTAAATGTTTTCTGAGAGACTAAAAAGAGATCATGAAAGTGTTTTTATCAAAAATGAAGAATTATTTACCACCACTGCTTGGAATATATGGATAGATTATTTTATAGATAACACCTATAAAATTTTACAATTGATTATGTTGATATTCATGGCTACTAATGATTATAATGAAAAAAAAAATTCTACTATAGTCAGAATAGATCTTAGAGTAAGAAAACTAAGGTTTATCATTTTAGAGTGTTATTATAATTAATAAGGGGAACTAGATGAAGATGTGAGAACATGTGATGATGTTGAATTTATTTATGTATTTACTAGAATTTGTTTGCATAGGGAATTTGATATTATTTGATGTGGTTAAGTAGTCCTTGAGATGAATTAAAAAGAATTTAGAATATTTTAGTGATGTCTATAATATTTATACATATGTGAAAATTGGAAAAGGTAGGAACCCTATACAATTAATTAGGTACACTGTAATCATTATCAGGTATAGACCTCAGCCTTTTCCGGGTATATTATAGGTAGAGAAACTACAGATTTGGAAAATATATGAACTCGATGATGGAATTTGTAGAGTGTAGTAGATCTTTATAAGGTACAACACACTACATTCATATGGTACATCAAGATTTCTTGGGTATAACCCAACATCATATGGTACAACCCTTTATGAAAATATTTCGTCTTTCTAAGTAACATGGAATCATTATAGGTTAAATTAACCCAAATAAGAATACATAGTAGGGAGTAAGAGTTTTTTCCATACAATAATGGGGAAAACATTACTAAGTAAAAAATGAAAGCAATGATGAATTTGGGAATTATTTATAAGCTATGAAAAAAATGATATCATATTATAGATAATAAATTATGGTGAATCTGATTTGAGATGGAGTTTAGAGAGATATTTTTTTCTAGAAGCTATTGTGATATGTGAGGATTCCATGTTTTTCATGCATAACTACAATAAATTGAAAAGAAGTTAAATACACATATTTGGTGGAAGTTTTAAGAAAAGAAATATCAATATTCATATGGGATATAAATTAAGATGTTGACCAATATTCAAATGAGTATTAATATGGAGATAAATTAGAAATATTGTTGATCAATTTTATATAGTTAAATACTAAAATATTGAGAGTTATTGATTTTTCATAATTAAATCATATAAAATTAATCACAATTTCATAATGTGAATATATATATTCATAAAAATAATATTAATTTGTGGTTGAGAATTTGGAACATTAAGAACCTAAAACACTAGGGAAGTAATGAGTAAAATCAAATCAAATCCCAGAGAAATTCATGAAGAGGGATACATTCATGTCCAAGTGTTCTCGGAGTTGATAGAATCAGATCACTGAATATCTAATGTGAATATTTAAGACTCATAGATATAATCTTGAAATTTGGATCTAAAAGTTCATGAAGATTATTTTATGTGATTAGACCTGTTGATCCAATGTGTTTATGGTTGGATATCAACATCAAGAGGTGGTGAAGCAGTCCAAAGTAGAAGCATATCATTATTATTTTTTATCAATAATTTTTACATTCTAGTGGAAAGATACATTATACAGTGAGACTCAGGAGTAGGATCATAGTGGGACTCTATGTTTATAGGGATGCTAAGGTCCTTGGAATAACCACTTGAGTTTATAGTGCATAAAAAAATTGGGGTGACTAACCAATCATGACAAGGAGTAGTAATTAAATTCAAAACATTGTTAATCCTTGTGAATTGTGACATATTTCCTTATATTTCATTCATGGTGAGGTTGAGGGATTAAATTTTAGATGATTAATAATTTAAGAGGCCCGATAGGTTAATTTTAAATGAAATAATTGAAAAAGTGTGACACTAATTCACCCCCATGTGGTACCAACCAACCTATGATCTATAAGTGGTTTCATAAAAAACCTGGTTCTAATTTTATTATCTAATAATTAATTGTGTATGAATATTTTAAATTTATTGAAATTATTGGGTGTCCCTATGATATATGGAATAAACTATCAAAATTATAAGAATAAGATGGTGACTTACTTTATTTCACTTGTCCTGGAAGTATGAGATGATGCAATAGTTATATTTATACATATTAATGAGAATTATCCCATTTTATTCACTAATAATATAAATATGGATGTAGATTGCGAAGAAACAAATTCTATTTTTTTATATATTTTATAAATTTTTTAGAAAATGTTTAAGGGACCCCCATCTATCAAATAAAATGTGGAAAGATTGAAGATACAATATAGAGGAAATATAAATGTCAATTTGAAATAATTCTTCTGTATAAGATAAAAATTATTGATTTTAAAATGGGCTATGATGAAAAAATTTGCACCTAATTTAGTAGATTCAATGAAATTATTATTAATATTCACATATTTGGTTAGATGTTAGATAATTAGATTATTTTCAAAATACTGTTGAGAATATTAACCTATTGTTCTATTCTAATGGATATATTTTTAGAACATAGAGATGAAATATATTTGGATGGGCTATAAAATCTTATCATTTCATATGAAATTATAAAGGATCTATCTTTTTAAGGGAATGATAATGATGATCTAGATTTTTATTCTATGAGTAAGGGGAAAGTAATAGATTAATATGATGAAAAATAAAATGATTCCAAGGGTGAAGAAGATGATGAAGATTTCAATAGTGTTGTTTGAATTTTATTATATTTGTTTTTGATGGAAAGAAAAAAGTAAAGGGAAATAATCCACTAAGGTGTCATAAATGTAATCTATTTATATATTTTTCAAGTAAGTTTACAATTAAGAATAAATTATAATCTTATACTGATAGGGAATATAACAAACTATAAAAACAAAAATGTGGTAAAATTAGGAAGAAATATTCAACTAGAAATTGAATGAGTTTTATGAGAATGATAGAAAAAGATAATTCTTATTTAATTACCCAATTAGATAAGGAAGTTATTCTTATTTATAAATATGAGAGAGATTTTGGTACCTCGTGTAATAAATATTGAGAAGAATGTTCAAAAATGGAATATATGATGAATGGTGACTTGGAATTATTCTTTGATGAAAATACAAAACTCAATAAATTAAAGATAAAGATTTATATATAAAATAAATATATATATGTTGAAAAACAGGAATATTTCAAGAAATAAGTGAAATATATTTATGATATTACGAAATATATATTTAAGGTGGTTGTGGAGTAGAAGACATTAACAGATTTTGAAGAGAAATTAAATGATAAAGAATAAGAGTTATTTGTAATACAACAACTATTTCTAGAATAATAAAATGATTTAAATAAAATCAGTGAATAAAATAACTAGTTAGTGAAGCCGGTAGATTATTTTTCTCATGTTGGTGAGAAAACGGGTCCCAACAGGTATGTATAATGTGTTTCTAAAAAAATTAATGATAAATTTGGAATTTATACTAGTATGTATTTCAAAAACATGTCTGAACATATTATATCCATGAAGAAATGATAGAAGTCCTATTCTATATTAAAGTAAGTGAGACAAATATTTTAAATACAACTCACCCATGGGAAAAATTAGGCTCTATTTGATAATGGATTACAATAAAAAGTTACTAGAAAAGTTCATCATCAAAGAGAAATATTAATGTTCATAGTTTTTTTTCTAGTGTTTTGGATGGAATGTTATATAATAATAAACTTCTTGAATTAACATTTCATTTCCTTATAAGAGGAAGATAATGAGGAGGAGATATTGTGAGAAAATTAGAATGAATACATAGAAAATACAACCTATGATCATAATTTCATTTAATTTTTCATCCCAAAATTGAATTGGTTATTTTGAAGAAATATATGCTAGATGTGAAAACAAAGGTCATTGAAATGAGGTATGAATGAATATAATACGAGGAGAAGTTCTCAATAGTTTGAATGGAATAAAAAGTTAGTGTGAAAAGAGAGAAATGTCATGCAGTGTTGTTGATTCTAGGAAACCATGTTAATGACTCAAGGATGTTGTGAATTTCAACAAAAAATATGTAATAGGTTTTTCATATCAATTTGAAATAGGAAAAAAAGAGAATTAAAAAATAAGTGACCGTAAAAAGAGTAATGAATTTGATTTCACATGAATAAATTAAATTTAATTAAATATGTCACGACCCGCCTTCACCAAAAGGAGGGAAGAGTCAGCGGATTGCCAGACCCTTCCTTCTTTAAGTTGAAGGAGAGATAATGACCCCCGAAACCCGCCTTCAATAGGTCCCGGAGTGGCGACTAGCACCAAGGGTATAGAAAATTCTCGCAAATGGAAGGCATTACCCTTTTTATTATTTAGGATCGGGAAAAAGGACAAGTCAACCACAAAAAAAGGGAGAAGAACAAGTGTATATAAATAAACCCAAACCAAGCCCACATGCATGTTTAAACAATTTTTATAACAAGGTACAAGTACAAGGAAGCTCAAAGTACAATGCCAAAGAAAACAAGAGAACAACAACTGCACAACTCCAACTGCCCGACTAGTAGGGTCCCGCACGGCCCTGGTAGTCCTCCTGGAAACCTGAAAGCAGTTTTATATACGTAGGGTGAGCATACAAGTACACTCAGTAGGGAAGATACTAAGACTCTCGTGCACAAGTGGGGGAACGTACTAAAGTCCCGTGAGAAAGAGTAAACCAAACACCTAACAAGGCAAACTATCCACCCCAGACCTCACCAAGGCTCGCTCCCCAAATAACGCAAGTCAAGTAATATATATATAAGAGCACATCGATGTTTGGGTACCCCGCGCCACTTTCCCACTGGTTATTGAGACATCCTACGCATCGGACCAATCCCGCCATTCTCACCGCAGTCCCACTGCCACACCCGCCCGCACACACCTGGGCCACAACCACACGCAGTCCCACTGCCGAATCCCGCCCGCACACACCTGGGCCACAACTGTCACATGTAACCATGCCTGCAAACACCTAGGCCAGAACAACCACTGCCACGCCCGAAGACACCTGGGCCTCATCCCGAAGACACTTGGGAAACCACCTGCCGCACACACCTGGCCAACCACCACAACACCCCGCCCAATGGTTCTTGGTCTAATAATGGACTTCAGGCCATCATAGCCTACCCGAAGATACTTGGGCTATCCGGGAAAGGGAGTAGAAAAGGCGCTAATAACCAGCCACTAAGGATAGTGTTGGGAAAAACACCCTTCCCCCATAAATGGGGGTGTTCGACACTAAGTTCTCAACTTGGGTGGGGCGCGAATAAGAAACACAAAGCTACAAGTATAGATATAGGTAACAAACACTCACCCAAATCTTAGGTTTTCCTAGCCAACCTACAGAACACGACACCACTCCGTCCGAGTCACAGTTCACGACCCTTGCGCACAAAACCATTTGTCCCAATTCTTGTTTCACGTTCAGTTAAAAATGTTCAAATGATTTTAAGCACTACTGGGAAACTACCATAAGCATAACCAAGGAAAGTGTCAAAATCAAGGATCAACCAAAACACTCACACCCGGTTTTGTTAACAGAGGATCTCTCCCCAAATTCATACAACCACGGAGAGTATAAAAGAACAGGGGATCCCATCCCCTCCCACATTTCCAGCAGTCAGCCCAAAAGGAAAACAACCAACCACCACTACCAACACAGTCAGGGATTTTCAGATTTAAACGACTTAGCACACTCCATGATTTCCAAATCCGTGTGTTCTAACCGGGAATTATCACAGAAGGGTTGATCCTGGTGCTTTCAATTATTCAGCCGGATGTACGTGATTAACCAATTTCACAGCAGGAGTTCACAAATTCAGTAACCCATTTAAAACATCACGAGGGGATTCATCAGTGCACATACAACGACCACCAACAGCCTCAATTTTCAGAAACATAAACCAGTACAACAAGGGAAAGATCACAGGATAAAGCATAACAACGATCATAACCCCTTCCCCTTCTTTCTTTAGGAATCCGTTTATTATCTTCATTTAGGTTTGGTTCAACCCATTCCATAAGGACAAGAATAACGCCCGCCCCGCATGATACACGGAAATGAGAGACGAAAGAAATTCCCTACTTGTTGATAGATGATCGACGTTTAGGCCGGGGGCGCGGAACTTTACGGATAACGATGCGGCGGTCCCGATGCACCCAAAGAGCCACGATCGAAGAAGGGGGAAGCCACAGCCTAACCCTTAATTTATAAGAGTTGGGGACGGTTGAGATGAAAACACAAAACCACGTAAGACGAGGGAGTCGTGGGTTGACCACGTGGCTTGACTCATCATTAAAGGCGCTGGGTGGTTTAAACCGACCCATGAATTAATGAAGCATTTAATTAAAACCTTTGTGCATGTTTCGGATTTCCAAGATATTTTTAACAAGGCAGAATAGGGTTTAAAACCCTATTTGCGAAAAAGGAGCGTTACTGGAACAACTTGGCAAGGTCGGGCGACGTCGGCCAGTCTCACCGATCGGTCTCACCGATTGGCACCCTTTAAGGATCTGGCTTTTGGAAAAGGAAGGGACCAAGGGGGGTCTGGGTCATCACATCAGATACCTCTTAAACGATTTTCGTCCCCGAGAATCAAAACAAACCAGAAGGAAAGAGAGGATCCGAACAACCATCTTCGAAGATACCTCTTAGGAGTGGACCCCTGCTAATTGAAAACCCTCCCCTGCCAAGAACCAAGCAACATACCATGCCAAACCGCCCGGTCATGTGGGTTTGGGGAGTCCCCCTCCCCCATGTCAAGATATTATCCGCTTTGGGCGGCACTGACTCGCCCGCATGGGTTTAATCGCATCCACCTTAATGCGTCTTGATTAGGGGTCGGTTTCCCCCTTCCCTTTAGCCGGGGCTTTCCACACATAATAGAGGAAAGGAACTAGTACACTTCATAGCCAAAAAGGTCAAACGTTCTGTCACAACAGGCACCAAAGGTTCAAAGCTCAGAACAACTCGGGGTATTGGGCACGCATTTGTGCTTCCCTCTCCCACGTACTCTCTTCGAGGCCGCCATGTCTCCACAACACACGAACCAAGCCGATGGTTCGTCCGCGGAGCACTTTCTCCATGCGATCCTCGATTCTGACTGGCCGTTCCTCGAAGGTCGCGTCTCCTCCCACATCTATCTCTCCCCAGTTGATGACATGAGAGTCATCATGTAAGTACTGACGAAGCTGGGAGACATGGAAGACGTCATGGACCCTCTCCAACTGAGGTGGTAGGGCCAGCTGATATGCTACCTCGCCAACTCGCCTCAGCACCTCGAAAGGTCCGATGAACCTAGGGGAGAGCTTACTCCCCTTTCCGAACCTCCGCTGCCCCCGTCGAGGGGAAACCTTCAAAAACACATGATCTCCCACCTCGAACTTCAGGGGCCTCCTCCGACGATCAGCATAAGATTTCTGCCGATCCTGAGCTGCTTTCATCCTCTCCCGCACTAGCTGGACTTTCTCCGTGGTGCTCTGCACTACTTCTGGTCCAAGAGTACCAGTCTCACCAACCTCTGCCCAGCATAAGGGTGAACGACATGGTCTTCCATACAAAGCCTCAAAAGGAGCCATGCCGATAGTAGAGTGAAAACTGTTGTTGTAGGAAAACTCTACTAAAGGCAAGTGTCGTACCCATGATCCTCCGAAATCCAGAACACATGCCCGCAGCATGTCCTCCAATGTCTGGATAGTCTGCTCTGTCTATCCATCAGTCTGAGGGTGAAAAGCAGTGCTAAGGCGTAGCTGGGTGCCAAAAGCATGCTGTAACCCCTTCCAGACTCGTGAGGTGAACCGAGTGTCCCGATCTGAGACGATAGTCTTCGGAACTCCATGCAAACGCACCACCTCATCCATGTACCTCTGTTCTAAGGTACTCACGGGTCCTCACTCCTTGATAGCCAAGAAGTGAGCGGATTTTTTCAATCGATCCACCACTACCCAGATAGCATCATGCCCGCCCTGAGCTCTGGGTAGTCCCGTGACGATGTCCATCGAGATGTCGTCCCACTTCCACTCGGGAATATCTAGAGGATGCAACAGACCACCAGGAACACGGTGTTCAGCCTTCACCTGCTGACACACCAGGCATTTAGCCACGAACTCTGCCCCTGCCCGTTTCACCCCGGGCCACCAAAACTGTCCCCTCAGGCCTTGGTACATTTTCGAAACACCCGGATGTACTGCCAAGGCTGAGCTATGGAACTCACGAAGGACTTCATCACGCATCACCTCTGGAACAAACAACCCCCCCATGAAAGAGCATCCGATGTCGGCTGTCCTCCGACCATCCTTCCGGAGCGTTCCCTTGATCGACACGATCCCGCAACACTTCCACCTCAGGGTCTCCCCACTAAGACTCTTCCACTTGTCGAAACAGATATGACTGCACTATCATTTGATATAGGCAGCCTCTGCCACTATCCATCTTTGCATCCAGGTGAAAGGAAGCCAACTCCTCCATCGCCTTCCAGGAATTTGCCGACTCTCGGACCGCATCCTTCTGCGTCCTCCTGCTCAAGGCATCGGCCACCACATTGCCCTTGCCCTCAGTATAAGAGATTTCAAAGTCGTAGTCCTGGAGGAACTCCACCCATCTCCGTTGTCGCAAGTTCACGTCCCGCTGGGAGAATATGTACTTTAAGCTTTTGTGATCTGTGAAGACCACAAAGCATTCCCCGATGAGGTAGTGTCGCCATAACTTTAGCGCAAAAACGACCGCTGCAAGCTCCAGGTCATGGGTGGCATAGTTCCGCTCATGGGGGCATAGCTGCCTGGACCCGTAAGAGATCACCCCTTGTCGCTGCATCAATACGCATCCCAGGCCCTGTCCTGAAGCATCACCAAATACCTCATAGGCCATCCCTTCTTCTGGTAATCTCAACACCGGGGCACTAACCAGCTTTTCTTTTAGGTAGCTGAAGGACGAATCACATTGCTCGCTCCACACGAAAACCTGGTCCTTCTTGGTCAAAGCCGTCAAAGGGGCTGCTACCCGGGAGAAGTTGGGTACGAATCTTCGGTAGTAGCCTGCCAGTCCGAGGAAACTCCGAACTTCCGCCACATTCTTGGGTGCTGCCCAAGAAACAACTGCCTCAACCTTTGATGGGTCGACTGCTACCCCCTGCTCAGACACTACATGCCCGAGGAAGTGCACTTCTCGGGTCCAGAACATGCACTTGGACAACTTCCCGTAGAGCTGGTGCTGTCGGAGGACTTCCAAAACTGTCCTCAGGTGCTCTGCATGGTCCTTTTCTGACCTTGAATAGATCAGGATATCGTCGATGAATACCACCACAAACCGATCCAGATACTCCCGAAAGATGGAGTTCATAAGTCCCATGAACACGGCCGGGGCGTTCGTAACACCAAAGGGCATGACCACGAACTCAAAGTTCCCATACCTGCACCTGAACGCCGTCTTCGGGACGTCGCTATCCTTTACCCTCAGCTGGTGGTATCCATATCGCAGGTCGATCTTCGAGAACCATCCTGCTCCCTTCAGCTGGTCAAAAAGATAATCTATCCTCGGAAGATGGTAGCGATTCTTGATCGTTACCTGATTCAGCCTCCTGTAATCAATGCACAACCTGAGGCCACCATCTGCCTTCTTTGCGAAAAAGACTGGGGCACCCCACGGTGATGCACTTGGACGAACATAACCCCTCTTCATCAGATCGTCAATCTGTATCCGCAACTCCCATAGCTCCGAAGGTGCCATCCGGTAAGGAGCCATCGAGATTGGTCGAGAGCCGGGCTGCAGGTCTATCCCAAACTCGATATCACGTCTAGGGGGTAGAGTCGTCACCTCCTCAAGAAAGACGTCCATAAATTCACGAACGATCTCTGGTACTTCCACCATTTATGCATCTGTTGATTCTATCGTCAGTTCGGTCAACAAGGAGAGGAGAGGTTCCTCCCTCCTGTTTCCCTTCGGACAGCTCCGCTCGCCGGTGAAAGTAACACGCTGGCCGTCCAAACCGGAGAACACCACCCTTCTTTGGAAATAGTCGATGACGGCGCACACAGAATATAGCTAGTCGATTCCTAGGATGACATCGTACGGCTGAATCTGTAGCAGAAGGAGATCCCTAACTGACTGATGTGGCCCTAACATCAGTCTACATCCCCGACAAACGAACAACAAGTCGGTCTGACCTCCAACTGGTGTGCTCAACACCAGGGGAACTGGATGTCTCTCGGTATCTAGACCCAAGGCGCGAGCTAGACTGGGTGCAACAAAGGAGTGCGAAGCTCCGGTATCGAACAAAGCATAAGCAAGAGTGCTAAACACATTGATCGTACCTCGAACAACCTATGGCCCTGCTGGAACTGTTGCTTCTGCGGCGTGCAACTGTCCACGCCTAGCTCCCCTGCCCCTCGGCTGTCCGCCACCTCCCCGACCACGCCCTGGTCGAGGTCCCTGGGGAGCGCCCTGAGGTCGGCCTCCTCCTCCAACGCCTGCCTGCGGAGGAGCGGGAGCTTGCTGTCCCTGCTGCTACTGCTGGAAGGGTCTGGCTGGAAACTGCTGCTGCGGCAGATGCTGGGGATGACTACCACTATTGTACTGCACTCGATCGGGGCACTGACTCCGGAGATGTCCAGGGCTCCCGCAGATGAAGCACCGTGGTCCCGAGCCTGAAGGGAAAGAACGTGGGCCAGGGGATTGAAACCGAAACTGCTGCGGTCTGCTCCCTGTGGGTCGGAACCTGGAGGGTCCCGATGCTGGAGGCCTGGTGCTGACGGCCTTCCCCTTCGATGGTCCCAGCTGGATCCCTTCTCGTGACAGTCCTCCCAGAGCATGCATCCTTTCCACCACTTCGGCCTTCTTCTGGACCTCTAAGTATGTCGGAAGGGTAAAGGGGGTAACAGCATACTGGAGGGAGGGTCGGAGCGCCTCCTCCAAACGTCTTGCCCGAGACTCCTCATCGGGAAAGAGGTCCGGAGCAAAACGCAGGAGGTCCTTGAACTTGATTCCAAGTTCCCTCACGGACATGCTCCCCTGCTGGAGGGAGAGTAGCTCCTGCCTCTTCTCTGCCTTCATTGTCGAGGAGAGAAACTCCGCCCGGAACTCCTTCTCGAAATCCGCCCAGGCAACCTCAGACTCTTTCCTACTCCCCAGGTGAAGCATCCACCACTGACGTGCTGCTCCTCGCATCTGGCTAACAGCCAGAGGAACCCAGTACTCAGTCGGGGCCTGAATCAGGCCGAAGGCTATGACTAGCTCCTCCAGCTAGCCTTCCGTCTTCATATCGGAGGTGCTGCCCTCATATTTCTCGAGGGCCTTTCGCTGGAAGGCTCGAAGAGTCTTCTGCCACTGGTCGTCCTCTTCCTCTCGATCAGCTCTCTGCTGATTGGCCAAAGTAGTCTCAGGAGTCTCGATCGCCTGTACCACGCGTGGTCGCCTTCCAGGTGCCATAGCTGCAAGGTAAACAAGGAATTCCTAAGCCCAGTAGTGCAAAGAAAGTCGTTCTTAAAACATATTAAGATTTAATTTATTCTTAATTTCCCAAGACATCCCAGAAACATAAGAACACAAGTCTTTTATGATGCATGTACCTTTCCTAGGGTCTCTACCCTGAAATCAGTGTGGCCTCACTTGGTCGTTCGGTAGGTCCAGAGTCCTTGCATCGGACCACGGGGGGCCCTAAAATCCCGTGTCCTAGCCGGTCTTCCCTTGCCTAATTCACGCTCCAAGTTCACCCGACACTGTTGCCTTACCATCCCATGCAATCCTCACCGTGCCTAACTCCGGACTCCGTCCTATCTCTCAAAACCTGCTCTGATACCATTCTGTCACGACCCGCCTTCACCAAAAGGAGGGAAGAGTCAGCGGATTGCCAGGCCCTTCCTTCTTTAAGTTGAAGGAGAGATAATGACCCCCGAAACCCGCCTTCAATAGGTCCCGGAGTGGCGACTAGCACCAAGGGTATAGAAAATTCTCGCAAATGGAAGGCATTACCCTTTTTATTATTTAGGATCGGGAAAAAGGACAAGTCAACCACAAAAAAAGGGAGAAGAACAAGTGTATATAAATAAACCCAAACCAAGCCCACATGCATGTTTAAACAATTTTTATAACAAGGTACAAGTACAAGGAAGCTCAAAGTACAATGCCAAAGAAAACAAGAGAACAACAACTGCACAACTCCAACTGCCCGACTAGTAGGGTCCCGCACGGCCCTGGTAGTCCTCCTGGAAACCTGAAAGCAGTTTTATATACGTAGGGTGAGCATACAAGTACACTCAGTAGGGAATATACTAAGACTCTCGTGCACAAGTGGGGGAACGTACTAAAGTCCCGTGAGAAAGAGTAAACCAAACACCTAACAAGGCAAACTATCCACCCCAGACCTCACCAAGGCTCGCTCCCCAAATAACGCAAGTCAAGTAATATATATATAAGAGCACATCGATGTTTGGGTACCCCGCGCCACTTTCCCACTGGTTATTGAGACATCCTACGCATCGGACCAATCCCGCCATTCTCACCGCAGTCCCACTACCACACCCGCCCGCACACACCTGGGCCACAACCACACGCAGTCCCACTGCCGAATCCCGCCCCCACACACCTGGGCCACAACCACACGCAGTCCCACTGCCGAATCCCGCCCGCACACACCTGGGCCACAACCACACGCAGTCCCACTGCCGAATCCCGCCCGCACACACCTGGGCCACAACTGTCACATGTAACCATGCCTGCAAACACCTAGGCCAGAACAACCACTGCCACGCCCGAAGACACCTGGGCCTCATCCCGAAGACACTTGGGAAACCACCTGCCGCACACACCTGGCCAACCACCACAACACCCCGCCCGATGGTTCTTGGGCTAATAATGGACTTCAGGCCATCACAGCCTACCCGAAGATACTTGGGCTATCTGGGAAAGGGTGCAAAAAAGGAGCTAATAACCAGCCACTAAGGATAGTGTTGGGAAAAACACCCTTCCCCCATAAATGGGGGTGTTCGGCACTAAGTGCTCAACTTGGGTGGGGCGCGAATAAGAAACACAAAGCTACAAGTATAGATATAGGTAACAAACACTCACCCAAATCTTAGGTTTTCCTAGCCAACCTACAGAACACGACACCACTGCGTCTGAGTCACAGTTCACGACCCTTTCCCACAAAACCATTTGTCCCAATTCTTGTTTCACGTTCAGTTAAAAATGTTCAAATGATTTTAAGCACTACTGGGCAACTACCATAAGCATAACCAAGGAAAGTGTCAAAAGCAAGGATCAACCAAAACACTCACACCCGGTTTTGTTAACAGAGGATCTCTCCCCAAATTCATACAACCACGGAGAGTATAAAAGAACAGGGGATCCCATCCCCTCCCACATTTCCAGCAGTCGGCCCAAAAGGAAAACAACCAACCACCACTACCAACACAGTCAGGGATTTTCAGATTTAAACGACTTAGCACACTCCATGATTTCCAAATCCGTGTGTTCTAACCGGGAATTATCACAGAAGGGTTGATCCTGGTGCTTTCAATTATTCAGCCGGATGTACGTGATTAACCAATTTCACAGCAGGAGTTCACATATTCAGTAACCCATTTAAAACATCACGAGGGGATTCATCAGTGAACATACAATGACCACCAACAGCCTCAATTTTCAGAAACATAAACCAGTACAACAAGGGAAATATCACAGGATAAAGCATAACAACGATCATAACCCCTTCCCCTTCTTTCTTTAGGACTCCGTTTATTATCTTCATTTAGGTTTGGTTCAACCCATTCCATAAGGACAATAATAACACCCGCCCCGCATGATACACAGAAGTGAGAGACGAAAGAAATTCCCTACTTGTTGATAGATGATCGACGTTTAGGCCGGGGGCGCGGAACTTTACGGATAACGATGCGGCGGTCCCGATGCACCCGAAGAGCCACGATCGAAGAAGGGGGAAGCCACGGCCTAACCCTTAATTTATAAGATCTGGGGATGGTTGATATGAAAACACAAAACCACGTAAGACGAGGGAGTCGTGGGTTGACCATGTGGCTTGACTCATCATTAAAGGCGCTGGGTGGTTTAAACCGACCCATGAATTAATGAAGCATTTAATTAAAACCTTTGTGCGCGTTTCGGATTTCCAAGATATTTTTAACAAGGCAGAATAGGGTTTAAAACCCTATTTGCGAAAAAGGAGCGTTACTGGAACAACTTGGCAAGGCCGGACGACGTCGGCCGGTCTCACCGATCGGTCTCACCGATCGGTCGCACCGATCGGTCTCACCGATCGGCACCCTTTAAGGATCCGGATTTTGGAAAAGGAAGGGACCAAGGGGGGTCTGGGTCATCACAAAATATTATCTACAAGTAATTATATTTTTTTAAGAAATTAATTCTATAAGAAGTGTGAATTTTAGAAATGGTCAGATAGATTCTATTAACATCCTTACATGTCATCAATAATCGATTAGAAACATGAATCATGCATCAGAAAATAAATTTACATTGAGGTTTGAGGTGATGAAAATTACTTCCCACAGGGATGAAATTAAATAGATAAAAAGGAGCTTAAAACATTTTAAGACTCGTAATTAGAATAGAGACATTGAGAAATATTCTCATCCCAAAATTAGAAGGAATGATACATCATTATTTAGAGGAAACACTCATAATTATTTTTTGGACTAAATAATTAATAGGTTATTTCTTATTCCCTTATTTTATTTTTACTTTTTTGTAACCTGTAGGGAATTGAAGGATAAGGATTATTATTATATAAATTTTACAACATAGAATTAGATATTTTTTGAGTGTTTTAATTACCATAGGGATGATAATGTTACTGTATCCCTTGATAGGGATTAAACATGAGAAGGATCTATCAAAACATCAAAATTTGTACGACTTTTTAATTTGTATACTTCAAAATAATTGAAATTAAGGTATGTATAGAACACGTAATTAACTAACATAGATTATATCAAATATATTTATAAATGGGGAGTAGAAATTGATGAAATTGATAAGAAAAACAGGGAGTTTTTTATAGAGTCTATTATGACCCAGACTTCACATTCATTTATATTTAATATTAATGAATAAATATTCACTACATAACATAATGATCTATGCTAGAATCATATTGTTTTAATATCATTTAAAAATGAAACTCATAAAAATTTGGTTCATTAGTAAACCAATTAACCACCCACTTATTTTTTTATAACTATAACCCTACTTAGTTAAATTATAAATAATATTATTCACTTTAACTTAAGGAAAACGGGAACACAAGAAAGCATGAGATCAGATGCTTAGTAAGGGTAAAGATGAGAGATTCTGATCCATGATCATATGAAATAATAATACAAGTATAAAATTATGAGATCATGAACATAACATAAGATGTTTATACAAAATAATTCATAGATTATAAACATGAGTCAGATAATACTATTTTATCATTTTAAAATAAAATGATCATATGTTTGAATAATGATCATAAATTAATCATGAACCATAATCTCATATCATAAAAGTGTGGCACCAACGGATGTATAAAAACTACTTCCTAATTTAAAGCTTAGCAACAAAGACCATTAGACCACCAAATGTTAGGAATCACCACCTTCATCCCATATCAGATCAATATCTTCGAATTTCATCCCATAGTATTTCATGAACATTAACTTCAATACAATATTTATTTTATGAGTTATAGTACTTTTACTATTTCATTTGAGTGAGATATAGGTCAAAGCCTTCACATAATGAAAATCCTACATATATATGGAACAAAAATAGAAATCATTTAATATATCAAAACCCATGAATAGAAATGTGTTTTAGAAAAAAATTATCATAGTGTAAACCATTGAAAAGAACTGGGATTCATATACATTTCATTCTTTCATAATAAATAGAAACCATATAAAAAAATAATAACGATTGTATTCTTGGATCATATCCCTAGAAAAATCATTAGTAACATCAAAGTATGTCATCATCGATGGAATTTGTTTTTTGAAAGATCACATTGAATAATTATTGTGGATAATGACATATCCAATGTGAAAAGATGTCTTATTTTTTAAATGACCTCTAATTATGAATAAAATCAATTTTTAAGGAGACCATGAAATCATTTAAAGGATGATTCCATTAAAAGACTAGACTTTATGGAGGGAAATCCATTCATGTTGAATAAGTTTAAAATTACATTCCTTTAATATTTTTGTCAAAAAATAACCAGAATGCTTTTTCTTCAAAATTGATTGTTTATAAGGTATGTTTCATATAAAAATTAAGGTCAGATTAATAACACTAACCTTAGTTATGACTTCCTTTATATGTTTTGGAACCCCCACTTCTTAAAATTACTGCTTTATATCAATTCCAAAAGGCTTTATTTATGGTTTATTAGAAATAAAATAACCTATAAAAAGAGTATATATAATTTGAGAATGGATATTAGAAGATGGTTTTCAATCTAGATTTATAAAAGTGGTGTATATAAGTGAGGGATGAGGTTCTCTTTAATAAATGAGGTTCCAAACATATTTGTAATTTCATAAAAAATTAAATTATAAAAAATTAATTCTCAATCCAAATGGTTCTAAAAAGAATATAAATATACAAGGGATGACATTTTAAACCATATATTTTATAATTTGTCCAATTTTAATATTTGTCTTATTTTTTAGTAATTTAATGAAATATTATAATCATAAAATATCATTATTCCCAATTTAAATACTATACACTTAATTAGAATTAAAAGAAATAAATAAAAAGTTTTAATTTCAATATAATTCTTTAACACAAAACTAATATGATTTATTTACCTATAAAACTAATGGAACACATTAAATCTCTCAATTTATATTTCATTTTAAAAATTTAAAATATTTTATTGATTTTTTTATAAATTTAAGAACTAATGAATCGATGTTGTATAAGCATTTATAGTAATTAAATAATTACTAAAAATTGGAAATAAATTTCAAACATGAAAATAATTTCATTATGAACAAAATGGATATTAATATTCTTCCATAATTACTTTCTGAACCTATTTTAACATATAAGACATATTAAAAACAAATAGAATAACTTTTTTAACATTCTTTGATTTAAATAATAAAGAAGAACATTTCATGGAATAATTTCAATTAAACAAATAATTTTTAAGACTAAGGTGTTGAGGGTCATATTAAATTGACTCAATGAAAATTATACATGCTTTTGGCTATGTTTTAATCATAAATTTTCGTTTTAAGCCATCGTTAACCCATTTCAATCTTACATTGACAATTGGGTATTTTACTTATTTAGGGTGAATAAACCTACAATAAATTAAAAATAGAGCATAAATGGATCATATTTGACATTATAAAATAAATCCTAGTAACCTGGTTGAATATATATTTTTATTAATATTTATTCACTTAATGAAATATTAATTATTTAATATATCATTAATATCAATTTTTAGACCAATTCATTACATTGACTGTAATAACATTCTGAAAATAAGTAATATTGGACAAAATATTTTAATACATTGATAACATATAATATGAATCTATTAGATTTATTGATTACAATCAGTATATGATAATATAATCCATTTAATATTTTAAATATCATTTCTTTTATTTTTATATTAATTTAATATTTTTTGTGTTAGTGTTGTTTAAGAATATAAGGTATTTTTTTAATATATAAAAATAATAAATAAATTTCCAATACGAAAATAAGTTTATTATTCTAATTATTTAAATTTATATTTATTTAATATTTATTTTTACTTATATCGATGTCATGAAAACTTATTTAATATGATCCTTCGAATTTTAAGGCCTTATGCAAGTATTAGAGAAGTATTTGGACACGTCACTAGTTATATTACCGAAAAATTAATTCTTAACCACAAATATAATCTATAGTACTTAATATTTAATTAATAATTCATGAAATGAATTATTACATCTCAAATATTATCTTTAGGGTACAAAGTAATCTTTTACAATGCTACACAGTCTCTTCGTCGACACTGAAAAAGATTTTCATATTTATTATCGAATAAATTCTAATTTATATGTTTTTAATTATATTTTTCTTATATTTAAATTATTTTATAATAATTTATTAAATAATTTTATTACTAAATTTAAATTTTTTATGTATTTACCATATTTTAAAAGATCTTGTATTTTATAAATACTGAAATATTTTTTCCAATTCAATAAAAATTTATCCTCTTTATAAAACTCTCAAAAAATTCATCCTAGTATAAATTTAACTTTATGAATAACAAAATAAATTCCATTTCATAAAATTATATTCTTATAATATATAGAAATTAATTTTAATACTGAAACAAAAATTCAAGGATTTTTTTAAAATATTTCTCAAGTGTAACGATATTATTATACCAAATTCAAGAATTAAATCAATGTAAAATTAATTAAATTGGTTTACTAATAATATAATATAAAAAAATTACTTTTAACCTTGTTTAAAAATAGTTAGTACTTTTTAAATTTTTTAAAAAAATATAATGTTTTCAATAAAATTCCAAAATTTTTACCATTCATAGGAAAATCAATCATTCTAGAAAAATCTAAAAAAAATTACGCCTAATAAAATTTGGATACTTTGATTTCAAAAATTATATTATTTATATTTATCATACTTTCTAAATTATTCATTAATTAATTATAATATTTTCTCAATAAAAATTGTATTTGTAGAAAACACATTTCTAAAACACAAAATATATTTACTGAAAATTGTATACTTACTTCCAAAAACATATAGAATTTGTATTGGGTGTGAAATCCTAAACTAGATTCCACAAAATGGTGCCCTAAGATGATGTGAAACATGGCCTCCATTTAATCTTTTCATATTCGAAAGGGTGTCGACTAGTAGAAAGGGTCCAAGGTTGTACAATGGATAGAATATACCCTCATGATCAGAGTGACAAAACAATGTTATTATGGATAATTAGAGGAAGAATAATAAATAACTAACATAAGAGGTACCAAAATAAAAGGTAATATGTAACCCACTACAACCACAACCAGTATCATATAAATAATTATTTTATGGCATGTATCTAAAAAAATGGTTCAAAAAAGAATACTAGTAGGCATGCAATACCGTACATGTATAAAATGAAAAAAAAAGTACCTCGAAAATCTATCTCCAATAGCATCACAAGACATATCTTTATCCCATTATTCCACTATTAGAGAAACAACATTAAATTTTTTTGTAAATAGCTACAAAAAGTACTAAAACATGTTGTTGATCAATGCAATGATAAAAGGTGGTCCCTTTTATCAGTGCTAACAATATATTTGATAAAGGCCATATTTATTTGTGATAAAAACACACTGATAAAAGGGGAATTTTATGAGTTCAAAAATAAAATCACTAATAAAAGTTATTTTTTAAAATAATAATCACATTAAAAAAAGAATTAGTGGTTGAGACCACCCCTTTTATCAGTGCTCGAATCACTACACTGACATCACTACCCCTGCCAATGCTAGACACAACCCCTTTAACAATGATAAGAACCCACATAACCCACAACATATATAAGGCCCCGACCTTATAACTTACTTAATATTGAATTAAATGAATAATTCACATTGAGGATCTTTTCAGGTTTAGAGTTTTAGAGACTTAGGTCATATCTATTACATCTCAAAAGATTACATAGTAGACACTTCTACTAAGATTCCATAAAATAAAAAAACTCTTAAAAAGAAACTTGTCTAGTTCCATGTTTTAGATATCATGTGTTTCCTTGATCCCATCCTTGACCCTATTCATCTTTAAGTCTTGTGGAAAACATTTCAAAAACTTGGGATGAGCATAAAAAGCCCAGTAAAGGATATACAAAGAAGGAAAACTGTTAGATTTTCAAAACAACAAGTAAACCGTGAATACTTTACCAAAGTAATATTGTTCACCTTTATGAAGTAGTAAAAAATCATCACTGACTAAATGACCATTACATACCCTTTTGTAACCAAACGATTACCATAAAACCCATATAAAGAACACATAACATATAAAGGTAACTTGGGACATAAACATACTTAAATGGAATAACCATATGTTCGACTTCCACACATACTTAATGGAATAGCCATACGGCCAGCTTCCATACCCAATGAATTGGAGGTTATAACGTAACCACCCATCCTGGTATTCACAGCACCACCATTCATATGGTTTATCACGTAACCACCCATCAAATGTCCATGTACCATTATAAAATCATAAGATATAAAACAAAAATAATGGAAAGAAATCATTTCTACATTTCAAACAAAATATATCACTTAAATATATTAACATAACAAAACCATTATGAAAACAATTTTCCATACCAAAATAAACAAAAGAGTATATGGTATTTATTTCATTTTAAAAAACATCATGGATTGCTGAGGAATCAAAAGACCAAATAATACTCGCGGCGGCGGAAAATGTATTTGTCACCGCATACGTTAAAAGAAACATTCCATTTTGTCGTTTTGTAAAACACTTCGTAGAAAAATATTCCTTTTGAATAAAATGAAAATTCAAAGGGTTTCATACACCGTATAAAAGAAATCCTTATTTTAGAACAAAATATGCCTCAATTAAAGGAGATTGAGATGAAGTGCCTTACAAAGACGGTATCCTTAGATTAAGGATAAATCAATTACATAATTATGTGTGACAAACGAATTCAGAAAATATAAGTGGATATTAAGTGTAAAAAATCATAGGTCATTCACACGTATTCATATAATGATATATTCACGGAGTACAAGTTTATCCCAAATGATCAAAATTGGGTTAAGAAGATCCCTTGCAAAAATTCAACAGCCTAACGGTGTCACTTCAAAATTCAGAAACAGAGTTGATGAGAGAGAAAATGGTATCTCATCACTTGGACATAAAATTTACATAAATAAGGATTTATAAGAACATATCCCAACATATCAATATGTAAATTAAAATACCCAACAAAATAAGTCTTTTAAAAAGGGAGGGTGAAAGGTTCCCTTACCGACTTGGGTATCTTTCGAAACATACAACCCATGAAAGAAGGACAATACAACATTGATATAAATACTCATAAACAAAATTATATTACACAAATATTATAATAATGGGAAGTACATATACCACTCAAAGGAAATTGTGTCAAATTTAGCATAAATCTCACAGGAATAAAAGTGAGATGAAAAATCCCTTACCAAAACATGGTAGCCTAACAGCGCCACTTCATACATCAAAAAATGGATTGATGAGATCAAATATGGTCTCTAATAATGATAACATAAAGTTTACAGAAATAGGAATATAAAATAACATCCCCCAACATCACAAAGCGGAGCTTAAAAGAAGTGATATAAAGGGGAGTACTTAAAAAGATATAGATTGGATCTCTTACAAAAATTCGGCATCCTAACGGTGCCACTCAAAACATCCAAAATGGATTGATGAGAGAAAATAGGGTCTCTAATAATATGAACATAAAAAGTACAGTAATATTCATATATAATAACATCCCAATAATAAGAAATATGAGCTTAAAGGAATGACTTGAAAGAGTGTACTTAAAAAGAAAGAGAGGGGTAGGATCCCTTACCTTGTATCCGACATGACTCGATCGTTCTTTAATCTCCTGAATAATAAACTTGAGTTAATTTATAATTGATTAAGAAATTTTTTAAAGTTCATTATTCCTTTTATATCACTTATTACCAAGTCATGAACACTATGTAATTATTTAAGTTAATAACGGTCATTTTAACGATCATTGCTACTTGAGTCAAAAATAAACTCTTTATAATTACAAGTTTTTTAATGGGGTAAAATATAAATTATATCCAGAATTATATTAATTATATATATATCATATATATCATATATATATATATATTTTATATATGAATTTATAATGTTACATAACATTTAGAGGTAAAAAATGAAATGCACCGTTCATGGAGACGGTAAGTCATACGTATGCATGAACGCTACTTCCATTTCTATTTCATATTTAATGGAATTAAAACATAATGATAAATAATAGTATCATAATTATAGTATCATATCATATATAATATCACTAAATCTATCCTTTATACTTACCACATATGATATTAACGAATCAAATCACTTTGAGGGGACGGTAGTCCGCACTTCCTAAAATGAAGATATCGCGTTTAACCATAATGGAAACCATAAAGGTATTCCATAAATTTAAAATACATAAGCTTAAAGAAAACATAAACCTATTATATATCATATATAAATATTGTTACATATTAATGGCCACCTTTGAAGGGGTTAAAATAATATTGAACAATCATCGTTTCATGAGGCAGAAATTCAACATCCACAGAAACAGTATGTTCTTTAACCATTAGATGTAGGTGTGTGTAAGTGTAGCTCGAATACTTCTTATAAAAACATCCTAGTATATAGAAGATACTGTTGTTGTTACAAAAGAAATGAATAAAAAGAGTTTATGGGGTTGGAGAAGCAAAATAAAACAAAATACCACAAGTGAAGACGCTACATTAAAATCGGGTAACTCCCTTTGGTTTGAACCAAAAGGGTTTTTTGAAGATATTCATGCATAATTTAAGGCTTCTAGGATGAGTATAGGGATGTGGAGAGACAAAATGATCAGATCCTGGCCGAGCCAAAGGCTTGAGATGTGTGGGTAAAGAGGTAGAGGTGGGGGCCTTTTATAAGAAGAGAGGAGGGACACTCTTTGAAATGTATAAAATTTTACATTATTTTCAAATGTGATTAGGATTTGAAAGGTCCAAAATTGATGTATTTAGAGTATGAGGTTATAAGAGTTTGAAATACACCCATCCAATTGGTTTTTGACATTTGTAGGTCTTAGATTTTACATTATCTTTTCATTTTATTTAAATCGTTAAATAATGAGGTAATCGCTGCATCATCATTATGTCATAAATAAATTAATTTATTTAATGTCTAAAAATTATAAAAAAACTACTATGATGTGGGAAATTATTGTATCTTCCCAATGACTATTTATAGTCAAAAATATGAGTCGTATAACCCCATGTAAAAAATTGTTTTAGTAAAACAATACATGTTTGTGTCATTTTTACTTTTACTTTAAATAAAAGGCATAAATGTCATTATCTTACCCAAGTGGCTCCATGGGGTCCCAAAACTCTACCAATGGGTTTTATTGGTCTGCCATGACTCATCCAATAGAGTTAGGACAAGTGTAAATATATTTTCATTTTATTATAATATCATTTTTACCTTAAATCAAACTAATTACCTTTAATCGTGATTAATAAAACTTAAAAGTTACTTTTCATCAAAAATTATTTTCATCCCACTGAACCACATTTTACTTAATAATTAAAATAATTTGTATTAGATTTTTGAAATTCAAATCACAGAAGTGGTAATGTTCCATTTAAACGAAAAATCATTTTTTGTAACTACCACTTTGTGGTTTCAATATTCATAAAAAATTATGGTTTTTCAGAAAAATACCAAAAATTCACCCTAAGATATATTTGATATTACAAATTCCAAAATTATTTATTTTTTACCAAATTCATAACATATAAGTTTCATTAATTAATTTTATAATTAAATCCCGCTATCAATTCAAATAGCGTGTTTTTAAGAAACAATATCTATCAAAAGATTGATACTAGTTTATGCCCAATCTCAATGTGATATTAATTCCAATGACCACAATTGTATTAAATGGTAAAAATATATTATAATTTCACATTTAAATCATTTAAAAATATAATCTAATAATATAAATAAATTTGATAAAAAAGGTTTTGAATTAAAATACAACATTTTTCACTATTCCTTAAAAATTGAACTTTATTGGACAAATACAAAAAACTTACACAAAGTCAATTTTGATGTCCCGATTCTAAATAATAATTTTATTTTTTCAAATATAACACATAAAATTGTCACAATGTGGATTTAAAAGTGGTTCTCCATCAAAGGAAGGTTAATCGACCTTTTAATGAATATTAGAATGTTTACGCTTAAAATTGGACTCATTCGCAATTTTAATCCTCTAAAATTTATTGTAAAAAGTAAAAATATTTGACAGACATATATAATAATTTTTTAGTTAGTTATGTTCATTCTCGTCATTACAATGTCTAGGTGTTAACTACCATTTAAAATAAAATTATTTTATTATTAGAGTGAAACGCATGATTTCAAAGGAACTCATTGTTGCGTATTGGGTAATCCATAGAGAATAGTGTTCCCTTTAAATTAATATTAACATTTTATTCACAAGTAGGGATAAATATAAAAATGTCATATTTTTTTTACCTAAGTTGTTACATCCTTCCCCCCTTTTGGAAATTGCGTCCTCGCAATTTTAAAATTGGGCTCGGAAACATCATTGAAAGTACCACATCGGAACAAGAGTCAGTAAAACAATCACTTTAAAAGAATGAAAGAGAAGTACATAGGTCACCTGATTTAACCCATACTAGTATTCCATGTAGGAAAACATAGATATGGAAGAAAAAGAAAAGGGTCATGTTTTGAGGGAGAGTGATAGAAAACATGTCTAGGAGAAAGTTAACCACAAGAAAATCACAAGCTTGTGGTGGGTTAAACAGTATTCGATTCCCCTCTTGGAAAAGTTAACGGACAACATTTTTTTTAAGTTACTTTTCATTGAGGAATTTATTTTTGATCTTAAGGAAACATACTTACATGTCCTATTGAATTTAAACTTTTACTAGAATTCTTACACAAACTCATACTTCCCCAAATGATGAGTATTTAGGTAGACTTGTTCACATTAAGAGTACTATAATAAACTTCTAGAGAATCACCTAATCCAAAAAAGATAACTATATACTTCCCATGTCTTTAGACTTTAACCAAAACCAAAACCAAAAAGGTTAGTACAAGATCAGATAATCGAGAAAAGGATAACCCTTTATAAAAATAAAATCTATTCTTAATCTCCAAAATTAGTCCAACAAAACCCAAAGTTCAACGAAGACCATAAGTAAACCAAACTAATATTGAAACACAAATATTTGAAAGATTTAATCACATAGTCTTCCAAGTTAAATTGTATCATTTATCTCCAAACAACTTTAGTTGCTCTTAAAGTCTCGTATTGAAAAGTAATTAACCGAATCACATATCCTCCATGATAGGTTAATAATTTCAATAGATAACCCAAAATCAACTTACTCTTAATTAATAAAATCATCTATCTAAAAATAATTAGTCAAACTAACCAGGGACTTCACATAGTCCAGTGGTAGGCCATAAATACCGGTCACACTTTGGTTGTGGGTTCGATTCCCGTAACTTTTTCTGACGCGACGGGTTGTCACACGGTCTACGTGTTGTCCTTTTTCCATACTATATAATTATCAAATAATTCCCCAAAAAGAGATAAAATCATCAAAAATAACCATAAAATAATTTAACCTCAATTTTGTCTCATGCCTTTCACTTTCCATCATAACATATACTAACCCATAATTACCTCAAAAGTAAGGATCATATAAACCCAAATGGTTCTTTATAACTATGTCCACAAAAGAATAGATAACTATTCCTTGAATAAAATTTTCATATATTAAACAGCAGGGTTACACATACTATAAAAATTCTACTAATGTAACCCCATCATCAAGAGAGACTTAATACTCTTATGAATTTCACCATAACTCTTGAAGCCCTTATATGTTGACTTCTTACTCATTCAACATTATTGATGATCAATTAATCATTCCGTTCCAACTTATTCTGAAATACGTCTTTCCTACAAAATAAATCATGAATTATATCCTAAGATTCCAATATAGGAAAAAAAATGTAGAGAAATAACCCATACCTTTGATTGTTCATTGTCAGTTTCTTCATCCTCAATCGGAATAGAATTAGGTATTGGTAAATGAATATTTGTACAATCTTGGTGATCCCATTCACTAAACTTCTTCATAGGACATGTGTTTGCATAATGACCATGCACCCCACATTTAAAACATTCAATTGATACCTCAAAAAGAACTTCTTTCCCTTTCCTCGAGTCAACTAGATGATTCCTTTTTCCATGGCAGGTTCTTGCTTTATGGCCTTCATTTCCACATCTATAGAATATTTCTGTCCCTTTGAAACATTTTCTTTGGTGTTTCTTTCCACATATTTGACAAATTGGTTTTTGAACACACTTACCTTTATGATTATTACCTGTAGTTCCATAGGGATTTGTTTCTCACATATATGATGCCTTATAGAAATCACCAAGGTTTAGGTGGTTAATCATGACTCCAGATAGTTGGTTGAGGATAAACACAAGAGTTCTCACTACAGCTCCCATATCATTCAGATGTTCGCTCAGAAAACTGTCACAGTTTCCTTCACATCCACTATTACTTTGGTGCCTGCTAGATCCAGCCATTTACTAAAACCAAAAAGGTCAGTGTGAGTATCAAAAAAACCATCATTTACTAATGAGGAAGATAAAGACTAAGATATACTTACTCATTAACTTTATCTAAAACTATGACTCTTTATTAAATCCTAACCATTATGGTAATGTCACTTATGCTTAGAGAGTACCCGAACCTCTAAAGTTATCTAATCCGACCTCTGATACCAACTATAAGCCCTCGGATTTATACCTTACTTTATATTGAATTAAATGAATAATTCAAATTGAGGATCTTTTCAGGTTTTGTGTTTTGTAGAATTAGGTCATAACTATTACGTCTCAAATGATTACATAGTAGACACTTCTACTAAGTTTCCATAAAATAAAAAAACACATCAAAAGAAACATGTCTAGTTCCATGTTTTAGATAGAATGTCTTTCCATGATCCCATCTTTGAGCATATTAATCTTTATTTCATGTGGAAAACATTTCAAAAACTTTGGATAAGCATAAAAATCCCAGTAAAAGATACACAAAGAATGAAAACTGTTAGTTTTTCAAAACAACAAGTAAACCATGAATACTTTGCCAACGTAACACTTTTCACCTTTATGAAGTAGTAAAAACTCTCCACTGACTAAAAGACCATTACATACCCTTTTGTAACCAAACTATTACCATAAAACCCATATAAAGAACACATAACATATAAAGGTAACTTGGGACATAAACATACTTAAATGGAACAACCATACGGTTGACTTCCACACATACTTAATAGAATATCCATACGGCCGACTTCCATACCCAATGCATTAGAGGTTAAAACGTAACCACCCGTCCTGGTATTCACAGCACCACCCATCATATGGTTCATCACGTAAACACTCATCAAATGTCCAAGTACCATTATAAAATCATAAGACATAAAACAAAAATAACGGAAAGAAATAATTTCCACATTTCAAACACAATATATCACCTAAATATATTATCCTAAAAAAACCATTATAAAAACCATTTTCAATACCAAAATACATAAAATAGTATATGTTATTTATTTCATTTTAAAAAAAATCATTTCTTGTTGAGGAAGCCAAAAATAATAATACTGGCGGCGGCGGAAAATGTCGTTGTCACCGCGTACGTTAAAAGAAAAATTCCTTTTTGTCGTTTTGTAAAAAGATTACTTTTGAATAAAAATAAAAGATAAAGGGGTTTATACACTGTATAAAATAAATCCTTGTATGAGAACAAAATATGCCTCAATTAAAGGAGATTGAGACGAAGTCCCTTACAAAGACGATATCCATGGATTAAGGATAAATCAATTACATAATTATTTGTGAGAAACGAATTTGCCAAATATAAGTGGATATTAAGTGTAAAACAATCAGAGGTCATTCATACATATTCATAGAACGACATATTCAAAGATTACGAGTTTATCCCAAAGAATCAAAATTGGGTTAAGAAGTTCCCTAGAAAAAATTCGACAGCCTAATGGTGTCACTTCAAAATTCAGAAAAAGAGTTGATGAGAGAGAAAATGGTATCACATCACTTGGACATAAAATTTACATCAATAAAGATATAGAATAACATATCCCAACATAACAATATTTAAATTAAAATACCCAACAAAAAGAAGTCTTTTAAAAAGAGGAGGGCGAAAGGTTCCCTTACCGACTTGGGTATCTTTCGAAACATACTCCCCATGAAAGAAGAACAATACAACATTGATATAAATAATCATAAACAAAATTATATTACAAAATTAGTATAATAATGGGCAGTACATATACCACTCAAAGAAAATTGTGGAAAATGTAGCATAAATCTCACGAGAATAAAAGTGAGATGAAAAATCCCTTACCAAAACATGGCAGCATAATGGCGCCACTTAAAACATCAAAAATTTGATTGATGAGATCAAATAGGGTCTATCATCATATTTACATAAAGTGAACAAAAATATTAATATAAAATAACATCCCCCCAACATAACAAAGAGGAGCTTAAAAGAAGTGACATAAAGGAGAGTACTTAAAAAGAGAGAGATTGGATCTCTTACGAAAATTCGGCAGCCTAATGGCGCCAATCAAAACGTCCAAAATGGATTGATGAGAGAAAATAGGGTCTCTCATCATATGAACATAAAATGTACAGTAATATTAATATTAAATAACATCCCAATCATAATAAATATGATCTTAAAAGGAATGACATAAAAGAGTGTACTTAAAAAGAAAGAGAGGGCTAGGATCCCTTACCTCGTATCCGACTTGACTCGATCGTTCTTTAATCTCCTGAATAATAAACATGAGTTAATTTCTACTTTCTTAAGAAACATTTTTAAGTTAATTATTCCTTTTATATCACTTATTACCATTTCATGAACACAATGTAATTAGTTAAGTTAATAACGGTCGTTTTAACGATCATTGCTACTTGAGTCAAAAATAAACTATTTATAATTACACGTTTGTTCAAGGGGTAAAATATCCATTATATCCAGAATTATATTCATTATTTAGATATCATATATATCATATATATCCATTTTATACATTAATTTATAATATTACATAACATTTAGAGGTAAGAAATGAAATGCACCTTCATGGAGACGGTAATCCGTACGTACGCTTGAACGCTACTTCCATTTCTATTTAATATTTATTGTAATTAAAACATAATGATACAAAATATTTTTATAATTACATTATGGTATAATATATAATATCATTAAATATATCCTTTATACTTCCCACATATGGTAATAACGAATCAAATCACTTTGAGGGGGCGGTAGTCCGCACTTCCTAAAATGAAGATATCGTGTTTACCCAAAATGGAAACCATAAAGATATTCCATAAATGAAAAATACAGAAGCTTAAAAAACCTAAACATATTATATATCATATATAAATATAGTTACATATTAATGGCCACCTTTTATGGTGTTAAATGAATATTGAACAATCATCGTTTCGTGAGGCAGAAATTCACCATCCACAGAAGCAGAATGTTCTTTAACAATTAGATGTAGGTGTGTGTATGTGTAGCTCGAATCCTTATTATAAAAACATCCTATTATATGGAAGACAATTTTTTTTTTGTTTCAAAAGAAATGAATAAAAAGATTTTATGGGGTTGGAGAAGCAAAATAAAACAAAATAGCACAAGTGAAGACGTTACCTTATAATCGGGTAACTCCATTTGGTTTGAACTAAAAGGGGTTTTGGAATAGATTCATGCCTATGTTAAGGCTTAATGGATGATTATATGGATGTGGAGAGACAAAATGATCAGAGCTTGGCCGAGCAAAAGGCTTGAGAGGTGTGGGTAAGGAGGTAGAGGTAGGGGCCTTTTATAAGAGGAGAGGAGGGGCACTCTTGGAAAGGTATAAAATTTTACTTTATTTTCAAAAGTGTTTCATATTTTAAAGGTCCCGCATTGATGTATTTCTAGGATAAGGTGATAATAGTTCTAAATCCACCCATAAAATAGGTTTTTCACATGTGTAGGTCTTAGATGTTACATTACCTTTTCATTTTATTTAAATCGTTAAATAATGAGGTAATCACTACATCATCATGATGTCATAAATAATTTAATTTATATAATGTTTAAAAATTATAAAAAAAATACTATGATGTAAGAAATCACTTTATCTTTAGAATGAAAATTTATAGTCAAAAATATGACTTGTATAACCCCATGTAAAATTTGTTTTATTAAAATAATACATGTTTGTGTCATTTTTACTTTTACTTTAAATAAAAGGCATAAATGTCATTATCTTACCGAAGAGGCTCCATGGGGTCCCAAAACACGACCCATGGGTTTTATTGGTTGTCCATGACTCATCTAATAATGATAAGACAAGTTTCAATATATTTTCATTTTATTATAATATCATTTTTACCTTAAATCACAGTAATTACCTTTAATCGTGATTAATAAAACTTTAAAGTTACATTTCATCAAAAATTATTTTCATCCCATTGAACCACATTTTACTTAATAATAAAAATAATTTATATTGTATTCTTGAAATTCAAATCACAGAAGTGGTAAAGTTTCATTTAAACAAAAAATCCATTTTTGTAACTACCACTTTGTGGTTTCACTATTCATCAAAAATTATGGTTTGTCAGAAAACTACAAAAAATTCACCCTAAGCTATATTTGATATTACAAATTCAAAAATGATGTCTTTTTTACCAAATTCATTACATATAAGTTGCATTAATTAATTTTATAATAAAATCCCACTGTCAAATCAAATACCGTGTTTTTAGGAAACAATATCTATCAAAAGATTGACACTCGTTTATGTCCAATATCAAAGTGATATTAATTCCAATGACCACCATTGGATTAAATGGTAAAAATATATTCTAATTTCACTTCTAAACCAATTATAAAGATAATCTAATCATATATGTAAATTAGATTATAAATAGGTTTTGAATTAAAATACAACATTTTTCACTATTCATTAAAAAATGAACTTTATTGGACAACTACCAAAAATTTACACAAAGTAAATTTTGATGTCCCGATTCTAAAGAAGAATTTTATTTTGTCAAATATAACAAATAATATTGTCAAAAAGTGGATTTAAAAGAGATTCTCCATCAAAAGGCGGGTAATCGACCTTTTAAAGAATATTAGAATGCTTACGCTTAAAATTGGATTCATTCGCAATTTCAATCCTCTAAAATTTACTGTAAAAAGTAAAAATATTTGACAAAAATATATAATCATTTTGTAGTTAGTTCTTTTCATTCCTGTCATTACAACGGCTAGGTGTTAACTACCATTTAAAAAAAATTATTTTATTATTAGAGTGCAACGCAAGATTTCAAAAGAACTCGTTGTTGCCTATTGGGTAAGCCATAGAGCATAGTGTTCCCTTTAAATTAATATTAACATTTTATTCACAAATAGGGATAAATATAAAAATGTCATATAATTTATTTACCTGGGGTGTTACAACATACCCTTGACTCCCCTTGGATTTGAACCTGAGACCTCTCCCTCATGCGCCTGGACCCTTACCACTCCTCCATGTTTCATTGTTATCAATTTTAATATATATATATAAATATATATATATATAGTTATATAATTTATCCAAATATTTATTGTTATTTTAATATATTTTCGTAGTATAATTTTTAAATACTTTTATAACAAAAATTATTTTATGCGTCTGTGTTTAAAAATGAAAAAATAAATACAAACATATATATATCAAACATACCTGAAAAATATATATGTGTGTAAATAAAAATATAAAAATATATGTTTTTATTTATTTACAAATATTATCTATGAAAATTTAAAAACATATATTAGAATATATAGATAATATATATCAGTTTCTTAATACATATACAGACAAATACACATACACATACATTTTATGGGTATATAAATATTCATATTTTTATGCTAAAAAAATATATATTATTTTTTATATAGATATGGTTTATATATTTATAATGAAATTTTATATTTAAATATGCTTATATATTTATTTATAAAAATAAATTTTTATGTTTAAATATATAAAAACAGGTATATATGTGCACATACTTAATTATAAATAACATTATATTATTTATGATGAAAAATTGGAATTTAATAATATCCTTAAGTGTGTAAGATAGGAAAATAAATTAGGAATACGCAAACAAAAGTTATTAATATCACCTTAAATATGGCTAAAATTCCATCCAATTTTAAAAAATTGGGAAACCAATACAGAAAACTCAATTTTAGAAACCTTTTAAGACTTTTTTCATAAAAAAAGTGACCAGGGTTTCCACTAGGTCACTATGGGATCGATCATTTAGTGAAATTTTAATTTATATGTGGTGGAGCTCAAATATATAACTAGATCAAAATTTATAACTTTTTTAATTTCGAGTTGTTTTTACAACTTATTTTAGATATTTTGATTTTTTTTTGATTTTATACCATCAAATTATTATTAAATGAATATTACACAATAATAATTTGAAACATAAAAATTAATATATCTTTTTGAAATATTTTATAACCCATTTTTCACTAAATTCTATATATATCTACTGTAAATTCCTATTTAGACTTACATAAATCACATTTAACAAAATTATATAAATATATATCAATATAAATATATTTTTATGCTAATGTATTAACTTTAAGGGTTTATAAATTTTTTTATGAAATATAACCGTTATCCACACTCGTACGAACTAATGAAAAAGACCCCCTATCAGCACTACTAAAAAATTTCTAATAATGGGAATATTTTTAGCAATCCAAAAATAAGGGATGATAAAGGGGGTACCTTAATCAGGGATAAAAAATCACTAAAAGGGGTCCTTTTAACAACACTTTTTTAACCCAGTTAAAATAACCCTTTATGAGATATTTTTTTACCATGGATAATGGTTCCCCTTTACTAGTGATTTTTATAATGATGATAAAGGGTAGTGTTGTGGAAATCTAAATCTGTCGTAGTGTCCCCTACTCCAATGCAATAATCAAAACATGTATGAACCACTAGGTTCTTTCCCCTATCCCTACCTGGATCCATATATTGTTCCCAAGTACCAGCGACGACCTGAATAGGGCAAGAGATAAACATAGCAGGCCAGCACCATCATTATATAAAAACACCCAATCAGTGCTTTTAATAAGAGAAGTGTGAAGATATAAAAAATGATAAGCAGTGACCAAAAATTTAAAGTGATATACTCTAGTTTGTAAAAAATACCGGGATGACACTACCTACTTTGGCTCATTCTAGATAATCTCTGAATAAGTTACCATGTGTATACACATATATAGTCTATATACGTAGTGAATTCTATAGGAATATATTTGAATAAGGATACTAACTTGGATATGATGCATAATTATGGAATCCATTTGTTGTAGAAGGAGTCTCATATGAGTCAAGGGACTCTATTTCTGATAACACAAGTATAACCTAGTATCATAACAATAGGGTCCCCATACCTGAATCATAACAGTAGGGTCACTGAGCCCTATATCATATCAATATAGGTCACCATTCTCATTTCATAAAAATAGGGACTTCATTCCTAAATCATATCAATAAGTTTCACCATTAAAATATCATATACTTAGGGTCACCATGCCCATATCATATCCGTAGGGTTGTCATGCGGGAATCATATCAGTGGGGTCTTCATGCTTGTATCATAACTATAGGGTGTCTATGACCATGTATCATAACCAATAAGGGCCTCTATGCCCTTTCATTATAACTCATAAGGGACTCTATCACCATATATCACAATAGTAAGGGATACAATGTCCGTATATAATAACAGTGTAGAGGGTATGTCATGCCCATATATAAAATTAGTATATGGGATTCCATACTAGTATCATATTGCCTAAGGGTCACCATAAACATTTATCATAATAATGATATGTAATCAAAGGATTTAATAAGATCCAATATGTAGTTCATAAAACATCATAAACTCACTTTAATAAGGGCCTAACCATTCTTAAATTTTAAATAGGTGATGTGGCCATACCACTAACATTTAAAACAATTTCATATAATTATCTCTCTTAGGATACATTCCTAAACAATATAAATAATAGGTTGATAATTAAATCATTTATATATTAAAGGAAAATTTCATTGGCACACCTTAAGGATGGAAATAAGAGAATGGGATTTATTCCAATATGAATAAATGTTACTAGGTTATATCTATCATGTATATTGAATTAAACATGGATTATATGTATTTAATGGAAACACCCAAAGAATCTGACCTCTGGAACATGAAGCTTAATATAAATAATCATGACACGGATGGATAAATATGATACCAACAACCTATTTCTTCAAGAGGATCACTCATCGAGTATCAAAATTTGGTTTTTTAACACCCCAAACTTCCATGGTATGTTTCCCTTTGAATAATGCAATAGTTTTCGCTGTATGAAACATTGAGATTATAGCACACCACGACCAATAAAACTAGTCATTATGAATAGTAATACCCAATTATTGAAATTATATAAATTTTATTTTTCAAAATGGACTTTATTTTCGGAATCATAATATCAAAATTATCTTAGGGAGAAATTTTGGTACTTTTATGAAAACTATCAATTTTTGATGAATAGTGAAAAATACTAAATTGTAATTAAAGACAACTTTTTTAATCTAAATAATTTATAGTGTTAAATTATTCATTTGAGTGGTTTTATAGTATTATTATATTATATTGTTATCATTTAATATAATTTATGTTGTTGGATGTAATTTCACATTTAAACTAGACATAAACATGTGCCAATCTTTTGATAGTTGTAATTACATAAAAACAAGCATTTTGTTTTGACAACAGTAATTAATTTCTTCGACATATGTGTTTTGAATTTAGGAAAATGGATTCCATATTTAGAATCATGAGTTCCAAATTTTTTATATATGAAACTTTTATTTTTAGACATTATGAATATTTACTTCAGTAAATATTTTATTTACCATGGTTAAAGGGTAAATATGGTAAACAAGGGTAAAAGAATATTATAATAACAATATTAAATTACCCTATCATGTTTCCTATTCCAATTTTTTGATACATGTCCAACCATGGGAATCCTAGGGTCGATTTGGGGACCACATGGATCCACTATAGTGTGATAATGACACTTTATATTTATCAATTTAAAGTAGAGACAAAAATGACATAAACATAAATATTTTATTTAAATAATTTTTACAAGGGGTTATATCAGTTATCTTTTTTACTGTAAATATTCATTTTTAAATCTAAAACACTTTCCTAAATCAGGGTATTTTTTTATAATTTTATGACATCAAATAATTAAAATTATTTATGAAACAATAATGATGAAGTGTTTACCTCATAAAATAATGATTTAAATAAATGAAATTATAAAAATTAAAAAAAATATCCAAAAACTGTCCAATTCTTATGGGATGATTTTAATTCAAACATGGGTCATTTTATCATTGACTGTAATGAGTTTTGGACTTTTAGTAACAGAAAATCATTATATAATAATATATTATTTTCAAACATTCCTAAATAGCCCCTACTCCGCCTTAAAAAAATCCCTCAACTCTAACCCATTTCTCACACCTCTCAAGCCCCTTGTAATCTCCATCCTCTGCACAATTAAGCTCCCTAAATCCCTCTATTCCTCATAAAAGCCTTACCTTAGGCATAAGGCACTTCAAGGAATCCTTTTGGTTCAAACCAAATGAATTTACCTGATATAAATGTAACATATCTTCTTAAGTTATTTTCTTTTATTTTACTTATCCAACCCCATAAACACTATTTATTCCTTTCATTAAAAGAAACACCAGTATCCTACATATACTAGGTTGTTTTTATGAGTATTATTTGAACTACACTTACACACACCTCCATCTAATGGATATATAACATAATGTTTATGTGGACGGTGAACACTACTTCCATTTCATTTTTTTATTTTAAAAGGAACGAAGTAGTGTTCGTGTGTACGTAGGGATTACCGTCTCCACGAACGTGATAAGATTAATTCCCCGTCGTAACCATTCAAGAAAAATTTTCATTTGATTATTAAAAATAATATTTTAGAACATTATATAATTATTTATATGAATCAAATACATCTTATCTATAACAAACATGACAAACATAACACAACATATAAAGGAAAAAAATCACTTAACAGCCGAAACAATGATACTACTAAAATATTATTAACAATGAAATATTAAAAGATCATATATGATATCATAATTATGTATGTTGTTCTTTTATAATTTAATAACAATGACTTCACTATTATACAAGTTGTTAGTTTACCCTCGACAATGGAAAAGTACAAGGTAGGGGTTAATTTCACAATCTCTTTATTATTCAAGGTTGTTTTTACATAAGTGTCTACTGGGACCTCTTTATCATCATCATCTATGTTTCAAAAAAAATTATTTCAAAAAATTTATATTATTTACTATACTATTTGTCAAAGTCATTTATACCCTTGTTTTACTTTTTTTAAAATTTGTTTTAATGGAATGTTTCTGTCGTTTTCTAAACAAGGTACTTTATGACCTTTTCGAAAAATTAAGGTAAGAATGTTTTTTTAACTTATACGATGAGTGGAGTTATTCTCCACCGTTATAACACATTTGAATCATCCCTTATAATCTAATAATAATATTTTCAAAATAAATGTTTTCTTTTTTTAATTACATGACTTTTAAATGATTTCAAAATAGAAAGATATATTTCTCTCAAATAGTTTTGATTTCATCTATGTCAACATCCTAGAATGGTTTTTATAATTGTTTGAAGTTGATTTATTATGATAAATATATTTTATATTGTATTTAGGGTTTTGTGATATGTTTCACTGTGGATGTGTTATTTTTATACCATTCATGGTTTATAGTTAATGTATTAAAATTTCGTATTCTAGTTTTATTACAAATGATTATGTTATGTTTCCGCCTTTTTATAGGAGGAATGCATTGGACTTAGTAAGTGAAAGGTGGAGCCCTCTATAGCTTCTCAAGGCATCGGTAGGTTTCATGAGAGAAACTAGTATCTTGGAACTAGGCATTGAAAAAATCTTATTTGTAGTCTTGGTACGAGGCCTTGACTTTGTGGTTATGACATCTGACATTATCCATTCCATCATTATGAAATTAGCTATTGATATTACATATGATTATTTGACTTGTATAATATCCATGTTAATAAGTAAATGGCATTATTTGATTTATCTTTTCCATATTATACTGAGTTTTATGTTTAAAAGGCTGTTGTTTTAGTTTTATACATTTCATTAAATGTTTATGATTATTTATGAATATTCCACTATATTGTTATCCTTACTAAGCATCTCATCTCACCCCTTTCTATGTTTTATTTTTTCTAGGATGTGAAAAATTATTTCATGGTTGGCCAGCAAGGATAGGGTAAGGGATATAAGTGTGTTAAAAGGAAACAAAATGTTGTTGTTGTGTTTATCTCATGATGTAATGTAAACTTATGTATTTATCTAGTACTTCCACGACTACTAAATTAATCAGTCTTTATGGACAAGATTACTTGTATCATTCCAATGTTATGTAATAATGCACAGACTCTGGGTAACTATGGTCGGGGGCATTACAGTTGGTATAAGAGTAATTTTAGTACAACCCTTGGAAACTATATTTAGACAAACTCTGATTAGAGAACATTACCCTAAGATAGAATTTGAGGACTAGTATAGAATAACTTCCTAGAATTTTATTAAGGTAATTTTTTTAGTTTTCCAAGAAATACATCCATGTCTGGATACGATCAGGTTGAGGCAGAACTGGAACAGATGTACCTAAGAGTGAAAACTCTGACATGGAGTTTCAGGCTTGACCCGGGGTATCATGGTACATGACAATGGGCCTTGATGCACTCTTGGTTACGACACTCATGGGGAATATTCTTAGGATAATTGAAATTTTATTTACAAATCATCATGAAGGATTAATGAGTATATACATCCTCAAATAATACATTATTACGATTATGGATTATATCCATAAACTGTTCAATTTATGTTAGGTGTTTTACATGTATGGAATTATGTATTGTGATTCATAAACTAGTCTATTATATGCCATTGTTTAGAAATGGAACCTAGTGAAGGAATGAGAACCGTATCATCACACATAATCCATGGAGGGATTTCCATCATACTCAAGATAATTATAGTGTAGCTGGTGATACAACTGGTGCTGATCATCTTATCATCATACTGGGACAACTCACCCAGGTTATGAATAAAAACCATACCCATATAGAGCACCCTAATCCACAACGTGAAGGATCAATGTTAGACTGATTCCTGAGGTAATAACCACCAACATTCAATGGGACTAAAAATCCATTTTTATCTGATAAATGGATATGTTTCTTAGAGAAAATATTTCATGCTTTGGGGGTCAATGAAAGCGAAAAAAATTTCATGGAAGTTTATCGCCTCATGGGAGATGTAGATCAATGGAGGTCATTAATTAAAAACAAAAAGGAATATGGAGAAGTATAAAATATTGAATTGAGGGAGTTTATAGAGATTTTATTAGAAAAATACTTTCCTCGTGACCATCGAGCAGATATGGAAATATAATTTCTGAGTCTGAGGAAAAATGAGGATGAGATTGTCGCAAAGTATGAGGATAACATTACAAGGATAGCAAGGAATGAAACAAATTATATACATAACCAAATTAGTAATATTGATCGATTATTTTATTTGTTAAAACCATTTCTCCATCAATAATTAGTCTCACAATCCTTCTCATCATAGGAAGATATTGCCTCATTTGCAATCAAGACATAAAAATAATTCTATATGTCTTACGACTTTGAAGAAAAGAAAGAGAATAAGAGATCTTCTAAGCACTTTGGAAATGGAAATAATGGGATGAAGGGAAAACTAGAATATCCATCCTGTGGTAAGTGTGGGAAGAAACACCATGGTACATGCCTGAAGGGAATGTGATTCTATTACAAGTTTGGTGAAAAAGGCCACTAAGCTCGTGATTACAATGGAAAGAAATAGGATTTCAATGTTGAATGCTACAATTTTTATGAAATGGGGAATTATGAAAATTAATGTCCTAAGCACTGAAGAAACTTACCTCATAAAAGGCCAATGGAGAAAATACAATCTTATTCGATCACTACAGTTGAGGTTGAAGCTCTGAAATATGTGGTGGCTGGTAATTTAATGGTTTCCTCAAGTTTATTCAATGCTTTATTTGATTTGGGATCATATCATTGTTTCATATCTTCTATGTATGAAAATAAAATTAGATATTTCCAATTTAAATTAACAAGGGTGTTCTTAGTCAAAACTCCCAAGAGAAGTATCATTGCAACAACGTTTTGTGAATTAGTCCCCATTGGGGCATATAAATGTTCATTATCCGCTGATCTCATCGGTATACACATGATTGAATTTGATATAATCCTCAGTATGGATTGGCCTTCAGACCATGATTCTAAAATTTATTGTATGAAGAAGGAGGTTATAATTTTTGATGATGTCAATGAATACCTTATCTTTAGAGAAGAAACATCACCATCTGATTCTTATCTAGATCCAACACTGTAGCTCTACTAAATTCAATTATTGGGGAGGAAGAGAGTTAAATAACTATGGGTGAGGAAAGGAATGATCAAATAGGGGATGTACCTATTTTACAACTATATGTTGATGTATTTCTAGAGGATTTACCTAGACAACCTCCAGAATGGGAAATTGAGTTTTCCATTGATTTAATTCCTGCTTCTAATCCCATATCGAATACCCCTTATAGAATGTACACAATGTAATTAGTGGAGTTAACGAAACAGCTAGTGGAGTTGAGTAATAAAGGATTTATTCGCCCTAGTTTTTCTCCATGGGGAGCCCCTGTTATTTTTTTAAGAATAAAGATGGATCTATGAGGTTGTGCATTGACTACAGGGAGATTGATAATTTAACAATAAATAAAAAGTATCCCCTACCTCACATCGATGATTTATTTGATCAACTTCATGGAGATCAATATTTAACAAAGATTGAACTTTGATCTGTATATCCTCAATTGTGTGTGTAGAAGGAAGACAATCCAAATATAGTATTTCAAACCAGGGATGGGCAATTCGAGTTTATAGTAATTCCTTATGGATTGACTAATTCACCCTCTGTCTTCATGGATTTAATGAATTGAGTTTTCCAGGAACATCATGACGACTTCTTAGTGGTGTTTATTGATGTTATCTTTGTATACTCCAAAAGCTATTAAGATCATAAAAATCACTTGGGCACTATTCTAAAGACTCTTAGAAGAAATGAATTATATGGGATGTTTAGGATGTCTGAATTCTGGATTCAGGAAATTTCATTTCATTGCTAGACTATCTCTAAGGATGGAATCTCTGTTGATCCTTCTAAGACAAGAGAAATAAATGACATACCATCACTGACAATTATAACTGAGGTACGCAGTTTTATTGGTTTACTAGGTTGTTATCGGCGTTTCTTCCAAAATTTTGACCAATTGGCTAACCCATTAACCAAGCTCACAGTTAAAGGGGATAAATTTGTTTGGACAAAAAAGTTTGAAGAATGTTTTGAATAACTGAAGAGAAGAATAGTCAATGTTACTATATTGAATCTACCATCATGGAATGACGGGCTTGTTATTTATAGTGATTCTTCAAAGAAAGGACTTGGATATATCCTTATACAGGATGACAGGGTTATTTCCTATGCATCACGATAGCTAGAAATTCATGAAAAAAACTATCCCACTCATGATCATGAGTTAGTAGCCGTAATATTTTCTCTGAATATATGGAGACACTATCTCTATGGTGAAAATGTGATATTTATACTAATCACAAGTGTTTGATGTATATTTTCTCATCAAAAGAACTCAACCTGAGGCAAAGGATATGGATTTAACTACTCTAGGATTCTGATTGCACCATACACTACCACCTAAGGAAGGAAAATAAGGTGGAAGATGCTTTGAGTAGAAAGGATCATGGAGTTCTGAACAAGATGCGAGTTTAACGGGATCCTATGTTCATGAATCTAGTAAATATAAATATGGTAATAATCATGGATGGTGAAACATCAAACATTTTTCAAATGGTTTATAAACCATATTTACTGGGTAGGATAAAAATTTCTCAGACTGATGATGAGGAGTTTCAAATGAAAATTAAAGCTATGAACGATGGGAGATTAGTCGACTTCATATATGAAGATGGGATTTTGAAATTTGGGAAGAGGATTTGTGTTCCTGACATATATAATCTAAAAAGGGAATTGTGGGATGATGCTCATAGCTCCAATTTCATTGTACACCTAGGTAGAACTAAGATGTATAGGGATTTGAAGGGATATTTTTGGTGGGATGACATGAAGAGGGTGATTGCTGATTATGTGTCAAGATGTATAGTTTATAAATAAGTAAAATCTAGAAGACAACATCCTAGAAGTGTCATGAAACCTCTTCCCATACCTGAGTGGAAATGGGATGATATTAAAATGGACTTTGTCATGGGGATACCAAAGACTCCTAGAAGGAATAATGTAATATGGTTCATTGTTGATCGTCTTTCCAAGACAGCTCATGTTCTGCTATAAGAGAAGATTTATCACTTGAATGGCTGGAAAGACTATATATTAATGAAGTTGTAAGACTTTATGTATGTAACACCCCAAGCTTCTACGGTACGTTTCCCTTTGAATAATGTAATTGTGTGTGCTGTATGCAACATCGAGTTCTAACACACACCACAACCGATCAAACTAGCCGTTATGAATAGTAATACCTACTTTTGAAATTATATATATTTAATATTTCAAAATGGACTTCATTTTTGGATTTATAATATCAAAATTATCCTAAGTTGAATTTTCAGTATTTTTCTATGAACTTCCAATTTTTATGAATAGTGAAAAATACTTAAAACAACTTTTTTAATCAAAATAATTTATAGTGATAAATTATATTATTTATTGGTTTTAAAGTATAATTAGAATATATTTTTACCATTTTATACAATGGTGTTCATTATAATTAATTTCACTTTGAAATTGGACATAAACAACTGTCATTCTTTTGATATATATTGTTTCTTAAAAACACGCTATTTGTTGTGACAGCAGGAATTAATTATAAAATCAATTAATTCAACTTTTATGATTGGAATTTTGTAAAATAGAAATCATTTTTTAATTCAGAATATCAATTATATCTTAGGGTGAAATTTGGGCATTGTTCTGAAAAACATCAATTTTTGATGAATAGTGAAACTACTATGTGGTAGTTAAAAAACTAAATTTTTCATAAAACATAATTTTACCACTTCTGTGATTTCAATTTCGAAAATCCGAGAGACACGGTTAATATCAAGGAGTAAAATTTGGTTCAATGAGATAAAAATAATTTTTTGGTAATAGTAACTTTTTACTTTTATTTACCACAGTTAAAAGTAAATAGGGTAATTAAGGGTAAAATGATATTAATATTACCCTAACACAAGTAGTAATTTTATTGGACAAGTGTATCTCGACCAAAAACAACCTTAGGAATAAAATATTATCATTTAGGTCCACTTGGATTAGATTAGGACATTTATTATTATTTAATTCAAAGAAGAGTTAAAAGAGTTAAAATCAAGGTTTATTTACTAAAACATTATTAATATAGGGTTATACATAAGATAAATTCAATTTTAAATATTCATTAAAAATCTAAAAAGATTTAATACATAATGATATTTTATTTATAATTTTTAGATATTAAATAATTTAAATTATTTATGACAAAATGATGATGCAGGAATTATCATAATTGTGAAAAATTAAAATAATTGATATTATAAATACCCAAATTAAAATAATTTGAGAATTTTAATGAATTAAACTAATTTTCTAGGATAATATGACATATTAGGATTAATGTAATTGACTTTTTTCGAAGTAATCATTCGTTTATGATTTTTACAAAAATCAATTATTGAATAGTGTCAAAATTGTCATAAAAGAGTTTCCTTAAAACAAATATTATATTATTATTTGAAATTAAATTCCAAAAAATCTAAGGTTCGGCCAAGAGACTTATATAATTATTGGTGTATCATTAATGTACCAATTGGGGGTCTCTTGGATGTATATAGTAAGTTTATTAACCATATAATATAAAAATACAAAGAGACATTGTAAAAGTGAAACTAATTAACTAAGAGTTAATATGTAATGATAATGTTAATATAGTAACTCAAACCTGTCTAAATTCTATTGGTTGAGTGATTTCCGACCTATCCCCACCTTAACATTTAAATAATCCACTTTTGAGCCATTAGAAACCGAATATGAATTAATTATTAAATAATATTTCTAGCTTTTCCAAAGGTTCCCCTCACCCCTTTTATAAAAGGGCACTCTCCCTTCTCATTAACTCACACCTTCAAAGCCTTTTATCTCGGCCAAACTCTACCCAAAGACTCTCTAAAAATACCTTACTTCATTCTAGAGGCCTTCCTTTAGTTATAAATCCATCCTAAGTGCCCTTTTGATCAAATCAAAAGGAAGAACCCGAAGAAGAGGTAATGATTTCACCACCCTTTTCCAAGTTCCTTTCTTCTTCCACTTCTTCCTTCTTTGTTATTACCATTCTAAAATAATAACTCCAGTATATTATATATACTGTGATGTTATTATAAATATGGTACAACCATATTCATTATTATATCCATCCTTTGAATAATATGTCACCATATGTTTGTACGTAAGGCTTACCGTCTCCACGTCATGGTGTAATTGTTATTCAATAAATTATTATTTGGATAGGTATAATAATGATGTGTAACTCATGTAAATAATAAATATAACATGATAATTATTCTTTATATATGTTATACCATCCAATTATATATTATTTTAATATCAAAAGAATGGTATTGTCGCTCGTGCGTACGTACGGACTACCGTCTCCACGAACGTGATAAGATTAATTCTCTATTGTATCCATTCAAGTATAATTCTCATTTGATGATCAATAATAGTATATAAGGACTTGATATCATTCTGGATATGAATAAGATACAACCTATCTTGGACAAACATGGCTTACGTAACAAAACATATAAAATAAAATGAGTAAGATAGCACCCGAAACAACGATAATACTAAGATATTATTAACAAATCAATGTTAAAAGATCATATATGATATCATATTCATGTATAATTTAATAAAAATTATTTCACCATTATACAGGAGGTGAACCTACCCCAACCAAGGAAAAGTACAAGTTAAGGGTTTATTTCGAAATCTCTTCATTATGCGAGGTTGTTTATACGTAATAATCTACTCAGATCTCTTTATCATCTACATCCATGTTTCTTAAAAATGAATTTCAAAACATTTTTAATATTTACAATAATATGGGTTAAAGTCATGTATAACTTTGTTTGAATTTTTATAAGAGGTTTATAAAGGAATCATTCCGTATTTTTTCAAACAAGGTTCTTTTAACCTTTTCGAAAAAATTAATGTAAGAATGTTTTTTATCATATATGGCGGGTGCGGCTATTTTCCGTCGTTATAAAATCGCCGAAGCTTCCCTTACAAGCTTATAAGAATATTTTCATAGAAAATGTTTTATTTTATATATATATGACTCTTAAATGATTTCAAAATACAAAGAGATATTTCTCTAAAAAGAGTTTTGATTTCATCCATGTCAACATCCTTTGATGGATTTTACGCTTATTTGAAGTTGATTTATTATGAAACAAAACATCTATATTGTATTGAAGGTTTTGTGATATGTTTGACTGTGCATGTGTTATTTTTATAACATTAATGGTTTATGGATGAATTATTTACATTTCGTATGCTAGTTTTAATAATAATGATTATGTTATGTTTAAACCTTTTCATATGGGAATGCATTGGACTTAATATGTGACAGGTGGAGCCCGCTATAGCTCCTCGATGCATCGGTAGGTCTCTTGAGACAAACTAGTGTCTTGGCACAAGGCGTTGAAAATATCTTATTTGTAGTCTTGGCACGAGGCCTTGGCTATGTGGTTATGATAGTCTGGCATTATGCATTCCATCATTATGAAAGTGGTTATTGATATTTCATGTGATTATTCGATTAGTAGAATATCCATGTCAATATGTAAATGGAATTATTTCGTTTTATTTTGCCATGCTATGTTTATGTTCAACTTTAAAAGGCTTTTTTTTAGTTATACACTACCTAAAATGTTTATTCTTATTTATGAAAGTTTCTGCTATATTGTTATCTTTACTGGGCATTTGAGATCACCCCTTTTCTATGTTTTATTTTTTCCAGGATGTGAAGAGTAAATTATGAATGACCTGCGGGGATATTATGAGGGGATAATAGTGTGGACTATGGAGACAATATGTTGTTGTAGTAGTTTTTCACTTCATGATGTAATGTAAAACTTTATAAATATATCTAGTGTTTCCAAGGCTACTAAACAAATCGGTCTTTAGAGATTTGATCTTTCTTGTGATCATGCCAATGTTATGTAATAATGCGCCGACTCTGGGTAACTGGGGTCGGGGCATTACAGTTGGTATCATAGGAAGTTTAGTACAATCCTTGGAAGCTAGATTTAGATAAAATCTGATTAGAGCACATAGACCTAAGATAGACTTTGAGGATTAGTATAGAAGAACTTCCTATAATTTTGGTGTTGTAGAGATTTTGTGAGTTTTTCGTGCAATACATCCCTATCTAGATACGAGAAGGTAGAGTCGGCTCTGGCACAGATGTAGCTAGGGGTAAAACTGGAAAACACCACTTTGAGCTAGACTCGAACTGGAACTGGTGCACAACAACGGGCCTTGATGCACTCTTGGTTACGACACTCCTGGGGGATATGCTTAGGATAACTCTCATTTTTTTACAAATAATTATGAAAGGTTTATGAGTATATACTTCTTCAAAGAATTTTTTTTATGAATACGGATTATATCCATAAATAGTTCAATTTATGATAAGTGTTTTATAAGTATGGGATTGTGTATTTTGATTTATAAACTGATCTAGTTTATGCCATTGCTTATAAATGGCGCCTAGTGGAAGAAATGAAAACTGTATCAATGCACGCACTACATGTTGGGATTTCCCTCCTACTCAATATAGTTATAGTGGAGCTGCTGATGCAACTGGTGCCGATCAACTAATCACCATACTGGGAAAACTCACTCAGGTTATGAATAATAACCTTACCCATATGGAGCACCCTGATCTACAGCGTGGAGGGTCAATGTTAGATCGCATTATGAGGAAACAACCACCAATGTTCAATGGGAGTAAAAATCCCTTAGTAGCTGTGCAATGGATAAATTATCTAGAGAATATATTTCAGGCTTTGGGGAGTAGTGAAAGGGAAAAAGTTATCATGGCAGTTTATCGCCTCACTGGAGATACTGACCAATGTTGGACATTGATTCAAAACATGAAGGAAGATGATGAAGTATCAAATATGGAATGGAGGGAGTTCAAAGATCTGTTTTTAGAAAAATACTTTCCTCGTGACCATCGACCAGATATGGAAAGGCAATTTCTGAGTCTGAGACAAAAGGAGGATGAGAATGTTGAAAAGTATGAGGCTAACTTTACAAGGTTATCAAGGTATGATAGAGATTATATACGTAATCCAAGAAGTAAGATTGATCATTTCATTGATGGATTAAAACCATTTCTCCGTCGAGCATTAGTCTCACAATCCTTCTCGTTGTACGAAGACATTGTCTCATGTGCTATCAAAACAGAAAAGAAATTTTATGACTATAAAGCAAAGCAAGAGAAGAAGAGATCTGATGATCATTCGGGGAATGAAAATTAGGGGAAGAAGGGAAAGGTTTAATATCCATCCTGTGGTAAATGTGGGAAGAATCACCCCGGTACTTGCTTGAAGGGAATGGGTGTCTATTACAAGTGTAGTGAAAATGCCACCAAGATCGTGAATGAAAAGGGAAGAAGGAAGCGACCAATGTTCAATGCTACAATTGCAGGGTGATGGGACATTATTAAAATGAATGTCCTAATCATCAGGGGAACTTACCTCAGAAAATGCCAAGGGATCAAGGCCAAGCTTATGTTATCACTACTGTTGAGGTAGAAGCTCCAAAAGAAGTGGTGGCAGGTAATTTTATGGTTTCCTCAAGTTTAGAAAATGAATTATTTGATTCTGGATCATCACATTGTTTCATATCATCCCAGTTTTCTAAGAAAATTAGATATTTACAATTTGATTTATCAAGGGAGTTGTCATTTAAAAATCTTAAGGGAAGTATCATTGCAACAATGTTTTGTGAATCAGTCCCCATTAGAGCACATAGATGTTCTTTATCTGCTGATCTCATCGTCATACCTTTGATTGAGTTTGATATAATCTGTGGTATGGACTGGCTTTCAGACTATGATGCAGAGATTTATTGTAATAAGAAAGAGGTTACGATTCATGATGATGATGATAAGGAACACCTTATCTTTAGAGCAGAATTGTCACCACCTAATTCTTATCTAGATCCACCCCTAGTAGCTCAACTAAATTGAATTATTGGGGAGGAAGAGAATAAAATTATTGTGGGTGAGGAATGGAATGTTCAAATAGAGGATGTACCTATGGTGAAAAAATATATAGATGTGTTTCCGGATGATTTACCTGGATATCCTCCAGAATGAGAAGTTGAGTTTTCCATTGATTTAATTCCTGGATCAAGGCCTATATCGAAGACCCCTTCTAGAATGTCCACTATAGAATTAGTTTAACTAAAGAAACAACTAGAGGAATTGAGTAATAAGGGATTTATTCTCCCTAGTGTTTCTCCGTGGGGAACCCCTATTATTTTTGTTAAAAAGAAAGATGGATCTATGAGGTTATGTATCGACTATAGGGAGATTAATGCCATAACAATAAAGAACAAGTATCCCCTACCTCGCATTGATGATTTATTTGACCAACTGCATGGAGCTCAATACTTTTCAAAGATTGACCTTCGCTCTGGATACCATCAGTTGTGTGTAAAAAAGGAAGACATTCCGAAGACAGCATTTCGAACCAGGTATGGGCATTACGAGTTTACTGTAATGCCCTTTGGATTGACTAATGCACCCTCTGTACTCATGGATCTGATGAATAGAGTTATCAAGGAATTTCTCAATGAATTTGTGGTGGTATTTATTGCTGATATCTTGGTATACTCTAAAAGCTACGAGGATCATGAAAGTCACTTGCACATTATCCTGAAGACTCTAAGAAGACATGAATTATATGGGAAGTTTAGAAAGGGTGAATTTTGGATTCATGAGATTTATTTTCTTGGCCATATTGCCTCTAAAGATGGAATATCTATTGATCCTTTTAAGACCAAGGCAATCCTAGAATGTCCAGCACATACGAGTATAACTGAGGTACGTAGTTTTATTGGTTTGACATGTTATTATCGACGTTTCGTCCAGAATTTTGCCCGATTGGCAAACCCATTAACGAAGCTCACACGTAAAGGGGTTTAATTTGTTTGGAAAAAAGAGTGTAAAGAATGTTTCGAAAAACTGAAGATAAGATTAGTCAATGCTTCTATATTGACTCTACCATCAGGGAATGATGGGTTCATTATTTATAGTGATGCATCAAAGAAAGGACATGGTTGTGTCCTTATGCAGAATGATAAGTTTATTTCCTATGCATCATGACAGTTGAAAATTCATGAGAAAAACTATCCTACCCATGATCTTGAGTTAGAAGCTGTGATCTTTGCTTTGATGATATGGAGGCACTACCTATATGGTAAAAAATTTGAGATTTATAATGATCACAAGAGTTTGAAGTATATTTTCTCACAAAAAGAACTCAACATGAGGCAAATGAGATGGCTTGAATTACTCCAGGATTATGATTGTACGATACACTACAACCCGGGGAAAGCAAACAAGGTGGAAGATGCTTTGAGCAGAACAGATCATGGAGTTATGAACAATATGAGAATTGAAAGGGATCCATTTTTCATGGATCTAGTGAGGATGGACATGGGAATAACCAGGGAAGGTGAAACATAAATTATATTTCAAATGGTTGCCAAACCATCTTTACTAGAAAGGATTAAGATTTCTCATACCAATGATGAATAATTTCAAAAGAAGATTAAAGTTGTGAATGATGGGAGATTGAGAGAATTTGTGTATGAAGAAGGAATTTTTAAATTCAGGAAGAGGCTTTGTGTTACCGATATACCTGATCTAAAAAGGGAATTGTTGGATGATGCTCAGAGTTCCAATTTCTCTATACACCCTGGGAGAACCAAAATATATAGAGATTTGAAGGAACATTTTTGGTGGGACAACATGAAGTGGGAGATTGCGGATATTGTGTCAAGATGTATTGTTTGTCAACAAGTGAAAGCTGGAAGGCAACAGCCTGGTGGAGTATTTCAACCTCTTCCCATACCGGAGTGTAAATGGGACAATATTACGATGGACTTTGTCATTGGGCTACCAAAGACTCCTAGAAGGAATGATGAAATATGGTTCATTGTTGATTGTCTTACCGAGTAAGCACATTTTCTTTCAATAAGAGAATATCTACCACTGGAACGTCTAGCAAGACTATATATTGATGAAGTTGTGAGACTTCATGGAGTACCCCTATCGATTGTTTCTGATCGTGATCCCTGTTTTACTTCAAGATTCTGGAAAAGTCTTCAGAAAGACTTGGATACTGAATTTCATTTGAGCACTGCCTACCACCCTCAAACAGATGGACAATCAGAACGAACTATTCAAACCTTAGAAGACATGTTGAGATCCTGCTCACATGACTTTCAGGGTATGTGGGATCAATATTTACCTATGGTAGAATTTTCCTATAACAATATCTTCCATTCAAGACATCAGATGGAACCATATGAAGCGTTATACGGAAAGAGATTTAGTACACCAACCTGTTGGGATGGCATTGGTGAAAGAAAACTTGTAGGCCCAGAACTGGTGGAGGAAACGATGGAAAAGGTGAAGGTAATCCAAAATCACATCAAAGCAGCTCAAAGTAGGCAGAAGAGCTATGCTGATAATCGAAGGAAGGATTTGGAATTTCAAGTCGGTGATCATGTTTTCCTGAAGGTATCTCCATGGAAGGGAGTCATACATTTTGGTAAGAAGGGTAAATTGAGTCCCAGGTACATCAGACCATTCGATATTCTAGAATGAATTGGGGCTGTAGCTTACCGATTGGAAATGCCGCCAAGTCTCTCCAAAGTTCACGATGTGTTCCACGTATCTCTATTGAGAAAATACATGCCTGACCCAACCCATGTACTCACCTACGAGGAATTAGAACTGGAACTCGATCTGTCTTATTGTGAAGAGCCCGTCAAGATTCTTGATATGAGAGAACAAGTACTAAGAAACCGGACGACGCGTCTCGTAAAAGTCATGGGGAGAAACCATAAAATGGAAGAGGCGACGTGGGAACCCGAGGAACTTATGATGAAGAACCACCCGAGTATTTTCATGCGGTAGTATTCAAGAAATTTCGAGGACGAAATTATTTGTAGGAGGGGAGAATGTAACACCCCAAGCTTCTACGGTACGTTTCCCTTTGAATAATGTAACAGTGTGTGTTGTATGCAACATCAAGTCCTAACACACACCACAACTGATCAAACTAGCCATTATGAATAGTAATACCTACATTTTGAAATTAAATATATTTTATATTTCAAAATGGACTTCATTTTTGGATTCAGAATATCGAAATTACCCTATGTTGAAATTTTGGTATTTTTCTGAGAACTTCCAATTTTTATGAATAGTGAAAAATACTTAAAAACAACATTTTTAATCAAAATAATTTATACTGATAAATTATATTATTTAGTGGTTTTAATGTATAATTAGAATATATTTTTACCATTTTATCCAATGGTGTTCATTATAATTAATTTCACTTTGAAATTGGACATAAACAATTGTCAATCGTTTGATATATATTGTTTCTTAAAAACACGCTATTTGTTGTGACAACGGGAATTAATTATAAAATTAATTAATGGAACTTTTAGGTTTGGAATTTTGTAAAATGTACATCATTTTTGAATTCGGAATATCAATTATAGCTTATGGTGGAATTTTGGCATTGTTCTGAAAAACATCAATTTTTGATGAATAGTGAAACTACTATGTGGTAGTTAAAAAACTAAATTTTTCACAAAACTTAATTTTACCGCTTCTGTGATTGAATTTCGAAAATCCGAGAGACACGGTTAATATCAAGGAGTAAAATGTGGTTCAATGAGATGAAAATAATTTTTGGTGAATAGTAACTTTTTACTTTTATTTAACACGGTTAAAAGTAAATTGGGTAATTAAGGGTAATAATGATATTAATATTAACTTAACACATGTCCTAATTCTATTGTACAAGTGTATCTCGACCAAAAACAAACCTATGAATAAAATATTATCAGTTAGGTCCACTTGGATTAGATTAGGACATTTATTATTATTTAATTCAAAGAAGAGTTAAAAGAGTTAAAATCAAAGTTAATTTACTAAAACATTTTTAATATTGGGTTATACATAAGATAAACTAGATTTTAAATATTAATTAGAAAGATAAAAATATTTCCTACATAATGATAGTTTATTTATAATTTTTATATATTAAATAATTTAATTTATTTATGACACAATGATGATGGAGGAATTACCATAATAGTGAAAAATTAAAATAACTGATATTATAAATACCCAAATAAATATAATTTGAGACTTTTAATGAATTACACTAATTTTCTAGGATAATATGACATATTAGGATTTATTTAATTGACTTTTTTCGAAGTAATAATTCAGTTATGATTTTTTTAAAAATCAATTATTGAATAGTGTCAAAATTGACATAAAAGAGTTTTTTTAAAACAAATATTATATTATTAATTGATATTAAATTCCTAAAAATCTAAGGTTTGGCCAACAGACTTATATCATGATAGTTTTATCATTAATGGACCACTTGTGTGTCACTTGTATGTATATAGTATGTTTATTAACCATATAATATAAAAATACCAAGAGACATTGTAAAAGTGAAACTAATTAACTAAGAGTTAATACTTAATGATAAGGTTAATATAATAACTAAAACCTGTCTAAATTATATTGGTTGAGTGTTTTTAGACCTATACCGACCTTAAACTTTAAATAATCCTCTTAGGATACATTATAAACCGAATATGAATTTATTATAAAATAATATTTCTAGCCTTTCCAAAGGTGCCCCTCACCCCTTTTATAAAAGGGCACTCTCCCTTCTCATTAACTCTCACCATAAAAGCCTTTTGGCTCGGCCAATATCTGCCCAAATACTCTATCAACGTCCCTCACTTCCTCCTAGATGCCTTCCTTTATTCAAAAAGCCATCCTAAGAGCCCTTTTGATCAAATCAAAAGGAAGAACCCGAAGAAAAGGTAATGATTTCACCACCCTCTTCGAAGTTCCTTTTTTCTTCCACTTCTTCCTTCTTTGTTATTACAATTCTAAAATAATAACTCCAGTATATTATATATACTTTTATATTATTATAAATATGGTACAACCATATTCAGTATTCTATCCATCCTTTGAATAACATGTCACCATACGTGCGTACGTACGACTTACCGTCTCCACATCGTGGTGTAATTGTTATTCAATAAATTATTATTTGGATGGGTATAATAATGATGTCTAACTCATATAAATAATAAATATATCATGATAATGATTCTGAATATATGTTATACCATCCAATTATATATTATTTTAATATCAATAGAATGATATTGTCGCTTGTGCGTACGTACGGACTACCGTCTCCACGAACGCGATAAGATTCATTCTCCATTGTATCCATTAAAGTATAATTTTCATTTGATGATTAGTAATAGTATCTAAATACATGATATCATTCTGGATATGAATAAGATACAACCTATCCATGACAAAAATGGCTTACGTAACACAACATATAAAAGAAAACGAGTAAGATAACACCCAAAACAACGATAATACTAAGATATTATTAACAAATCAATATTAAAAGATCATATATGATATAATATTCTTGTATAATTCAATAAAACTTATTTCACCATTATACAGGAGTTTATCCTACCCCATCTAAGTAAAAGTAAAAGTTAAGGGTTTATTTCATAATCTCTTCATTATCCGAGGTTGTTTATACGTAATAATCTACTGGGATCTCGTTATCATCCACATCCATGTTTCTTAAAAATGAATTTCAAAACATTTTTACTATTTACTATAATATGGGTTAAAGTCATTTATACCCTTGTTTGAATTTTTATAAGAGTTTTATAAAGGAATATTTCAATCATTTTCCAAACAAGGTGCTTTTTATCCTTTTCGACAAAATTAAGGTAAGAATGTTTTTTTAACTTATATGGCGGGTGCGGCTATTTTCCACAATTATAAAATCATCGAAACTTCCTTTACAAGCTTATAAGAATATTGTAAAAGAAAATGTTTTATTCTATAAATATAGGACTCTTAAATGATTTCAAAATAGAAAGATATATTTCTGGAAAAAGAGTTTTGATTTCATCTATGTCAACATCCTTTGATGGATTTTAAACTTATTTGAAGCTGATTTATTATGAAACCAAACTTCTATATTGTATTGAAGGTTTTGTGATTTGTTTGACTGTGGATGTGTTATTTTTATACCATTCATGGTTTATTGATGAAGTATTTACATTTCGTATGCTAGTTTTAATACGGATCTCTATGTTATGTTTAAACCTTTTCATATGGGGATGCATTGGACTTAATATGTGATGGGTAGAGCCCTCTATAGCTCCTCGATGCATCGGTAGGTCTCATGAGACAAAATAGTGTCTTGGCACAAGGCCTTGACAAAATATTATTTATACTCTTGGCACGAGGCCTTGGCTATGTGGTTATGATAGTCTGGCATTATTCATTCCATCATTATGAAAGTGGTTATTGATATTGCATGTAATTTTTCGATTAGTAGAATATCCATGTGAATAATTAAATGGCGTTATTTCATTTTATTTTTCCATACTGTATTGAAGTTCAAGTTTAAAAGGCTTTTGTTTTAGTTAAACACTGCCTTAAATGATTATTCTTATTTATGAATGTTTCTCTTATATTGTTATCCTTACTGGGCATTTGAGCTCTCCACTTTTCTATGTTTTATTTTTTCCAGGATGTGAAGAAGTAAATTATGAATAACCTTCAGGGATATTATGAGGGGATAATAGTGTGAACTATGGAGACAATATGTTTTTGCAGTAGTTTTTCACTTCATGATGTAATGTAAAATATTATGAATATATCTATTGTTTCCAAGGCTACTAAACCAATCGGTCTTTCGAGATTTGATCTTTCTTGTGATCATGGAAATGTTATGTAATAATTCACCCACTCTTGGTAACTGGGGTCCGGGCATTACAATGTAGTACCCCCATCAATTATTTCTGATCGTGATCCCCATTTTACCTCATCATTCTAGAAAAGTCTTCATAAGGACTTGGATACTAAACTTCGATTGAGCACTGCCTACCACCATCAAACTGATGGACAATCAAAACAGACTATTCAAACATTATAGGACATGTTGAGATATTTCGCACTTGACTTTCAAGGTATTTGGGATCAATATTTACCTATGGTAGAATTTTTCTATAATAATAGTTTCCATTCAAGTGTTCAAATGGAACCATATGAAGTGTTATATAGAAAAAGATTTAAAACACCAACTTGTAGGGATGATGTTGGTGAAATAAAACTCGTATGCCCAGAACTTGTTAGGGAAACAATGAAAAAGGTGAAGGTTATCTAAACCCACATTAAAGAATCTCAAAGTAGGAAAAATATTTATGACGATAACCGGAGGAATGATTTGGAATTTCAAGTAGGAGATCATGTTTTCTTGAAGGTATATCCATGGAAGGGTGTTATACGATTCAGTAAGAAAATAAAATTAAGTCCCAGGTACATTAGACCTTTCAAAATTCTAGAATGAATTGGATTTGTAGCTTATCATTTGGTAATGCCTCCATGCCTCTCAAAATATCATGATGTGTTCCACGTATCATTGTTGAGAAAATACATGTCTGGACCAATTCATGTACTCACCTATGAAGAAATAGAACATGAACCCAATATGTCTTCTTGCGAAGATCCAATTAGAATTATTGATACTAGAGAACAAGTGTTGAGAAACCGGACGACTTGTCTGGTGAAAGTTCTATGGAGAAATCACAAGATGAAAGATGAAACATGGGAACCCAAGGAATATTGATGAAGAATCGCCTAAATCTTTTTTTGTAGTAGTATTCTAGAAATTTTTACAAAGAAATTACTTGAAGGAGGGGAGAATGTAACACCCCAATATTCCACAGTACGTTTCCCTTTGAATAATGAAATATCTTGCGATGTACGCAACTTCGAGATTCAAACACACCCCAACCAATCAAACTAGCCATTATGAATAATAATACCCACTTTTTGAAATTTTCTAAATTTTATTTTTCAAAATGGACTTCAGTTTTGGATTCAGAATATCAATATTAGCTTAGGATGAAATTTTGGTACTTTTTTGAAAATTTTTAATTTTGATGAATAGTGAAAAATACTAAATTTTAATTAAAAACAACATTTCAAATCAAAATAATTTATATTGTTAAATTGTACTTTTGAGTGGTTTTAAAGTATAATTAGATTAAATTTTTATCATTTAATATAATTTAATTCATTGGATGTAATTTCACATTTAAACTGGACATAAACAAGTGTTAATCTTTTGATTGTTATTATTTCTTAAAAACACGATTTTTGTTTTGACAATGAATATTAATATTAAATTAATTTCTGCCACATCTGTATTTTTAATTTGGAAAAATTAATTCAATATTTGCAATCAGGATGTCCAAATTGTGGAAATAGGTGACTTTTATTTTTAGACATTATGAATATTTACTTCAGTAAATATTTTATTTACCATGGTTAAAGGGTAAATATGGTAAATAAGGATAAAAATATATTATAATAATAATATTAAATTACCCTAATATTTGTCTTATTCCTATTTTTTGATACAATCCCAACCATGGGAATTTTTAGGTCTATTTGGGGACCCTATGGAGCCACATGAGAGTGATAATGACACTTTATATTAATTAATTTAAAGTAAAGACAAGAATGACATAAACATATATCTTTTAGTAAAATAATTTTTATAAGGGGTTATATAAGTTATATTTTCAACTATAAATATTCATTTAAAATCTAAAAATATTTCCTAAATCAGGGTATTTGTTTTATAATTTTTATTCATCAAATAAATAATATTATTTATGACACAATAATGATGTAGTGTTTACCTCATTAAAGAATGATATAAATAAATTAGATTATAAAAATTAAATAAATATCCAAAACCTATCCAATTATTATTAGATGATTTTATTTGAAACATGAGTCATATTATCCTCAACTTTAATGAGTTTTGGCCTTTTATAAACTGAAAATCATTATATAATAAAATAATATTTTCAAACATTCCAAAAGTGCCCCTCCTCCCCTTTATAAAAATCCCTCACCACTAACCCATTTCTCACACCTCTCAAGCCCCTTGGCTCATTCAACCTCCGAAAATTAAGCTCCCTACATCCCTCTCTTCCTCTTAGAAGCTTTACCTTAGGCATAAATCACTTCAAGGAAGCCTTTTGGTTCAAACCAAAGGGAGTTATCTGTTTTAAAGGTAACATCTCCTCTTAAGTTCATTTCTTTTATTTCACTTCTCCAACCCCCAAAACTCCCTTCGTTAATTTATTTTATTACAAAAAAGTATCCTCAATATACTAGGATATTTTTATGAGATGTATTTTAACTAAACTTATACACACCTCCATCTAATGGGTATTGTACATAATGTTTCTGTGGACAACGAACTACTGGATCACGAAATGATGATTTTTCAATATTCTACTACCACCTCTTATGGTGGAAATTATGATGGAACTGTAATTATATATGATATTTATGATATTCATTTTATCTAAAATCTTCTTTAATTCTATTTTATAACATACCATTATTCTTTTCGGGTTGTATATATATGATAATTTCATTTGAGGAAGTGTGGACTACCGCCCCTCAAAGTGATATGACATGTTAATACCATACATGGAACATATAAAGGATGGTGTTAATGAACTTACATAATTTATATAAAATATCATATTATACTTGAATAATAATATACCCATGTACCATTTGGTCTTATTTCATTTTAGAATAAAAAATGAACTGGAAGTAGCATTCGTGCGTACGTACGGATTACCGTCTCCACAAACACAACGAGATTCATTCCCCATCATAACCATTCCAGAATAATTTTTATTTTATTATTAAATATTATATTTAATAACATTATAAAATTCTGGATATGAATAAAAAAACCTATCCATAACAAACATGACTTACATAACAAAACATATAAAGGAAAATGAATCAGTTTTCACCGAAAACAATGATACTACAAAAATACTATTAACAATGTAATATTAGAAGAACATATATGATATCATATTTATATATGTGGTTCTTGTATAATTTAATAACTATGATTTAACTATTATATATGAGGTTAACGTACCCTCAACCATAGAAACGTACAAGGTAAGGGTTAATTTTACAATCTCTTTATTATCCGAGGCTGTTTTTACATAAGTGTCTACAGGGAACTCTTTATAATTCACATCCTTGTTTCATAAAAATGTGTTTCAAAACGTTTTTAATATTTAATAGACTATTAGTTAAATTAATTTATACCCTATTTTTTACTTTTTATAAAATGGTTTGAAATGAATCTTTCTGTCATTTTCCAAACAAGGTACTTTATGACCTTTTTAACAAATTAAGGTAAGAATGTTTTTTTAACTTATACGGTGGGTGAAGTTATTCTACATCATTATAAAAAAATTTAATCTTTCCTTACAAGATTATAAGAATATTTTCAAGATAAATGTTTTTTTTATAATTACATGACTTTTAAAATATTTCAAAATAGAAAGAGATATTTCACTCAAATAGTTTTGATTTCATCTATGTCAGCATCCTTTAATGGATTTTATACTAGTTTGAAGTTGATTTATTATGATACAAATCTTCCATATTGTATTGAAGGTTTTTGATATGTTTGGTTGTGGATGTTTTATTTTTATACCATTCATAGTTTATGGTAAATGTATCAACATTTCATATTCTATTTTTAATAGGAATGTTGATATTCTGTTTCAGCCATTTTATATGAGGAATGTGTTGGACTTAGTAAGTGATGGGTGGAGCCCACTATAGCTCCTCGATGTATCGGTAGGTCTCACGGGATAATATAGTGTCTTGGCACAAGGTCTTGACAAAATATTATTTGTATTCATGGCACGAGGCCTTGACTATGTGGTTATGATGTCCGACATTATGCATTCCATCATTATGAAATTAGCAATTGATATTACATGTGATTATTTGAAGATTAGAATATAAATGTGAATAAGTAAATGGAATTATTTGATTTATCTTTGCCATTTTATTCTGAATTTTAAGTTTAAAAGGCTTTGGTATTAGTTTTATACACCACCTTAAATGTTTATGAGTATTTATGAAGTTTCTGCTATATTGTTATACTTACTGAGAATCTGAGCTCACCCCTTTCTATGTTTTATTTTTTCCAGGATTTGAAAAAGTATTTTATGGTTGAAATGTAGGGATAGTCTAAGGGATATAAGTTTGTTCAAAGGGGACAAAATGTTGTTGTTGTTTTTATCTCATGATGTAATGTAAAACTTATGTATGTATCTAGTACTTCCAAGGATAATAAACTAATCGGTCCTTTGAAAAATGATTCCTTGTATCATTCCAATGTTATGTAATAATGCACTGACTCTGGCGAACTAGGTTTGGGGCATTACAAGTTTGGTATATATCAAATGAAAATTGAAAAAATAGAAGAACACCGTAAAATTAGGGCATATATCCCATACCTAAATAATTCTGTCGATAGAATTAAAAATAATGAAATTCAAAAGATGAATTAAGAGATCACTAACATGCATCCAAAGATACGGTCGAAAGTAAAATTAGAGTGTGTATATAATATTTATCCTCGACCCATTCTTGTTGTATGGATTAGTTCAAATGGGAGATAAAAGGGACCACACAATCATTGCAATGAGAAATTAGGATAGGTGTAAAAACATATAATTCCATTAGAAAAAAATAGTAAAATCCCACAGAATTATGGGGTTGAAATTTTTTGTGGAATGGTTTTCTAATCTATACACCAAATATACCTTTTCCGCTATCTAAAGAGAGGATCCATAATGTTCATGTGCATGATTTGGAAAACCATACACAAAATGTGTGATTTTACTCTATTAAAAATTTAATATCCACTTCATGGGAGTGATTCCTATGTTTAATGGTTAGGGAAAACTATGTGGACCACTAAATCCCACTAAAACACCTTTCATGGTCAAAAAATACATGAAAACTGGGAAGTATTGTCTCTAATAACCGTGTATTATAGGGTTCTCATCTATTAGATGAAGTTCTAGGATTTGAATAAGACTCTGACACCCTCGTTAACTCTATAAAATCACTAGGAATATATATTAGTTCAAAAACCAAATAATTAGAAAAAAATTTAAAGTACTCATACCTCATTGAAATTTCTCGTTCTTACATTATTCCCACCTTAAAGGAACTTTTCCTGGAGTGACCCTTCCAAGGGTGGTACAACATCATTTGAGAATAAATCTATCCACTGAGCATGTACATCAGCCTATCTCCCACTAACCCTATCTTTCACCCTATTGTACTACCATAACACCCATCCTAAAGGGACATAATATTATTATAGTTCCTAGTTCTCTTATTAATGATTTTTATAGGATACTTCTCAAAATAAGCATTGACACATAACTGAACATCTTCATGATCAAAATTATTAGATGGTTCGGCATGATAATTGTGAATCTATGATATTTGGAAGATGTTGTGGAAGTAATGATACCTAGAAGGTAATAGAAACTGATATTATAACATTATGACTCTATCCAAGATCTCAAATGTATTGAAATAATGAGGTGATAACTTCTCTTGCCATTGTATCCATATATTCTCATGTATGGGTGATACCTTCACGAAGTTAAGATCTCTGAACTCAAACTATAGAGGCTATAGATGGTGATCGACATATGATTTATGTCTAGAATGATTTGTAGACATATGTTTTATGATCTAATTCACCTTATTCAAAGTCTCCAACACGATATGAGAACCTTATTTCACCGCCTATCCAACCTCTAACCAGAATAAGGGTGAACAGAATGATCTACCATATAAGGCATCATACAGAGACATAAGAATCATCACAAGATTTATTTTTTTAAAGGAGAACATGATGAGTGGGATATGATTCTCCCAAGAATAATTTAAAATAAGTATGCATGCTTGAATCATGTACTCTAAAACCTGTATAATCCATTCTGACTGGCCATCAGTGTGAGGGTGAAAAGATGTAAATAGAAGCACATGTGTACCCAAATCTTACTCTAACCCCTTCCATAACCACGATTGGAAATCAGTATCCCTATTTGAAATGATAGTATGAGGGTCCCCATGTAGCCATATAATTTCACAAACATACAATATTTTTAACTCATCAACTGAGAATGTATCCCATATAGAATGGAAGTTGTATACTTTCTTCAATTGACCCATGATTACCCAAACTGCGTCACTACCTCAAGGGTACCTTGGTAATATAATGAAAATTTCTATCAAAATATATTTATATTTATATTCAAGAACTTGTAATAACTATAAGAAGTTAGCAAGTATATGGTACTCCACCTTAATGTACTAATAGGTGGAACATCATGTAATAAAACACGTTATCTAATGTTTTATCCTGAGAAATGAATACCGATGATTCATATCATGATACATCTTAGAGATACCTGGTTGAACTGCCCACTAATAAGCATGTGTCTCTCCCAGTATCTCTTCTATCATTTATGTAGGGAACCATATATTCCCATTTATACATTTGATATCATCTATGTTTAATAGAAAAATTTGGAGGAAGATCCTTAACATATATACCCTCTTATAGGGTTAAGCCATTATAGTCTACAAACTACATCATCATTAATCTCTCCAAAATTTAATAGGTCACTAAAAGTGATAAAAGTACAAAATTACCATGATGGTTTTGAAACACATTTTGTGTCTCTAAAAAAGGTACATAGGTTTCCACTTGCTACTGACCTCACGAACAATATGCATTTGAGTCCTCCTACCCCGAGATTTAGCAACAACATTTCCATTTCTAAGCATATTGGTTAGTTCAAAGTTAAAGTACTATAGGTATTGAAACCCCATTTCTTACCTATGTTTTATGTCATGATTCATGGAGATATATTTGAGGATCTTGTGGTCCATAATTGTCACAAAATTCTCTCCCAGTAGGAAATACCTCCGTGAATGAAAATAATGTATGACATCTTCCTTATCAGGATCATGCATTGTGTAATTTTTCTTAGAAATAATCAGCTTTAATTACCCATAAACACAAAATAAGTCTTCATGGATCATAACTACTATCAATCAGATATTTGATGCATCATAATAAAAAATATATATTATAAAAATCTCTTGTAGAACCAGGATTATCACTAAACTTAATCTCCTATTTAGCTCCTGAAAGAATGTCTCATAGGATTATGACCAAATAAAATTCACACACTTTTTATTCATTCTTTTAAGAGTTGATTCAAGGTGTGAGAAGTCCTGATTAAAGTTCATATAACAACCCGATATCCCCATGAAACATTTTATATAAACGTCATTATAGGGATTCTCCTAGGAAACTACAATATCCACCTTATATGGGTCAACTAATACTCCTAACTACGAGATAATATGACCAAATAATTGAACCATGTTGGTCTAGAAGTGGCAGTTATTGAGCTCATAATATTGATGGTTCTATCTTAGTGTATTCAGAATGATCTCAATAAGTTTATCATGGTAATTTCGAGTGTGATAATACACCAATATGTCATCCATAATAACCATGAAATAGGAATCCATTTAGGGATATAAAATCATATTAATCGAATATATAAATATGGATGTCACATTCATGAGATGAAACAAAAAAACAATATACTCATATAAACCATTCCAAATTAGGAATGTTGTATTTTGTATATCTAAAGTTCTAACTCTGCCTTGATGAAAGCCTGATCTTAGGAAATTATTCAAGAACACTCTAGCTCCTTTGATCTAGTCTAAAAGATCATCTATATGAGCTAAAAGATTGATGTTCTTCATGTTATGCTCACTCAAATTTTGGAAATCCACAAAAATCCTGGGGTTTTATTGGCCTTCTTGATTAAAAGGACCAGTGAACCCCAATGAGAAATAATGGGACATATAAGACCCTTAGCTTCTAAATAGTCTAGCTATATATTTATCTCATACAAATAATTAATATATATACTATAAAAAGGAATAAATACAGATGCACATCCATGAACTAGGTCTATAGTAAACTCTACCTCACTCTCAAGGATAGTCCAAAAATTTCACTGGAAAAAATATCCCTTAAATTATTGACTATAAGACGGAACTCGGTATGAGGTAATACCCGATCAACTATATAGTATCTAGAAATCTAGGTGGTCACTCCACCTAGACCCGAACACTATGGTCTAGATATTATTTCAAGAACATCACACTCACACATATAAGTATATGTACTACCATCTAGTGATGTGAAACAAACCCTCAAATGGTAAAAATTTACAAAGGCGTAATAGGGGAACCAACTGTTGCATCATGATAATGACAATAAATCTGATCATCTCGGGGATGAAGAGGTCTCATAGGAAATGATGGTTTCCTACAATAAATGAAATTCCATAAAAAGACTTACATGATCTGAATGTATACCTGATGTATTATCAAGAATCCTCATGAAAAAAATTATTCAACATCAATCCCAAAGATTTAAAAAATTTCCAGAGAGATAAAAGAATGTAATTATACCATGTCTAATAAGGTAGAAAAAATATTAGAGTCTACTAGAATAGTAACCCGAATAATAGATGGACTAGAACTCTACTTCTCTATTATAGGTCACACTGAAAAAATCTATATTATTCCATGACCCAATTATATAACATGACTACCCTAACCGGGTTTTCTCTACTTCCTATTTGTATCTGAAGCCTAGCTATAACATAAATGAACTCCTCTTTTTCCTAAAAAGTCATATATACATTAGTTTCCTTTTGGAGAGTTTCTCCGGATGCCACTCCTAAATTTAGTTCTAATGTAGATCCTCTCCCACTAGAAATAGATGGGAAGGTCCAGTAGTAATGATAATGATGTCCCAATCTAAAATAGACTTTTTACATAATGGTTTCTTTAGGAAACTAGGGAATCGTATTCCAAATATTCTCATACTAGTGAAAAACCATGTATCTATCAGTGGGTATAACCTTGCTAATAATGTTCACACATGCTATATCAAAGAATCATTTCCAAATGCTAGTCAAATCAGTGCCTTATATTGGTTTTGAACCGTCCTATCCCACACTTTCATATTCTCTCATGGTCTACTCAGTAAAAAGATCTCGTACTACTATATAATACACTTTAGTAAACTAGAAATTTGTTACCAAAGAATGAATGTAATGTCGAATGCCATTCTTCAATTGTCTCACTTTCACAGGCTCATCAGTAGTATAGATAGCCACATAGAGATTATTCCCTATAAAGAAAGATTTATAGTCCATAACAGACATAAAACCCAATATTGGAATCATAAACTCCCTATAATGATAGGCCCTTATGGTCTTAGGGAGGAAGTCTTCAAAGTAGATCAATTGGAAATCTCTCAAGATCACTATCCAATACTAAAAAAACCTGTTCAGAATATCCCACCAAAATTTATAGAATCCATGAAGAATATATTTAGTGAGTTGAAAATCATCATAGGATGTTTCTGTTGTTGATAAAACATATATTTGAATGTATCAAGAGATAATTATACATCCTGAGGGCCTCCATCTCCTAAAAATGTAGGTGGATGATACTTCCAAAACATGGATGTCAATTATTCTATAGAAGTGGTGGGTTTCTTAGCTATATGTATTTTCTTATTTAACCATAGATACTACCATAAAAACCAAAAATCATCTCATACATCAATCATAATATCCACACGAAATAATACTAGAGGATTCACTTGTGGCTCATGACCCACCACCTCCATCGTGTGGTCGTCACCACCCTCCTAGTTCCAGAAAAGAGGAATTCTTGGTGTCATAACTCTAAAAATGAAAAACACATTCCTTATATAGGTTATAATACTAGTAAAGATCAAAGATACAGGTATATGATATGTAAAATACTTCATATGATAGACATTCAGAACTATGCCTTCTCTTTGAGCCAGGTATGGGTGAGATAGAAAATTACATAGAACATAAGAGATGATACCTACTTCCCACTACCAAGGTTGGGTCTAGGGTAAGATCTATTTAATGAATCCACGGTCCAAGTATATAGAGTGTTAATTGAAGTTTAAAGTTGAAAACACCATTTCGATTAAAGTTGGGATCCATATTTAATAGTGAAAAATTCATTTTAGATTTAGTTTTAATTTAATTTAACTATCACTTATATATCAATTCACATTAAAAGTCTCAACAACATGGATTACAACCTGTAATTTTTAAGGGAATATAAAAATCATAAATTAGTGCTTGGAATCCATTTAATTGAAACGCCTAACTTATCAAATCTTACTATGAAATATTAACACAATTCATGGATGTAGAAAAAATAGAATCAATACATTCTACAGGTAGAGAATACATTAAATAAATATGGAATGGCATAATACATGACATATATTCATATAAGGTGATTAAATAATGCATGATTAATGATTCGTTCTTATATGGGGACAAAGATTAAATATAATCACCAATCAGAATAATAGACATCAAACCACATGAGAATCCACTATTGGTGTTATCAAATCCATTGTAACAAGCATATACCAAAACATAATAACCCATCCCATGTAATCTGGATTTTCCCTATACATGGGTTGGATACTCACATGAAGAAAACATTAAGAAGTTCTTATATATTCTTAATCACTTTTTTTAATATTACCAAATTAAAAGGAAAATAAATGTTTTGATGCCACTTTATAAAATCCCAACATGGATTCAACTAAACGGTTCCCCGATACGGTCAGCCACACAGCCTCAAGCACACCTCCCCATTTACCGAAGGCTACTAACTAGTATAGGGGGTCCAAAGTGGTAAAGTGTGGAACTATACCCTCACGATTAGAATATCACCTTGGTATAACAAGAAATAAAGAGTAGAAGAAAAATAATTAACTAACAGAAGACGGTTGAGCATAAAAAGTTAATACAAAACCCACAACAATCATAACTAGTATAATATACAGAATACAATAATGTCATGTATCAAACACAAATGGAAATTCTTGCATAGTAGTAGGAATTAAATATAGAAAATGTATCAAAATTTAAAAAATACCAAAAATTATATATCTAATAGAATCTCTATCCATAGCTCAGTCTTTTTCTTCCCCACTCCTAGACTATGATCAAATTAACTATCAACCACTATGTCTTTTCCCATTTCCCTCACAACATCCACAAAATATATTCAGGTACTATTAGAGGCATAGAAATTTTTTGAGATAAACTCAGGAGGCCAACCCCAAAATTTCTATAAATACCCAATAATTTCATATAATAAGAGTCATGTTTAAATATAATAAACGATTAGTGATAGTATAAATTTTAATCAGTCAACTCTGGTTCATGAAAGATACCTGGATGACACTACCTAATTTGGCTAGTTTCAAATAATCTCTAAATAATTAACCATATGTATACACATATATCATATGTATACATAGTTACGTCTATAACCATATATGTGGATACTAATAAAAATATAGACTAGGAGCATTCCTCTAGCATCCATGTGTAGTATCATGAGTCTCACAAGATTCACAAGGCACCGTGCCTAATATAACAAAAATAAGGGACACCATTCCCAATATCATAATAATAGTGAGGCATTGAACGAATAATAATAGTAGTATTTCCATTCCCAATATCATATCAATATGGGTATCCATGACTGTATCATAACTACAGTGACTCCATGCCTGATTCATTTCAATAAGGGTCTCCGTGCATCAATCCTATCATTTTGGTCACCATGCCCATATCATATCTGAAAGAGATTTCATTCCCAAATCATATTAATAATGTCATCGTACTTGTATAATAATTGTATGGTCCCCATGCACTTGTATCATAACTGATAATGGTTTCCATTCCAATATCTACAAATCATAATGGTGTTTATGAAAATATAACACAATAGAAGAATGGATTCCATGCCAAAAAATAGTATTAGTGTAGAATAGATTCAATGATTGTATATATCAATGAAATAAGGTATGTCATTCCCATATAATAATTCATAAGGTTTTTCACTCCCATTTATCATAATAGTGATACGAATTCAAAGGATTGAATATGTTCAAATAGGTAGTACATAACAGATTAGAAATTCTTCTTTAGCATGGGAATAACAATTTTCAATTTAAAACAAGTGAGGTGGCCATACCAATCACATTCAATAAACTTAATTATATTATATCACTTAGGAATCATTTCAAAACCATATAAATGATATTTTGATCATTAAATCATTTATAACATCAATCACAATTTCATCGTAACACGTCAAGGATGGAAAAAAGTGAATGGGACCTATTCTAAAATGAATAAAATAATATCGTGTTATATATATCATGGATATTGAATTAAACATGTGTTATGTGTATTTTAAGGAAACATATGAAGAATTATACATCAATAAAACTATGAATAATATATAGAATCAAAACATTGAGGGATAAATACATGACCACAAACCTTATGGTTGTAGGGGATCAATCATCCTTTATTGGACTTCGGTTTTTTCCATTATGAAGGAAAACAAAGATAAATGCCCAGTAATTAGGGAATATGATCATGAACCTAAATAACTCTATATAGGTAAATACTAACAAAAATTTTACAAGATGAAAAGATAAATCACCAATTCTCCTCCAATAAGATCATTGAATGTAACACCATAGACAAGATATTAGATTTATCCGAAATCCTAGCATGATGGGTGGGAGATCTCAAATGGGAGAGAAAAAGGACCTCCTATCCATTGAAATGAGAATGTAATAGATGTGTAAACACATGTAATCCATTCAGGGAAAAGTGGCAAGATCACCCAATATTAAGGGGTCACTAGGCTTGGAAACAAGTTTAGTGAAACCATGTTCCAACAATGCTTAGAAACCAGTCCAAAGGGAGGAACCACATTTTTCCTGAGCATGGTTTTGAAAACCATGCAAAAACCAGGTGAATGACATCTGCTAATAATTACAAAGTCTCAACGTGGGTGTGTGCCTTATTTCTTATTGTTTGGGAAAATAATGGATCTAATTATTGCACCGTGAATCACACCACATGATTATGAGAAGCTGTGTGGGATAGGATGAATTTTTTTTACTAATAGTGGATCCTAGTGTTCTCAACTACATATGGGGTTTTGGAATCGAAGAAATTTTCAGACACCCTCATTTCCTCAATAAACTCACTAGGAATCCATATTGTGTCTAAAAATATAATTAAACCTAATGTTAACATACTTGTACCTCATAGAAATGAATTTTTATTACATTAAGTAGTTATTATATATATATGTAAAAATTTCACTAAAACTATTTATACCCACAAATTCAATAGTTACATTGTAGAAGTGTTGTTTAAATAATATTATTCATTTTTTTAATCATGGTGCTACATGTAATAATATATATTGAATAAATTTAATTTAATTTAAAAAAATCATAAAATATCAGTGTGTTAAATTATCAGCCCTAATTAAATTAAAACCTCAAAATTTTGGATTGCTCTTGGAAATCAAATTTTTTTATATTTGAAAATTTTTATTTTGATAATTAAATTCATAAAAAGGGTTAAAATACCTTAACCTTTGAAATAGGGAAAGGTATGTTTGAAGGCCACCATGAAAATATGTTTCCAAATATAATATCATCAGTGGTAATTGAAAATATTTACATGGAAGGGAAACCCATTGTCCATGGACTAATTGAGAGTGATATACATAATTTTCCAGAGAGAGTTTACAACCAAAAAACCATGAATCAGTGAGTGGTAAAAAGATCATCAATTCATCAGAGGTAATGTTTATAAAGGTATTTTTTAATCTTGACATCTTTATCCTATAGTTGAGGCATTACTCTACTATCTAGAATAATAACATAAAAACTATATTTTAATGAAATGTATAATTTCATCATTTAATCAATTTCCACTATATTAGCATCTATTGACCCAAATTATGAGTATTTGAGATGATTTTTATGCAAAAAGCACTAAAATTATCTTTTAATGGATAGAAAAGTTTTATCAAGATATTTCTCCTATATTTATCCATTAATGAAAACTTAAAATGGTTGGAACAAGATAATTATAAATACAGAAAATAATTAACATAATTAATTTAACTCCAAAATTTTACTGAATGACAATAAAGGTTCCACTTAGATCACTTCAGTAAATACATCTATATACTAAATTAACTCAATGACCTCAAAATTAAAGAATGTTGCAACCTTAAAGATTATATCATACAATTTAACTTCCATCTTCAAAAAAATTAATTTCATTCATTCAAATAATTCTAAATCATGTTTAATAACTTGTTAAACATGAGGGTAACATATACCTCATCCCTACGTAACCTATCCAAAATATCATTAATAAACATGATGAATCACTAAATAATATTTAAGGTATTAAAACTCACCAAATTATCAACAATAAAATTTAGACACTAAAATTTAATATAATCCTTATCATGGCCATTTATTTCTATAAAAATTTCACCTTGTCAACTAATATCTTTTCAAACATCAGGATTGTCAATATCCCAAAATCTATTATACAATAATTAACAAAAATGTAAAACCATATATTATTCCTAGAGATTTATTTAAACCTTAGTAAATTATTCCTCTTGAAACCAAGAGAAATACTCAAATCAATTCAAAATTCCATAACATAAAACATTAAAAAAAATTTGTTTACTTCTATAAATATATGATGTAACACCATGAGATTTTCAGAATTATTTCCGGTCAAAATAATTTATCTTTTAAATATTGTCCATTTCCCATGACATTAGAAATAATTATATATATATATACACATATATATAAAAACACTAATTAAAAAATTCCTCTCACAAGAAATACCAACTTGAATTGGACTACACGTTATACAAACATGGCTTGCAATACATGCAATACCAACTTGGCTTGCACTACAAGCAACATCGACTTTGTGTACGATGCACAAAAACAGATTTTCTATGATATATATATATATATATATTATTAATTAAATGATATAATTATAACCTAAAAACTAAACATAGTTCTTGGAATACTAAAAAAATTCCAATTATTTTTTACAATTGTTTTATATAAATAAATCACATTGATAAATATAAATAAGATGTTTGATTATGTCCTTTTTGTGTTAAACATACTATTTTATTGAATGGACCACTTTTAATAATAAAATTAATTTTTTCACATTAGAAATTTAATTTGATAATATAATTATAATTCCTTAATTTATATTGTATAAATCATCCTAGGGGTAATTTTTTATATTTTTCTAGGAAACTTTATTTTTGATGAATAGTGAAAAATACGGTGTTTTAGTTAAAATTTTCCATTTTTATAATTATTTATTAATGATAAATGATTATATATATATATGTGATTTAAGGTCAAATTATAAAAATAATACATAAATTAATACAATTTAATTCATTATAATCAATTTCACTTTAAAAAATATATAAAATCATTACAAACTTTTGGACTTTTTCCTACTTTAAAACCCCATTATTTTTCCCCATCTGCTGGATTAGAACTAATCATAATTTTTATAATTATATGAATTTAATTAAAAGAATCCATAATATACCACTATATTATGGATAATATTTATGTTTTAATAAATCCCTGTAAATTTTTGACCAAAATGATTAGTAAAAGCGATTACAATTAATCACAACAATTAATGCCAAATTAAGATTAATTAGGGACTAAACCTTAACTTTAAGGGCCAAAATAACCTATACACATGTCAAAAACACCTTTTATGTCCATATTTTGGCCATACAACTTTTATTATTGAGTTTGTTTGGTTGTTTATGACATTATTTAGGTAATAGAATGTGAACACCTAACTTATTTCTAAAAATTCTATATGAGTTATTTTCCTTCACTATAGAAGGACACCACCTATAAACATTACTAAAACCTATAAAAATTATTTTCATACAATATCTTCCCAGATATCCTAAAAAAACATCTCATTGATATTGAATCCTCTATTTGGGTAGATTTCATCCAAAGCAATCCTTTTGGAAAAAAGCAAAAGTAGTTACCTGATTAAGAGTTAACGTCTTCACTCAAGATCCTTTACATTAATTTCATTCTAAACACCCTCCACTCTCTTTATTCAATTACTGTGTTAAAACCCCAATATAATTCATACACTAGTATGTTTTTATGAAATGTTTATGGCCAATAATTACACTCAACTGCATCTAATGGATGTTGAACATATTGTTTCTGTGTACGGTTTACTACTGCCTCACAAAATGATGATTGTTCATTTATCCTTTACCACCAATCACGGGGTCCATTATGATGGAAATTATATTTATATATGTCATATATTATATTTAATTATACTTATGTTTATGTGTTACATTTACAACACACATCTCTTTACATTCCTTTTAGTGTTAATACAATAATCTCGTTTGAGGATGTGTGGACTACCACTGCTCAAAGCGATGTGATTCATTCACACACCACGTAGAATTTATTAAATATAATTTTAATGAAATTATATAAAATAAATGATATATTAATTCTAATATAATAATGATATATATATATATATATCATTTACATGCTTTCTTTCAATGCAATAATAAAGATAGAAACCACATTTATGCATACGTAGGAATTATCATCTCCACGAATGTTTTATTAAATTTGATAATCCTATATTATATATATTGTTATAATAAAAATATAATTTATATACCTGATATTTATATCATGGGTTATCTTAAAAAATCATGACATAATTATAACAACAAAATATGTAACAAAATAAGACACATGTAAAGGACAATGTGAATCTTACCCGAATTGAAACCTTCACAAGAGATCTTTAACAAGAAGGTAATATAAGGATAAAATAAAATCTCATATGTTAATAGGTATAATAATATTATTATGTAAAATATTTATAATAAACTTATTTTTTTATATCTGAAGTTTTTACAAGTACAGAGAGTCAAGACACAAGGTAAAGGGATTTCATCTCAATTTTAATTTTTTGTGAGATAAACATTATGTTCACCACTCTTTAATTTTGTGTGGTGTATGTAATGAAAATGATTTTATTATATTTATATTGTATGTAAATTTTTTCTATTCACATTCCCATTTTATAATCCTTATTTTATGAGGTTTATGTTTCAAAAAGTTACCAAATCGATTAAAAGGTTTTGTCTCCATTTTCATTTTTTGAGACTTGTGTTTTGTTATAATGATAAACTCCTTTTAGAGTTTTACATACATCCATTTTACATAAAAAATATTGAATGTAAATATTTTCATGATATTATATGATTCATGTAATTTACTTTCTTTACATGTAATACATGATCCCATGATACAAAGTCATAAGAGTTTATTGAGACAGTCTCATTGCTTTTGGAGATTGTCTATGTTTATGCTTACTTTGAGAAAGTATTATGATCCATATATATATATATATATATATATATATATATATATAATTCACGATTTTACTTATCTTGTATTATTTAATGATATAGTCATGTATTGGTACCATTTTCTACTCTTTGGTATATAATATAGTTAATAAAGTGTTTTTCAGAAATCTCGACTTTAACCTTTCTTAGATCGGAAATATATGTTTTCAAAAAAGGGATTCCATATATATTATTCCATTATCATATAATATATAAAATATAATTTTAACCTATTTTACTTTTACTAATATATTCAATGGAATATCATTTTCTCTTTCTGAACAACACGATTTTTTAACTATTTTCACCGCACTAAAGGAATGTTCTTTTGACCTCATACAACTTGTACGAATTTACCCACCCTAATTTATTTGAATATCCCTTTTCATTTTTCAAAGGATAATCTTTACAATATTTTTAAAACAATTTATTTATACGGAACAAAATTTTCAATTTTTTTCTTGGTTATTATATTATTTTTCTTGAATAATGATTTTCAAAACGTTTTAAAGCTTATTTTAAATGTTTTTATGTTAAATTTTTTTTAAAAATATTTCAATCTTCTATTAAATTTTTTAATGTGCTTTCAATGAATAAGTTTTTTAAAATGTTTTGAAGCTTATTTTATATGTTTTCAAGGAAAAATTTTGTCAAAATTAATTCATAATTTTCAAGGTATTTCTTAGAAAATAATTTTTAAATGGTTTTATGTATTAACATTCCATTTCTAAACAAGAAAGGATATTTTCATGAAGAAAAATTTTTAGAGGATATTTCAAAATTATTTCCAATATAAGATTACATGTTTTTATATTACTCCCCTCTATCAATGAAACCATCTAAAGGTTCGATTCATATCATTTATATGAATGTGTTATGATTAATGTCATGGTATTTATGAAATTATTTTCATTAATGGGTTATTTTTTTAAGAAATCCACTTCATTTCATGGTCTATTATTTGATTAAATGGTTATAAAACCTATATCTTATACATATGTTATGATGTGATGAAATGATAATGATACCCACTTAATTTCCGGGGTTATGATATCATGTTCATAAAACCTATGCCTTTTATGGGTCATCATATGATCAATGTTTTATTATCTGGTGGCACATGTATGAATGATTTTATTATGAGATGGGTGGGGAATATATCTCTCTATAATGAATTGGGTGATGATAAGTTTTATATGAGTTTAAAGGGTACATGGGTTGTAGCCCAAACCCGAAAAGAAAGAGGATTTATGGGTTGTAGCCCAAAACTGTAAAGAAATAGTGTGTATGGGTTGTAGCCCAAGCCTGAAAAGAAAAAAGGAAAATTGGTTTTATACCAAGATTGAAAAGAAAGTGAGTGTATGGATTGTATCCCATGCCCGAAAAGAAATAGGGTGTATATGCTGTATCACAATCCAAAAAGAAAGAATGTACATATGTTAGATCATAAGCCCAAAAACCAGAAGGTACATGGATTATAGACCAAGACAAAACGAATGTGGGTACATGGGTTGCTAGCCCAATCCCAAAGTAGGTACATGTGTTGTATCCCAAGCCTAATATGTTATAATGTTCTTGATAGGTATCCCTAACATAAATGTTTTTATTCTTATATATATGCCACAAATCCCATCTCTTATTCCATAATTATGATTTCATGGCTCATGATGTTTTTTCCTTATGACCAATATCTTATTAATAGTAATTATGTATCACATAACTCATTTTTTTGACCTTTTATATGAAGGTTATGATCTCTTAATGTTACGATCACGTTATCATACTATTATGTTCACGCTTATTCTTACATGTCTCCCTTGTTTACCCTTACTAAGAATTAGAGGTCATCACATTCTTATGTTTCCTTAGGTTATAAAGAACGGTTTTAGGTAAAATCTTTAATGGTTTATATACTTATCGAATATGTTGATGATGTTTCACCAGGAGAGAATATTTTGGTTACAAGTTTCCAAAAACAATAAACTATTATGGCCCTAGAGAATATATTTTTGAATGACCTAAATATTGATATAGAATGATGTAATATCGATGTATGTAAAACATGGGTCACTATATTTGATATCAGAGAAATGGTTTATTCATCCTTTGGAAACTAGGATGGGATAAATTTAGTGACATTACTGGAAAGGTACCCTATATCCAAGGTTTGAAATAGTTAATATAGTCCATGAAACTGTGGGAAACTGAGGCGTCTATATAGATTCACACTATACCCATGGTTTTGAAAACCGTGGGTATATTTATAATCCATTGTTTCATTAAAATGTTACCATAGTTTGTAAAACCATGGGAATAGCTTTGAAAAATTTTACGGTCACGGGATTCGATCCGTGGACAGCCCATTTACTCTTCTAACACCTTAACACTACCCTATTTAGTTTATTGTTATTTTAATAAATATTTACACATATATATTTATGTAAATTGTGTCTATAGGTATAAAACCCTAGGAATAGGTGTTCCTATGATTTCTTTGGGCCCTATGCTTTTTTCCCGCCACAACATGGGAAATCTATACCCACAATTTTGGAAAATAGTGGGTATAGGTCCTAAAAACCCATAAACCAACATTTTTTTAAACAATGCTGTTATAGGTCTCTAAATACAAACCTATACCCATGGTTTGGAAAAAATCATGAGTATAGGCCTTAAAACAACCTATACCCATGGTTCTCCTAGAACCCTTGGTATAGGGGGCCTATTCTTATGGTTTTTTCAAAACCATGGGTATATATTCCCATACTACATTTATACCCATTGTTTTTCACAAAAACGCTGTTATAGGGCCATTCTAAAGTAGTGTGAGATACTTTTGTATATTTCTAAGGATATGTCTAGGGATTTATTTAAGGATTTGTAAAAGAATGAGTTAACATTTAGGAAAATGACCTTAAATTTTGGTGAGAGATAGAGTAAGTGGTCTCTTAGAAATACATCCTTATATGGATATTAAAACTTTATGTGGATCTGGAACAGATTTACCTACGGTTAAAACCTTTGAAAAGATGCTTTTCGGATGACTCGCAGTAATCTGGTACACGAAAATGGGCCTTTTCCACACATGGTTTGACACACAAGGGGGGATATGCATTGGAATATCACAAACCCATCAGAAACCATAATGGAGGATTTATATATAATTTATTTATCAATATCCAGGGATAAACCCAATGTGTCATCGATAATGGAAGGGGTCATGATTTAGACATCCTATAAGTAATTCCTTTCATGAAAATATAGTTTTCTACAATGTAATGATGTCACTATGATTCTTGTTTTAGTCATTGGTGGGAAATAAAAGTAACTAGATTAATGTTGAATGTGATATAGGATTTTATGATGAGTAGTCAAGTGGGAAGATCATTGGAGTGAAAGATATCAGGATTATTCCTAATCAGTTTTCATGGAACATGATTAATTTTTTTTACCTTAACCAACTCTAGAACTTTCCAAGAAATAGAAAGGAGTTCACTGAGAGATTAGGTAATAGAGACCAAGGTGGAAAGAAGATTTGGATTCCTTTATGTCAAGAATTCGGAAATAATCACCAATGTGAATTTATTAGAGGAACAATAATATGTTTTTACAATAGAGAATAAAGACACGAAGCAAGTGAATATAAGATAAAAATGAATAATTTGGTAAACATAATGGATGGGATACTTGATCTCCCTAAGTCTTCATTGAAGGTTAAGTGTTTTAGGTTTAGAGAAAATAGCCATTATGAAACCCCATATCACAAGAAGAATTTTCTTGAAGAGAATTAACAAGGTGGTTTGAGTAATGGATACATTTTAGATGATGATGAGAATACAGATGAAATGTGATAGTAAAGAGGTATTATTGTTAATGGATTAAGGATGAATTAATATATGTATTTATGTATTTGGATTCAAAATTTATGAAAGATTAAATATACACGGATTGTTACACTAATGTATTATACTCAGTATTTTCATGTTTATGTTGAATTTCCTTTTTAGACTGGTTAAGTGATTTAATGCCAAAATGTTATTTTGAATAAGGGAAGGTATCCCTTAATAAATTTTTTTTGATAATATAATATTATATGAATAAATATACGTGGCATATAATTAAATTGGACAGTATTGATTTCCTTGGAACTAAGTAATGAATTTTTTTAGGTGGTTCATTATACCACTAATGAAGATTTATACATTTTTTTATTTAACGAGTAAATCCAACATCCTTTGGAATGAGGAAGCATACACATTTTCCAAAAGGATTTATGGTAATTTAGTTTGTTACCATCTTTGAAGAGAATATATTATGAGGGTATTCACATGTTTGGAATGTGATTACCATGAGATACATTGTGTTATACATGGGAATAAATGTTATCCTAATTTCATGACTCTCTTTATAAATATTTATAATTTTCATCATTGATAAGGGTGATAAGGTTAACCATTCATTAAAAGTTTAAGTTAAACTTTAGAAGAAGTATTTTTACACTAATATTGTGTAGAAAAACATGGTTAAGAGGATAATTAGGGATAAATGTTATTTCAATGATTTCCATATTATATATTATATTAGTGTGGTTTTAAAAAGGGTAATCATGTATGTTGGGTGACAAACAATCATGTATGACAAGGTCGTGGGTCTTGAACCCAGGACCGAAGGACGATATAGGGTTTACACCTACAACTAGCCTACATGATTTCCTAGGTAATATATAGTTATTTTTGATGAAGATGATCCAATAGTGTTTCTTTTCTTTTATAAATTAAAGCGTGTTGATTTTTTAAGATGAAAATTTTTTGACTTCTTATTCTTCTATGGGCCTTAAGATCTATTAAACCGTTTTCAATTCATCATATTTATTATCTAGACATTCGTTCGATGAGGGAATGGATGAATTAAATTTTATTCAAAGAATACCCCATTAATGAAATTTTATTTATATAAATTTATCAAAAATTACCCAATGTTATGAAAGTGATAAAAAAATGTTCTCCTAATACCTTAAATTTTTTTAAACCAATGGATTCTAGAATCATCATCGATTTATGAATTTAAGACCCTCAACGTTCCTCTGATCATTCACTTGTTTGTTATTGAAGACCTCAAATAACTCCCTATCGATATTTACACTTTTCTTAAATGTCAATCATCACTCCTAACCTATGTTCTTCATTATGGAAGCCTAGTTATATATTACTTTCAATAACCGTTATGGTTCCAAATATCCATTTTTACGGGATATTTCAGTATCCAATTTTTTGATTGGGATTATATGAATAAAAAATTTGAGTATTAAAACTTTGATGAACCAGATGAATTTCAAGGGAGAAATTCATTTTAAGCAGGGTATAATGTAATAACCAGAATGTTTAAGAATTATTATTTGAAATTAATTTTTATTTTTCTTATTTCACAAAACATTGGAAATAGTTATATATATATATATATAATAGAACACTAATTCAAACCTTAAATTAAAAAATAATACCAACTTGGATTGCACTGAAAAAAATACCAACATGTCTTTCACTGTACACAATACCAACATGGCTTGCACTACAACCAACACCAACTTGGCGTACGATCCACGCAACACTGAGTTTTTATGAAACATCTATATATATATATATATATAATTAATTGTATTAGATAATTATAGAATAACAATTAAAAATAGTTATAGTAATATTAATAATTACATTATAAATATTTTTTATAATTATTTAACATAAATAAAACATAATGATAATGAAAAATAATATTTTTGGTAAAGTCTTTTTTATGTTAAATATATCGTTTTTTAATGTGCCGATTTTATTAATAAAAATGATTTTAGACAAATTTATGAATTTAATTTGATTAAATAATATTTATTTTTGAATTTATAACATCAAAATTATCCTAGGGTGAATTATTTGGAATTTATAAGAAACTTAATCTTTTGATGAATAGTGAAAAATACAGTTTTTAAGAAAAAGGCATCTTTTTTCTAATTATTTATTAAGTATAAATGTTATTATAAATATGTTTTTTTATAAAATTAGATAAATATTAAATATATTTATACAATATTATTCATTAGAATCAATTTCAAATTGAAATTGAATGTAAAATATTAATAAACATTTAAACTTTTTCGAACATCAAAACCCTGTTATTTCATCCCATTTGTAGGATTAGAACTAATATTAATTTTTCCATTTATATGATTTTAATTTCAATAATTTGACATAAAACATTGTATTAAGTCTAATATTTAGAGTCTAATAATTTCATGTTAATTTTTGACCCAAATGATTTGTGAAAGTGATTAAAATTATTCACATTAGTTAAGGGAAAATTAAGCTTAAGTAGGGACCAATCCTTAAAAGTAAGGGGAAAATGACCTATAAACTTGTCCAAAACACATGTTATGTCAATATTTAGACCATAAAACTTTTATTATTTATTTTGGTTGGTTTTTTATGGCTTCCTTTTGGTAATATAATGTTCACACCTAACTTGTTTATAAAAATTCTAAATGAATCATTTTCCTTCCTTATAAATGGCCGCCAATTCGACCCCTTCTTAACACCACTAAAACCTTTTATGTTCATCCATTATATACTCAATGAGCCTCATAAAAGTACTATCTTTTAAATTTAAGCCTCCCATTTGGAATAAATATTCTCAAGGAATCCATTTGCTATAAAACAAACGTAGTTACCCGATTAACAGGTAACATATTCTCTGAAGACCTTTTCCTATATTTTCTTTATCCACCCCTAAAATATATTTGTTAAATTACTTTGCAGAAAAATATTATAATAAATATATTATGATTTTTTTATTAAATGGTTCTTATGTTCAATTACACACACCTCCATCTAATGGATGTTGAACATACTGTTTCTTTGTACGAAGAACTACTACCTCCCGAAACGTTTATTGTTCATTTCTCTTTTACCATCAATCATGGTGGAAATTATTATGAAAGATATATTTATATATTTAATATATTATATTTAATCTGAATTTATGATTCTTTATTTAACTTAAAACACACATATTTTTACTTTCCAATTGTTTTAAATACAATAATCTCGTCTGAGGAAGTGTGGACTACCGTCCCCTGAAAGCGATGTGATTCGTTCACACACCACATGGAATGTATTAAGTATGGGGTTAATGGACTTATATGATATATATGATATCGTAATTATTCGTTAATAATGATATATATATATTTCATTTATATACTTTCTTTCAATATGACAATAAATACAAAAACAATGTTAATGCATACGTACGACTTACCGTCTCCATGAACGGTGTATTATATTCAGTATATCTATATTCATAAAATTAATATGATACCCATATAATATATAAAAAAAATATTCATATCATGGTTTATCTTATTGAATCATGATATAATTATACGGACCAATGTTATAACATATTAAGACACAAGCGGAGAATAATGTAAATCTCACCCAAAGTTAAACCTTAACATATGATCATTAATCAGATGGTAATATAAGGCTATAATATTACATTATATAGTAATATATATAATAATACTTGTTTTTAAAATATTTATAATATCATATATTTATTATATAGGATGTTTCTATAAGTACGAAGAGAGTTAAGACACAAGGTAAGGGGATTTCATCTCACTTTTAATTTTTGTGAGATAAATGCAATGATTGCCACTATTTCCATTTATGGTGTGTATGTAATTAACATTATTGTATTATATATATATTTCAATTTAATTTATTGGTATTAACATGCCCATTTTATGAACCTTCTTTAATGAGGGTTAAGTTTCAAAAGTTACCAAATCGGTGAAAATGTATTGTCTCAATTTGCCTTTTTTGAGACTTATGTTTTGTTATGCACCTAAAATATTTTTTTTGGTGTAAATAAATAAATATTACTAGAAATATTATGAATATAAATACTTTTATAATATTATATGATTAATTCAATTTCTTTTCCTTACATGTAAATCATGATCCCAAGATACCAAGTTATAAGTGTTTATTGAGACAATCTCAGCATTTTTGAGATTGTTTATGTTTATGCATATTTTATTGAAATATTATGATACAAATATCAACAATATTCATGATTTCCCTCAACCAATATTATTTAATGTTATAATCATTTATTGGTATAATTCTATACTCTTATTTACATAAAATTATTAGAAAGTTTTTTTACGAAATCCTGAATTTACCATTCCTTCTATCAGAAATCTTAGTTTTCTAAAATGGGATTACAAAAATGATATAACATTATCCAATAATATTTAAAATTTATTTTTACCCATTTTTATTTTACCTATATATTCAATGTAATAATCTGGTCACATTCTAAACAATCCACTTTTCTATTCCTTTTTACCATGGAAAAGGAATTTTTATGGACCACGTACGACATGTATAGATTTACCCACCATTAATTATTTGAATCTCACTTTTCATTTTTCCTAGGTTAATCATTTAGAAAATTTTTTGAAAAGATATTTTAAAAGAAAAGTGTTTTCAATTTTTTTTCAGGATTTTTTTATATGATTTCAAGTAAAATATTTTTAAAAAAAGTTTCAAGATTATTTTATAGGTTTTCATGTAATATGGTTTTCAAAACATTTATAAGATTACTATAACGGTTTTTAAAGTTTTTTAAATAAATAAGGTATTTTAAATGTTTTCATATTATTCTATATTTTTTCAAGGAAAAATGATTATAAATTTATTTTATAAGTTACAAGGGATTTTCCAAGAAAATAATTTTTAAATGATTTTATGTTTTAAAAATCCTTTTTAAAAGGGAATGGATATTTTCCTCAAGAATCATTTTTAAAGGATATTTCAATATTATTTCCCATATAAGATAGCATCCGTAGATTTTAATCATCCCTCTCTATGAAATTATCCAATGTATCCATTCATATACCATTAATGAATATGTTATGCTACTTTTTGTGGTATTTATTAAATCTGTTTCAATCATGAGTTTCATTTTTATGAAACCCACTTCATTTAAAAGGTTATGCTTTGATGAAATGGTTATGAAACCTATCTCTCTTCTATAGTTTTTTATGTGATGAAATTTTAATAACACCATGAATGTGTGGGTGATTGTCCCCTATCGATTGTTCATGGTTCTGGGGCTCTGTTAATGTGTATAGCAGCACTCTGGTTGAATCCTCGGCCATGGTACTTTATATAGTCGATTGTTTGTAATTGATTGTATTTTAATTTGGGGGTTTGTTTGCAGAGCTTGACTAAAATGAATGTTTTATTTAGATTGATTTGGAAGTTTTATAAATATTGGGGTGAGTTCATTATTAGAGAGTTAAGGTTTTGATATCTTTGAGATTTTCATTTTATTGCATTAAATTAACACCAACTTCAAAAGATGATGTTGATCATAATTCCCAAGTGTTAAGGCTTTAGTCCAAGACTTAACATAACTAGGATTCTAATCTAAATCATTACTTGATTTTGTTAGTATATTTATGGTTCCAATAATCTATGGAATCCATACATTAAACAAAATATTTCATTAATCCAGGACATGTTAAGTCCAACATACACAATGTTAAATTAAATAATACTCATTGAGTAAAATATCACAATCGCTAAGCATCTCTAAATTATGACTCACCCCAATGAAATATTTACACTTACATTGAAATTATTATTAATATGGATTATTTTGTTTGTGATGATGATTTAATAAGAGAAGAAAAGTAAAGGGATAAGAAAAGAGTGGTGTGTCGAACTCACACCCAAGAGATAAAGAGAATTAAGCACAAACATTTGATTGAATGAGAAAGCAAATGAAGAGATTGATTTTTAACATTATTAGTGAAATTTAAAGAACATTAATATTTAAAAATAAATTTTAGATGATAGTATGAGATAGTGGGAGAGGTACTTTCATTAAAACAGAATTTCAAATCTAAGACGTACTAGATTACAACAAAGAATAACACAAAAGTATATGAAAAAAAGAGAGGAGGAAGAGTCTCTAAAGTGAAAACATGAGTATGGAAGGCCATCCCAATCCTTTGGAAAGTATTTTTTCTTTCCAATGTATGATCCTATATTCTAAAATTCCAACCTCTTGAATGGAGAAGATGGGGATGCATATATTACCCAAGGACGCGGGCTGTTTGAATTCCAAAACTACCTATCCAATTGGCTCGACGATTTGGACACACATATAGTTGAATCAAAAAATATATTATTCTTAAAAGTTTTTTATATTAATGTCTTATGTATACTAATAAAAATTGTTGGCCATTGGACTTATGGATCCAAAGTTATGGCAGTTTTAATAAAAAAATTGTAATCAATCCATTTCAATCTACACTTCTCTGAAGGCTGAGATATGAATGGGTTTTAAAATATGAATATGCGCTCAAATATGAATATTTTTTCTATAATGTTGGCCACCCATATCTTAGATTTAAAAATGAACAATTATAGCCTGATTTGATGAGCGTATCTGGAGAAAATATAAGAATAGTATCATGATTTTAATTCTTTTCCAAGATGCCGGGATGGAATTCAAAGCATCATATGGGCCCCGTTTTGTTGGACATGGACCATAAAATTTTTGTCCATGATGACTTTGGATAATAAAGAACATATGATGCACTTTAATTAAATTTTGGTTTTGGGATTTAGACTAGTAACACAATCATCATGGCTGGTTCATAGATTTGTTGAGTCTTCTTTTGTGGACCATATGAACCTCCAAATAGACGATTTGGCCAAAGGACCCTTCTGATTAAATTTTGATATTTTATTAAGTAAGCCTAAAAAAGAAATAATAAAGCATGTTGCATAAGTAGCGTTAGAGTTATAAGTAAATTAGTATACTAACTTTATTTTATTTATTCAAATAATTCCCAAAGATTACATTTTATATTAAAACATGATTATTTCACACCAATTATGAACTTTTCATTTAAATTGAGTAAATAGAGTAAATAAAAAGTTCTGAATAAGTGAATAAAATCAACTCCCCCACACTTAGGCTTGTTCTTTTCCTCATCTGAAATAAAATTAAAAAACATTACAAAATCATTTTCACTCACCAACAAATATTTAAATTATTTCCCCACTCAAGGGTGGTTTGGACTATTTCAGTCATCCATATTGAATTCCACCTCAAATGTTTACAAAAATAATGTTTCAAAAACAACCCTTTTTTCATGCTCAAATTTAGAAATGGAAAATGTGGGAACTTGAAACTTACTCCTCTCAAGATGATAAAAATTTATTTCAAGATGTTCACTCATTCATCATCCAAAAGTGAAAATCATAGAGTTTGAAAGAGACCTCCAATTCAATTACATATCATAAAAGGAAAAAGAATAAATATTTATTTCTAAGGGGTTTTTCTATTTCTATGGGTTGGTATGAATTCAGTATTCAAAAGAGAAGAAAGAAGGGTAAAACACTATCCTAGAAAAAGAAATGCATAATATTTTTGAAATAAAACATAAATTGAAATGAGAACCCATATTTAGAATGGAATTATTTTGTGAAGAAAGACACAAATGAGGAAGAAAATTTAAGGGTATGAGAAGATTAAATATTTACAGAACACAAAACTTATCACAATGATATAAGAATATATAATGCAAGTGTTCTTTTTTCCTTTTTTCCTTTTTTTTTTGATTTTTTTCAAAATTTGAACTTGAAAAAGATCTCACACTCATATCCCAACCCATGATTAGTCTCATAAAGACACTAATTTTAATAGTTATTGTAAGATCAAAGGTTGAATAAGAGCTATTTTTTACCCTCCCAAAAAACAAACCATTCTTTTTTTCATTTTTTTTTATTTTTGGATTTTTACTAAACAATTTTCAATAAAAATTTTACAAAAATTGAATAAACATATATACATTCCCAAAAATCAATGAATGAAAACCTATACCCCACAAAAAAATGGATGCTTTCCCTTAATCATAAGATAACATGGTGAAATCAACAAAGGGTACCCCAAATGAATTCAAATCCCCACACACTTATATTTCAAAAAATTATGCAATGAAAATACATGTAGATATTGGGTGGGATAAGGTATGGGATTTTAATGTGGAAATCAATGAAAATGGTTTCATAGGAACGAAGGGGCTTTCAAAAGGAGGATTAATGTAAGGTTAAAGAGAGGCTTTTTGCTATTATGATGTTCATGAGGATTAGAAAATGTCTCCATCATATTAATGTACACTAAAGTATTAAATTTTACTTTATGGTCCATAAACTCAATACTCACAATTACGGGTAAAAACGCACATTGTGAAAAGATGTCCATATGTGGCATGGTAATGAAAGCTAATTTTGTTTCTCACGGTTAGGGTAAAGTCATTTTCTAAATCATTAACTGAGCATTGAAAATTTTCAATTTTTGACACAAGATTACTCATCCAAATTTTTGATTAAAATACACAATTTTGTGATGGAAACATGTATTTTGACTCCCCAAAATGGTTGGAAAAATTTCAAAACCGGAAGGTGATTAAGTATGAATCTTTTGGATTTTTATTTAGTTTTTCGTTTTTTTAGTTTTTTTAAAATACACACCAACAAAAAAGATAAAGAAAAAAATTAAAAGGTTTGATAAATAAAGTGGTAAAAAATTGAAAGATAGAGGAATAATAAGAAAGAAGGAGAGAGCCAAAGAGAGAGAGAGAAATAGATAATGGAAAAGTGGTGCCCTAGGTTTAGATTTTGTGGGTCGCCATCGCCATCCAGTGGTGTGTTTACTATCGAAGTGGTGGATCCAGTGGAAGTTGATGTTGTTCCATTATTGTTCATCCTCTCATGTTGACTCTTTAACTAATTTCCATTAACTATGAATATTCTATTTGAATAGGGGTCTTGTAATTGCACTACACCAAATGGGTAATCGTTAGTAATAACAATAGGACCTTCCGAATGAGAATTAAACTTACTTGGGAGAAAATGAAATCAAGAGTTGAAAGTAATACCTTTACACCTTCATGGAATACCTTTCTTATGATGTTTTTATCAGGGATTACCTTATCCTTTTCTTTTTACAAATTATAATTCTTGTAAGAACTAAGTCGAAGCTCCTCCAGTTCATCCAATTGGAACAATATTTCTTCCCTATATTTTTCAAAATCAAAATTACAAGTTTTAATAGCCAAAAATGACTTATGTTGGCTTTAATCTAGTAAGTGACCCTCTTTACCAAAAACTAGCCTAAAATGAGACTTCCCAATGGATGTCTTATAGTCTGTTTGATAAGCCCAAAATGCTTCACCAAGTCATCCAGGCCATTCTTTTTTGGTGGGTTTTACAATTCTATCAAGCACTATTTTATAATATCTATTAGAAATTTCACCCATGAAATTTATTTATGGGTGATATGAGGTTGAATATTTAGGTACAAACCCATTATTCTTCAAAATAGATTCCATGGATCTATTAAAAAAATGGGTTCTTAAGTCACTTATCAAGGCATTTGGTGTGTCAAATTGGTGGAAGATGTGTGTCTTTAAGAACTAACTAACAGTATGTGAATCATCCTTTTTAGTGGTTTTGGCCTCTACCCACCTAGAAACATAATCGACTTCCAGAAAAATGTATGAGAATCCATTGGAAGGGGGGAATATCCCATAAATTTGATGCCCAAAACATCGATGACTTCACATAAAATTAAAGGATTTTGGGGAATTTCATTTCTTCTTGAAATTAGGCCAAATATTTGGAATGTAGGACGTGATTGACAAAACTCATGTGAGTCCTTGAATAGTGAAGGCTAGAAGAATCTAGAGTCTAGAACCTTTTGAGAGGTCATTTGTGGTCTAAAGTGTCCACCTATGGGAAGTGAGTGATAGAATTATACGAAGGGGAAATTTTCCTCTTCATCAACATATCTCATAATTACCACGTCTGCCCCAAATTTTCAAAGTTGATTTTCTTCCCCAAAAAAGTATTTTGAATCACTTTTCATTATCATTTTGTGTTCTTTTGAAACAGTTTCAAAAATATACCAGAAACCAAGTAGATTATAATTGGGGAATACCATGGAATCTTCGGAGTGGGAGATGAAATGTGCTCAGTGTAGAATTCAAGATCAATGATTTCTGAATGAGAAGAATTAGTAATTTTACTCAAGTGATCAGCCACATGGTTTTCTTTCCCTGGTTTATCTTTTATTTCATGGTCAAAATCTTAGAGCATTAGGATCCATCTTATTAGCCTCGTTTTGGAATAATTTTTATTGATTAAGAACATTATAGAAGAATGGTCTATGAAGATGATGATTTTGTCACCTAAGAGATATGACTCGAATTCATCTAAGGAGAAAACAACTTCTAAAAGTTCCTTTTCAGTGATTGTGTAGTTAGATTGAGTTTCAACAATGTTTTTGAGGCATAATAGATAACAGGAGGAATTGTTTCTCTCATTTTACCAAGAACAACCCCAACAGCTCTTTCAGAATCATCATACATCAACTCAAAGGGAAAGGTCCAATCTGGGGGTTGTATTATTAGGGAAGATGTAAGGGCAGTTTTGGGTTCAATGAAGGATCTCTTTTAAACCTTATCAAAATGGAAAGTGATATCATTTTGGAGAAATCGAGTGAGTGGGAGGGAAATCCTACTATTGTTTTATATGCATCGCCGATATAAACTAACATGTCTGAGGAATGACTCTATTTATCGCATAGAGCTAGGTTTAGGAAGTGATTAGATCACTTTAATATTGGTAGGATCACCTTCAATGCCCTCTTTTGAATCTACGAGCCCTAGAACAATCAAATATGATACCATGAAGTGAAATTTCTCAAAATTTAAAACAATGTTACACTTGATACACTTATGAAAAACTTGAGAGAGTGAATGAAAGAAAGATTCAAATGTGTCTCCAAAAATGGTATATTCATCCATTAAGAAATACATGCAGTGTTCAATGAATTTAGAAAAGAACCTCATCATACACCTCTATAATGTTGTAGGAGCATTTTAAAGGCCTAAAGGCATTCTCCTATATACATATGTTCCAAAGGGGTATGTGAATGTAGTCTTTTTTTGGTCCTGAGGTGCGATTGGGATTTGGAAGTAGCCCATGTATCCATCAAGAAAGAAATAATGTGTCTTTACATCCAATAATTCTAGAATTTTATCAAGGCATGAAAGTGGATAGTTATATTTTCATGTTTTAACAGTCAATTTTCGGTAATCAATGTACACACGCCATTTTTTCTTCACATGAGTTGTGACTACCTCTCCAAGATTATTTTTAATAATAGATCTCCCACCCTTATTTGGTACAACTTGAATTGTCATAACCCATCCACTATCCGAAATTGGGTAGATAATACTAGCTTGAAGAAGCTTGGTGATCTCCTCCCTTACTACCTCAATTATGATAGGATTGAGTCTTCTTTCTTGTTGTATAATTGGTTTGGATGATTCCTCAAGATGGATATGAAGCATGAAAATATCAAGGTTTATTCCAAGTTTGTCATATAGGGTGAAACCTAAGTCCTATTTTGTTTTCCTCAAACTCCTGAACAAGTTGGGACTCCTCAGTTTCGGTAAGTGAAACAGAGATAATGATTGGATTAGAGTGATCATGGAAAATAAAATAATATTTCATGTATTCAGAAAGAGGTTTTAAATCAGTCTTGTCACTCATTTGTGGGTTAGAAATATCAAGACTGGAGGAAAGGATTTTAGTTTCTTCAGAATCAATTTTCAAAAAACTATCTAAGGTGGAGCAATAGAAATTATTGTTGATGTGTGATACAAGAGAGTTTTCAAGATCCTCTAGATTGATAGAGTCTATAAATGAGATTTCCACATCAATATCACCATTTATGACTTGGTTAATCATGGTGCATATTTCAAAATATCCTCTCTAATAAGAACATGACGAACTTGATTGGATGGGGATTAATTGACTCTCATAAGTGTCCTCAAAATCATGGATTGGGAATTCATAGTGATCCTTAGATGAGTATGTCATTGCTAGGAAAATGCGGATCTTGACCAGTTGGTCACCAAATTCCGTGGGTAATATAACGTAATGGACATTAATTTTTGTTATTTCTATCATTAGGAATGGTCTTCCTAGAATTAGGGGAGATTGAGAAATGTTCATCTCACCATCCATGTCAAAGACATAGAAATCAATAGGGAAGATAATATCATTGTCACGAACAAGGACATCCTCGATTATACCCTCTGGACTAGCAGTGTTTTAATTGGCCAATTGAATGAAAAGAACCATTTGATGTAAGGGACCTAGACCAATGATAGAGAAGATGGTTTTGTGAATGACATTAATTGAGGCTCCGATGACTATGAGTGCATCATCAAAGTTGGAACTTCCAATTTTTCATCGAACCATATAGGTCCCTAGATCTTTTCACTTTATGGGAATAAAATGTTGGGTGGAAACAGTTTCGAAGATCCTAAGTTTCCTCTTGTGGGTTCAAATTTACCTACGAATATTGGCATACATCGGGATTTGTTTTATGGCATCTAAAAAGAGAATTTTAACTTCAAGTCGTCTAAACATGTTAAGCATTTCAAGATCATGTTCAAAGGACTTCTTTGGCTTAGAAATAGCTCGAGTAAAAGGAATTGGATTCCTAAGTGGAATGGATGGAAGGGAGAGAATGGATTCATATTCCATTTCAAGTATCTTTTTCTTTTCATTTTCTTGGTCACCAATTAAAGGGGAGTTGGAGGACTCATTATGAGGAAAAACAATTTTCTTTTCCGATCTAATTGCAATTTCACTTAAATTAACCATGGGGATAGGTAATGGTTGAGTTGGGAGTTGGGAATAATTTTATTGTTGTTTCTGGATCATGTGGGATGTAAGTTGACCAATTTGGGTTTCAGTGTTCTTAAAGATATAATGGGTGAAGGTGGAAAGATCTTCAATTTCACTTTCCCTCGGTTTCTTGGAAGAAGAGACTTTTCCAACATTGGGATTACCATGATTTTGGTACTTGGGAAAGTGATTGTGTTGGTTTTCTAATTGGGAAGGCTCACTGGGATAGTAGAATCTAGGAGGAGGATTATTCCATTGAGGTTGAGGAACAAAAGGGTATGGTTATTGGATGTTACCAACAACTTGACCATATTGGAATTGGTTTGGGTTTTGAGGAGGTAATTGAGGGGGATGATAAATCAGATTACCATACCTCAAGCCTTGGATGATGTTAGATGAAAAGCGCTCAGAGTGGGGTTGGTTGAAGATTCTAATAAACTGACATGATTGTTCAGTGTTGGGGTTCTGCTGAGCATATAGTGAATTGATTACTATTGGTCTCAATGAATTAGAAGGATCCTCTTGAAGTTTTCGACATGTGTTTGTTGGATGAGATGGGGAGATACAAATTCTAAAGTTCTTGATAGGTATAGGGAATAGATATTTTGGAGAATATGAGGTTACAGCTTTGAACGCCACAACTAGTTGTCGCAAAAGACTTTTAAGTTCACTCATCCACTATTTCATCTTGTTCGGCTATATCAATTGACTATCTTGGGATTGTTTTACATGATTAGGTGCTCAAGTATGGAATTGTTGAGTTTTTTGCAGCCATGTTTCTTATGATATCTCTTACAGCTGCATGAGTTTTATCAACAAGAGATCTTCCACTTGTGGCATCAATGAGAGTTCTCGACATAGCTAATAACCCCTCATAGAAGTATTATATTATGTGTTGGTTAGGGATTTTGTGGTTTGGGTAGGTTTCAACATGATTTTTGAACCCCTCCCAATACTCATGGAGTGACTCAATAGGGAATTGATGGATACCACTAATTTCTTTTCGGATAGAAGCAGTACGAGAAGAACGAAAGAATTTCTATAAGAAATGTCACATCATTTCATTCCATGTTGTTATGGAACTATGAGGGAGGAAGTGGAGCCATGACTTGGCGGAGTAAGCTCAAGAAAAAGTGAATTCTTGAAGTTTGATTTGTTCATCAGAAACCCCATAAGGCATCATGGTATAGCAAACCACTTGTAACTCTTTAAGGTGGAGATGTGGATCCTCACCAGCTTGCCCGTGAAAATGAGGTTGAAGATGAATCAAACATGATTTGAGTTCAAATTCAGCCTCTATGTTGGGATATTGAATACCAAGGGGTTGGTAATTCATATCAGGGGCAGTATGTTCTTTAAGGGTTTGTTCCCTACGATTATCCAAATCTAATTCAATTAGTTGGATGAGGTTTTGATTATCCCTAATGGTCCTCCTAAGTTGGCAAAGTGTTCACTAAATTTCAGGGTCAAAAATATCTGAGGTATTTTTTGGGAGGCTATGTGGAATTCAGAGAGATTTTGGAATAAATAATAATATGGGGTTTTCTTTTTATTTTTTCATTTATGATTTCTATGAGAAGGCGGGTTTTTCTTTGTGTTTTTTTTAATTTTTTAAAAATTTTGTTTTTTTAAAATAACAAAAAAACAAATGACTACTTAATGAGCCATCCCCAGAAAAGAACACTCTTTGAATGTGTGGATAATTGTATCCTATCGAGCTTTCAAGGTTCTAGTGCTCTACTAATCTGTATTGTAGTAGTCGGGTCGAATCCTCGACGATGGTACTTTATATAGTCAATTTTTTTAATTGATTGTATTTTGATTGGGGGGGTTGTTTTAAAGCATGATTGAAATGAATGATTGATTCTGATTGATTTAACAATTTAATAAAGATTTCTTTGAGTTCATTATTAGAGAGTTAAGCTTGTTATATAATTGATCTTTGCTATATATTTCATTAAATTAAGACCCACTTCACAAGATGACGTTGACCAGAATTCCCAAGTGTTAAGGATTTAATCCAAGACATAACTTTACTAGGATTCTAATCTCAATATGTTCAGGATTTTTGTAGTGTATTTGTGCTTCCAATAATCCATGTAATCCATACGTTAAAAAAATATGTCTATAATCCATGGCATTTCATTTCCTATATAGACAATGTTAAATTAAAGAATACTCATCGAGCAAAATATCTAAATCGCTTATCATCTCTAAATTTTGACTCACCAAAATGAAAGATTTACTTATCCATTGAAATTATTAATAATCTGGTTTATTATTTTTATGATGAAGAATTAAGAAGAGATGAATAGTAAAGGGATAAGAAAAGAGTTGTTCACCGAACACACACACAAGCGATGAAGAGAATTAAACACAGAATTTTGATTAAATGAGAAAGAAAAAGATGAGATTGATTTTTAACATGATTTAAAAAATTAAATAAAATTAATATTTCAAGGCGGAGGTATATGATAATAAGAGTTAATGTGAATGGTAGTTTCCAAAAATGAAATTTACAAAACAAAGTCTTACAAGATTACAACAAAGAAGAACACAAAAGTAAATGAAAACAAAGAGAGGATGAAGAGTCTGTCAAGTGAAAACATGAGTATGGTAGGTTCTCCAAACCCTTTACAAAGTATTTTTTAATGCCAATTTATGATCCTCTATTCTAAAATTCCATCTTCTTGAATGAAGAAGAGGGGGATGCATATATAGCCCAAGGAGGTGGACTGATTGCATTCCAAAACTTCGGCTCCACTTGGATCGATGATTTGGACACACAGACAGCTGAATCACAAAATATCTTCTTCTTAAAAGTTGTATATATGAATTTCTTCTATCTACTAAGAATCTTTGACAGCCATTGGACTTAAGGATCCAATGTTATGGTAGTTTTAATAAACAATTTTAATCTGTCCATTTCAGTCTACACTTCTACAATGGATAAAATGTGAATGGGTTTTTTAATAGAAATATGCCCTAAAATAATAATAATTTATTATATAAGGATTATCGAACACATCTTAGATTTCAAACTAAAAAATACTAGCCTGATTTGATGATTATATCAAGATACATTTTTGGAATAGTGTCATAATTTTAATTTTAGGCCAGGATGGGGGGATGGACTTCAAATCCTCAGTTGTTCCACTTTTTGTTGTTGTTAGACCACAAAATTTTTATCCATAATTATTTTACATAATCAAGAACATATGGTAGAGTTCCAAAAAATTTCGGATTTGGGATTTATACCAGTAACTCAATCATCATTGCTGGTCCTGTTTATTCATTGATTCTTTAGTTCTTCTTATGTGGACCATATGACCATCCAAATTGAAGATTTAGAAAAAGGTCTGTTCAAGTTAAATGTTTTAATTTGAGTAAGGAAACATAAAAAGCATAAATCATGCTATTTTGATAAGCAGGGTAATATTTATAATTATAATAGTAAAATGAATCGACTTGATTAATTCAAATAATGCTCAGAAATTACATTTAATATTAAAACATGAGTATTTCACAACAATTTTTCACTTTTCATTAAAAATAATTAAATATTTTAAATAAAAATTTATGAATAAGTGAATAAAATCACACCCATTTAATTTCATGTGTTATGATTTGATATTCAAAAAACCTATTTCTTTTTATGGGTTATGATATGATAAATGTTTTTATTATTTTGTGTCGCATGTAAGAATGATTTTATTATGATATGGGTGTAACCAATGTCTCACTCCAATGAATTAGTTAATGATATATTTTATATCAGCTAAAAATGTACATGGTTTGTAGCCCAAAAACAAGAATAAATATGGTGTATGGGTTGTAGACCAAGCCCGAATAGAAAGAGGGGGCATGGGTTGTAGCCCAAGCCCAAAAATAATGTCGGTGTATGGTTTGTAGACCAATACCAAAATGAAAGAGGGTAAATGGGTTGAATCTGAAGTCCGAAAATAACATGGGTGTATGGTTTCTATACCAAGCCTAAAATAAAGAGGGTACGTGAGTTTTATCCCAAACCCTATATAAAGAAGGTATATGGACTATATCCCAATCCTAAGAGAATGTGGGTACAAGGGTTTCTAGCCTAAGCTCGAAGTAGATACACATGTCGTAGCCCAATCCTAATATGTTATACAAGTCTTGGAAGGTTTCCCTAACAAAAAAGTTTCTATTTTTATATATATTCCACAAATCCTATGTCATATTCCTTAGTTATGATTTCATGGATCATGATATTTATTTTCTTATGATTCATGTCTTATGAACTGCCAAGATTTATCTCATAACTAATGTTTTTGGCCTTAGATATGCATGGAATGATCTCTTAATGTTATGATCGTGTTATTACACAATTATGTTCGTGTTTATGGATATATGTGTCAATTTTTTACCCGTATTGGGCATTTGAGATCACCCCTTTCTTATGTTTCCTTCCCCTAGTTATAAAGAAAGGTTTTAAGTATAAATGATAATAGTATAAATCTTTATGGGAGAAGATGAAGATATTTCACTAGGATAGATGATTGTTTTCCAAATTTCCAAAGACACTAAACTATTATGGTACTTTAGCATGTATTTTTTTTTCAATGTACTAAATATTCATTTAAAATGATTTAATATCCCTTTTATGATAATCTTGGGTCACTATATATGATCAACATTAACCATATAAAACCATGATGGTATTAAAAACATGAAATCGTACATGATTTCAAAAATTAACACAATTCCATAAAGGTAAATCAACTAATTCAATTTTTCATCAAATCACTAACTAATTTTCAAAGCCCCCAATACAATCCCATAAAGGTAAACCATCTCTTTATCCCAACTAATCATCATCTCATTTCATGGTTATCAGTACCATTCAAAATATTTTTCAAACACATAATGAAAAACAACCCAAGAATATTACATAGAAGTTTCGTGAAATTTTTACTATAATATCATTATTTTAATACTTATGAATCATAATTCCCAATTCCAAATTTATAAATACTTAAATCATCCTACTTACACATTAACCCATAAACTAGGATTTATAATAATAATATCAAATAATTCTTCCCTATAATAAGAATGATGAATTAAACCTTAATATTTATTGACATCAATTTAATCATTATTATTAATTTTAACATAAGTAATACTATTACCACATATCTTACCATTCATATATCATTCATAATCTCTTAAACATCATTGGTAAAATCATTACTCATACAACCTTACTGATTCTATTCTCTATCACCCCCTTAGGACATTGATTAGCATAATTCCTATACGTTCAATATTTAAAATATTCAATTATTAGGGATACCTTAGGGAGAAAATTATTCACATCCATTTTGATAATCGATCATTTCACTTTTCTTCAACAATTACGTTCTCTATGTTTTTATTTTACATGTTAAAAATTTATTCATGTTCATATGAGACATTCCCTTTTGATTTTCTTTCAGCATTATACACATGTTGAAGCTTAATTTTCTTTCCTCTATGAGAATCACAAAAATCAATTTTTTCTCATATTATTTATGTATAAAAAAACCATGTTTAGATTGTTAATAAAATTAAAATATATATTATTAGAAATAATCACAAGGTTTTTCATCAAATATCTTATTTCTAATGGTTTCTTATGAGGACAGCCATTGTCTTGGCTGTCACAATCAACATTAAATCGATTCATTTGGGTTTAATACATTTTATAAAACCAAAAATTAATGTATTAGTAATAATAATTATAGTGGGATACAACATATTAATGATACATAACTTAAATGATGAATAAATTGTGACGCAAAATATTATTATCCCGTAGGTTTAACTAATGTCATTCATGATAATTTCCCAAACAGTATAAATTTTTCTAATACTTTGACTTATTCATAGGGTTATTTCTAATGTATTCTCATCCTAGTTTCCAAATTTTAACTAATACTTTATCGGATACTAACTACAATGAAACACACTTTTAATACATAGATATTTCATCTTAATAAATGAATATTCATTACATAACTTAACAATCCATGCAAGAATAATATAAGTCAGTATCTTTGAAAAATAAAAATCATAAAAACGATTCATAAATTAACTACATTCTCTCTAACTTAGTTCTTCATAACTAGAGCCCTTCTTAGACACATCATTGTATATATCATTTTTCATAAGTAGTGGAAAATGGAAACAAAAATAAATGGTGATCTTAGATGATCAGTATGGGTAAACCTGGGAGATATTAATCTATGATCATATGATAGAATAAGATAATTATAGGAGTAGGAGATCATGAAAAAAAACATAAAATGGTTATACCAAATAATTCATTGATCATAAAAATGAGTCATGGGAAAAATCATTTCTAAATGCATGGGTCATAAGATTAAAAAATCATCATAAATCAATCATGAACCATAACATTATGTCATAAAGGTGTGGAACTAATATATGTATAGAAACCATTTCATACTTTCAAGGTTAACTACCGTGATCATAAAACCATAGGAGATCATACATCACCACAAACATTCCAGTGTAGATCAGGTTCATTGACTTGTATCCCATAGTAGATCAATCACATTAACAAACATCTAATACATATCTCATGAGATAAATAATCTACCCAATAAGTCAGAGGGAGATATCGGTCCAACCCAACACATAATGAAAATAATACATATGTATTCCTCAAGAACATAAATCATTCATTGTATTAGAACTAAATAATTGAAATGGGGCTCAAAAAAAATTTCATCATTCCATAACCCATGGAAATGGAATGGGTTCATAAACATTTGGTCCATTAATGATAATCATAAACGATATAGACAATGAATAAGGATGGTATCCTTAGATCATATCCCCAGTAATATTTATATAACGTCAATATATTTCATCATAAATGGAAAGTAATTTCGAAGAAGTGCATGGAAAAATTACTAAGGAATATAACCTCTCCATTTTGAAATATATTCTTTTTTATAAATCCATAAAATTATAAAGGAAGACTTTTCTTTGAAAATAACACTATAAAACTTTAATGTAACATTCAATTCAATGATTAGTCCTGATGGTGGGAAGTTATTTTTATATCATATAATTAAAAAAATCCTTCCAAATTTTTTTGAAAAAATTCACAAAATATCTAGACTAGAAAATGACCAAAGATTCTTTTCAAAATGTTCTGTAAAAATTCTTACATGGGTAAAAAATAAATTAAAAAAATTATAGGATAATAATAAAAAAACTTATTAAAATAATTTTTATAAAATATTGATGTGGGGTAAAATATTCCCCAAGGGATAGCTAGATATAAACAATCTTGAATATTGATGAGAATCTGAAATAAAACCTTTACCATATAAAAATATTTTGAATCATAATCCCCATAAAATGACGAATCTAAGATGCGTATGTATATCCCATAATTTTCATGACAATAACCATAAAATAAATTTTTGGATAGTATATAAACCACATAACATAACAACTTATTGTAAACTATTTGTGTCACAGAGAAATAAAAGTCAAATGAAAATACCTTACATTTGTTCAGCCTACCCTTATACGTAATGAAAAACCAACTAATTTGAAATGACTCCTTTAGACATCTTCTTAATGTCTCTACGGTTGGAATTTATGAATCATAAAAACCTCTATAATGTGGATAGGTATTTTGAGAAGGTAAATTGGTATAGGTTAGTCGATTTAGATTACTTAATGTGGTGTAGTAAAGTGATAGAGGATTTTCCCTTTTATAATTGATGTGAGGGGCATGTTGGGAATATCAAAAATGATTAAATTATAATAAATTAATTCTCAATAAAAATGGTTCCAAATGTCAAATAAATGGATAAAGGATAATATTTTGACTATTTAGTATATCCTTTATCCTATTTTAATATTTTTATAATTTTAATGTATTTTAATAAATTATTAATCTCATAAAATATAATTATTTTTAATTTGGACACCTTTCACTAAATTTGACTTAAAACCCATAATAAAAAACTTGAAATTAAAATATAAAACATTAACACAACAATAATATGTTATATTAACCTATTAAATTACAATAATGAATTAAATCCCTCATATTATTTTTATTTTAATATTTTTTAAATCATTTATTATATTTTTTTATTAATTTAAGTAATACTACATTGTTGTTGTATAAGAATTTGTGGTAATTATATAATTACTAAAAATTATAAATAAAATTTTAAAACGAATGAAATTTCATTATAAAACAAATTAATATCAATTTTCATTTCTAATTATATTTTTCTCCCTTTTTTATCTCAGAAGATATATTAAAAAGGGTGAGATTTTGTAACTTTCTTTGATTTAAATAATATGTAATCCATTTTTAGGTACTAGTTAGATTAATCAATGAATTTTAATGAATAAGGTGATGAGAATATAATTTACATTGGTCAATAAATTTAATATTTTTTGACAATTTTCTTACCCATATATTTTGGTTTTAACCCTTAATTAACCCTTTTTCAAACATACCGTGAAATTAAGGGTTTTTACTCTTTGAGGGTCAATATAGTCCCTATTAATTAATTAATAAACCATAAATATAAAATGGTAGATATTATAAACTATTTAATAGTCACTCGTATGAATCCATTATCTTTATAACTTTTATTTAATTTAATAAAATATTATTAATTTTAAATTATCATTAATGTCATCATTTAAAACTATTCATTGGTTTGATTATAATAACATCATGAAAACAAGTGAAAGTCAAAAAAAATATTTTTAATATATTCATAACATGTCATATTAATTTATAAAGTCATTGGATTTTATAAAGTATCTCAAATTATAGTACTTCTAATATTTTCAATATCATTTGTTTTATTTATTCATTAATTTAATAATTGCATTGTCATCACTATAAAAGATTTAATTTATATATTTAATTCCTAAAAAATAAAAATAAATTACCATCATGAAAATAAGTTTATTTTTCTAAAAATAAAAATATAAAATTGTTAAATATGTTTTTCAACTCATATCTATTTAATTAAAAATTAATAAATATTTTATTTTCACTTTTATGGCCTTACAAAAGCATTTTATAATCATTTGGATAAGACACATGTTATTTATTATTTCAAAAAATATTTTATAACCATAAAAATCACATATAAAAATTAATATTTAGAAAAAAAAGTTGAGTGAGGACTTATTCCATCCCAAATATCATATTTAGGTTACCATATTTGACATTTCCAGTGTTGTGTAGGCACTACATCAGCACTGAAATTGGTTTTCATATTTATTATGGAATATTTTATAATTTATCTGTTTCGAATTAGTTATGTATGATATTTTTTCATATTAAAAAATACTTCATTATTTCATATTTTTCATAAATTTATATATTATGTTTATTTATTGTTGATATCATAAAATATGTTATATTTAAAAAAATGTTATTAGTATTTCCAGCCATGATCATGAGAATGAATAAAATAGTACATTCCAATATTAATAGCTATCAATATCTAATTTCAGAAAAAATGATGAACTTGCAATGTGTAAGAGGGGTGCAATATCTCTACTTGAACAAATGAAATGCAATGCATGCAACACATGCACTACGGCCACTCACAAAGATGATTTCCATGGGTCAACTTATGTCACGAACCAACTCGGGTCGACCCTGAACTGGTCACTCGAGCCAATCTGCGACAAGTCCTCAAGCACGCCTCCCCGTACGCCAGAGGCTGCCGACTAGCAGCGAGGGTGTAAGGATAGTCAGTGGGGAGACTATACCCTCTTATCAAAGTATGCAGAACAGTATAACTGAATAAATAATAACAATGGCGAAAGCGGACTAAATAAAGAATAAAGCAGCTGAAAACAGATTTTTGTACAACTAAACAAAAGTGGTAAAAACCAGTTTATACAATGATGAATGCATGACATGTACATGGTACTATGGAAAGAGGTAAACAAAACAGCATGCTTTACAATACAATGCAGAAATAAAGTAAAAGACAGTTATGCCCATCAGGAAACCTCCACGAGCATCCCGAGCTCCCGCTCGGTCCTTTGCTCCTAACTCCAGATACAAGGAATAACACAGTCAAGAGTCCAAGGTCCTCCAACCATGAAAGTCTACTCGGGTACCCCAGTGCAATGGCGGCCCGAGTAGGGTGTCATATATAAATCTCAGTAGGCCGGAACCACCGGTGTATAGCCCACTATAGACAATGATGTATAATTAAACATTGTGTAGGTATTTCCAAACAATAACAGAAAAATATAAACAATAAACACCCATTAAGGTTCCAGAAAGGACACCTGACGGTAATATCTACTTCGACCCATAGCCGGAATAAGAAACTGTTCAAACACAAGTACATCTGTTCAAGCATATAGATACCTTTTATCATTTTGCTCATTTATACTCTTTTTATTCACTTATCATTTCCAAGTTTTCGATGTTCCTTAAGTAATCACTTAACCTAGTACAAGTTTAAACTCATGTTGGAAATCCATTCTTTCTTATCCTTCTTTATTTGATCACATTCCACTCGGGTTTTAATCACATCTATTGTTCCTTTCATAAATCATTATTACCATTCGCTTGGTGTCCAATACCATTGGGGAGGAACGCCGTGTCCAAACCCAGATTTTAAGTCGATCTAGAACGCCATGTCTAGGACCCAAAATCTCATTCGGTGTAGATCGTCATGTCTAACACCCTATATCACAAGCTTGGATAACCATTGGGGAGGAACACCATGTCCAAACCCAGATTTTATGTCGATCTAGAACGCCATGTCTAGGACCCAAAATCTCATTCATTTGTCACTTAATTAATCAATCAACACAGCTCTTATTTCATAATTAATTCTTCACATTTAATTATCCAAATCAGTTATCAACATATCATAATTAATTCTCATAATTATTTATCTTTGATCAACTTTCTGGAATATAATTAATTCATATAACTAAATATATTTCAATGCCAACATCAGTTCATGATTAATTTCCCTCAAACAATTATCTTATCAAAACAAAACAAAACTCAATTACAATACCTCAACCCATAACCAATCCCCCAAAATAATCATCTTAGATAATTTATTTAATTAAAACTCAGTTTAAAGGGGTTTATGCAAAACATGAAATTAATTTAAATACTCGACTGCATTAATTAAACAACAATTAATTTAAAGACTTAACAACATTAATTAAACAGCAGTTAATGTAAAGACTCAACTGCACAATTTAAATAGAAATTAATTTAAAAACTGATAATGGGGCATAAAACAAATTAATTAATTAATTAATTAATTTTTTTAATAAATTACAGGGGCATGGAAAGGGACCCTACCTCAATAAATTTGGCCGAGCCAAGCTTTCTAACTCATTGCAGTCATTCGCGCACATGCGCTTTGACATAAGCGTGCACACACTCAGGGTCCAATGCACATCCCAAAAAACAGAAGTCGCGCCCAAATATTAGTGCGGTAAAGACCTTTGCATATCCAAAATAATCATCAAGAACTCAGATAAATTAATCAACCTTAATTTAAGCGGTGCGAAAAAAATTCGCGGGTTTAAGACACTCACCTGAAACATCGGCGGAAACCACTTCTCACATCACGCAGTCATGTGCACGGGACTTTGACGTGCGTATATATATATATATCACATATATAACATGCATGTATATGACCAAACGTCGGTGAAGAATCGTAAGGGGGGTCGCTCATAGGTTTTCCCAAAAGGGGCTGTCCAAGCCATCTCGCATTGTAATTCGCTGGGGAAGAAGGCTGATGCGCCTTGGGAGGACCAGGAGGAGGCCGACCGTACGTTGCCTTGGAAGGAGGAGAAAGACCTTGCGGAGGAGGGGTCTCGCCGTCCTGAATCACACAGCAAGAGGAGGTCCGGCAATGGGGTGTCCGATTGCGTAGCTTGGTCGCGCGGCAAGGAGATCCGGAGGAGGAACCACGCGCCTGCGCCTTAGGGTTTTGGAGGAAAACGTGATTGAGAAAATGGGGGAAGGAGGAGGAATAAAAGAGGAATAAAAAAATAAAAAAAATAAAAAAAAGGCCATGCGTGGGGGGGGTCACGCCCTGCACAGCGCCCAAATTAAGGGGCAACAAAATATCCCCCTTTTTAACATATACATATACTTCAATATGTATATATATATATATATATATATATATCACAAACTACATATATATCTACATATATATATACATAGTCAACAAAATTTATTAAACCCTCTTTAGTTTAAAAAAAATAAATTAACCAAAAAGAATATTAATAATTTCATTATTATTATTTAACCATGATTAAGATCAAAAATCACCAATGAAAACACGTCATCAAAATAACGCTCGGTTAATTAAATTCCTACGTCAAATTAAATCCACTAATATGCGATATTAATTTTGACGCACTTTCGGTCAAACCGCAACTCCACAATTAATAGCGTTTGACCACCAATTAATTAAATGTGTTTGCACCACATTAAATAATAATAATCTCCCACTATTATTGTTAAACATCCATTAATTTAAATTAATCAAAAATAAACTTAGTTCTGACAACTGCCCAATTGCGTGACTTAACTCGCGCGGTCTAACCGCTCGCGCGCAGTTCGATGTCACCGCTTGAAACGGTTTGTGTACTCAGATCCTCGTTATGAAGCACAGTTTTAAAACTGACATGCCGAAAAAAGAAAAAGTTCAAAAACCTACGCATTTTACCTGCTCTAAAAACACGGTTCGTTACAACCTACCCACCTAAAAAAAATCTTGTCCCCGAGAAGCCTTCTGAAAACAACGAAAACATTACCCGACCTACAAGGGTCATGAAGTTTCATTCAACCGGTCGCATTGCGTTTCCAACACCCAATGCACCTTTAACCATTTTCCTATGAAAACCGCATTTAAGCCTTTACAACTCGAGCCAACGTTCACGCTACAACTGAAACATCAATGTAGAGCTTACATCTGAGACCATTATAGGGACCTCAAACCAAGAAAACAGTCGAATAACGATCGACCAACAAAATTGGTCAAGCATGATTCCCTCAAAAGACATCGCCAAACTGTAAAATCACACTCTCCTTTAAACCGACGACGTGCTTTTAAAACTGCTCCATTATCAATCACACGTACACCGATGTCCTTACACGACCTCTGGTGATATTCTCAAGTCAAGCCATCATAAGACTATTATGAAAAATATTGTGCCTCAGCACAAAGCGTAACTACAAGAAACTGTGCATCCCATGCACAACCAGAATGAGATTACGAAACAAACCCACAGCTTTTAAACTTTAGCGCGGCGTATAACCGACACTATCTTAGTGTATCAAAGACGACATGAAGATGGGGGACATGCTCGTCTCATCCAGCAGAGTACACTAAGATTAAACCAAGGTCGCTGAGATGATCATTCGGACCAACTCTGATGCCTATACCACCCGAGGCATTCTTATACGTCCATGCTTAACCACTGAAACTCTCCCCGCACTAACGGAGTTTCTAAAGTGTTGTGCATACAGCCAACCTTATCAAATTTGTGCTGACAAACAAGTACCAACGTGTAAACCGAAACAGATGCGGCACTACCCCCCTTAGGAGTGTCCATGTCATCGCAAGAACTAGCTGCTCACCGGCACACTATTTTTGAAACACTTTAACGCAAAGGTGACGTTCCTCGAACTACGATCACCACATCGTAAGCTCACACCGAAAACAAGGCAACTCAAGCTCTAAGGGTACTACCTAGCACGAGCTAGTCCCTTACGAAGCACACACGTCGACCCTAACTCTTGTTCACGCAAAACAAGGATTACTAGGCTCAAAAACCCCTTTCCATTTTATCCATTTCAGTAATTCATTTCATCCTTTAATAATTTGAAAGAAGATTTTAACAAACCCACAAGTACTATTTCACAACAATGTACTTGGTTTTCAAACAACACCCCAGGGGAAAAACAGGCAAGTTGTAACAAACTTCCTCTTCAACATTTAACATTTAAACTTTAGCAGCCATCTTTTAAAAAGTTCAAAAACATGATTTACCATTTTCCCAATTATAAGGCGCCCATACACCTTATAATGGAAAATTAGCTCTGTTGTAATCGCAACCAACAATTTCAGCCAAAGCAACCAAGCGCTTGCCAGCAAGCTAACAATCCACTACAAACAACTGACACAAAGCAACAAGCTAAAATCACTAAAACATGCTATAACACAGAGCATGACACACAAGCAAGATAGAAAACATGACATGTTATCACCCAAACATGTTAAACATCACTGAAACATTCTTTCTAAAGAGGCGTGCTAAATAAATCCAGGCATGAAATATTTTCAAGGCACACAATCAAAATCAGCAGGCATTCTACTAATGCCACTACATGGCATGGCACATATGCATGACATGTGAATCTCTAAGTGCCTAATATGATGCATGCAATGCGATTTCCTTGACAAATCAACTCAGGGAAAATTTTCAAAACCTTTTCATAAACAAATAAGCCATGGAAAGTACAACATTCACCCAAGGTGAAATCATATCAACAGTAATAGCAAACAGCATGAACATCAATTCCCAGCCCAGACCACTTGGTCATTTCCCGTACATGGGGTGATCAGTCCCAAGCACGGCTATTAACCCAAGCGCCGACACATTCCTAGTCTCCTGTCTACCATCCCTGAAACAGTAAGATAAAGGAAAAGAATGAACACTGGAGCTCTGATACCATTTTCTCACGAACCAACTCAGGTCGACCCTGAACTGGTCACTCAAGCCAATCTGCGACAAGTCCTCAAGCGCGACTCCCCGTACGCTAGAGGCTGCCGGCTAGCAGTGAGGGTGTAAGGATAGTCAGTGGGGAGACTATAAACTCTTATCATAGTATGCAGAACAGTATAACTGAATAAATAATAACAATGGCGAAAGCAGACTAAATAAAGAATAAAGCAGCTGAAAACAGATTTTTGTACTACTAAACAAAAGTGGTAGAAACCAGTTTATACAATGATGAATGCATGACATGTACATGGTACTATGGAAAGAAGTAAACAAAACAGCATGCATTACAATACAATGCAGAAATAAAGTAAAAGACAGTTATGCCCATCGGGCAACCTCCACGAGCATCCCGAGCTCCCGCTCGGTCCTTTGCTCCTAACTCCAGATACAAGGAATAACACAGTCAAGAGTCCAAGGTCCTGCAACCAAGAAATTCTACTCGGATACCCCAGTGAAATGGCGGCCCGAGTAGGGTGTGAGATATAAATCTCAGTAGGCCGGAACCACCGGTGTATAGCCCACTATAGACAATGATGTATAATTAAACATTGTGTAGGTATTTCCAAAAAATAACAGAAAAATATAAACAATCAACACCCGTTTAGGTTCCAGAAAGGACACCTGATGGTAATATCTACTTTGACCCATAGCCGGAATAAGAAATTGTTCAAACACAAGTACATCTGTTCAAGCATATAAATACCTTTTATCATTTTGCTCATTTATACTCTTTTTATTCACTTATCATTTCCAAGGTTTCCATGTTCCTTAAGTAATCACTTAACCTAGTACAAGTTTAAACTCATGTTGGAAATCCATTCTTCCTTATCCTTATTTATTTGATCACATTCCACTCGGGTTTTAATCACATCTATTGTTCCTTTCATAAATCATTATTATCATTCGCTTGGTGTCAAGTACCATTGGGGAGGAACGCCATGTCCAAACCCAGATTTTAAGTCGATCTTGAACGCCATGTCTAGGACCCAAAATCTCATTCGGTGTAGATCGTCATGTCTAACACCCTATATCACAAGCTTGGATAACCATTGGGGAGGAACACCATGTCCAAACCCAGATTTTAAGTTGATCTAGAACGCCATGTCTAGGACCCAAAATCTCATTCATTTGTCACTTAATTAATCAAACGACACAGTTATTATTTCATAATTAATTCTTCACATTTAATTATCCAAATCAGTTATCAACATATCATAATTAACTCTCATAATTATTTATCTTTGATCAACTTTCTGGAATATAATTAATTCATATAACTAAATATCTTTCAAAGCCAACATCAGTTCATGATTAATTTCCCTCAAACAATTATCTTATCAAAACAAAACAAAACTCAATTACAATACCTCAACCCATAACCAATCCCCCAAAATAATCATCTTAGATAATTTATTTAATTAAAACTCAGTTTAAATGGGGTCATGCAAAACATGAAATTAATTTAAATACTCGACTGCATTAATTAAACAACAATTAATTTAAAGACTTAACAACATTAATTAAAACACAGTTAATGTAAAGACTCAACTGCACAATTTAAATAGAAATTAATTTAAAAACTGATAATGGTGCATAAAATAAATAAATTAATTAATTAAATAATTGTTTTAATAAATTACAGGGGCAAGGAAAGGGACCCTACCTCAATAAATTTGGCCGAGCCCAGCTTTCTAACTCATTGCAGTCATTCGCGCACATGCGCTTTGACATAAGCATGCACACACTCGGGGTCCAACGCGCATCCCGAAAAACAGAAGTCGCACCCAAATATTAGTGCGGTAAGGACCTTTGAATATCCAAAATAATCATCAAGAACTCAGATAAATTAATCAACCTTAATTTAAGCGGTGCGAAAAAATTCGCGGGTTTAAGACACTCACCCGAAACATCGGCGGAAACCACTTCTCACATCACGCAGTCATGTGCACGGGACTTTGACGTGCGTATATATATATATACATATCACATATATAACAGGCGTGTATATGACCAAACGTCGGTGAAGAATCGTATGGGGGGGCGCTCATAGGTTTGCCCGAAAGGGGCTGTCCAAGCCATCTCGCACTGTAATTCGCTGGGGAAGAAGGCTGATGCGCCTTGGGAGGACCAGGAGGAGGCCGACCGTGCGTTGCCTTGGATGGAGGAGAAAGACCTTGCGGAGGAGGGGTCTCACCGTCCTGAATCACGCAGCAAGAGGAGGTCCGGCATTGGGGTGTCTGATTGCGGAGCTTGGTCGCGCGGCAAGGAGAGCCGGAGGAGGAACCACGTGCATGCGCCTTAGGGTTTTTGGAGGAAAACGTGATTGAGAAAAGGGGGGAAGGAGGAGGAATAAAAGTGGAATAAAAAAAAGAAAAAAAGAAAAAAAAGGCCATGCGTGGGGGGGGTCACGCCCTGCCCAGCGCCCAAATTAAGGGGCAACAGAATATCCCCCTTTTTTAACATATATATATACTTCAATATATATATATATATATATCACAAACTACATATATATCTACATATATATATATACATAGTCAACAAAATTTATTAAACCCTCTTTATTTTAAAAAAAATAAATTAACCAAAAAGAATAATAATAATTTCATTATTATTATTTAACCATGATTAAGATCAAAAATCACCAATGAAAACGTGTCATCAAAATAATGCTCTGTTAATTAAATTCCTACGTCAAATTAAATCCACTAATACGCGATATTAATTTTGATGCACTTCTAGTCAAACCGCAGCTCCACAATTAATAGTGTTTGACCACCACTTAATTAAATGTGTTTGCACCACATTAAATAATAATAATCTCCCACTATTATTGTTAAACCTCCATTAATTTAAATTAATCAAAAAAAACTTTGTTCTGAAAACTGCCCAATTGCGCGACTTAACTCGCGCTGTCTAACCGCTCGCGCGCAGTTCGATGTCACCGCTTGAAACGGTTTGTGTACTCAGAACCTCGTTATGAAGTGCGGTTTTAAAACCGACATGCCGATAAAAGAAAAAGTTCAAAAACCTATGCATTTTACCCGCTCTAAAAACACGGTTTGTTACAACTTATGTGAAAACAATAGATGAATATGCCTTATAAACTATGGGTATAGGAAATATCTAGACCACCCCTATTTAATTCCACTACTACTCTAGGGATAAGGAATGAAACCAACAAAAATTCAAATGACTTAGGTTTTTTCCCTCTACTCACAACACTTCTTCTGTAAAATCTAGGAAACTACCCACTTTCCCAAAGGCTTTTCAGGACGAGGCATAGGCCAAGATTACTAACCCTAATAAAATTCATTCCATGACCTTGGAATCTGTAAAACATGTAAATGAAATACACCCTCTATACCGGGTCCTATGGAAATACAAGAAAATATTGACTCCACAGAGCAGATATAGTGTCTTTCATCTGATCTAGGAACTATCAAACATCAAGACACAACTACATTATGGGATCAAGGTACACCCTTTCCTCTTTCTAAATTTTTTTCCTTTGATGGTACACAATCAATTTATAGTGATAATTGTTCTAGGGATACTAGAAATTTGTTGTCAAACTTAAATGACAGTTATTTGATGATATGTAATAAGAACTCTACAGACTCAACTATGAATTCTTCAATAAATGAATCTACTTAGAAGAACCATGTCATATCTAACATGAATATTACCATACCACTAATATTAAGAATGCTCAAAATGGAAGAAGGTATTATTGAAATAAAAGTTCGGGAAAAAAAGAAAAAGGTTAGTTCTAAATATAAATTTATGTTTAAATGAATATTATATTTCAGAATTGTTAGGGTATTTTCAATTCGGATAGGTTCACTATTCTGAAAAGAATGGTTGAAAATCATTATCCTATGTTATTTTCTCTTACTGAGCCAAAAATCACCCTTTCTTACAAATACTCTCATTTTTTTCAGCATAATTATGCTTTTACTATTGTAATAAAAAAAACCTAAAATGCTGAATCTCTATGGATTTTTTCACACTATTACTTAAAGAATGTTTGTATTTTCAATGAATCTGACCATATTTGTACATATAACTTTAATACGGATGGCACACACCTCTTCTTCTATTTTTAATTCTAATAATATATACCATGTAAGGAGAACTCTATGGAATAACCTTTCGTATCTAAGAACTAATATTAATTCTCCTTGGTTTCTTATTGGAGACTTTAATTCCATTCTCAACTAATGTGATAAAATTAGACCATCTCATGATTCTATTTCCACAAGATAATTTAAATCATTGAATAAATATAACAATCTCATTGAAATTAATCTCACTGGTGATAAATACACTCGGTATAGAAGAAAATAAAGTAGAGTGGGTTTCTCCAAGGTCGATAGAGCCTTCTCCAATGTCCCTGCATTAGATAAATGAGACACTATCTCCAGCACCAATTTTTAGAGGTAGAACTCTAACCATCACCAAATCCTTATCGATGTCTCCACAAAAGATATGAAACCATATTTTCCTTTGCGATTTAATAATGTGTGGTTCTATGATATTGATTTAACTAATTTTATGCTAAACTATTGTTCTCCTATGTCACACAATAATGATTACATTTCCTATAATTTCCAATTAAAACATCTCAAGAAGCCTATCAAAACATGGCTCAACTCCAAAGCCAAACAGATTAACAATGATATCCTTCATATTGAGGAATAACTCAATGATCTACAAAAAAATAACACTAGATCGAACCTCAATACTAATCTAACTCAAGAAATAAACATTGCTGTTTAACTGAAAACGTTTCTGACTTTAAATGAAAATATGAGGACATAAGCATTCAAAGACAAAGGGTAATCATATGGTGAAAAAATACTATGTTATATAATTAAATTCAAAGATTCAGGAAGGCTTTCATGCCATTAACCATTCTAAAATATGGGGAAAAGGTTCTTAACAATGAATATGACATTGATCATAATATGGTATCCTACAATGAATGCATCTTCAATGGTCCTAACATTAACAAATACCTCCTTCTTTCCGTCATTCCTAAAGTGAGCACGGATCAGGAAAACACATTCCTTCTCAACACTCCACTAAATCATGAAATCAAAGACACTATAATTAGTCTGAATCTTGATAGTGATCTGGGTCTTGATGGCTTTAATAATGGTTTCTTACAACATTATTGGGATGTTATTCATGTAGTTGTTTGTAATCTTGTCAAATCCTTTTTTTATAATGGTTTTCTTCCTCATGCGCTTAATTCCCAGTTTCTCAACATGATCAAAAAAGTTGAAAATGTCTCTGATATTCTCCTATTTAGACCCATTGAGCTTATTAACACTCTTTATAAAATCACCACTAAAATAATTGCCAAATGACTTTCTACTATTATAGACAAAAGTGTCTCATGGAACCAATTTGGTTTATTATGGGTAGATCTATTTATGACAACATCTGTCTTGCATGTTAGTGTGTGAATAACATGAATAAAGATAATAGATCGGGTAATATTGTTATTAATGTTAACATTAGAAAATATTTTGACACCATTTATTGGAGTTTTATCTTCAATGATCTTTAAGGACTTGGTTTTAGTTCCTCTTTTATCACTAAAACCATAACTCTGTTCAACTCAACGTCTATCTCCATTTTTATCAATGGATATCCCAACAACTATTTTAAATGCACCAAATGTGTTAGGAAATGTGACCACCTCCTTGACATTCTATTCTTGATAGTGGAAGACTGTCTTAGTCCTTTGATCACCAGTTTGGTGGGCCAGAATAAGTTGAATCTCATCCATGTCTCTGAGAATGTGAATCATCCTACTAAACTTTTTAATGATGACAACATCATCCTTTTCCTTGAATAAATAGTATCTTTTTATTGATTTTGAAACTCAAAACCGCAAAGTAAAAAATCAAGAAAATCCACAAGGAGTTATGAAATAATGGAGGCCCAAGGCATCATTAAAAACAAAGTTGATTCCATCATATGGAAATGAACCTATATTAAGGAAGAAAGAAACATCTTGGAGAGAGGAAGCCTGTGATGCCAAGATGTCCACAACTATATTCCCCTCTCTCCAAGTGTGAGTGATCTCTGTATGAGTGCCCATGATCTGTTTACACTTTCTAATGAGAAATTCTATGTTCCATTGACAACTTACACTAACAAGAAAGGATTTTTCAATGATCAATAATTCCATTTCCACTACCTCCAAGTTGATATTCTTTTGGTCACTTAACTCCAAAACTATAACCAACGTCTTTTCCTCATCCTGAAAAACATATCATATACCATAGAAGGCCTAAAATGCAGAAACAATAGACCCCCCTCAAATCCCTAATAACTCCACCACCTCTCATATCTCCCCTTAACAAAGAACCATCTATATTGAGTTTGAACCCAGTTCTAGGGGGAAGCCAATGAACCCAGTTACCTTGACTTATCTGCCTAATCTATTTGGATACACCTATATTGAGAATCATAAAGGACTGATCACCTTTGCATTCAATACACACAGTAACCAAATCCATCAAGGTGTTCATCATTTTGATAATGATTCTAGTTCGAGTTCCAGAAATGTTCTTTTGCTGAGCCTCATTCCTAGCTTACCAAATTACCCATCATCTGGACATATGGATGATTGTAGGTCCTTTTCTCTCTAGACTAATCTCACCAGTGCCACTGAACCACTGATTGGGAGTACTCTCCTACATTATGTCATGATCAAATCCCCTAGATAAATGACCAAAAACCTACCAGGTCCAACGATCCCAATCGCTATCAAAGAATAAATGATCCATCAGTTCTTATTTGTGTAAAACAACACTAGCATATGGAGGCCACGAAAACTCCCATGAAAAGGATATTATCATCAGAAGGTAAAGTGTTGTTCCTCACATTCCATAGCATGAAATTATACTTCGGGGAAATCCCCTTTCACCACAGAGTCTCCCCCCACTGATCACCAATACATGGGTCCCTCCTCACAGCAGCATATGCCTTAATAGAGAAAGTGACCGATGAGGATCCCATGAAAATGAGCCTATCAAAATCCTCACTAAAGATTATTTCATTGAATAAAGAACAAGGGGTATCATAAGGAATGGAATGAAGAAAAATTGTGTGTTTAAATGCTTCTATAAAATAAATATCTAGTGTATTGAAACCTGGAAATGACAGCCTTCCTCCCCCCAATCCCAACACCAGAAATTCACCTCTTATCTCCCCACCATCCATCTAATATAAGGATGAAAAACCTCAGTATATAGGTAGATCAGCTTCCATATCCTTGAGGGTTGAGGCATGTGCACAACCAAATCCAAGCCATATTTATCTTTCATGAGTGTTCCCCACAAAGTATATCATTCTATATCCTCGCATGCATTTTTTCATGCATCCCTTACATGATCTATGATACACTCTACATGTTGATACCCCCAGCAGCTATGGATCTGGTCAGATGCTTCCCAAAAGCCCAATGGTGTCTACCTTCATTCTATCCATCCTATATAAAAAACTCCATAATCCTTTCTATATTGGAAACCACTATTTTGGGAGCCTTCAAAGATTATTGGAGATTCATGTGGATAGAGACAAGGAAATTATTAACCAAAGTTTTGTGTCCTCTAAATGATAGGAACCTATTTTTCTAGTTATAATTGGGCCCCATGATCTTTCCCACAATCTTATAAAAATGATGAATTAAATGAGAGTTGGGACTTACTAGTGCCCCTAGATACTCCATAGGAAAGGAACCATGCCTCGTACTCAATGTGGCTTCCAGGATCATAACACTCTTGACCGAGTGTTTCTTAGAAGAATAATATAATCTTTTCTCCAGATTCCCTGTCTGACCACTCTATTTACAATACTCTTCAAGAAACTCATTCATTCCATTCATTGATCTCCTACTGCCATAATAAATAGAATATTATCGTCTTCAAACATCACGTGCGAAATAACCTTTGAGGCAAACCAATTCAGATATGGAAGAACATTACCCATGATCATACCCCTTTTAATATAGAAGCTAAGAACTTTTTGAGAGAGAATAAATAGAGTGGGGGATAGGGGATCCCCCTATCGAAGAGTATAAAAAGACTTGAAGAAGCCAAACCACTTTCCCATTAATGAAGTAGATATCCATGTCGAGATAAAGCAGCAAAAAGTAAGTCATGGGTCCAATTAGAGAACCCCATGAAAGTCAAAACCTTTAAAATGATTCCCCATTCTATCCTATCAAAGTCCTTACTCTTATTATGTTTGATATCCAGGTTTTTCTCGTATTTCTTGTTATCTATCCCACTAATAATTTCTTACACCACCCCAATCACACTCTAAATAGATCTCTCTTTGATGAAGTCATGCTCTTCTGCAGCCATCCAGGTGTTAAGGTGAGGAACTAATCATCAATTTATGATACTAAAATGAACCTTGTAAGTCATGTTACAAATGATTATGGGCCAATAATGCTCCACTGATTTGAGGTTACTCACATTCGGTATCAACACCATCTTAGTTTCACTATATATAATAGTAAGGTGACCTCCCAGAAAATAATCCTGCACTACTCTTACCAAGTATCCTTTGAAAAGATCCCATGCATCCATTTAAAAAGAACTAGGTATTTCATATGGACCTAGTGGAATCTCTAGGAACAAAGTCCACACTGCCTCTCTCACTTCATCCTCATCCGGAAGCCTTTGCAAGCACTCATCATTCTCCACTGTAACACTGCTTGGAACATCCTCGAACAAATTCGAAAATTCACTCGAATAGACATCTAACATATTAGGATTAGGTCATGCCAATAAGACTTTTATACTATCATCATCCATTGTCCCAACTTTTTACCAATCATTGGAGTAATAACCATCCACCCTGAGTATATTTGGCTGGTGCAATTACCTCCTCTATTTAATACAGGCATGAAAATAGCTATTGTTCTATTCCCCCTCTCGAAGCCACCTAACACGAGATCCCTCTATTGAAACCCACTCTGGTCTTAATAAAACATCAGAAAGCTAACCCTTCATAGCCCTTAGTTTAATAAATAACATTTCATTCCACTCTTGCTCCTAGCTAGACTCAAGGCAATGAACCTCCTTACGGATCACATGCAACTCCTGATCCTGGGCAGGAAGAGACCTCCTCCACCTTTGTAATAGTTTCTAAAGCCACATGATTTTATTATGTAAGGATATCCATTGATTTACTATGTGAGTACAGTTCAAAGCTTCCCTAACCACATCTATGAAACTAATTTCTTCCACCCTCATCCCAGAAAAAAGACTGTAGACGTCTCTCGAAGCTCTGAAATTATTATCAAGCTACAGTAGTTAATGGTCGGATAAGCACCGCTCCATGTGAGTTAGCTTCACGTCTAGGAAAAGAGACATAGTAGCCTCTATCATCAAACACTGATCAGCATTACACAAAGTACTCCTTCCAACCCTCTAATTGTTACTCCAAGTAAATCGATCACCCTCATAACCCGCATCCATAAGTCATGTTCTCACCATAAATGAAACAAGGGCCTGTCTTGCACTCCTTAGAAATTCACTTCCCACTTGTTTCTTCTCTATAGAAATAATAATATTAAAATACCCTCTAAAAAACCAATGGTTATAATCATTAACAAGGACTTCTAAATCATCCCATAAGACCTCTCTTTTCAAGGAGATGCATTTAGCGTTGATGAAGGAGAACAAAAACCTAAGCACCAACGAAAATTTTATTAGAGATGTAGTAGTCCAAAATTCTGAGCATTTCGAATGAAACATGGTCCTTCCAAAATTTCCATATATGAGAGTTTGGAGGGTTTCCATGCATACATCCACTGGTCTTATGCTTCTGAGCATACTCATAAATTTTGTTAGATGCCTATTTTGGATCAAAGATAACCTCCATAGAAACCGAGTGATTGAAGAGTTTATTAACATTGAAATCAGCCTTCACTTGTTGCCCCAACCCTCGGGTGTTCCGGATCAAATCATTAAACATTGAAACAAAGATGTTTGGATTTGGCCTTATACATCTGGCCTTTTAAGGGAGTAGATAACTAAAGGGATCTTAACGTATTAATCATGGACTGAGAGTGGGTAAGCATGGCGCTCTGAACCTTCTGGTGGATGGCCTCTAACGTGCGAGATCTACTCGGCCTTACCCTGGGATCGATCTCCTAAGAAACAACAGGAGACATAGGAGCTGAGACTAGAGGGAAATACAATGCCATCGGAGCTTGCAACATGAAATTATGTGGCACCATCGTCAGAGACGACGAAGGAAGAGGTGGAACAACACTGGATATGAAATGTTGAAAAATAATCCACTTATTTAGACCCCAGATCCATCTAGGGAAGTTTAGGAATACTAATGCGGGATGTGACCCATAGAACCAATAGATAAGTCTCTTCCATAAGTGGGCTTGCTCCACAAAATTGAAAACATTACTGACCTACTTCTCCTTGGTTGAAAATAATCAACTCTCTGCTAAAATATAAAAGGTCGAGCGGATGGGTACCATAAAAAGACTCCTTTGGAGTCTTAGTGGGAGGGGAGACAACCATCCCTTTTCCACGGTCATTGAATCTTGAAGAGGGCTGCGATGACGAGAAACACCCAGTGGATCTCGGAAACTTCTCAGACACCTGCCCCTAGGCAATGTGAAAAACCTACACAGAGTGCCTAGAAATATGGCAGAACGAGCAGTAATGGGGGAAAAATGGTAGATCAACGCTTCATGATGATCCTACATCCCTGCAATTGGAATCACAACATGGGTTTGAAGCGGTTGGGAAATATCCAACTCAACACTAATCTTCGCAACCGAAAACTCCAAAAAACAGAGCATCCTCTCATCCACAAAAAGGTAACACCCCATAAAGTACCCTATTACCTTCAAGAATAAATCAGACATAAGAGGCATCGGAAGACCATGGATTGATATCCAGATCACCGCGAGAGTTTTCTCTCTCCCAGAATGAACATCCATCGACCAAGGAGTTAGAGAAAAACACAAGCACCCCACCCATCTAGGAAATCTTCTCTACACTCTAATAAAATCATCCAAGTAGTCTAGGATGATGTAGAAAGCCTTCTAATCCATGATCGACTCCGAGGATGGAAATTCAAGATACCACTATTTGATGCAGACCTGGAAGACTGTGAGGGAAGGTTTATTTGTGCCAAACCTCCGAACTATGGTCCATTGGAGACTACATGCAGTCGCCTCAAAGTAATCCACACTGAACTCCAAGACAGGGCACCCATCGTCTGAAACAGAAGAAGAAACCATGGGATCTGGCGGCCCCCCATGAATAGGATAGCAGATCTGAGGAGAACTCATAAGAACATATTTCAAGGAGAGAGGAGGAGGGTGATACAATCCCACAACAGGCGCCTGAGGACCAAAAATATAAGGAGAACCATTCTCGGAGATTGTCGAAACAACGATAGAGATAATTGCAAGAACACATGAAACCATAGTAATGATATAGAAGAAACATTATTATCCTCAAAACAGCCCTTCTCACACTATGAAGATGTTTTTAGTCAATCCATTAGTTAGAACAAATCTTGCATCCTCTTTAAGAGGTACTATCCTCCCAGTAAGAAATGTAACATTATCAGTTACTTAGGTATGAAAGAAGGTACACTACATTTCACTTACCATGGTGTTCTTATTTTTTGGGGTAGACCAACATCTTTCCACTTGGAAACTATATGTTAACAAGTTCAAACCATCTCTCTTCCTTGAAAGGTAAATTTCTATATATGGAAGGTAAGACACTCCTTGTAAAATCCACTATTATCTCAAAGATAGTTTACTCCATGATGGTCTATAAATGGAATGTTGGTCTTATAAAAAAATGAATACCACTATAATGAATTTCATATAGATTGGTAGTATTTTAGAATGAACGCTTGCAACTGCCCCCTGGTCAACTTTTTGCAGGCCCATTGAGAATGGTGGTATTGGCATAAAAAATAAAGAAAAATTAATGAATCCCTTCAAGCTAGACTCACTTGGAACCTTTTTCACAATACCTTTTTAGCTATTACCTTCATCGAAAATGGATTTCTTGACAAAAATAAGATGGGGAATTCTAATTTCATTAACACTTCTATATGTCTATCCATCAAACAATATTTCTCCAATATCATGAATATTTCTAGATGGATGGTCTCTAGAGGCTCCTCCATGAAATTCTGGTCGGATAACTAGATGTCCACACATTTATTTTCAGGATATCTCGTGATAAAACCCCTAAGAGTGCCAACTTCTCTAATAGAGAAATTCTAAACTCTCAACTCGATCACCTCCCTGATACTATTATAAATTTCATAGAAAACTACTCCTTCACACAAACTAATTATTTCTTAATTTGGGAACCTACTCACAATGGTATCCTTAACTCAAAAACATTCTACAATAATTATTTCTTTAACTCTGAAAGTGAGTACAGTTGGATAAAACATTTCAACATGCCTTTGTTAAATCCTTCAAGATTCAATATCATATAGCGACTTTCTCACAATAGAGTTCCCACAGAGATTTTCCTTTAGTATTTTGGAATCCATATCTGCTCTAAGTGAAAAATTATATAATCAACACAGATAAGATGGTAACCTCCTCTTTCTTTCTTGGGCTAATTCTTCATCTCTTTGGAACTATATTCTTGACATTTTTGACTGAAGATGGTTGATTCTTGATGTAACAAACCATGTATTTAATGAATATAACATTTTCATAATTACTAATATTTTTGAATTAAATATTAAGTTAACTTTAATGGGTATTATATGTTTGATGGAATACCTGACACGCAATAATGGGCTTCTCCAAAATCTCATGTTGCACACAAGGCTGAGTCATACTAAAAACTAATAATATAATTTCATTATATTAAATGGTAGTTAACACCTAGCAGTTCTATTGGAGGGAGTTAATAGAACGAATAATATTATGATTGAACATATTTTTTAAATGTATTTACATTAATCAAATAAAATTTAGAGGCTTAAAATTAGAATGATTCTGATTTTAAGCATGAAATACTCTAATATTCTTTGAAAGTCCAATTTACCACATTTTGATGGAGAACCCTTTTTAAATATAGTTTTTCTCAATTTTATATGTGCCATTTGAAAAAATAAACATCATTCATAGAATTAGGACATCAAAATTTTTTCGGATAAATTAATGGTATTTTTCTGATAAAGTTCCTATTTTTAACGAATAATGAAAAAAACTACATTTTATGTCAAAAATGTATTTTCATAAAATTTATTAATATGACTAATAATTTCCAATAAAATGGGTTTAAAGTGTAATTAGAATATATTTTTATCAGATAATCCAATGTTGGTCATTGGATGTAATTTCACATTGAAATTAGACAAAAACACATATCAATCTTTTGGAACTTTTTACTTCTTAAAAACAAACTTTTTGGTTTTGACAATGGGAATTAATTTTAAATTAATTTCTGAAACTTCTATGTTATGAATTTTTAAAATTTATTCCATATTTGGAATCATATGGTCCAAATTATGAAAATTGGTACCTTTTAATTTTAGTCATTATTAATTGTAACTCTTGTAAATATTTTAGTTAACATGGTTAAAGGGTAAATCTGGTAAATAAGGGTAAAAATTAATATTATAGTGACATTAAATTACCCTAACACAAGTACTAACCCTATTTAATGAGATATTTATGATCATGGGAATCCATGGGTTGATTTTAGGACCCCATGAATCCACTTTTGTGTGAAAATGTCATTTAATTTCTTTTTTAATTTATAGTTAATGAAAATATAACCTAAACATGTATATATTTTCTAAAACAATTTTTATATGGGGTTATTTAAGTCATATCTTTGACTATGAATAGTAATTAAAAAGATAAAAATATTTCCTACATAATTTCATTTTATTTTTAATTTTAATGCATCAAATAAATAAGTTTATTTATGTTACAATGATGACATAGTGATTACCTCATTAATGAATGTTTTAAATAAATGAGATTATAAATATTAGAATAAAGATATTTTGAAACTTTTTATACAATCCAAATTGACATAAATAAATTTTTTAAATAAATTTATATTTTATTAAATGATATTATAGTCATAAAAATATAATATTAGTAAAATTAAAATATATGATGTTAATAATGTCATTAATTATCCATTTTTTGGTCTCTTGGAATTTAAATGTAACTACGGTAACCATATATTATGAATATAGAAGAAGACTGGGTAAAAGTTATATAAGTTTACTAAGGGTTAAAGCTAAACGATAAGGTTAATTTTGTGACCTAAACTTGTCTAAAACCCATTTTAAAAGATTATTTCTAACCATGATCATATTATCTTATAAATATATCACTTTTTTGTTATTATAATTTTTAAATCTATTAATAATAACATAATACTTGCAAAACATTCTTAAAGTGCCCCTCCTCCATCTTATAAAAGGACACCACCTCTAACCCATTATTGACAACTCTCAGGCCCCATTGGCTCATCCAAACTCTTCTCAAAGAATCTACCAACGTCCCTATATTCATACTATAATCCATCCCCTATGAAGAAGTAAAATGAATAAATCCCTTCAGCATAAATCAAAAAAGTTACCCGATTTGAGGTAATGTCTTCTCTAAGGATTCATTTCATTATTTTTCCTTCTCCACTCCCTATGATATTCTTATTCTTTGTTAAAATAATAACACCAGTATCCTCAATATAGTCATATTATTTTATGATATGCATTCGAACTAAACTTACACACACCTCCGTCTAATGGGTATAAAATATACAGTTTCTGTAGATGGCGAACTACTGCCTCACGAAATGATGATTGTTCAATCTCCTCCTACAACCTCTCATGGTGGCCATTATGATAGAACTATAATTATATATGATATATATGATATTTATTTTAACTCTATGTTTCTGTAATTCTCATTTAGAACATAACTTTATACTTTTCATGTTGTAAAAATGAGATAATTTCATTTGAGGAAGTGCGGACTACCGGCCCTCAATGTGATATGACTCGTTCATGATATACATGGAAAACATAAAGTATGGAATTAATTAAACTATGTAACATATATAAAATATATAAAATATATATTATAATTTAATTGTAATATTCCTATGTATCATTTATTTTATATTCCTTTAAATATGAAAAAGAAATGGATGTAGCGTTCATGCGCAAGTATGGCTTACCATCTTCATGAACAGTGAAATTAATTTCTTATATCCAAATCAAATAGACTATTAAAAATACATATATACAATATATACTAGATATATATGATATCTAAATCATTAATATCACTCTTGATAAAATTTACTTTTGAGCACACGGTGAATTTGTAGTTATAACAAGTTTATTTTTGACTCAAGTTCTGAACATCAACAAAATGTTTGATATGAACCCAAATAATTAACTAATTTTTATATAAAGTTAATAAGTGATATAAAAGGAAAAATAAACTTGAAAAAATTTCTGAATCAAGAATAAATTATCTTATTTTTATTATTCATGATGAACAACAAACATACAAGACAAGCAGGACTCAAGGTAAGGGACTTCGTCTCAATATCATTTAATTGGGGAATGTTTTGATAATATACACCTCTTTCTATTATAGGGTTTATATAAAACCCATTTAATTTTACATTCATTCAAAGGAAATATTCTTTCTACGAAGCGTTTTTCTAAATGAAAAAAGGAATTTTTTTTAACGTACACTAGGACAACAACCTTTTCGCCATCATGAGCATTATTTGATATTTGGATTCCTTAATAATCAGTGATGTTTTTAAATAGAAAATAAATTCCATATACACTTTTTACATATTTTTGTATTGAATATGGGTTTGAAATTGGATTTACCATTTCAATATCTTGATATTATTTCTTGTGATTGCAAATGAAATTTTATGTTTGAAATGTAGATATTTGCAATCTTTTATGTGTGATGATTATATAATGGTACATGGAAATTTGATGGGTGGTTAAGTGATAAACAAAATTATGGGTGGTTTTGTGATAATATAAGGATGGTTGGTTATGTTATAACCTCTAATGAATTGGGTATGGATGTCCACCGTATACATATTCCATTTGTAAGAATGATTTGTGGAAGTAGATTGTATGGTTATTCCATTTAATTATGATTATGTCCCAAATTTACATTTTACATGTTATGTGTAATTTATATGGGTTATATGGTTATATTTTGGTTACAAAAAGATATGAAATTAGCTTTTATTCAGTGTAGATTATTTGCAACTTCATAATGGTGAAAAGTATTACTTATGATATATTATTCAGGGTTTACATGTTGTTTTGAAAAACTAACAATTTTACTTCATTGTGTATCCATTACATATCATTTTAAGATCATCCCAATTTTTGAAATGTTTGTCAAAGGATATAAATATGAATAGGGTCAAAAATTGGATCAATGAAAATTCATGTTGTGAAAATCATGGAACTAAACATGTCTCTTTTTATAGAGTTTTTGTTTCATGAAAAAAATAGATAGTGAGTAGAAGTGTCTAATTTTAATATTCAAGTTTTTATTTATAAGTTATGACATACTTCTCTAAAGCTATAAACCTGAAAAGATCCTCAATGTAAATTATTAACATAATTCATGATTATGTAATGTTTAAGGACAGGTCCTTATAGTTGGTATCTGAGGTCGGTTTAGATAACTTGTTGAGTTAGATTTTATTAATAGAATATCCATAATTTTTTTAAAATTATGGTAAAACTGAAATTATATATCTTTTTATGATTAACATATTATTTTATCTATGATATGTTTGTTCAGAATGGGTTTCCATAGAGGAAATAGGGAAATATTTCTATGAAGGAATACATAAGAGAATAACCTTCCAAATCATCATCTAGAGATGGTTCGAATAGAAGATAAATAGTTTTTTTGTAGTAATGGTATATTTGACTCAGTATATAAATTGTGGTGGTATAAACGCATGAGATCAACCATATCAACCCAGAAGGAACATGTCTATAGTGAAGCATTTTATGAGCCAACATCCCCCACCATTCAGAGGATCATCTAACCCTATCCAAACAGAAGGGTGGATCAAAGCACTAGAAAATATTTTCGATGTCATGAGATGCATAGACAATCCAAAGGTTTTTCTTGATGATTATCATTTTTAAGGAGAAGTATATCAGTGGTGGTTTATGGTTAAAAATATCAATAACAATTCAAAGATTGAAGCTCTTGGTTGGGATGAATTCAAAGGTATGTTTCTTGAAAAATATTTTCCTTAGGAGGTTCGACTTAGGATGGAAAAAACAATTTATAGAATTGATTAAGGGGGGTGAATCAGTGTCTAAATATAATGAAATGTTCCCATGGTAGGCATGGTATTCTCTAAATTTCATCTGAGATCATTATAGTAAGATAAATTGGGTTTACTCATGATTGAATCCATGATATAAAATGCATTAGACTCTCATGGATTCAAAAGCTATGGTAAAATTGTCAGATGTGCTGTGAAAGTAGAAATGGAATTTTTTAATTATCTGGTGCATCATAAGAGCAAGAAAAAGAATAGGTACAAATGGAAAGGAAAAATAAATTATTCATTAATGAATTCTAGAGTTAAAAAAATTAAATTTTCCTCTTGTGAGAAGTGTGGTAAAAAGCATAATGGAGAATGTATCTCAAAATCTAGAAAGTGCTTACAGTGTGGTAAGACTAGTAATATTAATCAAAAAATTATGGAAGATGACCACGTAAGAAATGAAAAGACATCAGTAAGATGTTTTTGTTGTAATGAGTTTTGGAATTATGCCAATGTGTGTTCAAATTTGATTACCTAGGGTGGAAAACAGACAGATCAAAATTAAGAAGGTTTTGTTGAAATATCTTGTTGCTATTATGATTGATGTGGGACCATAAATTGAAGTAGTATTAGGCACTTTTATTGTTTATTCAGATTATTCCAATGTGTTTTTTGATTCCGGGTCTACGCATTATTTCATTTTTGGGATATTTATGTAATTTTGGAATTCCACTTCAATAAACGAATACAGTACTTATGGTAAAACATCTAAGGGGAATGATGAGGAAAAAAGAAATTATGAAAATATTTCTATCCTTATTTGGGGAAAGAATTTACCTAAAAACCATGTAGTTTTTCCTCTAGTAGAGTTTGATGTTATTTTGGGAATTGATTGGCTTTCTGTTTACCATGATATGAATGACTATAGAGATAAAGAGTTTTCTTTTAAGAAAGAAATTTAGTTTGTGTAAAACAATGAACCCTTACTTTTGATAACATATCAGGAAGCTAAGAAACATGTAAAAGATAGAAATGAATGTTACCTTGCACATATTACTGAAAAAGGTAACCATTTAGATTAATTATGTGCTTGTAGTAAATGATTATCTTGATGTTTTTTCTGATGAGTTTCCTTCTATTATACCTGATCGAGAAGTTGAATTTATTGTTGACTTAGTTTATGATGCTAATCCAATTTCAAATCCCACTTATCGAATGGATGAAATTGTAATTTTTTAGTTAGAAAAACAATTGTAGGAGTTGTTAGATAAAGGTTTCATTCAACCTTTCACATTACCGTGGGGTGATCCAGTCTTTTTTCTTAAAATAATATGGTTTAGTCAGACTTTTCATTGATTATAGAGCCTTGAATAATATCACTATTAAGAACAAGTATCCTTTGCCTCATATCAATGAACTGTTTGATCATCTCCAGGGAGCTCAGTATTTTTTTAAAGATTGAGTTGAGGTCAGGGTACCATTAGTTGAAAGTAAAGGAAATAGACATTTCGAAGACCATGATTCATACTAGATATGTCCATTATGAATTTTTAATTATTCCTTTTGGGGTAACAAATTCACCTTATGTATTCATGGATCTTATGAATAGAATTTTCTGTGAGTTATTGAATAAGTTATTGGTTGTCTTTACTGATGATATTTTTGTATATTCTATACGTAAAGGGGAACATGAATGTTATTTAATGTATTTCATGAAAAAAATTAATGGAAAATTAATTTTATGGGAAATTCAGAATGTGTGAGATTTGGTTGCTGCAAATTTCATTTTTTGGTCATATTATTTCTTAACAAGGTATAATTATCAACCCTTATAATACAAAATTTGTTTGAAGAGTGACCGAGACCTACGAATATCATAGATATCTATGGTTTTTTTGGTTTTTTAGGATATTATGGAAGGTTTGTCGAAAATTTTTCACGGTTATCTAGTCCACTAACTAAGTTAACGTGGAAAGGTGTTAAATATATATGGACAAAAGAATGTGATTATTATTTTCAAGAATTGAAAAGAAGATTAGTGAATGCTTCAGTTTTGTCCTTGCCTTCCTGAAATGGTGAATTTATTATCTACATTCATGCTTCTTTGATAGGACATGGTTGTGTCCTAATGAAGAATTATCAGGTGATTGCTTATGCTTCACGTCATTTGAAACCTGATGAGTTAAATTACCTTACACATGATTTGAAATTACATGCTGCTGTGTTTTCTTTAAAAATATGGAGGCGTCATTTGTATGGTGCAAAGAGTGAAATATATAACGATAAAAAATGTTTGAATTATATATATTAACTCATAAATAATTGAATATGAGAGAGAGTAGATGGATGGAATTAATCAAGGATTAGGATTACATGATTCTTTACCATACAAGAAATGAAAAAGAAGCAGTTGATGCTTTGATTAAAGAAAGTGATGCTATATTAACCATGTTTTGTTTGGATCATGATCCTTTGATTAAAAATTTAATGAACTTTGACATAGAAGTTGTTGGTGTAGGAAATTACTCTGTTTTGTTTCAGGTGTTAGTGAAATCATCTCTATCAGATAGCATTAAGCAAGTGTAGAAGAAAGACAGTGAGTTGTATAAAAAGGTAATTTTTTTTAGAAGGGTATGTTTCCTGAATTTATCATTAATAATGACTATATTTTTGACATTTTTAATAGATTTTGTGTGCCTTGTGATTCATAGTTGAATAAATAGTTGTTATGTGGTTCTCAGTGTTCTCTATTTTCAGTTTATCCTAGCAGTACTAAAATGTGCAGAGATCATAGGGAGTGTAATTGGGGGTATGGAATAAAAAGAGACATTGATAACATTACTGGGATGTTTTTAACTTTTCAGTAGGTTAAAGTAGAATGATAGTTACCAAAATGGTTGTTTTAGCCTTTACTTTTTCCAGAGTGGAAATGGGAAGATATATCGATGGACATCATTATGGGATTACTGAAGACATCTCAAGGTAATAATGAAATCTGAGTTATTGTTGATCGATTGACTAAATCTTCTCATTCCATCTTATTCAAGATACTTTGTCTCTAGATCAACTTTCTCAGTTCTATGTGAAAAATATAATTAGGTTGCATGGAGTTCTCTTCTTCCATTCTATCCGATCCTTATCATAGGTTTACTTCTCACTTTTGGAAAGGCCTGCAGAAGTCATTGGGTACTGAATTCCATTTTAGTATATATTTTCATCCTCAATTATATGGGTAGTTAGAATGAACATTTGAGACAATGTAAGATATGCTATGTGCTTCTTAAATGGATTACAGGGAAGTTAGGACCAACATATTTATTTAGTTGAGTTTTCTTATAATAACAGTTTTCATTCTATTATACATATGGCTTCATTTGAGGAATTATATGGGATGTAGTGTCAAACTCTATCTTAATAGGATGATATAGCTGAATGAAAGTTTATGGGACCAGAATTGGTAGAAGAGATGGCAGGAAAAGTTCAGTTGATACAGAATCACATGAGAACAGCTCAGAGAATACATATAAGTTATACAGATAACCAAAGGAAGGATCATTATTTTAAGGTAGGTGATCACATCTTTCTCAAATTTTCTCCAATGAAAAAGTGCGATGCATTTTGGTAAGAAGGTAAAGTTGTGGCCGATGTTCATTGGACAGTATAAAATCTTGGAGAAAGTTGTGTCATTTTACTAAATAGTGTACTTACCTATATATTTATCCTAGCTACACAATTTTTATAATGTTTCAATGTTCAAAAATTATATGTCAGATCCATCACATGTTTTGAGTACATAGATATTCAGTTGTAAGAGAATCGTTCTTATGAAGAAAAACTAGTCCAGATTCTTGAACGAAGAGAGCAAGTGTTGAGGAATAATGTGACTTATCAAGTTAAGGTTTTGTGAAAAAACCATATGGTTGAAGAGGAAAGATGGGAATATGAAAATTCTATTAGGGATAAATACCCCCACTTATTTGTTAAGTAAATAAAATTTCTAGGATTCAATTTCCAAAAGGGGGAAGGATGTAACATCCCAAGTAATTAAAGAATATGACACATTCATGTTTTTTAATATTTTTTAATTAAATATTAATTATTCTTTAAAGTGGATGCTATGTTCGATGGTATACTCGACACAAAACTATGCGTTTCTTCGAAAAAACATGTTGCACACAAGGCTGAGTCATACTGAAAAATAATAATATAATAATATTATTTTAAATGGTAGTTAACGCCTAGCCGTTGTATTGACGGTAGTGAACATAACTAACCGTATTATGATTGCACATGTTTTTTAAATGCCATTACATTTACCCAACAAAATTTAGAGGCTTAAAATAATAATTAATGTTATTTTAGGCATGAAATATTATTTAAAAGGTCTATTTACCACCATTTGACGGTGAACCATTTTTAAATCTAGTTTTTGTCAGTTTTATATATTTTATTTGAAAAAATACACTTCTTATAGAGACTAAATATATAAATATTCACTTTTGGCTAATTGTATTGTATTTTTATGATAAAGTTCATTTTTAATGAATAATGAAAAATACTGAATTTTAATTCAAGAATTTCTTTTCGTCTAATTTATTTATATGATTACATTGTCCTTATAATTAGTTTTAAAGTTTAATTAGATTATATTTTTATCATTTAATCTAATTATGGTTATTGGAAGTAATTTAAATTTGAAACTTTACATAAACACATGTCAATCTTATGGTAGTTTTTACTTCTTAAAAACACACATTTTTGTTTTGACAATTGGAATTAATTGTAAATTAACTTCTGAAACTTATGTGTTTTGAATTTGAAAAAATTTATTCCATATTTGGAATCATAATGTCAAAATTGTGTAAAAAGGAAACTTTTATTTTTATAAATTTTGAATAATAACTTCAGTAAATATTTTATTTACCCGGGTTAAAGGGTAAATCAGGTAAATAAGGGTAAAAAATAATATTATAATAATATTAAATTACCCTAACACATTTCTAAACCCTGTTTTATGAGATATTTTTCACCATGGGAATCCTTGGGTCAATTTTAGGACCCCATGGCGCCACTTGTGTGTGAAAATGATAAAATAATAATACTTTTCAAACATTCATAAAGTTCCCCTCCCCCATCTTATAAAAGGACACCACCTATTACCCATTAATAACACCTCTAAAAGCCCTTGGATTATACAAAAAACTTCACGATTAAGATCCCAAAATCCAACTATTCCCCTTATAATCCATCCCCTAGGCAAGAAGGAAATTCAAGTAATCTCATTGGCTCAAATCAAAAGATGTTACCCGATTTGAGGGAATGTGTTCTCTCAAGTCTCTTTCCATTATTTTTCGTTTTCCACATCCTATGCTATTATTATTATTATTTTATATAACAAAACCATTATAGTCAATATACTAGATAGTTTTTATGTGATTTATTTAAACTACATGGACACACACCTCCGTCTAATTGGTATAATACATACTGTTTTTGTGGATGGTGAACTACTGCCTCCCGAAACGATGATTGTTCTATCCCCTCCTATCAACTGTCATGGTGGTCATTATGATAGAAATATAATTATATTTGATATATATAATAATTATTTTATCTCTATTCTTATGTAATACTCATTTATAAAATAACTTTATACTTTTCAAGTCGTATAAATACGAAAATTTCATATCAAGAAGTGCGGACTACCGCCCCTCAAAGTAATAGGACTCATTCATGATATATAAGGAATTCATAAAGGACAGAATTAATTAGCTTCTGTAACATATATCACATATATATTATACTTGAATCATAATATACCTATTTATAAATTATTTTTAATTCCATTAAATATGAAAAAGTAATGAAAGTAGCGTTCATGCGTACGTATGGATTACGCTCTCCATGAAAGGTGCATTTAACGTTTTATATCCAAATGATATAGACTATTATAAATAAATATATACTAGATATATATGATATATATGATATCTAAATCATGAATATAATTCTAGAGATAATTTACATTAAACCACATGGACTATTTGTAATTATAACAAGTTAATTTTTGACTCTAGTTCCGAACATCGACAAAATATCCGATATGAATCCAAATAATTAACTATTTGTTATAGATAGGTAATAATTTATATAAATGAAATAATAAACATGAAATAGGTTCTGAAGCTTGTAGAAATTGTTGGAACTGGTCGTTTTATGCATGAATTGGAGTGTGGTTTGTGTTTGTTCTCAATCCTCAGTGGAAGTTCAGAATGTGTGCCAGCAAAGTGATCATACAGAACAAGTAGATAACAGTATTGAAGGTGGAATTGTTTTCGAGTGTTTGCCAATTGTTTTGTGCCTAAAAATCTACAAATGGAGAAAGGGGGGTTTTGGGAAATAGACTTGTGTGTCGTTGACTTGAAGGAGTGGAAACTTGCGCACCTTTTGTTTTTCAAGATCAGAACATGAAAATATGGAAAAGGGAGAAGGGGGCCCAAGTTTTATGTTTGGTCACGCAAGTGACTTGAGTGCCGAAACATTCGCACCGAGGGGGGAATTGTGCACTGTCGCACAGAGTATCCAAATGCCTATAAATAGTGGTTGACCCTCCTCATTCTGGATGAATTTTGAGAAATAGTGAAATTTAGTGCTCCCATCGTGCAGGTGTAGTGGTCGCGCAAGTGGTTGTGTGGTCTCGCAAGTAATACTTGCACGACAGTTGTGTGATGCACATACATGGAGGTTTGGGTGAGAAAGGGTGTGAGTCATGCATGTTTGGAGTTGGTGAAGGAGGTGTCACACAAGTGGGTTGGTGATACATGTGTGCCAGAATTTTAAGCAGCACAACAGTTGATAGTTGAGCATCAAAATCGGTTTGGGTGTAAAAGTAATTGAGTGGTGAAAGTTTGAAGTTGAAGAAGTGTGTGTCGCGCAAGTGGGAGAGCAAGACTTGCGCACCATCTTGAAGCTTGCACGCTTGTCTTAGAGAAATGCACCAGGTGTGGTTGAAGTACACCAGTCCTTTTAGAGCTACATGAAAGCTGTAAGATTTCCTGATACCTACATTACAAGGGGAGATTCATCTACCGGAGAAAGTTGTACTTCAACAGAAAAATCTACATACAACTGAGGATGTATTCATTGGTTATAATTAAGAGACCTTCACATCTATAAACTGAGTGGGACTTCACCAAAGGCAGTGAGTGAGGGGGAGTCAAGGAGAGTGACTCAAGGGACGCAGTGAGTTATCCCTGAACCTTTATAAAGGCAGTGATCCTGGGACAAATTGACTATGCCTGAAACTTTGTACTCCACACATAGTGAAGTGTAGTGGAATTTTTTACGACTGAAAACTTGTCGGTGTATGCTCCTTAGATGTATCCCTTAGTGGTGAACCAAGTAAAAAGTGTGGTGTCATTTCTCTACAAGTCAATATTTAATTTCTAATCATATTCATCATACATGTTTAATAAGTTCCTACCAACGTGGGAACAAGATCCATCACTTTAAATGAATAATTTTTCACCCTGATTCACCCCTCCCCTCTCAGGGAGTCTCGGGGTCCTACAAATGGTATAAGAGGGTAAAGGTTGCTGGTGTTGAATTAGTCCTTTGTCGTCAGGGAGAATGCAGTCAATGTCAGGGGAGTCCCTCCCTTCAATGGAATTCATTTCAAGATCTCGAATAATAGAATAAGATCTCATCTAAGATCCCTTGGAATGGAAGTCCGTGTTTCCACTGCCCAAGGTATTCATGTTACTGATCTATCATAGTTGGCTATGACGAATGCAGATAGGATAATTCTTGATGCTGATGCTAAATCACAGAATGCTCTCACCGCAGCCCTTTCTGATCAGATCTATCTAAATGTAATGAGTTTCACCTCAGCAAAGTCCATGTGGGATAAACTTGATTATATTTATGATGGAGATAGAAAAGTGAAGGGGGTGAAACTACAAGTCCTACACAGCAGGTTTGATGATATGAAGATGCATCCTGATGTGAATGCAGACTCCTTCTTCAATCAAATTAATGAAGTGGTTGGTGAAATTATGAGTCTATGTGAATAAATCAAAGACGTTGACATTGTAAAGAAAATATTAAGAAGACTTCCACCTCTACAAAATGAAAAGGTGTCAGCCCTTGAAGAAAGAGATCTTTCCAAAATTTCATTGGATGATCTGTTGAGAAGCCTAGTGGTATATGAAATGAGAGTCAAACCAGATGATTCTACTACATGAGTAAGCAAGGAAATGGCATTCAAATACATGTGGAAATTGAAAATCTCAAAATATAGTAGTGGTAAAGATGATGAGGAAAAATAAATTATTTCCCACATTTCCAAGAATTTCCATAAGGGAAAAGGGATATTCAAATTGAAGTTACCTCTAGCTTGATTTTGTTATGGAAAATTCAGGCACATTGCTTCTCAGTGCTTAAGAAATATCGATGATGATGATAGCGACGCTGAAATCATTGAGAAGCCTCAAAAAAGGTTTTTCAAGAAATGAGACTTCAAATCTAGAATGAATGTTTGGAAGAAGAGTTTTTTCTATGAAGAGGAAGAAGATGATAATGAATTATGTGATGAAGAAGAACTAGAATTTAAAACTGGGAACCATGCTTCCATGATGGACACTATTGAAAAATCAGAAGATACTAGTGGAGAAAATCAGTTAAAAACTAGTGTAGATCCTGAGTTGCAACTTAAGGATGTTGTTAGTAAGATTAAGATTAAATGTAAGATTTGATATAAGTGGAAATAACTTGTAGAAGAATCAACTGAATATGTTGATCAACTTGAAGCTGAAATTGAATGACTGGAAGAATTGGTGAAACTACAGTATGAAATACATGAAATCAATAATGATGTAGTGGATCTGAAGCTGAGAATTGAAGAGAAGGCAAAGGTCATCAATGACCTCACCTATAGACTAGAGGAAATGTCCCAAACTACTGAGCTTCTTGAGGATGAAGTTGTTACTATTAGGAGTAAACTTGAAAAAGATTCAATTTCAAAAGAATCAAGGACGAAAATTCAGTTTGGAAGGTTCTGAGATGCTGAGTTATTGGAGTGAGCAAAACGTGGCTCTAATGAAGTTGAAAAGATTTTAAATGATCTAAGACCTTCCTATATAGGAAATAGTGGAATTGGTTGTGAGGTAGAATCGTCAAATGCTGCAAATAAAGGTGTCCAAAATAAAGGTAAGATGAAAGTGGGAGATGTGGGAATGTCTTCTGAAGTGATGAAACGAAAACCCCAAATTCAATCTGAAATAAGAAAAGAAGATTATCCTAGAGCCTCATGGAAGAATGATACCTCATAATATAATCCCACAGAAGAAGGAATGAGGAAAAATAGAAGTGAGAGGAAATTTCCTCTCATGAAGTATCAGTTCTGTAGATATTTGGGCCATACCATGTCGTATTGCGAAGAGTCAAGAATCTATCAAAATGGAGAAGATATAGGAGTTCAACAAAGGAGAACAAATTCATATCCTAATTATTTTATAAGAAACAATTTCTTTGGATATTGTTTTCGTTGTTCTAACCTTGTCCATAAGGCTGTTAATTGTATATAGGGAAGCGACATGGACACCTCATAACGAAGTTCGAGACAAGTCATGTCTCGTCAGCAAGATAGTGTTTCTCTTTCAAACAGGTTTTCTCCTCTCAATGAATATTTATACTATGAAGAACCTAGGTACACAGAAGTTATAATTGAAAGTCCATCAGTTCTCTATACTCAATCCAATTTCTCATGGAAAGAAATGAAGTAAATTGAGAAATCCAACCTTGTAGAGGTGGCCCTCAAAGCTACAAAAATAGCGGTTGTTCATCTCATATGATAGGTAATGATGGCCTATTAATGGATATAAAAAGGAAGGTTGATGGTATAGTATGATTTGGTAATGATGGGTCTCTGAAAATCAAAGGTAGTGGAAGTACTGATTTAGCTAATGGAGAGCTAAAGAAGACTGAAGTCCTTTATGTATATGGCCTACGTCATAATCTACTCAACATGATTCAACTCTATGACTCGAAAATTATAGTTACTTTTAATCAGAAAGGATGCACTATCAAGGGAAAGAAAAGAAATTCACTTATGAAGGGATGAAGAAAAGAAGGAAACCTGTATCAGGTTGAAAGTAAATAAAATGTTTGTTACATGACTGTTGAAGAAGAAATCAATTTGTGGCATCGGAGATAGGGACACATCAATCAACAAGACATGGAGAAAATATCAAAATTGAGGATTGACATAGACATTCCCAACCTGAAGTGTGAGCGTGAAAAGTCTTTTGATGATTGCATGCGTGGAAATCTGGTCTATAGTTCATATTGTCCAAAAAAGAAAAGGGAATATCACCTTCTTGATCTAATTCATACAGATGTATGCAGGCCGATAAATGTTGCTGGAACTCATGGAGAAAGGTAATTTGTCCTTTTCATAGATGATTACAGTACAATGACATGTGTTATGGTCATTCACAGGAAATGACAACTGCTTGACTGCATGAAAACATATCGGCGAATCACCGAGAATGATACTATATGAACAATCAGAGTGTTGCGATTTGACAATGGGGGGGAATACACTTCCATTGAATCTGAAAGATACCTGGAGAAACAAGGGATACAACATGGGGTAGTTTCTGTGAGAACTCCAGAACAAAATGGATTTTTTGAACGTAGGAATTGACAGTTGAACAATATGGCACGAACTATGCTGATTGAGAGTCGTATTCCACGACATTACTAAAAAGAGGTTTTTCAAGCTGTAGTGTGTATTCAAAATTGAACAAGACTTTATATTGGTGAGACGAATACACTATATGAATTGTGGTGTGGAAGGAACCCCTCTTTGAAATAAATTCAGTTTTTTTAGGTAAATGCTTCATCAGAAACAAAGAAGGAAATCAAGGGAAGTATGGTGATAATGAAGATGAAGGAATTTTCCTCGGATACTCAATCAACAGAAAATCCTACAAGTGTTTCAACAAGAGATTAGGAAGGATTGTGGAAATCAGTGATGTTATGATAATTTAAGAGAAACCCAAAAATGCTTCAAGGGTTTCATATACTGATGTGATAAAAAGTGAGGAAGAAAGCGAATGTGGAGAAAATAAAAATACAGGAATAGAGAATGTTGTACAAAACACATAGTAGACACATCATGATGTTTAATCAGAAGAAGAATATGAAGAAGAAACTATGGATGGAGAGAATGAAACTGAACCTCGCAGGAGAAATTGCAGAGCTGAGATTGATCCATCTAACATAATTGGGGACATGAGTGCACCCACAAAATCTAGGAGGGTGAGGAATAACATGAAATCTGTATTTATGTCATTTTTAGAGCCATCCTCATTTGAAGAAGCTACAAAGGAAGAATCATGTGTGAAATCCATGATTGAAGAGTTAGATTATATTGACAAGAATCAGACATTGGATCTTGTCTAGAGACCTGAAGGTCACAATGTGATTGGTATAAAATTGATCTTCAAGAACAAGTTTGAAGAGCATGGAAGTGTTATTAGAAACAAGGAAAGACTATTATGTAAAGGATACTCCCGGATTAAAGGTGTTGATGTTGAAGAAACCATTGCTCCAGTGGCTAGACTGGAGTCAATCAGGCTGTTCCTTGCCATGGAACACCAAAGAGGATATAAAGTATATAAAACGGATTTCAAGACAACATTCTTGAATGGTGTACTCGAAGTAGAAGTCTGCATTGAACTACCAGTGGGTTTTGTTCTTGGTACTGATGAAACAAAGGTCTGAAAACTGAAGAATGATCTATATGGTTTGAAGCAGGCACCATGAGCATGGTATTCTCAACTGGACTCGTATCTCAACAAGCTGGAATTCAAAAGACGAGATGTAGACCACAATCTATATGTAAAGAATTCTCCAAAAGACCATTTCATGGATCTAGTCTATGTTGATGACATTATATTTGGTGGAAGCAGGAATAAATTAGTGGGTGAATTTACCAATCACATGAAATCAGAATTTGAAATTTCTATGATTGGGGATCTCACATATTTCATGGGGCTGTAGGTAATTCAAAGGCAGGATTACACTTTCATTTCTCAAGAAACATATTCAAGAGAGCTGCTAAAGAAGTTTAATTTGAAATACTCCAAACCAATATCAACTCTGATTTCAGTTGGAACTAAATTTGGAAAGCATGAGGATGGGGCATCTATAGACCCCACTATGTACAGAAGGATAATTAGGAGCCTACTGTACCTGACAGCGACATGGCCAGATATTGTCTTTGCAACCTGTCTAGCGGACCTCTTTCAGAGTAATCCAAAGGAGAAACATATGAAAACAATTAAAATAATCATGAGGTACATTCAAGGTAATCACAATTGTGGCTTATGCATTCCTTAGGAAGATACAGTGAATTATAAGAATTTTATGAGGATGACTAGGTTGGCGATGTAATGGACAGATAGTCCACCAATGGTGGAGCATTCTATATTGGGAATAAATGTGTTGGCTAGTTGAGAAAGAAACAAGAAAGTACTTCTCTTAGTATTGCTGAATCTGAGTATATCTCTACAACAAAGGCATGTACTCAACTGCTATGGATGAAGTAATAACTATCAGATATTGGTGATGAGGTGAAGCATCCAATAGTAATTTACTGTGATAATAAGAGCTCAATTGATCTTACGAAGAATCATGTTCAGCATTCTCGTACAAAACATATTGAAATCAGGTATCACTTTATCAAAGAAAAAGTTATGTAGGGCATGATTAGAATGGATCATGTGGGAACTGATGAGAAAGTGGCTGATATCCTGACCAAGCCATTGTCAGCGGCTGTGTTTGAGAAGCATCAGTTGATCCTCGGTGTTCATCCACCTCACAGTGCATAAGGAGATTATGAAATACCCCTATCCCTAGTTATGCTAATTGTTTTTAATCTATTTATAGATGTGATACAGGTTTCTGGCGGAGATACTATCCAGGGGGACTGTGGTTTGGGCTGAACAATGAATAATTACTGGTCATTGGGTTTAATGTCAATGGGAGATAAAGGAATAAATTCAGGCAAGTAATGGTTTTGTAACACATTGATAATTTATTGTTTGTGATAATATGGGAAGGAATACATTGGATGGGAACCCAATTCAGGCTTCCTCTCTTGTTTTCTACACCGAGCATTGCTCACGTAGACATAGTGTGTTGGATGAGTTGATTCTCGCATTTGTGGTTTTCCTATGGTTGGTTCTCTATTGAATTTATTTCCTGATTTCCAACAATCCCAAAGGGGGAGATTGTTGAAACCATGGTCATTCTATGAATGAATTGAAGTATGTTTTGTGTTTGTTGACAATATTTGGTGGAAGTTCAGAATTTGTGCCAGCAAAGTGATCATACAGAACAAGAATATAACTGTATTGAAGGTGGCACCAATTTCAAGTTTTTGCCAATTTTTTGGGCCTGAAAATCAACAAATGGATAATAGTTTTTTTGGAAAAGATACTTCCGCTTCATTTCCTTGAAGTAGAAGAATCTTGCACGCCTTTTGTTTTTCAAGACCATAACATGAAAATATGGAAAAGGGATAAGGGAGCCCAAGTTTTATATTTGGTAGCGCAAGGGACTTGCATGCCGAAACTTGCTCCATGAGGGAAGACTTTCGCACCATCGTGCATGGTATCCAAATTTCTATAAATAGAGGTCGAACCATCCTCATTCTGGGTGAAGTTTGAGACTTAGATAAATTCATTGCTCCCGTCACGCAGGTGTAGTGGTCACGCAAGTGGTTGTGCGGTCGCACAAGTGGTTGTGTGGTCGCGCAAGTAGAAGTTGCGTGAAAGTTGTGTTCTATGCATCCAAGGAGGTTTGGGCGAGAAAGGGTGTGAGTCACGCATGTTTGGAGTTGGTGAAGGATGTGTCGTATAAGTTGGTTGGTGACACTTTCGTGCTAGAATTTGAAGCAGTGGAATAGTTGATAGTTGCACACAAAAATAGGTTTGGGAATAAAATGAATTGAGTCACACAAGTTTGAAGTTGAAGAAGTGTGTGTCGTGCAAGTGGGAGAGTTTGACTCGCACACCATCTTGAAACATGTGCGTCGGGCTTGGAGGAGCGCGCCAGGTGAGGTTGAAGTATACCAGTCCTTTTCGAGCTGCACAAAAGCTGGAAGATTTCCTGATACCTGCAGTAAAAAGTGAGATTCATCTATGGGAGAAAGTTGGACTTCAACAGAGCATCTACAAACAACCGGGGATGTATTAATTTGCTATAGTGAAGAGGCATTCACATCTATAAACTGAGTGGGACTTCAATAAAGGAAGTGAGCCAGGGGGAGTCAACAGGAGTGACCCAAGGGACGTAGTGAGCTATCCCTAAAACATTGTAAAGGCAGTGAGCCTGTGACAGAGTGACTGTGCCCGAACCTTTGTAATCCACAACTATTGATGTTTAGTTGAATTTTGTACGACCAAAAATGTGTCGGCGTATGCTCCTTGGACATAGCCCATAGTGGTTAACAAATTAAAAAGTGATGTGCCATTTCTTTGCATGTGAATGTCTTCTTTCTAATCATATTCATCATACAGGTTTAACAAGTTCTTACCAACGTGGGAACAAGATCCATCACATTAAAAGAAAAATTTGTCACCCTGATTCACCCCTCCACTCTCAGGGTGTCCTAGGGTCCTATAGAAATTAAATTTATTTTATTATTCAAGAAGAAGAAGGAACATGCGAGACAAGTCAGACTTGAGGTAAGGGACATTATCTCAATCTCCTTTCATTTGGGCATGTTTTTATAATATACACCTCCTTATTTTATACAGTGTATAATAAAACCCTTTTAATTTTACTTTCATTCAAATGGAATATTCATTTTTCATATATATTTAGTAAATGAAAAAAGGAATGTTTTTAATGTACGTAGTGACAATGACCTTTAAACCACTACAAGCATTATTAGATATTTAGATTCCTTAACAAGTTGTGATGTTTTTAAATGGAAAATAAATACCATATAACCATTTTACATATTTTGGTATTGAAAAAGGTTGTGAAAGTTTATTTACTATTAGATTATCTTGAAATTATTTCTTGTGATATCAAATAAATTTTTTTGTTGAAATGTTGATATTTTCAATATTTTATGTGTGTTGATTACATAATGGTACTTGAACATTTGACGGGTGGTTACATGATAAACTAAATGACATGTGGTTCAGTGATAAACCTAGGATGAGTGGTTACATTATAACCTCCAATTAATTGTGTATGGAAGTCGATCATATGTCTATGGCATTTTAAGACTAATTTGTGGAATTCGACTATATGGTTATTCCATTTATGTATGATTATGTCCCAAGTTTACCATTTATATGTTATGTGTGCTTTCAATGGGTTTTATAGTAATATTTTGGTTACCAAAGGGTAAGAAATGATCTTTTATTCAGTGAATAGTATTTACTACTTCATAAAGGTAAACATTATTACTCATGATATAGTATTCATGGTTTACATGTTTTTTTTGAAAAACTAACAGTTTTCCTTCATTGTGTATCCCTTACTATGTTTTTAAGCTCATCCCATGGTTTGAAATGATTTTTACAGGGATTAAATATGAATAGGGTCAAATATGGGATCAAGGAAAATTTATAATCATAAAATCATGGAAATAAACATGTCTCTTTTTAAATATTTTTGGTTTTATGAAAAAATGGATAAAGAGGTGAAGTGTCTACTTGTAATATTCAAGTTGTCATGTGTCTATTATGACACAATTATCTATTGATATAAACCTATAAATATCCTTAATGTGAATTATTAACCTAATTCAAGATTATATAATGATTAAGTCCAGGGCCATATACTTGACTCTGTCAACACTCAACTAAAGAATTTTGCAGAAATGGAAGTCTCTCAGAAAATCAATAAACATTTCGTAGATGTATTTGATGAGCTTCACCATTTTATTTGGTATGATTAAAATGATATTATTCATAAAAATTACTCACTCAATCAAAATGATGGTCATATGAAGATCCTTATTGACATACATAAATCTACTTTGATGCAAAATGTACACTGCCACAACACTCCACATGACATTGAAATCATGTGATGTCTACGGATTAATGGAAATTTCTATCAAACTCATCAAACTCTAGAGGTGTTATGAAGAGATACTCCTCATATATGGATCAATATTAAAATTAATGGAACCTAAAAAGGAAATCTGAGCCCTGTGGGATATGGTGATATCTTCAGAAACCACCTCGGTCTGATAATTGGATGTTTCATGGGTAGATGTGGCATTTCCACCTCCCTTGAAGCTGATATGATGAGTTTAATACACGTTATTACCTTCACCCAGTAATTTGGTTGGAACAACATCTGTATTGAATGTGAATTGACTACCATCATGAAAGCGATTTGTAATGACATAACTCATTTTTCTTGGCCAATTACTACTCGTTTGATGGAATGCACTCATTCTCTTATCGATCTCAACTATATCATGACACATGTTTATTGGGAAGCAGACACGGTTGTAGACGGCCTGGCCAACACGAGAGTAAATCAAGATATCACCTGGTTTGAAGACCTCCTTGCTGATATTATTTCCTCACATGAAAAAGATTGTAACATGATCCTATATTTTAAACATCTGTAAAATTTATTTTGATAATAATTGTACATTGGTCGTTTTGGTATAAGGCATCATCTTTTAAAAAAATATTTTAAAAAAAAATCCAAAAAAATTACCCAAAAAAAATTCTGATATAATTAACTCAAAAAAGAAGTTATTATTATTAAATAAAACTTATAAATATTTTTTAAATTAATTTTAATTTTTTTCAATAAAAAACATTATTGAAGAAAACATTTTTCTCAAGCATACAATACTTTTACATAAAATTTATAACATACTTCTCAATCCTTATTGATTTTTCATTGAAGAGGTCATTTATATATATGTATATATATTTTATAATTATGGTAATAATATTTATGCCCACTAATTCAATGACTAGTTTATAATGGTCATTTTTATATAATAATATTTCATTGTTCGTTTATGTTTGGTGTTTCATGTAACACAATCTATCGAAGAAATTAAATTAAAATTTTAATAATATTTCATAAAATCATGAGGTATTATAGATTAAACTTTAAATTTATTATGTTTTTTATTTATGGTGATTATAGGATACATATATATAATGACTAATTTATTTTTTAAAAGAATTATATAGAGAAAATTATAATGGAAAGACATGACGTTTTGGATTATAGATGGATTTTTTCACCTTAGTCATTCCCTCTAGCTTTCTTCATTAGGTTAACCCATGTAGACTTTGAGTTGACTAGGAAAATGATCATTACTAAGAAAACCTATTAATATATAACTCAATTAATAAGTAAATCAAGATTAAATTTTATACATGAAGGAGATAAGATTAATTTTTAAATATGATAGAAAAAATGAGAATACCCTTAAATGAACATTGTATTTATTTTTAATAAGGGGGAGAAATAAAAAGAGAATACATATTGATAAAAAATGTTACTGGTGGTATTAAAAACAAATCAAAAATGGGTGATTGAAGTTACTATTGGATTAATTATATTTGTTTTCAATTATTAAGGATTTATAGGTTTTGAGAAGATGACTATATTTATTGAGAGACTAAGAAGTGACAATGGAAGTGCTAGCATCATAAATGAAAAAGACCTTGTTACCAATTCTTAAATAATTTATCTAGATAGGTTAAAGTAGTTTCCATGTAATATGCATTGATTTATTATGATAATATTTGCATTTAAGATATATATTTATGAATAAATGTTATAAACTGTTGTTGGAAAAGATATTGGAGGGAAATATAAACTATGAAGAATTTTAAAGTATTATTATTTTCAATAATGGGAACTATCTATATATGTGTGAACATGTGAACAATAAATAATTTCTCTAAATATGTAGAAGACTTATTTTTGTTGAAGTATTTTAGATGATTTTATGTAGAAGATAATACATCAAGAATAATTAAAAATGAATGATAATATTTGAGTAATGTCTACACCTATTTTATATAGGAGAGAAATGATAAAGGGGGGAACACTGTGCATATCATAAGGTACAATAGAATCATCATTGGGTATAAATTGTATAAGTTTTGAGGCATAGATTATTCATGAATAAATGATCAAGAAAATTCATGAAACATATGAGGGACATAACATGTTACAATTTACATTCAAAACTTATAACATAGTACATTCATAGGGCACACTAAGCATCATAGGGTAGACCCTACTTCTTATGGTAAATTTTTTTTTGAAAATGTCTGACCTTCATAAGGTAAATTGAATTTTTTTAGGTTATATGAACACTACATCGAAGAAATCATAGGGTAAAAGAAATTATTGGTGAAAATAAACCCAATAATGAATTTGAGAATTCATTTTACCCTTAAAAATAGTGATAACCATCTACTGATAATAAATCATGAATAAAATGATTTTAAATGGAGTGCTGAGATGGATTCTACATCAGAAGATGTTTTGTCACATTAAAATTTTATTGTAGTTATACCCACATGGATTAAATTAAAATGAATTTCAATCCAAAAAATTCTATGGAGTTTTTAAGAAATGAAATATTCCAAGACTTATGTGATTTAAATGGGGATATTGAATAAGAATCAAATGAGTTAGAATGAGGAGATAAATCATGGGAACCATTGAATAATATAAAATAGATGGATACTTGACTATTGAGATTTATAGAGCTTCAATAATTCTATTTTAGAGTAAAATATTAATGATATTATACTATGAATATATTAATATGTGTGTGTGTGTGTGGACATTGATAACACCAAGAACAAGATACAAATATTTATTGATGAGAAAAATAAGAGATCAATGCTCTTAGAAATTAAACAAGGAGAATAATTTCATGACTGAGTGATTGAGGAGTTGAGAGACTAGAATCATTGATGATTTGATGGGAGTTTTATAGATTGATAGATCAAATCAAGAATTTACACTACCAAATTTTTTGAAATTAGTGTACAAAAATAGAAAAGTTTATCTAGTGTGTTTGTAGAGGGAGATATATAGTAATACAAATTGAAGAGACTCAATGAATATGAATATAATTATTGTAGTATATCTAAAATTTCAAATTTGTAGTAGGAATCTATATTCTCTAGAAGGAATCTAGAGTATGATCATAGTGGGACTATATACTGATAGGACAAGGAATGTCCGTGGTGTAACCAAGATGATTTTATAGTTGATATTTTTTGATTTGGGAAACTAACAAATCCTAAAAAGGATTAGATTTAAAGGACAAACCCTATAAATACATATGAAATGTGCTTTAATTTTTTTAGGTGTATATATGGAATGTCTAAGTGATTAAATTTTAGAGTATCCAAACATTAACATGTCAAAAATTTTATTAATAAAAGAACGATTAAAAGAGTACAATAGATTCACCCCCTACAAAGTTACAAACTACCCTAAACAATTCAAAAAAACATTGATCAAACTAAAAATATAAAACAACTTTAAATATCTCCTTCATATAGATCAGGATCAACTCCTGAATGTTATCACTTAAATATTTGGTTCTTGAAGTCTCAGTCACCAATTTATAGGCAGTGGCTGTAACAAAAATGTAATGAACATTCTATGTTCATAAAAAAACAATTGTTACTCTATTAGATTTAGAATTAGTGCAACATATTCATCTATTTTGAATAACGCATCAGTTTAATCTTTGATAAGTTCTAAAAAATCAGGGTTTAGAACATGTTTATTTGGATGATGAAAAATCATCAGTAATTTTTATGACACAATTCTAGAGAAACAAATAATACAGATCATTTTAACATAAGGATACAAAAGTATAATGTTATTTATCAAAACAAGGATATAGAGAATTTCATTCACAATAGTGACTAATTAATCATTACTTTTTTAATAATTAGAAAACAATATATATATATATATATGTGTTTAAAATATTTAATATTAAGAAAAAAAATCGTGTACTTTTAAAAACATATTCCTTTCACATCACCTTATAATATATATAAATTCCAAATACTAAGTTCCCATTTATTCATACTTACCTCAATACCATAATTAAATTTTATCCTTTATTCATGGCGTGGGGGGGTTCTTGGGTTTGGAGGGTTCGAAAAGGACACTCCTGGGGATTCCCCTTTTTAAATAAATAAACATTTATAATTGTTATTTATTTTTAGAATGATTGGTGTTGGAATATGAGCCTCATCCTAGTTGGTGAGGACTCATTAAGTGCATACAAGAGACCCAAGATCAAATCCAAGTGGAGGCTAATTTCTAGGATAGTGTAGAAGTACTATAGCAGGTACTATAGCTGTACTGTAGTAGGAACTGTGCAGAACTATTGAAGGTACTATAGTGGGAACTATAGGAGGCACTGTTTGGCACTGTATCAGCCAGGAATATTCCCCTGTTTGGGCCTTTGGGCCACCGATTTGGTCCCCGAGTCCTTTAAGTCCTTCGGGCCACCTAGGCCTTCGGGCCACCTCAAGGCCTTCAGGCCACCATTAGTGCAGATTCAAACCAGATAACCTAAAAGGAACAAGATTTAGAAGGAAGAGGAGCAAGGAGATTTTACGTGAGAAAAGATAAATGGATTGCAAGAATGATAGGGTATAGCACCTGCCTTCGGGACAAGCATGTGCGTGCACGGGAAAGCCGGGCGGATCAGCCATGCGAAGGTGGAGAACTGATTTCAGAAGAAGATTCTAGGGAGGAGCAGTTCCAAGTAGTTAGTCTGGGTTGCATGTAATGTTTTAATCCTATGGGAAATTAATTCGTCTATGGCCTACGGGCCATGTAATACTTTCACCTACTGTCCTTGTAAGGGTTCCACCTCACCCCTTGAAAGGTGGATTATCAAAATCAATAAAAAATGAATGCCTTTGGGCCATTGGAGAATGAATAATGTTGAGTTAATAAAATATGGTAAAAATTATTATAGATAAAAATATTATATTCATTAATAAATGAAAGAAAAACAATGATATATACGAATTATATTTTTGATGAAATTATTAAAACAAATTCTTAAGCATCCACAACCTCTACTATTAAAATTATATTTTACTTATGAGTACTTCGTTATCATATTGAATTTTTTCAATCCATACATCATTCAATTAAACATACAGAGCCATAAATTTTTTGTTTTCGAATATTTATAAATTTTAATCATCTATTTTTCAATCCTCTATAATGTATATTCATTTAGAATAATAATTTATTAGGATTCGATATAATAATTTTCCAAACCAATTATTTTGGACTTTTTTAATATTATAAATTAACCTATACGAATAGTTATTTTCCTTAATACCTAGAAATTAACCTAAAAATAAATCCAAAATTTAATAACAATACATTCTTAAGTCTAAAATTTTTATGAAATTGAAAATTAGTAACCTACATATATCAATATCCTGATTCTTCAATAGAAGCCAGTTATTTATAAATATAATCCCTAGTAGTTATAAGAGGATTTTTCTTTTGCAGATCCAATATAATCTTTTAGTGACCACAAATTTTTCATTTATTACAAAGGGGTGGGAGGAATTTTAAAATAATAAATATTTGATAAAAAATGTGGCTTTCTAGAAGATGAATATCTAATTCTGGATAAACTCCTAGAAAATTTTAAGGTTTCAAGATATTTATAAATGTTATTCATTCAAGACATAAAATTATAATGTAACTTATTCATACATTCAATATAGTAAATAATTATTATATCTTTATTTTGATCATTATAAGGTAATGAAAAATGAATATATATGAAATTAAAATTGAATTTTAACATAAAAATGTTATCATTTCAATTTCTAATTTATGTATTAACGTGATCACATTTCTTCAGTAAAATTTTATATTTGTTCACTAGGTTAGTCTGAAATTCTATTATTTCCTCAAATAACACAGAAAAATCATTATCATCTAAGGAATAAGATAAATCATAATATTATATACCAAACAAATCACTGAAATTAGTCACAAATAAAATTTCACATTATGGAATAAAGGAAATAAATTTTTATTTATTCTTGTTGAAATCATTATCTGATTCACTTTTAGATAATGAATCCTCACTTTCACTCCATGTTTCGATATCCTTTATAATTTTTTTCCTTTCTACTAATAAAAATTCTAGATTAATTTGTCTTTATTCCAAATATCAGTAAATCTGGTTCGATTTGTACCATCTTTTTATACTCATTGAAAATAACTTCTTTATAATCCTCATTATAATATCTTTTTCCATTCTTATCATAACTATTTCCTTTATCCTTCTGATTTTTATTCCATAAATATTTCTTTCTAAACTGTCTACTCAAGAATTTATCCCTCTAATAAAACTTCCCTTCACAAATCCCCTATAACCATTATAAAAATATATCTTAGAATAGTCATTTTATGTTGTTATATTATTTTACTATGTATTTATAGAACCAAATTAAAATCTCTTATTAAATTTTTACATTTCCATATCTCACATTAACCAATTCTCATTCTACATTAATTTTATTATTTTATTATTAATACATAAATTCATAAGATATTTTTATCCTTAAAAACAATTATATTTTGAATTCATTTTTCTTATATAATATTAATATTATTATACAATATAAAATTGTTCTTAATTTGATTATACCAATGATATTACCAACCATTAACAACAATCAGAAATTAATGATTCATTTGAGAAATTTATTTTCTTAGAAGGAAATGTATTTCTTGATGGTATACACAAAACACATCCCTTATAGTTTCTAAAAACTTCTATATCTTTAAATGTGTAATTCCATTTTTTATTTTGGATTTTTTTTATATCATAAGGTGAAATATGACTATATGTTTTTTTAAGTAATTTAAAAAAAAATATTACAAATATTCTAATTTGACTTCCATTATGATGCTTTCTCTTGTGTAAAATTAAGAATTTTTTATATAATTTTATAATCAATAACCACCATTTAATTATTATCCTCGCCTATATTAATAATGATCATTTTTATTCTGTCTCTCTAATATTCATATTCAACTCCATCAAATATGGTTGAATGACTATGATTAATATTATATAATTTTTTTGATTAATATATTTCATTCCATTTAAAAGATCTTAACTCTACTTATAAATTAGTGTAATGAAACCCACTAAAAACTCTCTCTAATCCTAAATGTCGTCCCATTATAGAATCATAAATAGGTATGAATTCTATTTTTGGCAAAATTATCAATTTTACCATATTTCAAAAATGTTCTTTTTTTAAAGATACAACATTCCATAATTAATAAATTTAAAAATGTATAAATTAATTATATGTAAACAAAAACAAAAATAATATATAATTAAAAATATATAGATACATTAATAAATTTCAAAAATTAAATGAAACAAATTAAATACAACAAACTAAATGAGGTTAAAAACATTACATACATAAATATTATATCATTTTAGATGAATATTCAAATACATATACTAAAAATAAATTCCCTAGAATGATAGTGATTTAGTTTTATTGAATAAATGATAGATAATTATATTTTTTTGTGAAATATCATTAACATTTCACAAAATTTTCATCTCACATAATACATCTCTTATTTATGCTCTATTTAAAACCATTATCCAAATGATCTATAAGCATGAACATGTGGGATATGATTTAATGATAATAAGTAATAATAACATGTGTTTAAGGGCATGATAATATGAGATTAACATTTTTAAATCATACAAAAAATTTTATATATCAGAGTCATGAAATAGGAATTTGGCATAACATAATATAAGAAGAAATGAATAATAAAAGATAATGAGCTATAAGATCATATAATAAGCATAATATAATGTCATAAATGGTGGCACAAAAAGTTTCCCATAATGATAACCATGTAAATAATTTTACAATAATACTCGAAATTACCTTCATCACTTGTTAGGATTGAGATAAGCACCCATGTAACTACGTGGGGATCTGAATAACTACATGTGTACCCTTTTTGGGATTGTTGTAACCGCACGTGTACCCTTTTAGCTTATAAGAAAATAATTATTAACCTATGTGTTAGATTTATATAACATATCCAACTTCCAAATAATCATAATCCATTTATATATATGACATTATATTATGAAAACATTAATTATTTCAGTATAGTTTATCCCATGAAATGTAAAAATGGGCTTCTTCAAAATTTTATCATCGTCAATTACTATACCAATGGTTATTAAAGATAATAAAATTGTATCATATCCTTTGTAATGAAAAATAAATACAAATTATTTTTTCTAGTTAAAAATACCATTAAAATATCAATTGAATAGTTCTTGAGGAAAACACCCTTTTCAATTTGAAATCACATATTTAAAATCGAAAAATTTAAATAATGATAAGAAAAATAATTTCTTTTGAAAGAGAAATGAAAACATAGAATGGAATCATAAATTACAGGTACACTCATGAGGTTATGAAAATATGTTCTTCTGGTATACGTTAAATACAATTCTTTTCACACCATTGGTGAAATGTACCTATTTCAGTAAAAAATAAGATTAAATTGAAACCATTTAACTAAAAGTAAAAAAAATTAAAAATATGGTAAATAATAATTAAAGAATAATAAAGACGTTCATTGATATCAATTTAAAGATAACATGGAGATAAATGAAAAATATTCCTATATGAAGAGATAAAGAATGTCGAATTTCCTTATAAAACATTATCTTAGAATCTTTATTTCACAGGGAGTCGAAAATGAAAGAAAAAATGTAATACTAAGAAATAACCGAAGGAGATGAAGATTAATTATATTTTTTATAGATTGATCATGTAATTCAAATATCTAAAATTTAGAATAAACAATCCCAATAGAATGTGTTATTGTAACATAAAACCCTTAAATAGAGAATGAATTGATTTGTAAATGATTTTAACCAGAAATATAATAAATAGAAATATATTATAATTATATACAAGAATTAAATTCATACTTATAATAAAATATATGTTTTACTTATGATATCTCATCACATGTTCTTTACGAATATGTCATTATCATCAACATTTTGAGTGTCTAGGACTTCATTTTTCATCTATGTTTTTATTCAGCAGTTGTGGTCCTTGTGACATCATCCTGGATCCATAATATCTATAATTTTAATATTTATATGAATATCATAAATATTCCTTAAATACATATTCTTAATCATCCAAAATATATATAGATAGAAAAATGGATTACACCATTCATGAAGATGGTTGTCCGGATGTATGCTGGTCTGGAAGTTATTTTTTATTATTATTTCAAAGGAGAACCAAAAAATATCCCTTCAAGGGGGGAAATGGTGTAGTCCAATGGCATCCCCTTGAACCACAAAAAAGAACTCAAGGGGAAGAGAATGAAGACTATAATAAACCAAAAGAGTGTCATCCAGGCTGCCCAAACATGCAAGAGAATCAGCAGCAAAGTTGGATTCCCTCCAGCTATGGTGGATTAACCTTCCATGATTTGTTTCTTCCTTAAACATTCGAATAATGTAGATAAACTCCCAAGATATCTCGTAACTTCCATGAAAATCCTTGTCTAGAACCTCCGAATCTGATTCCACCTCGGCCACCTACAATCCCCTCCTCCTAAAGACCATCAGACAGGAAAAAAGATCCCAAACCTCCACAACCATTAAATTACTCGTACCATAAAACGCACTAAATGAAACATGCACAGAGCCCAAATAGTCACGAAGTAATCCTCTGACCCTCATCACTCTCTCCATGAATGACATGTCGATATACAGTTTCAACCCATGGCTTGGAGGCTGCCACTTCACCCAAAACTTGCCCCTCCTTTGTAGCATGCATCATCTCTGGAGGAAATTACACAGAGTAACCGACGCCAGCCCCCCATTAACCATTGCAGCCAATTCCACAATGAGTGAATTGAGCCGAATCCAAAGGTCCAATAGAGATCTTTTGAAACCCAGCCTAACCTGATTTCATGCCTCCCAAATGGTCCAGCAAAGAGCCACCAGAATGATGGTCATAATCCTCATCTCTATAGCTCGGTTTTCCATTCCAAATAACCAAGTTGACACAAACATTTGATAGGTCCAGGGCTCTCCATCAGGAAACCGAGGGTGAGTAAACAATGACCAAAGCGACGAGGCCCATTGTCCATGGAAGAAGAGATGAACCGCCATCTCTGTATTAGGACACTCATAGTAGTAACACCGTGACACCATCCAGACCCCTCTTTTCTGGATATTTTCCTCTGCTGGTAAATCCCTGTTTTTGATTCTCCACACCATGAAATTCATCCTCATCGGTATTTCATTACACCATGAAATCAGTCCCCCTTCCTCTATGTGGATCTCCCTCTGGAGAACTCTCCTGTAATCACAGATATTAAACCTTCCAGAACTTGCCTCCGTGAAGCAGCACACATCCGTGTCATCGTTCATCACAATGTTTTCAAAAAGGATAATATGGGTGAGATTTAACGATGCACGAATGAACTCATACATGTCGCTTGCATCTCTGAATGAAATACTAGTTGACGGACAACCTGGGTAGGCATGTTTTTCACCCGCCATGATATCATTCCAGAAATCAGTCACCCCACGGCCAACAATCCATCTGGTGTAGCCTGAAACGAGATTTATTTTTTAGAAAAATGAATTTTAATCATAATATTTTTCTTTCATCCCCCACTCTATAAAAATTATTTTATGAATGTTAATTTTTTTATATAATATGGAATTTAAATATTTCTAAAACATAATTAATAAAAAATGATTTAATTAATTTATTAAGAAAAAAACAAATTACCAATGTAAAAATAACGTCCAAAAAATTCTCAAATACATTAAATATTTTTATATTCATTACTAACCATTAGATAACTAATGTATGGATGATTATTCATAAATTAGAAATAAATATCAATAAAATCTTTTTTTAATAGTGATTAATATATTTTTCTATATAAAAATTCATTACACCTAGAAAAATATATTTCTTAAAAAAATCGGTCTTTTAATCACGAAATGATTTTAGACAAATTTAATGACTATTTATAAGAATTAATATATTATTTTTTATTAATTAATTAAATTATATATATATTTCATACTTTTTTTAATCCTAATAATAATCCTCAATTTGATGGCTTTGTTGTAATGGTTATTATATATCAACATATATTTAGACTCGGGGCTATGTGTAAATCATATTATCAAATACATCAAATTTATTTCAAAGGATTATATATAAAATCCTAGGTTTTTACATTCTAACCCTCTTAATATAGAATTAAACATTGAAATTACATCACTACAATGCATGAAAATGAGGAAAATTATGCTTCATCACATCCTTGGGTTCCTATGTGTCATCATTGAATTTTCAATTACCCCAATGAATTTTCACCTGGTGACTTTTCATATTCGATAAAATATTATCTACAATATCCTGGAATTTTATTCGATAATATTCATAATAAATTTCATTCTTTAGTGGGAAAACCTCTAGGTACAGTGCATATAAAGGATTAGTTATGTACTTCCTCAAAAATGATAGATGTAACAAATCATGATCTTTTGAGAGTCTCAGTGGAGGATCTAAGTAATAAGATACCATACCCACTCAATCAAGATTTTATGAACCATCCCATAGTGCCCATGTTGTGACTACCCCAATCCCACTTCCTGAAAGCCTGGGGCTGGTGAATAGTTCAGAAGGCATCAACTTGTGTGGGGAGGAATTTTCCTTAGTACATGTTTTCATAGACATGCCAAACCAAGCCCCACACACTAAAAAGGAAACATGTGTCACCAAAACAAAGTCAAGTACACGTACAAAAAATACAAGTGGTCTAGAATACAAAACCAATAAATGAATTGAAAATATCAAAGTAAAAAAAGGAACTCTAATTTTCGTCCACAGAAAACCCTACCGGATCGTGAGAGTAGTGTAGCTTCTGGAAGAGAAAGTATAACGTCCCATCCACCGGATATTAATGGGCCCTTCATGGTCATATTCAACCAAGTCCACTGCCGTAGCATCTGGTAGTCCTATCTCCCACAACACCTTTGGGACCCGATCCACCGGAGTCTCTGTGGAAATGTTTATTGTCTATAGCAGACAAAACACATGCGGGCGAAGGCAGTGAAAGGGTGAGTGACAAAATTCTCAGTAAGGACCAAAAAAAATGAAATACCACACAACAATCCTCAAATTGAAGCACGAATCACAAGACTGCTCACACTAGGTATATATTTAGTGTAGTTATTAAGAAACCTCAGTCACATTATTGAACACCTCGGATGTTGGAGAAATCCTCCTCTATAGAGTAAAGTGGTCCTACCAAGTCACAGAGAAGTTCTTCCCACTAACCATGGACTAATTAGGCACACCTCCTCAACATGTACCGTGGGCCTACAATGTCACACAAAAGTTCTTCCTACTAATCAAGGAAAATTGAGGTGCTCCTACTCCCCTTGTACCATGGGCATACATTGTCACAAAAAAGTGATTCCCATCATGGGCCTACAAATTAAAAAATAATTTCTTCCCACTGGGCTATACTTGAGTCATACAGAGTCGAAAGTGAGCACTCTTCATGTCTAAGTAACCGTACGGTTCCATATGTAGCGTGCTTAGGACAACCACTCCTCAATCCATTAGTCACATATTAACCTATATGAAATACTTCACAGAGCATGCCAAAATATCTAGCTCATTCATAGGGTCCCAACTCCATAAATGGATTGTCAATCGGATGCTCATCTTGAAAGATACATACATTTTAATAAATAGGCACTGGTTGCGTCTGCGCCTAGTTCGACCCGGTCGGACTAGGCTGACCAACCCTACCTGAGGTCCCACATACCCCAGTTTAATTCATCCTACTCAACCTGCATTGCTTCGGGTCTGGGTCAGTCCAGTCTGGATAGGCTTGTGGGACAGCCCAATGGGCCTCACTAGACCGAACCTGGTTGGCCCGAGGGTCCAGCCCGCTAGGTCTCCCGAAAACCCGGTTGAGTTCGTCCTGACCCGAAGGGAGTGAGTCTTGCCTTTTGGAATGAGTCTGGCCCACTTGGTGCTAGTCTAGCCCACTGGGTTCGGGTCTGGCCCATCGTTGTAGGTCTGGCCCGTCGATGCGGGTTCGGCCTGCATGGACGTAAGACCAGCCCACAGGTCCGCGAGACTGGTCCACTAGACCACAGGTCTGGCCTTCTAGATAGGGGCCTGACCCACCATCCCAAATCCTAACTTGAATATTGTGGGCATGTGTGCCCCTCCTGGCCGAGATGCAGGCTGCTGCCGCATTCGGCCTTCGCTAGCACCGAGGACACACGAGGCCCTCATGTCGCGGTTGAACGACCGCAGCTCGGAAAGCCCACCGGATGGCCCGGATGTGGGTTTTTGTTCCACGTGGTGCTAGGTAGGCACCATGTCTCCCAAGGGCCTCCTACCTGTTGGGTCGGAAGAAACCCCGAGGAATGGAGAATGATGGCAAGTGGGGGGGTGAATTGCCTTTAAAAAAAATGATTGACAAATTAAATCAAAGTTAAAGTGCAGCGGAAATAAAGAAGGCAAGACACACGAAATTGATAACGGAGTTCGGCCAAAACCCGGCCTACGTCTCCGCTCCCAACTCAACCGTTGAGAGATTCCTACCGCTTGCTTTTCAATGGTTATAGCAAGAAACCCACTAGGCTTTGAGGTAGCACTAGGACCTATTACAGCTTGCTTTTATTGGTTGAGCAAGAACCCACTTACTTTTGATGGTTAAGTAAGAACCCACTAGCCTTTTTAATGGGTGAAGGCTAGCTCACCAACAACTCAAGCCCTTTAAAAGTAAAGGCTTGAAAAACCTCTTCACACCTTAGTGGTGGTGTGAGAAACCAAAAGAAAGGGGGATGAGAAAAGGGTTTGGGGTTTGTAGACACAAACCCAAAATTAAGCTCAAAATGAATAAACAAGAAAAACCGTATTGGAGGAAGACTTGGGCGCCAATTGGATGATGGAGTTGATGTAGTGTGCTATCCCAAGCTTCTTGAGGTGCTCCTTGGATGTGGAAGTTGTTGGAGCACTTGAGGATCCTTGAAGGTGGAGCGCCGGAGGTTCTCCAAATGTGCAACAATATGTCCGGGCGCTTGGTATATGATCCGTTTAGTGTCCGGGGCTTCCTTGGCCTTTATTTATAGGCTAGGAACCCTTGGGGAGGCTTCGGAGCCGTTGGAGAGGTCTTCGGAGCCGTTGGAGGCCAAATGAGAGTTGACTGGTCAAACCCAACGGCTAGTTTGACTGGGCTACCGGCTGGCCGGTACAGCTCCACCGGCTGGCCGGTGCCTTGGATGTTGAGATGAAACTTGGTCCAGGCTCCACCGGTCGACCGGTGGGAAGCCACCGGCTGGCCGGTGGCAAGACAGTAGCTTGCCACTTTGTGCAGGTGCCACAGGTCGACCGGTGGGAAGCCACCGGCTGGCCGGTGGCAGGACAGTAGCAAACACTATTTGGGCTGGATGCCACAGGTCGACCGGTGGGAAGCCACCGGCTGGCCGGTGGAAGGACAGTAGCAAACACTATTTGGGCTGGATGCCACAGGTCGACCGGTGGGAAGCCACCGGCTGGCCGGTGGAAGGACAGTAGCAAACACTATTTGGGCTGGATGCCACAGGTCGACCGGTGGGAAGCCACCGGCTGGCCGGTGGACTGAATTTCAGTCCACTTCTTGTCCATTCTTGGGCCAATCCTTTGGAAATCTTTTGCCTATCATCCACAACACTTAAAAACAAAGTTAAACACATATGAAAGTGATTGTGATCATGAAAATCAAAGAGTGTGGGGTACAACAATCTCCCCCTATTTTGATGATCACAATCACTTATCAAAGCAATGTAAAAACTTAAATGAAAGGCATGCCTAAATGATAAATTGAAAATAAATACTAAGCATGAGAGAAAAGATTCTCCCCCAATCAATCAAGAAATTTCTCCCCCTTTGTGATTATCAAAATAGCGTGGGGCATAAAACTTGATTGAGGGAAATGAGAGATTTTAAACCAATTGAAATTTTTGAAAAATGAATTGAAAGTTTTGAATCAAAAATTAATACCAACTGTTGGAAATTTAGAAATGAAATTTTAATAGAAAATTTTGAATTGAAAGAATTGAAACCAAGAGTTGAGTTTGAAATAAAAAAAATTGAATACACAAAAAGCTTAAAAGCTCCTAACTCCCCCTAAATAAAGCAATAAGTCACCGGGGAGAGGGATTTTGAAAAGAAACAATTTTAGGCCCGGAGAGACTTGCGAGAAGGGATTTTTCAATCCATACTTGTCTCATAGCGGGTCTTCTCCTATAAAATTCATCTGAATAAAAAATCGATTTGGGTTGGCCGTACCGGGCGTTTTTGCAATTGCATTCATATATCATGTGCCCGTGTTTTTTTCAATAGTTACAAAATTTAAATTCGGAGCTCCCCCTTACAAAAACAGTGGGTGCATGGGAGGAGGAAGCTATATTGGAATAGCCAAGTCGTTGAGTGATTCGGGAAATGCGTTGGGAACCTAAGAGTTTGGTCAGATTTTGTTCCCCTTGGGTGAACTTAGCAAGAGATTCCCTAAGGTCTTTAATGGTTGATTCCAAGGAATCAACATCGGGGAGGTTTTGGATTTTTAGGGTCAACTCCTCCTTCTCTTTGAGAAGTTGTTCTTTTTCGGAGGAGAGTTTTTTGAAAGACTTTTTTAAAGCAACAAATTTTGAAGAGAGTTCGTGAAAACCATTCTCTAATTGGTCTCGCACATGTTGGAGTTCTTCATATGACAAATGATTGAAAGAATTTGAAGAACTAGAAGAGGAGGAGGAGGAAGAGGAGGAAGATACCTCATGTTTTGCCATTAGGCATTTTTTACCTTGGTCGCTCGAGGAGAAGGAGGAGAATGAAGAGGTGGAGCTATCACTCCATGTTGCCTTTGAAGCCTTCTTCTTCTCCTTTTTCTTGGCCCTTTTCTTGTGGAGTGGGCAATTGGGCACGGATTTTGCATCGGGTTCTTGCTTGTTGTCGGGTTCTAGCTTTTGAGCGGGTTCTTGCTTTGGAGCCTCGCTAGTACCTTCATAGGTAAGTTCTAAAAACTTCCAAAGATCGTAAGAAGTAGTGCAAGAAGAAATACAATTAAAAACATTTCTATCTAACCCGCAATGAATAGCATTCATGGCTTTGCCATCAAGCTCGAAATTTGCAATGTCGGTGGGGGTCCATTTGGATTCATCGGGAGAAGAAAATGAATAACCATGCATGACAATTTTAAAAATAGGATAGCCAATACTTTTTAAAAAAGTGGTCATGCGGGTTTTCCAAAAAGAATAATCGGATCCATCAAAAAATGGAGCACGATCCAAAGAATGACCTTCGGGGGATTGGGAGGAAGAAGCGGTAGAAGCCATCAAAAAAAAAATAGGATCTTTAATTTGAAACCGGTTTAGGGAATTATTCAAATACGCCCTTTGATACCAAATGTCGGCGGGGGTCCATTTGGATTCATCGGGAGAAGAAAATGAATAACCATGCATGACAATTTTAAAAATAGGATAGCCAATACTTTTTAAAGAAGTGGTCATGCGGGTTTTCCAAAAAGAATAATCGGCTCCATCAAAAAATGGAGCACGATCCAAAGAATGACCTTCGGGGGATTGGGAGGAAGAAGCGGTAGAAGCCATCAAAAAAAAATAGGATCTTTAATTTGAAACCGGTTTAGGGAATTATTCAAATACGCCCTCTGATACCAAATGTTGGGTCGGAAGAAACCCCGAGGAATGGAGAATGATGGCAAGTGGGGGGTGAATTGCCTTTAAAAAAAAAATGATTGACAAATTAAATCAAAGTTAAAGTGCAGCGGAAATAAAGAAGGCAAGACACACGAAATTGATAACGGAGTTCGGCCAAAACCCGGCCTACGTCTCCGCTCCCAACTCAACCGTTGAGAGATTCCTACCGCTTGCTTTTCAATGGTTATAGCAAGAAACCCACTAGGCTTTGAGGTAGCACTAGGACCTATTACAGCTTGCTTTTATTGGTTGAGAAAGAACCCACTTACTTTTGATGGTTAAGTAAGAACCCACTAGCCTTTTTAACGGGTGAAGGCTAGCTCACCAACAACTCAAGCCCTTTAAAAGGAAAGGCTTGAAAAACCTCTTCACACCTTAGTGGTGGTGTGAGAACCCAAAAGAAAGGGGGATGAGAAAAGGGTTTGGGGTTTGTAGACACAAACCCAAAATTAAGCTCAAAATGAATAAACAAGAAAAACCGTATTGGAGGAAGACTTGGGCGCCAATTGGATGATGGAGTTGATGTAGTGTGCTATCCCAAGCTTCTTGAGGTGCTCCTTGGATGTGGAAGTTGTTGGAGCACTTGAGGATCCTTGAAGGTGGAGCGCCGGAGGTTCGCCAAATGTGCAACAATATGTCCGGGCGCTTGGTATATGATCCGTTTAGTGTCCGGGGCTTCCTTGGCCTTTATTTATAGGCTAGGAACCCTTGGGGAGGCTTCGGAGCCGTTGGAGAGGTCTTCGGAGCCGTTGGAGGCCAAATGAGAGTTGACTGGTCAAACCCAACGGCTAGTTTGACTGGGCTACCGGCTGGCCGGTACAGCTCCACCGGCTGGCCGGTGCCTTGGATGTTGAGATGAAACTTGGTCCAGGCTCCACCGGTCGACCGGTGGGAATCCACCGGCTGGCCGGTGGCAAGACAGTAGCTTGCCACTTTGTGCAGGTGCCACAGGTCGACCGGTGGGAAGCCACCGGCTGGCCGGTGGCAGGACAGTAGCAAACACTATTTGGGCTGGATGCCACAGGTCGACCGGTGGGAGATTGTTGTACCCCACACTCTTTGATTTTCATGATCACAATCACTTTCATATGTGTTTAACTTTGTTTTTAAGTGTTGTGGATGATAGGCAAAAGATTGCCAAAGGATTGGCCCAAGAATGGACAAGAAGTGGACTGAAATTCAGTCCACCGGCCAGCCGGTGGCTTCCCACCGGTCGACCTGTGGCATCCAGCCCAAATAGTGTTTGCTACTGTCCTGCCACCGGCCAGCCGGTGGCTTCCCACCGGTCGACCTGTGGCACCTGCACAAAGTGGCAAGCTACTGTCTTGCCACCGGCCAGCCGGTGGCTTCCCACCGGTCGACCGGTGGAGCCTGGACCAAGTTTCATCTCAACATCCAAGGCACCGGCCAGCCGGTGGAGCTGTACCGGCCAGCTGGTAGCCCAGTCAAACTAGCCGTTGGGTTTGACCAGTCAACTCTCATTTGGCCTCCAACGGCTCCGAAGACCTCTCCAACGGCTCCGAAGCCTCCCCAAGGGTTCCTAGCCTATAAATAAAGGCCAAGGAAGCCCCGGACACTAAACGGATCATATACCAAGCGCCCGGACATATTGTTGCACATTTGGCGAACCTCCGGCGCTCCACCTTCAAGGATCCTCAAGTGCTCCAACAACTTCCACATCCAAGGAGCACCTCAAGAAGCTTGGGATAGCACACTACATCAACTCCATCATCCAATTGGCGCCCAAGTCTTCCTCCAATACGGTTTTTCTTGTTTATTCATTTTGAGCTTAATTTTGGGTTTGTGTCTACAAACCCCAAACCCTTTTCTCATCCCCCTTTCTTTTGGGTTCTCACACCACCACTAAGGTGTGAAGAGGTTTTTAAAGCCTTTCCTTTTAAAGGGCTTGAGTTGTTGGTGAGCTAGCCTTCACCCTTTAAAAAGGCTAGTGGGTTCTTACTTAACCATCAAAAGTAAGTGGGTTCTTGCTCAACCAATAAAAGCAAGCTGTAATAGGTCCTAGTGCTACCTCAAAGCCTAGTGGGTTTCTTGCTATAACCATTGAAAAGCAAGCGGTAGGAATCTCTCAACGGTTGAGTTGGGAGCGGAGACGTAGGCCGGGTTTTGGTCGAACTCCGTTATCAATTTCGTGTGTCTTGCCTTCTTTATTTCCGCTGCACTTTAACTTTGATTTAATTTGTCAATCATTTTTTTTAAAGGCAATTCACCCCCCCACATGCCATCATTCTCCATTCCTCGGGGTTTCTTCCGACCCAACACTACCACCACGACACGCTGACGAGCACGCTGCTCCACCCGGTCGTCGGCACGACCGACGCCACCACCGACAAATTCTTCAGCGGACCGTTGGACTCACTCTGATTGTCCGTTCTTCGCGCCATGTACGCCTACAACCTACGGGGAGCATCCTATTCACAACAGAGGTCTCCAACCCTCTATATCATCGATTCAAACACACTATTCACCAAGAGAGCTAACGCGGAGGGGTTCAGCCCTTGTTCATGTCAGCCCGCACCCTCCACGTTAGATGATAAAATCTTTGGAAGGCTCAGGGGTTGTGGATCAATTAAAATATAGATTATCTAATCCCAGATAATAACTCCCAAAAAAAGTGTCCATACCTCATAAATGCATGATTCTCAGATCAACCTGTTCATGGGTTGTTCCGCATTTTTCATTCCTAGAATAAGAACATGGAAGACCAAGAACAATTCAAGCCCGCACCTCTTTGACGCTCGATGCCACAAAATTTCTCCCTAGACGTTTCAAGAACTTGATGTCATTCATCAGTTATAGATCTATTCTTCGAGGATTTTCGAAGATGTTTGATGTTCATCAGCATTTGTCATTATTTTTTGGAGAGGAAGCTCTTCAAAGGGTCATCAAAGAATTCTGGTAGTTTAATTTCTCATTCCACCAACACAGCAACCAAAAGAAAAGGAAAACACATCATATCTTTTTTATTACGTTGTGAGGTCGTGTCGTTACAATATTTAATTTATGAAAGAACATCTATTTTACGCTTCATTAATGTTTCGTTATACTATGACTCTAACAAGACATTAATTAGCATCATCACTGCGCCAAATCGTTGCACCACATCATCATTGTCTGCCTTTAAATAGATGAGAAAATAAAATAAAATAACGTTTTAAACATATATTATTAATTTTAAAAAATTCTAAAAAATAACATCTCCTTACGTCCCTTCCCAGATAATGTTATGTCCTCTATTGGTGAATCTTTGTGTTATAAATTAAACAGTTCCATCTATTTTTCGATCTGAGCAGCGTTTCAAAATTTAGAAAAATACTCTCGCAGATTTACATATACGTACTTAAATAACGTTTTAAATTTCGATCTAGGCTCACTGGACCTCAGAATTATCTCACTTAAAAGTGTATAGTCGTAGAATAATGCCATATAAATTAAAAAAAATACATAAAATTTCCAAGACATTACACTCTTCCCAACTTTGGGGGTTACGTCCCCAAAATCCAAAACCAAAACTAATCAAGAAGATAGGGACTAAGAATGAATCTAATCCTCATAATCCCATGTTCCCTATTAGAGATTCCCATGATGCAACTGAAATCATACCAGGGTAATTGGCCACCCACATAGGTCCTACTCCGGTTGATCCCTTATCACCACTAGGAACTCCACAATTGTCTCCCCATCGCCAACTTCTATCTCTCCCCAGTTGACGATGTGCAATGGATCATGCATGTATCTTCTCAGTTGTGACACATGGAAAACATCATGCACCCAATGCATCTGTGGGGGAAGATCTAAGCGGTACACCACCACTCCAAATCTGCTCATGATATGAAAATGTCCGATGAACCTTGAAGATAGCATGACACCCTAACCATATCTCGATAATCCTCATCTGGGTGAGACTTGAAGGAATACAAGATCACTCTCCTAAAACTCCAAGGGTCTTCGTTATCTGTCAGCAAAAGAATTCTGCATGCATTATGCAGTCCTCATCTACTCTTGGATGATCTGCACTTTCTCAATAGTAGCCCGTACCAACTCTGGACCCCTGAGTGCTGACTCCCCTAGGTATTTCCAACATAGGGGTCATCTTCAAGGCCACTTATACAAGGACTCAAACAGTTCCATGCCAATGGTGGAGTTATTTCTGTTGTTGTATGAATACTCTACCAGTGGTAGGTGGTCCCCCCCCCTCGAGCTGTGACCAAAATCTAGGACATAAGCATATAGAATTTCCACCATGGTCTATATGTTCTTCTCTATATGAATATCTGTATGGGGAAGAAAAGTTGTTCTTAAGCCCAGCTACATCCTAAAGGTCTCCCATAATACCCTCCATAGCCGGGATATTAATTGAGCATCACGATTTTAGACAATCATCAAAGGCACCCCATGAAGTATCACTATATCCTGGACATAAAGGTATTCGAATCCCTCTACCGGTCCCTGCTCCCAGATGGATTGGAAGTGAGGTGACTTGGTGAGTCGATCAACGATCACCTGTATAGAGTCATGGCCCCTAGAGGTGTGTGGTAACCCCATCACAAATTCCATGAACATACCATCATATTTCACCTCTGGTACCTCGAGAGGTTGGGCCAAGCCCGCTGGAACATGGTGCTCGACTTTCACTTGATGAAAAGTGATGCATTGTGAAACAAAATTCGCCAATGCTTTCATCATCCCTAGCCACCAGTACTAATGTTGGAGGTCTTGATATATCTTTACCAGTCAAGGATGTACCACCAAGGGGGATTTATGGAACTCCCTCAATACCTCCTCTTACAATGTCACCGGTACTATGGAGTGCCCTATAAAAAGGGTGGCGTTCTCTCCACCAATCTAAAGTCCACCTCGAGCCCATCCCGAGGATAATTGAGCATGTTGGGACTCGTAGTAAACATCCACCAGCTGTGCCTCTCGAACTCACTATAATATTATGGGAGAAAACATTATTGAATGAAGCTTCACCATCATCCACGAAGGATATAAGCATTGCATCCAACTGCACTGTTGCCTCAATTAGAAGATGCACCCTTTCATCCTAAGAAAATCTTTTTCCACCATGTTCCCCTTTCCAGGAGTATTGAATATCTCAAAGTCATCATACTAAAGGAACTATAGACATTGCCGCTATCCCAGGTTCATTTCCTTCTGAGAGAATATATGACTGAGACTCTTATGGTCAAAGTAAACCATAAACCACTCACCCATCAATTAGTTCCACCACATTGTCAAGGAAAATAAAATTGCTGCTAACTCCAGGTCATGGGTCGTGTAGTTCTAATCATTCGACCTCAACTGACATGAGCCCTAAGAGATTACTTCCCGCTCCTACATCTGGACACTACCCATTCTGGTCCCTAATACATCATAGTAAACTATCTACCTAGTACCCTCCTCTGGTAGTCTCAATATGGGGGCACTAGTCAGTCACTGCCTCATCTCCTGGAAAATCTACTAACATTTCTCCATCCAAAAAAAGGTATATACCCTACATGTCAAATCTGATAAGGGTCCTTCTACTCTGGAGAAGTCGGGCATGAATATATGATAATAACCAGCCAAGCCCAAGAATCTATGCACCTCGGTCATGCTCCTGGGTGGCTCCCAAGAAATCACCACCTCTATCTTCGCTGGATCCATTGAAACTCCAGCCTGTGAGATGTTATTTCACAGAAAGTGGACTTCCTGAATCCAAAACTAACACTTTAAAAGCTTTCCATAATGCTAGTGCTCTCAGAATGTACCCAGAACTATCTGCAGGTTTGTATCATGCTCCTCATATGACACCAAGTACACTAAGATGTCCTCAATGTGGACCACAAAAAACCGACCAGGGAAAGGTAGGAAGATCATGTTCATGAGTCCCATGAACATTGTTAGGTAATTGGCCATGCCGAAAAGCATCACCGTGAACTCATAGTAGCTCTACTGGCACCTGAAGGTTGTCTTCCATACATCCTTATCCCGTACCCGAAGCTGGTGATAGGTGGATATGAGGTCTATCTTTGAGAACCACTTCACCCCCTTCATCTAGTCAAAGAGATCATCAATTCTCATTTGTGGATATCAGTTCTTCACAGTCACCTGGTTCAAGCACTGTAAGTCGACAAACAACCTTAAACTCCCGTATTCCTTCTTAAGGAGAAGCACCGGGGATGACCATGGTGAAATGTTGGGCCTTATGAAACCCTTCTCCTAAAAGTCCTCTAGATATACGCTCATCTCAGAATGCTCTGTGGGAGCCATCCGAAATGTCGATGTGGATATCGATGCCATATTGAGGTACAGGGAGATAAAAAACTCTACCTCCATATGAGGAGGTTGTCCTGGAACATCCTCTGGAAAAACATCCTCGTACTCGTCCACCAATATAGGAATTATTGGACACCTATATTCCACTGTACCAAGGGTGAGGTTATCCAACTGGTTAGTGATCGGCTACACCCTCCTAAGAGAAAGTCTGTCCTAGGTTGCAAGGGTTTCTTTCTCTCTGTTAAAGAAAAAACTTGTCCCATCTCCACATACAAACACCAATGTATTCCTAAAATAGTATATCTAAGCATGGATTTTGGATAACCATTCCATACCCAAGATGACACCTTATGGCCTCAACACCGCTACTAGGAGATCCTAGTCGAAGCTCTCACCTCCTAGAGTAATATCACACTGCTGACACCAGTGTGTAATCATCGAATCCACTCCAGTAAAAATATCTAGCTATAAAGATCTATCCAATGGATTCATCATAATCTTTGAGCACCGAACGAGAGTCTTGGAAAAGAAGGAGTGACTAGAACATGTGTCTATAAGAAAATTATCTTGGGTGGAGAAGACATAGATCATAACTCAGATCATATCTGGAGAAATGTGGTCATAATCCTCTAATAACTAAAGGTGTGATATCCCCTGTCTACCTACACCCTGAGGTCGGGGTGGACCACATGGGGGTCGTGGAAGTAACATCTCACACTATCTCCCACCGACTTATTCTCGGCCTTCTCCCCAGCCACATCCTCCAACCTGCATGCCTCCTCGCTTGAACCACAGCTTCTCCCTCAACGACCCCTCAACCATCTGTTGGTCATCTATATGGAAGGTCAAGTAGTCATGTGCCATGTGTCCCTGTCCACTGGATTAGATGCAATGCCTGGTTCTTGATTGACTACCTCTGGTCTAGGGGCCCCACATTACCGAACCTGAGTCTTAGGGCCATCCTCGGAATGACCTGGCCTTCTTAGGCCCTCGCATCTACTGTATGATGCTTTCCAAAGACTCTAAAACCTAGGATCCACTAGTAGATATAGTTGTGGGAACCTGCTCCTCTATGAAGCTCTATACCAGAAGGGATCGATCCAGCACCCCCGCCTGAGTAGGGATGCATAGACACAACAATAAAGCCATGATCCCCTACCTGAGTCATTGATAAATGGATTGAGCCTTAAAGAAAGTGTCTCACACCATATCCATTGAGTAGTGAGAAAGTTCAGGGAACCTTGTGGAGTACTCATCCACCGTTATTCATCCCTTATATAGGTGAATAAGCTCTTGAATGTGCACAATGTGCAAGGTCATGGGAAAAAATGCCTCCCAGAAAAGCCACTTGATGTCTGCCTTGGTGAGGGTGATGTCATCGTGCGTCTGGGTGGTCATGCTCTACCAAATCCCTATCGAGCGCTATAGAAGTATCCCTTCCATGATCTCTATCTAGACATGTGGTGTCCTCATTATGCAGAAGTCCTGCGTCACTACCTCTATCAATTCCTCAGTGACCAGAGGATCTATCCCTCCAGTAAATCGGGGAGGACACTGTCTCTGAAACATGTGTAGGGCATTGAGTCTGTGCAAGTCCTCTACTGAAACTGTTGTTAGTAGATGCTGACCATTGGGTGGTGGAAACACTGGTGCACCACTAGGTGGGTCCATCTCTAGAACTATTCCCTAAACAGACAACTCGTCACTAGGAGGGATGTCCTCATGACCTTGTATTGGGATCCTGACCGGTCATCCATGTGGATGCATCTGGAATTAGATCATGATGGTCCACAATCAAAACATTATAGCTGGTTAGATGGCTCTTATTATGAAGAACATAAGGAGACACTTATGAAACCAATGTTTTCATGTAATGTTTCGAAAATCACAATTAAAGGTCATGGTGTATTGATATGTTGGTCACCGCACCAACACTGGACTCCCTGAATCTTAAATTTGAACTCGCAACACATAAAACGGTTTCCTCAAAACAAAACATTAGACTCCCAGTCTTTATGGTGGGATAAACTAACCAATGATACCACATTGTCTTGAACATTCCACCATGTCCCATCTCATGACTACCCCAATCCCCCCACCTAAAGGATAGGGGCTGGCCACTAGCACCGAATGCATCAACCTGTATGTGGGAGGCATTTTCCAGAGTACTTGTATGCGCACACACACCCAACCAAGGCCCACACACTAAAAAGGAAAAACGTATCATTAAAATATATATTATGAGAAGTAAAAATAAAATAAGTGGGCTAGAATACAAACCCAACAAAGGAAATGAATATTGAAGAGTTCAAAAAGGAAAATTGGATGGTCATTCTCAGAAAACCACACCTTATCGTGAGAGTGGTGTTACTACTGGAAGCTGAAGTAGAAAGTCTCATCCACCTAATAATACTATTCCACTCATGATCCTAAGCCCTTGTTTCCACCATCGTAGTGTTGGTCAGTCCCATCTCCTTGAGAAGCTCTGGGTTCTAGACCACCATATTCTCTATCGAAACACTGATCGTCTGCACCAGACACAACACATGCAGGCAAAGCTAGTGTAAGGATGAGTAACAATATACTCAGTAGGGACCACCCAAAAAAGGAAATACCACAAAAAATCATCAAATTTAATCAAAAATAACAATAAAACATACAACAGGTATACATTTAGGGTTTTGATAGTAGATGCGTCGGTCACATCATCAAATACCACGGTTGTGGGAGAAATATTCATCTATCGAGTGCAGTGGTCCTTCCATGTCACATAGAAGCAATTTCCACTAATCATGTCCAATCGAGGAACTACTCTTCTTCCCATACCATGATCTTGAAAAGACACACAAAAGTTCTTCCCACCATGGTTTTACAAGGTCACACACATGTACTTCCCACTGGTCCATAGTTGAGTAATATAGTATCGAAAGTCAGTAGTGTTCAGGTCTTAGCCAACCACGGGGTTCTGTTTATAGCGTGCCTGGGAGAATAGCTCCTCAAGCAATTACTCACACTAAAAATTCCATGAAATCCACTCTAGTTCATTTCAAAAGACCTGTCTCATTGAGAGGGTCCCAATTCCACAAACAACTTGTCAATCAGTTGCTCAGTTTGCATGATTCAAGCGTTTTAATAAACAAGGGTCGGTTTCATTTGGGTCTAGTTTGACCCATTTGGATCAACTCGACCGACCCGGCCTGGGGGTCTCACATACCTTCATTTAATTTGATAGACTCGAACTAGACCAGTTCGGGGATGGGTCGACCCGATCTGGTCTAGCCAATGGGCCTCGCTAGACCCTGTCCAGTTTGGGTGAGGATTTAGCCCATTGGGTCACCTGGAGACCCAGTCTAGTCCAGCCCAGCCCAAAGGGTGTGGGTCTAGCATGCCAACATGGGTCTGGCACACTAGGTGTAGGTCCGGACCACTGGTGCAGGTTCGGCCGGCTGGCTGGGGCTGCGACATTCCATCCAGATGCTCGTCCCATGCAGTACGGGTCGGTGTTCTCTATCAGGCTCGGATGAAGCCAGCCTCTATTGGCCTCATGGATGTAGGGGGCCTGACTGCTGCAACCGAGTGACCGTGGATCATCGGGACACCTGGGCAGCCCAAAAACGGGTCTTCCCTCCACAGAGTTCCAGGTGGGAATCGCATCTCCCAGCTGCTTCTGCGGCTAGTTGTCCATGACCTCCTACCGCCACGGAGCACTGAAGTGCACAACGCTCTACCCAGTCGGTGGCCTTTTGTCCCACTGTCTGGATCAGAATGGTTGTGACTATGGGCTGACATCAGGGTGGCAGCGACGCGCCAAAAGATTCTTCAGCTGACCCTGGACAAGATCTAGGACTCCGGTTTTCCTGTCTCCTGCACCTATGGCATTCATGGAGTGTACTCTTCACCACGAAGGTCTCAAAACCAACTTGAAGCCGATTTGAAGAAATCATTCAAAAATAGCGCACAGGCGGAGGGGCTTTGTCCTTGTTCGTGTCAATCTGACCCCTCTGTGTTAGAAGTTATAATCATGGGGAGGTTTGGGGGTTGTGGTTCAATCAAATTAGAGATAATCTAATAGTGTATAATAACTCCCAAAAGAAAAGTCTCCCCTCCTGTATAAAAACATGATTCGTGAATCAACCTGTTCTTGGGATGTTCCGCGTTCTTCATTCCTAGAATAATAACGGGGAAAACATACAAAAATTAAACTTCTACCTATTTTATATTTGATGCCGTAATGTTTCATCCTCGAGGTTTCATGAATTCTACATCATTCCTCTCTTCCAACTCCATTCTTCAAGGTGCGTTGAAGATGATTGATATTCGTTGGTGTTTGTCATTTTTTGTTAGAGAGCACTTTCATTACTGGTTCATCCAAGAATAGTGATAGTTTATTTATTAGTTCCACAAATTTGTCAACCAAAATAAAAGGAAAACACGTCACATTGTTTCATTTACGTTGTGACATCGCTTCATTACACTATTTAATTTTTGAAACTATGTCACTATTACCCATTATTAAAGGGTCATTACATTGCGAGTTTAATGAGAAATTAATAAGCCTGATCAATTCACGTCATCGTTTCACAACAGCATCTCCTTCCACCGCAGCATCTCCTTCCACCGCTCAACGGATAAGAAAAGAAAAGAAAATAACAATTTAAAGTTGTTTTATTATTTTTTGAATAGTCCGAAAATTAACTTCTCTATTCGACCCTTGCTGGATGAAGTTAAGTCCTTTCTTGGAGAATCCCACCATTATAAAATCAATGGTTCCCCCTGATTTTCTATCATAGAAATATTTTCAAAGTTATAAAAAACCACTCAAATTTTACTTAAGCTTACTTAAAGAATGTTCAAAATTCAAATTTGGGCACACCAGGTCTCAGAATCATGTGTCCTCAAAGCGTGTGGTCTTAGAATAATTCCATATATCTTTAAAAAATGTACACAGAATTTTTGAGATAATACACAGGAATATAAATGGGTTAAATGTACATAAGCCTCATCTGTACCTTATTTAAAAATCTCATAACATTCTTCCTTTGATATATTCATAGTAATTCTATCTCACTAGCATCAAATTTTAGATCTCTCTATTGATTATAAGTGTAAAACATTTATTATCTTCAATATGACTTGGTGTGTTGGTTAATAGTTATTTTCTTATATACTATTTTCTAAGATTTATTAGGCGCCAACAGGTTTCATTATCTAACATCATCTTTGCATGTCATATTTCATCACTTATTTGAATAAGGACTTCCTAAGGATCCATCTAAATGATTGAGTTAATTATATTGTTATAAAAGATTTAAAAAGGGGAAATTGTTGAAAAAAACTACTGTTGAAATCTATAGAACCTAATCATAACATATCCTCTAATGTTTTCATGGTTCTCATAGAATGATCATCTATCTAAGGATGGTAATTAGTACTGAAATAGAAATTTAAATTTAGATCATGCTGAAGACATATCCACAACATCGAGGTAAAACATATATCTCAATCAAATTGAATAGAATGTTCTACTCAATGAATAATAACCCCTTATTAAATGTTTATATGGGAATATAGATCAAGAGATAAATTTTCTATAATAGTAATTAAATGTATTGAATTAATAAGGAAATTGAATAAAAGCCATGTAAAATTATTATATTTTTATTTCATGGGGAGTCCTATGAAGAAATACAATGTGATGTTATAACATTTCCATACAAGTAAGTGTAATTATTTTAACATCCTCATAGAATTTTTCTCTCAGCTATAAATTGTAGGCATACCAAGCATTGAGATACAAACACTGAAATATCTCTCTTCATGTTATCCCTCTAAAAATTCCCTTTAAGGTCACTATACATCTTTGTATATCATGGATAAATAGAGAATGATGATATATGAGCATTATCCAAAATATTCATTATTAATTATAGTATATCAAGGAAAAATAATATATTCCTACCCATTATCTTTCCGTTACAATATTGGATAAACTCATGAAAATTTATCACCTTCTTTTTTAGGAATACACATTATTTTTTTGAACCATTATTATTCACATGGTTATAATGTTGAAGACTAGTTTGAGAAAGATTTTATTTATCTCCATCCTTCATTATTTTTAGGTCCATACATTTAAAATTAATAAATATTATGTATTTTTGGATCCTCATCGTTGAAAAGATATTATGATCCTTTCGAATCATATCATTATCAGCCTTGATTTCTTTCCAAAAGCGTTAATGTGTTGAGTACTTATAATATCTAATCAACTCTAAACATATTATCTTTGACATATTCAAATCCTTATAGGTGAATATATACTTTACTATTATATAATTTATATGTAGTTAAAACATCTCATAATAAATATAACTCATTCACATCTTTTGTGAAAATAATTACCACTACTAACTCCAAGTCATGCATCGGGAAATTCTTCTCAAGAGACTTTAATTGATGAGAGGCATAATCTACCACATTTTCATTCTAAATAAGAACATATATGACTCCCATATTCGATGCACCACTAAAATCAAAAACAATTATTTACTATATGGTAATGTGATTATAGGTTCACTAAGAAACCTTATCCATTTCTCCTTGAAATTCTATTCAAATTCATAAATATAATGATACTTGACTCTCTACAAAGATAATTTTTTGATTGTATTAATCATCTATGATAAATGCTTCCCCAAGTATTAGTAATACCAAAAAAAATCCGAAAAAATGTTGATCTCAACCACAATTGTATATCTGGTCCAATGTTAAATAACTTATGTCTTATAATGACATACAAATATACCACCTATTACAATTATCTATCCCAAAAAATAATCCATTCATTATCTAGAATTCAAATTTTCAAAAATTGGTGTATAGTTAACCCTTCATTATTGATTTCAACATAATTATTAGGTGATATTAATATAATTCCTTCCAATTGGAGTATATAATAATATAATCCATAAATACAACCATAACATTAATAATGAAAATCTCTAAAGACACTATTCATTAAATCCATAAGATACAGGGGGATAAGTTAGTCCAAATTGAATGAATCTCTTCTCTAGATAATGATGGCATCCATACTGATCCCTTCCCCACCCAAAGGTAGACTCTCTTCTTCTCCCACCAATTATCATCCTTATCCTAAAACCCCTTCTCCAACTCAGACCATATTCTATCTTTCACTGAGATTGATATTTTCCCGAATGTGTCCAACCTCTACAAAGGATTTCCTTATCTTCAGATTTCAACAGAGGAGTTCACGGAGTCCCCAGATATTCTAAATTAAACCTTTGTTGCATGTTTCAGTCCCTGTATACCTTTTTTGGATTATTGTGAAAGATTCAACTACCGCACATGGGGTTTTCATGATTCGGTGGTTGTTTGACTCCATGACATGTGTCGCATAAACATGTGTTTTTCCTAGAAGGAATATTTGATATTGAAATAGTCTATTTCTCCGTACTTCTTATATATATATATATATTATTTATCTTCTCCTCTTATTATGATATACACGTGAGGAATGATTCTCCAATGATGTATATATGGATTAGTATTCCTAAAGACTCCCTTCCTTTTTAAAATCCATCCAACCTTTGTGTGATAGGTAATTTGATCGGTCATTATTTGTGCACGGATATAGGAACCAACTATATATGTTATACAGTTCACTACATTTATATGTCTAGATTGATTTCGGAAAAACTGTAGTTGACTTGGTTAGGATCTCTGTTGGTGATGAATTTTAGTATATGTTGAGGGTCATCTTTGAGTCATGGACTAATTTTTTTCTTCGTGAAAACGTCCAGGTCATTTTTCTTCTTCCTGTTACTATGGGTAAAGGGGTTCTCAAGTGGTAGAGGCTCCCTATAAGAATATTTAAACAACTCTCACTATTCTAAGTCAGTATTCATTTTCCTCTAGAAAAAACCATGATTCAGATCTTGTCCTTATTAGGATGAGTCCTAAGCTAGGTACTAAGAACCAGGATCTGAGATTTCTGGACGTTTTTTCATGATTATTTCATGATTTGGTGCACCCAAGTTGGATGATCCAATCTTTAAAGGACATTTATCTATGAATTCACCTTCACTTACTGAGAAAGTTAAGGTTGGAGGGGTGGTCCAATGTCAGGTGATCACATAACACTCGGATAATGGTGGTGAAAATACTCAAGTTTATGTTGGGGTGTTGTAGAATCTTCCATGAATGTTTTATAGTCCCCAGGTTGGTGGGTTATTGATCAATGAAAGTCTTCAAATGAAATCTTGATTCATAACCACTTCTCAAAAATGAATGAGAATATAATGGAAAATGAGGATCTAGAAGGATGGAAAACCATAATTCCAAGATAGAATCCTAAACATTTCATATTTAGAAACTCAGAAGATGAGGATCCATGTGACAAATAATGGGACTCACAACCATTTTTTTAAAATATGAGTTGGATGATTTGGGTTGTACTGGATCAAGGAATAGTATGAAAGGGATCATCTTTCCTGGGAACTTCCTAGTTCTCAAGGTGGGGGGGGGGGACCGTGACCCCATAAAGATTAATTGAACATACCAAAGATAATAGTAACCAGATAATAAATAAGGGAAAGTTGTAATGGAACAAAAGTTAAACTAAGGTAATATTAAATGAGTAATGGTACAAAATAATCTTCCAACAAGACATATTAGTAGACTGATTATGAGGATAGAAAAACTATTGCAGGTGGAGCTGTGGTATAGGAGCGTACAGTGTTGTGTTTATCCTCAGATAGAGAGGGACTAAAATTAGTAGCGGGAATGGATGAACACATGGAAATAATTTTATAATCCATTAAATGAATTTTTGGGCTATTAAGAAAGTTGGTTGTAATTTTTGGAGCATTATTGGTTATCATAGTTGGATCGTAGTGGGAAAAAGATGCAGAGGCCATGGGAATATCATGGGACCTTATTAAAAACTATGATTAAGAGATACTAGAGAATGTACTGATTATTCATGCTTCTAATGGGGATGCAAAAATGGTGAATGGGATACTAATTCAGGTGTACACGAATATGGAGTATGAATATTAGATAGAAAAATAGCATTATATCATGACTAGAGGCTTCAACACTAGGAAGATAACAATAGAGGAGTTACATCATGCATGTGAAATATTGGCATATCAATTCAAATATATTATCAAAGATGAACTGAATAATAAGGAAACAGATCATTCCTAGAAATTATTTTGGAGGTCACGTTTAATAGGATTAAGTAGGACTTTATATTTTTTTATCTTCTATAGTGTTTTATGTCTTGGTTGAACTTTAATGTTTCAAACTTTTTATAAACAATTTTTTTTTGTAATACAGATTTCACTTTCATATGTGAATGAAATCACTGTAAATTCATAATGACCAGAACTCATACTTAATCAAATATAATGTATGTATTCACTTTTTAATCTCAATTGGTAGCATCCAGAATAAAGATAAATCTTTGAGAATTTTTATATCCTCTTAATTTATTAAAAAATCATCAATATAGGTTCTATAACACTTATTATTTATTTTTATCTATCTAGTTATCAGTAATAAATTTAGAATTATAGATATATATAATTATTTTTAATGTAAATAACTATTGTACCTTGGGGTGAAGCACTATTAGAGATTAATCCATTATCTAGATTCTCCTCGATTTTCTTATTTAATTTATGTAACTCAATCAGTTTCATTCTTTGAGTACTCTTTGAAATAACTATTTCACCATGTATGGTATTTATTGAATTATCAACATGATTATTTGGAGGAAGATATGGAAAATATTATAGAATGTAATAAAAAATCCAATAAAATAAGAGTATATTTTTTTTTGAGATTGTACCCAACCATTAGAGAAAAATTACTTTTATGAATAGGAATCACATCCCCTAAAATTGTATTAATTTTTATTGTAAGATCACTTTCATCATCAAACTGATAAATGGTCACATATTCATTCATAATATGATATCTGATTTCCCTTGTCATCAAATTGTTATCCGATTTATAAAGAGAGATCGAAAAAATTCCAAAATTCAAATCAAATTCAACATGAGGGAGAATTAAAAAAATTCATAGGGGGTACATTCCCACAAACGGAAATAAAAGAAGAATCATATATTTGATATGGAATCACCATATCATTATGAGTTTTCAATTCTTATTCAAAATCTAATATTTAAGTTTGAAATGTGATACTATAACACCCCTAATATATTAACTCAGATTCTATGGTCATTTTATTATATTAGAATAAGATAATGGAGATCTCATCTTAAATTACAGAATAGTTCAGTAGTATTGGTAGACTATATACATACATTATTTTCAAATAACACTTGAAAACATTAAATACGACATAAAATTTTATGATACCAATATTATTTTTATTAAAATATCCTTAAATCATTCATATATACCGTATTGGTATCCTAGGAATTGGAAAACATAACAAAGTGTTTCTTCATATTCTCTCTGAGGGAAGCATACAACCGAATTTATCAATGAATATATAAATCATGAATAATATGGTAGAGATAGAAGATAACCAAAATTCCATATATGTAATATCAAAAAAGGGGAATATATCCATGGATTACATAATAACATAAATAATATAATTATAATAATGACTTGTTTCATATAGAAATAATTCATAATAAAATACATCGAAATCAAACATCCATTTCATCTTGTAAAGAAAATATACATAATGTGGTAGGGTGTCTGCCAAAAACCCAAACTAGTTTTTATGAATAGACCCACTAATGCATAGAGGGTATATAAAAAACCTCACTTAATAAGTCCAATTAATTTTTTATATGAATGAAGATAATAAAAATTCAGCAAATAATCAACAAGAATCATTCATACTAGAATCCATCATAATAAATGTTAATATTTCTCCAATCAAAAAAATAGAGAAATATAATCATAAGACATCCAGAGTAATACGGTGGATGGTATAGTTAGAGTATATCCATATTAAGTCATATGTTTCATCAAAAAATGTTGACATAGATGAAAATACATGAAAAATATCACTAGAAAATGTATTGATGAAAACGCTATTTTCAATTATAAAACACAAATTTCAATCCTAAAAAATCCTAGAATATTGGAATTTTTTTGAAAATAACCTTGGATACTCAAAAAGTATTATATAATTGATATAATAGTTATGATGATGGAAATATTAATTCATGTGGTAAATATTAAAACAAATAATCAATTCACACCTTTGGTAAAAATCATGTCATTTAAAAAATGATGTCAATATTCATTTTAATTATTTTTATAGAAAGTAAAATAATGTTTAAAAATAACTATAGTAAATAAAATCAGAATATATATAATATTTTAAAAATATTATAAACAATATTTGGACATGGAAGAAAAACATTCTTGTCCGAATAGAAATATATATTTAGTTACCTTAGAAAACATTATTTCTTACTAATGAGTATATAAAGAGTGGAACATGAATGGAAAAAAATAAAAACTTCATAAGTAAAAAGAGAATAATAAATTTTATGGATTTTAAAATAGAAATATCATATAATTTCCTTCAATAAAAATCTAAACAAAAACAATCCTCACTAAATACGACATTGAAGAATAAACTATTACCTCATGTTTTAATTTATTCCTAAGTACTTTTAACATCAAATTTATTAAATTTAAATAATTTAAATTTTATAATATAATATTATCAATAATTATAACAATTTTTTTTCTTATAATATATTATCATATTTTCATTAACAACCATTCATTGTCATCATCATTTAAGGTGTTAACAAATTCATTTTTAATGTATGCTTCAATTCGAAAATTATGCTACTTGCATCTTGATCATGGATACATCATCCATAGAATAATAACAATGATATAAATATAACATATATTCATTATATACATATTAATAACCCTCGATAAAAGTTGGAGATATAAATAATAATTACACTATATATAGAGACGGTAGTCGATACAAAAGTATGAACACTACTAACATTTTATAATTAAAAAATTAAATAATGATAAATAATATTTTATAAATAATTTATTATAATTATATTATAAAAATAATATATATATTTATATTTATATTAATCCCATCATTATATCCATAAACAAGAGGCAATTATAGAAAATTAATCATATCACTAAATACAAGTGATAATCCAGACATATCCACCAGTTATACTTTCATTTCTAATTTAATTGAATGGTGGTGTAAAATGATTATAACATAAACATAATAACATCTTAGTATATTTATGATTCTTGATTCCATATTTTAGGATAGATAAAATAGATTAATAGGGGAAGACCATAATCTCATGAATGAGGGGAGGTAATCTAGGAATGTGTTTAGTGAGGGCACGGTAAATATAGAGTGCTCAATGATTGTGAATAACGGTGGATATGAGGTTTCCTTTTATAAGTGAGGAGAGGGACAAAAATGGAATTACTTAAAATATTTAAATAAAACAAAGTCATTTTTGTGGAAATGTAAGACTATATTTCTAGTAAATTGATGAAAATATGTGAAAAGTTTTAAATAATTTTTTTTTTCAATTTTACCCTAATATATAATTTAAAACACCCTGGTAACCCCTTTTTAACAATAACTCTGGTAAAAAAATTTTATTATTTTCATCATTAATTATGAAAAAAATAATGTTGAAGTAATTATCTTATATTATTTTTGATCATTAAATGTTCAATTTTTTTAAATATTAATTTTCCATAATTGATAAAAATATATATTAAAATATATTTTTAAAATGAAAAGAAACTGGTATTTAAAAAAATATTATTTTAAGCATAAAAATGTTTTTTTAAATAAATAATCTATAATATTTATAAAAATAGAATTTATTGGATTAAATTAAATTAAATTAGAATTTTTTTTATTTAAAGCCAACCCATAAGATAAATGATCTTTGTCAATAGTTGGTTAAAATAGAAGAAAAAATAGTTTTATTTGTACAAAAACATTACATAGATTTAAAAAATGTTAAGAAAATATTTCGATGTTCAACATTATATTTTAATATGATTTATATTAGTTATTTATTATATATTTATTCTTGAAAAAAAATTCCTAAAGATTAATTTTATTGTTATATAATTATAATTTCATTAATGTCACTATTTTTTTAAAATCACAGTTTTTCAATATTCCCACAAATATCAACCATTTCTGTGTAACATAAAAATTTATTCCAAATTTAATTTTAATATTATGAATTCATAAATGAAATTAATTAAATACAATTAAATATATTAAACTTTATAATGTTGGTTTTAATTATATTAATGTAGAAAGATATGTGTGTTATAATATTATTTATTTATAATGAAAATATTACTTATCATAATTGAACCTATGGTGTTAGATTATCCCCCCTAAAAAATTATTATCCATAAAATTTATAGATTATTAGTACATGAACTAATGTGGGTATTTATTAATAAAAAACTATTTAGGTTCCCACATTTCCACTTCTTTTTTTTTGGATTCTTCCAAACTTTCATCACCAACTAAGTCATATGATTACAGATCACTCCTTTTTCAGTTTACCGAATATTGATAGGATATTAAGAGTAAGATAAATATGGATCCAATTGTATTTTTGCAAGGGTGAGAACATGTATTGTGTCTATATTTTACTTACTTAATAATTAGATATGAAAAACATAATGAACATTATAGGATAGGTTTTACTTCGAAATGGTAATCCACAACTGCAGTTTTTTCCATAATATCTAAAGTCCTTATGTATTAAGGATTTATTTCCCCTTTTTCCTTCCAAACCATCCAAAACACTTCCATTACAATACATTCAAGAAAAAATTATATACCACTTGAAATTCAACATACATAATTTAGTTATAGGAATAATATTTTGTATACTTTGAACATCCTTAATATGATTATGAATAGTATTTACATTCATTATTGCCTCCTCCATGATATATGGGCCTACACGATTCCTTTCCTGAACTTCATCCCAACAAGTTGTGGCATGACAAATGTTAGTATACAATGCTTCATATTACAGCATTTTAATTCTTTAATGGAAGATATAATTATATAAAAAATACACAAATGTTAAATAATGATCTCATATACCATTAATGATAGGTGAGAAAGAATCAAAATGTCTTTAAATATATAAAAAGTTTTTAAAGGCTATCCATCTATTTGAGGATGCTAGATGGTTCTCAAATGTATAATGGTTTCATGAGACTTATGAAGACTTATTTAGAATTTCAATATAAACTATGAATCTATATTAGATATATTTTAAATAGTTTCACCATAAATTCTTAATACTTCACTAATATAGATTTGTAATAGGTGGTCAATAGGTAGATCTTACCTTATAGAGAGGAAAATTGTGGACATTTTATGAAGATAAATATTAACCCATATTACATTATTCATTATAATATTTTTTCGAATGCTAGAAACACATTTTATGAAATATCATCCAATTTAAACATAAGAACAGGTGGTGGCTCTGTAACCCATTTAGGATGTTGTATTTTAGACTTTACCTATTGAAAATATAATAATCCGGATATATAGTATCCAATTTCACATTTCATATTATCCCATAAAAAGTGTTCCATTAAATCCAGATAATTTTTGGTGATACCAGGGTGTATAAAAAAATTTGATATTTCCACTCAATTATTTCCATAGCTAACTTTCACAATTCATGAATATAAGATCTTCTTTAATCATTATTTTAGTAAAAACCTCAGTATCTTTTCTACTCAATCCATAAACCACATTATTTACCTTCCCATGGAAGTAGTGTTTTGAGAAATCATAATCTGTGTGTAGTTAAAACCATTTATATTACCTCATGTTGAGATCATTATGTGTTAATATATATTTAATCCTTATGTGATATTTATATATTTTACATCTTTTATAATAAAGTTTATTCATCCACATATTCAATATAAAGATTATGGTTTCCATCTAATCATCTTGGGTTGAATAATTGTATTCATGAATAAATAATTTCCATGATTCATAGTCAAAACACTATAATTCTACATAAGGATACATCCATGTATCTTGTTTGATGCATCAAAATATATAAAAAATATTTCTATTTCATTTAGTAAATTCAATATCAATTCATTGACCAATATTCAATTTAATTGTTAAAAACATTTTTTACATTTTTATAACTATATGAACTTGACCCCTATAAAAGTATACTTGGTTAATGAGTTTTCTAATCTATAAATGTTTTTAACAAATCAATGATAGAAATTTGATAATCAAATGAAACTGCATACCTCAATTATATTCATTGGAATTGGCCATTCCATCACTGCCCCTGTATTTTAAGTATCAACATACAATCCATCATTCGAGGAAATGTGATCTAGAAGACAAACTTCATAATACTACACTAAAATTTTATAAATTTTATGTATAATTAATTTTCTATTAGATTATTGATAATTATTCACAAATAATTCTTAGAATCTTCATGACATTTAGAGTATACCAATATATTATCATAAAATACAACAAAACTATTTTCAAAATAATACATGAATACTTTGTTCATTATATCCAAAAAAATAGAATAGGAAATAGTCATTCCAAATGGAATTTTAATAATTTATTTATTCTCAAGCCTCAGATAAAATGTCACCTTTGTAATATCCTCCTTATCTATATTCACTTAATGATACCCATATCAATGATAAATATATGAAAAATATTTATCTCCATGAAGTTGGTCAAACAAATCAAAAAATTTGGGACATTAGATACTTAATATTTATAGTAATGGAACTGATTTTCCTTTAATAGATTCAAAATCTCATAGTCTCATCTTCTATCTTAACAAAAACAATGGGGTCTCCCCATAGAAAAAACACTAGTTAATATAAATTCTTTATCACAAAACGCTTGTACTTATTTCATCTATTCCACTAATTACAATGTATATATCCTTTAGGGAGTCTTATATATATGTATTTGGTTAGGGATGAGATCAATGGAAATGTAAAAAAACATGATCAGGTGGATTACAAGGTATTTCTTTATGAAACACATCATTGTATTCTTTCACAATAGGTATATCTGATATTCTATGGATGTTATTCCCATTTAGAGGTTTTGTTTACACTTCTTTATCTTGGAATTTCCATAAGGATGATAATAAGAGGGGGATCTAAACATGACATAGATGATTTAATCTCCCCTTCTAAGATAATATATTTTGTATCCACATCAAAATTTTTAATCTATTTCTATATACAATGATCATTCAAAATATAACATTAAATCCAATCCATATCAAGTATTATATCAATATCAACCATAGATATAATAATCATGTTTATAAATAGTGTATTTTTATTTTTCAAAATGGGAATTTATTAATATATCATATTTTAATAATCTTTCAACTATGATTCTTGATTTAAAACTCCTTTAATATAGTTCTTGGGAAATATCAAATTTTCATGATAAATATGGAAGATATAAAAGTGTTTGATGATCTATAATCAAAGAAAATGTTATATAAATTTTATGTGATTATCAGAATACCTTCCACCACCTATTTTTTAACTCCTACCTCATTTATTGTGATATAATAAGATCAAACTTTCTCCCTTATCCTATTTTGGGTAAAAATCCCTCGATTACTGGTGAATTAATTTAATTAATTCCCAATATCCATATAGATGAATCATTCAACATTGGAAGTTTCTTTACCTCCGTTACAATCACGAGCATCATAGCCTTTTTCCCAAAAACTAATTCAAAATCCCATTCATATCAATCATATTCTATGTGGTTTCATTCTAAATTTATTAAAATTTGGAAATTCCACTCTTTCCTTATTCCCTTTTTCGGTATTTCATTTTTAGAATGCACATGAACCTACTTCATTTCTTGATTTACAATGAAAAAATAAAACATAGAGAATTATGTATCTATCCTTATTGATACTGAAACTATATAATCTTACAGTAAAAATGTATAAGAGAAAAATTACCTTAAAATTATAGGATTTATCCCATCATATAAGTGATTGATATTACTTGTTGGATTATATACATAATACATAACATGTGTTTTGACCCCTGTAATGTTAAATTCATATTTAGAGAATTGTTCTCATTTATTTTCCCATATATTGAATAAGTGCCTCACTATATCATCTATTTCCTCATGATGAACGTATGTTGAAAATAATGTATCATTTAAATTCATCCACTCTATACCATTTGTTTTCCCATGCTCCTTTTTTTCTACCAATGAACTCCAATTATTAGAATCCCCATTAAGATGATAAATTACTATAATAACATTATCTATTTCCTTACTTAGGAAAGGGATAAATATATTTTCTAGTGGAATGATACATTTCTTAACTACTAATAGATTAGTAGTTCTATTGAATTGTTGAATTTTTTATTGAATGTATTAGTCCAATATTGTGACACCATATTAGGGATCAATAGGTTACTCCAAATCAAAAAGGTAATAGGTAATAGTCCAAGTTAGCTACCTAAATATAGTTATAAGTTGTTCGTATATATCTCCATATCCAGCTCTAGCTTTATTTTATTACCTAGGAGGGAAATCCATATATTGAATACATGCATTGACATCATTTCTATTCCTTAATGTATGAAAGAATCAAAAATAATGGAATATACAATATTAGCTAATAACATTATGAATTATAAATTATATTATATAATAATAAATATAGGGTAATACATAATACAAATTGAATATTTAGGAATTTCTAATCTCACATTTACAAACATTGTTTCTCTTGGAATATCTTAAAATCCAAGAAATATTTCAAAATATCAAAAAAAATGTTCAAAAGGGTGTTTGAATCAACCAAATAATATCCTATGGGAATTGCTAACTAGTTGTATAGTCTTAGGGCCGCTCAACATGCATTGATGATGATTTTGTTAATTCCCAATTCATTCCTTTTAGAGTTGGTTACCCTAGGTATATTTTTTCCATTACCGGACCTGACATCCTCTATCTAGACATGGATTTATTTTATATGAATCCACACATTATTTACCCCACCAAAACATCATGATATTCTTCTATATATAGAATTATCCATAGATTTTGTTATAGGGTCATGTTATCGAACTTCTTTTTTCCTAAATATATATCTCACACTTTATACTGAACTTCCTATGATAAAAAATATAACACCCCAAACCTATTAACTTGGATTTAGTGATTATTTTACTACATTGTCACAAGATACATGGATCACATACCAAAGGATTGAATATTTTTCAATTCATAGGAGACTAGGAAGATATATCATTGTCAAAATACAATTTAAAAAAGAAATAACACCAAAATTTCTTTAGAGAACATTGTTATTTATTCTAGTATATCCATGAAATAATCCATAGATAACTTCTTGATAACTTGAGTAATGTAATACATAATAGCGAGGGAGCTTTGATGCTTACTAATGGAATGTAAATAATATAATATATCAATAAATAACTAAAGCATGAATTATATGGAAGAGATAAATAATAATAAAATATGGAATGTAAATAATATCATAAAAGTGGAATATATCTAGGGATGACCTAAAAATATAGATAATAACAAGGATAATAGTAAATTGTTCTGAAATGATAGAATGAATAGTTTCAAAAATCATAATCTCACCATTAATTTATCCTTCCAATAAAACATACATAAATATGTAAGTAAACTGACATATACTCAAACTTATTCATCACATGAAACCTAATGATGAAACAAGGGGCTATAATAGGGCACTCATATCAATTAAAATTCAAAATGTATTCTTTATATGAAATAAATTAATTCCAATTCAATATATAACTAACATAAACATTAAAATTGAAAATCTAGAATATAGAATTTTAATATTTTCCACTATTAATCAATAGAGAAATATGATAATAATTCATCCAGATTATTTTGGTGGATGATATAATTGGATTATATACTTATAAAATAATAATATTCATTTATTTATGTTGAAATAGATTAAAAATATTTTTGAAATATCACTAGAAATTTTCTTGCGGAAAATACCCCTTTCCTTTCGAAATCAGTTTTTTAAAGTCAATAATTGTATAACATTTTAGCGAATAATGTTTCATATAAGGGAACCATAAAAACCTATAAATTTTCATTCAAGAAAATTAGTAATCATTATGGAGGTAAAGACTATTCATTTAATAAATGATAAAATAATGATTTCAATTACACATTTGATAAAAAGTACCTCATTTGGAAAATGTTAAGAAGATTCCTTTAAACTTTTTTTTAGAAAATAAAGCATTGGTAAACATGAAATTAATAAAACATTTTATAACATGAAAAAAATTATTTAAAACATTTTAAGGAAAACTTGGAAATGGAATAAAACAATTCCTAATGGAATAGAATGAAAATTTTATTTTTTCCTTAAAACTATTATTTTTTTGCATTTTGTGTACATAAGTAGAGGAAAATGAAAGGAAAAAATTTAAACTATATTGATAACTATATATTAATAAAATATATTTAATTTAAAATATAAATTTGTGGATATTTCATACAATGGAAAATTAAAAATTAATAATCCCAAATAAAAATGAGATTGAAGAATAGACACTTCCCAAATATATGATGTCCTTCATAATTGATTTTAAACTCCTATATAAAAATATATATTTATTATAATTATATACTAGAAACATATTAATACATACAATACCATACATGGTTTACATATAATATATTATCACACATACATTAACATTATTTCATCATCGTTTTCATTTTCTGTGTGAACCACTTCATTTTTCATGTTTGTTTCCATGTGGGGGTTAATGTCAATGAACCTTGAAAATGGTTAAACTATTTATATAATTATAATCCTGATATAAAAATATATATATGAATTTTATAAATATTTTTAACTATTTATAAAAATCCATAGACATAAAAATAAATTACCCAATCTAAAAAGATGAATGTTCTAGTGTATGCATGAACGTTATTTTAATTTTAGACTAAAAAATAAAGAAAGAAAGATAAATATTATCTTATCATTATAGAATAATTTTTATATAATATATATAATATATATTTAATTATCCCATCATTATATCCATAAATATGTAGCAATGATGGAAAATGAATAATGTAACTATGTAGAGGCAGTAATCCAGACATACACACGAGCAATAATTACATCTCTAATTTATTGGAAAGGGGTTGGAGAATGGTTGTCCCATAAAAAATAATAACTAATTATATTTATTATTTTAGATTAATTATGTTATGATTCATATAATATATTTAAACTATGCATAAGAATAAATAAACATGAAAGAGGTGGGTACGACTATTACCTCTTCCTTAAGAGATATTTTTTGGCTTACACCATAACATTTCATAGGATACTCTTATGGTAAGAACCTAATTTTAATAACAAAGGTACAGAGTCTCAGAAGGTGTTTGGGTAGGGATTTATCAAGATATAGTGGTCGATCATTTTGGATGTGGGTGAATAAGAGGAGTCACATTATAAACGAGGGAAGGGACACACATGGAATTATATTAAATATTAAAAAAATTATTATGAAAGTAGTACCAAATTGATATGAATTAAAATTTAAGATAATAAGTGTTTGAAAAATCATTATAAAATAAGATGTAGACATTTTTTTCCAAAAAATATTCCCATATATCCTATTTTATCCCCCTATAAACTCCATTTTACATTAACTGTGATAACTAATTTTTACTTTTTTATAATTCATTGTCACCAAAAATTTAGTTGTTATTATTAATGAATATTAGAATATGGAATCTATTTTACATGATTAAATTCTAAAATGTGGTAGAAATTAATTTTCACATTTGTTCATTAAATGCATATTTTTTTTGAATATGATGGTTTTATGAATAATTTTTTTATTCCATAAGTTGAAGTAAAAAATTGATTATACAAAAGTAATTAGATATTTTTAAATAATATTAGATTTTTTTTCATTTAAATAAAAATAAAACTAAAATGATTCTTGTAAATAAATGATTAAAAGAGAAGAACTAAAGAAAATTTTTATATGAACAAAAATATTATGTAGATTTACAAATTATTAAATATATATTTATATGTTCAACAATATTTTTTATGTGATTTATATTAATTTATGAATAAATATTTATTATAGTAAAATATGTTTCATAAACACCATCTAATTCTTATATCAATATAAAATAATAAAAGTGATTGTTTTTTAAATTGATATTTTTCAATTTTCACATATAAATAATCCATTTCAAAAAAAAATAAAAAATTCACCAAACAAAAATTTTCAAATGTTGAATTCAAAAATGGATTTCATTTCATCAAAATCACTTTATAAAAATTGGTAATTGAAATATATTTTTTAAATAAACCTATCAACATTATGTAATTATTTTAGAAAAAAATGCATACTTATTATAATTAAAGCTCATCTATTATAGATTACCTTTTGTAATTTTCAAAATTTAAATGAGTGGGTAAAACCAAATTCAAATAATATGTTATTAGGTTTATAATGGATTTTAAATTTACCTTTCACCACTTTGTTCCCATAATCCACCTAATCTACAATGAACATAATAGATTTACATTTTTCTTTAGGATAATGTGGCTACTAATGTTCATTATCATCATTAACTCTCAGATGAAATCCTTGGTCATCATAATTTCCATACTCCTATTATTTGACACACTGTGGTGTGGGTGGTTCATTCTTTATATCTTTCATTCCATTAACATCATCGACTTAATTCATCATAATACTTTTTTGCTCTATTTCTTAATGACCTTAAATTCTAAAATTAAATAATTTTCTAGTACACTTAATCCAATTTACTCTATGTTTCCTTTCACACTTATGAAATAAGGTAAGAATCATATTTTCCCTCTATGCTTCATTTATCAGATGTTTTGTTAAATTTTATATTCCTTTTCTTATCAAAACCACGAGGTTGATGGGTGAATTTGATATCAATTTCATCCATGAAAGAACATTATATTATTTATTAATAAGTAATAAATTATGGTATGGAAAATGAATTTCAATGTCATGGTCAGATTCCAATAAAGAATCAATCAATCCTATTTTTAGTTGGGATGATTATACGAGATGCATATAACAAATGCCTTGTAAAATTTGACTTTTATGAACTAATGGACTCATTATATATATCATTTTGCTCAATTAATTAATTCCTTACTCTCATAAAAACAATATGATGAATTTTTGTAACATTGTGATATTTGTTAATCTAATTATATGTTTAATAGAGTATACAACACAAAACATCAGTCTAATATGAACCAAAAAATATTTTTTAAAATATTTCCATTATAAAATATACATTTAAATGTTTGGAATGAAAAGGAATCACTACATTATGAAATATATTATAAAATAATACATAATATAGATTTATTATTTAATTATATTTAAATAAGTAAACAATTTACCTATAATATCATTTTGCGCTTCAAAAATATTTTTTCTCCAAAATGAATTTTATTTATTTTTGAGAGAAAATATTATAACAAATTTATTTAAATTTTAAGAATTTAAATTGATTAAAGGAAACCATTTTTGAAATAATAAATTAAAAATTATCTTATTTAGAATTTTTGATACCTTCTAAAAGGATTTCTTTTTTAATTAATTGTAAAAATACCAATTTTAATTGAAACCTGTATTTTATTTGCAACTATCTAAAAAGTAAAATTAAATTTTAGAGTAGTTTTAAAATATAATTAATCCATTATAATTAAAAATAATACAATTTAAACCTTTTTAATTAATATTATACTTGAATTTGGAACATAATTATTTTTATACTTTAGAAGAAATTTTTATAAAGAAACTATTTATCATCATGTTTTGTAAGATTAATTTTAAATTATATTCTCCCAATTATGATAATTGAATCTTGAAAAATGGATTATATATTAGTAATTTGGAGGTCCAAATTAAATAAATAGTTACCTTTAATTTTTCTTCACTATGAATATTAAATAATTAAATACTTTTCACATCATTAATGGTAAACTAGGAAATTAATTTTAAAAATAATGTGATAAGTCTTAAAAAAAATCCCTAAAAGTTTTATTTAATTGATCCAGGTTGAATGGCCTGAAGGCCTTAATTTTTAATGATTTTTTATAACCCCCCTTTCAATGGATGAGGGGGAACCCTTACAAGGCCCGTAGGCTCAGAGATTACATGGACCGTAGGCTTAAGATATTATATGGCACAATGGTCTTATGGAATTCAACCAGACTATCTACAAGGAACCGTCCCTCCCCAGAATCTGCATCCTGACAGTAGATCTCCACCATTTCATTACCGTCTATCTAGGCTTCCTGTGCAAGCACATTCTTGTACTGATGTCATAGTCATACCCTCTCATTATGACAATCTATTTGGCTCTACTCTGGTGAGTGCACCTGCTCTGAATCCTCTTCTGGGGCTGCTCTTTTTTTAGTGTGTTTGGGGCCTGCATGCATGTGGCTTGAAGGCCTTAGGGAGGCCCTAAGGCCTTAATGTGGCCCGAAGGTCTTGAGAATCAAATGGCCTGAAGGCCTTGGGTGGCCTGAAATCCTTACAGGACCCGAGGACCAAACTGGTGGCCCGAAGGCCCCGATGGATGAATAGTTCCGACTGCTACAGTCCCGAACAGTGCCTACTACAGTACTTCTACAGTAACCTAGAAATATTCATCCACTGGGATTTATATTACTTTTTTGTGAATATAATGTAAAAAATGTCACTCTCTTTCTTTTAGTGTTAATAATATTTTGTGGAAGGGATATAAACAACTTATATTCAGTTATAAATGTCAATTTGACTATAAATTAATTTTTTATCATGTCAATCTATTTATAATTTTTATTTTTTTAATAATTACATTAAATTTTTATGTAACACAAGAAAAAATAAAAATTCAATTAAGAGAAAAATAAAATAAATGATATTAAAAATACTATAACAATTCTAATTTGTCTGAATTATTGTGTTTTATGATTTTTTTAAGAAAAAAGTTTTAGGTATGTATTATTTTATTTTATTAGAATTTATTTACTATAATATTTTTTTTCAATGATAATTTTATTGAATAGTTCCAAAAATGATATTAGATTTTTTATAACAATCAATGTTGTTTTAAATTATTTAAAATGCATAAAAATATCTTCATCATACACATTAATGGTACATGAGTGATAGTATCAACCCTGGTCTATATATGGGTCAATTTTAATTTTATAGTATCTTTTATGACCCATGAATTTTAAAAAACAAACATGGAGATCATGATAAATGTCAAAATGTAAAATGATGGATTAAAACAAATAGATTAGGGTGAAACTTAATATAAAATTAGAAAACAATATTTGTAAAATTTTATTATAAAAAATATATATATGTAATAAAATAACATATTTTTTAACATCAATTTGAATTTTTGAACCCAAGCATTACTTTTGAGAAGATAAGATACATTTTTTTCTAATTTAAAACTATTTTTTGATAATTTCATTTAATGGGTGAATAGAATAATCCATTAACTTCTTGTTTTAAAAAATTTATAAAAATATTATTATGTTTATTATTTAACCAAGAAAATTTATTTAAAAAACATATTAAATAATTGAAAGCGAAAATGATTTTTACACATAAATCGTGTATTTTCTAAAAAAATCAAGAATTTTGTGGTCTTACATTAAAATTTATTTTTTGACAAATTGAAATTTATCTTAAAAAATGGATTTAAATTTTATAATTAAAATTTCGAAAAGAAATTGGTTTTCCATTAATTTTTTGTTAGAATTATGTTATCATGGTAAAATGTTTGGCTATCACAATTAAGGTTTAAATGAGTTTAAAGTGGGTTACCCATATGATGAGACCTAAAATTATAATAAATTTTATCGAAATGTTATTTTCTAGATTATTTCTATGATAATTCATATAATTTAATTTCAGTTTCCATGTATCCATTTTACATGACTATGATATATATATTATTTAATATTTTAAGAAATTAACTGATTTCCTCACCCCTTACAAATTAAAGTAAACCTCCTCTAATATATTTCTCACACATTTTCATCAATTTATCTTGCTCAAAACAAACCCAAATACATTCTTCAAATCCCTCCCCATGTTAGAGATTTTTTTGTTTTTTATGGATAAAATCATTTTTGGGATCATGGTTTAAATCAAAAGAGGTTCTCTGAAGAAGAGGTTTAACATTTAATTGACATTTTTTGTTTTATTTCATCCTTTACTTCCATTAAATATTATTCATCCAAGGTGAAACAAAAAAATTAGTATATTAAATATAATTAGATATTATTTTCTTAATTTTATAACCTATATCCATCTTAACTTCCATCAAATAAGAAATGAAACCACAAGTCGTGTGTACAGTGGACTGCCACCACGCGAACAAATGTCATTTATTTTCCTTAACCTTCTCCCATGGATTTTTATAATTATGTATTACATATATATATATTCATCGAATAATTATTATTATATAATTAATATATATTATCTATTTTCATACATTTCCATCAATTTAAAAATCATAACAACATTCATGCATACATGTAGATTGTCAGCTCCACGATGTACTGTGAATCGTTTTTCATCATTACAACACATGGATTGAATATATATGTGTATTTAAAGAAATAATATGGTACATTTTATATAATTATCATTTTATAAATATAAAATAATTAGTAACTTATTTCCATCCTTACCATTGGAAAAATAGAAATGTTTGTCAAACATATATATGGTCTACCATCTCTGTGAGGGTAACATATTTCATTTTTCATAACCATAATTCATGATTGGTATTAAAAGTTTATTTTATGTATAAAATTTATTATTACTTAATTATTTTTCTTCATGATATGTCATAATAATTACCTATTTGATTAGGGTAAACCTATTGATTTAATTTTTCACAAACGTGTTGAATATCAAAACAATGTATGAAGTGAACTTAATTGATTAAGTAATTATATATAACATTGTAATAAATAAAATATAGTGAATAATAAATTTTATATAATTTCATAATAAACTAAACAATTAAGTAAAATTTATTATTCAGGATGATTAATAATATATGTTATGAGTCATACTATAGTTAAGATAGAATATAACTTGAAACATAATATTAAATGTTTTTATTATTTTATTTATAAATATTATTATTCCATGAAAAAATCTTAAAATTATTTTATTGATGTTTTTAGATAGAAATAATTGAATTCTAAATGAAATTTCATTTCATTTTTACTTTCTTTTAAAGAATTTATAAATGAAATATTTTTACTACATCTTTAAAAAAAGAAAATAAAGAATATTTTTTTGTACCATATAAAATATTCAAAGTTTTTACAATGACTAAAAGGATTATATTATGTTTTTATTCATTTAAAAATTTCATGTTTTATTCAATTACAAACCATCATTCTCTTAAGTTTAGGTTATTTTTTTTAAATGTGTTTTGAAAAATGATAGTGTATTTTGATATTAGAATGGGTTTTCCAAAAAGGTTTAAAAGAGTTTTTCAGGAGTTTTTTATAAAAGAGTTAATTTATAATGTATTTTAATCATGATATATTACATTAGAATAATATATGTTTTACCGAAAATCTCGATATAAATATTATGATTTGTGAGCTATATTATACATCTCCAATTAATTAGGTAACGGTTCATATCTTAAATATAAATAAGAAGGGAGTTAACAAATGTGGGTTATTCTATGTATTTATGTAGGATGAAGTTATTTATGACATGATTTTAATAGTGGTTTGGAATAAGATTATATATGTTACCTAAAACATGATTTCATTTTTTTTCACAATTTATAATTGTTTTCTTTGGATAAAAAGTGTGTTTTATATATAGATAGGACTTATGTTATTCCCTTATTTAATTATATGGAAAATGTAACCATTTTATTGGTTTTCAAAATTCTTATTAGATTAAGGGATTTATAAATTTAATTTCCATTACTGAGATTTTTTTTCTCATCCAACATTTTCAAATGATTTTTCAATTGGATTAAGGGTGAGTGGAAAAGTTAATAAATCCATATTTCCATATATGGATGTTACCATAAATGAATAAATTTAATATTATTAAAGAAAAATATTTTGTGGGAATTATTGATACTCTATGGGAGTGTTAAATTTATTTGAGTTTGTACTATTTATCTAAAATAAGAAACTGTAATTTTCCTAGGGTATGTAAGTAATCCAATAATTTTATATAATGTTCTATCATTTGGATGGATAAAATTTAGTGACATTAATTAGCATAAAATCCAGAAATGAAAATATTTTGTTTTACAATGAGATATGAGAGTGTGGGTATATTGATGTTAAAAAATTATTTTTTGAAAAATAAACTCATAAACTAATCCCACTTCAAATAGTGAATTTCTTAATAGTAACTCATGTTAATAATATTTATTCATTTATATAAATGGCCTTCCAGTTTACAAAGAATAACATATTCATGCTCCATGCACTCAAAAAGAGAAAATATTTTTTAGTGCTAATGAAACATTTCCTCGTTAATATTTTATCAAGGGACCAACTAAATGAAGGTTATTTTTCCCTATGAAGGAATCAACATCAGGTTGTTCGCTCTTTTCCACTTTTAGATTCTCAACATGATTCATGGTTTGAGAATGTTAGGTATACATAGTGACAAGTTTTCACATTCCATCTCACATAATATTTGGTTAATTTGGAGTAATATCATTTCATTTTTTATCACATTTAGTGTTAAAAAATTCTTCTTGGTTCCACTGATAAACTAAAACAAAATATTAATGGGTGAGAAAAAACAATCATACTGAGTGATCATATAATCATTAAAAATCATTCATAATATGTTTAAATGATGAAATATTATTTTCAATATATGAAACATTATGTTGAACTCATATCACATAATGTTACCATTGGTTGTAATATATTCTATCCTGTCATGCATAAGAATGGTTCATAAATAAAATGTGAATCGACATATGCATATACCATATGGGTGTCTAACAAGGTGTTCAATCATAGTCTTACTAATCTTGCACTATTGGAAATCAACTTATTACCCAATTCACCCCTTTCATAGTATTTTTCCCCAAGGTTCATATGTTCTATATCGACATCCATATGCCAGTATCTACAGATGAATGTATTTTCTATAAAACCATAATCATTTTATTTAAATAACCCATATTTTTATCTTATAAATAGTATTATCATAAGGTTTTCTAAATAATTTTTTCTCATTAAAGTTTAAAAAAATAATTAAACCTTTCTTTGATACTAACTATGGTGGAAAATAAATATAAACATAAATATTACATCATATTAGATATATATTCAATAAATATAAGAACAATATGTTCCTAAAAGTCATATAGGTTTAGTGTATTTTTGAACTAGATACATAATAATATTATTTCATAAAATATTTTCAACATCTCCCGAAATGATCTTCTCATATAATAAACATACTATTCATACCCTTACCAAAAACATTATTGACAACATTGGGAAATGAAACAAAAGATAGGGTGATATAATATGCCTAGTGAGGGTAAATATGGGACATATTAGTCCATGATCACATGTATTCCAAACATGAGCATAAGTGTATGAGAATATTATATTTATATTTAAAAATAACTCAAATAAATTCATAGGACATAATAAATCATTTAGAATTTGATAGATCATAAGACATGAATTAAATAAGAATTAAATATTAGGATCCATGAGATCGTATCATAATCATATGAATATTTCATAGAGACTTAAATAAAAATTGTGTCATAATCTTAGTCATATAAATCATGTGTCATGAATAACCACCAAGATATTCATTACATGTCATGATTGAGTTAACAACCTTTGTACATATTTCAGGAATGGTAAAACTACATACATACCATTTTTGTGGTTGAGATAACCATTTATATACCCTTTAATATCATAACACATTAATAATTACATAATTAATTGGAAGGCCATAATAGGCCCACCTATCACAAAATCATGATACATCCATATATAATCCACAAGATCATAAAATCATTTATGATTTCATCATATTCAATAAAAATAATAAGGAATAATTTTTATTGTAACATTGGATCACATCCCTAGTAAATCATAATAATTATCAAAGGATATTGTTATTGAATAAATTACCATTAAAATAAAACGTGATAATTTCTTGAAGAAAAAACCAATTTAATTTTGAAATCACTTAATTCACTTTTTAAAAATTCCAAAATATAAAGTAAAAAAATCATTCAATATATTAATGAAAAATATTAAAGGCTGTTACCATTCAAAATATCAGTCATGATGGAGGGATATCCATCAATGTGGTATACATTTAAACAAATATTTCGTTTACAATTTTGGTAAAATTGCCTCATTTTGAAAATGACCATAATATTCATTAAAACTTTTTTAAAGAATGTAAAAATGTAAAAAAATGCATTTAATAAGTCAATATAGAATATTAAAAACATTATTCAAAACATTTTAATTCATATATGGACAATAAAGAAAAATATTCCCAGTTGAAGAGATAAATAAAGTTGATTTTCTATAGAAACATTAATTCAAACTTTTGTGTTCTTAAAGATATATAAATAAAATTAAAACTTTTAATATATAAATTTAAATAATTTATATTAAAATTAAAAATATTTTCTCTAAATAAATCATAAAATTTTATAATTGTATTTTTAATCATAAATAATCCATGTTAAATGTGATATTATAATACAAAATCCTTACGTCATGTACGACTTTCTTCATAAATGATTTCAACTTCATGTATAATAAATTTATATTTATTAGAATTATAAAATAGAATAATATTCATACTTATCATACTATAAATAGTTTATATGTAAAATATTTTCAACCATTAATTAATAATATTTCATTATCATCATCATTTAAAGTGTTAATTACTTCATTTTTTAGTTTCTTTCGATTCAACTACTATGTTTCATGAATATTATTTGGGGTTAAATCATCTCAATAATTTTAATAATTATATAAATATCTTATATATTCATTATATATTTATTTTTAACCATTTCTAAAATAGTGAGATATAAAAATTAATTACCCCATTCTAGGAGATGGTAGTTCATAAGTAAACATGTACACAATTTTCATTTTCTAAAGAGAATAAAGATAGATATATAATAAAATTCTTCCCTTAAATAATATTTATAATATTATAAATATCATATATATTAATTAAATCCATCATTATATCCTTTAATGTGAGGATGTGATGTAAAAATGATCATATTTGTTCGTGGAGGCAGTTGTCCACACGTATACATGAGTGATAATTTCAAATAAAATTTGATTAAAAGGTGGTGTAAAATAATATATTCATAATAATAATAAAATTTCATTTTATTAATGATACTATATTTATTATATTATGTTAGATTTAATATATTTATTTTATGTAGAATAAGAAATAAACATTTCATGAGTTGGTTAAGCGAATTACCTAATCTCTGAGAGACCTCATTTGGATTAAAAATTATGCCTCTTTAGTATTATCTTATGGTTAGTACATGAGATGAATAAAAATGATAAGGAATATATTAAGTCATTATGGGAGGAATTTTCCAAAAAACGGGGCTCTTTATTTTTGAATAGGGGTAGAGAATATGTTCACTTTAATAAGTGGGGGGGAGGGACACATAATGAATTTCATCATTCATTTAAATAATATATATTAATTTTCATGCACACATGGAAAAAATGGACATGATTTAGAATTGAAGATGTCATAAGGTATAAATCCATTCAAAAAATAATATTTATATAAGTTTAGGTTTCATTTTTACCCTTATCATTCAGTTCAACACCCTTTACTACCCCCTTTTTAACATCAATTAGGGTAATAATTTTTTTTTCAATTTTTACTACTCATTATGAGAAAAAATTAAGGTAAATTCATTTAAAAAATTTACATGAAGAATAAAAATATAAAATCAATTTTATGAAATTCAATTTCTATAGTTGGGTGATAATTTAATTAAAATAAGACAGAAAAATTCTGAGAAAATATTTTAACACCCCAAGCTTCCATAGTAAGATTCTCTTTGAATAATAAAGTAGTGTGTGTTGTGCGCAACTTCGAGATTCTAACACATCGCGACCTATCAAACTAGCCATTATGAATAGTAATACCCACTTTTTGAAATTTTATAAATTTTATATTTCAAAATGTAGTTCATTTTTTTATTCAGAATATCTAAATTAGCCTAGGGTGAGATTTTGTAACTTTTCAGATAACATTTATATTTTGATGAATAGTGAAAATTACTAAATTTTAATTAAAAACAACTTTTTTAATCGAGATAATGAATAGTGATAAATTATGAATTTGATTGATTTTAAAGTGTATATAGAATATATTTTTACCATTTAATAAAATTTTGGTCATTGGACATAATTTCACAATTAAACCAGACATAAACAAGTGTCAATCTTTTGATAGTTATTATCTCTTAAAAACATGCTTTTTATTTTAACAAAAAAAATTAATTTTAAATTAATTTCTGCAACTTATGTGTTTTGAATTTGGAAAAACGGATTCCATATTTGGAATCAGGATTTCCAAATTTTTTAAATAGAAAAACCTTTATTTTTATACATTTTGAATAATTATTTCAGTAAATATTTTATTTACCATGGTTAAAGGGTAAATCTGGTAAATAAGGGTAAAACAATAATATTATAATAATAATGAATTACCCTAAATCATGTCTTAAACTTATTAGTTGATACATGTCCGACCATGGGCATGTTTGGGTCTATTTTTGGACCCCATGGATCCACTTGTAAGTGATAATGACATTTTATATTTATTAAGTTAAAATAAATACAAAAAATGACATAAGCATATATCTTTTAGAAAAATAATTTTTACATAGGGATATATATGTTGGATTTTAGACTATAAATATTAATTATAAAGATAAAAGTATTTATTACATAATTTTATTTTATTTATAATTTTTAGACATTTAATAATTAATATTATTTATGACACAATAATGATGCAGTATTTTCCTTATTAATGAAGGAATAAAATAATTGGTATTATAAATGTTAAAATTAATATAATTTGAAAGTTTTGATGAAATCCCTGAATTTTAATTCTAAATATAATATTATAGTATTGCTTAAATGAATTTTGTTAGAATTAATAAATTTTTTAAGACTTTAAAAAAAATGAATTATTGAATAGTGACAAAATTGACATAAAAGAGTTTTTAAAACAAAAATTATATTATTAATTGATAATAAATTACTAAAAATATAAGGTCCATCCAAGATACTTATATTATGATAGGTGTATCATTAATGGACCACTTGTTGGTCTATTGGATTTATATAGTAAGATTATTAACTATATAATATAAAAACACAAAGTGACATGGTAAATATTAAACGAATTAACTAAGAGTTAAAACTAAAAGGTAAGGTAAATATAGTAACCCAAACCTGTCTAAAACCTATTGGATGAGTGGTTTTCGACCCAACCCCACCTTATAATCTTAATAATCCACTTTGGATCTATTATAAACTGAATATAAATTTATTATAAAATAATATTTCTAGGTTTTCCTAAGGTGCGCCTCCTCCCCCTTATAAAAGGACACCACATCTAACCAATTATTCACACCATCAAAGCCTTTTGGTTCGGCCAAAACCTTACCAAATATCCTCCCAACATCCCTCACTTCAACCTAGAGGAATTCCTTTAGTCAGAAATCGAACCTAAGGAGCCCTTTTGATCAAATAAAAAAAATAACCCGAAGAAGAGGTAATGTTTTCACCACCCTCTTCCAAGTTCCTTTCTTCTTCCACTTCTTATTTATTTTTTATTAACATTATAAAATAATAAATACAGTATATTATATATACTGTGATTTTATTATAAAAATGGTACAACCATATTCAGTATTATATCCATCCTTTGAATGACATGTCACCAAACATGTGTACATACGGCTTACCGTCTCCACATCGTGGTGTAATTGTTATTCAAAACATTATTATTTGGATGGGTATAATAATGATGTGAAATTCATGTAAATAATAAATATAACATGATAATTATTCTGTATAAATTATATAACATCCAAATATAAAATATTTTAATATCAAAAGAATGATATTGTTGCTCGTGCGTATGCACGGACTACCGTCTCCACAAACGCGATGAGATTAATTCCACATCGTATCCATTCGAGTATAATTCTCATTTTATGATTAAAAATAGTGTGTGAGGAATTGATATCATTCTTGATATGAATAAGATACAACCTATCCATAACAAACATGACTTATGTAACAAAACATATAAAAGAAAATGAGTTAGTTAACACCCGAAACAACGATAATACTAAGATATTATTAACAAAGAAATGTTAAAAGATCATATATGATACCATATTAATTTAAATGATTCTCGTATAATTTAATAACAATTATTTCACCATTATATAGGAGGTTAACCTACCCCCAACCAAGTAAAAGTACAAGGTAAGGGTTTATTTCGCAATATCTTCATTATCTGAGGATGTTTATACGTAATAATCTACCGGGACTTCTTTATCATCCACATCCATGTTTCTTAAAAATGTATTTCAAAAAAAATTTATTATTTACAATAATATTGGTTAAATTTATTTATACCCTTTTTGACTTTTTATAATAGTTTTATAAAGGAATATTTCCATCATTTTCCAAACATGGTCTTTTTTAACCTTTTCGACAGAATTAAGGTAAGAATGTCTTTTTTAACTTATACGGCGGATGCGGCGATTTTACGCCATTATAAAATCTTCCAAGATTACCTTAAAATCTTATAAGAAAATTTTAAAGTAAATTTTTTATTTTATAATTATGTGACTTTTACATGATTTCAAAAAAAAGATATTTTTCTCAAATATTTTTGATTTCATCTATGTCAACATCCTTTGATGGATTTTAAGCTTATTTGAAGTTGATTTGTTGTGATACAAAACATCCATATTGTATTGAAGGTTTTGTGATATTTTTGACTGTGGATGTGTTATTTTTATACCATTCATGGTTTTGGAGAAATTATTGACCTTTCCTATACTAGTTTTAATACGAATATTTATGTTATGTTTAAACCTGTTCATATGAGGAATGAATTGGACTTAATAAGTGACGGGTGGAGCCCTCTATAGCTCCTCGATGCATTGGTAGGTCTAATGAGACAAACTAGTATCTTTTCACAAGGCCTTGACAAAATATTATTTGTAGTCTTGGCACGAGGCCTTGACTATGTGGTTATGATAGTCTAGAATTATGCATTCCATCATTATAAAAGTGGTTATTCATATTGCATTTGATTATTTGACTAGTATAATATCCATTTGAATAAGTATATGGAGTTATTTTGTTTTATTTCTACCATATTATGCTGAAGTTCAATTTAAAAAGGTTTTTGTTTTATTTATACATTGCCTTAAATGTTTGTGCTTATTTATGAATGTTTCCAAAATATTGTTATCCTTACTGAGCATTTGAGCTCACCCCTTTAAATGTTTTATTTTTTCCAGGATGTGAAGAAGTATTTTATGAATGACCTGCAGGGATAGTATGAGGGGATTAGATTGTGGACTGTGGAGACTATATTATTGTAGTTTTCCTTTTATGATGTAATAAAAACTTTATGAATGTATCTAGTTATTCCAAGGCTACTAAACTAATCGGTCTTTCGAGACATGATCTTCCTTGTGATAATGCCAATGTTATGTAATAATGCACCGACTCTTGGTAACTAGGGTCGGGGCATTACAGTTGGTATCAGAGAAAGTTTAGTACAAACCGTGGAAGCTAGATTTAGATAAACTATGATTAGAGCACATAGACCTAAGATGGACTTTGAAGATTAGTATAGAATAACTTCCTATAATTTTGGTATTGTAGAGATTTTGTGAGTTTCCTGAGCAATACATCCCTCTCCGGATACGAGCACGTAGAGGCGGCTCTGGTACAGATGTACCTAGGGGTAAAACCCAAAAACACTGCTTTGAGCTAGACTCGAACGGGAACTGGTGCACGACAACGGGCCTTGCTGCACTCTTGGTTACGACACTCCCGAGGGATATTCTTAGGATAATTTCCATTTTCATTACAAACCATTATGAAGGGTTATGAGTATATACTTCCTCAAAGAAAACTTTTTTTAAGATTATGGATTATATCCATAAACTATTGAATTTATGTTTAGTGTTTTAGAATTTTGGAATTATATATTTCGATTCCTAGACTAATCTAGTTTATGCCATTGTTTATATATGGATCCTAGTGGAATAAATGGAAATTGTATCAATGAACACACTCTATGTAGGTATTTCCCTCATGCTCAAGATAATTATAGTGGAGTTGGTGATGAAACTGGTGCTGATCAGCTAATCACCATACTAGGACAACTCACTCAAGTTATGAATAATAACCTTACCCATATGGACCAACCTAATCTACAACGTGGAGGATCAATCTTAGATCGCTTCATGAGGAAAAATCCACCAACGTTCAATTGGAGTACAAATACCTTAGTAGCTAAGCAATGGATAAATTTCCTCGATAAAATATTTTAGGCATTGGGGAGTAGTGAAAGGGAAAATTTTATTATGGCAGTTTACCACATCATTGGAGATGCTGATAAATGGTGGCCATTTATTCAAAACATAAAGGAAGATTATGATGTATCAAATATGTAATGGAGGGAATTCAAAGATATATTTTTTGAAAAATACTTTCCTCGTGGCCATCGAGCAGATATGGAAAGGCTATTTTTGAGTCTGAGACCAAAGGATGATGAGAATGTCACAAAGTATAAGTATAACATTACAAGGTTAGAAAGGTATGATATAGATTATATACGTAACCCAAGAAGTAATATAGATCATTTCTTTGATGGGTTAAATCCATTTCTCCTTCAATAATTAGTCTCACAATCCTTCTCGTCGTATGAAGACATTGTCTCATGTTCTATCAAGACAGAAAAGGAATTCTTTAAGTCTTATGACTTTAAAGCAAATCAAGAGAAGAAGAGATTTGCTGATCAATCTGGGAATGTAAATAAGGGGAAGAAGGGAAATGCTGAATATCCATCCTTCAGTAAATGTGGGAAGAAACACCCCGGTACTTTCTTAAATGGAATAGGAGTCTATTACAAGTGTGGTGAAAACGGACACCAAGCTCGTGATTACAAAGGGAAGAAGGAATCTATCGATGTCTAATGATACAATTATAGGGAGATGGGACATTATGCAAATGAATTCCATATTAGTCAGGTGAACTTACCTCAGAAAAGGCCATGGGATCACAACCAAACTTATATTATCACTTCTACTGAGGTAGAAGCTCTAAAAACGTGGTGGCAGGTAATTTAATGTTTTCATCAAGTTTAGAAAATGCATTATTTGATTCTGGATCATCGCATTGTTTCATAGCTTCCCAGTTTGCTAATAAAATTAGATATTTACAATTTGATTTAACAATGGAGTTTTCAGTTAAAACTCCTAACCGAAGTATCATTGCATCGAAGTTTTGTGAATCATTCCCCCTTAGAGCACATAAATGTTCATTATCCGCTGATCTCATCATCATAACTATTATTGAGTTTGATATAATCCTCGATATGTATTGGCTTTCGGATCATGATGCAAAGATTTAATGTAAAAAGAAAAAGGTTACGATTTTTGATGATGATGATAAGGAACAACTTATCTTTATAGCAAAATCATCACCACCTAATTCTTATCTAGATCCACCCCCAGTAGCTCAACAAAATTCAATTAATGGGGAGGAAGAGAATGAAATGACTGTGGGTGAGGAAAGGGATTTTCAAATAGAGGATGTACCTGTTGTGAAATAATATGTAGATGTGTTTCCAGAAGATTTACCTGGAAATCCTCCAGAACGAGAAGTTGAGTTTTCCATTGATTTAATTCCTGGATCAAGGCCTATATCGAAGACCCCTTATAGAATGACCACTGTAGAATTAGTTGAAATTAAGAAAAAACTAGAGGAATTTACTAATAAAGGATTTTTTCGCACTAGTGTTTCTCCATGGGGAGCCCATGTTCTTTTCATTAAAAAGAAAGATGGATCTATGAGGTTATGTATCGACTACAGGGAGATCAATGCTATAACAATAAAGAACAAGTATCCCCTACCTCGCATTGATGATTTATTTGACCAACTACATGGAGCTCAATACTTTAAAAAGATTTACCTTCGATCCGGATACCATCAGTTGTGTGTGAAGAAGGAAGACATTTTGAAGACAGCATTTTGAACCAGGTACGGGCATTACGAGTTTACAGTAATGCCTTTTGGGCGGACTAATGTGCCATCTGTATTCATGTATCTAATGAATAGAGTTTTCAAGGAATATCTCGATGATTTTGTGGTGGTATTTATTGATGATATCTTGGTATACTCTAATATCTATGAAGATCATGAAAATCACATGTGAATTATCCTGAAGACTCTGAGAAGACATGAATTATATGGGAAGTGTAGCAAGTGTGAATTCTGGCTTCAAGATATTTCTTTTCTTGACCATATTTTCTCCAAATATGGAATCTCTGTTGATAATTCTAGGACCAAGACAATCCATGAATGTACTGCACCAACGAGTATAACTGAGGTATGTAGTTTTATTGGTTTAGCAGGTTATTATCGATGTTTCTCCCAGAATTTTTCTCTATTGGCTAACCCATTAATAAAGCTCACACGTAAAGGGGTTAAATTTGTTAGGACAAAAGAGTGTGAAGAATGTTTCAAAAAACTGAAGAGAAGATTAGTCAATGCTCATATATTGACTCTACCATCGAGGAATTATGGGTTCTTTATTTATAGTGATTCATCAAAGAAAGTAATTGGTTGTGTCCTTATGCAGAATGATAGGGTTGTTTCCTATGCATCACGACAGTTGAAAATTCATGAACAAAACTACCCTACTCATGATCTCGAGTTAGCAGTTCTGATCATTGCTTTGAAGATATGGAGACACTACCTATATGGTGAAAATTGTGAGATTTATACTGATCACAAGAGTTTGAAGTATATATTTTTACAAAAAGAACTCAACATGAAAAAAGTGTGATGACTTGAACTACTCAAGGATTATGATTGCACGATACACTACCACCCGGGGAAGGAAAATAAGGTGGAAGATGCTTTGAGCAGAAAAGATCATGGAGTTTTGAACATGATTAGAATTGAAAGGGATCCTATTTTTGTGGATCTAGTAAAGTTGGATATGGGAATAATCAATGAAGGTGAAACATCAATTCTTTTTCAAATGGTTGCCAAACCATTTTTACTATATACAAGAAAGAGTTCTCAGACCGATGATGAAGAGTTTCAGAAGGAGATTAATGCTATGAATGATGGGAGATTGAGAGACTTTGTGTATGAAGAAGGAACATTAAAATTTGGGAAGAGACTTTTTGTTCCCAATATACTTGATCTAAAAAGGGAATTTTTTGATGATGCTCATTTGTTCCAATTTATCTATACACCCTGGAAGCACCAAAATGTATAGAGATTTGAAAAAACATATTTGGTGGGACAACATGAAGAGGGATATTGCTTATTTTGTGTCAAGATGTATGGTATGTCAACAAGTGATAGCTGGAAGGCAACAGCCTGGAGGAGTCATGCAACCTCTTCCCATACGTGAGTGCAAATGGGATAATATCACGATGGACTTTTTCACGGGACTAACAAAGACTCCTAGAAGGAACAATACAATATGGGTTATTGTTGATCGTCTTACCAAGTCAGCACATTATCTTGTTATAAGAGAAGATCAACCACTTGAACGTCTAGCAAGACTATAAATTGATGAAATTGTGAGACTTCATGGAGTACCCCTATCGATTGTTTCTGATCGTGATCCTCGTTTTACTTCAAGATTATGGAAAAGTCTTTATAAATCCCTGGATACTGAACATCGTTTGAGCACTGCCTACCACCCTCAAACAAATGGACAATCATAACGGACTATTCAAACCTTATAAGACATGTTGAGATCATGATCACTTGACTTTCAAGGTATGTGGGATCAATATTTACCTCTGGTAGAATTTAACTATAATAATAGCTTCCATTAAAGTATTCAGATGGCACCATATGAAGCGTTGTACCGAAAGAGATGTCGTACACCAACCTATTGGAATGAAATTGGTGAAAGAAAACTTGTAGGCCTAGAAATGGTGGAGGAAACAATGGAAAATGTGATGGTAATCCAAAATCACATCAAAGCATCTCAAAGTAGGCAGAAGAGCTACGCCGATAACCGAAGGAAGGATTTTGAATTTCCGATAGGAGAACATGTTTTCTTGAATGTATCTCCATACAAGGGAGTTATATGTTTCGGTAAGAAGGGTAAATTGAGTCCCAGGTACATCGGAAATTTCGAAATTCTAGAACTAATTGGGAATGTAGCTTACCGTTTGGAAATGCCGCCAGGTCTCTCCAAAGATAATGATGTGTTCTACGTATCATTATTGAGAAAATACATGCATGACCCAACTCATGTACTCACATAAAAGGATCTAGAATTGGAATGTGATCTATCTTATTGCGAAGAGCCTGTCATGATTCTTGATACAAGATATCGAGTGCTGATAAATCAGATGACTCATCTGGTAAAAGTTCTATGGAGAAACCATAAGATGGAAGATGCAACGTGGGAACCTGAGAAACTTATGATGAAGAACCACCCGAGTCTTTTCAGGCGGTATTGTTCTATAAATTTTGAGGGTGAAATTATTTCAAGGAGTGGAGAATTTTACACTCCAAGCTTCCACGGTACGATTATCTTTGAATAATACAGTAGCATGTGTTGTACTCAACTTCGGGATTCTAACACATCACGACCAATCAAACTAACCGTTATGAATAGTAATACACACTTTTTAAAATTTTATAAATTCTATCTCTCAAAATGGAATTCATATTGGGATTCGGAATTTCAAAATTAGTCTAGGGTAAAATATTGGAACTTTTCAGATAACATTTATATTTTGATGAATAGTGAAAATTACTATGTTTTAATTAAAAACAACTTTTTTAATCGAAATAATTAATAGTGATAAATTATGAATTTAAAGGGTTTTAAAGTATATTTAGAATATATTTTTACCATTTAATACAATTTTGTTCATTGGACATAATTTCACAATTAAACCAGACATAAACAAGTGTCAATCTTTTGATAGTTATTATCTCTTAAAAACACGCTTTTTATATTAACAACAAGAATTAATTTTAAATTATTTTCTGCCACTTATTTGTATAGAATTTGGAAAAATGGATTCCATATTTCGAATCAGTATGTCCAAATTGTGTAAATAGGTAAGTTTTATTTTTAGACATTTTGAATAATTCGGTAAATATTTTATTTACCATGGTTAAAGGGTTAATCCGGTAAATAAGGGTAAAAAATAATATAATAATAATAATAATAAATTACCCTAAAATGTGTCCTAATCTTATTAGTTAATATATGTCCGACCATGGGCATATTTGGGTCGATATTTGGACCCCATTGAGCCACTTGTAAGTGATAATGACACTTTATATTAATTAAGTTAAAATAAATACAAAAATGACATAAGCATATATCTTTTAGCAAAACAATTTTTACATAGGGTTATATATGTTTCATTTTCGACTATAAATATTCATTTGAAATCCAAAAAAATTTAAAACATTAATGGTATTTTATTTATAATTTTTAGACATTTAATATTTAATATTATTTATGACACAATAATGATGTAGTATTTTCTTTATTAATGAAAGAATAAAATAATTGGTTTTATAAATGTTAAAATTTTTATAATTCTAAAATTTTGATAACATCCATGAATTTCATTTCTTAATATGACATTATAGGATTTCTTAAATTAATTTTTTTAGAATTAATAAATTTTTTAAGATTTTAACAAAAATCAATTATTGAATAGTGTCAAAATTGACATAAAAGAGTTTTTAAAATAAATATTATATTATTAATTGGTATTAAATTCATAAAAATGTATGGTTGGTTGCGCCCAAATTTTCCCTACTGGTAAAATCGATCGATGTAGTACATGTAGGGGTCGAATCCACAGAGACCGAAGAAGTAACCATGAGACGCTACGATTTGGTGAAGGATGGGCTATAAAGTTGCCTACGTTGGTTTTGATTTTGGATGGTTTAAAGAACACTAAGAAAACTAAGTGAATTAAATTCAAAGAAAATGTGTTGATATTAATATTATGCTCGGGGTGGATTGAATGAATTTTACTTCTTTAGACAATTTTGGTTTTATTACTTCTTGATGAATCCATTCTTCAAAAATAACACTACCTTCATCATTTTCTGGTTTGGTGATTACTACACAAAATTACTAATCCCCTATACACGTAGAGAACCAAATTAATGATCTCTCCTAGGTATATGGTCATTTAGTAATTTAATTTAGTTTTCTCAAACATAGTAAATATGAATAGTAGAAATAACTGAAGAATGGATGTCTTAAATTAATTATCCAATTAACAACAATTCATTCATGAAATAACATTCAATCCAGCCTTTGAATCCTCCTAAGATCATCCCATTAAAGGGTTATCCCTCCATCTATGGTATACTCTCAATGGTGGGAGGAAGATGGCTAACAAGAATTGGATTGAAGAAATTAAAACCGCAGAAATAACGAGCACTCCTCTGTGTGTGGGAATGAAATTCACACCTATGTGTGAACTAATTCACAACAACAACGAGATATCATTGTGCTTCGTGATAATAAAGTTTTAAAAAATTAAATGGAAAATATATAAAAGAAATAATTTGATTAAGAACATAAATATACAAAAAATAAACATACGTGGAAATGGAAAACATTACAAAGGAAATTTGGAAGCATATCCTTACAATGAAACAAGCAACAAAAGATGATAAGAAAAATATCCACACCTATGCCCTTCACCAATAGATTTTTATATATGCATATTATGAGCCTTAGGTCCATCGCCCAACAATTAATTCACCCCCCAATAAATAATAGAGTCAAAAGGAGGGTGAATAATCAAAAGAAAATTTATGTTTCGAATTTGACCTGGAAAACTGTCCAGATTCGTCCACTATATTTACTTGTGAATTTGTAATTGAAGAAGGAAGAATCCGGAGGGGATGTAGAATAAAACTATCTTCGACCATCTGTCCTCTATGAGCTGTAAAACTTTCAGAAAATTTGGTGCATCCGTTTGGACGTTATGGTCGAAATAGTGGGACGGATTTCTGTGCATTAATGCCGGGTCCACCATTTAAATCTAAACTTCAGATCCCTTTATCATCATGCAAACATTAGAATTAGCTCTAGCCACAGTTGAATAAAATGACCCTCATATTTTTATCTTTCTACTGTATAAATTTGAGCTTCATTGGGCATGGTTTGTGGGCCCCAGATTTCATTGATGGGCCTTAGGCCCATTATGCTTTTTCTAGCATGTTTCTTCCTTCAGGTGCAAAAATATTCATCTTCACTTGTGATTCATCCATAATACTTAAAAGAAAAAATGTTCCGAATAAAGTGATGAATCTTATACCAAAATATCAAATTAAAATTATGAATATTGTAATTTCCAAAAGCAAATTATTGAGTGGGCCCAAATTGACACTTTAAGCATGAATTGCACAATTATGGGAAATGAAGTTCAATTTCTGAATTGGACTAAAATTGATGTTTATGAACTTTTAAACACATTAATATTAAGATATTAACAATGAATATTAGCCACTTTCAGTGAATAATAAACGGTTCAGCAAAGAGACTTATATCATGATAGGTGTATCATTAATGGACCACTTGGTGGTCGTTTGGATGTATATAGTATGTTTGTTAACTATATAAAATAAAAATACAATGTGACATGGTAAATGTTAAACTAATTATCTAAGAGTTAAAACTAAATGATAAGGTTAATATAGTAACCCAAACCTGTCTAAAACCTATTGGTAGAGTGGTTTGCAACCCAGACCCACCATAGACTCTTAATAATCCACATTGGAGCCATTAGAAACCGAATATTAATTTATTATAAAATAATATTTCGAGCTTTTCTAATGGTGTCCATCCTACCCCTTATAAATGGACACCGCTTATAACCAATTCATCACACCTTCAAAGCCTTTTGTTTTGGCCAAAACCTGCCAAAATATCCTCCCAACTTACCTCACTTCAACCTAGATGCCTCAATTTAGTCAAAAATCCAATTTAAGGAGTCCTTTTGACCAAATAAAAAGGAAGAACACGGAGAATAGGTAATGTTTTCACCACCCAATTTCAAGTTCATTTCTTCTTCCACTTCTTCTTTCTTTGTTATTAACATTATAAAATAATAAATCCATTATATTATATATTGTATGATGTTATTATAAACATGGTAGAACCATATTCAGTATTCTATACATCCTTGGAATGAAATGTCACCATACGTGCGTACGTACGGCTTACCGTCTCCACGTCGTGGTATAATTTTTATTCAAACATTATTATTTGGATGGGTATAATAATGATGTGAAATTCATGTAAATAATAAATATAACATGATAATGATTCTGTATATATGATATAACATCGAATTATATATTATTTTTATATCAAAACAATGATATTGTCTCTCGTGCGTACGTACGGACTACCGTCTCCACGAATGCGATGAGATTCATTCCCCATCGTATCCAGTCAACTATAATTCTCATTTGATGATTAAAAATAGTGTTTAAGGACATTATATCATTCTGGATATGAATAATATACAACCTATCCATAACAAACACGGCTTATGTAACAAAACATATAAAAGTAAATGAGTAAGTTAACACCCGAAACAACGATAATACTAAGATATTATTAACAAAGCAATGTTAAAAGATCATATATGATATCATATTAATTTAAATGATTCCTTAATAATTTAATAACAATTATTTCACCATTATACAGGAGGTTAACCTACCCCCTACCAAGGAAAAGTACATGGTAAGGGTTTATTTCTCAATCTCTTCATTATCTGAGGTTTTTTATACGTAATAATCTACTGGGACATCTTTATCATCCACATCAATGTTTCTTAAAAAAATTAAGGTAAGAATGTCTTCTTTAACTTATACGGAGGGTGCGGCTATTTTCCGCAGTTATAAAATTTTCAAAGCTTACCTTACAATATTATAAGAAAATTTTCAAAGTAAATTTTTTATTTTATAATTATGTGACTTTTATATGATTTCGAAAAAAGAGATATTTCTCTCAAATAGTTTTGATTTCATCTATATCAACATCCATTGATAGATTTTAATCTTATTTGAAGTTGATTTATTGTGATACAAAACATCCATATTGTATTGAAGGTTTTGTGATATGTTTGATTGTGGATGTGTTATTTTTATACCATTCATGGTTTATGGAGAAAGTATTGACATCTCATAAGCTAATTTTAATAAAAATATAAATGTTATGATTAAACCTGTTCATATGAGGAATTCATTGGACTTAATAAGTGACTGGTGGAGCCCGCTATAGCTCCTCGATGCATCGGTAGGTCTAATGAGACAAACTAGTGTCTTGGCACAAGGCCTTGACAAAATCTTATTTGTAGTCTTGTCACGAGGCCTTGACTATGTGGTTATGATAGTCTGGAATTATGCATTCCATCATTATGAAAGTGGTTATTGATATTGCATGTGATTATTCAACTAGTACAATATCCATGTGAATAAGTATATGGCATTATTTCATTTTATTTCTACCATATTATGCTGAAGTTCAAGTGAAAAAGGCTTTTGTTTTAGTTATACATTGCCTTAAATGTTTATGCTTATTTATGAAAGTTTCCACTGCATTGTTATCCTTACTGGGCATTTGAGGTCACCCCTTTTTATGTTTTATTTTTTCCAGGATGTGAAGTAGTATTTTATAAATGACCTTCAGGGATAGTATGAGGGGATAAGAGTGTGGTCTATGGAGACTATATTGTTGTAGTTTTCGTTTTATTATGTAATGAAAACTTTATGAATGTATCTAGTTATTTCAAGTCTACTAAACTAATTTGTCTTTTGAGACATGATCCTTCTTGTGATCATGCCATTGTTATGTAATAATGCACCTACTCTTGGTAACTAGGGTCAGGGGGTTACTAAAATTTTATTTGGAAAATATATTTTTTAGCATAAAAGTGAATGTACTTTTATTAAATTACTTGAAAACCTATTATTGGAATGTAAATACTTTTATGCAATATAGAATCTACATATTTCATTACATTAACTAATTAATAGTGATTTACAAAAATTAATAATGTTAAAATCCGAATGGGTGTACAAGAATATTTTTCTGAAATATAACTCTTTACCTTCAAATGATTTTATATCCATTACAAAAAACTATATAATTAATATCTAAATTTTTATTCATTAATTAAAATTAAATTTAATATAAACAAATTAATAGTGATTACTATATTTGTCTGTATAAAAATTTATAACACCTAGAAATATACATTTCTAATGGAAAATAGGTATTTTAAACAAGAAATGATTTTATTAACATTTAATGACTATATAGTAGGCATGTCATACTTTTGAGACACGAAATATGTATTACTATCATATTTTGGGGGATTATAAGAATTCAGGCTTCCTCTCAAAAAGTTTTCATGTGGTGATCTCAAGTATCATTTATCATAAAAACTAGTCCTCCATTAGGAACACCACATGTTCTTCGTGACATTGATTGTTCTTATCTTCAATTATGTATATTGGTATCTCAGTACGAGATCATTATTAATGTGTATCATTTTATTATATACTTTTATGCATGAAGAAACCCATGAATTTTTATGATTGTATAATGTTTACTTCTGTTCTTCTAATCCTAAGTTGTATTTAATTTATTAAATTAGTAAGAAAGAATTTTTTACCTCCAAATATATAAATAAAATACCATTTTCCTCTTTAATTGGAATGAGTTACCTTGAGTTAATCTATATGGATGTTATATGATGTTAATTCCACCAAACATTGTTTATAAAAATAAATAAAAAATAAAATAATGACGATATAATGTATGCGTCATTCTTCTTGAAATATCATGAGACAAAGAGAATATATAACACAATATCATTTGGTGTGAGTCTTTAAATCAATGAAAAAAACTTATATTTTTAGTGTCCACATTGCGTTACCAGATACCACTCATGGTTTATTCATAGTGACCCTAACTAAGAAACTAAATGTGTACAATCCCATACTATCCCAACACCTCAAGAACACCTCTGGATCACCATAAGTTGTCGAAAAAAGGGGGTTGAGTACACATAGATTGGAGATGGTTTTACCCAATATAAATAAAGAATAACAAATCATGTTTCTTTCCAAGATTTCATCACAACACATGGGGATTTGGGTACATATAAAAAACAAAACTACCCTTCATTGGAAGACTTGGCCCTTGATCCACCCAGAAATGAATTATTGAACAATGATATGGAACATTAATACATATAACACCACATTAAAAACTCATATAATGTATAATAAATGAGTAAAATAAAAATTACACATTTATATAAAAAAAATTAAATCCAAGAATTACATTTTGACCAAAACTTTTGGGATTTTATCAGAGGAATCCCTATGAGAACAATTTTTGACTTCCTTTGAACATCTACTTTATACATACATTTGAAAATCAGAAAGATTCCACCTGAGATTTAGACCCAATAAAGTTATAAATCATGTAATTCCCATGACCAGAAGAGCCTTGGATACCTCCATACTAATATGGTAATTTTAATTCTACATATGATGTTAATCATCTATAGAGGTATCTATATATTCTAAGAATATGAAAATTAAATAGGATGCCACAAAAAATCCTCGTCACTATAGTGAATAAATATGATTATGTATCAACATGTCTAATCAATTAAATATATTCAATAAAACTATTTTTTTCGAAACAAAAAATCCTTACATGAAAAAATATGAATCTAGTGGTTTGAACCAAAATTATAATTTATTAAATTAACTCTATATACTAGAATGGACCATTATTTCTCTACCCACCATGGGCCAAAACCTATAATTTGATATGATTCTCAAATTCCATCATCAAAAGTTGACATTGGGAAATGTTTAAATTCAATTCTAAGGCCCAAAGACCCATACTAGAAAATTTTGAAGCTATATAAGAGTCAGGATAAGATATATACCCATCTCATCGAAATGGGAAGTTGTATACTTAGTTAGGGATCAATAACTACGTCCACAATATTCATCTACATAATCACTTTATAATGAATCCAGACACACCCAATGACTATCCATGCATGTTAACATGATTGATATTATAAAATATATACATTCTAAAATTTATTTTACTACTATAAAATCCACACAACATAATTAAATATTATACAAAAATATGTCATAAGAACAGTAGACTCAAAAAAATTACACTAGGAAATCAAACTAAGAAAATAATAGATAATCCAAATATGTAAAGTGTTATGAAATGAAATTATCATAGATATTATATAGTTGAAATCAAGAATAAGAAGAAGTTATGGTGTGGAGACATCCTATATTTCATAACATTCATGTCGAATAAGGAACGATATATGTTAAAGGGTTCTGTAAGTTGGAGCTAGTGAAAATATCAGTAAGGTTTTAAGTATAATATTGATCATAACAAATACACACTCATAGTAACCAAATAAATAATAACATTTTTCATAGAAATTGAATTCAGTTTTTTTTAAATAAATTTGATTCTATAATAAGTTTTATATTTATTAAATTCATCTTTAGAAATACATTCATTTATTAAAAAACATTTATAATAGATGAAACACAATTACATTAAAAAAAGTATTATATAAGTATATTTAGATTAAATTTTAATTGAAATAAATACACTAATCAATCTCGATAAGGGTTTAATGTTTTTTAATAAATAAAAAAATTTATTAAATACAACTTAAATGTTAAAGGATTTGAAATAATTAGAATAATTAATACTTTAGTGAGAGAAATGTTAATTTAATATAAAAAATATCTTCTTTTGCTGAGGAAGTCAAATGGTTTAGGAAAAAAACACAGGAAGGGGCCATATCATTTCTTTATAAATAAATATCCAATATTTTACCTATCTATTAATTCAAAACTAAACTAATTTAAATATTATATTTTTGAATTATAATTTCTTCAAGCTATTGTAACAAGAAATAATTTTTTTTTTCAAACATGAAAAAATTATGAAATGATAAGCCCTTTTGGAAAATGGTCAATCTATTAAATTTTTGTTTGTGACGGCAATAACATATTCGAGTGGTAAATAGTATTTAGAATATAATATGAGTCCCTATTTTGTCCTAAAACATTTATTTGTGTAATGTAATGTAAAAAATGATCCCTATCAACTAATAAGTATATAGTGAAACATTAACCAATTCAAAAAAATAGTGAAATAAAGATAAATGACATGCTTGAAAAAAACCGGAATTAATTTCAAGGACTTCATTCCATTAAAATAACTTAATATAACACAAATGATAATTTAAAATAGAAATCATAAAATTGAGTTTGAAACTAAAATTTAAATTAAAACTAGTGTATATAAAATCATTATAGTATTTTACAAGAATCCACATTTGAGAAACCAATAAAATGTGATACAAAAACACCCTATAAAACAGAACAATATTAAAATAATAAGTATGGATTGTTATCAATTTTAAAAGAAAATAGTTAGGCATATCCAACACATAGAATGTAAATTCATTGATGAATTGAAAAACTCACACCTTATCAATAGGAAAACAAAAAAATAAAATGATCCCCAAGGAATGCTTTAACGGTGAAATAATCACCCCTATAAACCATTATAAAAAACTATATATATAAAGGATTACATATAAATAACCAACATTAGTGAATAACCACTAAACCTGTTGAAAACATAGGGAAATAACTATTAAAAATCACCCAACATTTTTTCTATAAAAATACACAAATTAAAATCACCAAAAACAAATTATAACTTCACCCAAAATCATGAAACCTATACAAAATCATACCAAAGAATCCTTGTATAAAAATGGTGACAAAGATATATCAATTTTATCACCATGGATTATTTCAGATAAAAAATACGAATCCTTATGATTTGAAGCCATTTCACCTTATCATGGTGAAATAATAATAAATAATAGTATAATAATAGAATTTTAAATAAATAAAAAATAATAACATAATGATATTGTATGCGAATGGATGAGTTATTGTATATTTTTATTGTGGAGATTACTGAGAATGACTCTTGAACTAAGATGCGTGAAAGAGGGTGAAAGAAGGGAAATAAAAATAAAAGGAAGGGATCATGGATTCTAATGAAAAAAATGAAGATGGTTGTGGCATAAAGTTGGGTATATATCATAGGATAAAATGAACTAAATTTTAAATTTTTATGGGATGATTAGGATGGTTTATTGGGTACCCAGTATTGTGTTATCGGGTTCTGGGTGTAAAATCTAGGTTCCCCATAAAATGTATATATTTTCAAGTAGTTAGTGGAAACTACATTTTTAAAATTTTATGTGGAATATATTCCTAGTTACCCAAAAACCCATTGAACCACCAACCATACCTCAATCCATATGAAAATAATCCCATTATTCCATACTAACACAACATAATTCTATTTAGAATCTGAAATTAGAAAACAACCCCCAATCCAGAACTAAAAATTCAAACCAATATCACTTTAGTTACCAAGAAACAAAAAATTACTCAATATTCACCAATAAATACAATCACTGGCATGTTACTATTATTAACACCCTACCATAAAACCTTTTAGAACCAAAATGTTTTGTTTTCCATTCATCCATAATATTAAAAATAATAAAACGTAGAAAAACATTATAATAATAATATAACTCTTTCAAAATAAATTCAATTTTAAAATATTAATTATTAATTAAATATATGACTTATAAAACCAAAAAATATCAACATTTTTTACATTATTTTAACATATATAAGATATAACAAACACTATAACACTATTAAAAATTAAAAATCATTATTATATCTCTAAACACAACTTCTTAATTAAACACATAGTCTAATAAAAAAATTATAATAATATGAACTAATGAAAATAAAAATAATTCATAAATTCCAATTCAAAATATTCAAATCAATATGATCCATGATATGAATATTAATACTAAAATTACTATAACCATCTAAATATCACTGATTAAGTTAATCCAACCTTTAAGGCTCTCCCCACCATAATAACTTTCTTTATTCTATCTATATCTGGAATCTCACCATGTTTTAGTTTATGTTAAGTGTTGCCTTGTAAAAACATTCTCACAAGAAAACCAATTTCAAATTTAAAATCAAATTTTACTTCTATTTCTCAAAATAATTAACATTATAAAAATAATCTAGTTTACAAATCAAAACATTCAAAACACATTATGAGTTTTAATTTATAAAATCAACCTTATTCAAAATCCATTATTTACCTAAAAACATATTTTTAAGTATCTATTAAATATGAAACTTCCAAAAATTTATTTTAGTAAGTGATTCCAATTTTATACAAATTAATATATTTCAAAAGCTAATTGTCCTTAAAAACAAAAAAACTATAATATATTTTTCATTATTTTTAATACCAACATGTTCTTTATCATTCCTGAAGAACTATAAAACACATTTAAGATAACTATGATATGGAGATAATATGTATTCCACATACTCAAAAAAATAAATCACAATAGTTATAGTTTTAAAATTCTATATATGAGACAGGTAACATTACCAGGTACACAAATGATAAAACTATTCAAAAGCATATTATTATACGTTGAAAAGATGGAAACATTTAATATATAAACCATATTAATAATAAAAAAAATAGACAATAGTATACCCAAAAAAGAAATAAAATATAATGGAATAACTGTAATTTCTAAATAATAACCATAAAACATTTCTATGATTATTTAACTAAATATTGTAAAAGTATCATTAATGGAAATAAAAACTAATAAAACATCAAGTAAAATGATTAATAAGGAAAAATAAATTAAGGGAATGTTCAAAATACCAATCATCAAAAAATTATATAACTACACCACTGTGAAAGAAATAAATTACATGCTTATAAATGTAAAATATATCATTATTGAATGGTACATTTTTAACAATAAAATAAATAATCAACAATAATACAGTTATATATGTGAGTGACTTCAGTTAATTATATAAGACATAGTATATTATTTTAAACACTGATTAAATTACTTTTAATTCATTAATTAATTAAGCCTATTAAAAATTTTTAATAATAAAAATGATATAAAAATACATATGTCCAAATATTTAACTTTCCCACATGATTCATGAACCAACACATGGAGTTAATTCTAGTTTAATTATGTAACCCCGTTCCAAAATTTTATCAATTATGTTCCAAGATACTTAATTCATTACTTAACTCATACCCATGGTTCCTTGATTAAAAAACCAATCATCCCCATTTCACTCTATTTTTCACTGTAGCTGTGCTTTCAAGACATCCTCATGAAGTACCTTGGGTCCAAAAAAAATTTCTTTTATTTAATCCAAAAAAACAGTTATCCCAAATTATAATAAAACCCAATTCAAAGGCTATTTTTAATAAACATAGCCCAGATCCTTGAACAATATTGAGATAGACTGTCACAACACCTCAAACAAACACCCTTATCTCCAAAGGATAGAGTAAACATTAGGTGTTGAGTATGTGTAGCTTGAATATTTTTTCCCTTATAAATCAATAGTAATTAAAAAATGATGTCTCCTAAATTTTTTTAATGAAACTTATGGTCATTAGACACATATACTGAAATAAAAAATAATGAAAGATCATTAATTTTTGTAATTATAATAAAACACCCTTTTAAGTAATAAATGGGAAAGTTTTTTACATGAAAACTGTAAAATTTCAATAAAACTCAAATAATAAATGATTAAAGGTATTTTTTATGGGAAAATGATCTCTAAACCCTTGTAGATGTTCTATAGAATATTTTTGTACTTAGGCACTATGTAATCATACAAATATAAGGTATTTAGATCCTTGGAATTGTTCGAATAAAAATATTATATTTATTATATTACACTTGTGATTTTTTTACAATGAAATATCTCCCAATAGTGTCACATATGATAAATTTAAGACAACCATTATATATGGGGTTCATGGTTTACCATATGCATGATATAATGTTTTTTTTTGAGTCAGGAGTTTGGTAGCATCGCACATGAGGGAAATTTATATAATATTTCTAATATATATTTTATTAAAATAATGAAATATCTACAAAATGTTGTATCATATGATAAATTTAAGACAATTATTGGGTCTTAAAAATTTGTTATACCATAGAATCTGTATAACATTTGTGTGCCTTGGGTGTTTTTTACATTATATGTAAGGGTAATAATTATTGTTTTTTATTATTGTTTTTTTAAAGAAAAAAAATGGAAGTTACATGTATAATTATATTTTCTGGATTAGGGAGTTATGTTTTCCATGTGTGAATATTTATTTGGATGTTCGGTAAAATTGGTGAAATAATTTACTTTATATAATGTAATGAAATTGTTCGACTAATAAAAATTTATTAACCTATTATCTGAATTTAATCAATGTTTTTTCTAACAGTTATGTGAGAGATTTAATAATAAGAATATAATTAATTTTTTTATTATTTAATTGGGAAAAATAAAATTTCTATGTGATTAATTAATTTTTTTTAATATATACAAGGGTCAAATAAATAAATGTTTTTGTGTTTTAATATATATGAATCCATATATATATATATATATATATATCTGTGTGTGTGTGTGTGTTAGAATTTATCTATATATGTCTATTAGATCAGTTTATGAATATATATATACATATAATGTGTATATATATATGACTTTTAATAATAATTTAATATTGGTAAAATAGATTTAATTAGATAGAAATAAATAATGGGAAATAATGAGATAGTTTGAATATGGAAATATAATGTTGAAATAATTAATTATTGGAGAAATGGGGCATGAGGCACTACAACATAACAAATTAGGTGGATGATTATGTTTTATGGGTGTAGGGAATGAGAAGTGGGTAATTAATAATAGTTAATGTTAAAAATTATATATAATTGGGTAATTAAGGAAGTTCCTTGAGTATGCAGGTACCTAACATTTCCATCCTCCCTTCACACCACCCTCTCTCTTATCTCCATACATATCTATTTTATTTGTTATATTTCATTTCTTGTTCCAAAAATATCATTTTAATAAATTTTTCAATACTTACAAATTGACTTGTTCTTAGATCCATTAGATTCATATTTATGAGTAGAAGTTATATCTTATTCATGTTTTTTGAAGTCATTTGTTTAATTTTTTTCAAATTATAAATGGATCATTAAAAATAATTTAACAAATGATAATAAGAAAAAGATAATTTATAAAAACATATTAGAAGATAATTTTTAAATGGTAATTAATCATGAGGGGAAATGTATAACACATGTATTATCATAGAATTATAATTCAGAAATTATCTCATAGAGAGAAATTATTATTTTATGTAACATTTTATTTCCTCTCGAAAAAATTTGATAATTTTTGTTTTAGGAATCCATCGCATGAAGTCTTATTTACGGTTGGTATGTGATCATAATTCAGGTGACGAAGCCTCAGCTAATGTACCATTAACATCGATGACATTAAGGTAGGATTTTTATTACTATTATGGTACATGTGTATATGATGTTATCAAGATGTGATATTTGTTATTAAATACCCTATACTTGTTCTCAGATGGATGTGGGTGTTTGAATGGTCTTGGTCTTGTTTGTTTATGATATGTGATTCTGTGTGACTCATTCCCATGATCTTGGTGTGACATATTGTTTCATTAATGTAAATATATTGTTTTTTATTTATATACCATATGTAATTATACTTCAGGGATCAAGATATTTAAGTAGACCTTTGACGATAGAATCTATGCATTTCTAATGTCCTTAAAGGAGGGTGTGTCAACCCCTATAGAGGTGGAAATATCAATAACTAGTTACCCTACCTAGAAATGTACTGACATCCTTAAAGGAGGGTGTGTCTATCCCTTTAAAGGGTAAATCATATTGAATATATGGAAGATACTAGTCATGTATTTCTACAGGTTTGGTCTATTGGATATTAACTAGATAAGAAGAATTGGGATTGATCTGACAGAACATGCAATAATTCAGTTATAACCAGAAAAAATGTGGGGTGCTACGATGACATGTAACAACATGTAGTGCTCATACGAAAACCACTAACTGGGAGGGGTGAGATGTGTTATTGAGATGGAGTTATTTGACTTTTATAACATCCTTTCCAACAATGAACTAATGCTAGTGGGTTCAGGGTTTTTGATGGCCTTGTTAGTGAATGATGACTTGAATTATGATGTGTTTTTATTGAAAATTAACTTATTTTATTCTATAAACAATGATAAATACTATGAAAATATGTTAAGGACACATTTTTGGTATTCTACTCTATTTTGTACTTGCACCCTACTCCTGTATTTCAGTATGCATATAGATTTCATGACAAAAAATCCATCGATGGGAAATTCCCATAGAGTGGATGGTTTTGAAGTAGAGAATAATGATAGAGTAGACCAGGGTAGACATAAGAGGTCCCTATATATTTTTATTGATATAATTTTTGTTTTATTATCTACTATTTATACTTCATTCATTCTTACCACTTTGGGAGTACGAAAATGTTTGAAATATTGTTGGTTTCAACATTTACTATGAGTTTTTATTATTATGTTTGTTTATTGTTATTAATATAGTTTCATGATACAAAGGGTATATTATCCCTACATACAGACTTAGTCCCTTGCTTCTAGCTGAAAACAATCTTGCATATGGGAAGGGAAACATGATTCCATATAGGATTTCAACTCAAACATGGTGTCTCGATTTGAAATGTTGCCAAAATGTGTCATAAGACCAGAACTCACTAAAATGTTTCTTCTATTTTCCAAGATATGGGAAAGGGTAGAAAAAAGATAGGATAGTTGGGACTCAGGAAGTGGATTTATCATAGTTTCTAAATGGAACTGTATAGTGGACCTCAAAGTTACCATGAAAATAAAATTTATGTTTTTCAATTCCAGTTGATTAAAATCAACATGGGTGATTCACAGGCTGTCGATTTATGATTTATGATATTCCACATATGTTCATGAATCATGACTAAGAAATTATGTTTAAATTCCATATATATTACTATTATTATTCTTTATAGTAATTTATAAATTAATTTCTTTATTTTGTACTATTGATTTTGGATTATTTCAATGTGTGATATATTTGATGACATGTTGTGTGATATATCTTTGTGAAATTTAATTATATGAAATATTCTTGTTTTTTTATTAATATATATATATATATATGAATATTGTGACTCACATGTTGGGATGGAGACTAGGGTGAGTACTATAATGGGTATACCATGGGGTTTGTGTGGAATCATATTAGAAACTCATGTGTCCCCTTAGACCAATAAAAGTCTGTTTTGGTTACTAATGTTCCTCCACTTATGAAGACTTGATAGTGAGAATCTAATGTTCAAACTCAATGGCATGAGTTGTTAGAAAAAAATTATTAGAGATGCTTCTCAGGGATTAGAAGTTGATTTATGAGGATAATGGTAAAATCCTCAATTTTTGTAATGATAATAAAAACCCCTTTGTAAATAACTAATGAAAAATTATTTTAATGTCAAAACTGTAAATTTTTAATAAAAATAACATATTAAATTATTTAAAGGATATATGTAAGGATAAAATCTATGCTAATACTTAGAAATATTTTATGGAATATTTTTAAACTCAGGCACTGAGTTAGAATGAAATTTCGAGGAACATAAGGCCTCAATATTGATTTAATAAAAATTTGAAATATATTATTTTACATGGATGATTTTTTCCTAATAAATTAAATATCTCCCAAAATGTGTCTTTTATTTGAAGTGTGATACCAATTTTAGGTCCAGGATGATGGTATTACAATAAGGGAATCATAATTTTTATTGTGCATCAAGAATTTGGTAACATTACTCATGAATGTAATCTATTTAATATTTTATTTTAGTTTTTCAAAAAATAATTCCAGATGGAATATTGTATATGAAAAATGAAACCAAAACTAGGTCTGGAATCCTGGTTTTACCATAGGTTTGATATAAACATTGTGTTTGTTGTGTTGTTTTCTTACATTTCATGTAAGGGTAATAATAATTATATTATTATAATTTTTATTGAATAAAAAATGGAAATTATAAGTGTAATTATTTTTTTTAATTCATGAGAGATGATTCACCATTGATGAATAATTATTTTTAGGTTTTGTAAAAATGATGATATTATAAACATATTACAAACAAACATAAATGTTTGATTAATAAAAATAAATTAATCTGTTAAAAGTATTTAGTCATATATTTTATTGATAATTATAATGGATATTTAACAATAATAATAAAAAATTAGTTGTTTTTGTTGATGTTATTTAATTTGGAAATATAATATTTTAATGAGATTAATTAAAAACCATGTGCCTAAACATATATATGGGTTATATATATAAGGTGTATATATATGTGAGGGTGTGTATATATATGTATATCTGTGTGTGTTTATACATATATGTACCGCGTATATAAATATATATGTATATATATGTGGATGACTTTTAATATATAATTAACAATGGGAAAATGACATTAAGAGGAGGGAAATAATTAAAAGGTATTAAATGGGATAGTTGGAAGATGGAAATATAGGGATGTAATAATTTATTGATGGAGAAAATAGTGCTTGGGGAACTTCAAATGGCGAAATTTTGTGGGGGGGGGGGGCTTCTACTTTGTGTGTGTAAGGAATGAGGATAGGGGAAGAAATAAATGTTTCAATTAAAAATATATATATATAACATGTTAATTGGGTAATTTAAAAGTTTATAGGGGAGCCTCATGTTTCCCTCCTACCCTCACTCCACCCTCTATATTCTCTCTACCCTAATCTATTTTATTTTTTTATCATTATTTATTCTAAACTTATCTCTTTGATAACTTCTCCAATAATGATCGGTGTAACAACCTGATATTTTATTATAAGTATTCTCTTTAATTTATTTGATGTCATGTGTTTTATGCTACAACAAGATTACCATGTGCTATACGCCACACTGTATTAGCTTAAAGTATACAAAACACTATTCTTAGATTGTGTTACACATAATTTCAAGTTTGTTTTATAATAGTCATTCTACCCAACATTGAGGGTATATATATATATATATTCAATTTATAAATGAAATATGGTTGGATTCTGTTATAAAAAATAATAAAGGATTCTTGCACAACACGCAACCCTGACTTTCTTGCATTACAGGCAATCGCGACCTTCCTCGATAGCGTGCGTTGTACGCAATTCCGGGTTTTACTAAACAACAATATATTAGTATAATATTATTATGAAGTAGCCGTTATGAATAGTATTGACTAAATTTGGAATTTTATAACATTATTATTCATCTTAAACATTTTCTAGAACATAGTTTAAGAACAAAATAAATTTTTCGGGTAAAATATGTATTTTAAAAAAAATGTAGTTTTGCCACCTTTTGATGGCGCACCCACATTAAATCTAGTTGTTGACATGTTTATATGTTCAATTTGACAAAATAAAATTCTTCTTTTGAATAAAGATTTAAAAATTTACATTGGATAAAATTTTGATATTTTTCTGATAACTTTCATATTTTAATGAATAGTAAAAACACGCTATATTTTAATTAAAAACAACTTTTTTCATCGTAATAATTCATATGGTTAAAATATAATATTGTGTGGTTTTAAAGTATAAATAGAATATATTTTTACCATTTAATATAATGTATGTCATCAGCATTGATTTTACATTGAATTCTTAGGTAAAATCAATTCAATCTTTTGCAATGTTTTAAACAAAAACCTGTTTTCATTCGACAACGGGATTAATTTTAATTTAATTTCTGAAACTAATGTGTATTGAATTAAAAAAATGGATTCCATATTTGGAATCAGTGGGTCCAAATTATGTTAATAGGCTGATTTTTATTTTAGGGAATTATGAATAGTAACTACGGTAAATTTTACTTACCATAGTTAAAGGTAAATCGGGTAATTAAGGGTAAATATAATATTATAAAATTACCCTAACACATGTCAAAATTCTATTTGATATCTAAAAGTATACCCATATCACCTAAGGGTCGGATTAGATTCATTTTATGGACTTTTGGCCCTGAAAATAATTTAATTATTTTTAAAACCAAAGAAAGTGACAACATGTCACTCTCTTAAATCTTATAAGTACAATAATTTTAATTTAGTGATAAACATCATAAAACTTCTAACTTGAATAGTCTCCAGAAATATAATAAAATTATCTACATCATGATAATTTATTTAGAATTATTTGGGATTTAATAATTGTCATTAATAGTGATACATTAATGAGGGAGAAATTATTTATTTAGTGAAAAATCAATAATATAGTTTTTATTAAAATAGTAATACATATCAAAAGGCCCAAAAATCTGCAAAAAACTTATTATTAGTGTATATATAAACCCTAATCATCCACATGACTAATTGTTGACCATTTGGATCCTTATTAAGGCAATTATGACACTTATATTATTTTATTTTAAATGATGCCAAAGTTGTCACCTTCATAATTTAATAAATATAACAATTTAACTATTTTTATTTTAAGATGATAAATTCGAGTAAAAGTACTATTTCGAAAGGTAATAGATTTATCTTCATCATAGGATTTTATTTTAAATTTTTATGCAACCAATAAGTATATTAAATAATTATACAAAAATGTTGTAGTAATTATTTTATTAAGAGATAATCCAAATAAATGGTTTCTAAAAATAATAAAATAACTATTATATGAACTATTTAATGTGCTCCAAATATTTTCTAGATACATATGACCTTTTATGAATATATTAAATATTTCATTTCGAACATATCTTCTGTATATATTTTATTTAAATTAAAATAAATGAATAGTGTCAAAATTGACACTATTGTTATTTTATAAAAATAACATATTATAAAATTGTTTAAAAATCATTAAAATATTTTAAAAATTATAAATTTAAATTTATATGGTATAAAATGTTTTAAAGTATACAATTATGGACAATTAAAAACAAATAAGTAATTTTTGTTATAATTTAAAATTTACAATGTTATTACCATAAATAAAATTAAATTGATTAAATAAGTATAAATCAAGTTGATAATGTTTAAAATAGATTTCTAACATGTCTAAATTTTATTGTTTGATGATATTACAACCCTATACCATCTAATATTCGGATATGAGTCATTTTTGGAGGTTTTTAAGTGGGGTTAGATTTATTATAAATTAATATTTTTAAGAATTCCAAAGGTGCCCCTCTCCTCCCTTATAAAAGGGAACCTCCTCCCTCTCCTCCTCACACCAATTTGAGCCTTAAATATCGGCCAAACCCTGCCCATTTCACTTCCCCACTTCTCTATAAACATCCTAGATGTCCTTGTCTTATTCAAATACCAATTTTAGTGCCCTAAGAGAAGGTCTCAAAGAGGCGCTTCAAAGAAGAGGTAATGTCTGTTACCGATTCTTTCAATTTTATTTCTTCTTCCACTTCTTCTTCTTAGGTTGTTTCATTATGAAGTAATAACATCAGGTATCACTTATATACTGATATGTTATTATATTTATGAAACAACCCTAGTTCACCATCTATCCATCCTACGAAAAAAGAAATCACCGCGCGTGCGTACGTACGGAATACCGTCTCCACGCCGTGGTGTAATCTATTTTCCACCACCACCTTACATGGATAGGTATAATGGTGTAAATAATAACTATATATGATTATTATAAAGTGATATTGATTCTTTAATAGTATACATACACTCCAATAATATTCCACGATCATGGGAATGATATCATCGCACGTGCGAACATACGGAATACCGTCTCCACGATGCGATGAGATTAATTCTCAATGATTAACCATTAATAAATGATTATAAAGTATATATAATAAGTAATCATGAAATATATGACATAATAATTAAACTGGATTTATGTATATATATATATGTATGTCATCCAATTAATTCCATTCAATTCAATGAGGAAACGAAAACAACGTTCATGCATACGTACGGCCTACCGTCTCCATGAACAGTGTATTTATTTCCATTTATCGATCTATTATATATATTTATATTCTGAATATATATTATATATAAATCATGTTTTACATTCTCTGTGTAATTAATCATTATCTAAGTAATCATATGAATAATTACAAGTCAAAACACGGACGACAAATGAAACGATTTTACCCAAAACGCTCTTTAACATGGATTTACAAAAGAAAGGGTAATATAAAGTCATAAGTGAACCATATATGATATCATAACAATTAATATGATTCTGTAATAAGTCAACAACATTATTTAAATCATTATAACGGAGGTTCGGACACTTACGAATCAAATTGGACCTAAGGTAAGGGATAATTTTGCAAATCTCATTTTTATCCGAGATTGCTTATTCGTAAGTATTTACTGGGGTTATTTCTATCATCCATGTCCATGTTTTATAAAAGTGTTTTCATGTATTTTTAAAGTCCTTTTTACCCATTTTTGACTTTTACTACATGGTATGTAAGGAATCTTTCTTTTGTTTATGTTATGAGGTACTTTTTTTACTTTTCCGGCAAAAGTACGATAAGAAAGTTTTTTTAACTTATACGACACGAAAGGTTTTTTACAGTTTAATAAAGCCTTATTTTCATGAAGCTTCCTCCAAAATATTTCATGAATATTTTCAACAAAATCCTTTTCCTTTAAAATTGAATGACATTTTGTGAAAAGAAAATATTTTTAAAGAAAAATGGATATTTTCCTCAAGAATTCATTTCAGGTGTTTTATCAAAACCATTTTTCATCTAAGATGACATTATTTCATATGTGTATGTTTCAAGTATAATGTCTCTATGATTTACATTGTTTCACTTCTATTATTATGAAATTATATCCATTTCTTTTATATGGATTATGTGATTATGGGATGATGTTTATGAAACCCTTTTTATTTATTGGGTTTTTATGAATGATGTATGTTTATTTTGTGGCACAAGTAAGAATGATTTCATTATGATATGGGTGGGACCTATATCTCCCTCCAATGCATTGTGTAATGATTTATATCTCATGAGATAGACATTGCTGGAACGGTAAGTTAATCTAGTTCAGTATTACAGGACTGGAACGAGGAGTAAACTCAATTCAGAAAGGGACTTTGTCCACTAAGATGGTTTTGGCAGCAATGCCTAGGCTACTATAAAAATCAGTAAATTTGCTTAATGGATGCCACAATTACATGTTTTATTCCCATGCTATTTTATCATGATTTATGTTCTATTATGATCTATTCCTTATGTACTTCCATGTTTTATGTCGTTGCTCAATATTTTTAATGTTCATGTTATTTTAAGTTCAAATGTATATGGTATGTTTTATTTTATCCATGCTTACCGTTACTGAGAATTTGAGCTCACCCTTTTTATGTTTTCTTTTCCCAAAGGATTAAAAGAAAGATTTTAGGTAAGGAAACAAAAATGGGAAGATATTTATGGGAGATGTTGAAGATCTTTCACCATGATTAGAAGATTGTGTTCCAAGTTTCAAAAGACACTAAACTATTACGGTCCTTGTGTGTCTGTTTTTGTTATGTACTATGTATTACGCAAAAGTAATGTAATGTCTATGTACGTCAATCTTCGGGTCTCTACAGTTGGTATCAGAGGAAAGGTTTAGTCAACCTTTGGAAACTAGGATGCGAAAACGTTAGTGAGATCCCTAGAGATATTTCTAAGGTATGTCTAGGGATGTCCCTAAGGATAAGTATACGTATAGGATATAGTCCTAGAACTACGGTAACTATATTAGAATTTAACCTAAGATGTTAGATATTCAGGGTGCTTCCCCTTTACTATGTTATTTTCCCTAGCATGATTTTTTCCTCTCACACTATTCTTTTTGGGTTTTAAAAAATTGTTGGAAACAGGAAGATTCATGATAATAGAGGATATGACAGACAATGGAATGATATTCTTCATGAGAAACCAAATGAAACGGGATTTGGATGTCCAAACATCATTATTGTGCCTAATCAGAAATATCATAATATGATCAATAATCTCAACTTTGGTATGTTTCCCGACTCAGATAATAAGATAAAGATGGAGTTTCATGATGATCATAGAGGAAAGAAGGTTCAATTTCCCCTATGTAAATCATGTGGGAAGAGTCATCAAGGAAAATGTTTCAAGGGAACTAGAAGATGCTTTGGGTGTGGAATAGAAGGACACAAAGCCAGTAAGTGAAAAGGAAAAGGTTCAGTTAACACCATGGATGAGGGTAATGGTATTGCTACGACGTCAACAATGGTTAAATGTTTTAAATGTGGAATGTATGGGAATTATGCAAACCAATTCCCTAAGGGAAAGTCTCATGAAGAAAATAAGTATGGTCGTATGGGTAGTATATATGTTGATGATGATGATGAAGAGACTACAAATAATATGTAAGATGAAAGAATTGTTGAATTTTAATCAATGGTTTAAGAAGGTAGTGGAATGATTACATGTCTATCAAGTGTAACATTGTATAAGTAATCTCATGGTACTATGGAATAAAGAGACATCTAAGGATTGTTACACTGTTGTCTTTCCTTATGTTTTGAAAGTGTATGATTATTGGTACCAGTAACCATGAAAGGTTATTCAGATATTTTTGGAAAGTAGATGATATGCACATAATGAATGGATAAGGAGAAAATTAAATGTTTGATAGTATTCATGATCTCATGACTGATATAAGGAGAAGGTTATATCATGGTTTGAGTATATAGAATTTTTGGATTTTGGTATGTGGAAAGAGTTAACTTTTGATAGAATTTATGTTTTCACTAAGGTTTAATGTGTATTCATTTTACAAGAGAATACATGATTAAGGTATTTGCATGATTGGAATGTGACCAACAAGATATATGGGGGGGTAAATGATGGTATTCACATGCTTGGTTGATGATATTTTAAGTAATTGTTTTCTTTATACTATGAGCATGGACCGAGGTATTGTAGATAAGTCTAAAGATTGGAATGGATTATGTTGGGCATAAGTTAGTATTGTTTAAGGATAGAACTTTTTCGATATTATTGATCGGATGTTATAGTAATGTAGTTTTAGAAAAAGGACAACCTGCAGGACGGGCGACAGCCCATCACGTCGGACAAGGCTATGGAAATCGAACCCACAACCGAAGTGCGACTGGCCTTTATCGCCTACCACTGGCATACAGAAAGTCCCTGTTTAGTAGAAACTAGTTTTATTATATTAAGCAGTATGATATATGAAGTATAAGTCCATTTTAGGAACCATATATGATTAATCTCACTATAATGGACTTATGTATTTTTTATAACTTTTATAACCTTTTTTTGAGACAGATGGAATGACCCATCATTCTATCACATGATCTGCTAACACTTCACGAATGACAAATTCAACTTCATTTCTTTAAAAGATGAAGTGTAAATTGTCCAAAGAACGACCAACAGCGAGACTGTACCAAAATCATGAAAGTATTTCTTCTGATTCTAATTTCATCAACTTTAGGGAAATGATCTTGAAAACCAAAAATGTTGTCCTAGTGCCCTTATATCCAATAAATCAGAAGGTACCTTAGATCATCACAAATCTATGGCATTGTGATCGATGGCTTTTTCATAGCCATGTTCTCTACCACTCTCCATCGTAACTTGATGGTTATATTTTTCTTCCATATCCATATTTTCACCTATATTCTCCTACGTGGAAAACCAGTGATGAGTAACATTGGGTAATCGTTACATTTCATACTTTAGTTTTTAAAATTAAGTTTCAGTATTCCTTTTTACGATGTGGGTTTTTATGAATATTAAACGATTTATAACCCCGACGAATTTCGAGGGAAAAATTCATTTTAAGGGGGATAGAATGTAACAACCCGATAATTTATGTTAAGTATTCTCTTTAATATATTTGATGTCATGTGTTTTATGCTACAACAAGATTACCTTGTACTATATTCCACACTGTATTAGCATGAAGTATACACAACAGTATTCTTAGATTGTGTTACACATAATTTCAATTTTGTTTTATAATAGCCATTCTACGCAACATTGAGGGTATATATATATATATATATATATTCAATGTATAAATAAAATATGTTTGGATTCTGTTATAAGAAATAATAAATGAGTCTTGCACAACATTCAACCCTGACTTGTCTTGCATTACACGCAATCACGACCTTCCTCGATAGCGTGTGTTGTACGCAATATCGGGTTTTACTAAACAACGATATATTATTATAATATCAGTATGAACTAGCCGTTGTGAATAGTATTAACTAAATTTTGAATTTTATAACATTATTATTCATCTTAAATATTTTCTAGAACATGGTATAAGAACAAAATAAATTTTTCGGGTAAAATATGTATTTTTTAAAAATTGTAGTTTTGCCGCCTTTTGATGGCGCACCCACTTTAAATATAGTTGATGACATTTTTATAAGTTCAATTTGACAAAATAAAATCCATCTATTGAATCAGGATATAAAAATTTACATTGGATAAAGTTTTGATATTTTTCTGATAACTTTCATATTTTAATGAATAGTAAAAACACGCTATATTTTAATTAAAAACAAATTTTTTCATCGTAATAATTTATATGGTTAAATTATAATATTGAGTGGTTTTAAATTATAAATAGAATATATTTTTCCCATATAATATAATTTATTTCATTAGAATTGATTTTAATATGAACTCGTAGGTTAAATCAATCCAATCTTTTCCAATGTTTTAAACAAAAACCCGTTTTCATTCGACAACGAGATTAATTTTAATTTAATTTCGGCAACTACTCTGTATTGAATTTAAAAAAATGGATTCCATATTTGGAATCCGTGAGTCCAAATTATGTTAATAGGATACTTTTTATTTTTGGGAATTATGAATAGTAACTACGGTAAATTTTATTTACAATAGTTAAAGGTAAATCGGGTAATTAATGGTAAATATAATATTATAAAATTACCCTAACACATGTAAAAATTCTATTGGATGGATAAAAGTACACCCATATCACCTAAGTGTCGGATTAGATTCATTTTATGGACTTTTGGCCATGAAAATAATTTAATTATTATTAAAACCAAAGAAAGTGACAACATGTCACTCTCTTAAATCTTATAAGTATAATAATTTTAATTTAGTGATAAACATCATAAAACTTCGAACATGAATATTCTACAGAAATATAATAAAATTATCTACATCATGATAATTTATTTAGAATTTTTTGGGATTCAATAATTGTCATTAATAGTGATACATTAATGATGCAGAAATTATTTATTTAGTGAAAAATCAAAAATATAGTTTTTATTGAAATAGTAATACATATCAAAAGGCCCAAAAATCTGCACAAAACTTATTATTAGTCTATATATAAACCCTAATCATCCACTTGCCGAATTGTTGACCATTTCTATCCTTATTAAGGAAATTATTACACTTATATTATTTTATTTTAAATGATCCCAAAGTTGTCACCTTCATAATTTAATAAATATAACAATTTAAATATTGTGATATTAAGATGCTAAATTCGAGTAAAAGTAATATTGTGAAATTTAATAGATTTATCTTCATCATAGGATTTTATTTTTAATTTTTATGCAACATATATATATATTAAATAATTATACAAAAATGTTGTAGTAATTATTTTATTAAGAGATAAACCAAATAAATGGTTTTAAAAAATAATAAAATAACTATTATATGAACTATTTAATGTGCTCCAATAATTTTCTAGATACATATGACCTTTGATGAATCTATTAATGATTTTAGTTCGAACATATCTTCTGTATATATTTTATTTAAATTCAAATAAATGAATAGTGTCAAAATTGACACTATTGTTATTTTATAAAAATAAAATATTATAAAATTGTTTAAAAATCACTAAAATATTTAAAAATTATAAATTTAAATTTATATGGTATAAAATGTTGTAAATTATCCAATTATGGACAATTCACAACAAAGAAGTAATTTTTTGTTATAATTTAAAATTTAGAATGTTATTACCATAAATAAAATTAAATTGATTAAATAAGGATAAATAAAGTTGATAATGTTTAAAATAAATTCCTAACATGTATAAATTTTATTGGTTGATGAGACTACAACCCTATCCCATATAATCTTCTGATATGAGCCATTTTTGGAGGTTTCTAAGTGGGGTTAGATTTATTATAAATTAATATTTTTAAGAATTCCAAAGGTGCCCATCTCCTCCCTTATAAAAGGGAACCTCCTCCCTCTCCTCCTCAGACCAATTTTAGCCTTCAATATCGGCCAACCCCTGACCATTTCACTTCCCCCCTTCTCTATAAACATCCTAGAGGTCCTGGTCTTCTTCAAAGACCAATTTTATTGCCATAAGAGGAGGTCTCAAAGAGGTGCTTCAAAGAAAAGGTAATGTCTGTCACCGATTCATTCAACTTTATTTATTCTTCAACTTCTAACGACCCAAAGTATTTCAATGAAAAATTCACTTCTTATATTTATGTCATAAAAACACTAAATAATGAACTACTAAGTGATAAGTGACCTTTAAACATAATTTTTTCACCCCTATGTTTGGAATTTTAAAAATCCAACATACACGGTTGTGTTCAAGATAGTTTTTAGAGTCTAATGAAACAAAAATAATTTTTTGTGAATAGTAACCAACCCTTATAAATAGTAACCTACCCTTATGAATAGTAATATGACCCTTATAGTAAATAAGAGTAACATTACCTATGAATAATAAAATAATATTTAGTCATCATAGAGAGTGATAATTTGACCTTAGTAAACGTTTTTGGTATTTTATAAAGTCAAAATAATTAATTATAATTAATTAATTATTTTAAAATAATATTTATTCCATAAAATGTATTCCTAAATTATTGAATCAATTTCTAATAGTTTTTAGATAATTTTATAAGACCCTATGTAATTTATGAAAGAACTACAAAATCAGTTTTAATCTTTAAAACTGTTTTTTTAAAGTAAATTATGATTTTAGTTAAACATTAAATTAATAATATATAGACAATTATTTTTTAAAAATGGATATCATTTTTGGATTCTACACGTCAAAAAATGGTAGGGTTAAATTTTTGGGCTTATTCTGAAATACTTCAATTTTCAGGTGAATAGTAAAAAATACAGTTTTTCACATAATCGGTATATACTAAATTGCACCATTAATGATGTAATGATGACATAAACATTCTAGAACTTTAGTTTCGGCCAAAACATATTAAATTTCATAAAGTTTTCTTTGAAATACAATAAATCCAATTCTTAAACTTAAAATTACTTTCCAAAGCCTAAAGTCAAAAGATGATTTCTTAAAGTGTCTTTTTCCCTTTCTTTCTCTTTCCTTTTAATAAATTAATGAATTCGAATTATAAAGAATATTTAAAGCCTTAAACGAATTATATTATATTTATATATGATTTAGGATGTCAAAAAAATACTATTACAAGTCTAACTTATGATATATTATTTTATTTGATATTTTATACCAAAAACACATCCCTCCTCATGTATAAATAAGCCCCCCCCCCTCCTCTTGCCAAACCACACCTCTCAAGCTTCAATAATTGTCTATGCTCTGCCCAATAATCTCTCCTATCCCCTTACCCATGTCCAAGAGCTCCTGGTCCCATTAAAAGACCAAGCGTAGGCCCTTAAGGAGGTTCTTAAGAGGAGGATTCAAAAAGGTAATTTCTCCCCCTCTTCTCCTTTAATTTCTTTTCTAGTTCAAGTTCCTTTCTTGATCTCTCCCCACCTATATTCATCCAAATTATTTTTTAACTCCAATATTATACATATACTGTAATATTATGATTCTAATGGTATATTATATCACCCCACACCCTTTCCCTCTTCCTTTTATTTTATTAAAGAGAACGTTGTTCATGTGGTGACAATTTATCACCTTCAAAAACAACATGCTCTCTTCTTACATTTCTACCTTAAATCTGGTTATGATCCCATTTATATGGTTGAACCAGAATATTTTATATGTATTATGTTCTATTTTAAGTTCTGGAAATAACCTATGTCCATATTACTAAGTGAAAAGCTAAAACGAGTTCGTTGTGATCCAAAAACCGCTCAAATTAACCCAAATAATCTTCATTTAATTCTTATCTAATGATTCGTCCACTTGGATCTAATATAATTCACTATAAAATTATTAAAGCTACTGTAATATCATTAATAAAATGTAGTATCATTTCTGGATGTTTACCCATGATCTACCCAAGCATCAATTTATGAATACAAGAGGACCGCTCAAGAAAACCATAAAAACGAACATCCCCGATCAATGTTTTTAAACTCTATAAGTCATCCAAAGGAACATAATATGAAATAATGAAACCATAATGAACCCTATTAATTTATAAAAGGTTATGGAATTTCTAAGTAATGAATATAATGTCATTATATAGGACATTAAAGAGAAGGAAGCATTCGAGTACAAGGTAAGGGGAAATCTCGAACCCAACTTTCTTCCTTCGGGTTCTCCCTCTTTCACTCCATTTTTGGTATGGTTACTCCTCAAAGATCATTTGTTCATCATTTACTTTACTTTTATTGGATATACATGTTTTTCACTGGTTTTTATGTCCATCAAAATGTTTTCCAAAATAACTCTTCTTTCAAGATCTCACCTTTTACCTCTCATTCAAGGTTGATGGTTCTTGTATCAAGTATGTTGTTCCCTCTTTCTTTTGGGAACCCAAGGCTTATGAATGTGTTATTATGAGATGAAACACATTCCTTTAAATGGGTTATTGGTGTACATTTTTGGTATGTGTTCTATTTGGCAATCATGAAAATGATAATGTTATGATGTGAAGGGTGCGCCCGGAATTATATAGTGCAATATGAATGTTTAAATGTGACGGGTTCGCCCTGAATTATATAGCGCTCCAATGCATTTGGGTAAAGTGATGAATCTCATGAGTAAATTTTAAATTATGTGTGAACATGATTCTATCTTTGTTCACAAGTATGTGTGGTAGTTAACCACTAAGACATGATGTTTCATTTTTATGCATTGCCACATTTCAATTTTTTTATTTATGCTCCTCTCATGTGCATGATGTTTTGAATACGTCATGATTATGCTCACCCCATGCTATATTGTTCTTATCTACCCTCTTACTGGGATTCTAGATCACCCCTTTTGATGTATATCCTCAGGTAGATACATGTACTAAGGAGAGGAAAAGTTCCACTAAGAAGCTAGCGAAGAAGAAATTAAATAAATGTTTATGGATTATGTTGTATTTGTTATGTATGGTCCTAGTTTTACCAAGACACTAAACCTATGGATACTCCATGTGTTATACTATTGTGTTGTTTATCTTTAAAATTATGTAATAGTAATGTAAGAAAATGTCGGGTCGCTATATTTGGTATCAAAGGGAGGTTTATTTAATTTGGGAATTAGGATTGGTAAACCCTAGAGAAAACCTCTAGCATAAGAATAAGTACAAACACATACACAAGAATATTTACCTAGGGATCCCATATGTTATGTTTTTGGTATCATTGTTTAAATGGATAATTTATTCATGACTTGTTTACTTATGTTTTGTTCTAACCTTTTCTATTTTAGAAAATGGTGGGAACCAGTAGAAATCAGGCAAACAACTCTTGTGAGGGCCAATGCAACGATTTCCCGAACAACATCCCCAATGATTTGGGAGGTGGAGTTACAAACTTCATGGTGATTCTTACCCAATTATCTCGGGTTATGAATAATGACCATAATAATGGGGAATGTCCTCCTTAACTGAAGAGGGATCAACTAGCTATCGAGTGTTTTATGCGACAATGACCACTGACGTTTTGTGGATCTTCCGATCCAGTAGTTGCAGAATAGTGGGTCAACTCCATGGAGAAGATATTTTCTATTCTTCACTGTTCCGAGACGGAGAAGGTGACTCTAGCTGTTTATCGTCTAAATGGAGAAGCCGATCAATGGTGGGATTTGATTAAGAACACCAAGCCAATGGAGGAAATTGAAGAGATGGAATGGGAAGTCTTTAAGATAATGTTTCTTAATAAGTACTTCCCAAGAACTCTTCGCACAAAGATGGAGAGAGAATTCATAGAGCTCAAGCAAAAAGAAGGAGAATCTGTCATAACCTATGAAGAAAATTTCACAAGGCTCGAAAGGAATGCTTCGGGTTTTGTTATCAACAATGATAGAAAAATTGATAGATTCTTTAGTGGATTAAAACCAAATCTTCGAAAGTCTCTTGCAATTCGAGACTTTGGGAGTTATGAAGAAGTTGTTCGGTGTGCTCTCATAGTGGAGATGGAGTTTGGATAATGGTCCCATGGCTATGGTGATAAGAAAATAAAGATGGAGTTTCAAGCTGGTGGATCTAGTGACAAAGGTGGGAAGAAAAATCGACCCACATGCAAAAAATGTGGGACGTTGCACCATGGGAACTACCTCAAAGGTACGGCGAAATGCTTTAAGTGTAGTAAGAAAGGACACCAAGCTCACGAGTGTCTAAAATACATGAAAAAGAAGGATAATGTAGCTGATGAAAGGAGAGAACCACTCGTGGTTCAATGCTACAACTGTAGGGAGCTAGGTCACTATTCAAACCAGTGCACTAAACCTCGAGCTCTTGATGGTAATCAGCACCAACAGCCACCAAAGCCAAAAGAAAAAGGGAAGGCTTATACCATCACTACTGTAGAGGTGGAACATGATAATGAAGTCGTACAAGGTACACTTCCTTTTCACTCAAGAATGGAAAATGTCTTATTTGATTCTGGTTCTACGCATTCCATTATATCTTGCATGTTTCCTAGAACTATAGAATCGAAGCCCCGAAACCTTGAAGTAGAGATATCTGTAAAAACACCAATTCGTGCAATCATTGCAACCCAAGTGTTTGACTCTTCTCCTGTTAACGTATGTGGGAAGATTCTTCCAGAAAATCTCGTAATACTTCCCTTGGTGGAATTCGACGCTATAATTGGAATGGATTGGCTCTCGTTATATAGAGCACATATCAACTGTCAAGAAAAGAAAATATATTTTCATATTCTAAACCATCCCATGTTCCTCTAAAAATGCAAGGAAGATCATGAATATCCTTTGAAAAATCCTTCAATGGTGTGGGTGATGATTCCCTATGAAGAAGCATACCTCGCCCAAATGTTTGAGTCAAAGGAAAGTTCTAACCTTGCGGAAATGCCCATCGTAAGGGAATATGCCGATGTATTTCCCGAAGAGTTAACCGGAATTCCCCCAGATCGTGAGGTAGCGTTCTCAATTGAACTCATACCCCGAGCTACTCCTATCTCGAAGTGCCCCTATAGGATGGCTCCTATCGAACTGGAGGAGTTAAAGAAGCAGCTGCAGGAGCATCTGGACAAAGGGTTCATACGCCCTAGTGCGTCACCTTGGGGTGCGCCAGTGCTCTTTGTGAAGAAGAAGGATGGTACCATGAGGCTGTGTATCGATTATTGGGAACTCAACAAGATCACCATAAAGAACAAGTATCCTCTCCCAAGGATTGATGACTTGTTAGATCAGTTAAGAGGAACTCAATACTTCTAAAAGGTGGATCTTCATTCTGGATATCATCAAGTAAAGGTGATGAAGGAAGATATTCAGAAGACTGCCTTCCGTACAAGGAATGGGCACTATGAGTTTTTGGTGATTCCCTCTGGACTTACTAATGCCCCTCCAATCTTCATGGATTTGATGAATAGAGTCTTTAGACATTACCTCGACAAATTTGTGGTAGTGTTTATCTATGATATTCTCATATACTCCAAGAGCAATGAGGAACATGAAGAACATCTAAGACTTGTGTTGGCGAAATTGAGAAAGGAGAATTTGTATGCCAAGTTCAGAAAGTGTGACTTTTGGATGAATCAAGTCACGTTCTTGGGACATGTGATCACAAGCGAGGGAATTTCTATGGACCCTTCAAAGGAAAAGGTGATTGAAAAATGTCAAAGGCCCTCTAGTGTCACAGAAATACGTATTTTTCTTGGATTAGCTGGGTACTATCAACGTTTTGTGAGAAACTTCTCACGATTGGCAAGCCCGCTAACTAAGTTAACAAGGGGTAAGGTATGTATGGATGCAAGAATGTGAGGTAAGCTTCAAGGAGCTAAAGATAAGGCTGATCACTGCAACTGTACTCACACTACCGAAAAGTGGAGAATGTTTTGTGATATACAGCGATGCTTCAATGAAAGGCTTGGGTTGTGTACTCATGAAAAATGATAATGTGATAGCCTACGCCTCACGATAGTTGAAGATCCATGAGCAGAACTACCCGATGCATGATCTAGAGCTGGAAGCCGTGATTTTTGCCTTGAAAATATGGAGGCACTAACTTTATGGTGAGAAGTGTGACATATACACCGACCACAAGAGCCTAAAGTATATATTCACACAAAAGGAGCTCGACATGCGTCAAAGGAGATGGTTAGAGCTAATCAAGGATTACGATTTCTCTATTCACTATCATCCTGGAAAGGCGAACAAGGTAGCTGATGCTCTAAGTAGAAAAGAACCTGCTACTCTATCCATGTTGAGGATTGAGAAAGACCCTATCTTCTTGGATATGCAAATAATGGATATAGAAATCATAAGGGAAGGGGATACATCCTACCTTGCCCAAATGATTGCGCAACCATCCATCCAACAGAAGATTAAGGAAGCACAATGGGATGATGTAGAGATACAAAATAGGGTGAATACAGTAAAGGATGGGAAGCTGCAAGTGTTCCATATCGACGATGATGGTGTGATTCGGTTTGGAACGCGGCTTTGTGTGCCTTCATCACCCGATATAAAGAAGGGGCTATTGGATAATGCACATAGCTCAACTTTCTCTATTCATTCTGGAAGTACCAAGATATATCGTGATCTCCGAGAACACTTTTTGTGGGATGAAATGAAGAAGGATATCGCATAATATATATCAATGTGCTTGGTATGTCAGAAAGTTAAAGCTGAGTGCAAAATGTCCAAAGGTATGATGCAACCATTGCCTAAATGTGGCAATACATAAAAATGAAACATCATGTATTAGTGGTTAACTACCACACATACTTGTAAACAAAGCTAGAATCATGTTCACACATCATTTCACATTTACTCATGAGATTCATCTCTTTACCCAATGCATTGGAGCGCTATATAATTCTGGATGCACCCGTCACATTTAAACATTCATATTGCGCTATATAATTCCGGGTGCACCCGTCACATCATAACATTACCATTATCATGCTTGACACATAGAACACATACCAAAAATGTACATCAATAACCCATGGAAAGGAATTGGTTTCATCTCATAATAACACATTCATAAGCTTTGGGTTCCCAAAAGAAAGAGGGAACACCATACTTGATACAAGAACAATCAACCTTGAATGAGAGGTAAAAGGTGAGATCTTGAAAGAAGAGTTATTTTGGAAAACATTTTGATGGAAATAAAAACCAGTGAAAAACATTTATATCTCATAAAAGTAATGTAAATTATGAAAAAATGATCTTTGAGGAGTAACCATATCAAAAATGGAGTGAAAGAGGGAGAACCCGAAGGAAGAAAATTGGGTTCGAGATTTCCCCTTACCTTGTACTTGAATGCCTCCTTCTCTTTAGTGTCCTGTATAATGACATTATATTCATTAATTAGAAATTATATAAGATTCTATACATTAATAGTGTTCATTCTGGTTTCATTATTTCATATTATGTTCCTTTGGATGACTTATAGAGTTTAAAAACATTGATCGGGGATGTTCATTTTTATGGTTTTCTTGAGCGGTCCACTTGTATACTTAAATTGATGTTTGGGTAGATCATGGGTAAAAATCCAGAACTGATAATACATGTTATTAATGATATTACAATATCTTTAATAATTTTATAGTGAATTATATTATATCAATGTGGATGAATCATTAGATAAAAATTAAATGAAGATTATTTGGGTTAATTTGAGAGGTTTTTGGATCACAACGAACTCGTTTTAAATTTTCACTTAGTAATATTGACAGAGGTTATTTCTAGAACTTAAAATAGAACATAATACATATAAAATATTCTGGTTCAACCATAAAACTGGTTTCATGACCAGATTGAAGGTAGAAATGGAAGAAGAAAGCATGTTGTTTTTGAAGGTGATAAATTATCACCACATGAACAATGTTCTCTTTAATAAAATAAAAGGAAGAGGGAAAGGGTGTGGGGTGATATAATATACCATTAGAATCATAAGATTAAATTATATGTATAATAATGGAGTTACAAAATCATTTGGATGAATATTGGTGGGGAGAGATCAAGAAAGGAACTTGAACTTGAAAGGAAATTAAAGGAGAAGAGGGAGAGAAATTACCTTTAGAATCCTCCTCTTAAGAAGCTCCTTAAGGGCCTACGCTTGGTCTTTTTATGAGACCAGGATCTCTTGGACGTGGGGAAGGGGCTAGGAGAGATGATTGGGCAGAGATTAGACAATTATTAAAGCTTGAGAGGTGTGGTTTGGAAAGAGGAGGGGGAGGGCTTATTTATACATGAGGAGGGAGGTGTTTTTGGTATAAAATATTAAATAAAATAATATATCATAAGTTAGACTTGTAATAGTAGTTTTTTGACATCCTAAATCATATATAAATATAATATAATTATTTTTAGGCTTTAACTCTTCTTTATAATTCGAATTCATTAATTTATTAAAAGGAACGAGAAAGAAAGAGAAAAAGACACTTTAAGAAATCATCTTTTGACTTTAGGATTTGGAAAGTTCTTTTTAGGTTTGAGAATTGGATTTATAGTATTTAAAGGAAAAATTTATGAAATTTAATATGTTTTTTCCAAAACTAAAGTTCTAGAATGTTTATGTCATCATTACATCATTAATGATGCAATTTGGTATATACCGATTATGCGAAAAACAGTATTTTTTACTATTCACCCCGAAAATTGAAGTATTTCAGAATAAACCCAAAAATTTACCCCTACCATTTTTTAACGTGTAGAATCCAAAAATGATTTCCATTTTTCAAAAATAATTTTCTAAATATTATTAATTTAATTTTTAACTAAAATCATAATTTACTTCAAAAAACAGTTTTTAAGATTAAAACTGATTTTGTAGTTCTTTCATAAATTCCGTAGGGTCTTAGAAAATTATCTAAAAACTATTAGACATTGATTCAATAATTTATGAATACATTTTAGGGAATAAATATTCTTTTAAATTAATTAAGTAATTATAATTAATTATTTTGACATTATAAAATACCAAAAACATTTACTAAGGTCAAATTATCACTTTCTATGATGTCTAAATATTATTTTATTATTCATAGGTAATGCTACTCTTATTTACTATAAGGGTCATATTACTATTCATAATGGTAGGTTACTATTTATAAGGGTAGGTTACTATTCACCAAAAATTATTTTTGTTTCATTAGACTCCAAAAACTATCTTGAACACAACCGTGTATGTTGGATTTTTAAAATTCCAAACATAGGGGTGAGAAAATTTTGTTTAAAGGTCACTTATCACTTAGTAGTTCATTATTTAGTGTTTTTATGACATAAATATAAGAAGTGAATTTTCCATTGAAATACTTTGGGTCGTTACATTCTTCTCCCCTTAAGAAATTTCACCCCCGAAATTTCACTTTACACAAATAGGTGAGGGTACTTCTCCTTTATTGCCTCTTCAGGTTCCCAAGTTTCTTCCTCAAACTTATGGTTCCTCCAAAACACTTTGACAAGGCGGTTTGTCTTGTTGCGTAGAACCTTATCACTTTGGTCCAAAATTTTTACCGGCTGCTCCTCATAGGATAGATCATCTTCCAACTGTACCACCTCTGAGGTTAGTACATGTGAGGGGTCTGGTATGTACTTCCTCAGTAGTGATACATGAAACACATCATGAACTTGAGCCATATTCGGTGGAAGTGCCAGACGATAGGCCAAGACTCCTATACGATCAAGGATCTCCAAGGGGCCACTGTACCTTGGGCTTACCTTACCATTCTTCCCAAATCTCATGACTCTCTTCCATGGAGATATTTGAAGGAATACTTTATCTCCAACATCGAACTCCAAGTCCCTTTGACGATTGTCAGCATAGCTATTTTGCCGACTTTGAGTAGCTTTGATGTGTTTCTGGATGACTTGAACCTTCTCGGTCATCTCCTGCACAAGATCGGGTCCAACTAGCTTTCTTTCTCCAACTTCATCCCAACAGGTTGGAGTTCTACATCGCTTCCCATAAAGAGCTTCATACGGAGCCATCTGAATACTCGAGTGGAAGCTATTGTTGTATGAGAACTCAACCAATGGGAGGTGCTGATACCATCCACCTTTGAATTCTAGAGAGCATGCTCTTAGCATATCTTCGAGTGTTTGAATAGTCCTTTCAGACTGGCCATCAGTTTGGGGGTGATAGGGCGTGCTGAAATTTAATTCAATACTCAAAGCATGTTGAAGACTCCTCCAGAATTTATATGTGAACCTTGGATCATGGTCAGAGACAATCGAGAGTGGAACACCGTGCAATCTCACTACTTCCTTCACATATATCCTTGCAAGCTTTTCAAGTGAGAGGTCTTCCCGAATAGCGATAAAATGGTCAGTCATGGTGAGTCGATCAACCACAACCCATATCGCATTATTTCCCCTCGACGTTTTCGAGAGACCCATGACAAAGTCCATAGTAACATTTTCCCACTTCCACATGGGTATAGGCAATGGATGCATCATACCTTTGGACTTTTTCCACTCAACTTTAACTTGTTGACATACCAAGCACCTTGATATATATTCTGCAATCTCATTCTTCATGTTATCCCACCAGAAGTGTTCTCGGAGATCAAGATACATCTTGGTACTTCCAGGATGAATAGAGAAAGTTGAGCTATGTGCATTATCCAATAGCTCCTTCTTTATCTCGGGTGATGAAGGCACACAAATCCACGTTCCAAACCGAATCACACCATCATCGTCGATATGAAACTCTTGCATCTTCCCTTCCTTTACTGCATTCACCCTCTTTTGTATCTCTACATCATCCCTTTGTGCTTCTTTAATCTTCTTTTGGATGGATGGTTGCACAATCATTTGGGCAAGGTAGGATGTATCCCCTTCCCTTATGATTTCCAAATCCATTCTTTGAATATCCAAGAAGATAGGGTCTTTCTCAATCCTCAACATGGATAGAGTAGTAGGTTCTTTTCAACTTAGAGAATCAGCTACCATGTTTGCCTTTTCAGGATGATAGTGAATAGAGAAATCTAATCCTTGATTAGCTCTAACCATCTCCTTTGACGCATGTTGAGCTCCTTTTGTGTGAATATATATTTTAGGCTATTGTGGTCGGTGTATATGTCACACTTCTCAACATAAAGGTAGTGCCGCCAGATTTTCAAGGAAAAAATCACAGCTGCCAGCTCTATATCATGCGTCGGGTAGTTCTGCTCATGGATCTTCAACTGTCGTGAGGCGTAGGCTATCACATTATCATTTTTCATGAGTACACAACCCAAGACTTTCTTTGAAGCATCACTGTATATCACAAAACTTTCTCCACTTTTCGGTAGTGTGAGTACAGGTGCAGTGATCAGCCTTCTCTTTATCTCCTTGAAGCTTCCCTCACATTCTTCCGTCCATACATACTTTACCCCTTTCCTTGTAAACTTATTTAGCAGGATTTCCAATCGTGAGAAGTTTCTCAGAAAACATCTATAGTACCCAGCTAATACAAGAAAACTATGTATTTCTGTGACACTAGAGGGCCTAGGACATTCTTCAATTGCCTTTGTCTTTGAAGGGTCCACAGAAATTTCCTCGCTTGTGATCACATGTCCCAAGAACGTGACTTGATTCATCCAAAATTCACACTTGCTGAACTTGGCATACAACTTCTCCTTTCTCAATGTGGCCATCTTGCTCTTGGAGTAGATCAGAATATCATCGATAAACACTACCACAAATTTGTCGAGGTAATGTCTAAAGACTCTATTAATCAAATCCATGAAGATTTCAGGGGCATTAGTATGTCTGAAGGGCATCACCAAAAACTCATAGTGCACATACCTTGTACGGAAGGCAGTCTTCTGAATATCTTCCTTCTTCACCTTTACTTGATGATATCCAGAACGAAGATCCACCTTTGAGAAGTATTGAGATCCTCTTAACTGATCGAACAAGTCATCAATCCTTGGTAGAGGATACTTGTTCTTTATGGTGATCTTGTTGAGTTCCCAATAATCGATACACAACTGCATGGTACCATCCTTCTTTTTCACAAAGAGCACCGGCGCACCCCATGGTGATGCACTAGGGCGTATGAACCCTTTTTCCAGATGCTCTTGCAGCTGCTTCTTTAACTCCTCCAGTTTGATAGGATCCATCCTATAGGGGCACTTCGAGATAGGAGTAGCTCCGGGTATGAGATCAATTGAGAACTCTACCTCACGATCCGGGGGGAATTCCGGGTAACTCTTCGGGAAATACATCGCTGTATTTCCTTACGATGGGAATTTCCTCAAGGTTGGAACTTTCCTTTGACTCAAATATTTGGGCAAGGTATGCTTCTTCATCGGGAATCATCACCCACATCATTGAAGGATTTTTCAAAGGATATTCATGATCTTCCTTGCATTTTTAGAGGAGCATGGGATGGTTCGGAATATGAAAATATATTTTCTTTTCCCGACAGTTTATATGTGATCTATATAACGAGAGCCAATCCATTACCATTATAGCGTCGAATTCCACCAAGGGAAGTATTACGAGATTTTCCAAAAGAATCTTCCCACATACGTCAATAGGAGAAGATTCAAACACTTGGGTTGCAATGATTGCACCACTTGGTGTTTTTATAGATATCTCTACTTCAAGGTTTCAGGGATTCGATTCTATAGTTTTATCAAACTTTCAAGATATAAACGAATGCGTAGAAATAGAATCAAATAAGACTTTTTCCATTCTTGAGTGAATATGAAGTGTACCTTATATGACTTCATTATCATGTTCCACCTCCGCAGTAGTGATGGCATAAGCCTTCCCTTGTTCCTTTGGCTTTGGTGGTTGTTGGTGCTGATTACCCTCGAGAGCTCGAGTTTTAGTGCACTGGTTTGAATAGTGACCTAGCTCCCTATAGTTGTATCATTGAACCATGAGTGGTTCTCTCCTTTCATCAGCTACATTATCCTTCCTTTTCATGTATTTTTGACACTCATGAGCTTTGTGTCCTTCCTTACCACACTTAAATCATTTCTCCATACCTTTGAGGCAGTTCCAACGGTGCAACTTCCCACATTTTTGGCATGTGGGTAGATTTTTCTTCCCACCTTTGTCACTAGATCCACCATCTTGAAACTCCATCATTCTTTTCTTATCACCATAGCCATGGGACCATTCCTCAAACTCCATCTCCACTTTTAGAGAACAACGAAAAACTTCTTCATAACTCCCAATGTCTCGAATTGCAAGAGCCTTTCAAATATGTGGTTTTAATCCACTAAAAAATCTATCAATTTTTCTATCATTGTTGATAACAAAACCCGAATCATACCTTACGAGCCTTGTGAAATTTTCTTCAGTGGTTGTGACAGATTCTCCTTCTTTTTTCTTGAGCTCTATGAATTCTCTCTCCATCTTCATGTGAAGAGTTCTTGGGAAGTACTTATTAAGAAACATTATCTTAAAGTCTTCCCATTCCATCTCTTCAATTTCCTCCCTTGGCTTGGTGTTCTTAATCAAGGCCCACCATTTATTGGCTTCTACATCTAGACGATAAACAGCTAGAGTCACCTTCCCTGTCTCAGAATAGTGAAGAACAGAAAATATCTTCTCCATGGAGTTGACCCACTGTTCTGCAACTAGGGGATCGGAAGATCCACAAAATGTCGGTGGTCGTTGTCACATAAAACATTCGATAGCTAGTTGCTCCCTCTTTGGTGAAGGAGGACGTTCCCCAATATTATGGCTATTATTCATAACCCGAGATAATTGGGTAAGAATCTCCATGTTGTTTTGAACTCCACCTCCCAAATCATTGGGGATGTTGTTCGGGTAATCATTGCATTGGCCCTCACAAGAGTTGTTGGCCTGATTTCTTCTCGTTCCCACCATTTTCTAAAATAGAAAAGGATAGAAGAAAACATAAGTAAACAAGTCATGAATAACATATCCAATTAAAAAATTATACCAAAAACATAACTTATGGGATCCCTAGGTAAAAATTCATTGTGTATGTGTTTGTACATATTCTTATGCTAGAGGTTTTCTCTAGGGTTTACTAATCATAATTCCCAAATTAACTAAACCTTTCCTTTGATACCAACTATAGCGACCCGGACTTTTCTTACATTACTATTACATCATTTTAAAGATAAAAATCACAATAGTATTACACATGGAGGATCTAGAGGTTTAGTGTCTTGGGAAAACTAGGACCATACATAACAAATACAACATCAACTATAAACATTTATTTAATTTCTTCTTCGCTATCTTCTTAGTGGAACTTGTCCTCTCCTTAGTACATATATCCACCTGAGGATATACATCAAAAGGGGTGAGCTAGAAGCCCAGCAAGAGGGTAGATAATAACAATATAGCATGGGTTGAGCATAATCATGACGTAGGAAAAAGATCATGAACATGAGAGGTGCATACATAAAAGACTTGAAATGTGGCAATGCATAAAAATGAAACATCATGTATTAGTGGTTAACTACCAAAAATACTTGTGAACAAAGCCCGAATAATGTTCACACATCATTTCACATTTACTCATGAGATTCATGACTTTACCCAATGCATTGGAGCGCTATATAATTTCGGGTGCACCCATCACATTTAAACATTCATATTGCGCTATATAATTTCGGGCGCACCCGTCACATCATAACATTATAATTATCATGATTGCCACATAGAACACATACCAAACATGCACATCAATAACCCATGGAAAGGAATGGGTTTCATCTCATAATAACACATTCATAAGCTTTGGGTTCCCAAAAGAAAGAGGGAACGACATACCTGATGCAAGAACCATCAACCTTGAATGAGTGGTAAAAGGTGAGATCTTGAATGAAGAGTTATTTTGGAAAACATTTTGATGGACATAAAAACCAGTGAAAAACATGTATATCCCAGAAAAGTAAAGTAAATGATTAAAAAATGATCTTTGAGGAGTAACCATATCAAAAAAATAGTGAAATAGGGAGAACCCGAAGGAAGAAAATTGGGTTCAAGATTTCCCCTTACCTTGTACTTGAATGCATCCTTCTCTTTAATGTCCTATATAATGACATTATATTCATTAATTAGAAATTACAGAACCTTTTATACATTAATAGGGTTCATTCTAGTTTCATTATTTCATATTATTTTCTTTTGGATGACTTATAGAGTTTAAAAACATTGATCGGGGATGTTCGTTTTTATGGTTTTCTTGAGCGGTCCACTTGTATTCTTAAATTGATGTTTGGGTAGATCATGGGTAAACATCCAGAACGGATACTACACATTATTAATGATATTACAGTAGATTTAATAATTTTATAGTGAATTATATTAGATCCAAGTGGACGAATCATTAGATAAGAATTAAATGAAGATTATTTGGGTTAATTTGAGCGGTTTTTGGATCACAACGAACTCGTTTTAACTTTTCACTTAGTAATATGGCCATAGGTTATTTACAGAACATAAAATAGAACATAATACATAGAAAATATTCTGGTTCAACCATAACAATGGTTTCATGACCGGATTGAAGGTAGAAATCGAAGAAGAGAGCATGCTGTTTTTGAAGGTGATAAATTATCACCACATGAGCAATGTTCTCTTTAATAAAATGAAAGGAAGAGGGAAAGGGTGTGAGATGATATAATATACCATTAGAATCATAAGATTATAGTGTATATATAATACTGGAGTTACAAAATAATTTGGATGAATATAGGTGGGGAGATATCAAGAAAGGAACTTGACTTGAAAGGAAATTAAAGGAGAATAGGGGGAGAAATTACCTTTAGAATCCTCCTCTTAAGAAGCTCCTTAAGGGCCTACACTTGGTATTTTGATGAGACCAAGAGCTCTTGGACGTGGGGAAGGGGATATGAGAGATGATTGGGCAGAGCTTAGACAATGCTTGAAGCTTGAGAGGTGTGTTTTGGCAAGAGGAGGGGGAGGGCTTATTTATACATGAGGAGGGAGATGTTTTTGGTATAAAATATTAAATAAAATAATATATCATAAGTTAGACTTGTAATAGTAGTTTCTTGACATCCTAAATCATATATCAAAATAATATAATTCGTTTTAGGCTTTAACTCTTTTTTATAATTCGAATTCATTAATTTATTAAAAGGAAAGAGAAAGAAAGAGAAAAATACACTTTAAGAAATCATCTTTTGACTTTAGGCTTTAGAAAGTTCTTTTTAGGTCTGAGAATTGGATTTATTGTATTTAAAAGAAAAATTTATGAAATTTAATATGTTTTGGCCGAAACTAAAGTTCTAGAATGTTTATTTCATCATTACATCATAAATGATGCAATTTAGTATATACCCATTATGCGAAAAACTGTATTTTTTACTATTCACCCGGAAATTGAAGTATTTCAGAATAAACCCAAAAATTTACCCCTACCATTTTTCGACGTGTAGAATCCAAAAATGATTTCCATTTTTCAAATATAATGTTCTAAATATTATTAATTTAATGTTTAACTAAAATCATAATTTACTTAAAAAAACAGTTTGTAAGATTAAAAGTGATTTTGTAGTTCTTTCATAAATTACGTAGGGTCTTATAAAATTATATAAAAACTATTAGACATTGATTCAATAATTTATGAATACATTTTAGGGAATAAATATTCTTTTAAATTAATTAATTAATTATAATTAATTATGTTGACTTTATAAAATACCAAAAACGTTTACTAATGTCAAATTATCACTTTCTATGATGTCTAAATATTATTATATTATTCATAGGTAATGTTACTCTTATTTACTATAAGGGTCATATTAATATTCATAAGGGTAGGTTACTATTTATAAGGGTAGGTTACTATTCACCAAAAATTATTTTTGTTTCATTAGACTCCAAAAACTATCTTGAACACAACCGTGTATGTTGGATTTTTAAAATTCCAAACATAGGGGTGAAAAATTATGTTTAAAGGTCACTTATCACTTAGTAGTTCATTATTTAGTGTTTTTATGACATAAATATAAGAAGTGAATTTTCCATTGAAATACATTGGGTCGTTACATTGTTTCATTATGAAGTAATAACATCAGTATCACTCATATACTGATATGTTATTATATGTATGAAACAACCCTATTTCACCATCTATCCATCCTACGGAAAAAGAAATCACCGCGCGTGCGTACGTACGGAATACCGTCTCCACGCCGTGGTGTAATATATCTTCCACCACCACCTTACTCGGATGGGTATAATGGTGTAAATAATAACTATATATGATTATTATAAAGTGATATTGATTCTGTAATAGTATACATACACTCCAATAAAATTCCGCGATCATGGGAATGATATCATCGCTCGTGCGTACATACAGAATACCGTCTCCACGACGCGATGAGATTCATTATCAATGATTAACCATTCATAAATGTTTATAAAGTATATATAATAAGTAATCATGAAATATATGACATAATAATGATACTGGATTTATGTATATATATATATGTATGTCATTCAATTAATTCCATTCAATTCAATGTGGAAACGAAAACAACGTTCATGCATACGTACGGCCTACCATCTCCATGGACGGTGTATTTATTTCCATTTATCGATCAATTATATATATGTATATTCTGAATATATATTATATATAAATCATGTTTTACATTCTGGATGTAAGTAATCATGATCTATGTAATCATATGAATAATTACAAGTCAAAACACGGACGACAAATGAAACGATTTTACCCAAAACGCTCTTTAACATGGAATTTACAAAAGAAAGGTTAATATAAAGTCATAAGTGAACCATATATGATATCATAACAATTAATATGATTCTATAATAAGTCAATAACATTATCTAAATCATTATACAGGAATTTTGGACACTTACGAATCAAATCGGACATAAGGTAAGGGATAATTTTTCAAATTTCATTTTTATCCGAGATTGCTTATTCATACGTATTTACTAGTGTTATTTCTATCATCCATGTCCATGTTATATAAAATTGTTTTCATGTATGTTTAAATTCCTATTTACCCATTTTGACTTTTACTACATGGTATGTAAGGAATCTTTCTTTTGTTTATGTTATGAGGTACTTTTTTGACTTTTCCGGCAAAAGTACGAGAAGAATGTTTTTTTAACTTATACGGCACGAAAGGATTTTTACAGTTTTTTAAAGCCTTATTTTCATGAAGCTTCCTCCAAAAGAATTCATGACTATTTTCAACAAAATCATTTTCTTTTAAAATTTCATGACATTTTGTGAAAAGAAAATGTTTTTAAAGAAAAAGGGATATTTTCCTCAGGAATTCATTTCAAGTGTTTTATCAAAACCATTTTTCATCTAAGATGACATTATTTCATATGTGTATGTTTCAAGTATAATGTCTCTATGATTTACATGGTTTCACTTCTCTTATTATGAAATGATATCCGTTTATTTTATATGTATTATGTGATTATGGGATGATGTTTATGAAACCCGTTTTATTTATTGGGTTTTTTGGAATGATGTAGGTTTATTTTGTGGCACAAGTAAGAATGATTTCATTATGAGATGGGTGGGACCAATATCTCCCTCCAATGAATTGGGTAAAGATTTATATCTCATGAGATAGACATGGTTGGAACGGTAAGTTAATCTGGTTCTGTATTACAGGACTGGAACGAGGAGTGAACTCGATTCAGAAAGGGTCTTTGTCCACTAAGATGGTCTTGGAAGCAATGCCTTGGCTACTATGGAAATAATTACATGTGCTTAATGGATGCCACAATTACATGTTTTATTCCCATACTATTTTATCATGATTTATCTTCCATTATGATCTATTCATTATGTACTTCCATGTTTTATGTCGTTGCTCAAGATTTTTAATGTTCATGTTTTTTTAAGTTCAAATGTATATGGTGTGTTTTATTTTATCCATGCTTACCCTTACTGAGCATTTCAGCTCACCATTTTTATGTTTGCTTTTACACCATGATTAAAAGAAAGATTTTAGGTAAGGAAACAAAAATGGGAATATCTTTATGGGAGATGTTGAAGATCTTTCACCACGATTATAAGATTATGTTCCATGTTTCCAAAGATACTAAACTATTACGGTCCTTGTGTGTCTGTTTTTTTATGTACTAAGTATTCTGCAAAATTAATGTAATATCTATGTACGTCAAGCTTCGGGTCTCTACAGTTTGTATCAGAGAAAAGGTTTAGTCAACCTTTGGAAACTAGGATGCGAAAACGTTAGTGAGACCCCTATAGATATTTCTAAGGTATGTCTAGGGATGTCCCTAAGGATAAGTATACGTATAGGATATAGTCCTAGAACTACGGTAACGATCTTAGAATTTAACCTAAGTGTTAGATATCTAGGGTGCTTCCCCTTTACTATGTTATTTTCCCTAGCATGATTTTTGCCTCTCACACTATTCTTTTTGGGTTTTAAAAAATGGCTGGAAACAGGAAGATTCATGATAATAGAGGATATGACGGACAATGGAATGATATTCTTTATGAGAAACCAAACGAAACGGGATTTGGAAGTCCAAATATCGTTATTATTCCTAATCACCAATCTCATTATATTGTCAATAATCTCATCTTTTGTATGTTTCACGACTCAGATAATAAGAGAAATATGGAGTTTCATGATGATCATAGAGGAAGGAAAGTTCAATTTCCCCTATTAAAATAATGTGGGAAGAGGCATCAAGGAGAATGTTTCAAGGGAACTGGATGATGCTTTGGGTGTGGAAAAGGACACAAAGCCAGTAAGTGCAAAGGAAAAGGTTCAGTTAACACCATGGATGAGGATAATGGTATTGCTACGACATCAACAATGGTTAAATGTTTTAAATGTGGAATGTATGGAAATTATGCAAACCAATTACCTAAGGGAAAGTCTCATGAAGAGAATCATTACGGTCGTATGGGTAGTATTTATGTTGATGATGAAGAAGAGACTACAAATGATATGTAAGATGAAAGAATTTTTGATGTTTAGTCAATGGTTTAAGAAGGTAGTGGAATGATTACATGTTTATCAAGTGTAACGTTGTATAAGTAATCTCATGTTACTATGGAATAAAGATACATCTAAGGATTGTTACACTGTTTTCTTTCCTTATGTTTTGAAAGTGTATGATTAATGGTACCAGTAACCATGAAAGGTTATTCAGATATTTTTGGAAAGTAGATGATATGCGCATAATGAAGGGATAAGGAGAAAATTAAATGTTTGATAGTATTCATGAGCTCATGACTGATATAAGGAGAAGGTTATATCATGGTTTGAGTATATAGAATTTTTGGATTTTGTTATGTGGAAAGAGTTAACTTTTGACAGCATTTATGTTTTCACTAAGTTTTAATGGGTATTAATTTTTCAAGAGAATACAAGATTATGGTATTCGCATGATTGGAATGTGACCAACAAGATATATGGGGGATAAATGATGGTATTCACATGCTTGGTTGATGATATTTTAAGTAATTGTTTTCTTTATACTATGATCTTGGACCAAGGTATTGTAGATAAGACTAAAGATTGGAATGGATTATGTTGGACATAAGTTAGTATTGTTTAAGGATATAACTTTTTTGATATTATTGATCGGATGTTACAGTAATGTAGTTTTAGAAAAAGGACAACCTGCAGGATGGGCGACAGCCCATCGCGTCAGACAAGGCTGTGGGAATCGAACCCATAACCAAAGTGCGATAGGCCTTTATCGCCTACCACTGGCCTACAGGAAGTCCCTGTTTAGTAGAAACTAATTTTATTATATTAAGCAGTATGATATATGAATTATAAGTCCATTTTAGGAACCATATATGATTAATCTCACTATATATGGACTTATGTATTTCTGATAACTTTTATAACCTTTTTTTGAGACAAATGGAATGACCCATCATTCTATCACATGATCTTCTAACACTTCATGAATGACAAATTCAACTTCATTTCTTTAAAAGATTAAGTGGAAATTGTCCAAAGAACGACCAATAGGGAGACTGTACCAAAATCATGAAAGTATTTCTTCTAATTCTAATTTCATCAACTTTGGGGAAATGATCTTGAAAACCAAAAATTTTGTCCTAGTGTCCTTATATCCTATAAATCAGATGGTACCTTAGATCATCAAAAATCTATGGCTTTGTGATCGATGGGTTTTTCATAGCCATGTTCTCTACCACTCTCCATCATAACTTGATGGTTAGATTTTTCATCCATATCCATATTTTAACCTATATTTTCTTACATGGAAACCCAGTGATGAGTTACATTGGGTAACCGTTACGTTTCATACTCTATTTTTTAAAATTAAGTTTCAGTATTACTTTTTACGATGTGGGTTTCTATGAATAGTAAACGATTTATAACCCCGACGAATTTCGAGGGTGAAATTCATTTTAAGGGGGGTAGAATATAACAACCCGGTATTTTATGATAAGTATTCTCTTTAATTTATTTGATGTGATGTGTTTTATGATACAACAAGATTACCTTGTGCTATAAACCACATTGTATTAGCTTGAAGTATACACAACACTATTCTTAGATTGTGTTACACATAATTTCAAGTTTTTTTTATAAAAGTCATTCTACGAAACATTGAGGGTATATATACATATATATATTCAATGTATAAATGAAATATGGTTGGATTCTGTTATATGAAATAATAAAGGAGTCTTGCACAACATGAAACCCGAACTTGTCTTGCATTACACGCAATCGCGACCTTCCTCGATAGCGTGTGTTGTACGCAATACCGGGTTTTACTAAACAACGATATATTATTATAATATTATTATGAACTAGCCGTTATGAATATTATTAACTAAATTTTGAATTTTATAACATTATTATTCATATTAAACATTTTCTAGAACATGGTATAAGGAAAAAATAAATTTTTTGGGTAAAATATGTATTTTTAAAAAAATGCAGTTTTGCCGCCTTTTGATGGCGCACCCACTTTAAATCTAGTTGTTGACATGTTTATAAGTTCAATTTGACAAAATAAAATTCTTCATTTGAATCAAGATATAAAAATTTACATTAGATAAAGTTTTGATATTTTTCTGATAAATTTTATATTTTAATGAATAGTAAAAACACGCTATATTTTAATTAAAAACAACTTTTTTCACCGTAATAATTTATATGGTTAAATTATAATATTGATTGGTTTTAAAGTATAAATAGAATATATTTTTACCATTTAATATAATTTATGTCATTAGCATTGATTTTACATTGAATTCGTAGGTTAAATCAATTCAATCTTTTGCAATGTTTTAAACAAAAACCCGTTTTTATTCGACAACGGGATTAATTTTAATTTAATTTCTACAAATACTGTATATTGAATTTAAAAAAAATGTATTCTATATTTGGAATCAATGGGTACAAATTATGTTAATAGGCTACTTTTTATTTTAGGGAATTATGAATAGTAACTACGGTAAATTTTATTTACCATAGTTAAAGGTAAATCGGGTAATTAAGGGTAAATATAAAATTATAAAATTACCCTAACACATGTAAATATTCTATTGGATGGATAAAAGTAAACTCATATCACCTAAGTGTCGGATTAGATTCATTTTATGGACTTTTGACCATGAAAATAATTTAATAATTATTAAAACCAAAGAATGTGACAACATGTCACTCTCTTAAATCTTATAAGTATAATAATTTTAATTTAGTGATAAACATCATAAAACTTCAAAAATGAATAGTCTCCAGAAATATAATAAAATTATCTACATCATGATAATTTATTGAGAATTTTTTGGGACTCAATAATTGTCATTAATAGTGATACATTAATGATGCAGAAATTATTTATTTAGTGAAAAATCAATAATATAGTTTTTATTGAAATAGTAATACATATCAAAAGGCCCACAAATCTGAACAAAACGTATTATTAGTGTATATATAAACCCTAATCATCCACTGGCCTAATGTTTGACCATTTTTATCCTTATTAAGGTAATTATGACACTTATATTATTTTATTTTAAATGATGCCAAATTTGTCACCTTCATAATTTAATAAATATAACAATTTAAAAATTGTGATTTTAAGATGATAAATTTGAGTAAAAGTATTATTGTGAAATTTAAGAGATTTATCTTCATCATAGGATTTTAATTTTAATTTTTATGCAACAAATAAGTATATTAAATAATTATACAAAAATGTTGTAGTAATTATTTTATTAAGAGATAAACCAAATAAATTGTTTTAAAAAATAATAAAATAACTATTATATGATCTATTTAATGTTCTCCACTAATTTTCAAGATACATATGACATTTTATGAAACTATTAAAGATTTATTTCGAACATATCTTCTGTATATATTTTATTTAAATTCAAATAAATGAATAGTGTCAAAATTGACACTGTTGTTATTTTATAAAAAAACATATTATAAAATTGTTTAAAAATCACAAATATATTTAACAATTATAAATTTAAATTTATATGGTATAAAATTTTGTAAAGTATACAATTATGGACAATTCACAACAAATATGTAATTGTTTGTTATAATTTAAAATTTAGAATTTTATTACCATAATTAAATTTAAATTGATTAAACAAGGATAAATCAAGTTGATAATGTTTAAAATAAATTCCTAACATGTCTAAATTTGATTGGTTGATGATATTACAACCCTATCTCATCTAATATTCGGATATGAGTCATTTTTGGACGTTTTTAAGTGGGTTTAGATTTATTATAAATTAATAATTTTAAGAATTCCAAAGGTGCCCCTCTCCTACCTTATAAAAGGGCACCTCCTCCCTCTCCTCCTCACACCAATTTTAGCCTTCAATATCGGCCAAACCCTGTCCATTTCACTACCACACTTCCCTATAAACATCTTAGAGGTCTTGGTCTTCTTCGAAGACCAATTTTAGTGCCCTAATAGGAGGTCTCAAAGAGGCGCTTCTAAGAAGAGGTAATGTCCGTTACCGATTCTTTCAACTTTATTTCTTCTTCCACTTCTTCTTCATAGTTTTTTTAATTATGAAGTAATAACATAAGTATCACTAATATACTGATATGTTATTATATGTATGATACAACCCTATTCCACCATCTATCCATCCTACAGAAAAAGAAATCACCGCGCGTGCGTACGTACGGAATACCGTCTCCACGCCGTGGTGTAATCTATTTTCCACCACCACCTTACTTGGATGGGTATAATGGTGTAAAAAATAACTATATATAATTATTATAAAGTGATATTGATTCTTTAATAGTATACATACACTCCAATAAAATTCCATGATCATGGGAATGATAGCATCGCTCGTGCGTACGTATGAAATACCATCTCCACGACGCGATGAGATTCATTTTCAATGATTAACCATTCATAAATGATTATAGAGTATATATAACATGTAATCATGAAATATATTACATAATAATGATACTGGATTTATGTATATATATATATATATATGTCGTCCAATTAATTCCATTCAATTCAATGAGGAAACGAAAACAACGTTCATGCGTACGTACGGCCTACCGTCTCCATGAACAGTGTATTTATTTCCATTTATCGATCTATTATACATATGTATATTCTAAATATATATTATATATAAATCATGTTTTACATTCTGGATGTAAGTAATCATGGTCTAAGTAATCATATGAATAATTACAAGTCAAAACACGGACGACAAATGAAACGATTTTACCCAAAACACTCTTTAACATGAAATTTACAAAAGAACGGGTAATATAAAGTCATAAGTGAACCATATATGATATCATAACAATTAATATGATTCTTTAATAAGTCAATAACATTATTTAAATCATTATACATTAGGGTCAGACACTTATGAATCAAATCGGACCTAAGGTAAGGGATAATTTTGCAAATCTCATTTTTATCTGAGATTGCTTATTCGTAAGTATTTACTGGGGTTATTTCTATCATCCATGTCCATTTTTTATAAAAGTGTTTTCATGTATGTTTAAAGTCATTTTTATCCATTTTTGACTTTTACTACATGGTATGTAAGGAATCTTTCTTTTTTTTATGTTATGAGGTACTTTTTTGACTTTTCCGACAAAAGTACGAGAAGAATGTGTTTTTAACTTATACAGCACGAAAGGATTTTTACGGTTTTATAAAGCCTTATTTTCATGAAGATTCCTCAAGAAGATTTCATGACTATTTTCAACAAAATCCTTTTCTTTTAAAATTGCATGACATTTTGTGAAAAGAAAATGTTTTTAAAGAAAAGGGATATTTTCCTCAAGAATTCATTTCAAGTATTTTATCAAAACCATTTTTCATATAAGATGACATTATTTCATATGTGTATGTTTCAAGTATAATGTCTCTATGATTTAAATGGTTTCACTTCTCTTATTATGAAATGATATCCATTTCTTTTATATGGATAATGTGATTATGGGACGATGTTTATGAAACCCATTTTATTTATTGGGTTTTTATGAATGATGTATGTTTATTTTGTGGCACAAGTAAGAATGGTTTCATTATGAGATGGGTGGGTCCTATATCTCCCTCCAATGCATTGGGTAAAGACTTATATCTCATGATATAGTCATGGATGGAACGGTAAGTTAATCCAGTTCAGTATTACAGGCTTGGAACGAGGAGTGAACTCGATTCAGAAAGGGACTTTGTCCACTAAGATGGTCTTGGAAGCAATGCCTTGGCTACTATGGAAATCATTACATGTGATTAATGGATTCCACAATTACATGTTTTATTCACATGCTATTATATCAGGATTTATGTTCCATTATGATCTATGCCTTATGTACTTCCATGTTTTAGGTCGTTGCTCAAGATTTTTAATGTTTCTATTTTTTTTATGTTCAAATGTATATGGTATGTTTCATTTTATCTATGATTACCCTTAATTAGAATTTGAGCTCACCCTTTTTATGTTTTCTATTCCCACAGGATTAAAAGAAAGATTTTAGGTAAGGAAACAAAAATGGGAAGATCTTTACGGGAGATGTTGAAGATCTTTCACCACGATTAGAAGATTACATTCTAAGTTTCCAAAGACACTAAACTATTACGGTCCTTGTGTGTCTATTTTTGTTATGTACTAAGTATTCCGAAAAAGTAATGTAATGTCTATGTACGTCAATCTTCGGGTCTCTACAATCGGATTTTTTCATCATTGGAGTTTTTGTGTTTTTTTTCAATGTTTAGACTAAAAATAATATTTCTATCTTTGAAGGGAGCATGGTTTTTCCATCTTAATTTTCATGTTTTAAATATATAATTTATAACTAATTTTTAATAATAATTTGAAAAGGATAATTTATAATAAATTATCAGAAGATAATTATAGAAATATAATTATTCACGAGGTGAAAATTTATAATGCATGAGTTGGCCAAAATTATAATTAAAAGATTCTTTAGGTTGGGGAATGTATTATCCCACATAATATTTTATTACATCTAGAAATAAAAAATATTGTATTGGTTTTAGTAATCCTTGCCATGAAATCATTTTAGAATGTAGTTCGGGTGATGACACATGTGATGGATCTCTCATTGATGTCAATGATTTTAAGGAATAAATTTTCTTAATAGTATGGGACACGGGTATTTGATGTTATCAGGATGTGATATTTATAAAGACTATCCCATGATTTATCTATGATCCATTTGGGTGTGAATATGGTGATGTGATTTCTTTTTTATGAAATTATATTATGACTAACACCTAACATTGATCTTGGTGTTCCTTATCATTCCTTGTTATGACATGTATTTCTTTTATTTTTCATAAACCATGGATTAATACTTTGGAAACCTAGATACATTGATACAGAATTTTCTTTAGGGGTTAGGAGGTTATAATGTCTTTAAAGGTGGACCTGGCTACCCCTATAGATGGGAATGTATCTGTAGCTGGTTACTCAACCTAACATAATCATAACATCCTTAAATGAGGTAATGGACACCCCTATAGAGGATAAATCATAGTGGATATCAGGATGATACTGGTTATTGATTCCTATAGACATTGGTTATGGGAAATTAAAAGGATAAGTAGAGCGGGGATTTACTTGAAAAATGTACAATGTTCTGGTGAAAACCACTGACTGGGTGGGGTGAGCTGATGGCGCGGTGGATCATGCATTTCTCCTATAATAACTATCTACTTGGTGGAGTTAACTATTTTACATTTATGGAGGAACCTGAGTTTATTAACATCTTTTGTGACAATGAGATGAAATAGGTGGCTCCATGGTTTTTGATGGCCTGGCCAGATAATGATGGCTCGATATATGATGCATTTTTATATATAATTTACTTATATTACGATAGAAAATGTTTTATATATTTTGTACTTATAGTGAGGAATAATTGTTTGTGTCATAATAAGTCTTGTACAGACACCCTACATGGTTATTTGTGTGTACTGGAAGATTTAATGAATAGAGATCTAGAAAAAGCCAAAGCCCTATGGTGGATGGTTGAGCAGTGGAGCATAGAGCTGGAGCAGACTAGAATAGACATCAAAGGAACCAATGGAAGTTTGTTTATATACTTTTCATTTTATTATCAAATAATTATACTTTGTATTGACATATCACTTTTATAGATCTTATATGTATGTCATTTATTTAGGTTCTACATTTACACTGATTGTTTATTATTTTGTTGATTGATTATTGACAATTATATGACATGATACTGAGTAGATAATCTCCCCACACATCGACTTAGAACTTCATTTATATTTGGTAACCTCTTTAATATGATAGGAACACATGAGTTCACATATCATTTTTCCATGGACCTGTTTTTTTGGGGTTAGGTTGTCTTAGTTACGCTCCTTTGGAATGCCTATTATTGATCCATATAGAAAAGGAATTATGTAAAATATATATGAGACATGTATACATATCATACTATAAACAAAAACTCAAATAAATTATGAAAAGAGAAACATATCATTGTCTACTATATATATAAGGAATCTCAAATGTGAACTTAAGACCAAAAAATGTGGTTCCATATATAGAAACACTATGTGAATGACTATGGAAAAGCCCATGAATATTCTCCACCTAGAGACTAAAAGCTCCAAAATCATATACCTGAGATCCATTCTCAATAAGGATTTATCTAAAATAATTACCATGAATATAAGATCCAAAAACATACCACACTAATATGGAACCTAAAATGAAGTGTGTGAAGTTTCATTTCCCCTGACGTGTCCAACAAAGGCCTATGTATATACATTCTCTATAGGGAATAACCAACAAGCCTCAACATTTTTTTCAATATCATGGTGTATTCATGAACAAGTATATTGATTTATATAAATATTATTAAATAGTTCTATCAATAAAAAAATATCATAACATACAGTTAATATTAATTAGATGGTTAACAAATGAATTATATGTTATATAACTAACATCATATATCAAGACATTCCACATCAACCCCAAAAATATTTAATGATTCCCTAATGTTTTCCACAAAATCAAATAGTGGGAATATACATATATACCATGTTGAAATCAAATACCCATCCCATGGAAAGGTTGTGGTGTATACAAGATTCATGACAAGCCAACTTCCCATCCCAAGAGAAGGGGGATGAGTATACTTAGTCCTAGCTTAATAAACAATCCCATGAGATATACCTGCATAAAAAATGTATAAAAAATTCAAATGAGAATATTGAATATTCATATATATAAACATTCTCAATATTGTAAAAGAATTAAGAAATTAATTTTTTATATTACCATAAAAAGAAAAAAAATAATTCCAAACTATAAGAAAACTAGTCATAAATAATAGTAACTTAAGAAAAATAAAATATGGGTTCCAATAGTGTTAAAAATATATTTGGAAATATTGGTACAAATTATGGATTGAAATTCCCAAATAGGTGATTTAGTAATAAGGTAGATCAACAATAAGTTTCCCTATTTCTTAAAAAGGTAGTAAGTATGGTCAAAGATTTATCACGTTTGAGCTAGTGAAAAATTAAATAAGGTAATAAGTATCATACTGATCATGTCATATACAATCTCATACTATCCCATGAAATAATAAAATTGGATACATATGATTAATTAAAACATTTTTTAAAATTAATTTTCCATTCAAAATATATTCTTCATTCTTTAAACTAAAACTTTGATAATGTTTCTTTTCTAAACACTTTTATGACTAATTGGAACCTTATAACATTAAATATAATTATATAAATATGATCAGATAATATTTTCATAGAAATCAAAATTGTAAATATTTTGGAGAATAATTTGTTTTAAATAAATCAAGAGATTTAATTAATCGAACTATCTTGTAAAAGTATCTCAATTAGCAATTAAGAGAACATTAATTTAAGAATAATAAATTGTTGACTGGAGACTAATTACAATAATACTCAAGAGGGGTGATTTGAGTTCATAAAATCAAATTCTCTTAGAAAACCACCCTTTTGATGATATATTTACCTATAATAATTACTTAACAAAAACAAATAGTTAAAAATATATTAGATACTATAGATTTATAGTTGTTTTGGGAAAAAATACCTAAGTCCACTCTAAAAATTTTCAACACCAAGATCTTGGAGATTTTTACTAAATAATTACTTTTATTAGGGAAAATAGTAATTTTCCAAGGGATTGGACGACTGAGTTCAAGTTGTCAATAGTTGGTACAATACTGGGAGCCTTCTAATGGTTTCCCAAAAGGATGTAAAAACACCCTCATTCAATGATATTTTATCCTGAAACGTTGTAGTGATATGGTGAATAAATAGAATATTCTTAAATGAGGCTCACTGTTGTTTGATATAACTAAACAAAGAAAATAAATTTTCTTAAGATATGCCAAGAAAAGAAATTATCTCAATGCAAGTCTTCTAAAAATGACAAAAATAATGATTTTTATAGAATATCTATCAAACATGAATCTTCATCTTCTTCATGAATAAAGCAAATTAGTGTGTAGAGGGATTTAATAGAGTTTTTACCTGATAGATAAAGTGATTCCATTCTTTTGTGTATTCTGTTATTAATATGTTAAAAATCAGTAACAACTAATCAATTAATTAGAAATAATTTGATCCATAAAATAAAGGCTTCAAATTAAATACCACACAACATTGTCTTAGAGATATGTCAAAAAAAATATTGACAATTAAATAATCCTTATACATCTACCTTTTCTCAAGACTTGAATCTTTTTAAAATTATTTTAACAATAAATAGGTAGTGAAACGTCCAATTCTTTCACAATAGAAGTAATTTCCACTTAACACAGACCAATAGTAGTAAATATGAGTTCTTTGAACAATGTAACTGATTATGGATCACTATTTAGTTGAATTACCAAGAATTAAATTCCCATAGCTGATTTTTTGTATGTGTTCTTCACATAAAAAAAATTATTTACATCTCCATAATTTTAAAATAAATTAAATTTGATGTATACAAAGGTATTATGTAGTTATTTGGAACCATGAATCCTTTTTCAACACATGTCTAGATCATATAGCCTATTACTTTAGATAACTGATTTGTGTAGCTATTTGATTGATGTAGCTGATTGCTCATGTAGATGAATAATTGATGGTGGTGATTTCCACATAGACAATTTCATTACATAGCCATTACATGTAGTTGTTTCTTTCATATATCTAATTTTTGTAGCCTATTAATTTATATAGCTATTTCCATATGTAGAATAAGGCCCCAAATAATAGATTTTTCATACTTGGAAAAAGTTTCAGCATACTTATAGAAACTCTCGATTTCAAAAGAATAAACTAAAATAATGATAAAATAAAATGAAAAAAATTAAAAATAAGAACATCAGTAACATATAAAGGGTATTTTAGGTCATCAAAACAAAATTATTTTGGATATGTTGGAACAATATTAGTATTCCAACAATTTCCTCATTTTTATGATAAAAACCCACAAGACATTAAAAAATAAAATTTAAAAGGTATACAAGATTTTATTGAAAAATAAATAGTATAAATATGAAGATTAAATTAATTTTCTTATAATTTTCCCCTCCCACGTAAACAGACACTTGTTCCTATTTGGAGAAATTCTTTCAATAAAGATAGTTAAACCATTTTTTTAAACTTTTTTTATAATTATACCCATTTGTTGTCATTAAAAAAGAAGGAAATAGAAATTAAAAACAAATATAATTTATAAATTATAGTTATGAAATAGACATGTATTATGATAAAACTAAATTATAATTATGGAAAGAGATGATATTCAGTAAAATTGTAAATAAAACATTCATTAATATATATAAAAAAAATATAACAATAAATGAAAAAACACACAATGAAAAACATAAGGAATGGATATAGAAGGATTTTATTTATTAGAAACATTTATAAAAAATTAATTCAATCAGTACAATAAGAATTTTTTAATTAAAATACTACTCAGAAGACTATGGATTATGCATAAAGTGAAATTGGGAAGGTGGTTTTTGTGGATTTTTCTTGAATGTTAGGGAGGTTGAAGAGGTATTTAGAGTGTCCATCACTTGTGGTAACAGACCTATCCAATTATCTAAAACAACTCAGTTTATAGGGGAAACAACTAATATCTCTATTGGATCTTGAGCCGGTGTGTTGTGAATCCCATCAAGATTTCCTAAATCTATATTGAAATAATAAGTACCATCAGAAAAAAATACATTATCTTTAGTGGTTCATAGGGTGAAGCAACTTTTATAGATCACTCGTCAGCTTAAGAAACATAATCCTTGGATTTCAATTTTCTATAAATTTTTGTTGGATCATAAATGATACTTACTCACTACTTGTCACCTTGATAGGTATCAATAATAGTTGTACAAAGAGTCTTTCTACCTCTTACATAAAATAAATAATATGTACACATCTCTATCCTTTTAAAAATATTCGACTTTGAGAACTCTATAATAAGATTACATGCATCTCTATTCATGTAGGTATCTATTTATAAACATTTATTTACAAATCCTTTGATGGATAAAATCTGAAATGAGTTAAATATTGGGGAATACTAAATAATAGATAATGGTGAGAACTAGATAAACCCACTGGAAAGTCTAAATACAACTTATTCTAAATCATATCGATGGATACTTTCACACTGATTAGTCTTTAATGCATAGGATGCATCTTCCATTATGAAATTTCTTGTTATTCTACTAAAACATGAGAAACCTACAAAACAAAACATTATGGACATTGATGAATTGATATAATAGAATTAGAAATGTGTGGAACATGTGAAACTGGGGTTGATACAATAATAACTATATAAACTACTTGCACTGAAGGAATAATATTGAGAGGCTTATAGAAAAGAAGACCTCTACTTGTAGGTGAATTTGGAATTACTAGACTGACCGCATACTCTTGGGAATTAGAATACACTTCACTGGAGTTAGTATATAGTCCCTTAACATTATCTAAAATAGTGAAAAATATATTTATAAACCAAATAATATTTATATTTTTTAGACCAATTGACCCAGAAATCCTACCATGTACATCCTTATAAACATCCAATATCACATTTAGTTATCCACTAATGTATTCATTGTTGTATCCCAACATTTAATTCAAATAAAATTTATTTCTAACAAAAATCCTTTTAATAACTTATTATTTGTTTTGTAACTCATTCAAAATATATTTATTGAAACCATTAACTAACATAGGTATAAATATATCATTCTGAAGAGATTGAATCAGATAAGGAATAGAGTTATATTATAAATATATATGATCAAACTAATTTTTAATTTTAGGAATCAATGAAGGTGAATATGTAGAGGGTGTGGTAGCTGGTTGAAAAAAATTATGAACTCAAACTTACTTACTACTATAATCATCCATGTGTGCTATTTTTCATTCATTGTAGACTTGAAACTATTAATATCACCAACTAATCCTAATACAAATTAATTTTAACCATTGGATAAATTTGAGTCATTTATTTTATTTAAGAAGAAAGAACACCATGTTCATTAAATTAAAACTTGGTATTACATAAATCATTTAACCCACTCACTTGGGATTTTAAATCATCAAGATCATTGTAATTTATCTATGAAAAAATGTGTTCAATAGAAGGGACTATCTAAAGATTATTGATCAAATATATTTGGGTTTCCATCAGTAAGACAATATTCTAAAAATCATCTATTGATATAGAACTATCCTTATATTGTTTTATCTCATCATTATAATATGTTATATCCTTATTAAAATAATCATAATCTCTAATAAGATCATCAAATTTAGTCATTATAGATAATTCAATGTTTTAATTTTAGAACAATTTGATATTTATTTAATTGAAGGTGAAACCTCATGCACACATGGAGGAGGTGATGACAAAGGTGGTGTATGAGGTTGACTAGAAGTCTCTACAACTATTGCTTATTTTTTATATCAACTGGTAGGTGATCTAGGAATAATTGGATGAAATTTAGTCTAAAACACTTCAGGTTGAAGCCTTTCTATAGAAACATTCACCATGGAAAGGTTTCAAGAAGAAATTTATCTAGAATAACATTATCTATCTCATCATTTGGCTAAACACGCTAATCTATGCATTAAAAAACATCAGCTTCTCAACTATGAAATTCGTATTCTTTTCATACAACAACTTCTTTATGTCACTGTATCATTGGTAAATTATAATTTGAAGTAAATTTCCCATAAGATTACATTTAGATCTCAATAAATTATTGGATTATATTGAAAAAATATGTTCCAAAATAGAATTGAAAAATCTTGATTGGTCCCACTAAACTCTTACGAACTTGACTTTCTCTAAATCCAAACTCCCCATCCTGAAAAAAATTATTGATTATTACCATTTCCACTAATTGAACAATAAATATTTATTATTTTCATTCAATAACATCATATAATCTTCTTCACCTAACAGGAACTATGCTTTCTTCATGAACTTGGTCACATCTTCCTGAAACAGTAAACCCAACTCCTTTCCATAAAAACTCCAATCTTTTAAACAAAAATATTTTCCTCAGAAACATCTCGATAGTCATCAGCCTAAACATATCAGATAATTTTCAAGAATTTACCCTACACGACACACAATATAATGTAGTTTTATTTAAAGAAACAATGCTTCCATCATCTTCATGATTGGAATTTATCTTAGTAAAAGTTTAGTTGGAAGTCGGGAGGGAATCAATAGATATGAAGGATAAAAGAGGGTGATTGTTTGGATTATGGAGGAAGGAATGTAGAAAAAGATAGAATGGTTTGGGGGCCGATTGGCCTATAAGGGCATGTACCAAATCCAGATTAGGGTTACATATCCAATATATGATTTTATGGTTATTTATGACATAATATATATAAATAAAAAACTAAAAAATAAATATAAATAATAAAACATAATTTTAAAATTAAAAACATTATTAATTTAAATTATTAACAAAAATAAATTAATAAAAGTTAAATTAAAAATTGAAAAAAAATAAGGCAGAAATTAAAATTTTAATAAATTATATAAATTAAACTTATTTAAGATAGAATAACCTGTATTCTATTTCAATAAATTTGGAAAGTACACACATAAGGGGTTTAGTAAAAATATAATTGAACTGATTCATATTAGTGATATTTTCAAGAGTATTATCTCCTTTTTGAGAGTGATGTCTCAATAAATAATTCCTTTGGTCAATATATTTAATTTACCGAATGATTTATTTGATACAATGATGTTTCTAAACAATAATTTTATCACATTTTATATAGAATTTATTATAATTTAATTGAAAATGTAGTAACATTTGTTTAATACAATATACTTTGCACAAAAACTACAAACATAAATATATTATTCTTTATAAGAAGATAATTTAAAAGTGTTTTTTCATACTTGACCATGATTCTAGAGATTTACCTTGAATTTTGAAATCTCTTAATATGTTCCTATCTAGTTTATAACTTCCAAAGTCATTATCTGAAAAATATGTTAAATTAAAATAAAATATTTATATAAAAAGTAAGGGAAGAGGAATTGTTCCAATTAAAAACCTTAAAATTATTTTGGATTCTTTAAAATGATATTCCTTGTGGTTGTATTGAAATATATAATATCAGAATACTAAAAACATAATTTCTGGTGTACTAGTAGTCAAATACAATATAGTCTCTATTATTTTTTTTATAACTTAAAATCAATTGGTTTCCTAAATTCATCATTTTCATGATTTTAATTATAAAACATATGAGTTTTATGTACTTTCCAACTTTAAAGTCTATAACTTTTATGTAATACAAGTATATATTTACACTCATTTAGAACATTCCTGAAATCTTTCTGATAAATTTAAATCCTAAAAAATAGTTTAACTAGCCCACAATTCTCATATCAATTTTTTCTTTGTGTTTTGAAAATTCATTACAAAATCATTTGTTTGTAGAGACAAATATCATACTATCATAATATTTATAAAACTCATGTGTGATACATAGGATGGGAGAATCCTAATAGATTCTAATATATCTACAATAGAAAAGTTCTTTTCACCATATATACCTTCCTATAAGTTATACACTTTATCTAATAATAAATCCTTTTTTCGATGGATCACATCATGATCATCCTATTTATCTCTAAAATTAAATTTTGTTTTTATAATATGATATTTTGAGGGTCTATTAACAAATTCTCATACATTGTTCCACTTGAAATAGTTTTACTCTTACTGCATTGATTAAACAAAAAATCTATAAACTAAGGTTTCTTCTATATCATTAGTTTTTAGTTGAAATTGAATGTTAGATAATTTTACAATATTTACAAAAATTATTTTACCCTTAATCACTTCATCTAATCATATTATATCTATTTAAATAGGTATATTTTTAAGGGTTGATAGAGGTCTAGAAGAAATACATTCTGGTTCACTATAATCCATCCATTTTGAGTTCGGTATACCAAATTTATGTTTCATTTCATAAATCATTTTATGATAAAATAGCATTTCACATATCATTTTTTCAAAAGATTCAATTAGATCATTAAATTGAGCCGTTTTTAGATCAATAGGTTCACCTCTATTAAATTTCCGAAGATTTCATTATTTAGAAATCATTGAACACTTATTGAATAAAATTTATTCCTTGGAAATAGTATATAATAGTCACGCAAGATTCATTCATCATCCTCATGATAACATTTTTAAATATTATCCATGGTGTGTAGAATATAAAAAATCATCCAATAAATTTTAACGTATCCAAATTATTTCATGGTATTATTCCATATATTATAGGGTGTTTTGTCCGAACTATTCATATTTTGAACTCTATAAATTACATAATATTCATTATTTATAGATTCATAAAAAATTAGGAGGGAAAATTTTATTAACAAAAAATTATTCTAGCAATTTCATGAAATGTTATATTACCCCTTTCAATAACATTATTCTATCGAGGTATCCTAGGGTGGATAAAATATCATTGATTATATTTTTTTTACAAAAGGTATTTACCTCATGGTTTTAAAATTCACATATATATTCACATTATAAATCCATAATTTTGGAATATTTCTCTTTTTGAACTAATTTACAAAAAATTATAAAAACTAAAGAATGTTTAATCAAAATAATTAATAATAAATCCAAAGTAAATATAGTAAAATCATCTACTATTACATTAAAAATTTTATTCCCTTTACACATTCAGTTCTGTATGATCCAAAACATTCATACGAATAATTTCTACAGGTTAGGATATATAAACCTATTAAATTAGATTAAAATATGACTAGTGTTACTTGTACATTTTGGATGCATCATATAGTTCACTTTTTTCAATTTATGTTGAGGTAAATATGAAATAAGATTCATTTTAGAATCATTTCTCAAAGAAGATAAATTATAATTTACTAGTCTTCTATTCCCAATACATGATTCATTTTTTTAGCATATATATAGTTCGATTTTCACAAAACGTGATATATCCTTTATTAGGTTTTGATAAGGATTCAATTTTGGAGAGATATGAACTTATATTTCCTGATCACTCATTGTACATATAAAATTTTTCAATGATTATATTTGACCATTTCCTAAAAAAAGTAATCAATGAAAAATTGTTTTCATAAACATATTTTCATGGGTCTGAAAATGTTAGAAAATAAGGATTTGGGGAAAAAATATGTTTTTCTATCAATAAAATCCTAAATAATATTTTGAAAAAAAATTCTTGAAAATCAAGTCTATCTCCACAAAATTGGGGGTCACAAAAGCTAAAATTTTAACATAATTTACGGATCCTCTAAAGGGGAAAAAGTAATATTTTAGAGGTTTTGTTCTTCAGAATAGGGATGAAATAGTTGTTTTAAAGATTTTGGTGTCTCACCTAGGATTACTATTCCAAATGTATTTCTTTATGAATCATTGTTTCTATGAATTTTTTTCTGGTAATTTTCACCTTTTGTAAAAGTACATGGATCTTATTTAATATCTTGAACTTCTTTTTATAAGAACTCAATATTATAACCATTATAACAAAAGATTCTGCATAATTTTTCATATTTTTTATAAAATCAAAAAACTGATAATTTAAGATAAATTTTTCAATTAGAAAAACATTATACGATTATTTGAGGTATTTTATAATTATTAAATATTTCAGACATTTTTCCTCACATGGTACACTATTAATTTTACTCTTAGTTAGAGAAGTTTTATTATCTGTATTAAAATACATACTCAAAATTGTAGAAAGAATTTAACAAATTTTAGTGTTCCATATATGACATAATAAGCCAATTTTATTTATTTTTTCCCTTTTAAACTATTGATGTTTGGAATTTCATAGTAGTTTTCTATTTTCAAAATAATTGATACACTTCATCTTTAACTATCATCTCAGTTTAATAAATAATAATAATTCCAATAAGATAATTTAATTTAAAATTTTTAACCTCTGTAGATTTCCTCATGGAATATGAGATTACAATCTAACAAGGTGGTAAAGTTTTAAGGATTTTCAAGGCTTTATCTGGTTCATAAATAGGTACTATTGAAGAAATAACATTATTAGAATCCTCAGTAAGTCTTATATTTAATTGGGTGGTGATATCAATGTCCCTCATTCAAATTGTATCGAACATAATCAAGGAAGTATTATTTCAAAGATCACTCACACTTTCTATTCCATCATAATCTACTAATATAATAGTCATCATTTAATGACATGATTCAAATTATGAAACATGATAGAACATATCAAGGCCTCCTCAAAATACTATAACATTCATGTATTTTCAGTTTATATCATAGTTGGATTTAGTATCCTCATCCCATGTTTCAGATTGTGTCTTAAAATTTTCATATAGCATCAAAAATATAAGATAAACCATTAGACCAAGGTTCTTCAAGTAAATTATCATATATTCCTGCAAGCTCCCACAATTCTCTCTCATGAAGTAGGTCAATATTACGATATATATATCTTATCTATTTGGAGCCATAAAATCAATTTTCAAGAAGGTCATTTAACATTATCCTTTGTAACCTTAGAACGAACATGTCACAACCTTTGATTCCAATTGTTGATTACAAATACACTACACGAAGCATAAGAGGGGGGTGAATTGATATCTTGATATTTTCCTTCCATAAAAACAATATCTTATAGATATTTTTACCTCTAATCATTTCCTAACACATGTACACATTAAAAAAGTCACAAATAAATGATATGAGACATAGGATATTTATAGTTGTTTGAGGAATAAAATTCTCTAGTCCACTCCAGCAATGATTAACTTCCAGAGATTAGTGATTTTTACAATCCTTGTAATTTTTTCATGGAATTCCAATCGTCATTATAGGGACATCATGACTGATTTAACGAAATGAAAACTTTTTACAATTCCATGATCATTTAGTTATTCTCCCATAAGGCTTGATAAAAATAAATATTCAAGGTTATTTTATTGAAAACCCTCACAACCAAATATTTAATAAACATAAATCATCCAGATGAGGATCATAGTTCAATGATATAACTGATAGAAGAATAAAAAATATAACTGAAAGATGACAAGAAATAATCATTCATCAAGGAGAGTCTTCTAAAAATAACTGAAATAATGATCTTGATATAAAAATATAGAACATGCAACTTCTTCGACTTTTTTAATAAAAAAAAGTAGCACATAGATAACAGCAAGAGAGATTTAAGATGATAGTTCATATGCTTATATTATTATTATTTTTCTTATTTTATTTAAAAAAAGATAAAAAAATTATCTTTTAATCTCACAGTACTAGATATATAAAATCAGATAGTGGAATTAAATTCCACATGCCATTTTCTTGGAAATACCACATTAATAGTGTTTACCATTATATTATCTTAATAATTCTTTATTTTCTTTGAACTTTCAACTTTTAGTAATCATTTTTACCGTGAAAAAGTATAAAACATTTAATGAATTCACACTAGCATTAATTTTAACTCAATTTACACCAACAATAATAAATAAAATGATACAAAATAGCTTAGATGACTAAGTATCACCAAATAGAAAAATTATATAGATTTGAATTTAGATAGATGAATTTTTTAGGTGTTATTCAATTATACAAATTTGTATATATATAATACTTTCTCAGATAGCTTATATTTTACATATCCAAATGAATTAGATTGAAACATAGAACCATGTGTTCATTTTCACTATATATCCAAATCAATTAGTTGTTTACTCCATAAAAATGATTCATGTAGTTGTAGGATTGTTGTAGATGATTGATATTGTAGGTGAATTATTGAACTAGTCTATTTTCATAGATATTTTTTTTTGTATCCATTTCACCTAGCTGATTACTTCATGTATTGGATTGATGTTACAGATTTCTGGACATAACCATTTACCTTTAAAGTCATATTCCTCACATAGTCGATTCCCCAAACATAGGAATATTTTTCCAAACATCTAAAAATTGATAATTTGACTACAATGAACCTAAATAATGATAAAATTGATAAAGAGTTCTTAAAAACATTAGTAACATATAATGGTTATTTGAGAGCATGAAAACCTAAAATACATGGGATATGTTGGATCAAAATTATTAGTCCAACAAAATTTTTGATTTACCATATAAAAAAATTATTTCTTTTCTATGTAAAACCATGATTTAAGAAACCAAACACAATCATGGATGATATCATTTTCATCCACCTAACTCTCGTAGTCACTTCCTCGACATTGATGAAACACTTAACTTTTTAAAAGTGTGCACAATTGACTTATAACAACTTCATTCAATAATAAGAATAAATGGGCTTCTTAATAAAAAATGATAATGTAATAAAATATAATGTCTAGGATAAATATGGTAAATCTAGACATGTTTTAATTATATGGTACATTTTATAGTCAATAAAGAAATAGATTTAGGATATCATCAAATACCTCATTTATATCCTTTTGAAATTTTTGGTATGTATATCAGTAAAATAAGGAATGAAAATGATGAAAAATGTAAAAAATATAATTTTCAATGTTCATGATTATAGAGAAACAATGGAATATGACATACATTACAAACCCATGAAATAATTTTAAAGTTATAATTAGATTAAAAGAAGTTAATATAGAACAACCAATACATTAGTGTATCCAACTAAACATATGGTCTGAAATTAAACATTAAAATAATATAATTATACCTCAAACCATGATACAATTTCATTCTAAACCACATTTAAGAAAATTTTAATATTTTATATAACCAATCCACCTAAATTATTTCAATATCAACTTCCAAAAACAAATAGTAAGTTTAATTATTAATTTTAGAACAAAACTAATATCTATATCCCCAAAATATCTTATAAATCAACCGATGAATTGAAAACACATGCATTATCCTTATAATATCTTCATAAATCCAAAGAACCTCCTGAAAAACTATAGTGATGACCAAATATCCCATATCAACCATTATATAATATTCTATAAAACAAAGTCAAAATAAACACCCACATAATTAATGAACCATTAAAATGAAAGAAAAATTTGGTGGAAAATTTTAAAATAAATCCAACACTAATTGAATATAAAACCCCACATTAAAACCATCAAACATTATTATAAATTTAAATTGAAAACATGATAAACCCTATATAAATAATACCCAAATTTCCTAAAATGAAAACAATTATAAAAAAAAAGAAAAAATGTAATCACAAATAATTCCTTTTGAAATAAAATAATAACTATAATTATAGATGACCTCACAGTCCCATACTGTCTACATAATTAAACATTCTAACCAATAAAAATGAATGAAATAAGAAGGAAGGACAAGGGTTTATGAGACGAAAATAAAATAGTAATATTGGATTTGGTTGAATAAATCATCAAGAATCATAATATAACCACAAGGCTTGAAGGAGGGAGAGAATATGGTTAAATGAAGAAAATGAGAGGATCGTGGATTCCTGGTAACAAACAATGTATAAGTATGAATAAATGTTGGAAGCTAAAATGGGTCAAAATGATCAAAATTTAAATATTTGAGGGAAATGTTGGTTGTTTATATAAGGTTATAATTTCCCATTGGTACTATCCTTCATTCTGTAGCTCATTGAGTAACTGCTGAGAACTATAAAAAAGATAAAAAAAACTAAATATTTTATCCTTACACTACAGAATTAAAATATAAAATTGAAAATAAAAAACCCCTATATTGAACTAAAAATTCCAAAACTCACTAAATTTGATCACCTAAAAACCAAAATTCACCCAAGATACACTAATAAATACAGGGACATGATCATGAACCATACAAAATGAGTTTGATTCACTTCTATCAAGATATGGTTCTAGATGGTTTCACACAAATTGTATACATAAGATCCACTAATTCAGAAGAATTGCAGTTTTAGAAGAAGTGTGGCCCATGTAAATGGGATGGAGAATTTCCAACATGGAATGATCATAAATAAATAAATAAATAAACAACTAACTTTTATACTACTCATGATTATAATCATAATTGTTTTATTTATTTATCAGGGTATTCACAATTTATTAAACTCTAAAAATTGAATATGATAAAAATAATCATTTGAAAATATATTATTTATTCATAGTTCATTAAAATAATTTTGGAAGAAATAGTTTATTGAATGGATCCTATTTTATATAATCCAATTTTATAGAGTTACATGTCTATAAAGACCCGTATTTTTCTAAAAACATAATTTCCAATTATGAAGTGTTGGGGGAGTTTAAGGGTTATTACTAGTGGTCTTGACGTTGAAGGATTATTTTTGTAGCATGATGGACATTGTCACAAAATTTATTATCACAGGGAGGATGTGTCCTGGAATATGAATTTTTCATGGAATAGGGAAGTAATCTATTAGAGTTAAGAATAGAACTTTTCTATGATAAATATGGGCTGTGGAGTGGTGTAGATGTATTGAATCATGAAGGGAGTTGACAGACTAATATATCAATGCAATTTTTTAAAGATATTCTAACAATTAAATGTTAATTTTAATCAATATATCCATGTAATGCAATGATTTGTTAAAATGATAGAATTTTTTATTAAGGGAATGAAAAAAGATTAGTATGAATTAAATTTTGGATCTTTAATGATTAATTTTTTATGAAATTTTCTTTCTTTTTTCTATGTATGTTATTATTTTTATTTAATAATATGGGTCATCTAGGCTAACCCTCATCCTTAAGGAACCACCAAGCCAAATAACCAGCCTATGTGGGACGACCGATAATACTGATCCTGAGGTAGGTCTATCCCAAATGGGGAATACTAGCCATAAGGGGGAACCATTATTGTGTAGTTCATGGGCCACAGTTATGATCCATTGAGAAGTATAGGTGGGCCTAATCCATCATGAGCTATGTAGTGCAGTATGACCCGTTTTTTGTGTGCAGTATATCGAGTACCTATCCCCAGTATAAGTTTATGGGCATAGAATGGAAAAAAAATTCTTATAAACAATCACACCACATTCATTGATAATCGATGTGGGATTAATTTTTGGCAGTTACTATTGACATATAACAAAAAATCACCATCCCACTCCAACTCAACTACCATATGCCCATATACCCCCATTCCACTATCCTCCATCATTTCCACCACATATCACCATTTTTCCCACTGTCTACAATCCACTGGGAACACTATTTCCATTTCTTATTAATCTCAAACTCAATCCAACATCCACTTACAATGCTCTGTGCCACCAAAAATTTCTTTTGTGACTTTGACTGAACAATGTAAACCAAACTAAGATATAGCCTAAACCATGCACAATTAATAGATTTCCCTCCAAAAAATGTAAAGGACATAGGTATCTAGGAAGTGTATTTTTCAAACATCTAGACCACTGACATTTGTTTTGTATTCCCATGTATCTATGAATTCCACTCAATAATGGAGAAGGGTGAAGCTGGACCACATGAATTTTTTCACCCGCTTCCCCGAGTGGATTTCTTACACACTGTGAAAAAATGAAATCCCCATTTTCTATGGGGTATACTATAATATCTCTATTCAAATTGATAATTTAATATTTAAATACTTGTGGACTGAAGGTTTTTATTTTCTTATAATAGAAGGTTGTTTACACTTCCAAGGGGGAGGTTGCAGGACTAGAGGACAAGGGCATGGCTGTGACATCTTTTTTTTCATTTCTTCTTATTTTTTTCAACAATTATATTTTTTTGGATACTTCCATAATATAATTCATGCATTTTGTTAGGTCCAGTTGGCTAGATACCCTAAGAGGGGGTTGAATCAGGGTGTGAAAAACTAAAACAACCACCCCTTTTGATCTTGTTTTGTTGTTAAAAAACCATCTTCTCTATATCATTCCCATTACAGAGTACGAATGAATATTAAATCATGCACATGACACACAAATTTTTCTTGGTTCCCCCTCACTGGGATACGTCTAAGAAGCATACACCAGTGATGTACCGATGTACCAAATCCCCTATAAGTGCACTGCTGTTTACAAGTTCGGAGCAGACTCACTATCCCTCCTAGATTACAACCACTAATAATATGAAAGCTCACTACACCCTCAATTATGTTTTCTCACAGCTTCATCGGAAGATCCACTCAGTGTTTATAGACCTGTAGGTCTCTTAATTATCTTTAATGAAATATGCATCCTTAACTGTTGATAGATGCTCTATTGAAGTCCCACTTTCACCCACATATTAATCTTTCTTTTCCCAGGGTGTACCTAGAAACCCTAAATCTTGCGTACAACCCTTAATGCGTCTTGCGCGTAACTTCAATTCCTTGTGCACAAGATTCCACTTTTTTCATGAATCACCATTTGGGTGCAACTTCATTATTTTTCACAACTTAAATCTTATGAGCATCTTTCTAAGCTTGTAAGAAACTAAAAATATTTCCCAATACTCCCTTTGTATGAAATTCTTATGCGATCAGATACTCGGATTTTCTCTAAGTGTCAATATCCATTGAATGAGGGAGGCCACATCGTATTTATAGGCATTCCTGACCCCTCTACAGAAGATTCATCATTCGTTGCACAATTTCTTCTTCAAGCACACAAAACCTCGTTTGACGTCGCATTGGGCACACAATTTTCTCTCACACAACCTCATCTTTCGCTCCCATTTACAAATATTCTCCACACATTAAGCCTTTTCCATTTTTTGATGTTCTTCTCCTGAAATCTTCATTGCGCGCAAGATTCCTTCACGCAACTCCATCTTTCACGTACATCTTCAAATCTTTTGCGCGATACATGCCTTTTCCATTTTTCCACATTTTGATCCCAAAACATTCCACGAATGTAAGTTTCCAAACCACCATAGATATTTTGTGAAACTTAAATTTCCAGAAACATGTTTCCCCATTTTCTGAATTTGAGGCCCAATAATTTGGCAAACACTGGAAAACAGTGCCTCATTAGATCTATTCTTTTTGTACCATATCCATATCATCCATTGATTTTTCATAGTTCTTTTTCAATATAGGTTATCAAGAATATGTATGGAACTATAAAAATCACCTTGTAAACCCCCTTTTTGAAAACAATTAACATCGTGCTCTGATCTGTCAACAAACACAACATTGAGGTCCGCTTTTCCAACAAACAAAATCACCTCAAAATGATTCAATGAAAACTTGAGGGATTTTAACCCAATAAATTTATTTTAAATTTTTTAACCAAGTGTTCCACCAAATTATATTCTTCTTCTTATTATTTTTCTTTCAATATTTCTGTTTGATTTTTATATTTTATTTTATTCACCTCATTATCTTCTTTTACGATTTTATTTTTTAATATATTCTTTGTATCTCTCATTATTTATTTTATTTTATTTTTCGTTTATTTTGTCTATTATGTTATTCTATAGTAAAATATTATACACATGAGGATGTGTAATTATCCCACCGAATATACCAGGGGATTAATCCAATGCTTCAACCTAAGGAAATGTTTAACATCTACATCTGGTTAATCTAAGGATCATTTATGATGGGTGTAATACTTATTGTGGTCATTTATTATTGAGCTTCTAATTCTACATATGTCGTACCTTAGATGAGGAGGAGGATATGGGGTGTTCATAATTGTGGTTAAGTTCACTTTTCATTCACAAATGGGGTTCACTAATGTCTGTAAACATATGGTGGAGTGTGTTCACTCGGTATATTTAAAACAATTTAATGAAGGTAAACCCAAGAAAACTTCATCAGGAGAACTTCTTTTCTTTTGTAAACACATTCTATTTTCATTTAAAGATATTTTATAATTTCTTTTCCTTTCATTATTTTATAAAATAATAAAAACTGAAAAATTACATTATTTTTACAAAATAATAAAATCCAAAAAAATTATTAATTAAATTTGAATTAGTATGTGAACAAATAGTGACGCCCCTCAAGTGAGATAACATTGGCCAGCCACTGTTTTGCACTAGAAAAAACATAATAATTTCCTTTTCCACAACCTTTGATAGGTATTCATTAAAAATGAAACCATTTGTAGGATATAATTAATATTTTAGTTATATTTTTATTTTTCCCATTTGAGATAGTTTTAATTTCTAAAAAATAATGAAAATAAATTATTAGACCATTTTCCATGAGATATCCAAACATACCAAATTATAATGAATGAAGCTATTACAAATAGGTGAAACAAGAACAAGAAATTATTAACACTCATTTAAATGATTGGCTTAAGAGTATTGAATAAAAGATGAATTTAGTGAGAAGAAAATTTTTAGAAAATAACTCATGAGAATTTGGAGCACCCAAAACATAATGCAGTGACCAACGTAGAAATACCTATGTAATTTCCTAATTATAATGAATAATTATTGGAGGGTGATATAAAAATTCAAGAGAAAACTACCATTGAATAAGATATTCAAGATAAACCATGATAAGGAGTTTATCGTTCTTAAACTCAATTTAATTATATTTTATTCCACATGAATTGAGTATTACATACCTCTATTTTAAATTTTCATATTAGAAAAATCTTTTTTTGAATTGGAGAAGGAATAAGAACATATACATAAAACTACTAAGGAACAATTGGAACTCTGTGAATTTGATGAGAATACAATGGAGGAATCATATGAAGAATTCCATGTTGATGGGGCTATGGAATCCAACATTTTGGATACTCACATTAAAAGGGAGAAATTTAATTTTGATTCAAAATATTTATTTTTTTCAAGTTAAATTTCTTCTAACTTTTAACTTTTAATATACATTTCATGAAAACCACCTTGATAAATCAATGAATGATGAAGAGAACGTTGCAAAAGTAGAAACCATGAAGCAGGTATGATCCATACATCAACCTACCCCTAACAAGAAAGTTATACCTAACTGTGAAGGGGATGGATTTTTTGTACTATATACATAGATAATTCCTCACCACTAAAGAATAATTGAAATATAGAAAAATATACATGTGTTAATTCTAATCCAATAAGCTCCAAGCATGAAAAAACACTAGATACCAGATGGTAATTCCCTTTTAGTGGCTGTAAAAATACAATGCTCACATGGGGGACTAAATTGTGTATAATCTATCTATTTTATTTCCATGAATTTATATTTCAATTTCAATCATATTAATTATATGCAACCAATTCCCTTTATCATTTTCTATCATTATTTACCTAATCATATTTCATAATTGATTGATTATCTTTTTTAGATCAATTATGTCATTAGGAATCCCCAAAAACAATTAATAAATTTGAGAAAGGATTCATGATAATGGAAGTTCAATTTTAATTATTATTTATTAAACTCCCCGTATTTTTTGTCTAAAATTATGTTTTATGCATTAAATTGAATAATTCAAGTGCATAATTGAATCATTAATTTACTTGAATTGTCTAAGAGAAGTGATTTTTTATGAACCCTATTATTCAATGTTTTACATTTCAATGATATTGATATTAAATGAGTAACATTGATAATTTAATGATTATAGTACTAGTAATGAATGGATATTAATATGAGGATTCATGATTGAGGGAATTATTTGATTATTATAAATGAAATTCCATTTTCATTTTTTAGATTTAACATTATAAAATTCATATAATTTTATTTTTTTTAATTATTCGGCATGCCATGAGTGATTTTACAATTTCATATATCCCACTCCTGGGATTATTAATAGACCAAGTACTTTCTATTTTATCTTGATCATATTTGTCAAGTGATCTTGGGTCATGCCACCTACAAGAACTTCTGTTGAATACTATCAAAGATATGATTGTATCCAAAAACATTTATAATAATTGATACATATTTTTATAATCACATATCTTTGAGACCTCTAAAACATAATTCCTTTTTATCCCATATAGGCCACCAATGACCTTGTTATTGATTACCCTTATTTAAATAAATTTTTATCCATTCCTACCATAATTTTTTTATTTGTAAGATATTTTAAATAAGATGTTTGGGGATGGGGGAATTCATGGTAAATGAGATAAAATATATTGTACTAAAAAGTGTGGGGTACTATTTGTGGCTATTGAGAATGGTTTTATGCTTTAGTCATTACACATTATTTTTTTCCCTACAAAAAATCAAAAAATATATAAATTGGTTGTGATGTGGAGAATCAAAAAATACCATTACTAGATCAATGATTTTTATCATATGAGGTTAGCTATTCAATGAAAGGTTTATTCTAAGATTGAATTTTAGAATAGAAAACAGATATAAAAATGTATTTAAAAAACATTAAAAGAGGAAACAAAAATTCAAGTATTATCAATTCATTTGTTATTATATCTTCAATCATGACCATTACTTTGAGTTTGGGGAAAGTGGGAGTTTCTACTTTTAAGGGTGTATTTTCATTAAACTTTGATACCATGAATTGTAATTCAGAGAGAAACGTACTCGTCAAGCCTCACTATTTTAAACATCAATTACTACCAACCATAAGCCTCAAATTTTTTAGAAATTTCATTTCTTGTCATAATGATTTTATCTACGTTTTTTATTTGCAAAGATAAGAATGTATTTACGTTACTGGATTATGGATAAGGATCATATTATTATGACATGAGAATAAATGAACTTGAATTTTAATCTAGAGTGGTGGGGGAAAAGATTCAAAAGTGAGGTAAATACTGATTTGGCATGTTTTCTAATAGTAAATTTAGAGTCATGAATTGATGAGAAGAGATGATCCTTTAATTTAAATTGGAGAAAGTAAAATTATTTAATTTATTGTTCCATTTCGTAGTGAGAAATTAATTTAATATTTTATTTGTACTCGGGAAATTTGGTTCTTTATTGATAATTTATTCACATTATTACTTTCAAATTTTCTTATTTGACAAATTATGGACCTCCATAATTATCAATTGAGATTTAATGATTTTGTGTAAACATAGTTTATATGATGTGGTATTTGAGACACTAATATTCTCAGTTACATTTTCATACATATTCTAATAATTTTTTTTCTGGATTTCAATGAATATTTCAATGTAATACAATGGTTTATTAAAATGTTGGAATTTATAATTTAAACAATTAATATGGATTAAAATGAATTAAATTGTATAATTTTAATGATTAGTTTTCATTATGAAATTTTTTTTGTATTATTTTCTAAGTATGTAAATATTTTCAGATAAAAAATCAGGGCCAGCTATGCTGGGAATCAACCTTAGGGGCCCAGAAATCTACATAGCTAGATCATGTTTTCTAGCTTCCAAATATGAATTGGAAGGAGGTAATGTTGAGAGTATAATGATATGAGTCTCTTTGGGGGACAATTCATGTATATTTTTTAGCCCATGTGGAGAATCCCACGAGGATTATAGGTTGGTATTAAGTTTCCTAGGCCATGCGGTGAGGAAAAGAAATTCATGTGTGCAATGTACCGAGAGCCCATCCCTAGTGTCGGATTGTGAGATGGGGATATAAATGATTTTGTATAAATGATCACACCACATATGAAGATAATTTATTTGGGATGTTTTATTTTTATCACTATTGACATATAACAAAACAACATCATCTTGCTCAAGCTCTGCTTCCCCATGCTTGAACACCCACACACTATCATCATCCACCAATTGAACTAAACATCACAAAACCACTAGCATCTGAAAAACACTTGGGATCCCATTTATGTGGCGCAAGAATAACAAACTCGAGCCAAATTACACTACAAATCATTGGCACCATGGCCTATCAGTTCTATGACCTTGGATAATCACCGTGAACCACCTTTCGAGGAACCAATTCAATGAATAATAATGATAGATCCTTCCAGCCAATTTTAACGATGGATGGATTGAGGAAGAATCATTTTAGTACTACCATACCTTTCCCTTTAACACCACATTCCAAAACCACCATAAGAGTCATTGAAGAATGGAAATGGTGGAAGCTGGACCGCATGAATTATTCCACCCACTACCCCATGTGGATTTCATCCACACTGCCAAATAATGGAAACCCTAATAATATAAGGTATATTTGAATATCTCATTTCAAATATAAAAAACATTAAAAACCTAATGACCAAAGGTTTTTTTCATATTGATAAAGGTTATGTCCAGTTCCATGTGAAATCTTGAAAAATTAGTGAATGAAGGCATGGTTTATAAATATATAGTTTTTATTCTATTGAAATTTTTATTTTGTTACTTACATAAAATAATTCATTTTATTTTAATATTATATTAATACATAATTCCAAAATAATCTTTTTTTAACCTTATTCTTCTTCTTTCATTTTTTTATTTTCATTATTTACTTTTATTCTATTCATTATCTTCCACAACTATTTTATTTTACTATTTTCCTTATATCTCTCTAATTATTGTGTTTAGTTAATTTTTATTTCCTTTTTTATCTCACCTTCTACCATTATGAACTATTACACTCATGATTATGAGTAATTTATGTGATGAATATACCGATGGATTAATCCAGTTCTTGAATTGAAGGAAATGTTGAACTTCTTCTTTATGGTAATTAAAGGATGACCTACAATGGGTGTAAACCTCATTATATTTATTTATGTTTGATCTTATTATTCTACAACCATTATCCCACAACATAGGAGGTTGATTTGTAGTGTCCATGATGGGTGTTTTTTGCACTTTTTATTTACAACTATTGTAGATTAAAGTGTTGACACATATTGTTTAGTTTGGTTGCTAAGAAAACATAATATAGGAAAATGAATGTTCTACATAAAAAACTCTATCAAGAGAAATTCCTTTCATTTTTAAAGTCATTCAATTTCCATTACTGGTTGTTTAAAATTTTATGTATTTCCATTTTTTATAAATTAATCAAAACCCAAAAATATCATTATTTTTATAAGATAATAAAATCAATAAAAACAAGTTGGTCCACAGTGAATTATAATTAGCAAGAGAACAATTATTAAGCTCCTCAAGTGGGAAAACCCTAGTTAACCATTGTGTTTCACTATATAAAACATAAAATGTTTCCTCTTTCCATGACCAAGAATATTTATACATCATGAGTCTGTAAACGTTTTTTATTAGTGTATTACATTAACTTCCAAAAAAATAAATCATACATATCTTTTTTATACTATTATTATTTCATTTTCTATACATATACTCATGATGTGGTGAATTTTTATGTGACATGAAATGATTCATTGGATTTTTTTTGTTTTTTGAATGGCCTTAACAACCTAATCATATGGAGATATTTTTTGGAGAGTTAGAGGTTGAGTTTTGAGGTTCTCGATATTGGGGTGTCACAACATTGTGGGTTTTTTGGTCTCTAAGTGACACTACATTGGTCATATGAGAATAAAATTTGGAGCAATCCTTAAAAAGGTTACATATAATATATTGTTGTGTCGATCTATGGATTTAAATCAAGATTTCTCTATCACGGTCTTACCATTACTTTTCATTCAATAGTTTCATCAAGTAAATTTATATATTTGTAAATCATTTTGAATTTCTATTCATTCCTAAATTTTTATTTTAAAATTAGGAAAGATAATGCATGAAGTTGGTGAAATTTGATCCCCTTTTATGAGATTTTGATTAATGTATTTAAGAGATTAGTCAGTAGTGATACAGGGTTAGTCCTACCCTATTATTATTGGTTTCCCCTTGATTTTCCTTGTTGGGAGTTTGTGGTAGTAGTAGTAGCTCAGTTGGTTAGATTTTGGATCATAGTTTTGATGGGAAGATCATTATGTTGTCATTTGATGGGTCATTCCTTGTGTGAAAATGGGTTTTATGACCATATTCATTATCTTGTTCTTCTATAGTGGTTTAGAAGCATCAATTTAGGTAAGGGAATTATAGACATCTCCTATATTTGTGGATCATTTTGTAATTATCATGATTTTTCTTTGGTTATTTTAATTTTTTGTTGGTCCTAATAAAGATAATATTATGGAAATTAATGAATTTAAAGATAAGTAAAATATGTGATGTGGTTTCTTGAGACTATTATTTATTTATAATATATTATTCATGTTATTATCAAGACATTTTGGATGTTTATTATGAAAAAAATTGGTATTCCTTTTAATATTTAATATACATAAAATTTAGATAATAGGGTTAATTTTTTATGATATGTAAGATTATGATTCTAGAATTCATTATATTTTATAACTCTTCTCAACTGTGGTTTAACATGACTATGTTATTCTTATTCATGTTCATTTGATGATATAGTTATTATTGGGTGATTTTTTAGATATATATATATTTTCAAATATTATCATAATGAAACTGTTATTTCAAGAAGAAAAGAAACATATTGATTGTTGGAATTAATTATTATGAAATAAATTTATCCAGTCCTTGTTTTTTAAAATTTTAAATGAATTTAATTGTAAAAAACTCATTTCGATTTGATTTTTATCATTGCTAATATGTTTTGTTATGATTAATATGTTTTACTGACATAGAACGTTTAATAAAATGATATGAAAACTTACATGGTTGGTTATACATGTGAGGGGTGGGATTTTTTTCACTAATTGTGGTAGTGGGTTTATGATAGTGATGTTGGGATGGTATAGCTGATGTAGATATGTGTTATATATTCATCGAGATGGTTTTCTCAATGTGGTAGTCATTCTTATTGGATATTTTACTTATTTCATATCTATTGTTCATCTTTTTTCAGGTTGAATTTCGATTTATTCCCTTGAATATATGTCTCCCATTAGATGGGATTAGTTGAGTCTTATAATACTGGGGATTATGGAATTATAATAAATTATAAGTGAACTGGTGGGAATGGAGATTGAGGGTGGTGATGATATAATGACATGGAACCCTTGATTAGGATGGAATAAATTCTCTATGATCATGGTTGAAAATTGGTAATTGTGTTTAAAATATATAATAACATTAGATATTTATAATTAAAGTAAATGATTAAACAAAAATTGATAGTATGGTTTTGTTAAGTTAATGGAAAATGTTAAATTACTAAATGATTAATTAGGATAAACTTAAATTTTAAATTCTAGATGAGTTTATCATTCTCATATTAGTAATGGAAATTTGATTTTCTTGTGGGGTATATGCTATAGTTTTGGTATATGGTGTTATAGTTTACCTTAGACTTTTTTAGTTTTATACTCTCTTGATGTATTATTATTTCTTAGCCTATTCCACCCAAGTCAAAAGGGGAAGTTGACTCCCATTTTGGACTTGGGTGTCTAGTGTTCTTCCCAAAAAACATGGATTTTGAGGATATATATTACAATTAAAATCTACCACACCACTCTCTCTTCCGAACATGGGCATGATATGTGGACATACCAAGGTTGTGATGGATTATGGAATAGGGTATGTGATCATACATTATGTAATAACTATCAATTTTAATATATTTTTATATGCTTTTTTTGGTGGATTAAGATTGTAGAATATATTCCTATCAACTCTCTAATGGATTGATATTACTGTATGTGTTTTTTAAGGGGTTGTAATTTCAAACGATATACTACATTCTTACATGAGTTGTGATGAATCCTGGATTTAATATGCGATTATAGGAATGTGATGATGATGTGGTTGTGTTATGTTTGTATGTATGTGTTCTATGATGAGATTATAAGGTGTAAATGATGTTTCTTCATGAATGTGAAGTATGAATTGCGAGAGGGATAATATAATCATGATATAGGATATTAGGGTGAGGGTAAATGGTTTAATAGAAAAGTGTTTGTGGGTGACCATCCTTCTATATATGATTAGGTTGATGTGTTACACACATCAATATGTTATTTGGTGAAATTGTCTTCATGAGGATGGGAATATAGTTTTCAATATTTAGAAGATAATTGGAATTCCTCTATTTGGTCACTGGGGATTTAATATACATTTTACACATTTTCAAGATTGGTGTCAAGGAAGATCATGATATATATACATATATAATCACCCCTATATATAAATCTATTTTTAATGATCATAAGAGTTTATTAGTGATTGAGCGAGAACTACTTGATCCTTGGGGTGTTTCTGGGGTTTTTGGATTCCATGATCACTATAAAGATGTTATTTCTAGAAATTTCATTTGGTTTTAATTTATATGAAATTTAGATAATTGTGGTGGATATTTATTTAGATTATGTATTTTATTGGTGGTTTCTTCTATTCTTGGGATGTTGGGGGTAATTCATCTCATGTAAATGCTTTATATAACTTCAGTGATGGTTGTCAGCCCATGTCATATTGAATGTAGGCCTCTAGGGTAACTCCCATCTTCCCTATCATCTCATTTGAGGTACTAGTGGATGTGTAGGTCTTCAAAGAGTATTTTCAATGTTTTTTTGAGTGATAAGACGTAACATGGTGATTGGAACTATTGATTTTTGTTTGAGTTGATATCAAAATGGTATCATTTTAACTTAGTACATGATGTTATTAAAGAAAACCATATTTTATAAGGGATTTTAGGGCCCTATGTAATAATATTAAATGACCCTATGTTTATTGATTATAGTCAGTGAGGTGTTTTTTCTTGGAGGGTAGACACTATGGTGAAGAACAAGCATAATTATTGAATATTACTATGATTAAATTAAGTAGAGAAATGAATTTATGTTGAATATTAGTAAATTAATCTCAGGTATTCTATATTATCAGTTTTGGTATTCTTTAAATGTTTTTTATTTTTCATGTTTGGAACTAGATAGATGTCCTCATCTAGTCCATGCCATTTTTGTTTAGAAATATAACACCTTGAGATTTTTTTGGAATTTTCCGTTGAATAATTATTGTGATGAATAGATTTTTTCACACACAACATCGAACAAAAATGAAATGTGATTAATTTTATTGGTATAAAATATTATTATGAATCATAATAAAAAATAAATTTTGAAAATACGAAATAATTTATCATTAATAAAAAATAAAGAGGGACATATTTTTATGTAAATAAAAATACAATGAACATAAAATGATGATCCTCATTATTTTCCATGAAAATTATTACCCTAAATGTAACCGTTGAATTATGGTAGAGAGTTAGAAATATAATAAAAATATTTATATATAATAAAATATGATGAATTGTTTTAAGATGTATATTAGAATGAAATCTGACCATTATAGAGTCATTGGGCTTATATGGCGGTTAAAACATAACTATTTAATTATAGTATATAGAAACAAGTAACCACATTATGAAATTTATTTAGAAAGGTTATTGTAATAGATTCATGTTTTATAAGTTTTCCTTATGAATCTCATTATCCCAACATTGGAAGGGAGGTAACATCAATTGGGGTTTCCCTAGACCAAACTTATATTGAACTCCAATATGTGCGGATTGAGTGAAGGAAATTTCTAGAGAAGTTCATGATTGAATAAATTTATTTGAGATCTTTTAAGCTGAAGTGCCACCCAAAATAACCACTACATCTTACCATATTGTTAGGCTATACACAGATATTTTTATTGGTTATTTTAGTTGAAGGGGGAATTATATAAACATATAATGATCAATAAAATAAATATTATATTTATATATCATGGGTATGTTCACAGATTAAAAATATATAAATTAATCTAAAATAAATTCCATTGTAACAAAATTTTATTAAAATATTATACACCCATACATTCTTTATTACTAGAAAAGTAATAAGAGTAAATTAATTTTATGCTTATATGATATATTTTTTATAAAAAGTATTTTTATGTGTTATTCATGCGTGTGTTAATTTTTATTAACTATATAAATTGAGTTTAATAAAATAATAATATTTCTTTTCTTTAAACTCGTCCTCTTGAATATGATATTTTCCATTTCTGGTATTAAAATAAGTTACCATAGTAAATATTTTCTGTAGCGATAACATAATTTTTTATCAACAAATTATTTTTAAACATGTTGTTCAATATTTATATAAATTTATTAATTTGAACATCATCAAATTATGACTCTGAAATTATGTTTAAACATGTAAAAAAATAAATTAAAAAATATTAAATATTTCACTTCTAGGAAATAATAAAGAAAAAAATTATGAAATGTTTCTACAAAAATAGTTTCTCTTTATATTATATATTTTAATTTAAAAGGAAATTTTCTAATATTTATAAATTAAATTAGGTAATATGGTTTCCTAATTAGGATTAATAAGTTATATATTAGTTTATAGGGTTCATCTTATATTTTTTTAAATAAATAACATTGTAAATATTTAATAAAAAAATTTTATGTGTAAAAAATGGTAAGATAAAGCGGATAGAATTTTGTTAAGACTACATGACACATAAACCTTATATAATAATTTTTTAGTATGTAATTATATACCCACATGTCTCACCGAAATTTCCCCCATAAATACACCTAAATACCCTGTGATTCAATCTTTACTCATCACCTAATGTTCAATTCCATGGAAAATTATGTTTTTTAGCTATAAAAGGTGCTAACTTCCTCCATCATCAAGCCACACATACTCTTAGAGTTCATCAAGAATACCTACACATTTTAACTCTAAGACAAGTATAAATTAATTAAAAAACTGTCAGAAGTTTTCAATTTTTAATAGTTCTTTATAGAGAAGACTCAAACTCTCAACATGAGTATTATTCATATCTGAACATTCTATTCTCTATTTTTAAGATCCAACCTCATCCAAAACAATACACAAAATATCAAAACAATTAAATCAACACCATAATTAAATTTAAATTTTATTATATTAATTTAATAACCATTTTCAAGCTTACTCTCATTCATTCCAAGAATTAAACTGTTTCTCATGCTGCGTGAGGGCTACCAACTCCATGAATGAAGAATTTCATTTTTCATCACCTCTTTTCATGGATTTTTATAAAATTTATTTACTGAATAAATATCATTTTTAAGACAAGATAAATATTTTAGAAATTTTAAATATGAATTATGTTAATAATATTACTAATATGTGATGATTGTATATTTAACCACCTATAGAAACCACTCTAGTGGAAAAATATGATTTAGTGTCGAAATTTTATGAATTATTTTGGACTAATTAATGGTCATAGATATATTGGAATGATTTTAACATTGATTATTCAAAAAAATCATTAATATTTTTTAAATAAGAATATAATGTAGATATCATTATCATCATTTCATTAACATGATCTTTCTAAAACCCCCATCTTCCCAACTCATGACCGTACTCACTAAGTTCTTATTCATCTATATTAACTCAATTTTTTGACCTATTTTTAATTATTTATCCTTAATATTCCATCATTATTCTTTCTTACATGGCCCTTGAATTCATTTATTAAACAAAAACATTATCTACTCAACTCAGGACCATCCTCCAACTTTTTTGTTTGATATATATATTTTTATTTAATTTATCTAAATTTTTCTCTTCAATATTGAATTACTATCTATAATTTAATTTCCCTCGATTCGATTATTATGAAATAAATATCTATCATCCATTATGAAAATATATTTTTTTAAGAAAATTATTTTGTTAATGATTAGTTACTTATTTTTTAGTAATCATTCATTCATTTATTTTAATGTATGTCATTTTCAATGATAATATCTTTTTTTGTAATAAATCATTTAAGGGTATATTTTTTTTATTTTTAAATAATTTATGAATTTAAAATTTAAAATTTAATTTTTTTGGTTGTAATTATTTGAACTTATAATTTTTTATGTTTATAATTTTTTTCCTTTTTAACATTATTGTGGGAAAAAATTTTATAAAGTTTTTCATAAGAAAATTGTTTTTTCTTTATAATAACTCTTAGTTATAATTTTTTTCTTGGAAAATGATTTTTAGTTATAAATTTCATCCTGAATATAAATTGTTTGTCAAAATATTGGCATGTTTCTATATTAATTTTAATATTTGTTTTAAATTTATCTATTTATATATATTTTTAAATGTTTATATGATTTAATATATAAAACTACTCTATTGTTACATTAATTTAGTAATGGGTCACTATTGGACAATTTCATGAAGAACTTTTGATTAATTTCAGAAAGGGGATGATAATTTCTTGAAATTTCATTAATAAGATCTTGAAAATAAAGACCCGATTAACTATTGATGAATGAATTTTTTGAATATTATAAAATTATGGAATAAATAAATCAAAGAAAATATTATTTTCTATGTTTCTCACCATAATTATACATGTTGGACCTTGTATGGTGAATCAAAAAACAAGTCAACATTTAATGATAAAGAAGACGCTTGGAATGAGACATAGGATCATATAAAAGTATTAATTAAAGTTGTAGATTTTAGAACCATTAAAAAACAATAATTAGTTAATGATAATATAGTGATAATGGGAAACTGTTGTTCTTAGGTTTCCCTAAATTTATAGTTCTATCAGTAGTGATGAGATTATTTAACATGAATTAAATAAATTGTATAGTGGTAAAAGTTTCACTAAATTTATTAAACAATTAAATGAACTACTTCCAAAAGACAATGGGCTTCCAGATATGAATTATGAGTCAAATATACTTATATATCCAAAGGGATTAGGGTATACAAAGATACATTCATCCCCTATTGATTTTGTTTTTATATGAAGGAATACGAATTCTTAACAAAATGTACTAATGTTGATTCCTTACAATTGAGCATCTTATAAATCCCAATATAATAAATACATGAATATGAGTATTATATTCCTATAAATGAAAAGGAAGAACAAGGTTTCCAAGAATTGTGGATCACCTAAATCCACCATGAAACATGCAATCACATGACCATCATGAGGTCACTCGAAGGATCCATGCACATCACATAGCCTTTGAAATATCCCACACAACCCCTCTAACAAATCCTTATACTCTTTAAAAGGATCCACAGACACTCTTTGGTCATGTGGTGATACTAAGATAATATACCTAGGGTCACATGGCTTTTAAACCAATGTAATTATGATGAACTATCCAAAAATCAATGGAAAATAGAAGTAAAATATCTAAAAGGTTGGAGCCTCTTATGGTAATAAAATTCACATGACACATCACTAAAGGGAAGAATGATTCTCCTTGACAAAATTCATGAAACTCACCAGATACCCATCCTTTTTCAAATAAAAAAGAAAAAAAATTGGGTAAAAAGATAGCATCTTATGGTTGTAAAAGTCAGGACAAGTTCCATAGGAGATTCATAAGACACTATAAGTCACCAATGAAATGTCCACCTCATCTCACGAAATCCCACTAAATTGTCATCCATATCTCATGAATGGATTTGGGTATGTCTTGGTGACCTCATGATCCCCCTTTCCCTCTTAAAGGAAAACCCAAGGAATTATCCATGAAATGATTGAGCATTCCCATGGGAAATTTTATTGGACGTGAAAAGCCTCACCAAGAGTTAGAGTGATTATCTTAGAAAACCCTCATGAAACCTCACAACATTACCCACCTTTGTAAAATAAACAATTAAAGTAATGAAGGAAAAGGATAGATACTTTCACGGTAATAAAACCCATTTGATGTGCTAAGGGTTTTTGTAGTATGGTATCTCAAGTCCCCTTGATGAAGCTAGCCTAATCTCATGATGGCACCCAAACGAGCCACCCTTGTCTCACGAAAGGTTCTACAAAAGTTACTTGAGCTCACATGATGGACTTCCAAAAGGTTCCATGATCTTGAAAACACCCTCATACATGTCAGTATAACAATTCAAAAGCCTCCATGAATGTCTACATGGTTCGACAAGATCCCATTAATTTTGAAATTATCTTGCAAAATAGGTGTTGAAGGGATAGTCTTGTGGTCATTGAAAAATAATTTGATTCCCCCATAATGATTTATAGATGGAACCCATGAATATTCATGACAAAAAATCTTTCCTCTGACTACATCATGGATTTTCATGATATGCACAGCATAAAGAGGAAGACAACCTAGGTAGTGAGGTAAATAAATCCTCCACCCCAGCATTAAAGAAGAGGTTGTCCATGTTCTATCCAGACACACTGGTGTACCCAAGCATCTGAGAGGATTTTTCAGAGTGGATAATCTCATGACTAGAAAATATTCCTATGGGTTAGGATCTAGGAAAAAACTAGAGTGATCATCCTTCATTTATAAAACACTCCATGGGATCATTCATAGATGACATGAAGTATTTTTGAAAGGACATACCATGAACATCCCACATTTCCACTAAATCATGCGAGACATAAAATAAGCTGACATTGATCCAGTATAAGGAATTCACATTATAAATTATTAAAAAGATACTGCAATATGGGAGACTTTGAAAAAACACAAATACGATAATATTCTTGTGTATCACACAAACCATATGGGTTATGCGACAACCCTGAAAAATGGTGTTTGGATCATGCGACACTCCATTGGAATACTATTTGTAAAAGGTGAAGTCCTCCCAACATGTCAAAATAATGTAATATGGATCCCCTCAGTAATTCCACCTAGGACTCACGAATCCCTCTAAGGTCACCATCTAGGCTTTACAGTTACCTTCATATGTGTGTCCCCACTCATATGGAGACACTAGTACAAGTCAGCTAAATCTAGTGTTAATACCCAGACATGTCAAAATGGCACTAGAAACATATTCCAAGAATTCCAGACATATATCATGATGTCACCATACATGTCAACCTTGATTATTCATCACCCACCAAGACATGTCACACTAACTCTTGAAAGTCCCTCCAAGAGTTTCACCCAAATTTTGTGATGATACCATGGAATATCTGAAGGATCATGTGAAGCCCCTCTAGGAATGGTCACAAGGATCATACTATTGCTTCCAGGATCATCCATCCAGGTCTTGCAATGTACTGTAGATAGGACAACCTCAATCCTGAAACAACCTACTAACATGCTATCCAGGATATACGTCATCACTCTGAAAATTCAATTCAATCGTATGATCTTCTTAGGAAATGTTGGGTAAATATACTCTGACATGTTAAGGAGATAATCATGTCATATAAAGTGTAAAAATAGTGAAATTTAGGTATCCAACAAGTCTAGGTAAATAGGGAAACCAGATATTTAAGATATTGTAAATCATCAATGTGTAATCTGTAACAACAAGGAAAAAATTTGTGTGTAAGATGTGACTATAAAGGAAATTTTAGTTTGTAATCCCAGACCAACTAAACTACAATGACTTTGATTTCATCTACAACCAGGATACATAGGATTCCTCTCCGAGGCTAGAACTCTATATTAGACATCTAGAAGGCATCCCAAGACTTGATAACCGTGTCAATATTCTTGTGTATGACTCGACTATAAGGAAAATGTATGTCGGTACTCCCAGACTATAATGGAAATTTCTATGTGTAAGACCCAACAAACTGAACTATGAGAATACTAAATCATTAAAAAACTAGGATATCTAGGATACCTCTATAAGGCTTGAGTCCTATATAATCCTTCCAAAATTAAATAATGAGACATAATCCCCACATCAAAAATCTATGAGGATGATCTATTTTTATCCATTGTTTATTAACATGTATCATAGATTAAATGATATTTGGGAGCTTCAATTATCATATCAATTACATCATTCTCATCTACAAAGGAATGGGAGACCAGAGAGTTTAATCCCCCATTAGAAAATAATATGATATGTACTACATATAAGGGAAACATTTTTGTGTAAGACACAATACAAGTAAACTAAGAGAATTTTGATTTCGAAAATAACCAGGATATATAGGATGTCTTCCTAAGGCCTGAGCTCAAATGGGCATCCACCTTGGTGTAATTTCCTCTATGTCAATGAATTTTAAACCATTGGGTCCCAATCATTCCAATTGGATGTTCACTTTTCCTCATCCCTCAATAGACATAGAAATCAGCTAAACTTGATGGATATGATTCCTTCTAGACGTTGGATACATAGAATGCATCTCTGGGGCTTGATCTCTCTATTAACCTCTAAGAGATGTGTCAGTACACAATTCCCCCATCCATACGCAATGAGCCTAATCAATTATAATCCCTCTCTCCTCCAAATTAACTTTCTATTTCCAAAAACATTTAAGGGGAAAGTGAAAACCCATCACATTTAAAGCAGATCAAGTAGAAAAAGAGACAACTGACTTATTAAAGAATAGTCTAAGAATGTTGGAATCATGTTCCTTAAAAATTTCCAAGGAAAGGAAATTACCTAGCTATTTGAATCATATTTTAAGATATCTTCATAATGATACACAAGACAGTCCCAATATTGCATGTAATATTCTTTTTTAATCTTCCCCATGTTGATGTCTATAACCAATATGTGATATTTCTTTTCAATCTACTCACATGTATCCCTATTAGTATCCACTTGGAGAACTCTTTCATTTAATGGATAAACATTTTCTTTGACTCCTTAATCCTCCAAAAAACGCCAGCCATTTCTTCACCAGAGTGCATGAGTAGATCAATCTTATGTTCTTGATCTGTGACTTTCTGTCAGTACGAGCTGTAGATATTCTCTACATCACACTATTTTCTAGGTAGGAGATCATCTTCTTTCACTAGAATAAAACCATCAGATAACAGATTAACCTCCCCTTTCTTATCCTCCAACATCATGTCAGCATCCCCATGAGGGGTCGCCAAAGCTACTAAGGTACCTTCTGCCTTTTAGTCCTCTATGTTTTTCTCTTGAGACCCGATGTATCCACTAGGATTAACCTCACCGAATTCCACTATTTGGACCTCATGTTCCTTGGTTTTAATGTTTTTTTTGGCTGACCGAGTCTCCATCAGCCAATTAAGGTAGGATTAGTCTTTGCGCCCCTTTGGTTTCAGATTCTTAGAAATAATGAAACTCCCCATGTCCCTTTTTTACTTATTTCCATTCTTCCTTATTTGATTGTCCATGCCTTTACTAACCCCTCATATAACATAATCATCTGAGGGTATTCAATCTCCGTCAGACTCTGCGGAAAAAATGGAGTTTCTTTAAATCCCCCCTTGTTACTCATATAATCATATCAGTTTTTTATGTTGAGAATGGATAAAGTACTCCTTGTATTGGTCTACCTTCTTACACCATGCGATGTTTGATCCCACACATGGCCAACCATGTACTTATTCCCGCTATTTGGTTGGATCTTCCTTTCAGAGTTGTTACTACTTCTTACACACATAGCCATAGAATAGGTGATTGATTTGGGATCACATCACCCTTTACACCCCCCTACAATCGAATTGTTCCTAGGAGTACTCGCCGGATTTCTCCTCATCTTGTTAAAAATTTCAGATACCCTTGGTTCATGAGGTAAAACCTTAGCAGGTTTTTGCTTCCCTCCTTCTCCCGAAAAATAATACCATCATTCCTTCTAGAACCTCGACCAGATCCTTCACAGCCATTTATAATACTGTTTCGATACGAAATGAACCTTTGGGATTTATGATGGATGCTAACATCCATTTCTACTCCATAGAGAATCAGTTGGTTTGCTGAACTCCCCATTTGAAAGTCAGACCCCACCAGTTCCTCATTTTCAAGACAAGTAACTGAAAAAACCCTTGAATTTATAAGTCGATTAATTGGGTCACCAAAATAGACAAATTCCTTCGATCCTACACCTAGAACAGACATCCTAATGCCCACTCCCTCCTCCAACTCCTAGAACTCAGTCATACCCTCGCACCTATAAACATTATTCTAATAGACCATCTTTTTATAGAGCGAACATAAATCCACCCATGATTAATAATAAACAAATTATTTATACTAAAACTATTCTCCAACAAAAATCAAAAAAAAATCCAAGCGTCCCTTTTGACACATCCACTTCGATGCAAATTTGAGGAGAAATGGGGTGGAAAACAGAACAAGTTCTATTATTTGAATATAAGAATCTCCCTACTAGGTTCCCCAACATAAAGATTATGGAGGGTTTATTAAGGCGCAGCAGGAGGTGAGGAACACTAACCCAAATAGTCATAGTCCGAGAATCCTGCTTCAAGTTGAAGTTACAGTTCAATCAGAAATGAAAGAATCTGAAGCCATTGCATATGTGGGGAGAGAAGGACCGCCCTAAATCAGGTCTTCCTCCATTGAAAATATGATCATGATCTGTCTATTTCAGAGAATCCAAACCATAGATCATTATTATATCCCCCATTATCAGAAAAAAAATCTATCGAAATCATCCACCGAAGGGCGATGGTGATTGATCTGAGTGATCAACGTCCATTTGAGAAGATAAAAAGGCTCACTGAACTCGGAAATCGAGAGCGGCAGTTTTGGGAGGCCATCATGCAAATCAAGAAATTTAGGGAATATCAAGATCTGAGGAAAGGATGGAAGAATATCAGGGTTTGAAAAGTTGTGAAAATGGGTGTGGGAACCCTCGGATATCGAAGAATTTACCTCACCCATGGATGGGGTAGAAGCAGTCACGCCAACTGTCGATGTCTAGGGTAGCAAGGAAGCGCTCAACGCCAACAAACAACCATCTCCCACTTATTATCCATGGTTTATAACACCTAGAATAGATCATGTGGTATTAGGGCGTTTTAATGAACACATCATTAGCATCACGAATATCCACTATCCATAGATATCTTTGTATGTAATCCCTGATGAGTGGAATGATATAAACATATTATAAATATAAGAATCTACCATGGTTTTAATCATGATGGCATGAATGAACTTGAAGAACACTGGTTCCCGAAATAACCAAGATATATAGGGAACCTTCTTAAGGAATGATCTCAAATAGGAACCCGATTTAGTATAAGTCTCCTCAGGTCTCTGACATCTCAACCTTCAAGACCCAATGATTTAGATGGGATGATCATTCTACATCATCCGTAAATGTACTGATAAACAAATCAAACTACAATAACTCTAATTCCAGCTATAAACATGATACAAATGATGTCTCCTTGATACTCATTCTTGAATATTCAGTTCATATGTTCCTACAGATAGGTCATTTCCATATGACCGTAAACGACACAAGTGTTAACAAAGTATATGGGTTTTTATTCCTTTAATAACCAGGATATGTAAGACACATCATAATTGATCTATCCCTACCTTGAAATATTAAACTCCTACCTACATGGAAACAAATTCTGATTTACATTATTATATAGCTTCATCATTTCATAATCTTCCCATTAATGGGAAAGGGATGAAGAACCTTGGATACATAGAGTTTGATGCACTAATCAGGTCATCATCTTCCGCTCATAAAATGGTTTAACCTATGATCATTTTGTTAGGGTAACTGATTCCACATCGGGGATATGAATAGATTCACAAACATATATTAAATATATAAGATATTCATATAGTAAAAAATTGCCCCCCCCCCAAAGGGTGATGAGCTAGACCTCCCATCATCCCAACCAATGTGTGTCCCTAAGAATCATTGGCTCTAAAACCCCTACTGACCACCTTTATTTGATAGAAGTTCCATACCCATTTAAGGATGTTGGAAATATTGTGGGTTTATAGGGAAGAATATGCAAATGTTATTCTTTATTAGAGTGATTGAGTGAGGCATTGACACCCCAACCACAATGAAACCCTCATGAAAATCTGATCAATATCGTATCTAGATGAAAAAATAATGGTGAACCTTACATGAATCATTCAAATAATAGAACAATTAGTTAATAATTCCTGAGGCCATTTTTCTTTACATACTCCATGCGATAATTTATACCTTCATGAATCCTAAAAAAAGTAATATGGTCTTACCATGTTTCCAAATACATCATTGAGATATAAAGAAAAGTTGATAATCCCAAAATAAATGTTACAACTTATCCTCTATAAATGTGGTTGTTGTTAAATAAGTACATCATCACTTTGAGAAGTCCACACAAGCAGAACGGATGGATTGCGAATAAAATGAAAATTCTGTTAACCATGCATATCTGATTGAGGACACATCATGCCTTCTATATATCACTAATCATAATCATTTTTCCTTATTTGTCTGCATGAAGGTAGATTCTACTCTAATCAACTGAATCCTGATTCAAGATAATTTCTACATCTAGTGACTATTTTGGTAAATCACCAACTACTAAAACCCTAATGGTTTAAAAAATGCTCTAACATGCCCAACATCTTCAACGTTAGGTGGAAGAAACAATGGTCTGGGAATACCACTGTCATAGTATAATTATGAAAAATGAACCTTCCCATGATAGTCTTCTATTATTGAAATTGATGAATCTGCATTATCTAGGGAATGTTGCAACTAAGAAGGTGGACCTCATCACCAGAGCCAACCACTTCAGGAAATTATACCCAGAGTGTGACAATCATGATCTTCAATATCTAATGAAGGTCAACTTGGGAGTTAGATACATCTCATGTCTAGTTTATGTTCCACCAAGGAAGGTTCCTTTCAACCACTGTTGACAGTACCAACCCACCGACAACAATTTATCACCTGCTAAGGGTACCACCTGACACACTTCCACATGTAATTCCCATACATAGTTAGCAAGTAAGACACATCAAGTAAAAATAATGTAGGATATTAATGATTAGGATCATATCCCCACTCCCACATACAACATCTAGTGGCATATTACTATAGTAACGTACTGGAAAGCTCATATACCTACTCAATATTAATGATTAAGATTCAATATTCCCACTTCAGGAATTGGGGATGCAAATATCCCTACCCTAATTTGTTATATACATAGGCATATTTTGATGGATCAAGGAAGAAAGTGGTGGAATCATATCTCAGCTCCAATTGAATACATATTCCATTATATAGTGGAGGTTAAAATTTTTAATGATTATATCCCTACATGTATTTTGATAAAATGACAATAAATCGTATCAACAATTGAACAAATCTACTGAAATATTATGTATATGGTTCAGATGTAGGGACTAGCGCATATTTGTTTCCCTAAAACTAGGACATCTCAACACCTTTATCATTATGAACAAGTGTATGCACTGGAGAAAGAGTAAATTATTTCCCCCATCGAAGAGGATTATCATCATATTCTTATAAAGGATGAGGTGTTAGACAGGGTCCTATTTCCATTCAAACTAGGGCTCACCATGTGAGAGTGGCCCATGCATCACGATTGGGGAACATGCCTATAAGAAATGTTTTTAAACATATTACAAAGGTATCTGATCAGGCTCATATCCCTTTTTTGGCAAGGCCACACCAAGTGAGATAGGAACATGCCTCAAGATATGCGCACGTTCCTGTCTAAGTAGTATAATGACATACTCAAATGGCACATGATGGGGCTCATATATCCAATATAGAAGGGTATAACCAAGTTGTAATAGAACATTCCTTGGGAAAGGCTCATATTCTTATCAATGAATCTACCTAGCATATTGTAGTAGATCAGAAACTCCAGGTTCATATTCCTACTTCTTTTGATGAACGACTACGCCCACATCTTCTTGAGGAAATATACGAGGATTGTCATATACCTTCTCCCATTTAGAAGGAATATCAACATATTCTTGTGGGAAATGTATATTCAAACAAAGCTCATATTAATGTTCTAACTGGGTCCTACCAGCTAAGAGTGGCACTTTCCTCGGGGCATGCTCATATTCCTTCCACAAAATATCAGCAGCATATTCCAAAGGATCAGGATTGGGCTCAAACTCCCATTTTGATTTAGTCTCACAAAGTGATAATGGAACATTCCATGGGATATGATTATACTCTCATCAATAATAATGAATCTCATTTTCATGTTCTATAATCTTCCCAATGATTGGATTATATTCCACAACACCGGGCAATTATAAACAATTTAAAACATCTATCACAAAACAGTCTCATTTCCCTTCATAATTCCAAAAGGCAGGTCAGCATATTCTAACCACGATGCATAACGACCCTCATATTAAAAACCAGATCAATGATAGTGTATTTGAGTTAATTAGAGACACATTTTCCACACAAAAATGGTCTATATACTCATGAACTGAAGAAGAAGATGATCATTGCCATGATTTTACTCTTCATGGTATTTAAAATATGGATCATAAAGAATATACTATGGAAATCCACTGTGGTCAACCTCCCCAAGGTGATATCTCTAATAGATAATGAAATAATCCCCTTTCATAGAATCCTTCACATTGATAGGTGTGAAAAACTAAGACACCCTCATATAGAGAGGTGCTCCATGCATATTGGTCAACCGCATACAGTTCCCCATCTAATTCTAGCAAAACTCCACTCCAATAATAAGGAAACCCTTAGAAGAACCATTTATGGTCTAACGATATGGATTCATGTATTTATGATGAAGATGAGGCCTAAATTGATATATTTAGAAAGATTGATGGAAACAACAACCCACATATATTATGCCACCTTTCTACTCATGACTATGTTGTCCCAATGGCGCTAGGAAAGGAGTGCATGCCTTATATATGCCAAAATATCTGGGATAATCATCAATGACTAAAGGATAGAAAACATCATTATGTAGTATATGAGGGTCCCCTTCAAACCATCAATATACTAAATTTTTATATATACTTAGTCGTTATCTCCTTGGATCTGGATCCAAAACCACATAAGCACAATGATAGTCTAGAACATGCTTGTCACGATTGAATAATAATCCATCAACCAATGATCTCCAAATCAAAATCATGAAGTCAAATTAATGGATGGGAAAATTATGAATCATTACAAATTTTACACTGATGGAATAACAGAACCCCTTAGATATGGAGTCATGTAATGTCACAGCCTGTAGAGAAATCAGAAATCTGGGTAATGCTAGCTTCTGTTTGTCACTGAAATAGAATCCCCCCTCTTCAACGATGCCCAATAATAATTTATGGAGAGAGGATATAGCCAAAAATACATCAAAATAGGCCCCTTAATAAAATGGAAAGAATTCTAGACACAATGGTCGAAGTTGAAAACAGCCAGACAACATCCCGTGAATAATTATTCCCATCATAGGATGTCATCGTACCTAGATCCTACATGAAACTAAGTACACCACATCAAAAATTCACAATAATAGCTTCCATTGCTTTTATCCATAAGTGGACAGAGCTCAATAGGAAGGGGGAATAACTACCACCACCTCCACCTCATGAATCTTTAATTCCAAAGAGGATTCAAGACATATTCCAAGCTACTATAAACTTGAACATGCCCACTAGGATATGGAAATTTATATTTCTATCACCATTACCAGGTTCATCATCCCTTGATGGGTCCTAGAGAGGAAAAAATGTGATTCTAGATCAACCTATCCCACTATTATGGGGTAATTTTTATCTCAATTCCCATCCCATGAGTCATCAAATCCCCAGTTGGAATCATTGGATAATTAGAAAAATGATCATTTTACGCCAATTGTGGTCCTCAATAACCCCCATCCCACATATATCGGGGTATTTTCATCATCATCATCACCCCAAAGTGAATCATCCTTTCCCATATTGGTAGTTAAAAATCAATGGTCAACATCCCATATGTTCTTCACACGACAATAAATACATATGCTATTCAGGGACCATTCAGTGAACACAACTAGAAACTCCCTCAAGATCAATGTTCATAGAATGAGATGTGAAGAGCATATGGAAAAATATATCAAACCCCACTGAGGTCACAAACCAAAATGGATAAATATGGAAAAGTGTTTGAAAATTGACCCCTATGAAAGGAGTGAAGAATCCTCCTGCTGCATTAGGGGTAATGAGACAAAAACCATTACCCCACATGCCTATAGGAATGTTTCAATCATCCACATGATTGATATGGTGGAAAATGATGTGAATATAGATGGATGAAAAATGGATAACCTACCCCAAGAAGAGGGTGAAATTGATCCACCAACATAGATTGCAATCTCCTAAAACCCATTGAGGTTCCATAATCTAGAACCTTCAAATATTAAGTTACCACCAATTTTTCATAATAGTAAAAAAGAAAAGGGGAATGTTATGGATACATCCCAATCACCACCTAGAAGAGCTGAGATTCCTTCTATGGATGAATTGTTGTCATAATATGAGAATGGCATAAAAATATTAGAAAAATCAACAAGGAACTACTTGGGGGGAATATTCCCTCTGTATATCATCTTCAGTATGAGGTGAATATTCATCCTTCTATAACAGATGATCCACCAGAAAAATTAGTATATGTGCATCAGATAGGATCCAAATCTATTTATTTTTTCTAAATAAATGAAGAATTTAAAAATAATCATTACTTCCCTCTATTTTCGAAAAAACCACTCCCTTTTTATGGACATCTTTCAGTTATAGGATGAATCAAGAATTAGTTGGAGACAAAAGAAGGGACACCTCATCCACCCCCATCATCACCCAGTTGACTGGAGACTTCTCATATTACAATGCCCTTATAGCTATATAAATTCACCGAGTCTCTGGCTAGTTGAAAGGAATCCATGGAAGGGTGACGTGATTCTTAGAAGATTGAAAGGAATCCATAGATTGAGTGGGTGGGTGAAACTTTGTATCCTCCAAATTTTAAAAATCAAACATAATAATCCTTTTACATTTTTGGATTCCCCAAAATAATCTCAAACACATACCTTCTAGATGGGAGATGATTATTGGAAATAAAGATCAATAGGATCCAACCATGTTGACATGTTTTTTATTGAATCTGAAAGGGTCAATCGTTGTTTAGTAAAACACTCTACTAGCATTTTCCATTAATGGATGAAAAGACCTTTTTAATCAATTCATTTTTTTGTTCAACTCCATGATGTGGAAAAAGAATAATCATTGACCAAAGGAACTATAAGAAATCTTAAAATGAGAGGGTGTGTGACCTCATAGAAATATGGAGTGTATAGTTTCATATACCCAAAATAGCTTCAACACCTGAAGGAGACATTTAATATTTCCTATAAAAGTGGGTGTGACCACAAGAATAAGGATGAAATAGAAGGGGGAGAGAGACATTATTCATCGATGTAAGATACAACTCTTATTGGTTTCTTCATTACGACATCTGAATCACGTGAATCAGCAATAAAAAATAGAATCATCATCTGAAGAAGGGATCATATTTGGTTTTTTCTACATGATGCACTTGGAAGAAACCTTCTCTAATGATGAATATTCCTTATAATGTGAGTTTTCCAGTCATACTTGGGGATGTAGAGGCCACAAGGAGAGGAACCGGGGATATAGGGGACAATGTAGGTGTGGTCAGACCAAATATTTTGGTCACATCACCATATAAGAAATATATAAAACACGGAATCATGGGAATCTATTCTAGAAGTCCCAAAAGATTCATGGAGGCGTTCCAAAACCTTCTTGTGGCTATCCACATCCTATGGTCTTTCATAACCGCATATTAGGGGTTTGATAATTTGATCAACCTAGGAAATGAAGAAGGTCACATGAACCGTGCCACAAAATGAATATTCTCCCACAAACATCACAAAATCACTATTCCCATACACCTCAATTGCCTTAGTTCCTAAGACACATATCTAGGAGAAACCTACCACTAGGATGTGACCTCCTCTTACAAAAAAATTATGACATTCTAAAATTGCTATCAGTTTTCCCAAAAAAACTCTAAATCCAAGACACAATTTATATTTCAAAAGAACTCAGGGAGGAACTTGACTGATACCTCTAGATCCCTAATGATATTTATAGAGAAGTCACTATATCTATGGTTTATTATGTGGAAAAAACATTAGAATAATTTCACATAACTATATCAATCACTGATCTAGATCAGGAAAAGGTCATCCAAGGTAACATCATGAACCTATATATTTTTGGGAAGAATCAATAATTTCTAATTCCAAAGGGATCTAATTGATAATGGTTTTATGATCAACCTCAACCTTGTTTGAACCCTCTGATGGTTTGGATATAGAGAAAGGGATTTTTCTCTTGCAAATCAGACCATTCAAGGGTATGACAATCGCAAGAAAATACCTCATGGGAAGATCACACTCAAAGCTCGATTTGGGGAGATAACAACTGATTCTATGATTATGGATATCCAACAAGACGACACATAAAATGTCCTTCTTGGAAGGCCTTGGGTATATAGCCATTTGGAAGTACCATTAAACATTCCATTAATGTTTGAAATACCCTATTAATAGAATGGATGACATACTATAGAGTGACGACACCCACTTTGATACTTTTAGAGATACATATAGTAAGACATATTTTTATAAAAGGGGATTCAAAAAACTAATGATAGATTTCTATCTACTTATTTTGTCCCCCAATGGATTGGTAACTACCCCTACAAATCCATGATGTATGATAAAAAATTACTATGTTCTCCCCATTAATCTAGTTGAGGTGATAGACCTATTCCCAGATGTCGAAGCCCCACTTTCCCCAAGTGATAGTGTAAAAGACAATAAACTATAATATATTTCTATAATTACTCAAGAAAATAGGGATGAAAATGTATCTTCTCATGGACTCTATTGCCTAAAAAGTTATAGATAAGTGTGAAAATTTCCATCTCTATCCCAAAAAGTGTTCAGAAACTCAGAGGCGGAAGAAGATGTGGTTGATCTCAAGAACGGCCGTCCTGTTTTTGAGGAAGGTGTCTCTATAACCATTGATAAGATTATAAAGGTAAATATAGTAAAAAAAGAATAACCTTGTCCTATACTGATTACTTTCACCATTCCCCTTAAAGAGAAATACATGCACGTTACATTTGTAATCCACACCGATATATGTTCTTCTGGAACCATAAAAAAATTCCTCGAATGAATCCAAATGTGTCAATGCACCATATCAGATTAGATGATGAGTATTGAGGCATCAAGAAGGATTCCATGAGGATTCACACATATCATAAAAATAATTTATAGGTGGATGTTGAAAATTTGATAAATTTCAACATCGTACGAGAAGTGAAATACCCAATATAGCTCACCAAGATCATCTCCGTCTTGAAAAAGAATAGGAAGAAATGGTCTTTATTGATTTCAAAGACCATATTCGGCACTTCCCAAAGGATGACTTACCATTTCCAATCATAGTACTCCTAATCGATGAAATAGATAGCATCAAATCTCTTTCCTTGATGGATAAGTATTTACAGTACAATAGAATAATTATGGACCCTGAAGATGAAAAGGCCACTACATTTAGAGAAACTTTGGGGATCTAATACAATTAGGTCATGTGCTTCTGGATAAAGAATGATTGTTCCATTTATTATTGTTCCATTCATCATATACTAAATAAATTATTTGGAATAATATATGAATGTTATGTCAATTTCCTATTTGTCAAATCCCGACAGGGATCTGATCACTTCATGAATCTTCATGAAATCTTCATCAAGATTGAACAACAATGTCTGAATATGAATCCAATGAAATTTTCATTCAGGGTAACATAATGGATGTTAATTGGATTTTTGGTATTCTATCACAACATCGACATTAAACCAGATAGGGCTAGTGCTATTTTATAAATTTCACCCCCTAAAATATCAAATAATAAAGGGGAATCCCAGGAAACTTCTCCTAAATTCGGCGTTTCATATACAAATTGGTCAGAAAAGCTATTCCCACACTAGGATATTGAAAAAGGGAATATCCTATCTATGGGATGAAAAATTCCAAGATTCCCTCAAATGTATCATGTAGTATCTTGTTCACCCATGGGTTCTAATTCATCTGGTGGAATAGATTCCACTTATCATGTATTTGGCTACCATGGAACACTCATTGGGTTCCCTCCTAGCATAGAAAAAGGAAGGGGACAGAAAAAATTCTCTACAGACACATAAAAACTATGATAGGTACTAAGACCTGATACTTTGATGTTGTGAAGAACTTACTTGAACTAATATTCACAGTGAAGAAGATGAGGCATTTCTTGCAGAACCACAATGTCCATCTAGCCTCTCATATTGATCAACTAAAGTACATACTTGGACTACCTATGTTGAAATGTTTACTAGACTAATGGTTTTTCATTCTATTATAATATGAAATTTAGTTTGTATCATATAAATCATTGATATTGTAATCCTTGATTGATCTCCACGCAGTACATCATGCCCTGAAGAATACACTAGTGGACACCTAGCATCTAGATGAGGATGTATCCTATACTCTTGAAACTCTTCAGACATGGGAGATGTATTTTTTATGGATCCTACTGAAATATTATTAGAAGAAGGAATGTCGGGTTGGATTAGGGATTGTATATGTCTCTCTAGAAAAAACTATTTCCCCTGCACTTTCTCACTTTTTGAAGGCTTCATGAATAACAAGGAAGAATACCAACCCTCATAGTTGGTTTGGAAGTATTCATAAAGCATCAAATATCCTACCTAAATATCGAAGGGGATTTGGAACTATTGATAAAGAATATCAATGGGGATAATTCAATAAAAAGGGAATAATTATCCCCTATCACTTTCTATGTTTGGTGACTAATGGAGGATTTCCCTTTTGAGCCAAAATTTCATCATGTTTCCCAGTCACGAAATGATCATGTCACCACATCGGATAGTGAAATCACTGTATTGGATGGTCCATATTATGAGGAAGTACCCTTCCATATCACACACTAGAGAATGGTCTCATCGATTATCAAATGTGAAATGAAAGATATCAATCAGTTAAATACCCCCTTAGAGTGTGATGAACCAATGTAGACCCCTGGATGGATGGTTCCCATAATCAGTTATCTCAAAATGGAAGTCTCTTGATAGATAGATCCATAATAGAACATATTCAATGTCGTTCCACAAACATTACCCAATACAGTAGTCTAAATGATTAGGGGGGCCTCTAAAAATGACTTTTTGATTTAATCCTCATCATAATAATAGAATAATGATAGATTATTTTTGTCCATGTGGGTGTCAATGACACTCAGGATCTTGGGACTAGGCTCACCCATCAAATCAATGGGTTGGGATATTACTAGAAAACCATGGTACATGACTATTTGGAATTCAATAAGTGTTTTATTATGTTCTAGATTGATGAAAACTTTATCTATCAACCCCCATAATTGAAACATACAACTAAATATTCAAGGTCATTTTCTTTTTTTGGGAATGGATGTTGCGGGCCCATATCCCCAAGCCACAACCATAAATCTCAAGTACATCCTTACTACTACAGAATTATTTTCTAAAGGGTATGGGGAAATACACCCAAAGAAGTCAGGATGAAAAATATCTTCAACATCCTGTAGTCCAATATCATCATTAGGTTTGGAGTCCCTCACTCCTTATTGACAGACAACTAAATCAACTTATATTATACAAAGTTTAAGAAACTGTACCTTGAGTACAATATAGAGTCCAATCACTCATCTCTCTATTAGAAAATAGAAAATGTATTGATAAATTCCTTTAATAAGACTCTATAGAATATACTCCATAAGATAGAGAACAAGGATAAGAATTCATGGATGTAAAAAATCCGCAATTCATTATGGGAATACCGTAACACAACATATACTATATATAAGAAACGCCATATTCATTGGTGTATGGGTCCAAAGTAGTGTTACCCATAAAATTATAGATTCTTTCAAACTAAATGTAAATTTTCATTATACTCTAAGGTAATGAGAAATCTCAAAAGAATATTGATGAGTTGGAGAATCTCTATGAGAACTGGTTGCGTGCATTGAAAAACCTTGAGGTCCATCAAAATTGGGTCCCATTATATTTTAATATCATTTTTTCTTCCATTCATTCCCCCAAGGATAATTGTGGTTGGTTCTCTAGACCCCATTTATATTAGGGAAGAATCTTCTAAATCTAGAACCCAAATGGGAGAGACCTTAAATAATTCAAAAGTTTGATCACAATAGTTCTTACACATTTTCTATAATGGATGGGGTGAATGTCACACCCCCACTAATGATATATTTCTCATGAAATAATTTGAATATATGTCATCATCTGTAAATTCATACCATTAAGACCTTAAACTGAATGATATCCCATGTACTAACCATGTGATGATAAACAATAGGGGAATCATCCTAGTTATATTATGTTAACCAATAAGAGTCTGTCCTAACCAAATGATGTTAAACTATACAAAACCCATCCTCTAAGAAATAGGTTAAATTTCATTACATCATTATTCCTTATTTCCTGACATTAAAGAGCATGGGAAGCACCATCTCACTAATGACTCACCACAAATGAGCTAGATCTGTGTGAATGAAAGATGAAATTCCCCCATCCCTGTGTAAAAGTCAGCTTAAAATAGGGAATATCTTCATCCAATAATTACATTATGATTGATTCCTTCTATAATAGGATATGTAGTGATGCCCAAACCTCTAGACATGGTCCCAGCCGGATCCTTCCTTTTCCTTCGCATCAGGTGATCCTCATCCTCACAGTATAACCTTAAACTAAAAGAATGATGTTATTACCACATCATATTAAATTAAACAGGTTTATGGAACTATGTATGGATTTATTCTCATTTTAAAAGAGATATATAGGTCTTCCTTCTTCTTATATATTTTTTAGCAATTTGATGATGAATTTTTCCCTTGTCCTATTCTTAATCGCCGATACATAGTGAGAAGAACTATTTCCATTCCTTATTTACAATAACAATCACAAATCATGTCATATTAGAAATTTTAGTAATCTATTCCCCACAAAAACAATGAATAATGGATTTTGATAGCTTATTTTGGTTTTGAATACAAGAACATTAAAGTAATATAATGTTTCCTTGAAATATTATATTAAACTGCATGGTTGATGTCCTTTTCATGACATAAAACTACCCTTTCTTAGGGACCTCACTCAAGAGGATAACTATTGTTGGTGCTTCTATCCTACCACACATACATTCAAGAACTGCATGTTACATGATTCCTAACATCATAGGATAAGTACTGACCCATGTTTTCAATCCTGGGTCTATACACAACAATCATAAAAAGGCCCCATTTCTTCATATAGGCCAGACTTTCATAGGACATTTCTTCATCAAGAACTATACATGAATTCATTCCTATCATTATAGGAAAAATATTGACACCCATATTTCTATTATCATGTCCAATCCCCATACCCCTTTTCAGATCAATATTCCAATTTCCTTTCCTCATGATGTTAAACTACACGGTTCCTCAAGAACTACATATGTCATGATTCTAATTATCATAGAATACATAGTGCTTCCCGGATCTCCAATTCTGGGCCTAGCTACAATTATCAACCTAAATAATTCCCACATCTGTGTTTGGGAAGATCTAAATATATTTTTCCCATTCAAAAACAATGTGTAGTTTGATTATCATCTTTATAGAATATGTAGTTATCCACATATATCTAATCATGGGCCCAGATACAGCAATGAAAAAGAAAAAAATTTCCCCCCATAATGCATAGGTTACATGCTTTAAAAATTTATATTCCCATAATATGAGTGAAATCTACATTTAGCCTACTTACACATTTAATATGCCTGAAAAATGTTTTCACATTGGTTACCACATCCTTACTGAATGATGTTAAAGTGTATGGAAAGCATCCTAGTTGAATGACATTAAAAATTCAAAAAAAAACTTCCTTACCTTAAGACGATATATTGTATGAACAAAATACATATCGCATGATGATAAACTGTCTGGAAAAACGTTCTTACCACATAATGATAAACTATATAGAAAATTTACTTACTTCATGATGTTAATCTTCATAGATACAAAAACATACACACTACATGATGATAATCTGTATATAAATCACCCGTTTTTCATCCATTATCAAAGAACCATGAGAGACTTACTCCAGTTATACAGATTACATGGAGATTCCATCATCTTTTAAGAATATTAATCCAAAAATCATTCTTTATGTCTCATGATGCTCAGAATTTCAAAATATTACATTGCCCCTATAAAAGATACATGGCTTTAAGGGACCCTTTCTGGACTATGTATGTATTACTATGACTCATGTATATGCACCTATGTTCATCAACTAGATATATCACCCTACAAAAGGGACTTCCAATCCTTGTGAACCCTAACCTCTCTAAAGAAGAACTCGAACACCTCAGTTTGTATTGAACTAACCCTAATATGATTGTCCCATATCTTTACTCATGACCTGGGAGCCTCGAACTTTGATTTACAATATTTACATGTCCCACTTAGAAGAATAATGGGGTACCCTTGACCGTGGGTATCATAATTAGGATTTTTTGTATCGTCCACCAAATTAGGTACATGTGTGTCATGACCTTAAAATACCTTCACTCTACTCAAAGCTATATTACCTTAAACTCTAGTCTGTAATTAACTATATAGAAATCACATAAATTACTTGGAAAATGAGACCCAATGCTGAGAAGGATGAAAACCCAAAAAGGATGTCCTAAGAAAAATTCAAGTCTTCACTTGCTAAGCTCTTCATCTCCAGAGATTAGGCTAAAATTAGGACACAAATGAAAAATGGATAAAGATCATAGGGCCAACTCTGTATATGTAGTAAAATCCAATTTATGCTCTGTGAACCCCCTAGTTCATGACATGTTTCGATATTGATTTTCCATATATCCTCACGATAAGAATATGGTCACTAGGTGGAGGAACAAATGTTAGAGTTCTCAAAACTGTCTCAAATATTACAATTTCCAAAAAAACACCCTTCATGATATTAGTGCCTCGGATCACAACAACCTTTCATGGCCCTTGGAAAGGATAATGGGAATCATTGGACCATTTACTTGACTCTTCATGTATCCATATACCTATTTCATATACACCTATGGTCTTCAAACAAATGTGTCACTTTGTAAAAGGGGATTCTAATTATTTAAACTATGAAATCACTATGGAAGAACTCAAAAAATTATTGTTTTTTGTTCATTCCTACTATGATTGTCCCATATCACCATCAGGATATGAGAACTTTAGAACATTATTCATGAAATTTTTACTAAAATTTCCAAGTTGATGAGAAATCCTTGATGTTACGTCACCATGTTTTTTACGTTTTATCAATGAAGGAATGTAAAACACCCTTCCTGAACAATTTATAGCCCACCCCTTGTGATTCGATGCCTTATGGTGTTGGTATCATGCTTGAAAATCAATAGATGAACTACCCTTGGGTGGCATAACTATTCATGGACTTCTTTCTTCCCAAATTGATCCTCATCATCTAGATGTTTCATTATTCATAAATATTTCATGGCCCTAAGGAAAGAGTGATGATAATATTTTCATGGCCATGATACCAACACATTAGTTCCTTGACCCACCAACTAAATCCATCTTCTCCTTGCATGAAAATTTCATCAATCATTCTAATACCTGGAGACAACGTGGTAGATCCTGGAACCTCATGGAGTAGTGGTTCATCCTCATAATTTCCGGCCTTTATCATATTCATGGAATCATACTTTTGGGTAATCACTTATATCTCCCATACTAAAATTATCCATGTGTACCTATCATCCCTATTATCTTCCCTCAACCAATACTACCACTAAAAACATTCCACGGCCCTTAGAAGATAGTGGATACAACTCTATTGGAAAATTGTTCTGTCGCATAAGGGAATTGACCCACTGACCAGAGGCACCTACTCCTTGTTGGAAAGGATCTCTAATCCTCATGAGCCTCAAAAACACCATGAAAAAATCTAGAATCTAAATATGTTTTTGGTCATCCTTGGATTGTCTTCACCATATTCCATAATCATCAATAAGGTCCGAGTTAAAATCCCATAAATATAGTGAAATAAGGTCTGACCTAAGTGACCCTAAACAATAGAAATAGATGGTCCATGAAAAATGTCTATAAAATAAAGTGATAGAAGGACTAAACTAAAAGATCTTAAACTACAGTTATAGAAATTATGATATAAAAGTCCCTAAACTATAGTTGTCTTAGGTCTGAGCTAAAAGAACAAAAAATATAAAATTAAATGTTCAAGTTAAATAACACTAAAATATAGAGATGAAAGGTCTAAGATAAACATCCTAAACTAAAATGATATAATTTTAGAGATAAAATACTATAAACTAAAATGATCGATGGAATGAGATAAAAAACCATAAACTACTGAAATGGAATGTCCATGTTTAAATACCTTAAACTACAAATATAGATGGTACAAGCTAAAAGAACCAGAACTACATCAAAACAATGAATTAGTTTTCATAAAAGAGAAATCTTGTAATTAATAGCATATAAACTTAATTATATCTAGAAAATCATTCCAGGATGATCAACTTGAGCATAACATAGATCACTCTCCCATAAGTACATATATTATACCATGGTTTTCCTTCAATGAATCAGGTGATCACATGATAACTAGAATAGAAAAATGTGAAAGGATTCTCGTGTTGGTTGTAATTCAAGTGTGATTGTTGATAATAATCTATTCTGATTTAAATATTCAGATCCATGCATTTAGGTTTCTGTAATATTATACAATAGATGTGTATCATTGGAAATTCACATGAAATCGGATCATGGAAAAGTCCTGATCATCATGAATGAAAGAAAACTAGAAAAACATATAATGGTTAGTAGATCTTTTCACCAATACCATATGTAATAATAAATCTCAAAATTTTAGAGTCTATACACTAATCTCATCATAAATATTAAAAATAACTAGATTACAATTTGATCTTGCCGAGTAGGCCAGGTTGGAATGTGTCTGGTGAGAAGTGTCAATTTAAAGCTAATGTTTTACTCACACCACTGCTTTTACTATTTCCCCAAGATAGCGGGTCTCAATCAAAGTAGTCATCTCCTCAACTCTACATTGAGTATATTTCAATGTGGAAGATGATGTTAAGAGTTCAAACCTCTGACAAGCTATTATTTCCAAATACATCAATGTCTTCACAGTCTAGACATCCATCTAGGCTTGTAAATTAGACATAAACTAGAAAATCTGATCCAGTGTCTCCAAAGCCAACATCATATGTCTGGAAAGGAGATATTAATATTTAAATTTGTGTATGTTACTATTATTGGTTTCTAAATCAATGCGTGTAAGTACAATTTGTTTTGTGATTTTATATATTTTATGGTGATGAAAACCATCCACCCAATGTCATTAAATAGCCGATGAATACATTCCACCTGGTCATGAAATGTTTCTAAAGGGGTATCAGTGATCAAGGTGTGATTCTACTTCCAGATCAGCCTACGTCATTTCTATGCCTTCATGTATGATGAGATGGGCATGAAAAAATAAGGAATAATCGAATGTGTTGTTAAGGAAATAAGAGAGGAGGCTCCATATATCAGCACCTCAATAGATGCATCATCTTTTTATTATTTTAGTTAGTTAATTTCCTCATTAGATTCAATCCTAATATTGGTAATTTCATCATAAAGATGAGGATTCTTCCTTTAAGTCTCACCGAATTCATCAAAATACTTCATTGTTTCCATGTATCGAAACGTTGGTGAGAAAAATGGCTTGTCTACATGATGAAATAGTTATCTTAGAACATCAACTAGATAAGAATCTACCTAATCCTGGGAATAATCATTTGTACAGAAGGTAAGAGCATAATTGGGTGAAATAATGGTCTGAACATCATTTTCCTCACATACCAACATCATCAAAACTCGTAGATGAACCCATGGTTTCACTCTCCTCACACACCAGATGAAGGGAGAGGAGAGATCCTTTGGGTGCTGAAAAACTATCGTGAAAATATAAAATGTGTATCTATCATGTAAAAAACTTGCTCATCCATCCTGGATAAGATAACCCCTTCCTAAAGTGATATCTTTTGGGATATCTCATCTGGAATGCTTCTACTGTTTTTATTGATTATCCAAGTCTAGGCATTATAAAGGGTAAAATAAAATATCTCAGATCCGATCAACACCTCTATAACCTCATTGGAGTAAAATTAAAAGTCCCAAACTCCAGATATGATCAATAATCTAGGACATGAAAAGGAATTAGCGATCCTAGTGATATTTTAGTATTCTCAACAATGGTAATTCTCCCTTATCTAGTAAAAAAACCTAAAAGGGCCACTGATGGAGAGAATGATTATCCTTGAAAAAAAATAATCAAACTCACGAGATCCCCATAAATTATAAAGTAAAAAATGAAATAAATGGCGGTGAAGGTAGGAGCCCCTTTTTGTTGTAAACTACTTGTGATGTTCCCCAATGATTCATAGGGAACCAAAATACCCTTGCAACATGTCCTCCTCATGCGTTGAAAGCACACTGACATTTCATCATAGTCATATGAAGGGGACTTGGTCTATCTAGGAGACCACATCCTTCCCACTTTTGTTCTAAATGGACAAATAGATTGAATGATCTATGAAATTCTCCATCATCTCCATATGAATTTTTATTGGTCGCATGATGAATCTTCAAGAATTAGAGTGATTTTCTTCAACAACACTCATGCATCCTCTTGAGATCCCCCACCATTGTGAAATAAACAAAGAAAATAAAGATGCAATAGGTAGGAACCTTTGGAATTCATAAAACTCATGAGATTTTCTATGGATATCTGCAACATAGTCTTGAAAGACCCCATGAAAGTGTCATCCTAGTCTCACTAAGTCCCCCTAACAAGCCATATATTTTGGGGAAGATTTCCAAAAAAGATTCCTAACACCATGCGAAGGATTTTTAAAAGGCGCCTTGATATCATGAAGGTCCTTAGACATTTCATCCTGATAATATGGAATTTTATTCACAAGTACACATGATTCAATAAGACCACATTTATTGGGAATAATCTAATAATGTAGTCATTGAAAGGATCATCTTGTGTTCACTGAAAATCATGCATTTCCCCGATAATAATATATAGTGGGTATTCATGAAGATGCATGATATAGAAGCCCCACACAAACTCCATCCTGTATTTTTATGATATGTTCCATGAAAATTGATGAAAAAACAATGGGGAGAGGCCTATAAATACCTTACCCCAACATCAAAGTAGTGGTTGTCCTTTTCTCATCTAGAGACACTATCTCACCCAAGTCGTACTATGGATTTATCAGAGCATATAATCTCATGATAAGAAAAAAAATTACATCATGTAAGATCTCAGAAACAATTGGAGAAATCATGCAGCATGTATAACACACTTCACATGACAACTCATAGATCACATGATGGAATTCTATTAGGAAACATGATTAATATCTTTCATATTCATTAAATCATGTGATAATTACAATTAGATAACATTGAACTAATCTAATGAATTCCAAATATAAAGTTTATAACATTGACTAAAATATGGGAGTATTTTTAAAGAACATGTATGATGATCTTCATACACTTCACATGAACCATTCGAGTCATGCAACACCACGGGGACATGTCATCTGGATCATGAGACACTCCATTTGTATACTATTTTGATAATGTTATATCCTCCCAACATGTCAAAATCAAGTCACATGGCGCCCCTTGGGCACATCACCCAAGTATCATGAAACCCTTCAAGATTTCCATGTAGGTCTTGGGGTGGCATTTAGACTTGTTTCTCGACTCATATAGAAACAACATCACATATATACTGAGTATCGCGGCAGCACCTAATCATGTAAAACAGGCTCTTTCAATGTTCTACGAGCATGCTCATCAGATATCGATATGTACCCAAACATGTATGCCCGGATCACACTTCACCCACCAATAAAATTTACAATGACAATTGTGATGCCATCTAATTATATCATCCTAGTTTTGCGATGACACCAACACATATCAACAGGATCATGTGACACCATTTAGGCATGTCAACCATGATCAAGTGATGGATTCCCAGATCATCCTCACTGGTCTTGCAATGTACTCTAGAAAATTTATCCTTGATCATGAAACAACCCTCATATATGCCATCTATCATTTCAAACATCCATCAGTCATTTTGAATTTATCAATTGATCTTATAAGAATATATTGGAAAAATATCATCTAAAATTTCAAATATGAAATCAAGTAATGTTTATCGGAAAATCATTGCATGATAGGATGACAAGAAGGCCAGGTCAAAAGGAATCCAAGGAATTTATAACCTTGTCTATGTTTTGTGTTTATGCCCTGACTATTAGGGATACATTATTGTATATTCTTTGACTATAAGGGAAACATAAATGTGTAAGAGTCAACCAAATGAACTAAGAGGAATATAATTCCTACCATAACTAGGATATATATAACACCTTTCTGAGGCATGGTCTCTATATTAATAATCAAACAGGAATCCCAAGACTTGATAACCTTTTCCATATTTAATGTGTAATCCCAGACTATAAGGTAAATGTCAGCGTGTAAGACCTGAAAATAAGGGCTATGTTAGTGTGTACGCACCAACAAATTGAACTATGAGGAATATGATTCCTTCCATAACCAAGACACATGGGACACATCTTAGTGGCCTAGGCTCTATATTAACAATTAAATGAGAACACCCAGCATATAGTACCTATATCCACAAGCAGTGATAATGATCATTTGTTATCTCTTGTTTATCACATCGAACATAGATCACATGATCATAGGGAGATGAAAAAATAATATCTTTTTCATCATGAGAATTAAAATAGAAAGGGTGACCTCAGAGTGTAAGCTCCGATTAGTGGAATAATATGATATGTCCTTCATATATGGGAAACATTAATGTGTATGACCAAATCCAAGTGAACTATGAGAACTCTGATTTATAAAATAACCAAGCTACTTCAAATTCCTTCCTAAGTTGTAATCTCAAAAAATATTCCACCATTGTGTAGGTCTGGTGATGTCTCTGACGTTTCAACAGTCCAGGACAAATAATTATCTTGGTCTATTCACTCTACCTCATCCATCTATAAACATAAAAATCTACTAAACTTTGATGACTCTGATTCCTTCTATAACCTAGATATGTTGGATTATTCTCTGAGCCTCGAGATCTATATTATCCTACAAGGGATATATTATTACTCTATTCATGAATCTATATGCATTGAGGTTTATCACTTTGTGTCTCCTATTTCTCACAGAGAGTGAATACCATGTGGGTTAGGGAGTCTCAATGAACACATCACTAGCATCATGAATCTCCCCCATCTAGGGAAATATTATTTTTTAATCCCTAATGAGTGGAATGATATAAAAATCCTCCATATATGGAAATAAAACTTAGGGATAGTACCAAATGAATGAATGAAATACAAGAACTCCAGCTCTAGGAATACATAGGATATGTATGATGCCTACCTAAGGCACAATCTCAAATAGGAATAAAATTTGGGTTAAATCCCCCAGGTCACTGACATATCAAGCATGATGAAGCAAGAAGTCATTTGGGATGATCATTCTACCTCATCCTTTAGTGGGCTAAGAAAAAAATTGAACTTCAATAACTCTGACTCTTACTTTAACCAGGATAGATAGGAAGTCTTCTCGAGACTCAATCTTGAATATATGGTTCCTATGCGACTACACATATGTCATTTAAATTTTACATTAAACTATATGGGTTTTAAAAAACTACATGGGTTCCAATTCAAGCAGTATTAAAGATTCATTGGGAGTCTCATAGTGGCTAAATCCCCTCCTCAGAATATTATCTATCTCTCTACAGGCTAGAAAATGTTGATGTACTTTTTTATGTAGATTTAGTTTATATGCAGATGCCCATTTCTAGGAAAGGGATGAAGAAACCATGATATATACAGATGAATTCACTAATCATATGCCCATCTTCTACTGATAAATTCTTTATCCTATATTAATTCATTTAGTGAAAATGGTTCTATGTCGGGATTTGGAAAAGATTCCCAACCATATATTAAATATATGAAAGATTTTTATAGTAGGAAACATCCCCCCCCAAGGGGTGACGAGCCCGACCTTCCATCAACTTGACCAAAGTGTATTCCTATTCTTTGTTGGGTCTGAAATACCAAATGACCACTGGCCTTTGGAAATCAGGTTTGTACCCAATTATAAATTACAGAACCATTTGGAAATTCTAGTGAAGATTAATGAAATGGTAACCTCAATGTGATTGATTGATCAAGGACTTGAACCCTACCACCACACACCCAATCAAAACATCCTACGAATCAAATCCCCATCATAACCCAAAAAAACAACTAGATTTGAGACTTCATGAAATAAAATGAATGAAAAATCCAACTGTGATAATCCTTTTTAACTAAGACCTATCATCTTTGAAAATAAATCTATTTTCTTCCAATAATTTCTCATTTTGAGAATCTATTTTCAAATTAAAATGATGAAAAGAGGTTGTGATGACATATAGACAAGAAAATATCTTATAGAAACCTATGTCACACTATTTATTCACTATAATTGATGAGGTTGGATCAAAAATTTGATCATTTTTGAAATGAAGATAGAAATATCAGAATTAAATTATGCATACACAGAATAAATCTATATCAGTGCCCCAGTATCCAAGATAGTGTATTGTATACTATGTTTGTTTTCATGTATATTTCCCCATAGATATGCATGAATAAGAAAAATGTGATGATGATGTAGAGGAATTATATATTTAAATATCATTGAAATGATGTTGATTTTTATTTATCACCACTGATTAATGATTTTATATTTCTACAGGAGATCTTTGTTATAGTTTATAATTCCTACATAAACATGTCTTTTATTTTGTGTGATATTGTAATTTAATATATAAAATAATTTTCTTTATATGAAAATTTATCAATATATAGTGGCAGGAGACATAAATATTTTCTAATTTACAAAGAGGGTACTCCCTATCAACAATTTAAAAAAATAGAAGAAGGATGATGTTTATGGAACATCTGATATTTTTCTGAACATATCTTCATTATAAAAAAATAGGAGAGGAATATTATGATTAAAAATATTAAGATTATTTTTCACAACAATTGTTTGATGATGAATATTATTACAAGTTGAAAAAAATTGAAGTAATATTTTTAACAAAATGAAGCCATAATATCCAAAAACAATAATAAAATAAATGGTTAATTTTATTCAAGATACCATATTGGAAATTTTTGGAGTTGAAACATAACATTGGAATTATAATTTGTCAAAATAATATATAGTAATATGATTAGAAATTATTTAAACATAAAAGGATCGAAAAAATATGGATTACATTCAAGAATGGACATAATAACCATGAAAATACATTTGTAGTTAGGTCCCACTATGGATGGAAACAAAAATTATTTTCCTCTATCTTGAAATCCTTTAAGTTAGAGTGAACAATTATTTTTTTATCAAAGTATTCATAGTAGAAAAGTACATAAAGTATTTTCTCAAAATGTGTAATTTTTGGTTTCATTAAAGGATTTAAATTTAACAGGTATGAAATATCCTGATAGTCATGTATTGATACAATTTTTGTTACCAGTTTTTTTGAATATATTATTGTTGATGCCTATTAAAATATCTACCATCGGGTTGTGTTACATTTTTAATTTGATTTTTTATAATTTTATATATCAAATTTTCGAATATGTGTTAGAGAATGAAGTTTTTCTCAAACATTTTCACCTATAAATGTATTTTCCAAAACAGTTTTGGATATAATGGTTCATCTATTAATTCATTTGGTGAAAAAATTAAGAATATTTTTTCCTTTAAATTTAAATTGGCTGTATTTTTTGAAATATATATGAAAATTATGAAGGTATATATTAAGAATCGGCATCAACTAGTGGCCTAAATTATTAAAAAAATATATAGTAGAGGGGGTTATTGAGTAGTTATTTGTTTTAATTTGAGAATATTTGTCTTGTAAAATATTAAAAATTTATATTTGATAGTGAAGGTAAATGGATATTTGGATTAAAGTAAAAGTTAATTAGACATCATGAATTGGTCCATGCACATTTAGAAATTTTCAATATTATATGTGTAGTTCAACTATATATATCACCAAATAATTGTATATTAAAGGTACCATATCCATGAATAAATTAAAAATGGATGATGAATGAATATAAAAACACATTTATTTTGTGTTTTAAGGAGAAATCCAATATAGATTCATCCTCATTGAGAATATTGAAATGGTTAGGAGGGGAAATGGTTAATGTGATCACATGGTCATGTTTTGATCTTAATGGGTACTCATTTTACCCATGAAAATATAGATGAAATGAATACCATTAAAAATAATTGAGTGTGTATCATCATTGAAGGACTTTAATTTTTCTGTGCCAAAGGGAAAAACCCAATTTCTGTATAAACATTAAATTTTAGAGTTTTTAAGGATTTTTGAGAGATTGGATACTAAATTTAGAGTTACATTATTAAATTTTATCTTGGTAGACCATAACAACGGTGTGAGATAAGATGATAATGGAATAAAACTTCTGTATTTGAAAATATTTATTTAAAATAGGAATTATTTATAATGGAGATGCGTGAAAAAAATATTTAATGTGTTGAAACATAAAATGATAAATGGTCTATTTCTTTGAAAAAAAACCATTTTGGTTATGATAATGTTTATGATATTTACCAATTGTAGAAAATTTATTCATATATTACATGATTACCCAAGGGTAATAATGGATATTATTTAGAATTTTTCCATATAATGCAAAATGATAACGAAGAAGGGATGTGGAAAAGCAAACCATTAGTCTCCAAATAAATTATGTAAATATCAATTTTTTTTTCAAACTAACATGGTAGAAAACAAATTGTTTTTAGGGTTAATATTTTAAAATATAAATCTTAATCATTACATCAATATTTTTAATAATTTTTCAGTTTATTATATTTACATATCCATTTTTGTGTTGAAAAAGTTTTCCTTTATCATTTTTTGTTAATATTTTCATTATATTCATCATTTGAATGTATAAGATTTTATTCAAAATATTATTTATAATTTTATTCCTATTTTGAAAAATCATATTTTTTCTTATAAAAGTTATTTTTTATAAAAAAAAATACAGGTACACAAAATTACCCATTTTTAGTTGATTACCATTTATATAGTTTTTTGTCCATTTTTATTTTAATTTATTTTAGTAACACTTTTTTAATATTATAAAATTATATGTATAATAATATATTATGAACAGTAATTGTTCTACTTATAACACATATTTAGTTTTAATTAAATATAGGTATGAAAACTTTTGTTGATGTTGGGTAATTTCTAAATGAAAGACCCAGTGAAAGGGGATTCATGTTATGTACATTTCCTTGTGTAAATATATCCATAGTAATTAAATTATTTAATGAAAGTACAATTAAAATTTTCATATTTTGTGAATTGATTTTAATTTTCAAAAGGTGATGACACATAAATATGTTATAAACATAATTATATGTTTATCAAAACATTGACATGTATATGGAGAGAAAAGGTTGATATTGAGTTTGAAAATGATGACCACCCAGTTGGACCTCATATCAAATTGTTTAGGATTTACATGGCTTTGTATAGTCATTATATGATAAGTATTTTGTTCTATATTTAGAGGACCATTGAACATTCATTGAATAAACATTTATAAGGTTCGATATTGTATTATTTTTTAAACATACATAATTTTTTATAGTGGTTTAAATATTATACACTCCATATGACTAATATTTAATTTATTTAATTAAATATGAAACTTTACTTTCATGATACAAAATCAATTAAAAAAATTTATGTCCCTTGTATAAGGATTATATAGTTATTATAGAACAAAGGTGAATTCATAACCTATATTTATTAGAAAACATATTATGGATCCATACCTTAAGTATTTATTTATAGATATATAGATAATGTAGAATTTTGTCTCTTGATGAAGGGAGGAAATCATTATGTTAAATAATAGTTTTTTTATTAAATTTATTTATTAAATGAATTTTAATTACATGATAACTTGTTAGTTTGTTCCTATATAATAGGCCTCCAATATTCCTTACCATTAGATAAAGTATTAGAAATTATGTCCTTATAAATTTTCATGTGCACGATATCCTTTATTAGGGGTGAAAGTTATTGGTCAAAACATTAATGAATTATAATCCAAGTCAATTAGTGTCTGAAAAGAGGTTCAATATGTCCCTCCATATCTTCCAAATCACAATGAAAATTGTAAAAGGAATAGGATTAAAAGTAGGATAAGTTTATTACCATTCTAGAATAATAAATACCTAACATTATTATAAGTAATTAGTTATTTTTTATTTCAATGTTACTAATTTTTCATGAATCCCTCTAATAAAAAGATTAAAAATATTATTTTATGATCCACGTCAGGAGAAAACAAAACAAGGGACCCATTTCAAATAGGATAGGATAGAAATTCATATAATTTAATTAAGAATGTAGAAACAACTAGGTCACATAAGAGGATTTAAGTTGCGGATCAGTTTTAGAAAAATATTTAATTGTTACCCTTGTAAGACATGAATAAGAGAAAATAAAAAGAAGAAATATCATCCTTAACATCTATGTTATTATAGCTAAATGAATCTATTGAATTTATAACTAAATCCTATATAGATTCTATTTTTTCAAATGTGATGAGAGTGATACATATTTCACAACCTACCTACAAAAATCCCCCACCTCCTTATTCTAACCAAATCGTATAGTATGAGTTGAAAGCATGCGATCCCCATGTACCTATTGTTCCATATAGATTTATATATAATCTCATGGATTATATAAATAATCATATTTTGTAGTTGGGTTAGGTATGAGTAACGGTAAATTATATTATTGATCCAACTTCTTGAGTGTTTCTTCTTATAAAGGGGTTGTTCATAGTCGGAAAAAGTATAAGTCATTATTCATTTTTGAACTATATATTTGTCAAAATTGCAAAAAATCAGCATACAATGTTTTTTAATTTTTTAAATTAAAATTTTAATTTCATATATTTTTTTTCTTACACTTAAAATATATAGAAGTAACAAAAATAAAATCTATCATTGCAAATGAAATGAAAAATCTGAGGAACTAATACCTTCATATACTCTTCAAGATCCTGATGGTATAACAAAGTTAACATTAATATCTTATGTATTATACGATTATTATAATTTTCAAATGAATGTTTTTATTTTTGGAAGATATTATACATTAAATATATTATAAAATGACAGAATTGATGTTCAAAAAGGAAATATGCTCATTTTTTCCATGTTTCAATAATTTTATATGTAATATATATTCAATTATAAATGTAATTTGTTTTAGGTAAAAATGTTATATTGAATAAATTTATTAATTATATACTTAGGTTTTTCCATGTTATTTATATTCAATACCATTTTCTATAGTTTATGTTTTTGTTAATTAAGAATACATTTTTATAGGTGTGCAATGCCTCGACGGAGATTCTAGAATAGAATATATATCGAAAATTTAAAAGAAAACATAGATTACATATTAGGTTTTCCCATTCCTTGACCTATAAGAAAATATACATTTTCATAATCAACTATTTATTATACTACTAGTAATGAAATAATTTTTTTATTTTAGTGGACATTATATGTTATGAATATTTTTCCTAAATCAGTGCAAGAGGTATTGGTTTTTCCATTTATATGTTGGTGTTTAATGAAGATTTCAAAAAAAAATTGAAGGCACATTGTTAAAGTTATAAGTCATAATCTATTATTTTATTTATCTAATATAATTATTTTCATTTTACATTTGTTTTGATGAATAACATTTGAAATTACAACAATTCATGGTTGAGTTCAAAATGTCTCACTTTTAAAAAATTGAAAAAACATTAATATGTGAATGTCATGGTAGGTAAATTTAATAACATTGAATATTTATTTTTTCATACATATATTGTGTTTTATTTCAAAAAATAGTTTTTCATAAACACATTTTCATCATCAGAGAGAGGGGATTTTATTATGGGTATATTTTTACATTTTATTAATGAGATAATCATAACTAAAACAACAAAATGTTTTGCAAATTTTATTTTCATTATAACACTTATATTTTAAAATATATATATATTTTTAAAATTTAGAACACTTTATTTTGTTTCGCAACATATTTCAAATTTCTTGAACTACCTTCATAATATATTTTCAAGATATTTTATATGATTGAATTATTTTTATATTTAGTTTAATGTGTGTGTGTATTATATTAAAAACAAGTTGTAAAAGATTATACTGGGTTTTTATACTAATAAAGTTTTTTTAATATCTTTTTGTGTTATTGTTAATGTGGTATTGGTCTAAATCGTACACTTCGGAATATTTAAAAAAATATAATTATAAACATTAAATTTTAGTTTTTTAAAATAACTAACTATGAAATCCTTATATAAAGCTATTTGATGTTTATTATTCTTATAAATTATTTTTAAATATTGTTACATGTTTGTTTTATTGAAAACTAATGTAGAAAACTGTTTATGGTGTCCTTTAATGATGGTTTTCTTAAAAAATGATGTAGAAGTCATTCTATAAGTATTTTTTTGGAATTGTTTTCAACATATTGTTTTTAAAACTATGGTCCAAATCTAGACATTTTTATATTCTACAATAAAAACACATTTTACCTATCTTTTTGTGAAATAAATTTATGTTAAGGGTATTGTTTCACGAGAGGACAACTAAGAGGGAAAATGATTTCTCTTTTCTATGTAATAAATTCATAATAATTATCTTATTCTTAAACATCTCCATTATCCTGGTTTATCACATTCATTTTACCTATATAATGTCTTTATACTTATAAAATAATGATATTATAAATATATCAAATCATAATCATACTAATCTAATAATTATAATGTGTTATTGGTTGGGTTGGTTTAATCATAGACATGAAGGGTGATATCATTTGATTCATCTAGAAGTCAACATTTTAAGGATCTAAAATAATATTTCTCATGTTTTTAATGAATTATGTGTTCCATCATAGTAAAATATTTTACTAAAAAAAGGTGAAATTTTTCTAAGCATGGATATGATGACACATTATATAGACATAAAATATACATTAAGAAATGAGGCCAAATGTACAAATGAATATGCCTCACGAAAAGACATGTGACCCTGAAAAGATTCATAAAATTTATTTCAATACAACAATAAGGATTTTAAACAACCATTTTGATATTTTTAAATATTCTACAGAGTTAAACCTACCATATGAAGAAGTTTCAACATACAGTTCATTTCGACCATACATTGAATAGTTAGGGGAAAACACATAAGAAATAAAATTACCATAGATACTAAGATACAATAAGTAATTAAAATAACAATGCCAAATATTATCTTATAACTATAAATCAAATTAAAACTGAAGGATAGATATACCACATGAAAAAATTTGATCTACCACACGAAATGATCATCCATGAGTTAGAATTATCATATGTCTTTCAAATCACATCAACTGATGGATCAAATGACTGCATCTAAGTAAACATTTAGAAGTTATATTTACTATGTTTAATTTGAAAATAAAAATCAAAAAAAAAATACGAAGAATTTTTTTTTGTCCATTTAATGAAAAATTATAGAAATTAAGGAATTTGGGATTTCATGATCGGTATAAGGATTTCATTATGACTATAATTCAATGGGAAATTAGAGAAGATCAATATATATGTAAGAGGAAGCCTCAATTGTGTAATGTTATAATCCTTCTAATTATCTCATGATTTCATTATTATGCTTTAAGAAATCTTTCTTTGGGAGATATTGTAAATAATAATAAGAATCATAGATTGAAAAAACATCCCCTCTCTCTCTCAAACTTATAATAAAATTTGATGAGAATAAAACCATTTTAGCAAAATCCAATTCAATCAACGATTCAACATCATCAATATTAACCTGATTTTTCAATATCTATATTTCTTTTAAATGTTGAGTTAAAATTGAGTATCCAATACATTTACATAAAACATATCTTATGTTATAAATCGACGTACTCTGATACTCATTCATTTATTTATTTACCAATATTATTAATATAGAACTATGGAAAAAGATATATATATCCTATAATTCTCTTTATAAAGTATTTCTTATGTAAAACATGCTTCAATTTGTGGTTTTTTAGGATTTAATAAATTGTATCATCAATGGAAGACTTTCAAGTGGAGTAGACTATGATCCATCTTTGAGATAACCTCATGATTAATTCTATTCTGAATTTTTATTTTTTTCATATCTTATATTAATATTTCATGAAAACTATTTCATTCGTAGTAAAAAAAATTTCAAATATTAATCTATGATATAATATGATTTTTTTCCATTTACATTTGATATATATATATGAACATCCTATATTTGGGGAGTAAAATTATGTCAAAAGTTCATGTAATTTAAAATTGTTTTAATTGGGGTTTTATTGAGTATTTGAGAAATTATTTTAATTTAAAAAATAATATATACTTACTATATTTGATAAATGGTTTGGTAAATTTTATTCACATATTTTATCTTTATAATTTTTAAAATAGATTTTATTTTATTTGAAACTCAACATGAGCATTACTCTAAGATCAATATCTATAAATTTATATCTTATATGATAGTGAAAACATAATTAACACTATAATTATAAATTAATTACTAAATAATGTTTTGTTTCCAGAATATGGAATGTTAATATTAATATTTAAACTCAGTATTAATATAGACCCTTTGATTCATTAAAATTACCAAAACAAGAGCATCAATGGTTTCAGCTTCATGAATCGGATCTAAAAGACTCAAGAAATGAAATTAGAAATTTATAAACCATTATAGAGCATTTATAAAAATAATTTAATTAATATAGGAATTATGATATTTGTTTCAATGAAAAAAGATCAACGTCGACGTTATAAATCATGTTTGAAATAATTATAAAAATAATATATTATGTTGAAAATAAATAATAAAAAACTAATAAATGTATATTAAATTATTATAATTAAAGAGAGTAATGGGTAATATATTTGAATAAGGTTCTAATATATATAATTAAGATGTTTATTCTTATTATACTATAGGTTAAATCACTTTATTTGATGTCAACGTTAATAGTAAAAGTTTTTTATAGATTATCTTTCATTAAGATATGTTCCATATTCCTAATATGTTTTTTTATATATTTTAAATACTACCCATTGGATAACATTTATCATACCTCCCTTAAAATTCATGGGATTTAAAAATCCATCCTACGATATAATTTTCATGGGCTTTTGAAAAAGGGTTACTATAATGGACTTTGATACCTCAAATCTCCTTACAGTGAGTTATAATGATTATTCTTAGGCTTTATTGTAACACCCCAGGTAAATAAAGAATATGACATTTTCTTATTTATCCATATTTGTGAATAAAATATTAATATGACTTTAAAGGGGACGCTATGCTCGATGGCGTACCCAACACGCAACAACGAGTTTCTTGGGAATCTTACGATGCACTCTAATAATAAAATAATATTATTTTAAATGGTAGTTAACATGTAGCTGTTGTATTGGCGGGAATGGATAGAAATAACTAAAATATAATTATATATGTTTTTAAATGTTTTTACATTTATCCAATAAAAGTTAAAGGCTTAAAATACGGAAAGAATTCAATTTTAGGCATATATGCCCTAGTTTTCACTAAAGGTTCACTTATCGCCTTTTGATGGCAAACCATCATTAAATACAGTTTTGTTCACTCTTATACATTTTATTGGACCAAAATAAAACTCTTCTTAAGAATTGGGACATCAAAATTTACTTTGTGTAAATTTTTGGTATCTTTCCGATAAAGTTCATTTTTTTAATGAATAGTGTAAAATGTTGTATTTTAATTCAAAACATCTTTTTAATATAATTTATTTATATGATTAGATTATCTGTTGAATTTTTTTTAAAGTGAAATTAGAATATATTTTTACCATTAATTCCAATAGTGGTATTTGGAATTAATTTCACTTTGAAATCAGACTTAAACTAGTGTCTATCTTTTGATACTTATTGTTTCATAAAAACACGCTATTTGCTCTGACAGCGGGAATTAATTATTAAATTAATTAATGTGACTTATATGTTTTGAATTTTGTAAAATAGACTTCATTTTTGAATTCGGAATATCAAATATTGCTTAGGGTGAATTTTTGGGATTTTTCTGAAAAACTTCAATTTTTGATGAATAGTGAAACCACTAAGTGGTACTTATAAAAACTGATTTTTCGTTTAAATGAAATTTTACCACTTCTGTGTTTTGAATTTCAAAAATCCGACATACATGGTTGTCATTAAGATGTAAAATGTGGTTCAATGGGATAAAAATAATTTTTTGGTGAATAGTAACTTATTAAGTTTTTAATCGCGATTAGAGGTAATTAGTGTAGTTTAAGGTAAAAATAATGTTTTAATAATATGAAATGAACTTGACACATGTCCTAACCTCATTGGATGTGTCATGGACGACCAAGAAAACCCATGGGTAAACTTGGGGACCCCATGAAGCCACTTTGGTTGGAAAATGACATTAATATCTTTTTATTTAAAGTTAAAGTAAAAAATGAGACAAACATGAAATGTTTTACTAAACCAATTTTTACATGGGGTTATACAAATAAGATTTTTGACAATAAATATTCATTGGAAAGATAAAAATATTTCCTACATCATAGTATTTTTTTTATAATTTTTAGACATTAAATAAATTAAATTATTTATGACATCATGATGATGCAGCGATGACCTCATTATTTAACGATTTAAATAAAATGGAATGATAATGTAATATCTAAGACCTAAACATGTCCAAAACCTATTGTATGAGTGGTTTTCGAACCATTATCACCTTATACTCGAAACACATCAATTTGGGACCTCTTAAATCCGAATACCATTTTAAAATAAAGTGACTTTTCATTACCTTCCAAGAGTGCCCCTCCTCTCCTCTTATAAAAGTCCCCCACCTATACCTCCATACCCACACTCCAAAATCCTTTGGCTCGGCCAGCCCCTGCCCATTTTGTCTCTCCACTTCCCTATCTTACTCCTGGAAGTCTCACTTTGGGCATAAGTCTTCCCAAGGAAGCCTTTGAGCTCAAACCAAAGGGAGTTACCCGATTTTAAGGTAATGTCTTCTTCTGAGTCCTTTTGTTTTATTTTGCTTCTCCAACCCCCTAAACTCTTTTTATTCATTTATTTTGTAATAACTCCAGTATCATCAATATACTAGGATTTTGTTATAATAAGTATTCGAGCTACACTTTCACACACCTACATCTAATGGTTAAAGAACATACTGTTTCTGTGGATGGCGAATTTCTGCCTCCCGAAACGATGATTGTTCAACATTATTCTAACACCTTCAAAGGTGGCCATTAAGATGACACTATATTTATATATGATATATAATATGTTTATGTTTTTCTTAAGATTCTTTATTTTAAATTTTGGGCATACCTTTATGGTTTCCATTATGGGTAAACGCGATATCTTCATTTAAGGAAGTGCGGACTACCGCCCCCTCAAAGTGATTTGATTCGTTATTACCATATGTGGTACGTATAAAGGGTATATTTTATGATATTATATATGATACCATACTATAATTAAGATACTATTATGTATCATTATGTTTTAATGCCATTAAATATGAAATAGAAATGGAAGTAGCGTTCATGCGTACGTACGGCTTACCGTCTCCATGAACGGTACATTTCATTTCTTATCTCAAAATATTATGTACTATTATAAGTACATATATATAATGGATATATATGATGTATGATAAATCTAAATGATTAATATAATTCTGTAATTAAAATATACATACCTATCATATAGTTTTAATTCCATTAATACGACATAGAAATGAAAATAGTGTTCATGCGTATGTACGGCTTACCGTCTCCATGAACGGTGCATTTCATTTCTTTCCTCTAAAAGATTTTGTGATATTATAAATACATGTATATTCTGGATATATATGATATATATCATATCCAAATCAGTAATGTCATTCTGGATATAAAGAACCTTTGACCACACGAACAACATGTAATTGTAAGAAGTCCACTTTCGACTTAAGAACCAAATATCGACAAAACAATCATTATTAACTTAATGATTACATAATGTTTATAACATGGAAATAAGTGATATAAAAGGAATAATAATCTTGAAAAATGTTCTTAATCAAGTATAAATTAACTCAAGTTTATTATTCAGGAGATTAAAGAACGATCGAGTCAAGTTGGACCCGAGGTAAGGGATCCTACTCCTCTCTTTCTTTTTAAGTACACTCTTTTATGTCATTCCTTCTAAGCTCATATTTCTTGTTATTAGGATGTTATTTTATATTACTCTTACATTAATTTTTATGTTCATATGATGAGAGACTCTATTCTCTCTCATCATTCCATTTTGGAAGTTTTGAGTGGCGCCGTTAGGCTGCCGAATTTTTATAAGAGATCTAACCTCTCTCTTTCTTTTTAAGTACTATCCTTTATGTCACTTCTTTTAAGCTCCTCTTTGTTATTATGGTGGATGTTCTTTTATATTCCTATTGATATAAATTTTATTGTAATGTGATGAGATACCCTATTTGATCTCATCAATCCATTTTTGGATGTTTTAAGTGGCACCGTTAGGCTGCCGAGTTTTCGTAAGGGATTTTTCATCTCACTTTTATTCCCGTGAGATTTATGCTACATTTTCCACAATTTCCATTGAGTGGTGTATGTACTGACCATTATTTTACTCATTGTGTAATATTATTTCATTTATGAGTATTTACATCAATGTTGTATTGTTCTTCTTTCACGGGGTGTATGTTTCGAAAGATACCCATGTCCGTAAGGGAACCTTTCACCCTCCTATTTTTTAAAGGAATTATTTTGTTATGTCTTTTAATTCACATAATATTATCTTGGGATATGCTCTTCTATATCCTTATTGATGTAAATTTTATGTCCAAGTGATGAGATACCCTTTTTATCTCTCATCAACTCTTTTTCTGAATTTTGAAGTGATGTCGTTAGGCTTTCTAATTATTGCAAAGGAACTTCTTAACACAATTTCGATTCTTTGGGATAAACTTGTACACCTTGAATATGTCGTTATATGATTATGTTTGAATGTTCTCTGATTGTTTTACAATTAATACCCACTTATATTTTGTGTATTCGTTTGTCACACATAGTTATGTAACTGATTTATCCTTAATCCATGGATACCGTCTTTGTATGGGACTTCGTCTCAATCTCCTTTCATTGAGGCATATTTTGTTTTATACACAACTTTAATTTATACGGTGTATAAACCCCTTTTACTTTTACGTTTATCCAAAAGGAATCTTTTTATACGAAGCGTTTTACTAAAAGACAATAGGGAATGTTTTTGTCGTACGTATGCAGTGACAACGACTTCTCCGTCGCCGTGACCATTATTTGAGTTTCGGCTTCCTCTACAAGCCATACCTTATTTTTAAAAGAAAAATAAATACCATGTTTTACTTTTCTTTTATTTTGGTATTGAAAATGGTTTTTATAATTTATTTATATCAATGTGTTATATTGATATATTGTTATTGAAAGGTGGAAATGTTACGTTTCCTTTATGCATGTTTTATGTGATAAGATTATGTTATGGTTCTTGGGAATGGTTATGAAGACGGGTGGTTCCGTGATAAACTAAGGGCGGGTGAGCCCGATATATCTCTCCAATGCATTGGTTAACATGAAGGAGTGAAACGTTAAGGTTTCTCCAAAGAGATTTAGGGAATATACTATGATGGGTATTCCAAACGTAACCAAGAGGGTTACTCCCTACGTAAGAATGTTATGAATGCCTCAAGTTACCTTTATGTCATATGATTTCTATGATTTTATGAGGTATGTTAAAGTGCTTATGTTTATGGGTAAATTTTGATTTTCATTCTTATGTATACATGTACTCATGATTCCTTTCCATGTTTTTTTATATCCCTTACTGAGCTTTTTATGCTCATCCCAAGTTTTTGAAATGTTTTTCACAGGTCAAGTGAAGGGTACATGATGTGATGATAGTGTCAAGGATGTGTCAAGAAAGAATCCATGATTTATTTTAAATATGTTTCCGTTGATGGGAAGAATGAATACTGTCTTTTATGTAACCACTTTGTCTAAATGTGGAATGTAATGCAAGTTTCATGATCTAATTCTCTAAAACTCTAAACTTGAAAAGATCCTCAATGTGTAATCTTGTAATAACTCAAGATTAAGTAAGGTTTAAGGCTGGGGCCTTATAGTTGGTATCAGAGGTAGTTTAGATAACTTTAGAGGTTAGGGTATTCTTTAAGCATAAGTGACATTACCATAATGGTTAGGATTTCAGAAAGATTCCTAGTTTTAAATAATGTGAATGAGTAAGTATATCTTAGTGTTTACCTTCCTCATTAGTACATGATGGTTTTGTTGATATACTCACACTGACATTTCTGTTTTTAGTGAATGGATGGATTTAGCAGGCACCAAAGAGACAACAGGTTTGAAGGAAACTGTGGTGGTTCTATGATTAAGATACTAGATAAAATGGGGGATTCAATGAGAAAACTCGTGGTTGTTCTAAACCAACTATCAAGGATTCATGATCAACCACTTGAACCTTGGTATGATCTTTAATGCATCATGTATGAGATGACCAATCGATGTGGAAGTTCAGGTAATAATTATAAAGGTAACCATTAGAGTTTATATGATCCTTACTTTTGAGGTAATTATGGGTTATTATATGTTATGATGGAAGTGAAAGGCATGAGATAAAATTGAGGTTAAATTATGTTATGGTTATTTTTGATGATTTTATCCCTTTTGGGGAATGATTTAATAATTATATAGTTTTGGAAAAAGGACAACACGCAGACCGTGTGACAACCCGTCGCGTCGGACAAAGCTTTGGGAATCGAACCCACAACCAAAGTGTGACTGGTATTTATCGCCTACCACTGGACTACGTGAAGTCCCTGGTTAGTTTAACTGATTATTTTTAGTTATATGATTTTATGAATTAAGAGTAAGTTGATTTTGGGTTATTTATGAAAATGATTAACCTATCATGGAGGATATGTGATTAGGTTAATTACTTTTTAATACGAGACTTTAGGAGCAACTGGTGTTGTTTGGAGATAAATGTTACGATTTAACTTGGAAGACTATGTGGAAAAATCCTTCAAATATTTGGGTTTCAAACTTAGTTTGGTTTACTTTGAAGAATTTTATGGACAAATTGTTTATCTAATGGTCCTCGTTGAACTTTGGGTTTTGTTGGACAAATTTTGGAGATTAAGCATAGATTTTATTTTTATAAAGGGTTATCCTTTTCTGGATTATCTGATCTTGTACTAGCCTTTTTGGTTTTGGTTTTGGTTAAAGTCTAAAGACATGGGAAGTATATAGTTCTATTCTGTGGATTAGGTGATTCTCTAGAAGTTGATTATAGTACTCTTAATGTGAACAAGTCTTCCTAAATACTCGTCTTTTGGAGAAAATATGAGTTTGTGTAAGGAATAGAATAATAGTTGAAAGTCAACATGATAAGTGATTATGTTTCCTTATGAATAAATTCCTCAATAAAAAGTAACTTAAAACAAAAATGTTGTCTATAAACGTTTCCTACTGGGGAATCAAATACCGTTTAACCCATCCCAAGTTTGTGATTTTCTCGTGGTTAACTTTCTCCTAAACATGTTTTCTATCACTCTCCATCAGAACATGACCCTTTGTTTTTTGCTCCATGTCCATATTTTCATACTTGGAATCCTAGTATGGGTTAACTCGGGTGACCTTTGTACTTATCTTTCTTTATTTTAAAGTGATTTTTTTACCGACTCTTGTTCCGATGTGGGACTTTCAAAGATGCTTCCAAGCTCAATTTTAAAAATTTCGAGGACCCAATTCCCAAAAGGGGGGAAGGATGTAACACCCCAGGTAAATAAAGAATATGACATTTTCTTATTTATCCATATTTGTGATAAAATATTAATATGAATTTAAAGGGGACGCTATGCTCGATGGCGTACCCAACACGCAACAACGAGTTTCTTGGGAATCTTACGTTGCACTCTAATAATAAAATAATATTATTTTAAATGGTAGTTAACATGTAGCCGTTTTATTGGCGAGAATGGATAGAAATAACTAAAATAAAATTATATATGTTTTTACATGTTTTTATATTTATCCAATAAATGATAAAGGATTAAAATACGGAAAGAATTCAATTTTAGGCATATATGCCCTAGTTTTCACTAAAGGTTCACTTATCGCCTTTTGATGGAGAACCGTCATTAAATATAGTTTTTCACTCTTATACATTCTATTGGACCAAAATAAAACTCTTCTTAAGAATTGGGACATCAAAATTTACTTTGTGTAAATTTTTGGTATCTTTCCGATAAAGTTCATTTTTTTAATGAATAGTGTAAAATGTTGTATTTTAATTCAAAACCTATTTTTAATCTAATTTTTTTATATGATTAGATTATCTTTTGAATTTTTTTTAAAGTGAAATTAGAATATATTTTTACCATTAATTCCAATAGAGGTCTTTGGAATTAATTTCACTTTGAAATCAGACTTAAACTAGTGTCAATTTTGATACTTTTTGTTTCATAAAAATAAATTATTTGCTCTGACAGCGGGAATTTATTATTAAATTAATTAATGTGACTTATATGTTTTTAATTTTGTAAAATAGACTTAATTTTTTAATTCGGAATATCAAATATAGCTTAGGGTGAATTTTTGGGATTTTTCTGAAAAACATCAATTTTTGATGAATAGTGAAGCCACTAAGTGGTACTTATAAAAACTGATTTTTAGTTTAAATGAAATTTTACCACTTATGTGTTATGAATTTCAAAATTCCGACATACATGGTTATAATTAAGAAGTAAAATGTGGTTCAATGGGATAAAAATAATTTTTTGGTGAATAGTAACTTATTAAGTTTTTAATCGCGATTAGAGGTAATTAGTGTAGTTTAAGGTAAAAATAATGTTTTAATAATATGAAATGAACTTGACACATGTACTAACCTCATTGGACGTGTCACGGCCGACCAATAAAACCCATGGGTCAACTTGGGGACCCCATGAAGCCACTTTGGTTGGAAAATGACATTAATATCTTTTTATTTAAAGTTAAAGTAAAAATGAGACAAACATGAAATGTTTTACTAAAACAATTTTTACATGGGGTTATACAAATCCGATTTTTGACTATAAATATTTATTGGAAAGATAAAAGGATTTCCTAAATCATAGTATTTTTTTATAATTTTTAAACATTAAATAAATTAAATTATTTATGACATCATGATGATGCAGCGATGACCACATTATTTAACGATTTAAATAAAATGGAAAGATAATGTAATATCTAAGACCTACAAATTTCAAAAACCTATTGGATGAGTTTATTTCGAACCCTTATCACCTTATACTCGAAACACATCAATGTGGGACCTCTTAAATCCGAATACCATTTTATAATAAAGTGACTTTTCTTTACCTTCCAAGAGTGCCCCCCCCCTCTCCTCTTATAAAAGGCCCCCACCTCTACCTCCTTACCCACACTCCCAAAGCCTTTGGCTCGGCCAACCCCTGCCCATTTTTTCTCTCCACTTCGCTCTCTTACTCCTTGAAGCCACACTTTGGGCAGAAGTCTTACCAAGGAAGCCTTTGAGCTCAAACCAAAGGGAGTTACCCGATTTTAAGGTAATGTCTTCTTTTGAGTCCTTTTGTTTTATTTTGCTTCTCCAACCCCTAAACTCTTTTTATTCATTTCTTTTGTAACAACTACAGTATCATAAATATACTAGGATGTTGTTATAATAAGTATTCGAGCTACAATTTCACACACCTACATCTAATTGTTAAAGATCATACTGTTTCTGTGGATGGCGAATTTCTGCCTCCCGAAACGATGATTGTTCAACATTATTCTAACACCTTCAAAGGTGGCCATTAAGAAGACACTATATTTATATATGATATATAATATGTTTATGTTTTCCTTAAGCTTATTTATTTTACATTTTGGGCATACCTTTATGGTTTCCATTATGGGTAAACGCGATATCTTTATTTAAGGAAGTGCGGACTACCGCCCCCTCAAAGTGATTTGATTCGTTATTACCATATGTGGTACGTATAAAGGGTATATTTTATGATATTATATATGATACCATACTTTAATTAAAATACTATTATGTATCATTATGTTTTAATGCCATTAAATATGAAATACAAAGGGAAGTAGCGTTCATGCGTACGTACGGCTTACCGTCTCCATGAACGGTACATTTCATTTCTTATCTCAAAATATTATGTACTATTATAAGTACATATATATAATGTATATATATGATTTATGATACATCTAAATGATTAATATAATTCTGGAATTAAAATATACATACCTCTCATATAGTTTTAATTCCATTAATACGACATAGAAATGAAAGTAGCGTTCATACGTACATACGGCTTACCGTCTCCATGAACGGTGCATTTCATTTATTTCCTCTAAATGATTATGTGATATTATAAATACATGTATATGCTGGATATATATGATATATATGATATCCAAAGCAAGAATGTAATTCTAGATATAAAGAACCTTTTACCACACGAACAACATGTAATTGTAAGAAGTCCACTTTCGACTTAAGAACCAAATATCGACAAAACAATCATTATTAACTTAATGATTACATAATGTTTATAACATGGAAATAAGTGATATAAAAGGAATAATAAGCTTGAAAAAGGTTCTTAATCAAGTAGAAATTAACTCAAGTTTATTATTCAGGAGATTAAAGAACGATCGAGTCAAGTCGGACCCGAGGTAAGGGATCCTACTCCTCTCTTTCTTTTTAAGTACACTCTTTTATGTCATTACTTCTAAGCTCATCTTTCTTGTTATTGGGATGTTCTTTTATATTACTCTTACTGTAATTTTTATGTTCATATTATGAGAGACCATATTCTCTCTCATCAATCCATTTTGGAAGTTTTGAGTGGCGCCGTTAGGCTGCCGAATTTTCATAAGAGATCTAACCTCTCTCTTTCTTTTTAAGTACTCTCTTTTATGTCACTTCTTTTAAGCTCCTATTTGTTATGATGGGGGATGTTCTTTTATATTCCTATTTCTTTACATTTTATTTTAATGTGATGAGATACCCTATTTGATCTCATCAATCCATTTTTGGAAGTTTTAAGTGGCACCGTTAGGCTGCCGAGTTTTCGTAAGGGATTTTTCATCTCACTTTTATTCCCGTGAGATTTATGCTACATTTGCCACAATTTCCTTTGAGTGGTGTATGTACTAACCATTATTTTACTCATTGTGTAATATACTTTCATTTATGAGTATTTACATCAATGTTTTATTGTCCTTCTTTCACAGGGTGTATGTTTCGAAAGATACCCATGTCGGTAAGGGAACCTTTCACCCTCCTCTTTTTTAAAGGACTTATTTTGTTATGACTTTTAATTCACATAATATTATCTTGGGATATGTTCTTCTATATCCTTATTGATGTAAATTTTATTTCAAAGTGATGAGATACCCTTTTTATCTCTCATCAACTCCTTTTCGTAATTTTGAAGTGATGCTGTTAGGCTGTCTAATTATTGCAAGGGAACTTCTTAACCCAATTTCGATTCTTTGGGATAAACTTGTAAACCTTGAATATGTCGTTATATGATTATGTGTGAATGTTCTCTGATTGATTTACACTTAATACCCACTTATATTTTCTGTATTCTTTTGTCACACATAGTTATGTAACTAATTTATCCTTAATCCAAGGATATCGTCTTTGTATGAGACTTCGTCTCAATCTCCTTTCATTGAGGCATATTTTGTTTTATACACAACTTTCATTTATACGGTGTATAAACCCCTTTTACTTTTACATTTATCCAAAAAGAATCTTTTTATATGAAGCATTTTACTAAAACAAAAAAGGAAATGTTTTTGTCGTACGTATGCGGCGACAATGACTTCTCCGCCGCCGTGACCATTATTTGAGTTTCGGCTTCCTCTACAAGCCATACCTTATTTTTAAAAGAAAAATAAATACCATGTTTTACTTTTCTTTTATTTTGGTATTGAAAATGGTTTTTATGATGTATTTATATCAATGTGTTATATTGATATCTTGTTATTGAAAGGTGGAAATGTTACGTTTCCTTTATGCATGTTTTATGTGATAAGATTATGTTATGGTTCTTGGGCATGGTTATGAAGACGGGTGGTTCCGTGATAAACTAAGGGCGGGTGAGCCCGATATAGCTCTCAAATGCATTGGGTAACGCGAAGGAGTGAAACATTAAGGTTTCTCTGAAGATATTTAGGGAATATACTGTGATGGGTATTCCAAACTTAACCAAGAGGGTTACTCCCTACGTGAGAATGTTATGAATGCCTCAAGTTACCTTTATGTCATATGATTTCTATGATTTTATGAGGTATGTTAAAGTGCTTATGTTTTATGGGTAAAGTATGATTTTCATTCTTATGCATACATGTACTCATGATTCCTTTCCATATTTTTTTATATCCCTTACTGAGCTTTTTATGCTCATCCCAAGTTTTTGAAATGTTTTTCACAGGTCAAGGGAAGGGTACATGATGTGATGATAGTGTCAAGGATGTGTCAAGAAAGAATCCATGTTTTATTTTAAATACGTTTCCGTTGATGGGAAGAATGAATACTGTCTTTTATGTAACCACTTGGTCTAAATGTGGAATGTAATGCAAGTTTCATGATCTAATTCTCTAAAACTCTAAACCTAAAAACATCCTCAATGTGTAATCTTGTAATAACTCAATATTAAGTAAGGTTTAAGGCTGGGGCCTTATATTTATTCCTATAATATTTTTTTATTTCAGCCTATGGTTATTATATATATTATTTAAATTTCACTTTTATGGATTTAAAATTCATTCTCATAATCTCATTTATGAGGGATTGTGACATAAAAGATTATTATATTTATAACGGTTTTCTTAGATAAACATTTTTCCTTGAGTCATGTTCTTATGTCTTTGGGTATGATTATAAAAGATTTTTTTTGTATTTATAATATACATTTACAATAATTAATTTTTAAAATTTATTTATTTATATGTATGGTGATGGTAATTGGTTGTTTCAGGTGTTGGAGGTGTCTTGTTAATGGGTTTTGGTTAGTCTGGTTGAGTGTGTAGCTATAATGTTGTAGATTACAGTTGGATGTGTTGTATCCTAGGGATATGTACAATTGATACTCAACAGGAGGAAGGAATTTTGGATTAACTGATAAGGATACAACATATAAATGTAAAGGTTGTCTAACTTATAGTGTGGATTTAATGCCCCTTCCACTAGGCACAACCTACAAAGTGGTTGACCCTAATGCCAACTTTGGGGTTCTTAAATAATGGTTCTGAGGACCATGATAAAAGGGATACTAGTAGTGGAAACCCCTATTTCCAATAATGGGTATCGTACACTATGTAACACATCTTAGTGAGTTATCACTAAAGCGCAACCCCTATGGTTTCACTATGAACCACTCCTTGGATGGTTTTTATGGGAATAGTGGTAATTTCTCCACAGAACACCTTTTTACCTTCACAATTATTCACCCATGATGATCACATTAACAAGATGACCCTATATTATCGTATTTGATAATTTTACACCTCAAACCTCATCTCCATGGAATTTTAAGTGTCGTTCCTTGTGAGGGGTCTCTTTTTTTTCGAGTCTATCACTATATTAGCCTCAATCACCTTATTATTCGTATACTTCTTGGTTTTCTATCACTAAACCATTATAGAAATTTTATGGGATAAAATTATAGGTTTCAAAAAACATCACATTGAATTAGGAGGTATGGGTTGATGAGTATGAACTGTTAGGATTGCTGTAAGAGTCCTTTACAATCTTATTGATTTTTTATGAAGTTATATATCTAGAGTTTCAGGAGAGTTTTTCCATTGACCCATAAGAACTCATCTTGTTTCATTATAGTGACTGGAATGATCTTTTAATTCATGTTTTAACCCTAAATCAACAATGATAGGTTACATCTCGAATAAAGTTGAAATCACACATAGATTGTTTAGTGAAGTTCGATATATCTAGCTAAAAATTACACACTTAGGGATCCATTTGGGCTTATATAAGGCTAGGATATCTTAATAAGATGTTTTCGGGATTAAATGATGAGTTTCTTTGTTTATTTTTATTTTCTATTTGTGATATTGCCTATTTTTATAGATTTAAGGGTTCTCCATGGGGGGAAATGTGTGAGTTGAGACGTGTTTTTACTTCACTTGTGTGGGAAATAATTTGTTGAGTGTACTTGATGTAACCTTCTTGAAATAATAATGGATGGGTAATGTGTGAATGATGAAGTAATGAAATGATTTTTAAGGTGAGATACATGTGTAGTTTTTTGAAATGAGAATCTTAAAGGAATTACTTAGGCATAAGGATGAAGAAGCTATGGATGAGAATTAGTGGTTATGTTTTCAACGAATAATATCTTGAGAGTTATTAAATATTCGTTTATTTAATTAGTTCAATCAATGCATACAATTTTATACATATGTGTCCCTTATTCTAAAGGCAATTTTATGGTGTCTTACTGGGTTTATTCCCACATATTCCCTGGGAACCTCATTTTGTGTCCAAAATTTATGTATATTGATATAATCAATGTAAAGTTCCCAATCAAATAATGTTGAATAAGTGGTAATAAACTAGGATTAAGGAGATATTAGAAAATTCTCTAGTTGTTTTGTTGAAATTTCATATTTTCCTCTTTTTTTCATTGTATATATTGATCTACCATATATTGGGATCACTTTAACTGGATGTATAAGGTACTATTTTCCACCTTGATATTACTTGGGATGATATTATTATTAAATATAATTTTTATTTCCATTTTTTATTTTTTATTAGAATTATTGTATGTGTTTAGTCTATTTTTTATCTAATAAAAATGGAAATTATTCATCATGATATCATTCATGAACTTGCTACTAGTCGGTAGCTCATTACATATGGGGAGTCATTCATGAGGTCTTTGTCCCTTTATCTCAAACCCAATGATTGGGGTTATGGAAACAAAAAATGGAATTATATCCAATTATCATTTCTCATACCCATAAGGGATTAAAAAATAGAGATAGAATGGGTGGGAATTAGGTAAGAAGTTTTGATTGCATCTTTCTAGTGCATGTATAGTAGAAAACTAAGTTTCTAGGGTCGTAGGATTTTATTTTATGGATCTTATGACAAGATTTCATGTTGTTCATATAATATAGTTGTGATATTACAATTTATAGTCTTTTATCATGGAATTCTAACTAAGATACATGAGTTAAATTAAATAAATTTATGGAAAGATATATTCTCAGATTTATAAAATACATTATTGATTACATTTTACTAATTTAACATGGGAATACCATGATTTATACTTACTATTACTGTGACTACCATCTAGGATTTCAATAATTGAGTTAGGAATTGGGATAGTTATAGATAGTTGTTCCTAGTGGTTCTGGGTAGGACCCTTGGGTGTTTTCTTTAGTGATGAAGTGTGTTTTTTCACCTATTAATTGCATATATATTTTAATAATTAAGATGTTAACAGTTTTTAAGGGTATCATATTTAAAATTTTAAATAATTTAACCTTGTAGACATCATGTACCACCATCTAGGAACTATGGATAGGTTTTTCATGAAGTATTTAATAATCATATTTTACATAATAAAGTCAAGGAGGGTAGGTATCCGGAAGTTTGTCTAATGGTTTCTGAAGATAATCCTCTTAAACTATGAGTTTTCATGGTATTTCGGTGGAATGTGGATGTTCCCATTATCATATTAAAGTGATGGTGAATATTAATTAATATTTCATTGTGAAACACCATCAAAAATTTCATGGGATGAGTTTCCTAAGGACACCAACCAACGAATGAAAATTCAACTGGGGAACATCTATATTATAAAGTTTTCTGATAATTCCTTCAAAAATTAGTATATGTAAATGCTTTAGGGACCTTCCTGAATGTTGTGTGGATTAATTACATGGTATTAGAGGAATAATAGTGTATAATGGAAATATTTTAACGATATAATGTTTAGGTATTCATTTCATAATTTCTTGAGGATGAAAAAATCTATATAATTCATATATCTTTTTACAGGATGATGTTTGTGGCTATCTATGTGATGTTTTTTTGTAGTTAACCCACTATACTATATTATTGTCTGGAAATGAGGCCTATAAATCTATAATGATTGATATTGGACTTCATATTTAGGTGTAGCAACAAATAAATATATTTTACATAATAGCGTACTAAAACGTAATTCATAAGGCTCTCACCATTGAAATGGATTTAGTATAGGATGGTGTAATGAAGATTATTCATTAATTTAGTGGACCATGTGGTGGCCTCTTGAGTGGGGTTATTAGTTTCTATTCTAATAATTGGAAGAACATATCTAAGGAGATACACCAGAGTGGCAATAAGAAATTGATGTTCGGTAGTGGTTTGTCTCCTTTGGTTCCAAAAGCAACTGAAATAACAATGTGATATTTTATGTTTTATTTCTCATTAAATCAATTTAATTTTTTAGATAGCTTTATTTAAATGAAACAACTCTTTTAAATGAATCATGGCATAGTATTCCTAAAATGGATTATTATCACCTAAGAGTTGGTTTTTTAGTTATGAATTAGAATAAATAAATTATGAACAACTACGTATAATTTTTATTCCATATTGTAAAAGTATTTATTAATTTCCATGTAAAAATTACACAATTTTAAATGATAAATATGAAATCATTTCATTTTAAAATATCAAATTTTTAATGTATTTTATACCTCTATATACTATTTATTTTTACCATTAAGAGACCAGGTTCTTAATGAAATATATTTTCATTGAATATAAAAAATTAATAATTATTCATCAAATTATTAACAATTCATTGTAAGTGAAGATATAGTAATTTTAGGAAAAACCGATTATTTTTTAGTAAACTAATTTATATGAATAATGAATTTTTTCTTTTTAGATCGAATAAATCACTATTTATGAATGTGTTTCATTTAATTTTTAGATAATGTATTATCTAAAATATATTAAAATTCATTTAATATATTTGAATAGTCCTGGAATGAGAATAAAATCATTTTGTGAGTTAAGGTAGATAATCTCTAAAAATGATTTTTACATTATTTGTGTAGAGATATTAGATTTAATTACTTTTAATTTTAGTAACTGAATCCTATAAAATGTATTACATGTTTTTAATCAAAATAAAAATAATTATTTAATATGTAAATATACATTTTTATCCATTATAAATAACATCCATGGTAAAATAAATCTTATTATGGTAATAAGGTATAGCAGGTTTAAAATATGGGTTAATATATGAGATTTTGTATAAAATATTAATAAATATCGAACATACATTGATTGGGTATTTTTATTTCTAAATTACCCTTATTATATTTGAATCTATTTAAATTTGGATACACATTCATGTGATAGTGATATTATTATATTTAAATGATCTTATTATTTACAAGTTTTCCACCTACACGACTTTTAAAAAGGAACCTATTATTCTTTCTTTTTCATAGAAAAAAACCATTAATATCAAACAAAATCATGAGAAATTATTTTCCCAAATACTTATTGATGACCTTGAGGGTTTCATTTAGAATAATAATCCATGAATCCTAATGGTTCATTTCAAAGGAAAATTCCTGAAGAATATGTATATGTTCTTACCAAACATCATTATGTTTCTTTCTTAAAAATTCTATTCTAAATGTTATATATCTATATTAACACCTTCTAATAAGTATATTTAATATATTTTCTTGTTTATATGTGAATTTTATGTCCATTTTCAAGAACATTCTTATTCATTGAAAAACGATACTGTCGCTTGTGAATATGTGTAAACTGCCTCCTCCTTTAACAGATGTGATTTGTTTTCCATTTTATATTTACATGGATGGTAATATTGAAGGATATAATGAATATATATTACATTTATGATATGATTATGATTTTTAAAATTTTAATTATTATTTAACTACATTTTATTCCATCCATCATAAAGTGTAAACATCATGCATTCAAACGTACTAACAACCGTCAACATGAAGTGATGTAGTCATTTTCCACCACATAATTATATGGATAGTAATAAATGTGTATATAATGATAAAATAGTATAATTATAAATTTATTAATACAATTATAATTATTAATCCATTACCAATGTTTAAGGACTAGAACTGATAATTGTTAATAAATGGGTAATTTGAAATTGTAAATAAATTATATATAGTATTTTATCTATGAATATAGGTCTATAATATATTTATAATAATATATATATTTACCATATAGGGCTTTTGGATATGTTTAAAGAATGATGAAAGTTAAGGTTATAGTTCTTCATCTCAAATTTTTTTTGAGGAAAGATTCATGTTATACACCTATTTGTGTTTATATGGAATATATAATGAACATGTTATATATTATATCCAGAATATATTTATATTTATGTTATTTTATTTTCCATTAAATTTTATTTATTTCAAGCATTTTATGATAAAAGGTTTACCAACGTAGTAATGGTTTATAATAAAATCATATTTATTTTTCAAATTAGATATGTCAAATTTGAATTGATGTAAATTACATGTTACTTATCTTTAAAACCTCATACATATTCTTCACTTATGTTTAATTTTCAAATTATCATGTATTATTTAAATTTTCATATCTTTGGTACTTGACATGACTAGGAAAATGATATTAAGAAAAGTAAACCTTATTTATTCTTTTTAGGCCATGAGTACTCCTCCATAATATACTAGTCCTTCAAAATACATTATAGAATTTTTTATCTATAAATATTTTTTTGTGAAATATTGTTTTCACACCCCTTTATTTTACATAATATAGATTAAATGGAATCTCTTTAGTTATTTTATATATCTTTCACATCTCACATTTTACAAAAGTGTGAGGAGGATATTCTCTTTAAACATATATGGAATGAATAAATTTTTAATATATCTTGAAAATTATTTTATTGAAATATTATTTAGAATGTTTCACTGGTTATCTTCCAATATTCTATGAATTTTTACTATTAAAAGGTAACTAAATATTAGGATGTGTTCCATGTTTTAAAATAAATGTTAAAATGATATTTTAAAAGTAGTATTATCTTTCTCAACATCCATTAAGTATTTTTTAGACTTCAGTATGGATTTTATACTATAATACCTTATAATTTATTTCAATTGATGGGTTATGGTGATAATGTTTTCTGTAAAATTCTACGAAACATGTTACTTCACCATGGGTAAATTAAGTTATGACAAAATAGTTATAACACTTATTTATTTTCCTTGGGTTGTGGTTTGATCAAATGATGAATGTTGTAATGGTATTTTCCCACACTTATATATGGTTTTCATTATGTTATGTGTGGTTCCAGAATGATATATTCCTTTAATTCATGGTGTTAAGAATGATATAAAATGAGATCATATCAATTTAAATGGGTATTGAACCCAGTTTAGTAAGGGAATTTACCCACTATGATAATCCTGGAAGTGTTCATGACTAAGGAAATGATGGAATGCTGAGTGAAATCAAACACTATGGGATTTTTTCCACTATGATATCCTTTACATTGTTCTTGAACAATGAAATGATTTTCTATTCCTCTATGTATTCCATTACCGAATGTCTTATACTTATGACATGTTCTCAAGGCTCACAATTTATTATAAATGATTTCAAACTCTTATAACTTATGTATTTTTTTTATGATAAATACTTATATGATGGCTCATGATTCATGATCTTTAAAATAATTTCATTGAATTGCATAAGTTATTATCACGTACACATACTATTAGGTTTATCTTATCCTCACAAATGATCTTAGATTGATATCTTCTGTGTTTATGATTTCTGTTCATTTGATATCACCCATTAAAATGTTTCCTTTTACCTAGGGTATAAAGAATTTTTTTAGATATGGTATGTCTATGAAGGGTGATATATGATAATAGGTTTCAGGAAACATTCTAAATCCTTCATGAGATAATTTATTTTTATATATTGTCTCTAAAGACTCTATATCTATATTGTTCGGAGAGATTTATTATTTTGAGATATATTGAATACTCATATAAATTGACATAGTATTTATGTATTTATTTCTTGGATTCTATCAGTCTATATAAGAGTAGGATTTAGTTATTTAGAGATATTATTATTTGAAAACATTGGTGAAAACCTCAGAGATAAGTTTAAGTTAAGGATAAAATTATATTTTTTTTATTAATGTATATATTTTTTTGTTTCCTACCCATGAAATCACTATCTAGATCTTGAAAATTTGATACAAGCACTGCTAATAATTCACTTAAGGTTGAAAACCCTGAAAGGGTTGTTTGGGTATTAAATCAATCTTCATCTGGTTAATAGAAAATAACCCTATCTAAACACTTATATTGACACTCCCTATGGATCTACATTAGTTAATTCAAGTTCCCAATATGAACCATTTTGATGAATGAGATTAGAGAAAATATGATAACCTATGATAAGAGAAAATGATATGATATAAACATAAAGTTTCATGGGTTGAAATAATGGGTATTAATTTAGGTATTCATAGAAATTTTTTCTTGTATACTATGATTTAATACTTTGATTATTATTTTGTGATGATCATGATAATAATTTTTCTATTAGTAAGGGACTTAATATAAAATGATGATCTTATGGTGGTGATAGCTACAGTCAAATATTGATTAATATTATTTGGATATAGTCATATAAATTAAATTAAAACATGAAAATATATCTTATTATGTAAATTAATATACATAATGATTTGATTTTGAGTTAGAATTAAACTGTCTTAATGGTTTGACGATCACATCTCATGTATATATCTCCTCTCTCATAGAATTTTATGTAAATTTAATTATTGTAAGTCATATTGTTCTATATTTAGTTTAATTTGATGAGATATTTTTGATATATTTTCATTCATTATATAGAGAACATATCAATTTCCATGGATGGAAATTCACATTTTATATTTTGTATTAACCTATGATCACATATGGATGTGAGGAATAACATGAAGATATGATGGGAATTAATTACATTATATTGGTCATAATAACTTTTCATGAAGACTATTTATCTCAGTTTGTTAGAGAGAAACCCAGCATTGAATATATTCATATTTTCAGTAATATTATGAAGAATTTACAAATGACTTTCCTAGTCTTCCCTCAAATTATGAAGTTTATTTTTCAATAGGGGTCATACCCAATGTTATGCTTACTTCAATGAAACTATATAAAATGGTTTTGATTAAGTTACAAGGATTGAGGAGGTAGCTAAAAAGTAATGTTAATAATGTATTTCTATTCTATAGGGTCTTACCATAGGGTGAACCTATTCTTTTTTTAAATAAAAAATATGGTGCAATATTTGTTTGTATTTATTATTGAGAACTTACATAGTTCATTATAATAAACAAGTATATGTCACCATGTATCGATAATCTAATTGATATATTACATGCAGCTTAATATTTTTACTATATTGATCATTGATCTATATATCGTCATATTTGTGTAAAAATTTGGGTTATATGGTAGAAAAAATTCTGTATGAGGTGTATATGTTATGAATTTCTAGTGATTCCATTTTGAATTACCAATACCCCTATTATCTTCCTGGACTTAATGAATATATTCTTTAGATATTATCTTTACACGATTGTGATAGTCCTTATAGATGATATAATTATATAATTCATGATCAAGTTAGAGCTTGAAAAACTTTTTTGGATTATGTTAATGACATGGGGGAAGTAGAATTTGTTTTACAAATATAGAAAGTGTGAATTTTAAATTCAAGAATGTTTTATTCTAGGGTCATAAAATATCAATTAAAGTTATATCAGTGGATCCTTCAAATATATATGTTATTGGTTATTATTTCAAACCAACTTTGATTTATGAGTTCCATTGTTCTCTCAGAATTCCTAGATATTATTGGTTATTTGTGATAAATTTCTCTTGACCATCAAATACAATAATCTTGTTTACTAAAAATTGATCCAATTTCCATTTGATAGATGAATGTATGGAAAATTTCATAAAGAAAAAATGATGTTTGGTTAGTGAAACAACACTAACACCACCGTGAAGAGGTGAAGGGTTTGTTATTGATTTTGATTGGTCAAAAAATTGAGTGGGATGAATTCTCATACTGAACGATATGGTGATCGCTTCTGCCTAAAATAAATTGAAAAGTCTAGAGAAAAATTTCCCAACTCATTATTTAGAGTTATAGAATTAATTTTTATTTAATGATATGGTTGAATTATATATATGGTGAAAGGTGTGAAATATATAATTTCAATAAACCAATAAAGTAAATATTCACATAAAAATAGTTAAATACTTTCAAAATGAGATGGTTGTAGTTTATTAATGATTATGACTACACAATGCATTTCCACCTTGGGAAGGAAAGCAAGTTAGCTGATGATATCAGTTAAAATAACCATGTAAATTTAACCATGATGAGAAATTATAGTGAAACAATAATTATGGATTTTTGAAAGATATGTGATGAATTCATGAGGAAAATTGACATATCATATCTTTCTCTAATAAATTTCATCCCATTTAACCATGTGAGGATTAATGAGGCACAAAAGGAAAATGGAGAGCTATAAAAGAATGTGAGTAATAATCCACAGTTAAAACATGATTTTGATAGAATGATATGATTTGGTAATAAAGTATTTTTCCCTTAAATACCATATTTGAATAATGGGAATATGGATGAAGCTTATTATTTACAATTTTCTATTCAAACTGAATGTATAAAGATGTATAGATGTTTGAATGAGAATTTCTAGTAGAACAAGAAGAAAAGGGATATTGCAGAAAATGTATTTAATTGTTTGGTATATCAAAATGTTAAGGATGAGAGAACTAAGTCTAATGGAATTTTATAACCATTACCTGTAACAAAATTATAAATGGAAAACATCACTATATATTTCATCATCATACTCTCAAAATCATCTAAATTCCATAAGGTTTCTTATGTTATATTCCATCACCTAACACGGTTATTACATTTCAATGTTATTATAGATGATATAATTCTTCAATAGTTTTTTAGGATATATAATGAGTAACTTACATGGTTTTATGGGGAACCAAACTCTATTTTATGAGATCAGTATTTTAGGCTTACCTTTATATTCTGGAGAAGTATTCAATAATCCTTGTATATAGAGTATATCATTAGAAAGGCATATCATCTATTTATATATGCATAGTATGAGATAACCTTATAAACCCTAAAATATATGTTGATATATTATTCCATGTATTTCAATGATATTTGGGAACAACTTCCTCTAGTTAAATTTTCTCATAATAATAGATTTCACTCGAGCATTAATATGGCTCTTTATGAGGCCCTCGGTGGAAGAAAGTGAATAAATCAAGTGTGTTGGGAAGAAGTTGAAGAAAGAAATCTTTTGAGACTAGAGATAGATGAGGAAATGGATTCGAATATTAGAGTTATTTAGTATCACATCATGATAGATCTTAGTCAATAATAGAGTTATGTTGATAATCATCATTGAGATCTAGAGTATAAAGTTGGTGATAATCTATTCCTTCGATAATCTCTATGAAATAAGACTATGATACTTGAAAATAAAGGCTTTTAAATATATAGATATATTTTCCCATTAATGATTCTTAACCATATATTGATGGTCTCATATTATTTGGTTCCTTCATAGAACCTCTCTTAGGCTCATGATGTGTTCCACATATCACTTTTGAAGATGTGCATACCCAATCTTTAAATTGTACTGAACATAGATGTAGTGCTACTAGAAAATAATATTTATTTTGAGTAATAACTGATGGATATTATATATTTGATATAAGATGTTTTTTGTAACTAATAAAATTACTTGTCACGGTATTGTGGTGATACCAAAAATATTAGGAAGCTCTGTGGGAACCTGAAGATATAATAAAGTTGAAGTATCCTAATTATTTTTCATCCGAGTGATGGAATTTCAAGGGATAATTTGTTATATGGGATTATATTGTAACCCCCAATTATTTTGTGGTATTAATTTGTTCAAATAAATTTTATGGGTTTCATAACATGGTTTACATGTAACACTACGTTTAAATGAACTGTTATACACTATTCAAAAAGGTGACTATTACCAACTAGATTTTGGACTGTTCGGCATGAATTTGACTAACTAAATTATGATAAATATGTTTAAAAGTTTTCTTTAATTAAAATTTATTGATTAATTCCTAGGAAATATGTATGTAATGTCCTAACTTTGGCGTCATATGTCGGTGTCCCGATCATGTTCTCTACATGACCTCAGGTGTGCCTCCATGTACCCGAGAGGCTTCCGAATATCTTGTAGAGTCTAATATTAGTAAAATGGTGGATAATGAACATTATTTATCAAAGAATCATAATAGTGGAAATGAAAAACCAATAGTAAAATGATAATAAATAATAACTAGAATAATCCTATATTCAATACAAACCAGTATCACATGATAATACAAAATTGGAAAATAGTATCCAAACTAATGTTGTGGATATTTCATGCCATATATGTGTTAATATTCAGATGATAAAGAAAATTAAAGGCACTAAAAAATACCAATTTGGTACAAAAATATTATCAAATTCCATCATCCATGTTCCATCCCAACCACTCTATATAATATAGGGATCTTTCCCTTATCTTATCATGTATCCTTGATGCCTACTTGGTTACATATCAGGAAGCCCGATTATAGTGAGAGTAAAACACATTAGGCAACCACCAAAGATGTCCAAATAAATAAAAATTATATATAAGTCTATGAAGTTGTATAAATAATAAGGTAAAATAAATAAATAACACAATTTTGATATTAAATTAGTCTTTATTCAACCACATAACTCCTGAGGTATAAAAAGAAACCTTAAACATAAATAACTTCTTTGGCTTGTGATGGAGTCCGAACCACCCACAATAGGATATAAAATTTTATTCCTTCATTTAGTTTATTAATAAATATATTTCAATTATATCAGACATATAATTTGGACTTAGAGAGATATTATGGCACCCTGTGGGTATTTGGAGAAGTAGTCCCTATCACACCACTCAATGGTCACACATATAAAAAAATATTTTGGTGTCCTAGAGCAGTAGTATAGAACTCCATGTGTATTTTCAGTAGTTGTACTTATCCCAAAACTCAATAAAATATATAATATAACATGATTCAATATTTCAATCCATTCATAATACATTTTCAAACATTATTACTCATCCCATTTAATAATTTCATTTATCAGAATGTGAAAATTACTCAGAATCATTTTTATCTTATCGGCACACCCTAAGGGTGGATACTGGGTTAAAAAATCATGTATCACCAATTGTGTAATTCCATTTATTCTTGACTTTCTTATTCTCAATTATAATAAATTTTATCACCAAAAAATTAAGCAATTTCATACTCACTTTTTGAATCAATTAACCAATTCAATTTTGGATTCAATTTCCAAACCTAGAAATTGAGGTTTCAAAATTACATACACACAATTAAAGACACTATGGGAATTTAAATTTAGACCACATACCTCAAGATTATTGATTAAAGACCTTCCAAACACAAAACTCAATTGATGTAAAATGATTACATTAATAATGATTAAAGAGGTCTTAGACCAAAATAGAGAATTAAACACAAGTCGGTGACATTTAAAGATGTAGAAATCACTCTGAATCAATTGAGAGTCATGATAGGGTTGATATGAGGAAGCCTACATGATGGTATCCAAATAAATAAACTGAAAACATAATTAAAAATGCTACTCATGAAATATCAAGACATTTATTTTCTTTACATGACGTTTAATTCTTTTTAGTGGGTTACACCAGAAACCATGTCACATCGTGTTCGTATTTATCTTGATAAATTACTAAAAGTCATGTAATAATATTACATGAAATTAAATATTTTTATGTAGTCAAATAGTTCAACATGTTCATATTTTAATTACCATTGTCTGGAGAAATTTACACATCATGTACCAATTTACATGGTTTTTAAATCTTAAACACAACATTTCTACCCAAAAAGAAAATAATTCTTCTATAAAGATCCGAACCACCTCCAACAAGTTCCAATATATTAGAAAACTATCTCCCACCTTTTAATGAAAAGAAAACACAAAAGGTAATGTGATTGGAAAAATAATACGATCTTTCAGTCTCACCACCTCATAACCACTCATCTCTGAGCTATACTCCCAAGTGTCTCTGAGATTCAAAGGTAAAATGATTAGACCACTGAGCCAAAAATATATCTTTATCTCTCCCATGTTTTCATCTAAAAATATCCATTTTTTCACACTACTTCAATTATTGACGCAGTCTTTCGCCAAAAAAATTTATCATTGTGATTCATTACAAAAAATAGATACTCCTCAAACAATGTAGTAGTCTCATGATCAAAATCTCCAACATCGATGACATAAGAATGGTTAGGGTGATACCGCTAAAGATATAAAACATGAAAAAAATCATTCATATCAGTATACAAATGTTGATGATCAAATTAATGTTGAATTGGCATGATTCTCCCCACAACCTCAAAATGTATTACAAAACATGGGTTCTAACCTGCCATGTCTTTAAATTCATTCATTACAAAATCATTGTGACATGTGGAGGAACGCACCATCACCAACTGTAAAATCAAGGGGTCATCTATGCTGATCATCATATGACTTCTAGCTACTCTATGATATAGACATATGTTTTTGAATAAAATTTATATGCTTTGATGTCTCCTACATGACACTTGGGCCCAACAACTTTCACTCACCTACCTCAATCCATCATAGAGGTTATCTGCATGTACTACCATAAAGTACCTCATATGGTTCCCAATAAATAGTCACCTATTAAATTTTGTTATGTGATAAATCAGGGAGTGATAGGTTGTTCTACCAAGGACCACCAAAGTATAAGATACATACTCGTAGCATATCTTGGAAAACATATATTGTACGTTTAGACGATCCATCTATCTGTATGTGGAAATCCATACTCAGATATACATTTGTACCCAACTACTTCTAAAAGACTTTCAAGAGGTGTAAAGTGAAATGTGATCTACGGTCTAAAACATTACACCACAGAACCCCATATAGACAGACTATATTTTGAATGTACAATCCACCCAACTCATCCACTAATGATGTCTCCTAAATATGAATGAAATGTGCTACCTTCATTAATAAGTCCACAACCACCCACACTGAGTTATTATTTTGAGGAATCCTCAGAAAAAATGAACACGATATATAGGGTAATGTCATCTCACTTATATTACAGAATTGAAAATGGATGTATAGAACCACAAGGTCATTGATTCTTGGGCTTCACCTGTTTACTATTGTATTATCATGTCCCAAACCATGTAATATTCATTTTCATTCACAACCACTAATATTATCAACGTATTTCATGATACATTTTATTTAATATATGATGCACCTCTCACATAGAAGAATAAAATTCATGCAATATCTCTTTTACAATACAGTTAGGAATAATAACATAGTTCCGAATATATACAATATCTTCATCATCTATAGTCTAATATGTAGTTGGCTTCCCGGGATCAAGATATTCCCTTGAGGAAAAACACTTCAGATCTTCATACTGCATCTCCCTGATTTAGTTCAAATGTTTGGATTCCTCTGATACAGATATGAGGTTTATCTTGTCTCGTCCATCATTCAGAAAAATATATATCATATCCATAATGGTCATCATTTTCTACTTTGAAGTTGACTCATGAATAGTTTGAGTATATTTTTTCCTACTCAAAGTGACTACAACACATTTTCCCTTCAAGTGTGTATATGCTTACTCAAAATAAAATAACTGAATAAACTCAAACCATATATACTTCAATAGATTTAAATATTTTTAGAAAGAATATACTTTATGATCATCTGATCAGTATACACATTAAACTTTTCACACAATAGATAATCCCACCAATGCTTCAAAGCATAAACCATTACTTCTAATTCAAGTTTTGGATTAGGGTAATTATATTCATGTGGCCTTAACATACATGACCCATATTCCACAAATCGTTCTCCATTCATCAAAATCTCCCCAAGTATTATCCTAGACACATCACAAAACACTGTATTCTCCTCAACTGACATAGTTAGGGTAAAAATTATTGTAGTAGTCAAACTCTTTTTGAACTCTAAGAAATAACTATCACATGCTCGAGACAATTAAACATTTATCCCCTTTTTTTCAATCAAGAATGTGAAAATTCATAGCAAGAAAAGGCTTGGATGGACCTTATATAGTGACCTTCCAAAACTGGAAAACAACAAATATCAAAAAATTTCATAGGATTCAACCAAGAGATATGTTGGGAAAAAATACCTCAAGGTAACATTGAATCATTTTAGAGGTGATTGTGTTTGTTGAAAAAGTGAACATGTGAGTGGTGATTGTTGGCAAAGAAAAACAATGACATAAGAATTTGTTTACAAAGAGGATTTCATGATGGAATTTCGAGTTCAAGAGCTAAGTTCAATGATCCATGTTTGACTCAAGAACATTGACAAAAGGAATGGAGGATCTGGAGGCGGTACAAAACAACAGATACATGGTGGCGCCGTTTTCTAGTGTTTGCCAGATCTTTGGGCCTGAAAATTGGAAAATTGAGAGATATGTTTTTGGAAAAGGGTGTGGCATAGAAAAGGAATGAGGTGCATGGAAAAATTAAGTGGACGGCGCAAAATTTGAGTGGTGCACAAAAAATTAAAGTGGCGCGCGGAAAACAGCGGGATGCGCGGAAAACAACAGGTTGCGCGAAATAGTGGGATGAAATATTTCGTGAAACATGTTTTTCGTGGTCTGAAACTCAAAAATTTACAAATGCATGAGGTGTAAAAAATCATGGAGCAGTGTGTGCCAAAAAAATTTGTGCAGAAGATTTTTTTTTCGTGCTCAAAGTGGATTACGCGCTCAAGGAGGGTTTTTTGCGCAGATCGATTTTTCCTATAAATATGAAGTGACCTGCCTCATTTGGGAGAGGTCAAGACATAGAGAATACCTATGCTCTGGTGCACGAAATTGGAGTCTGCAAGGGAGTTGTGCGTAAACATGAAGTTTGCGTGTAATGTCTGGTGTTGCGGGAAAATCTAAGGCTGCGCGTAAAATTGGTGTTGGCATGGAAAAGTGGTATTGTGCGAAATGTCGATTTCATGAAAAGGTAGAAAATTTCACACAATACAGTGTAGAGGTTTGCGCGAAAAAAGGGGTGTTGCGCAAAAAGGTAATTTCGCGCAAAACAAAGGAATTGCGTGAAAGGCACCGTAAGGGTTTCACATAAAACTTGGGGTTGCCCGGTACACCCGGTGCAAAGTGAGATTCATTTGTGGGTGAAAGTTGGACATCAACAGAGCATCTATCAATAGTTAAAGATGTAGATTTTGTTAGTGATAATGAAGAGACCTACAAGTCTATAAACTGTGAGTTGATCCTTTCTAGAGCAGTGAGAGAAGGAAGAGGAAGAAGGTGATCCTCTCCACCGGCAGTGAGCCAGAGAGAGAGAAATAGGGAGTTACCCTTGGGAAAGTAGTGAGCTGACGCTAAACCTTGTAAAGGTAGTGAGCCTGGGATAAAGTGACTATGCCCGAACCTTGTAATACACATCTAGTGAAGAATAATGGAATTTGGTACTTCCAGAAACTTGTCAGCGTATGCTCCTCGGACGTATCCCTTAGGGGTGAACCAAGTAAAAATTGATGTGTCATGTGCATGCTTTACCTTCTGTTTATATTGTTCAACAGAATATTGAGAGAAGAGTGTTTTTCTTAATAGAAAAAAATATCAAAACAGGCTTCAATTTGGAATTTGTCATACCCTGATTCACCCCCCCCCCCCTCTCAGGGTACTCAGCCTAGTGGACCTAATAATTGGTATCAGAGTGAAAGGTTGATATTAGTTATTCTCTCAATGGAGGTCACCAATCATAAAGTGATTCTGATCTTTGACAAGAAAAACATTTAGTTATGGAAGAATCGTATGCAACACTACTTCTGATCTTTGGGAATGGATGTATTCACAACAGAAATGCATGGCATAAGAGCTTATATTAATAGTGGCGCATTATCAGAAGCTAAACATAGAGAGTTGGATGCAGATGCCAAAGAAATTAATGCCTTAGGGGGAGCCCTATCCAATCCTATCTATACAAAGGTGATGTCATGCAAAATGTCACGTTCCATTTGGGAAAAGCTATTGAATATATATGAAGGAGATACAAAGGTCTGAGAGGCAAATCTGCAAGTGTTGTGGAATAAGTATAAAGATCTGAAGATGAACCCAAAAGATTCTGTTGATGCATTTATTGACAGGGTAAATATTTTTGTGGAAGATATGCGCGGTCTTGGTGAAGTCATTTATGACATAAAGATCGTAAAGTGCATCTTAATGAAGCTTCCACCTCGATTCAATCCGAAATTTTCTATACTAGAAGATAAAGATCCCAAATAGCTGACACTGGACAACTTGCACAGTACCTTGGTTGCATATGAGATGAGGAATGATGACAACAAGGCTATGGAAAATGGGAAATACAAAAAGTGGCATTTAAGGCCAGGAAGAAGCTCACCATTGAATATTCTCAAGAAGAAGAAGAGATAGATGAGGCGATCTCATTCCTTTATTCAAATATGCAAAGAGTGAGAGGAATGTTTAAAGGGAAACTTCCACTAGAATGATTTCGATGTGGAAAGGTTGGTCATCTTGCCGCAAGATTCCCCAAGAAGTTTCAAGATAATGATAATGATGATTCTGAAGTTGAAATTCCCAAGAAGAAGACGTCAGCATTTGTGAAAGGGAAGAAACAACTCAAGAGAAATTTCTTCAAGAAGAAGAATCTTCTTTCACAAGAATTTGAATGTTCAGATGAGTCTGAGGATGAAGTGGTTGAGGATATAGTAAATTGCAGAGATCATGGGGTAAATTCCTTGGTGGCAATTGTTGGTAGTTCTCAGAAAAAGGAAGAAGCGGATGCTAAAGATGAAGAAGAAATTGAAGGGAGAGTTGATATGGAAGCCTAATTGGAAGAAGCTCTTGAGGAGATAGACGTTTGGAGAGCCAAAATGAAGAAATCCAATAAAGTGGTTCGTGATGCCAAATTCTATATGAAACAACAGGATGAAGAAAAGTCAGAGCTGTTAGAAGAAATTGAATGACTAAAATCCTCAACACTAGAGAGCTCAGAAAATTTTGTTGAGCATAAGCTTAAAATTGAGGAACAAAAGAAGGAAATTGATTGTTTGACTAACACAGGAATGGAGTAGGTCAGACATATCAAAGAGTGTGAAGAAGAAGTGGTCAATCTGTGACGAAAAATGAAGTATCAATAAAAACTCTTGACCCCCAATGTGATATCAGAAAAGCAGGCCATTCAAAAGATAGAGAAGATGAAAGAGGAGTCTCGTAGTTCAGTAGGAGTGAAGCAGCAAGAAAGCTCAAATACTAAGGTTGATTCAGGGATTTATAAGAAACAAAAATATGTGGTAGTTGATGTCAAACCGTAAGTACCCATCCCGAAATTGAAGGTTGATTTGGGCACAAAATAGAATCAGAATACTCAGAGATCCGAAAGGGAAAATCGTAGTGCTGAAGTAACATGAAGGAATGCACCCTATATTAGGTGTTATTTTTGTGGGAAGATGGTACATTCACAATATGTGTGTTCCATAGGAAAGAGATATAGAAGGGAATAAGAACAGAGGTGGTGGCCAAACAGAGAACGGTTTTCCAGAACATATTTTGAAGGAAACTGTTTTTGGTGTGGAGGATTTGGGCACATGGCTAGGTACTACACTTCGACCATTAAGAGAAATGTTCCAAAGCAGAATCAAAATGGTCACAAGCAGCAGATCAATAAACCGACTAGTGAGTTAAATGTTTAGAATAGATTTTCAGCTCTGAAAGATGAAGATGGTCTATCGTACTCTGAGAATGATCATTAGTCTCAATCTATACCGAGTATGGAGACAAAAATATGGACCAAGAAGAAGAGAGCAGAGAAGAAAGTAGTTGCTGAAATTTCCCTTAAAGCATCAGATCATTCTGGTGTGTGGATTCTTGATAGTGGTTGTAGGTATCACATAACATGCAACAAGGATCTGGTTACTGGCATAAAATATGACAAAGAATGAGTTTTCAAGTTTGGAAATGATGAAGGCCTGAAGATAATTGGATCAGGAAAGTCTAGGTTTGGGGGAAAAGAAATCAGACATGCTGATGTCTTGGTTGTAGAAGGTCTCAGTCACAATTTGATCAATGCCAGTCAATTGTGTGACTTAGGACATTCTATACGGTTTACCAAGAAGACCTGTATTGTCATGGGAAAATATGGGGAAGTTGTTCTGCAAGGAGAAGGACAAAGGGAAATATTTACCTTGTACATGGGGAAGAAGATATATGTCTTTTATCCAGAGAGGAAGAAAACCAGTTATGGCATAAGCGACTTGGTCATCTATGAAAATCATCTATGGAAGATCTGGTAAAGTGTGATGCTAATAGAGACTTTCCCAAACTATCACGTGATCATGCTCATACATGCGATGCTTCTCAACAAGGGAAGATAATCAGAAAAACATACAGGTCAAAGGAACAGATATAATCCAGAGTGCTCGAATTGGTACATACTGATGTATGTGGACATATTTCACTATGAGCTATAAATGGGAAAAGGTACTATTTTCTTTTTCATTGATGACTATAGAAGAATGTCCTGGGTATTCATCATTACCCATAAGACATAGGTGTTCAGTTTCATAAAGCATTATAGGAGGGAATCAGAAAAGATGCTTGTGCAGAAAATTATGAAGTTTCGTACTGATAACGGTACGGAATTCAAAAACAGTAAATTTGAAAACTATCTCGAGAAACATGGGATAAGGCATCACATTTTATCAGTAAGAACTCCTCAACAGAATGGAGTGGTTGAAAGGAAAAATCGGATCATCAACAACATGGCCGGAATGATGCTTATTGATAAAGACCTACCAGAGAAATTTTATAAGGAAGCAGTTTTGACATTGGTCTATGTTTCGAATAGGTCTCTGTTGTGTCCAAAGTAAGGGAAGACTCTGTATGAACTATGGTACGCAAAGAACCCAACATTGAAATAATTTCGAATCTTTGGAAGTAAGTGTTTTATTTTCAACAAAGAAAATCACAGGAAGTTTGAGGCACGAGGAGATGAGGGGATATTCCTTGGCTACTTTGGGAAAAGAAAAGCATATAAATGTTTCAACAAAAGGATGGGAAAATTTTTTAGAGCAATGATGTCACTATAGTTGAAAATGAATAGAATACTCAACGACCCAGTGAACAGTTCCTGGATGAAAGTGATGATGAGGTAAGCAACATAGGGGGAGCAGAAGTGGCAGAGGCTGACTCAGAAGAAGATACTGATGATGAACAAGAAAGTGCAAAGTCTGTGTCTGCAAGGAAGCCAACGATTCGAGCTGAAATTGATAGGCAGAATATCATTGGTGATCATGCAACACTAGTTCAGACTCGAAGAATGAAGTCATTACAGCAAACATCATTTTTATCTCAGGTGGAGCCGAAATGTTTTTCGGAAGCATCTGAAGATGAAAACTAGGTTCAGGCTATGAATAAAGAGCTTGATCAGATTGAGAAGAACCAGACATGGGAGATTGTTTCGAGGCCAGCAGATAAGAATGTCATTGGAACCAAATGGTTCTATCGCAACAATATGAATGAATATGGCACTGTGATTCACAACAAATCACAGCTAGTGTGCAAGGGATACTCCTAGATATAGGGAATAGACGTTGATGAGACATTCGCACCGGTTTCAAGGCTGGATACAATCAGATTATTTTTGGCCATAGTAGTGCAAAGAAAGTTCAAAGTGTTCCAGATGGATGTCAAATATGAATTCTTGAATGGTGTTCTAGAAGAGGAGGTGTATATTGAGAAGCCAGATGGTTTTCTCATTCATGAGGATGAGAACAAAGTTTGCAGGCTGAACAAGGCATTGTATGGGCTGAAATAAGCACCGAGAGAATGGTACTCAAGGCTCGATCAGTACTCGAAGAAGCTTGGTTTCCAGCGTGGGGGAGTTGATTATAATCTTTATTTCAGCAATGACAGTAATCAAAGGATGATGGTGTTAGTTTATGTTGAAGACATAATATTTGGTGGATCAGATGAAGCTCAGTGCAGACAGTTCTTCGAATTCATGAAAAATGAGTTTGAAATGTCAATTATTGGAGAGATAACATTTTTCCTTGGTTTACAGGTGACACAAGGAAGTAATGGCACTTTCATTTCTCAATCCAAATATGCCAAGGATGTTCTAAGAAGGTTTGGAATGGATACTTCCAAGGAGAAGAAGACTCCGGTTGATACCCGGATGAAATTATCAAAAGATGATGATGGCAAGGCAGTTAATATCACAGAATACAGGCAAATCATTGGAAGTTTATTGTACTTGACTGCAACAAGGCCTAATATTGTTTCCTCCACATTCCAAGCAGCAAGATATCAGAATAATCCTAAGGAAAGCCACATGCTTGCAGTGAAAAGAATACTTTGGTATATCAAGGGAACCTTGGATTTCGGTTTGACATATAATGACAAATCTCAGACCAAGTTATTGGGTTACACAGATGTAGATTGGGCTGGATCAGCAGATGACAGAAAATCAACGCCGGGAGGTGCTTTCTATCTTGGTGGACTGTGTATTTCATGGATAAGCAAGAAGAAATATTGCATTTCATTGAGCACCGTGGAGGCTGAGTATATTACAGCCACTCAAGCTTGCACACAACTAGTTTGGATGAAGCAACAACTTGAAGATATGGGAGTTGAAGTGAAGTCTCTGATCAGAATCCAGTGTGATAACTCAAGTGCAATCAATCTTATCAAAAATCCTGTACATCACTTAAGGACCAAGCAAATTGAGATCAAATATCATTTCATCAAGGATAAGGTTGTCTAGGGAATTGTGAAGTTGGAGTATGTGCCTACAAAACTACAAGTTGTAGACATTCTGACAAAGGCCTTACCCAAGGAATCATTTGAACGACATAGACTAGCTCTGGGAGTTCAGTCGACTCCACGCACTTGAAATAGTGTGGATGTGGAACCACCCCCCCCCCACTCTCCCTGAGGTATGATGTGTTTTTTCCTAATATGCTTATATGTGTTCTCTACTATGTTACAGACTACAAAGGAGGGTCCTTTGGGTTCGTTGGAAAAGGGGGAGAAAATAGTGATTGTTCAAGGGGGAGACAGTCTGGCTATTTGAGAAATCATGACAGAGACGGGGAGAAGATGACCAGTGGTGCATCCAGATAGGGGGAGAATCGATAAAGGGGGAGATTTTTAAATCTGACGATGCTAGAATTGATCGATCAAAGAATAGATATCACAACAGCTGAGGATCATGATAAAATCAGAAGAGAAGTGTGGTGTTGGAATGTGGTCTGAATATTTCCAAAAAATGGTTTTAGTGTAGTATCAACAATTGGTATCAATTGGGAAATTGATATCATTTTGTTGTCAACAGAGGGTGTCAGAGTTGAAGTGATTCATTGATAAAATTTTCATTTACTCTTGTTTCTCATGCCGAGCATTGCTCATGTGGGATTATAGTATGTGTTGAGTAAATCCTTGATTTCTATCAGAATCGCAATGAGGAGAATGGTGGAAGAAGATTCAATGACTTATCTTTTTTTGGAAGAGTTGTCATCAAACCCAAAGGGGGAGATTGTTGGAAAAAATCCCTCAAGGTATCATTGAATCATTTTTGAGGTGATTGTGTTTGTTGAAAAAGTGAACATCTGGGTGGTGATTGTTGATAAAGAAAAAAATGACATACGAATTTGTTGACAAAGAGGACTTCATGATGGAATTTCGAGTTCAGGAGATGAGGTCAACGATCCATTTTTGACTCAAAAACATTGACAAAAGGAATGGAGGATCTGGAGGTGGTACAAAAGAAAAGATATAAGGTGGCGCTGTTTTCCAGTGTTTTCCAGATTTTTGGGCCACAAAATTGGAAAATGGAGAGATATGTTTTTGGAAAAGGGTGTGGCATGGAAAAGGAATGAGGTGAGTGGAAAAATTAAGTGGAGCGTGCAAACTATGAGTGGTGCGCGAAAAATTAATGTGGCACGCAGAAAACAGCGGGATGCGTAGAAAACAACGGGTTGCGCGAAATAGTGGAATGAAGTATTTCGCGCAAGAGGTGTTTCATGGTCTAAAGCTAGAAAATTTTCAAAGGCAAGAGGTACGCGAAATCATGGAGCAGTGTGCGAAAAATTGTGTTGTGCGGAAGATTTGTTTTTTGCGCTCAATATGGATTACGCGCTCAAGGAGGGTTTTTCGCATGGGTTGATTTTGCCTATAAACATGAAGTGACCCGCTCCATTCGGGAGAGGTCAAGACTTAGAGAATACCTGATCTCTGGTGTGTGAAATTGGAGTCTGCAAGGAAGTTGTGCATAAACTTGAAGTTTGCATGAAAGTCTGGTGTTGCGTGCAAATCTAAGGTTGCGCGTAAAATTGGTGTTGGCGCAGAAAAGTGGTATTGCGCAAAACGTGGATTTCTCACAATGGTAGAAAATTGCGTGCAAGATAGTGTAGAGTTTTTCGCGAAAAGGGGGTGATTCATGAAATGTTAATTTCACGTAAAAAAAGGAATTGCGCTCAAGGCACTGTAAGGGTTTCATGTAAAACTTGGGGTTGCCCGGTACACCCGGTGCAAAGTGAGATTCATCTGTGGGTGAAAGATGGACGTCAACAGAGCATCTGTCCACAGTTAAGGATGCAGATTTCATTAGTGATAATGATGATACCTATAAGTGTATAAACTTTGAGTGGATCCTTTCCAAAGTAGTGAGTGAAGGAAGAGGAAGAAGGTGATCCTCTCCACCGGCAGTGAGCCAGAGAGAGATAAACAGGGAGTGACCCTTGGTAAAGCAGTGAGCTGACCCTAAACCTTGTAAAGGCAGTGAGCCTGGGACAGAGTGACTGTGCCCAAACATTGTAATCCACATCTAGTAAAAAATAGTGGAATTTGGTACGACCGGCAACTTGTGTGGTGTATTCTCCTTGGATGTAGCCCTTAGAGGTGAACCAAGTTAAAATTGTTGTGTCATGTGCCTGATTTACCTTATGTTTATATTGTGCAACAAAAAAGTGAGAGAAGAGTGTTTTTCTTAATAGCGAAACAAGATCAGAACAGGCTTTAATTTTGAATTAGTCATACCCTGATTCACCCCCCTCTCAGAGTACTCAGCCTAGGGGACCTAACAAGATACATACTTGAAATATCTCTTGTTCCACTGACATAAATTCCTATGAGATGATGTGGCCTCAGAAATGCACATTATCGAACTAGAATTCAGACATAGATATCTTGGAATATATCTTATGCTCTCTTAGTTTACTCAGGATGGTGTAGATATGTTCGGAATGATCTTCATGAGTGTTAGATTACACAAAGATGTCATCCACAAAGATAACCAAAAACATATCCAGGTAGGGGTGGAAATTTTTGTTAATCAAGGGCATTAAAACAACCAGATCATTTTTCAACCCAAATGGCATCTTGAAGAGATAATATAGGCTGTAGATGCTTCTAAAATTAGTTTATGGTTTTAATGACCCACCAATTATCATTGGCTTGATAGTAAAATGAGTCATTACAAGGCCTGAAGAGACATCCCAAAGACGCCAAAGTCTGGAAATAAATGCCAAAGGTTTTCAAATATAAGTGGAGAAAAATTTACCCTTTATTAAATAAACCAATAAACATACCAAACATAACTAAACATTCACTATATGATGCATGAAAAAATCGAATAAAACTCAACAACTTCATGTGTCTCAAAATCACATCAAAGAAATCATCAGTAGAATAATAACCAAGTATCAAAGAACACATTGGATAGACTACACAGGACTCTCCAAAGACCTCAAGACTCCATGCTCAACAAGCTCCAAGCTCCAAAATATATAAACATCACAATTTAGGTATAAGAACGTGTGGAACATTACCTTTTCCCTTGTCTTGAAAGATAGCATCTGCAAAAGCACCAAAGTGCCCAAGTAGGGGTGAGTATAAACCTCAGTAGGTTTTCCCCAATGACTTCCCTACTCAAGACACTATGATATAATATTTAGAAACAATTATATAAAACAGATTATATTAAACAATATCTCAAAAATAGTTTATCACTAAATACAAACATGTTTCCAAAACCATTCATTACCAAAAGCAAACTAGTGAAATTTAAACCAATTTTCCCAACAAGATATTTTTCAGAAAAATAACTAATCAATCTTTACAACCATTTCACAATATCCCTTTATCGGCATACCCATCCATTCCTCAAACCCATGAAACCAACAATGCATGCTATGTTGTGACAATTCCATACTCCTGAGTGGTTTCTTGTAGATCTACCAAGTAGTCACAAGTTAATTGTTTCCCATTTGCCATTAACCCTTTGCCACCGAGCACAGGGTCATATTTCAACCTAGCCATGTATATGCAATTCCCATGTTCCATTAACCCTTTGGCACTGAGAATAAGGCTATATTTAGACCAATCCATGTATATAAAGCATGAACATACAGAAAATATGCCCAATAATCATTCCAAAACAACCATTTCAATAAAAACACCATTTTATTGAAAACCATTTCCGTCAAAACCATTTTGATGCCAAACCACTTCAATTCCAAACAATTTCAACAAAACTCCATTTTTATTAAAAATCATTTCTACTGAAAACCCCCTTTTTCATCAACCATTTAGAAATTACAGAAAATCTATAATTTAAAATCAACATTTTAATATCATGAAACCAAACCCCCTTTACACAACTATTCACCAAGATCACATAATTTAAAAAAACCATAAATCATAAATAAAGAAGATTTTTACAAGATTTTCAAAATATATTTATTTTAAATAAAACAATTTTAATCTATGACAATCAATTCTAGCAAGAAGAGTCGAGAGGGAAGCCTCCTACCTCAAAGGTTTTGACGAAACTTTGACAATAGACGAAGAACGCACAAGAAAGTGGGTTGATTTTCCAAGAATGACCTTAGTTCTCTTATCCTAGAAAGATCACAACACATTATTGAATTATTTGATATCAAAAAACGTAGATCTACCCACTATAGGTTCAGATATGAGAAAGAATGGATATCAGAGAAGTAGATATAAGCAGATCTAATAAAACATGTGAAATCCAGAAAGAATGGTGACATAGCTCAAGAATCGGACTCGAAATAACCTAGGGAAGGATTTGGGTTGTCTCCTACTCATGTTGAGGGGGTTCTTAAGACATATATGGAGACTAATCCTTAAATAGGGGCGTTTTGAATCCAAAAGAATATATATAGTGGAAAACTAGTATGCTCCTAGAAAATAGGATCTAGATTTGACCTCTGTGCAAGGTTTGACCACATGCTTTGGGACAACCATGTATAGATCGTGTGACCTTCCTTTTGGTCCCAACACTCCTAATAAAACCCACATACACTCCCATCCTTCAAATTTACACTTTTTATGGAAACACATATTTTATAGAAAAATCTCACTTTATGGAAACACCCCACTTTATGGAAACAACCCACATTATGGAAACACATTACTTTTTGGAAACAACCTACTTTTTGAAAACACCCAACTTTATGGAAACAACCCACATTATGAAAACACCCCCACTTTATTATCGAAACTCTCTATTTTATGGAGACTCAATTTTATGGAAACTCTCAATTTTATGGAAACTCTCTATTTTATTAAAACCTAATCAAAGACACACCATTTAACGACACATCAGTAAAGGGGTTATATACCCAAAACATAGGGTACTACATTCTACCCACCATTGGTCTTTCTGCCCTTGGAATGTAGAAAACCCTTGATTGACAATAATATTTCCAGCCACTGCTCTTTCATTTCCTTCTCACGTTCCAAAGTATCTTCCTAAATCTGACTATGTTTCCATGAAACCCACACAAGGATGATGCTTTTCCCATGGAAGAATTTCTTTTGAATATCCATGATACACACTAGGATATGTTTTATTGATGTATTAGGTTCTAGGTCAATATGTTCCTATCTGATCACATGGTTAGGATCAGGGTGATACTTTTTCAACTAGGATACATGGAACACATTATGCACCGAGCTACACCGTGGTGGTAATGCCAATATATATGCCACCTCTCTAACCCATTATAGTATCTCAAAAGGGAAAATGTATCTAGGATATAACTTGACCTACTTCCGGAAATGATGACGTCCAATCCATCGAGAGATCATCAAGAAGACATGATCACCCACAACAAATGACAACGTTCTTCGATGGTGATCTGCATTATATTTATGACGAATTTGGTCCGTCTCTATCATCTTTATAATCACTAGATCTTCTCTATTGTTTCTTGGACAAGGCTTGGCCAGACTAGTGAAGTTTCACATGTTTCCACCTAGCATAGTGGATAAAGACAAGGATGCTTATACAATGCTTCAAACGGAGCCATGAGTACCAAGGCTTGATAGCTGTTATTGTATAAGAACTCCACTGAGAGTATATGCTCCTCCCCTGAGCCACCAAAATCCATTACACAATCCCACAACATGTATTCCAACATTTGTATCGTCTTCTTGGATTTTCCATCCGTCTAAGGATGATACGTCATGCTCATAGTCAACTGAGTCCCAAGGGCTTGTTGTAAGGATTTCTAGAAACATGATGTGAACCTCAGATCACTGTCTGATTCAATTGAAATTGGTACATCATGCCTCTTTACCACTTCGACGATATAGATTTTTCAAAGATCCTCTACCATATGAGTTTCATTAAGAAGTATGAAATGGGCGGATTTGGTTTGATGATCCACTATCACCGAAATGGCATCGTGTTTTTGGACCATTCAAGGAAGACCTATAACAAAATCCATTGTTATCTAATCCCTTTTCCACACTAGGATGGGAAAATATTTTAAAAGACCAGCTAGTACTTGATGCTCTGATTTAACCTACTAACAAGTTAAGCACTATGAGATGAACTTGACCACCTTCCCTTTCATGCCGATCCACCAAAACTGTGCCTTCAACGCGTTATACATATTTTTTGTAACAGGATGTATAACCCATCTCAAATGGTGGTAAGTATGAAGGATATTTTCTTGAAAACCAATAGGTACAACCATCCGATCTATGAAACACAAAACTGAACCCCCATCAAGTTTTCATCCCTCAATGGTCTCCCCAGCATTGAGTTTGGAACTTACAACCAGACATTCTGCATCATATTTTTTTGCCTCCTTGATCATTTTTACTAAATTAAGAACATGCATAGCTAAAAAGAAAACATTAACATCACCTCAGTCTTCACATTCCACATGCATGTCAGCTAAGACCTTCATTAACTATCATTCATATGAAGTTTCTTTCGCAAACTGAGAATATGACTTTATACTCAATGCATCCGCCACCGAATTTCATTTACCTGGTGTGTAAATCATGTCAAAGTCAAACATTTGGAGATAGTACATCCATATAATATTCCTCAGATTCAAATATCACTGTGAGAAAATGTGTTTCATGCATTTGTGATCCATAAACATATTAAATTTCACTCCAAATGGATAGCATCTCCATGTTTTCAAAGCATAGACGACTACAGCTAACTCCAAATCATGTGTTGGGTAATTATTCTCATGCACCCTCGACTACCATAAACCATATGAAACCACATGATCTCTTTGTATGAGAACATAACCCAACCTTGGAACCGAAGCATTACAATACACCACATATCCCTATCCTGATTATGGCATGATCAAGATAGGTGCCAATTTAAGTTGAACTTTTAGTTCTTATAAAGAATTATAACATTCCTCTTTCCATTGGAATGGAGCATTCTTCTTTTTCAGTGTTGTCAATGGTAAAGATAGTCACGCGTTGTCACCCATAAAGCATTGGTAGTAACCATCTAGGCCAAGAAAACATTATATCCTGAAAAGATTCTTTGGGGCTTTCCAAGAGATAATGGCTTCTATATTTTTTGGATCAATAGAAATTACTTTCTCAGAAATGATATGGCCAAGAAAAAAACCTCTTATATCCAAAAATCACACTTCGATAATTTTTCATACAAATAATCATCTCTCAAGATTTGTAACACTATTTCCATGAGCACCTCATGTCCATCCCTTGTATTTGAATAGACCAAAATATATTCCACAAACACCAAAACAAAATAATCATGATATTGATGAAATATTGTATTCATAAATGACATGAAGACCGTTAGAGTATTCTTTTGACTGAAAGGCATGAATACATATTCATAGTGCTCATATCTACTTATGAAAGTTGTATTTGGAATATCTTCTTTAGAAACTCTCAATTGACGATATTATGATCGCAAGTCAATCCAAAAGAACCACTAAGCTCCCCTTAATTGAATAAATGGATCATCAATGTCTGGAAGTGGATATTTGTTCGTTATCGTCGCTTGGTTAAGCTTATGATAATCAACACACAGCCGATGAGTTCTATCTGCCTTCTTCATGAAACAAATATGGTGGTTCCCATAGAGATATACTTGGTCGAATGAAACCCTTGCAATCCATCTTTTCTAACTGCAATTTCAATTCCCATAACTCTTCTGGTTCTATCCTATAAGACAGAAGGGAAATAGGACTGGTCCCTAGAAGGATATTAGTCGTAAACTCGACTTCCCTGAGAGGAGGTTACCCTGAGAAGTTCTAGGGAAAGACATCTGAAAATTGATCCATAACAATTGAAAAAAAAAATTCCTCGATCTCTTCCATTGATTCCAAATTTGACGCTGCGAACTGTTAAGAGATAGTTCCTACCATTGGTCCTAATAATCTCTTTTCACCCTTCTTTACAGTCCTCACTCCTCTAAAGAGATGCTCGATGCCATCCTCTGTCATGAATGTCAACGTTCTCCTATAACAGTTGATTTGAGCCTTGAATGTTGTCAGCCAATACATACCTAGGATTATAACATAGACATCCATATCCAACATCAAGAAGCCCCATTTTAGGTCAGCTCCATCAACCGTTATATCACATTCTCTACACACAAAGGCTTGACATTATCTTTCACCGAGAGGAGTTTGGAGTTTTATCATAGAAGGCATTATTTCATGTTTTGAACATAGTGAATAGGTTCCCCAATTCATGTTCATCTTATTGCTAGAGTTCTAAACTACTCTAATGAAGACAACCATACTTCCTCTACTTGGATTTTCAGTAGTGACAAATTTCTTAAATGGGGTATCCAGTTGTAGTCATAACTTAACGGTTTGAACAACCTGAGTGATTTTTTGGACCAAGTGGTGGTTCACCTGTTGCTCAAGTGCAACCAACTTTTCAAAAAACGTTTCTGACAAGTTCCTACAACGTCTACTAGGTTCCATTTTTAAAAAAACAACATCCTCTATAAATCTCACTCTCTGGAAACTGTTGGAATATAATTTAAAATTATATCACATCAACTATCACAACATTGTTTTCCAAAAAATCCTTTTTCCCATGTTAAACCATTTTTGAAAACACTTCACAGGCTTTTTTAGATTAAACCATATTCAAAATATGATAAGAATTATCACTTTCAAAATCATTCATTTGAAAATCAATTCCAATCATTTTTAAAAATTGACACTTTTTTCACAACATGAATTATTCCTTTAAATGATGTATCCACTCCTAATGGGAAGTCATTAATCTATAATTCATATCATGCTCGTCTCATTGGCTAAACCAATGACAATGAGACTTCAAAATACTAGAAGTATCTCCAAATACTTATTTACCCAAATCTATGGTAACATGAAGTTCAGCATAAAAGGGTAAGCTATGTCCTTTTATGCTATACATTTCATGTTCTCACAATCTTACTCCTTTCTATGATTCCCACTTAAGGAATAGACATGAAAGGATTTCATCTCCAACACTATGAACATCGATGACTAATTATTAGTTAAGGACCGAACAAGCTGCTACCACTTGTAATTACCCACCAATCCTCATTTTATTGAGATTACAATGAGTCATTACTAGGTCTAAAGAGACATCCACAAGACTTCAACGACTGTCAATAAATGTAGAACGGTTTCAAATACAGGTGGGGTATGATTTACCCTTTAAGAAATAAACCAATAAACCTACCAGGCATAACCAAACATTCACTATACGAAGCATGAAAAAATAGAATACAACTCAATAACTTCATGTAACTCAAAATCACATAAAAGTAATCAAAAGAATAAGAATAACCAAGTATAAAAGTACATAGCAGATGGACTAAACAAGAAACTCCAAACACCTCTAGACTCCATGCTCATCAAGCTCAAAGATCCAAATTCTTCGAACAGACCAAACATCATGAGGTACTGCTAAAAACGTGTGAAACAATACCTTTCCCCTTGTCACAGAAGATAGCATCTTCAAAATATCCCATGTTCCCAAGCAGGGGTGAGTATAAAACTCAGTAGGCTTTCTCCAATGACTTCCCTACTCACACCACTAGGATAGAAGAGTTATAAATAATTCTATAAAATAGTTTTTATAAAACAATCTCTCAAAAGTAGTTTATAAATAAATATAAACAAATTTCCAAAAACATTAATTACCAAAATCATACAAGTGCAATTGAAACCAATATTCCCAGCAAGATATTTTTTCCAGAAAAATAACTAAACAATCATTACAACCATTTCACAATATCCCTTAATCAGCATTCCAAAAGATTCCTCAAACCCATGCAACCAACCATGCATTCTACGTTATGACAGTTCCATACTCATGAGAGGTTTCTCATCGATCTACCAAGTCGTTACAAGATAATTGTTTCCCATGTTCCATTAACTCGTTTGCACCGTGTGCAAGGTCATATTTCAACCAAGACCCATATATGCAATTCACATGTTCCATTAACCCATTGGCAATGAACACAAGGTCATATTCTAACCATGACCTATATATAAAACATAAACACTCACCACATATTCCAAATCATCATGCCAAAAAAAACCTTTAAATAAAAACACATTTTTATTGAAGACCATTTTTTTCAAAACCATTTCAATCCCAAACCATTTCAATTCCAAACACTTTCAATAAAACTCCATTTTTATTAAAAACCATTTTTATTGAAAAACCCATTTTTCACAAACCATATAGAAATTCCATAAAATCCATAATTTAAAATCAATGTTTTAAATTCATGAAACCAAACCCCCTTTGCACGACCATTCACCAAGAACATGTAATTTAAAAAAACAATAAATTATCACTAAAGAATATTTTTCCTTGCGTTTCAATATAAATTTCATTTAAATAAACCAATTTAAATCTATGAAAATCAATTCTAGAAAGTGGGATCATGAGAGAATCCTCCTACCTCAAAGTTTTTTACAAAACATTGAAAATATATGAAAAACGCACAAGAAAGTGGGTTGATTCTCCAAGAACAGCCTTAGTTCTCTTATCCTAGAAAGATCATGACTCAACATTGAATTATTTATCATCCAAAAACTTTGATCTACCCATTATAGTTTCATATATGAGAATGAATGGATGTCAGAGAAGTAGATCTAACCAGATATAAGAAAACATAACTAATCTAGAATTAATGGTGACATACCTCAAGAATTGGACTCAAAATCACCAAGGGGAGGCTCTAAGTTGTCTCAAACTCTTGTGGGAAGGATTCTACAGCGTTATTGGAAGATTAATCTCAAAATTGGAGTGTTTTGAATGGAAAAAGAAATATATAGGGAAAAACGTGTAAACTCCTAGAATATAGAATCTAGATTTGACCTCTGGCAACGGTTTGACCACATAGTTTGGGCCAACCGTGTATGGGATGTGCAATATACCTTTTTGTCCCAACACTCATTATAAAACCCCCAAACCCCCCCCCCCCATCTTCCAACTTTAACCTTTTTATAGAAACATCCCACTTTATGGAAACACCCAACTTTATGGAAACAACCCACTTTATAGAAACACCCAACTTTATTATAGAAACTCTCTATTTTATAGAAACCCTATATATTATGGAAACTCTTTATTTTATGTAAACTCTATATTTTATGGAATCCCAATAAAAGACACCCCATTCAAAAAAACACGAGGAAATGAGTTATGTACCAAAAACCATGGGTAGTAAAATGGTATTTTAAAAGGTATAACCCTCAATTGATGATACCACAATCTCAATTCAATGTTAGAGAATATACAAGCTCCCCTAAACTGATAAAAGATACTATCAATACAAATATTAGGGTATCAGTTATTCACTACCACTAGATCCATTATCCAATAATCAACATATAAGCACAAAGTTCTATAATAATTCTAAGAAAATAGGAATGGAAAACCCCAAGGCCATGTTCTGATATTGATAATTACATTATCCATCAATTCATCATATTGATCCTTAAGTTCATGAATCTATAATTTTCATTCTATAAGGTGGAATATAAACTAGATCATCTCCAGGCATGATATCAATCGTAAACTCAACATATCTATTAAGAGGAATCCCTGATAAGTCCTTCAGAAACATATAACAACTGTGTTATTTTAATTACATTCATACATTATTTAATGACATAAATTTACACTTAATACAAACTTAAATATATGATGTCTAGTTTCATGGGAAATTATTAACATTAGATAACAACTTAAAACCTCATATACAAAGTCATTATTGAAAACTTCCTTTACATGACCACAAAATTCATTCATACCTAACATTTTACGGGATAACCTAATGGAATACATAAGAAATGGGTGACATATAAAGCCTAGTGAAGGAATAAAATTGGAATAAAATGAGGAAGACAACACATGTTAGAAAATATACATATTAATGAATCATAAAATAAACATGAACATAATGACATGATATAGCATGATAATCATAACATGAAATTGTGGAAACAACATAAAACATTGCATTATAGGTCAAGGATAAACTGTCAAGACATCATAATAGGCAAAGTCCCATAAATGAATATCGTAAAACCCTATCCCTAAATGTATTATCATGATAATAAACAATACCCAATGCAATAAAGAACTATTTATTCAGGTGTACACCTATCACTTTCATTTCATTCTCATGCTTAAATGTGCCAAATAGATCATAAAAAATGGATTCATTCAACTACATAATTAATTACACAATCAAGGGGTCTGGAATAAATTTTTTATTTCCTAAATAAAAATATATATGTGTATAAATGTTAACACCCTTGAAAGGGAATGGGTACTGTATTCACTTACAAAAAAAAATTTGAATAGAGATTCATGGTGCAATTTCGGTACCTTAATAACGTGACATAAAAATTCATAAAAAGGTTTGATGCGATAAAAATAGGTATCTCATCATATATACATGAAATGGAATGTAATAGAGTCATATAAATACGTGTCCCAACATATGTTATTTGGAAATAGAAGGCATAACATACTAATAAAACATGAAGAAATAGTAGAAATGGAATATCCCTTATAAAATTTTGGCACGGAAGCGAGTGTACGTGGGAGGGATTAATGAGAGAGAAAAGGATCTCTAATCATTCAAAAATAATAACTGAAGTATAGGGGAGGTGAAAAAAACCCATAATTTTAAAATTAAAATAAAAAAGTTGTAACAATATAAAGAAAATTTGATAAAAATGAGAATAGAAGTAACCCTTACTTGTTTGTGTGAGTTCGAAATCTTGAAGTGGGGAATATTGAGAGCTTGGGGTGATATGGGAGGATTGTAGAGAGGGTATGAAAGAGTAAGTATATGATCCAAGAATTTAATGTGAAGTGATGTGGGATATTGGGTGGGATTATATTGGAAATTAGATGGGAATACTTTAATATTTCACAAAATTAGGTTTTGAAATCTAAATAATTATTATTTAAAACCACAAACCATAACATGGTTATTGACCATGGTTATTTTTAATGTGAAGTGTAAAATACTATTTTATATGTCCACGTGCTGAAGATATTAAAATATTATCCCTTTGATTATGGAGTTGAGTCACATTATTAAATAATTGAACATAAAATCATAAAATAAATTATACATTTCGAAGGATTAATTAAAGATTTATAAAAAAAGTAAAAAAATATAAAAATCAAATTATTTTAAAGGAAAAAAATTATATTTGGCTAAAGATTCCATTTACAGTTTCTATTACATCACTAATGGGATACTATGATGTCATATAATACACTATATATATGGTATTTATTTTTTACCCAAAAAATATGTTGCCTCATAAAATTATGAAAAATTTAATGTTGGATAAATATGATGCCCTAATTCTAAAAATAATAATCAATTTATCCAAATAATATCATAAATATTTCAATTTTGAGTTTTATAATAAAAAGAAACATCTATTAAAAATTGATGGGGTTTGACAAAAAAATGTTTATAAATAATTATAAAAATTAAATTTGGCCTCAAAAAATTATATGATTGTTTATATTTGATAAAATTAATTTATTAATAATATTTTATCAACATATTATTTATTAAATCATCAAAACAGATTTCCTGATTCAATTTTAATATTAACAAAAATTATTATTATTTCTTTAAAAACAATAATAAAATAGAATTATATTCAATATTCTATACAAAAATTATTGAAATAATTATAATTATATGGTATTCATAAATATCCCTTTATTACACCATAATATTCCCTCCGAGTAAGTTGGGTGATGGTGGAGATTTCATGGGGCTGTTTGGTGAACATGGTTTGGTCTGTGATTTTGATGAGGGTGAACTTCTCTTGTAAACAGGTTCTCTTATGATTAAGTTATTGGATATCAGTTTGGGATTTGTCTAGGGAAAATACCATAAATGATATCTCCCTTGGATGCTATGATAAATTTCTTTCTGAGGGAATTATCAAACAATTTGGGGCCATCACCACCTTTTTTGGTGTCAAAAGGATTTGTTAAAACCCCTATATATATACACTAGTCATGTGATCATTATTCCATGGCCATATTATCAAATGTAATGTAACTTAATGGTATATTAAATCAAAATTGATATAATATAACAATCAGAGTAAATGTGTATTTCTATATCCTTTTTATGAAATAAGATTTTAAATTAAATCAAAAGGGAAATTTCACATATAATAGTTCAGAACATTACAATATTACCCCCTTAATAAATTTTTCCCTTGAAATTTTAATTTCCAACATTAAAACATATGAGGATTACTTTTTTTCATGACCTCCTCCAATTCTGAAATTTCTTCTTCAAACAATTGGTTTCTCTAAAATAGTTTTTCCAGGTTCATTGTCTTATTTTGTAGAAATTTATCTCTATGATTTAAGATCTTCACTAGATTCTCCTTAGAAGATAGGTCATTATCCAATGGTACTAAATCAAGATTGAGTAAATGATAGGGGTATGGTATATACTTTATCAATATGGATACATTGAATATATCATGTACTTGTGATAGGTTAGGTGGGAGTTCTAGTTGGTAGACCACCGCTCTGATCCGATCAAGGATCTCAAAAGGGATGATGTACCTTGGACTAATATTTCCTTTCTTCCAAAATCTAATTAGTCTCCTCCATGTAGATTTGCAGAGGAATACCGTATCTCCATCCTCAAACTCTAGGTCTTGTTATTGATTTTAAGCATAGATTTTCAGTAGACTCTCAGTATCCTTGATGTACTACTAAATGGTCTTAACCTTCTCCACCATTTGAGGACCTAGTAGTTTCCGTTCCCCAATCTCATCACAACTTGAATTTTATATACACATCTTCCAATAAAGGGATTTATATAGAGAATTTTGGCTTCTTGAGAGGAAAATTTTATTGTAATATAACTCAACCTAAGGAAGATGTTGATCACATCCTCCTTTGATGTCCACTGAGAATGCTCTAAAAATGTCCTCATGTGTCTGGATAGGACACTTAGATTGGCCATCAGTTTGAGTTTGATAGGACGTTCTGAATTTTAACTCATATTTAGAGCATGTTTGAGACTCTTCCGGAACGTATATGTAAATCATGGATCTCAATTAGATGCAACTGATAGTGGTACACCAGACAACCTCACCACACCTCTAATGTATATCCCTGTAATTTGTTCCAATGAAAAATCCTCTCGAATCCCAAGGAAGTGTGTAGTATTTATAAGATGATCCATAACAACGCAAGGAGCATTGATTCATCTGGATGTCTTATAATGCTTAGTGACAACGATAATGGTTATGTTTTCCCATTTCCATGTAGGTATGGTTAATGGTTTCATCTTCCCCTTAGATTGTTTCCTTCCTCCCTTCACTTGATTTCATATGAGAGATATCGATGTATATTCTATAATATCCTTTATCATATTGTCCCACCAATAGTTTTCTAAGAGATCTCGATACATATTTATGCTTCTAGGGTGGATAAAGATGGTTGAGCTATGTGCATCATCCAACAACTCCTTCAACTCAGGATTTGATGGTACACATAATCTTCATCCAAATTTTGTGACACCTTCTTCATTAACATAAAACCTTGATGATTTAACTTTTCTATTAGTTTCAACATTATTCTAATTTCCCAGATCATCTCATTGAGAATTATTTAACCTCCCCAGAATATATGGTTATGAAATCATTTGTGGAAGGATTGATGATGTTCTTTTATTTATGATTACGATGAACATCCTCTTCAAGTCAAAGATGATCAGATCCATCTCAATTATCATCAATGATGTTTTTTCTGGATACTTTATAATTAAATTGTCTGACACTTTATTCGCTTTCCTAGATGGTAGTAAATTGAGATTTCATAGTCTTTGATCATCTCTAACCATTTTCATTGGAGAATATTCAACTCTCTCTATGTGAAAATATACTTGAGGCTTTTTGGATCCATATATATTTTACACATCTCTTCAAATATGTAATATCACCAAATTTTCAAAAAAATATCACTTGATCTAATTCAATATCATGTGTTGTATATTTCTACTCATTAAATTTCAAATGCCTTGAATCCTAGGTAATTAATTTCTCATTTTTCATTAGCACACATCGTCGGACCTTCTTCGAAGCTTCACTGAATACCACAAAAATCTCTCCACTTGTGTGTATTGTGAGCATGAATGTAGTGATAAGAATTCCTTTCGACTCTTTTAACCTCTCTTATCATTCATCATTTCAATAAAACTTGACTCCATTACCAGTTATCTTGGTGAGAGGTTTTTAAAATTGTGAGAAATTTCTCACAAATTAGGGTTAATATCCAGTTATTCCAAGGAAACAATGCATATCTGTCTGAGATGTTTTCCCATGGAAGAGACATTCTTTAACCAGAACTCATAGTTGTTGTACTTGGCATAATGTTTTTCTTTTCTCAACGTCTTTAGCACAATACTTAAATGCTCATCATGCTACTTCTTAATTTTGAATCATATTAGAATATCATCAATAATGAATATCAAAATTTTGTTTTTGTAATCTTTAAAGACTCAATTCATCAAGTCTATGATGATTTTTGGAGCATTAGTGAGTCCAAATGGCATCACTATAAACTCATAATCCTCGTACCTTGTAGGAAAAAGAAGTCTTGGGGATATCCTCATTCTTCACCCATACATGGTAATATCATGACCACAAATCCACTTGAATAATTATTTTTCTCTATATAGATAATTAAAAATTCATCAATTTTTTGGAAAAGTATACTTTTATTTATCGTTATTTTTTATTCTCACAATAATCAATGAAATGGTGCATTGAACAATCATTCTTCTTGATGAAGTGGACTGGTTCACCCCATGTTGAAGCACTTGGTCATACAAACTGTTTATCTAGATTATCCTATAGTTGTTTCTTTAGCTCCTCATGTTCTACCGTAGCGAATCTATATGGAGTATTGGATATTTGGAACACCTCAAGTCTAAGATCAATCGATAATTAAACATCTCCACTATGTGAATGACTAGACAATTCCACGGGAAACACATCAGTGAATTCCATCATCATAGGCATGTTGTAACGCCTCGACCCCAGTGACCCAGAGTTGGTACATTATTACATAACATTGGCATGATCACAAGAAAGAGCAAATCTCGAAAGACCGATTGGATTAGTAGCCTTGGAAACACTAGATGTATTCATAAAGTTTGACATTACATCATAAAAATGAAAACTAAAACAATATAGTCTCCATACTCCACACTCATATCCCCACATACTATCCTTGCAGGTCATTCATAAATTACTTATTCACATCCTGGGAATAATATAACATATAAAAGGGGTGAGCTCAAATGCCCAGTAAGGATAACAATATAGGAGAAACTTTCATAAATAAGAATAAACATTTAAGTCAATGTATAACTTAAAACAAAAGCCTTTTAAACTTGAACCTCAACATAGTATGGCAAAAATAAAATTAAATAATACCATTAAATTATTCACATGGATATTCTACTAATCGAATAATCACATGCAATATCAATAACCACTTTCATAATGATGGAATTCATAATTCCAGACTATCATAACCACATAACCAAGGCCTCGTACCAAGACTACAAATAATATTTTATCAAGTCCTTGTGCCAAGACACTATTTTGTCTCATGAGACCTACCGATGCATCGAGGAGCTATAGCAGGCTCCACCCATCACATATTAAGTCCAATGCATTCCCATATGAAAAGGTTTAAACATAACATAAAAATTCGTATTAAAACTAGTATACGAAATGTCAATACTTTCACCATAAACTATGAATGGTATAAAAATAGAACATCCACAGTCAAACATATCACAAAACCTTCAATACAATATAGAAGTTTTTTATCATAATAAATCAACATCAAATAAGGGTAAAATCTATCAAACAATGTTGACATAGATGAAAACAAAACTCTTTTTAGAGAAATATCTCTTTCTATTTTGAAATCATTAAAGAGTAATATATTTATAAAATAAAACATTTTATTTGAAAATATTATTATAAGCTTTTAAGGGAAGCTTCGATGATTTTATAATGGCAGAAAATAACCGCACCCACCCTATAAGTTAAAAAAACATTCTTACCTTAATTCTTTCGAAAAGGTTAAAAAGCACCTTGTTTGGAAAACGACGGAAAGATTCCTTTATAAAACTCTTATAAAAAGTCAAAAAATGGTATAAATGACTTTAACCTGTATTCTTTTAAATAGTAAAAATGTTTTGAAATTCATTTTTAAGATACATGGATGTGGATGATAAAGAGATCCCAGTAGATTATTACGTATAAACAACCTCAGATAATGAAGAGATTGTGAAATAACCCTTACCTTGTACTTTTCCTTGGTTGGGCTAGGTTAACCTCCTTTATAATGGTGAAATAATTGTTATTAAATTATACAAGAATCATATATATTAATATGATAGCATATATGATCTTTTACCATTGATTTGTTAATAATATCTTAGTATTATCGTTGTTTCGGGTGTTAACTTACTCGTTTTCTTTTATATGTCTTGTTATGTAAGTTGTGTTTTCATGGATAGGTTGTATATTAATCATATCCAGAATTATATCAAGTCCTTATATACTATTATTAATCATAAAATGATAATTATACTTGAATGGATACGATGGAGAATGAATCTCATCGCGTTCGTGGAGACGGTAGTCCGTACGTACGCACCAGCGACAATATCATTCTTTTGATATTAAAATAATATATAATAGGATGTTATATCAAATATAAAGAATAATTATCATGTTATATTAATTATTTACATGAATTACACATCATTATTATACCCATCCAAATAATAATTTATTGAATAACAATTACACCACGACGTGGAGACGGTAAGCCATACGTACGCACGTATGGTGACATGTTATTCAAAGGATGGATATAATAATGAATATGGTTGTACCATATTTATAATAACATCACAGTATATATAAGATACTTGAGTTATTATTTTATTATGGTAATATCAATGTAAGAAGAAGTGGAAGAAGAAAGGAACTTGAAAAAGGGTGGTGAAATTATTACCTCTTCTTTGGGTTCTTCCTTTTGATTTAATCAAAAGGGATCCTTAAGTTGGCTTTATGACTAAATGAATGCCTCTAGGATTAATTGAGGTAAGTTTAGAGAGTATTTGGGAAGATTTTGGGTGAACCAAAAGGCATTGAAGGTGTGAAGTAATGAGAAGGGCGAGTTCCCTTTTATAAGAGGGGTGAGGGGAACCTTTGGAAAAGGTAGAAATATTAATTTAAAATAAATTCATATTCGGTATCTAATGGCTCCAAAGTTGATTATTTAAAGGTTAAGTTGGGGATGGATAGAAAACCACTCAACCAATAGAATTTAGACAGGTTTGGGTTACTATTTAACCTTATCTTTATATATTAACTCTTAGTTAATTAGTTTCACTTTTACAATGTCTCTTTGTATTTTTATATTATATGGTTAATAAACATACTATATACATCCAAGAGACCCCAAAGTGGTCCATTAATGATACACCTATCATGATATAAGTCTTTTTTCCAAACCTTATATTTTTAGGAATTTAATAACAATTAATAATATACTATTGTTTAAAAAACTCTTTTATGTCAATTTTGACACTATTCAATAATTGATTTTTGTAAAAATCATAACAGACAGTTTACTTAAAAAAAGCAAATTAAATCATTTCTAAAATTTCATATTAACTTATAAAATTATTTTAATTCATAAAAAGTCTCAAATTATATTTATTTTGGTATCTACAATATCAATCATTTTAATGTTTCACTATTATGGTAATTACTGCATCACCATTGTGTCATATATAAATTAAATTATTTAATTTCTAAAAATTATAAATAAAATACCATTATGTAGAAAATCTTTTTATCTTTATAATTAATATTTATAGTCGAAAATCCAACATATATAACCCTATGTAAAAAATTTTTTTCTAAAAGATATATGCTTGTGTCATTTTTGTATTCTTTTTAACTTAATTAAAATAAACTGTCTCTATCACATACAAGTGGAACCATGGGGTCCCAAAATCGACCCAAAGATGCCTATGGTCGAACTATTATCAACCAATAAGGTTAGGACACGTTTTAGGGTAATTTTTTATTATTATAATATTATTTTGTAACCCTTATTTACCGGATTTACCCTTTAACCATGGTAAATAAAATATTTACCGAAGTAATTATTCAAAATGTCTAAAAATAAAAGTTACCTATTTACACAATTTGAACATCCTGATTCCAAATATGGAATCCATTTTTCCAAATTCAAAAGACATAAGTGGCTGAAATTAATTTAAAATTAATTCCCGCTGTTAAAACAAAAAGCGTGTTTTTATTATATAATAACTATCAAAATATTGATATTTGTTTATGTTTGGTTTAATTGTGAAATTATGTCAAATTACTAACATTGTATTAAATGGTTAAAATATATTATAAATATACTTTAAAACCACTCAAATTCATAATTTATCAATATAAATTTTTTCGATTAAAAAAAGTTTTTTTAATTAAAATTTAGTAATTTTCACTATTCATCAAAATATTAAAGTTATCCAAAAAGTACCAAAATTTCACCTTAGGCTAAATTTGATATTCCTAATCCAAAAATGAAGTCCATTTTGAAATATAAAATATATATAATTTGAAAAATTAGGTATTACTATTCATAACGGCTAGTTTGATTAGTTATGGTGTGTTAGAACTCGGTATTGTGCACAACACACGCTATCACATTATTAAAAGAGAAGCGTACCGTAGATGCTTGGGGTGTTAAATTCTCCCCTCCTTCAAATAATTTCGTCCTAGAAATTTCTAGAATATTATCGCATGAAAATAATCTGGTGGTTCTTCATTATAAGTTCCTTGGGTTACAACGTTGCCTCTTCCATCTTATGGTTTCTCCACAAAACTTTTACCAGACAAGTCGTACGGTTTCTCAGCACTTGTTCTCTCGTATCAAGAATCCTGACAGGTTCTTCACAATAAGATATATCAAGTTCCAGGTCTAATTCCTCATAGGTGATTACATGCATTGTGTCAGGCATTTATTTCCTCAATAGAGATACGTGGAACACATCATGAACTTTGGAGAGACTTGGCGGCATTGCCAATTCGAATGCCACAGCCCCAATTCGATCTAGAATTTCGAAACGTCCGATGTACCTAGGACTCAATTTACCTTTCTTACCAAAACGTATGACTCCCTTCCATGGAGATACCTTTAGGAAAGCATGATCACCGACTTGAAATTCCAAATCCTTTCTTCGATTATCAGCATAGCTCATCTGCCTACATTGAGCTGCTTTGATGTGATTTTGGATTACCTTCACCTTTTCCATAATTTCCTCCACCAGTTATGGGCCTACAAGTTTTATTTCACCAACGTCATCTCAAAAAGTTGGTGTACGACATCTCTTTCTATATAACGCTTCATATGGTGCCATCTAAATACTTTAATGGAAGCTATTGTTATAGGAAAATTCTACCAGAGGTAAATATTGATCCCACATACCCTGAAAGTCAAGTGTGCAGGATATCAACATGTCTTTTAAGGTTTGAATAGTTCGTTATGATTTTCCATCTGTTTGAGGGTGGTAGGCAGTGCTCTAATGAATTTCAGTATCCAAGTCTTTCTGATGACTTTTCCAGAATCTTGAAGTAAATCGGGAATCATGATCAGAAACAATTGATAAGGGTACTCCATGAAGTCTCACAACTTCATCAATGTATAGTCTTGATAGACATTCCAGTGGTAGATCTTCACTTATAGCAAGAAAATGTGCTTACTTGGTAAGACGATCAACAATAACCCATATTTCATCGTTCCTTCTAGGAGTCTTTGGTATCCCCATGACAAAGTCCATCATAATATTGTCCCATTTCCACTCTGGTATGGGAAGAGGTTGCAATACTCCACCAGGCTGTTTCCTTCCATATTTCACCTGTTGACAAACCATACATCATGACACAAAATCAGAAATCTCCCTCTTCATGTTGTCCCACCAAATATGTTCCTCCAAATATCTATACATTTTGGTGCTCCTAGGGTGTATAGAAAAATTGGAACTATGAGCATCATCCAACAATTCCCTTTTTATATCAGGTATATCGGGAACACAAATCCTCTTCCCGAATTTCAAAATTCCTTCTTCATACACACATTCTCTCAATCTACCATCATTCACAGCATTAATCTTCTTTTGAAATTCTTCATCACCAGTCTGAGAAATCTTAATCCTTTCTAGTAAAGACGGTTTGGCAACCATTTGAAAAATAATTGATGTTTTGCCTTCCCTGGTTATTCCTATGTCCATCTTCACTAGATCCATGAAAATTGGATCCCTTTCAATTCTCATATTGTTCAAAACTCCATGATCTTTTCTACTCAAAGCATCTTCCACCTTGTTTGATTTCCCCGGATGGTAGTGTATCGTACAATCATAATCCTTGAGTAATTCAATCCATCTCCTTTGCCTCATGTTGAGTTCTTTTTGTGAGAAAATATACTTCACACTCTTGTGATCAGTATAAATCTCACATATTTCTCCATAGTGGTAGTGCCTCCATATCTTCAAAGAAAAGATCACAGCTGCTAACTCGAGATCATGAGTAGGATAGTTTTTTTTATGAATTTTCAACAATCATGATGCATAGTAAATAACTCTATCATTCTTCATAAGGACACAACCAAGTCCTTTCTTCGATGCATCACTATAAATAACGAACCCATCATTCCCCGATGGTAGAGTCAATATAGGATCATTGACTAGTCTTCTCTTCAGTTCTTCGAAACATTATTCACACTCTTTTTTCCACACAAATTTAACCCCTTTACGTGTGAGCTTCGTTAATGGGATAGCCAATAGGGAAAAATTCTGGATGAAATGTCTATAATAACCTGCTAAACCAATAAAACTACGTACCTTAGTTATACTCGTCGGTGCTGGACATTCTTGGATTTCCTTGGTCTTAGAAGGATCAACAGAGATTCCATCTTTAGAGACAATATGGCCAAGAAAAGAAATCTCATGAAGCCAGAATTCACACTTGCTAAACTTCCCATATAATTCATGTCTTCTCAGAGTCTTTAGGATAATGCTCAAGTGATTTTCATGATCTTCGTATCTTTTGGAGTATACCAAGATATCATCAATAAATACCACCACAAATTTATCGAGATACACCTTGAAAACACTATTCATCAAATCCATGAATATTGAGGGTGCATTAGTCAATCCAAAAGGCATTACGGTAAACTCGTAATGCCCGTACCTGGTTTGAAATGTTTTCTTCGGAATGTCTTCCTTCTTCACACACAACTGATGGTATCCATATTGAAGGTCAATCTTTGAAAAGTATTGTGCTCCATGCAGTTGGTAAAATAAATCATCAATACGAGGTAGGGGATACTTGTTCTTTATTGTTATAGAATTGATCTCCCTGTAGTCGATACATAACCTAATAGATCCATCTTTCTTTTTAACAAAAAGAATAGGGGCTCCCCATGGAGAAACACTAGGGCGAATAAATCCCTTATTACTCAATTCCTCTAGTTGTTTCTTTAGTTTAACTAATTCTACAGTGGCCATTCTATAAGGGGTCTTCGATATAGGCCTTGATCCGGGAATTAAATCAATGGAAAACTCAACTTCTCATTCTGGAGGATGTCCAGGTAAATCTTCCGGAAATACATCTACATATTCCTTCACAATAGGTACATCCTCTATTTGAACATTCCTTTCCTCACCAATAGTCATTTCATTCTCTTCCTCCCCAATAATTGAATTTAGTTGAGCTACTGGAGGTTGATCTATAAAAGAATTAGGTGGTGACGATCTTGTTCTAAAGATAAGGTGTTCTTTATCATCATCATCAAGAATCGTAACCTCTTTCTTCTTACAATAAATCTCCACATCATAGTCCGAATGCCAATCCATACCGAGGATTATATCAAACTCAATCATAGGTATGATGATGAGATTAGCAGATAACGAACATTTATTTTCTTTAATGGGGACTGATTCACAAAACTTTGTTGCAATTATACATCCCTTAGGAGTTTTAACTGACAACTCCCTTGTTAAGTCAAATTGGAAATATCTACTTTTCGTAGCAAACTGGGAAGATATGAAACAATGTGATGATCCAGAATCAAATAATTCATTTGATAAACTTGAGGAAACCATTAAATTACGTTCCACCACGTCTTTTGGAGCTTCTACCTCAGTAGTAGTGATAGCATAAGCTTGTCCTTGATCCCTTGGCCTTTTCTGAGGTAAGTTCCCCTGACGATTAGGACATTCATTTGCATAATGTCCCATCTCCCTGAAATTGTAGCATTGAACATTTGTGGATTCCTTCTTCCCTTCGAATTCACGAGCTTGGTGTCCTTTTTCACCACACTTGTAACAGACACCCATTCCCTTAAAGAAAGTACTAGGGTGTTTCTTCCCACATTTACCACAAGATGGATATTCAACCTTTCCCTTCTTCCCTTTATTTTCATTCCCATATTGATCAGCAGGTCTCTTCTTCTCTTTCTTTTCTTTAATGTCATATGACATATAGAATTCCTTTTCGGTCTTGATAGCACATGAGACAATGTCTTCGTACGACGAGAAGGATTGTGAGACTAATGCTTGACGGAGAAATGGTTTTAACCCATCAAAGAAACAATCAATCATATTTCTTGGGTTACGTATATAATCTCTAACATACCTTGCTATCCTTGTAAAGTTAGCCTCAAATTTTATGAAATTCTCATCCTCCTTTTGTCTCAGACTCAGAAATTGCCTTTCCATATCTGCTCGATGGTCGTGAGGAATGTATTTTTCTAAAAATAGATCTTTAAACTCCATCCATTACATATTTGATACTTTATCACCTTCCTTCGTATTTTGAATCAATGACCACCATTGATCAGCATCTCCAGTGAGTCGGTAAACTGCCATGATAACTTTTTCCCTTTCACTACTCCCCAAAGACTGAAATATTTTCTCTAGGGAATTTAACCATTGCTCCGCTACTAATGGATTTATACTCCCATTAAACTTTGGTGGTTGTTTCCTCATGAATCGATCTAACATTGATCCTCCACGTTGCGGATCAGGGTGATCCATACGGTTAAGGTTATTATTCATAACCTGAGTGAGTTGTCCCAGTATGGTGATTAGCTGATCGGCACCAGTTGCATCACCAGCTCCACTATAATTATCTTGAGTAAGAGAGAAATCCCTACATGGAGTGTGTGTATTGATACAGTTTCCATTTCTTCCACTAGGCGCCATTTCTAAACAATGTCATAAACTAGATCAGTTTATGAATGAAAATACATAATCCCATACTAATAAAACACTTAACATAAATTGAACTGTTTATGGATATAATCCATAATCATAAAAATGTTTTCTTTTAGGAAGTATATACTCATAAACCCTTCATAATGATTTGTAAAGAAAAGGAGAGTTATCCTAAGCATATCCCCCAGGAGTGTCGTAACCAAGAGTGCAGCAAGGCCCGTTGTCGTGCACCAGTTCCCATTCGAGTCTAGCTCAAAGCGGTGTTTTTGGGTTTTACCCCTAGGTACATCTGTGCCAGAGCCACCTCTACCTGCACGTATCCAGACAGGTATGTATTGCTTGGAAAACTCACAAAATCACAACAATACCAAAATCCTAGTAATTTCTTCTATACTAATCCTCAAAGTTCATCTTAGGTCTACATGCTCTAATCAGAGTTTATCTAATTCTACCTTACAAGGTTTGTACTAAACTTCCTCTGTTACCAACTATAATGCCCCGACCCCAGTAACCCAGAGTCGGTGCATTATTACATAAAATTGGCATGATCACAAGAAAGATCAAATCTCTAAAGACCGATTGGTTAAGTAGTTTTGGAAACACTAGATATATTCATAAAGTTTTAAATTACATCATAAAAATGAAAACTACAATAATATTGTCTCCATATTCCACACTCATATCTCCACATACTATCCATGTTGGTCATTCATAAATTACTTCTTCACAACCTGGGAAAAATAAAACATAGAAAAGGGGTGAGCTCAAATGCCCAATAAGGATAACAATATAACAGAAACTTTCATAAATAAGAATAAACATTTAAGGAAATGTATAACTTAAAACAAAATCCATTTAAACTTGAACCTCAACATAGTATGGCAAAATTAAAATGAAATAATTCCATTTACTTATTCTCATGGATATTCTACTAATCGAATAATCACATGCAATATCAATAACCACTTTCATAATGATGGAATGCATAATGCCAGACTATCATAACCACATAGCCAAGGCCTCGTGCCAATACTACAAATAAGATTTTGTCAAGGCCTTGTTCCAAGACACTAGTTTGTATCAGGAGACCTACCAATGCATCGAGGAGTTATAGCGGGCTCCACCCGTCACATATTAAGTCCAATGCATTCCCATATGAAAAGTTTTAAACATAACATAAACATTCGTATTAAAACTAGCATATGAAATGTCAATACATTAACCATAAACTATGAATGGTATAAAAATAGCACATCCACAGTCAAACATATCACAAAACCTTCAATATAATATAGAAGTTTTGTATCATAATAAATCAACTTCAAATAAGCGTAAAATCCATCAAAGGATGTTGACATAGATGAAATCAAAACTCTTTTTAGGGAAATATCTCTTTCTATTTTGAAATAATTTAAGAGTCATATATTTATAAAATAAAACATTTTCTTTGAAAATATTCTTATAAGCTTGTAAGGGAAGCTTCAAAAATTTTATAACGGCAGAAAATAACCGCACCCACCGTATAAGTTAAAAAAAATTCTTACCTTAATTCTGTCGAAAAGGTTAAAAAGCCCCTTGTTAGGAAAACGACGGAAAGATTCCGTTATAAAACTCTTATAAGAATTCAAACAAGGGTATAAATTACTTTAACCCATATTATTTTAAATAGTAAAAATGTTTTGAAATACATTTTTAAGAAACATGGATGTGGATGATAAAGCGATCCCAGTAGATTATTATGTATAAACAACCTCGGATAATGAAGAGATTGTGAAATAACCCTTACATTGTACTTTTCCTTGGTTGGGGTAGGTTAACCTCCTGTATAATGGTGAAATAATTGTTATTAAATTATACAAGAATCATATATATTAATATGATATCATATATGATCTTTTACCATTGATTTGTTAATAATATCTTAGTATTATCGTTGTTTCGGGTGTTAACTTACTCATTTTCTTTTATATGTTTTGTTACGTAAGATGTGTTTGTCGTGGATAAGTTGTATATTAATCATATCAAGAATTATATCAAGTCTTTATATACTATTATTAATCATCAAATGAGAATTATACTTGAATGGATACGATGGAGAATTAATCTCATCACGTTCGTGGAGACGGTAGTCCGTACGTACGCACGAGCGACAATATCATTCTTTTGATATTAAAATAACATATAATTGGATGGTATATCATATATAAAGAATCATTATCATGTTATATTAATTTTTTACATGAATTACACATCATTATTATACCCATCCGAATAATAATTTATTGAATAACAATTACACCACAATGTGGAGACGGTAAGCCGTACGTACGCACGTATGATGACATGTTATTCAAAGGATGGATAGAATACTGAATATGTTAGTACCATATTTATAATAACATCACAGTATATATAGGGTACTGGAGTTATTATTTTATTATGGTAATAACAAAGAAAGAAGAAGTGGAAGAAGAAAGGAACTTGAAAAAGGGTGCTGAAATCATTACCTCTTCTTTGGGTTCTTCCTTTTGATTTAATCAAAATGGATTCTTAAGTTGGACTTATGACTAAAAGAAGGCCTCTCGGATTAAGTGAGGGAAGTTTAGAGAGTATTTGGGTAGAGGCTGGCCGAACCAAAAGGCTTTGAAGGTGTGAAGTAATGAGAAGGGGGAGTGCCCTTTTATAAGAGGGGTGAGGGGAACCTTTGGAAAAGATAGAAATATTAATTTAAAATAAATTTATATTCGGTTTATAATGGCTTTAAAGTTTATTATTTAAATTTTAAGGTGGGGATGGGTCGAAATCCACTCAACCAATAGAATTTAGACAGGTTTGGGTTCCTATATTAACCTTATCTTTATGTATTAACTCTTAGTTAATTCGTTTCACTTTTACAATGTCTCTTTGTATTTTTATATTATATGGTTAATAAACATACTATATGCATCCAAGAGACCCCCAAGTGGTCCATTAATGATACTCATATCATGATATAAGTCTCTGGGCCGAACCTTGGATTTTGAGGAATTTAATAACAATTAATAATATACTATTTGTTTTAAAAACTCTTTTATGTAAATTTTGACACTATTCAATAATTGATTTTTGTAAAAATTATAAAATAATTATTACTTCGAAAAAAGTTAATAAAATCATTCCTAACATGTCATATTAACATAGAAAATTTGTTTAATTCATAAAAAGTCTCAAATTATATTTATTTTGGTATCTACAATATCAATCATTTTAATTTTTCACTATTATGGTAATTACTACATCACAATTGTGTCATTTATAAATTAAATTATTTAATGTCTAAAAATTATAATTATAATACCATTATGTAGGAAATATTTTTAGATTTCTAATTAATATTTATAGTTGAAAATATGACATATATAACCCTATGTAAAAATCATTTTTCTAAAAGATATATGCTTGTGTCATTTTTGTATTCATTTTAACTTAATTAAAATAAACTGTCCCTATCACTTACAAGTGGCACCATGGGGTCCCAAAATAGACCCAAAGATGCCTATGGTCAAACTTGTATCAACCAATAATGTTAGGACACTTTTTAGGGTAATTTTATATTATTATAATATTATTTTTTAACCCTTATTTACCTGATTTACCCTTTAACCATGGTAAATAAAATATTTACCGAAGTAATTATTAAAAATGTATAAAAATAAAAGTTACCTATTTACAAAATTTGAACATCCTGAAACCAAATATGGAATCCATTTTTCCAAATTCAAAACACAGAAGTGGTAGAAATTAATTTAAAATTAATTCCCACTGTCAAAACAAAAAGCGTGTTTTTAAGATATAATAACTATCAAAAGATTAATACTTGTTTATGTTCGGTTTAATTGTGAAATTATGTCCAATGACCAAAATTTTATTAAATGGTAAATATATATTCTAAATATAATTTAAAACCACCCAAATTAATAATTTATCAATATAAATTATTTCGATTAAAAAAAGTTGTTTTTAATTAAAATTTAGTAATTTTCACTATTCATCAAAATATTAAAGTTATCCGAAAAGTACCAAAATTTCACCTTAGGCTAAATTCGATATTCCGAATCCAAAATGAAGTCCATTTTGAAATATAAAATATATATAATTTCAAAAAGTAGGTATTACTATTCATAACGGCTAGTTTGATTAGTTATACTGTGTTAGAACTCGGTGTTGCGTACAACACACGCTATCACATTATTCAAAGAGAAGCGTATCGTAGAAGCTTGGGGTGTTACACATGTCTTCAAGGATGGTTACTTTATTTTACTCGATCATATGAGTATGATACACATGATCATATGGCATTAATATCTATTACTGGGATTGAGGTGCTAAAGAAGATTTATCCACCTCAATTCACTTCTATATAAATTGGATCTGATTTTCCATAAAGAGAGTATTTTACCTATTTTGGAAATTTATGTTGGCTATATATAGGGAATTACAATCCACTCAAAAAATTTAATCAAATTACACCAAGGGAAGTTTTATAAGGTTTTCTTGGATGATCAATCCATAAATTTTGATAGGGGAGGAGTTATATACATGTGATGATATAATTTCATTATTTCCCGTTTTAACCAAACTCACTAATTCCATGCATTAAGGTGGTGTTTGGTTTGTTCTACCAAACATTCAGGATATAAAAAAATGTATAGAACTAGAATCAAAAAGAATGTTTCATATTATTTTATAAATAAATAATGTATCTTTTACCACTTTGTTTTATGGATTCACATTAGTGGATGTGATAGAAAGGCTCACCCTTTCTACCTTGGAGGTTGTTGGTTTCCTCTGAACATCCTTGGTTTAGTGCATTGGTAAAAGAAATTCCCTAGATCCTTGTAGTAGTAAAAATGAACAATGCATTGATGGTTTTCTATAACATTCTTTTACTCCATCGTATTAGCGATTTTTTCTTATCTGAAATCGGTGGATAGATTCTCTTCCTTCTCACACCAAATAAATTTATTTGTCCCCTTCAATAAATTTCTATGGTGCTTTTTTCTGAACCATAGGAACGCAATGTGTTGAAATTTTTTAGAACCTTTAGATCACTCTATCAGACCACTATAATTTGACTCTAGCTTTGGTTTATTATCCCCAAGATAACTCTGAGATTCTGTGATATCCATTTAAACAATTATGGCACATCAAACAATTTCCTCATAGGTATTAAAGTCATAGAACACCAAGTATTTCCACTGGTTAGGTTTTTTTCAACTAAAGAAGCTGTCAAACTAGCAATCTGGGTAACAATAAATCCAAAGGAATATTTTCCATGCACTGTGATGTTTTCCTCGTACACTCTGATGGATTCATAGTCTTTTTTCCTTAGGGTAATGAATTCCCTTTCAATTTTACGTGAGATGGTGTAAGGAAAATATTTATCAAAACACATTTTCTTGGAATCCTTCCATCCCATCACCTCAATCTCTTCATAAGGCCTCATATTTTTTATCAATGTCCCCCATTGATCAGCTTCACCCTCAATATGATAAGGTTCCAGATGAACATTCTCTTTTTTGGATCATTAATGGATGGAGAATATATTCTCAATGGAGTTGATCCATTGTTCTATGATTGAGGGATCCTAGGATCCATTGAATGTTGGAGGCCTTTGTCTCATGAATCTCTCAATTGACACTTGTTATTTCTTGGGGGGGGGGGGGGGGGTTGGAATTTCTTATTGATCTAGGTTTATATTCAAATAGTGAGTTAACCGAGAGAGTTTCATGATGAATATTGTGATTCCTGGTCCCATCGAATTGGGCATCTCACTAGGTAAATCATTACATTGATTTTACCATTAGTTGTTAGCCTGATTCCTCATATTATTGGCCACTGGAAAAAGTAAAAGGAAAATTAGGGGTAAATATTTTGAACTATTAAACACATTAAGGGGAACCCAATGACATTAAAGGGATAACTTATAAATTACATTTATTTCCTTGACTTGTGATTTTCTAGGATTCAATCTACGTTAATCATGATATATTTCCTTAACATATATTCTAATGGGATTTTTTTTGTTCCCTTTATAACTATTAGTAATAAGATTATGAATTTATCATTGAATATCCCCTGATAGCTTCAAACAAGGAGAGCATTAAGGACCGTTGTCGTTTACCAATTCCCATTCGAATCTAGCGCAAAGTAATGTTTTCGGGTTTTACCCCTTGATACATATGTGCAAGAGCCACGTCTAATTTTTCTTATCCAAACATGGATATATTTTCATGATAAACCACATATTCTATACTCACCAAGATTTAGGGATGTTTTTCTTATACTTTGTCTTATCACTAAGGCTTTCACTAGAGTTTTCTAGTCCTAATCCAAAAATAACAAAACATTTCTCTGGTACCAACTATAACAACCCTCCTATTTTTCATACATGCATAACTGATTTAATGAACTAAAATTACACTCAATAAAACAAAAAATATCATGAATTATAGTGTCTTGGGAAATTAAAAACATTACTTGATAACTTAAAATATGAAATACAACATCATTATTGAATTCATCCATTAAATGACCACAAAATTCGTTCATATTTACAATTTTATGGGATAACATGAGTAATATAACACATATTATACAATATTCATATCAATGGAAAATAAAAGAAACATGAACATAAATGCATGATATAACATGATAATCATAACAAGGAAATGTGGCAACAACTTAAAACATTTCATCATAGTTTAAGGATAAATATAAAATAAATCATTGTGTAAAAAGTCCCATAAATGTATTAGGTAATGAAATGTCCCATAATATCGTATCGTGATAATAAACATTTCCCAATGCATTGGAGAACTATATAATTATGGCTTCACCCATCACTTTCATTTCATCCTTATTCTTAAGTGTGCCACATAGAGCATAAATCATGGATTCATTCATCATCATAATTTATTCCATGATCAAGGAGTGTGGAATAAATACATGTAATTACGCAATAAAAATGTATATGTGTATGAAAGTGAACTCCTTTGATAGGGAATTGGTACGGTATTCACTTACAGAACTGTTTTTTTAATGGACATCCATGGTGAAATTTCGGCAACCTAATAGCATGACAAAAAAATCATAAAAAGGGTTGATGAGAGATAAAGAGGTCTCTAATAATATATAAATGAAATATAAATTAATAGGGTCATAGAAATACAATTTACAAAACAATGAATTTTGAAATATATTTCATAACATACTAAAGATTCTTGATAAAAGAGGAGAAATGGAATAACTCTTAAGAAATTTCAGGATGGTCAAAGTACTACACGGGAGGGATTAATGAGAGATAAATGGGTTTATCATCATTAAAACATATTAAGGGAAATATTGTAAAGGTTCTAAGACATACCCAATCATTTTTATGAAAATAAAAAAGGTCTCTCAATATAAGGAAACTTGGATAAAAATGAGAATAGAAGGAACCCTTACTCGAGTGTGTGACTTAAAAAGAATGAAGAGGGGATTCTTGAGATATTGGGGAAAATTTGAAGGATTATAGAGATGGGGGGATAGATAAATTACATGCTCCATGTATTTTAAAGTGAAGATAATTTGGGTCTTGGGTTGGTTTATATTGGAAATAATAGGAGAATTATTTAATATTACACAAACTTCAATTTTGGAATCTATATAATTAAATATTCAAAACCTCAATCCTTCCCATGGGTTTTTTCCATGTTTTTTTTCAAAATAGGATTAGAAAAATAATTTTATAAGTCCTTTGACTGATGATATTTAAATACAATCTTCAATTATGTCGAGGTGATTCACATTAGTTAAGAAATTAAATTAAAATCGTAAAATTCACTATACATTTTGGAGGATTCACTAAGGATTTATTAAATAAGTCCAAAATTTTAAAATAATATTATTTTAAAGGTGAAAATTATATTTGGCTGAATATACCTTTTATAGTTTTTACTACATCACTATTGATCCATTATGATGTCATATCATATAATATATATTTATAAGGTATTTAATTTTTACCCAAACATTTTTCTATCTTAGAAAAGTATGAAAAATTCACCATTGGATGACTTTAACATATTGATAAAAAAATAATCATCATTTTATCACAATAATTTTCTTTATTTTTCAATTTTTACTTTAAAATAAAAACATACTGTTATTATAAATTGACTGGTTTTGACAAAAATAGTTTTTAAACCATAATAAAAACCACATTTTCCCTCAAAAAAATTATTTGATCATTTATAGGTAATAAAAGTAATTTAATAATAATGTTTTATCCAAATATTATTTATCAATTTATCAGAATATATTTCTTAATTCAACTTGATTAATAACCAAAATACTATTTATGATTTAAAAATAATAATAAAATAAAAATATGTTCATTAATCTATAAAAAATAATGTATAAAACCATAATGATACGGCCCTAATACATATCTCTTTATTAAACCAGTATATAGCCTAAGAGTAAGGTGTGTGATGGTGGTGCTTTTATGTGGCCATTCAATGAACATGGGTTGTGTCGTGAACTCGATGATCCTAAACTTCTCCACTAAATAGTTTATCTCATGATTATGTTGTTGGATCTCAGCTAGGGATTCTTATAGGTGAAACCCCAGAAATTCAATATCCCTCAGTATCTCTGAAAAATGGTCTTCATAGGGAATAATCAGACTTGTTTATTCCATCACCTCCTTTTCTGATGTCGAAAGGATTTGTTAAAACCCTATATTTATACTATTCATGTGATAACTTTTCAAAGTCTATATTATCAATGGTAATGATAATTTAAAATCATTTAAATCCATTTGTATATAATAAAAAAAATGGAGTGAATGTGTTTTCTATATCCATTTTAAAAAATAACACATTTAATTAAATCAAAAGTGAAAGTTAACTTATAATAGTTTATCTCATTAGAAAAAATGTCATAAAACCCGTATACTATGGGTAAATGAAATCATTCTTCACACCACATTCATATAGAAAAATTAATTCAACCTAGAATGTGAGATCCCTGATTACATACGAATACAACCCACATGGACTTCATGGATATCTCGTTCTCCATGATGAACATAACCTCAACCCATATGATATGTAAAATTTTCCATTTAAAGATAACAATATATGTGTTACGGGTATTCTAATAACCCATAAATTGCCAAAATCTAGTCAAAACCTAAAAATTAAAGGATGTAGAGATCTAGATAGAAATGATACTCCTCTGCCTTGAGTGAACATACCTTGCATAAACAGATGTCTCTCAACTGTAATCCAAATGTTGTATCTATCATCATAAATCCACTTCAAAAACTACACCATTATACCCAAACCATTCCAATGTAGTGAAGATATAAAATAATGAGAGGATCATGTATCGATTAATGGTATAAAAATCATAAAACATACTAGAATAGTACTAATGACTATCAATGGTCCAGCATAACTATCCATAACTGTAGGATGAAATGCATGAAAATGTTGTGACCTATTCACATTACAATAGTCTGATTACCTGAGCTGCACCACTCGACAAATAGGAGCCATGTTTCCCAAATGTACAACATCCACTACCTCTACCACCATGGATAAAATAACTCCATCTCCCTGACTAATATGGAGAAGGAGACCCCCTCTTGTGGTTCTAACTATTCCTTGCTCCTCTGTCACTACCCATTAGTTATGGGATTCAACAATACCTCTAAAAGTGATCCATCTAGTCAAAAACATAGACCAGCAATGGTTTTTATGAACAATAGCTTCAAATGTATCTCGACCAACCACACTAGTGGTAAAATATTCTGTTACTACTTTGAGTATCTGATCCTTATACTTGGCCACTCTACCTACCATTTCCCTATTTTACATTCTCATAGTGATTCTTCCTACTCTCCAAATATGTACCCCAAGGTCATTCAAAAAATATTTCATGTATTCCATTTGAATCCTACTTTAGGTTACTCTTAGAAATGAGATCATGATTCACTATTTCATAAAAACTTTTTAACCAGAAAGATATTAACCTTTGACTTAATATGACATTTAAGCCCATCTAGAAAATGTTTCACTACAATAGAACCATCTATTTAAAACATTTCTACAATGCACTAAAAATATATAAATCAGCCAAAATCATTCATCACAAATATACTCTCCTCATTCGACCAAATAAACCTACCTTACCTCTCATGTCAGAGCATCATGGTGTAAAAGTGATCTAAGAACTTTTCCTGAAATTCCATCCACACCTTGTTATCTATTTTGCCATACTGAGTCTGAAATTAACACAAATTTTTTTCATGACCATATAACATATAATCAACCAATTTGACTCTCTTCCTAGTAGGAGTCTCTTTGTGGTCAATGATATTTTGAATAGACTCATTCCAAAATGTTGTTAACTCAGGTCCACCCTCTCAGGTGAATTTCTACTGGTGTTTCAACTAGAACTCATGTGTCATGATAGAAATACTCTACACATAACAATTTGGATCTCTTTCTATAAAAAATATAATGAGAAATATTCTCATGGAAATTCTCTCATGACCCTGCACCATGAATAATCGGGTCACTAGGTTCTACTATTGGAAGATCATATCCATCATTTTCCTTCTATTGTCCTATCAATAAACATCATCATGATAGAATGTCTCTACAATTTAAAACACACATATTAGGATACATAATAAGAAATTTACACATTTTACATATATAGAAGCCAAAAATCTATTAAAAATCACCCCACACCACACCATGCGATCAAAACGGATTCCTTATCACTACCATCAACCATCCCTCATCTAGGTCATAGTTAGCGTTAGGGAAAATATTTTTATATTTCAATGATTCCCATTAGGCACCAATTTATCCATTTGATTTACTAAATTAAGAAACATTCACAATTATCAATTTTATATTTGGCACCATTTCATTTAAATTACAATAAAATATTTTAAACCACTCACCCAAAACATTTTTTTCTTTGTAAACCTAAAATGATTCATGTCAAAATAATTCTAGATTGCCTAAAATGATGCACGATTACACAACCCTTGAATTATTCTAGGCCCTAAAAAAATATCAAGTAAATAATAACATCATGTAATAAGTTCATAACTCAAGGTTAAATAACATTCAACTAAAACAACAAAAATCAACAATAACACTCCAACCCCAGTTACACGGTTTATCCCCTATACATGGGTTAGCTACTCACATACACAATCTCATGAAAAGTCTGGAATCATCATAGTCTCCTGTATAACTTTCCAAAATAGTAACAAAAATTAAAATAAAAGAAAACCGCCTTTTATACCACATTGAATCATCACAAACCATGTGCCACATGCCGATGCCCCGATATCGCTTTCATGGTGATCTCAAGTGCCCCTCCCCATATGCCAGAGGATACTTACTAGAAGTGATGCTATAATATAGATATCATGGGGATATTATACCCTCTTTATCTAATAAGAATAAAAATAGAAATAAATAACCAATAGACAAAAGATAATAAATAATAACAAGAATAATAACGTAATTAATACAGAACAGTATTACATGATTAACCAAAAAAGTAAAACAGTATCTAAAACAACTTTATATTTATTTAATTTCATATATTTGTCTAGAGTCAAATGAAAAAACAAAATATAGACACTAAAAATTTTCAATAACATCCCAACATTATGTTTGGTTCGCTCATAAATCCTCCATCCAAACTCATCCATTGGAAATAGGGCTCTTTCCCTTATCCTATCATGTAACCATGAAGTATATTTCGGTACGAATAAATAAGACTATGTATGGTGTGAGTAAAACTCAGTAGGATACTACCAACTATGTCTAAATTAATATCTATTCTATAATAGGGAATTCAGTTGTATAAAGAATAAAATAAAATTTTTAAAAAAATTCCCATGATGAATTTATCATTATTCAACCACTTAATTTCTTAGGTTCACAATGACCCTCGAACCATCATTACCTACATCATCCCATGATGGGGTTTGAACCATTTCCAATGGTATATAATATTTTATTCTATCATTTTTTTGTTTATCAATTTATTTCAATTATATTATTCATATAATGGGGACCAAGAGTAGCATTACAACATCCCGTGAGTATTTGGTGTAATAGTTCATATCCGACAGCATAGTGATCACATGTATACATATATATATTTGGGGCCTAGAGTGGAAGTTTGGTGACCCCTATGTATTTGGAGCACTAGTCTCTGTCACACTACATATTATTATATATCATATCCCATGGTTCCATATTTCCTACCATTCATCATCAATTATGATAATTCACTATTCATCCCATTTAAGAATTTCATTTACCAATAATGTAAAAATTTGTAATCATCATTTTTATCTTTTCGGAACAACCCAATGGTGGCTACCAGATTCCCAAATCATTAATCCAAAATTACATAATTCATCTTATTCATCAAATTCACAATCTTAATTCCACCCAATATCATTGTCACATAATTTACAATTTTCATACTCACATGTTGAATCAATTGACTAATTCAATTTTGTATGTAACATCAAAATGTTGAAATTGAGATTTCACAATTACACACACAATTAAATTCAATACTAATGGAATTGAAATTTTGACCACATACCCCATGATTGTTTATTAATACTCACCCAACCACAAATATAAACTGATGTAGAAAAATCATATTAACAATGGTAGAATAGATATTAAACTAAAACCGGGAATCAAACACTAACTCAAAATGATATAAGATGAAGAAATAACATAAAATTCACTATGAGTCACACTAGGATCAACATGAGTAATTATTCAAGATGATATCCCAAAAAACCAACAGCACACCAAAATTAAAAATGATACTTGGAAAATTACAAAACATGTAATTCCTTTACATGTCCTATTATTATTTTTAGTGGGTTACACCAAAAATCCTGTCACATTGGGTTAATATTTATCCCGAATATTTATTACACATTACATAATAAGAATACCAGGCATATAATATTTTCATTTCATGAACCGGTTCACCATGTTAAATAATTGATGACATGTTTTTGGTGAAATGTACACAATGTTTACCTATTTATAAGGCATGAAAATCTTCTATAGATTTTTTAGGCCAATGAAAAAAAAATCCTTCTTAAAATATATGAACCACCAGAAACATCTTCCAAATCCCTAGAAAAACATCACCAACCCTTTATGGAAAATGAAAACTGAAAGGTAATGTACAAGTTAAAATATTGGGATCTTATAATGTACTCAATTTTAAAAGTCAAAATGAATATCATATTTTTCCAACATAAATTGTTTTCTGTGAAATATATTTTTCTACATATTATATATTTTGATCACTAATAATCTATGATTTTGATAAAATATATATTTATTTGATATAATAAAACAATAAATATTCATATATTGGTTTAATATTCATTATATGTGACGATAAAGTCATTTGATGGTAAAAAGAGTTATTTTTTAGAAAACTATTTTTACAAACAAAATTGATTATATATAAGTAAATTATATTAATCACTATAAATAACTGATTTTAATGTATTGTTAAAATAATACATTTCATGAATTATATGAAATTTTTTATAATGGTTGTTACTAGTCATATAATGATAATAGAATCATTTTTATTTTTAAAAATACTTTTTCTCTATGAATTTCTATTACATGTTTTGTGTGTGGATATTAGATTTAATATATGAAACATCTAAAAACTAATAATATAATATATTTTGAATTTTGTATTTATATAAATAACTATTATATAATAAAGATGACCTAATTTCTATTAATAACATTTTCTACCATGGTAGGAATTTTTTTACCACATAAAGGGTTAAAAGGGATAAAAGTGAGGTAAACTTATAAAATAAGTTTTAAAATATCCCAAAAAAAAATTTAATTTCATTATTTGATTATATTTATAAAATAGAATTATTATATTAAATTTTCGGTAATTTTGAGTTGTGTTCCATGATATTGGCAATATTATATTTTTATTTTAGTAGTCTTTACAAGTTTTCCACCCACACCAATTTTAAAATGGAACCTCCTCCTTTAAGTTATCTAGACCACTTGTGTGAGGCCTAAAGTTTTTATAAAAAAATTCAAATAAATTGAATTTATTTGATTTATTGTGTTATACACTAGACAAATATAAGATTGTGTTACATGCATCACAAACTTACCTTGATTTATATTCAATACTGACATTCTTTGAAACATAATTTTGTTAATATAGTTATTTAAAAAAGATAATTATAACCTCATCATTAGAATATTTGGTATAAAAATGATTAAATAAATTATGAAATTATGGTTTCTATATAATTTTTTAAATATTAATTATAAATGATAGTAAAACCCTTTTGAAAACAAAAGGAATAACTTTTCAAAAAATATTATTTAATTGTATATATGTTTGTTTTATACCAAAAAATTAAAATTCAATATTTTTTAATTATATTAGTAATATATATAATATATTTAGTCTAATAAAAAAAATTTAACATTAATCATAAGTGTTTTCTAAGCATGATATAAAAACAAAATTTTATGCACAAAAGAAGTATTTTTCAAAAAAGAAAGTTTTTCCACCTTTTGATGGAACATTTGTTATAAATATAGTTTTTGACACTATTATAAATTAAATTTTACATAATAAACATCTTATTAGAAATTATAGAATCCAAATTTACTTTGGTTGATTTTTTTTTTGTTTTTATGATATGTTTCACGTTTTAATGAACAGTGAAAAATACTGAATTTTAATTGAAAAACAACTTTTTTATAAAATTTTTTTATAGTTTTAAATTATATATTTTATTAGGTTTAATTTATAATTATGTAAATTTTTTATCTTTTAATAATATTAAGGTCATTTGAATCAAATTTACATTGAATTTTCATGTAAAAATATTTTATTCTTTTGGTGGTTTTCACATAAAAACGGTTTTCTCATTCCATAAAGAGGATTATTTGAAAATTAATTTTTGTAAATTATTCAATTTTATTAACAAAAAATGTATTAAAAATTTTTAATAAGAAGGTGCAAATTTAATAAATAGTTCTCTAATATTTTTTTCTAATAAGAATAATAACTTTAGTAAATTTTATTACAATGGTAAATGGAAACATGGGTAATTTAAGATAAAAATAAATTGATGCATACTTTAAAATGAAATTAAAACATTGAAAAAAAATATTTGATGAATTAAATTCAACCATTAATTCATAAGAATTTAAATTTAAAAAATTAATGGAAACATGTTAATGAAAATGACTTTGATGTTTTTTAAATCAAACGGAGTGATAAAATATCACACTCTTACATTTATTAAGTATAATATTTTTAACATGGGTATATAGAGAATATATTATACAATATTTATATTACTATTAAATTTAAAATTTTATATACATCATTGAAATTTATTTTTAAGTTTTAGTGATGAAATAATTATAATCAATAACTACAAAATGATGATGTCATGGTTATTCAATTAATGAGATAATCAATTAAAACATATTATAAATGTTCAAAAAAAATAAATTCTCTTAATTAAGGTGATAAAACAATTTTCAAGGTTCATATTACATGTTAGGGGTGTTATAAATGATTTTTTATAATTTCTATTGCTTTATTTTTTTTCTTAATGTTAATGTAAGGATTAATGTCAAAATTGGCATTTCATGATATTTTATTAAAATAATATTTCATTAAATTATTTATTAATCATAAATAATTCTGATAATGAAAAAAGGTAGTGATATATGGTCTAAATTTCATAATTGTTTCATTTATGTTCCAATATATAGTTTATAGGTAAAAAACTACAACCTATTAATATAGAAAAATTTGCTACCAGAGTTAAAATTAAAATTCCATAACTAAGGGTTAATCAAATTAATATGGTTTAAAATAACACCAAAACATGCGTAAAATATATTTTTTAGGATATTACAGAATTATAAAATCATATATTATAATAAATAGAAATTTATATGTATCTTAATTTATAATTAATTAAATATAAATTATTCTTTTGAGAAATAAAAAGAAGATCTCTCCCCATCCTGTATTAAGTGGTTCTTCTTCTCCAATTTTATTCACACATCAGAACATATTTGGGTTTGACATACTCAATACAAATAACCTCTAAAATTCCCTCCATTCGTCGTAGAGGGCTTCATTTTCACATAAATCTAACCAATGTTGTCCATTTGTGAAAATCAAAATGAGATACCCAAATAATTGGTAACATTCATCAATAAATAGTTTTTTTTTATTTCTTATTGAAACCCTTAAACATATTTATATTTCGAGTTTATATAATGGAATTAGTATCCTAAATATAATTATATTTTCTTATATTAATATATATACTGACACTCACACGCCCTTTTATAAAATTGGATACACAATCGCCATTCCCGTGTATAGAGGACTACAACCTCGCGAACAGATGTTGCTCATTCTCCCATTACCACCTTTCTTGGTTGGAAATAATGATAGAATTTTTATTTTTTAATATTATTTATTATATTTATAAAATAATTATTCTTCTTTAATTATTATTTGAAATAGTTCTTCATGATTTCAATTGTACGAAAATATGATAAACTTGTTTGTGGACATATGGACTACATCATCCTCAAAGTGATATAATCTTTTCCAACATTCCATGGAATTTATTAAAGATCTAGTTCATGATAATATAATATATATATGAAATAATAATTTTATTTTAATGATATTATATACATTTATATTTATATATTTCTTTTACTTTCTTTCTTTCAATACAACATGAAATTGATGCAGCGTTCATGCATACGTATGGCATATAGTCTCCATTAATGATGCATTTCATTCTCTATTTTAATATATTATAGATAACCATAAATACGTATATAATTAATATATATGATATTTATATCATGGTTATCATTCTTGATTTAATTAATTCATGATCTGAGCTTTAGGATCAATAATAACAATTTAAAACGTGTTTGTGAAACAAAGCAATTATTACCCGAAATAGAACGTAAACATGGAATTGATAATAAGGTGGTAATATAAAATAATAATTAAATCATATATTGAATTATATATATGAATATGGTTATATAATAAATTAATAATAATGTTATATTTATTATACATGACGTTTTCACTTGTACGATGAGAGTGATGATTTACGGTAATAGATTTTTTCTCACTTTTATTTCAGGGGGACACATGACATATAAAATACTAATTTATTTTCTGTGGTGTATATACTAACCATGAGTTCCATTTACAAGTATTATTCTAAAAATTTATCTATATTTTCAATTCCATTTTATGATATGTCATTAATGAGGATTACGGTTCATAAGTTTTCATGTCGAAAATGTAATTTTGACTTAATTTTCCTTATTTGAGACATATGTTATATTGTGCTCCTATATTATTTTACTAGTTGTATATAATTCCCTTTTTTATGTTGTGTTGGGAATTTCTTTATTTTCACTATATTATAAGTCTCATGTAACATTTTTCTCTCTTCGATCGAAAATCTATGTTCCTTCAAAACAATGTTTTCCAAAAATGTTTTAAATTGGTTTTAAATGATATTTTATTTAGTTGGAAAGAATATTATTTCCCTTATTTTTAAAGGAAATTTAAAATAAAAATTTATACTTTGGAAATGTAATTATAATATAATAATTTTTTATAAATATTTTTTGACTTATAAAGGGTTTTATTCCAAAAACTGAAATTATATCTTTATGAAGAATTATTTCTAATGATCCTTCAATAAAAAATTCTATAAAAGATGATATTTTTTTATGTTACATATTCTTTAATTGGGTTAAGATTCAGGGATACTATCCTTATACTATATATAGTTTATTTAATGTTTGTTATGAATGATTTATGTTTTTGTGAAACAAATATGTATGGTTCTTATTATTTGACGAGTGGGGCCAATATCTCCCTCTAATGAATTAGGTAATGGTTTATATATCATGATATAATGATGGAAACAAGTTAATGAGATTTATATGCTATGGAATATGGGTAGAAATGATCCATTAGGGGAATATGGTGAAACCTGGCCCACTATAGGAATATTGGGAAACCCGATACCTTATAAGGAAAGTATTTTTAATGGGGATGGTAGTGTGTCTGGCTTAGTAGGTTTAGTCCCCAACATATGCCCTGTTATATTTTGGAAACTATCCTAGGCTTATAAGGAATGATGTTGTATGTTTATATATCTTCCAAAAATCATATGTCTTCTTCTTATGTTATTATTTCATGGAATATTCTATTTATTTCATCATGATTCATGTATTATGAACTGCGATTATTTTTTCCCCGACTCATGTATATGATATTATATCATTAGGGTATGATTTTATATTATTATTCTCATGTCCTAATACACTTATATTCATGATTATTCTTACATATGTACCTTTATTACCCTTATTTGGCATTTGAGCTCACTATTTTTATGATTTCTTTTCTCAGGGTTATAAAGAATAGTTTTACGTAGCGGTACTAAAGGGGAAGATATTTGTGGGAAAAATTTATAGTATTTCACCAAAATAGACATTTCTGTTAAATGTTTCCAATGGTACAAAACTTATAAGTTATTTGGGGGTGTGTTGGTGTAATGTTTGAAATGTTATGAAAAAAATTATATAATCTCCATGTCTAAAAATATTGGTTCATTATTATCAGTATCAAAACAAAGGTTTAGTCAACCTTTGGAAACATGGAGAACAAAAACATAGTGGGATTCATAGATATATATCTACGTATATTTCAATGGATGTCTCAAAGGATTATTCTAATTATAGGTTATAATCTTAGAGTTTTCTTAATAATCATTAATAAACATGGATAAAACCTATGGTGTTATAGATTGAAATATTATATTTAATTTCCATTGGTTATGTGGTTCCAACATAATTTTTATTATTTCTCAAACTATGATTTCTAGTTTTAGTCAACTTTGGGGTCCAGATGGAACCATGTTAATGATAAATGCAATGGTAAAATCAATAATACTCTGACGAAGTCAAATTTTATGGTGTATGAAATGAAAAATATTGTTTCTATTCTCACACAACTTTCTCAAACTATGAATTATTTCCTATTGCCAAATGAAAAAAAGGTAATAACGTTGTTTTTAAACATTCATGAGGTACTTTCCACTTTCTTTCAGTGTTTCTTCTGATCCACTAGTGGATAAGTATTGGACCCATACCGATGAATAGATATTTTTAGTTTTAAAATGTTAAGAACATGAGAAATGTATTTTGAATGTCAATTGTTTGGAATGTGGAGCATATCAAAGGTGTAATCTTACAAAGACTACAAGGTAACGAAATGAAATTGACTCCCATGAATGGGATGAGTTGAAGAACATATTTTTTTCAAAAATTAATTTCATCATATTCATTATATTAAAATGGAAAATGAATTCCTTTATGTAAAGATAAATGACAAGGAATCTATTTAAATCTATGATGAAAATTTTAAAACACATATGATATAGGATTCTAGAATTATCATCCAACCTAAAGGTAAGGTTGATTAATATTTTAGTGGCATAAAACAAAGTTTCAAAAGGTAATTTTCATTAAATAATTTATTATTTATTAATAATTCATCCAACGTGCAGTGAGGGTGGAAATGGAGTTTGGAGTTATGTATCATTCTCATGGTTTTGACAATAAAATGAATATGGAGTTTAATAAAAACATATAAAAACCATGGGGAATAGAATATGGGTCTCCTTTATGTTAAAATTGATATAGGAAGCACGAAGGATATTTTATTAATGTGAAATATATGTGTTTCAATTGTGGAAAAGTAAGTCAGCTAGAAAAAGAATGTAGAAGTAATGGGAAGATGTTAGGTAATGATGAAAATAGATATAATTATTCCTCAAATTTACCCCCCACACTTAAAATAATAAAGTGTAAAGAAAATGGGTCATATGATAATTAATTCCCAAATCTAATGATAATGATTAATTTCATTAACCTTTTGAAGTCAAAGATAAAGGAAAATGAAATCACTATTGGTAATTTGGAAAATGTAAATGAAGTAATGGAATGATTTTTTTATTTACGTTAAGGAGTTCAAGAATAAATTTGTAGGAGTAATTTTATAGAATTATAAAATAATGAATCAAATTTAATTATTGGTCCACTGTATTTTTTTACTTATGAATTTAAGAGAGAATACTCGATGGTGGTGGTCACCATGAAATGTGATTAAGGTGGTATAGAGATATATTGGGAAAAACTATGATTAACATAATGATAACCATTAATATTTGCATTATATTGGGATAATTAAATACAGATATGAAAAGGTATTTTATGATATCATGGATTGAGTTTATATAATTTATTGATTTATATGATAATAAAACAGTTAATTATTAAAATAATACATTTTTTCACAGAGGTCATATAGTAACTAGGGTTAGTTCTATGTTTTAAGAGAAAAAACTGCAGTGGTTATCACATTTTTGGTATGTGACAATTAAGTGTTATCTCTTGTTTTTATTAAAACATTCTGTGTTTAGTCACCTTGTTTCAAAAGCCATGGATTTTAATATTTTGGAATGTTCATAAGTATAAATATTTATGAAAATGATAATGTTGAAATTTGGATGAGGTTTTAGAGATTAATGATTCAATTTATGAATATTTTATAACACGTGATAATCAATTTTTTGTGATTATAAGTAGAGTTAGAAGGAATGAAATGACAATTAATTATGGATATTATGACACAATATTTATTTATGAATTAAAATTTCAATATCATTTCATGGAGTAAGATATGAAGATTAACTTTATCAAGGCACAACCGATGGATGAGATAATTCTTGCAAAATGGAATGAAATCAATTATGAATATCTTATAGTGAAAGTTATGTAACTTTATGAAAAATAACATGAATTTGTTTTATCTATGTACCTTCAATTTCAATAAATCAAAAAGTCCCTTATATCATCACATATTTATCATTCTATGATGATTAATTGTATAATGACCATGTTCTACATTTCTCTCAATCAGAACATGATAGATGTATTTATCTTCAATGACCATGTTTTCAATTTCCCATAATCATAGTTATGTGGATATCATTTCCTTTTACTATCCCTATATTTAATAAGATGTTTTATTGACCCTTTTTACATTTCGGGTTTCCCAAAAAGAAATTCTCAATCATAAACCTTTGATTTTGATTGTGAAATTTGAAATTGAAAGGATAAAATTTATTTTTTAAATGTTCAATATATTGGAATGGTAGCCTATCCATTGTAACAAATAAAAAATCACACTCATGTTTATGATATTGTCTATGTATCTTTTCTGATAAAGTTCATACCATATCCTTTATAGGTACTAAACTCCAAAGTCATATCATTGGAGCAAGATCCTTCTTATGTACAAAAATTGGTTGAAATTTTGGATCACAAAGATAATGTTCTAGAAAAATACCACTAAATTTTTTCAATCTTTGTAAATAAAACCACTAGTATGAAGAAGCTACATTTTAACATGAATATATGATGAGGTATACATATCCTCATTTTTTCATATTAGAATGACATATTTCAAGTGTGAAATCCATTTTAAGGGGTGTATAATGTAGAATAGTGTGTTTTTAGGAAATTTTTTTCATTAAATTAAATTTCACTAATGTATTTTGTTCTACACTACAACAATTTAAGCTTACTAGACACGCAACACTGATATATCTTCCTTTACATGGAATATCGAGTTTCTATGAAACATCATTTTATTATTAAATCTTTTTAACAAGAAAATTATAACCGTAACATTGGAATAGAAGGTATGAGCAAGATTAACTGAATTTTAAAATTATGGTTTAGGAATAATTATTTTTCCCATTAATTATAAATAGATTTATAAACCTTTTTAAAATAAAAGGGAATGGGTTTTTGAAAAATTATTTAGATATGAAAATGTTTATTCATAAAAATAAATAAAAAATAATTTTTTTGAATTACATTAATGAAATATATATATATATATATTCAACATAATATTTACCATTAATCTTATATGTTTTCTAGATATGATATATGAACATATCTAATTTTATAAATAAAAAAACTATTTTTCTAAAAATGCAGTTTCACCCTATTTTGATGAAGAAGTTGTTTTGAATATAGTTTTTGACAGTTTTATAAATTATATATGAGAAAATAAAATTATTATTTGAAATAGGGGTATCAATATTTACCTTCATAGATTTCATTTTTATTTTTTAATATGTTTCATGTCATAATGAATATTATCAAATACTTAATTATAATTGAAAATAGTTTTTCATCAAAAAATATTTATTGCAGTAAATTATATATTTTCTTTGTTCAAAAGAATAATTAGATAATTTTTTATCATTAAACTAAATTTATCTCATTGGAATCACTTTCACATTGAATTGGGATATAAACTCATTTCAATATTTGGGACGTTTTCACATAAAAAACAAATTTTATCTTTCAATCAATGAGATTAATTTTAAATTAATTCGAGAAAATTATTATTTTTTAATTATAAAAAATGTATTCTATATTTTTACTCCTAATGTTAAAATTTAATATATAGTCCCCTTTTAGTTTTTCTCTAATATGAATTGTAAATTTCGTAATTTTTATTACAATGGTGAATGGAAAATTGGGTATGTTAAGTTGATAATAAAGTGATACAGAAAATAAAATGACATAAGAACTTCGGCTAACATTATTGGATAAAGTTAATTAGACAAGTAACACACATGGATATCACAATAAAAATAAAATTTCAAATTAATCCTTCAAAAAGACAAGGATATTATTAAAATTAAAGAGAGTAATAAAATGTCACAATCTTAATTTTAATAAATATCATATTTTAATATTCTTTAAATAAAAGATATGATGCAATATATATATATATATATTATGGAATATGAATTTTTTATCTATATCATATAAATTTAATTTTAATTTTTAGTGAAAAAATACTTATGATATATAATTACAAAAAGATTATTCAGAAATTATTTAATAAATAAAACACTCAATAAAATGATATTAGAAATATTAAACTAATTATTATTTGACTTAATTATGGTGGTACATTAATCTTATATGTGAATAATAAATGTTTTTTGTGTATTAAATTAATTTTTTCTATTTTATGTTTTTGTATTTTTTTCTTATAGTAAGTGTAATGAATAGTGTTGAAATTGACACTTTTGATATTATACAAAAATAATATTTTATTAAATTATTCAGAAATCATAAAAATATTAAATAAGGGGATATTTACTATATATGGTCTTAAAGATCCTAAATTTTCCATTTATGGTCCAATAAAAAAATTATGTAAAGAAATTACATCCTGCTGACATTGAAAAATGGGTTACGATAGTTATAATAAAAATTGATTAACTAAGGGGTAGTAAAAAGTATAAAGTCTAAAATAACAACAAAACATGGATAAAATTTATTATTTGATGATATAAAAACAATTTAATATATTTTCTTAGAATAAAGGTATATTTGGAGGTATTTGGATAGAGATATAATTTATTATTTTGAGAAATTCCAAAAAGTGGCCTTCCACTCATTATAAAAGAGAACATATTATTATTTTTTATTCACATTTAAGAACCTATTTGGATCAGAAAAAAACTATCAATATATAATTCAAACTTCATTTCCTTTATCATTGAATCCATACTTTGGTATAAATCCAACCAATGATGTCCTTTTGGGCCAATCAAAATGAGATACCCAAAGAAGAGGTATCATTAATTAATGATTATTTTTTATATCTTCTTTAAACCCCAAAATTTTTTATTCTTATTTATATAATAACCTAAGAATCCTAAATGTACTGATATGTTTATATATTAATGGTTCTTCTAACACTCACACAAACCTATGTCAAATGGGATACACAATCATCATTTGTGTGTAGGGAGAACAACCGCCTCACGAACCGATGTCACTCGTTCATCCATTAACACTTTTAAAGGTAGGAAATAATTATAATAATTCTATTTTCTATATTATATATATTATATTTATAATTTATTTATGATTATATAATTATTATATAACACATACATTCATGCTTTCCATTTTTTTAAGTGCGATAAATTCATTTGGGGATCTGTAGACTACCGCCTTCTCAAGGTGATGTGATTCATTCACCCATAACATGGAATGAATTACAGATGGTTTTAGTTAACAAATATGATATATATGATAATAATAATTCTACTTTATTTATATTATATATATATATTTATTTAATTTACTTACTTTCTTTCAATACGACGTGAAATTGAAGAAGCGTTCATGCGTATGTACGTACTACCATCTTCAGAAATGATGTATTTTGTTTTCCATTTCTATCTTATATAGATAACCATGAACCCATATATAATTAATATATGTTAATTGTATCTTTTTTATCATTAATTATACAATTAAATCATGATCTATGTATGTGGAACATGAATAACATGTTAAAACGTCTATGAGAAACAATGCTATTGTTACCCAAAACATATCTTAAACCTGGAATAATTAATAAGTGGGAAACATAATGTAATAAGTAAATAATATATGGTTTTTTATACACAAATATGGTACTATAAAATATTTTTAATAAACTTATATTTATTATACAATAGTTTTTCATGAGTATGATTCATGTTAAGATATAAGGTGAGGGATTGTTGTCTCAGTTTTATTTCATTGGGACAGATGCATTATAAAATACTTATTTATTTTTTTGTGAAGTATATAATTCCCATGAATTAATTTCTGGATTCTTATTTTGAAAATTTATGGGTTTTTTCATATCCTTTTTATTATTTCTCTTTCATGGAGTTTATGGTTCAAAAGTTACCAAATCATTATAATAATTGTGTCTCAGTTTTTCTTCTTTAAGTCACATGTTGTATTACGCACCTATATTCTTTTAAGAGGTGTATATATCTCCCTTTGATAGGTTATATCATGAATCTCCTTATTTTCATGATATTATATGTTTCATGTAAGGTTATTCTCTCTTCAATGATAAATATTTTTCCTTTCAAAACAATGTTTTCTAAAAATGTTTTAAAGGTGTTTTAAATGATAATCTATGAGTTTTCATGGAAATGTATTTAAAATATATTTAAAATTATTTTCAACCATTCATTTATATATATTTTAGTTTATTTTAAATGAATAAATTTATATAAATAAGTTATTATTTAACAATTTTTTTCAAAAATAGAAAGGATATTTTCCATAATAATTATTTTGAATGATCTTTCAAAAAATAATTTTTCATATAAGATAACATTATATGATGTAACATATTCTCTACTAGGGTTGTGATTTAAGTATATCATCCTTATTATTTCTATGTTTTATTTATGTTTATGATGAATTATTTCTGTTATTGTGGTACACAAATGAATGGTTTTTATTTTTTGAGAGGTGGGACATATATCTCCCTACAATGCATTGGGTAAATATATATATCTCTTGTGATAATGATGTAAAAAGTCAACATGATTGATAAAAAATGGAAGATGTGGAAACCTGATCCACAATAGAAAGATGGAGAAACCCAATCTACTATGGAATAGTGGGGAAACCCAATCCCTTATATGGAAAGGTCTATAGAGAATAATATTAAATGTTTATGTATGTGCCAAAAATTCCATGTCTTGTTATTTTGTTATGATTTCGTGGCTTATGATCTTGATTTCATAATGATTAATTTCTTATGAACATCCATTATTTTTTCCATGACACATGTATATGATATTTTATATCAAGGGTGTTATTTTCTAATGATATACTCCAATTATCTCACACTTATGTTCATGATTATGCTTTTGTATCTCCAATGATTACCCTTACAGATCATCTAAGATCACTCTTTTATGTTTCATTTTCCACAAGTTATAAAAATAGTTTATGGAAGGGTTATTAATGGGAATAATTTTTTGGAAACATTGAAAATAATTCACCAGACTAGATTCCCTTTTTTAAAATTCTAAAGGTACTAAACTAATACGGTCTTTAGTTATGTGTTAGTGTAATGTAGGAAATGCTCTTCCAAAATGATGTAATATTCATGTATGAAGACCATGGTCTATTATAACTTGAGAACATGACCATGAAAAATACCTAACCAAATACTCTCCAAAATCTATATCCATGACCTTGTGTTTTTTGAATTAATAAAATACTCATCCATAAATCCTTAAAGTCCATTTAAAGGATAATACTTGAATAATTGGTATATGTTATTACCTAGAGTTTTCAAATACCATTCTTCTTAAACCTCTTCTAAAAGTTCTATAACAATATTATCATGATGATAAATGTTTATTTACTATATTTATACATTTCTATATTAGTTTAATATCTATTTTATATGTCCTTCTTATCCATGGGAAAATTATAATATTGATCGTGTGTACGTATAAACACCCCCATGAAACTGATGCGATGTTATTTTCATTTTCACATTACAAAGTTATTAAAAGATATATATTTAATTAATATATATTATATTGATTATATAATTATTATTCTATAATCATGAATTATAATTATCTTTTCCTTCATTCTATATATCAAAAAGTGGAATATAACTCATGTGTTTGTATAAACTATTGTCTTTATGGGTGATGGAAGTTATTTTTTATAAAAACATTATATATCTTGTTAAAAATGTTTATATAATAAATATATATGATATTTTTTACATGATTATTATTTTTTAAATGAGAAAACAAATGCAATGGGGCAATGTCTTGAACCCCTATATCGAAACATGTGTGGAAAATGGATCAGTTTTCATATAAATGTTCATTTTAATGAATAATTATTAACAAAAGGATAATTTAAAATTATAAAGGAATGATATATAGTAACTTATGAATGAATATGGATATATAATAGAGTTATAAAAAATAAATATTAATTATATGGTATTTTTTACCATATATTAATAAATATGAGACTTGAGGTAAGGGTTATTTATATCAAATAATGTTTCTTTCAGAAATATTTCATGTTGTGTATCTATTTGTGTTTATATGGTGTATATAATGACCTTTTTATATATTATATCATTAATACACTACTATTAATGATATTAAATGTTAAATATTAAGTTATTTATTTCCATATGTTTTTATTTAAATCTTACTAATGGGGTAAGGGAATATGCAACAATGTCATTTAATTTCAGAATTGTCTATATGAAAATCACATTTAGTAAAATCATATAATAAATAGCCTTAAAAATACATATAATGTCTTTCTTGTTTTTTATTTATATAATTTAATTATATTATTACCATATTCCTCTCTTTGGTACACAAAATGAATGAGAAATTTGTTTAGGAAAACCTGGCCTTAATTCGTCATTTCTTGTCAGGAATCATTATCCTCGATGGAAATGTTCCTCAAAACATTTTCTTAATGATCTTATCTATACATTAATGATAATATATGTTTAATTTTTTACCTTTTAATTCAAAAAAATTTAAGTAATATTTTAAAAAATAATTCCTATGACTCAATTTTTAAATTTTACAAAAGTAAGTAAATAATGATTTCTTTTAACATATAATTAATGAATAAATTTTCATGTATTCATGAACATTATTTAGATTGAATATTACATTAAAATATTCCATTTTTATTTTCAAAAAAAATATTTTTCTCTATATTAGTGTAATTTTTAAATTTTAATGATACAAAAATAAAAGTGTTTGGACTCTATTTTCATTGGAATATTCAAATTCTCTTTAAAAAGTATTTTTATTATATGTACACATAATTTAATAATTCATATTCTCAAAAAGGAATATTATCTTAGGATTACATTGTAACATGATCATATTTTATAATATATTTTTCTTTAAATAAATTTCACGTGTTAGATAGCTTGCATTACATACAACCTTGAGTCAAAATGAACAATGATATAGCAACATTTTGTAAACTAACCATTTAATTTTATGTAATGAATATTAAAAATATAATTGTTTAAAATATTCAAAAAAATATTAATAATGAAAATTTCATTATTAACACATAATAAATTGGTATTCACTTTTTGTTGAAGGCATTTTATACTTCCAAAAAAATAATTTTTTCAAAAAAAAATTCTATCGACCTTTGTGCACGAATATTATAAAAACTTTATAAAATTTTAATACATTTTATTTAATTAAATCATTATAAATTTTGAAATAATCAGGTTAAAATTATCTTTGGGTTAATTTTTTGGAATCTTCTAAAATGATTTATTTTTCATTGAATTTTGAGAAACATCAATTATTGAAAAAATGATCATTTCTTTTATAGTAAAAGATCAATTTTTGTTTTAAATTTAATATTTATGTGTTATAAGACTAATTTGATAGTAAATTAAATAATTAATTACCTATGAATCATTAATAAACCTATTTTTTTTGTTTTAGTTTATTTTTGGTATTAAATGCTCATTTAGAAAAAAACAAATATGTTTTTATGCCTATTGTGTTTTATCAAATTAAATAAAATTAACATATAATTTTTAATTGTTTAAAAGAAAATTTTATATTATATATTCATTCATAAATTTTAAAATTAATTTTATGGCTCTTACGAGGAAAGGAGTGGATGTAAATTATGTTTTTTCTTAAAAGTGTATTTTCTAAATTGTGTTTTCGTTGGAGGTTTCCTACTAAATTAAAATTACATTTTACATCTTATAATAATTTATTATATTAATATTAATTACATATGTAATATAAATATAATTAATATAATTTATTGACCAAATTTTAATTTATGTTTATTGTAAATAATAAAAATATTAAAACAAATTATCCATGGTTATGATTCAAACATATTTACGAGGGTGTTAAACCAAGATATAAGGGTACTATTTCCACAAATTGTTTTATATTGTTTATGTTCTGAGGATATTTAAAAAAACTTTTACCTAAAATTCTAGTAAATTTCAATTTTTATCTATAACTTGATGAAGGTGACCTTAAATAATTGAAAACATATAATAAACTACACGTGTGCCACTCCACTCTCTTATAAAAGAGACCTACCCTATACGATTATTCACACCATTTAAGCCTTATATATCATCCCAGACCTTCCATAAAACCCTGAAATATTCTTAACCTTAAACTTATTGTTTCTTTTCCTCTTCTAAGTCAATATTTCAATGATTCTGGTGTAAGTCTAATGTGATTTCTCAAATAAGAGGTATAAATCTTAACCAATATCACTTAATTTTATTTAATTATACACCTTCTATAAAATTATTGTATCCATAAAAAAATAATTATTAAACTATAATAATATATACATAGATTTTATTTTGATTATGGAACTAATATTTACCACCTCTTCTCAATTAAATCAAAAATAAAAGTATAATCAGTGCCTTTGTAAGGACTATAGCCCCCACATAATGATATGATTAATTTTGCATCATCATATTTCATGGTTGATTATAATTATGTTTTTATTTTTTATATTTTATATTTATAAAATATTTATTATTCTATAATTACCTGATATTATCTACCTTATATAATCTTATCCATTGGTAAATGAAAACACAACTTCTGTATACGGTTGGACTTCCACTTATATAAAGAAACATGTTTTTTATAATTTATGATTTACATAGATGGTAATAATTATTCTTTTGATGAAATTATATGAAATTATATGACATATAAATGATTATATAAATTTTAATTATAATTTTCCTTTCTTTTATTCCATCAATTGAAAACTGGAAACAACACTCCTGTGTATATATGAATTACCGTCCCTACGACGTGATGTAGTTTATTTTTCGTCCCCAATTAATATGAATGATTATTAATATTTATGTAATGAATATATATGATATATATATATATATGATTATTAACATTATGGAGACTAGTAATCCATTATATATGTGAAAATACCATAACTATTTCCCTGAATCATATAGGAAAAATGATGTAGTTATCAACTGAAATGGTTACTTTAATAGAGAATTATTAATAAAATTTTGTTAAAATTTTAAAAGTGTATAATATATGATATTATAAGTTTTAAAATGGTTTTTAGATATTATTATAATAAATCTAAATTTACTATAGAGTATGTTAGAGAAATTTTGTATCAAATCACACATAAGGTAATGGTTTTGTCTCAATCTATATTTATTGAGAAATATTTAATTGTAATGATGAAATTTCATTTTTTTTATTATTTATGTACTCCAAATGAACTAATTATTTATTAATACATGATTAAATTAAAGGTATTAATAGTACCTTATTATTTTTCATCTTTCAATTACATTCGCTTCAAAATTTAAGAATGTCATAAGGGTGCTTCATCTCAATTCTCTTCCAGTGAGACATATTTCATGATATGAACCAATGTACATTTATGAACTATATATAAAAATAACATGAAATGTTATATCATATATAATTACTAATATAAGGTATTTAATGTTATAATTCAATTTATTTCATCAATTTCAATTTGTATTAAATGTAACTATTGTTTTAAGGGTTTACCATCTCAAATTATCTTCTTAAAGAAAATATGTTATGATTATACACTTAAATTATTTTATGGGGTGTATTTAATTTAGTTTTTATGTTTTATATCATTAATATTAAAATTTTCATGGATTAAAATTATTCATTGGATGTTAATCCTTTCATTGAAATTATGAGTCAAAATTTGTGGAAGTAGTAAGGAGTGTATGTTATAATCTAATTTTGCGGGGATTATTTATACATTAATTTTAGATGATGAAATTATGAGGTCTATATATCAAGAATATTATTTATTTTCTAATAATATGTTTATTTCTTATGATTACATGTTTTCCTTTCCGTTTCATCTAAATATGTTCTCATGATATAATTTTTTAATGAAAACATACACAATTTTCTTCTTTGGTCAGCAATCATTCTTTCTATGCTTGGAATTTATTTAAAATGTTTTCAAGAATGTTTTTGTATAGTTAATTGATTTATTAAAGTCATAGTACCTATTATTTAATTTAAATAAATATTTTTAATGTAATATACAACTATTTTGAGTTAGGTACCCTTGTTTTTTTACCAAAAAATGAGAACTGAATTTTTTATATATAGACCATATAAATTTATGATCCATTTATCATGTATTTATTTTCATTTTAGGAATCCTTACAAAAATTACATTTTTATTTTCAATAAAATAATTGATAATATTTTGGAATATTTTAGTTTAAAAATAAGTGATTTCAAAATAAATAGTTTTCTTCTTTAAAACATGTCTTAGTGATCTTTTAAAGTTATTTTCATCAATAAAAACATCCTTTGATGATTATTAATATTTAAGGGGTATATAATCCACTTTTATCATTTTTATTGTTTCTCTGAATTTTTTAGTATTATGATGGTGAGATATTGATGAAACACATTTTCTTTTCCATGGGTTAAGCATTATTGTAATGATAAATGTTTTCACGATCTTGTGAAAAAAATATAAATTTATTATTATTATGTGACATGTTTGTTTGTTTTAAACTAGGGGCTGGTATTTACGTTATAATCCTTGGTTGTATGATTTATTTATAAACCAATGATGGGTTTCTCAATTATAACCCTCAAATACAATGGGTAATGATGATAGAGTTTAAAAAATCCTAAAATATGATGAAGTTACGAAACTAAAAATAGATAATAGAATTAAATAAATGGAATTTACTCTTAAGATAATATTGGAAATGATAGTGTATGAATTTAAATTATAGGAATTTTTAGACTAGGATAGTCTTGTGATAGAAAAATGACTGAGGTAGTGATTTTCTATGATTATTTGAATTAAAATTACTTGTACCTTGTGATTATGTGATGTTTTTATGGTTTATGATGGATTTTAGATGTCTTGTCACTCTTTTTAATTATTTATTTTTATTTAGAAAACCTTATTCCATGATTTTTGATTAAATATATTTCTGTGATTGGGTATGACTACTCTAATTTTTTATCATTTTCGCAACCCCTTATACATATCTTTTGTTATCTTATGATCATTGATTAATATATCATATGTTTTACCTTTCTGAGTATATGAGATCACCATTTCTTATTCTTCTATTATTGGGGATATAAAGGACATTTCTATGTATTTTATATCTAAGAAGGTTTCTATTTTTGAAGAATATAGTGGGATATTATATAGATAAATTAAGTTCCAATTACATATGTACCTCAGTTTGAAAAGAAAAGAAATCCTTACATTTATTTCATTGATCATATTTGTCAAAAATGTAAATTTTATTAATAAGATTTAGTATTTTAGTATATAATGTATGGGGCCTCTATAATTTGTATAAGGTAAAGAATTGGTCATTTTTTGAAACTAGTATGAAAAATATTATTGATAAATCTTATGATAAGACTCGGTATAAGATAACTAACTATGTCATAAAAAATAAAGGGGTATTTATGTTCATTGAACATAAATCCCTATCCAAATTCAAGAAGGTGATGTGGCTATGGAACATTTTCACAAAAAGGTAAAAACTCTTAATGGTGCATATTAAGTATTAACATATTTTTAATAGATGTATAATTAGTTGTCCTTATACTGTACACTTTTATAGACACTCCCAAGGGTTATTTTTGGGTTATATAATATTTTCTTTAAGATCCATTATGAATGATTTGGGTAGAAAATAAACATGGATGTCCTAGGTTGAACCTATGTTTTCATAGAATAAACTATTGGTTTAAATATTTAAGCATCCTATAAATTATTTTAATGAATATATGATATCCCCCATTAATTAAAATTATTTTAACTATTATTTTTTTTATTAAATTATTATAACTAGAAGGAATAGTGTCCACATTGAAATTGATTGATAGTGAAATAATTTTTCACCTAAACAACCAAATGATTTGGGATATATAATGAAAACAATATGATTATTCCTACATATATATCCTAATATATGACTAAAACAAAAAAACATTGTGTGTCTCTTAACACACCTTATGGGGATTATGATGTTGCACTTCCACAATGATTTTAACAATGACAGATTCAATACTAAAGGAGTCCTACTCATGAAACATATTATTCATATCACCCCAGGTGATATGAATGAGTTATAAACTAGATAAATTGAATATGATCATATTTTTTGGGGAAATATATATCATTAACAACTAGTTAATATGATCAACAATAAATTCTATATGAGGTGCATGGATCTCAGTGATGTCAAAAACTACAATCTAGAGTGCTGAGGTTATTGATATCTTATTCAGATCCACCCCATACTGGTGAAAAGAAAACAAATCTTGATCATAGGGAGATACCTATATATTCATTATAATAATAAATAGGTATATTTAGCAAATAGAACCATTAAAATATAATAAATATTGATAGAAGAATCCATTTTTTTCAATGACCCAATCCAACTATGAGTAAAGCATTAGAAAATTATAATTATCAAAAAGTAGTATTTTTTAACTAAATGGAACTATTAAATTAAAACTATAGTTTCTCCAATTTAGATAATTATTTTGAAAAAATAAATATTTTTTTCGAAATCATACCATCAAAATTATCCAATAGTGATCTTTTCATAATTTTCTGAGATAGTCAAATTTTGGTAAAAATTAAATACAGTATAAATTTATGGTGTGTGTTGTGATATCCATACAATCAAATGGTTATGTAATATATTCTATTAAATGTTTAAAATACCAAATATATAATTTCCCGTTAATATAATTTTGTTTTGAGGATATATTTTTTAATTTTATAAACCATTTATAAATCCCCCAAAACCTATGTTATATTTTAATGTTTTAAAATCAATTATTTGTAAACATGAGTCACATGAACATCACCAAGGATATTATTATAATGTTCTTCATTCATGGAAATTTAAAATAAATAAAACCACTCCTCTTTTTCATAAACCATTTTAAAAAATATTTGGAAGGATTTTGGATTTTATTAATTTGTTGTATAGTGTGAAAACCCATGTTTTGGAAATAATAAAGGCCTCCTATATCTTTTCTAGTATAAAACGAACCCTGATCCCATTCATCTTGAATAAAAACCTTCATATCATGAGTAGAATATAAAAAATCATTTACATTCCCCTCATAAGGTTCCCCAGTCTCTCATTAATTTCATCCCATTATTTTCAAAACACCCTCTCAATGCTATCGATCCACTTTTAATCCAATTTAATCAAGAACCTTCTTTATATATTGAATTTTTTCTTCTAATTTATATTGATGGGATAATAATTTCAAATTCCTTCTTACTTACTATATTATTTCCAAATTAATAGATACACCTTTATATCTCATTAATCCATCCCATGATTCATTATGTACCCCATTAAGCTATAGAAATTATTCTATGATATTTGCATTGAAAACATTTATTGAATAACCCTTTTTGTCTTATAGACTTTTATTATGAATTTATTATGTTCAATTTTGTTCTTACATATCCATATTACTGAAAATATTATTTTCATGTGATATAATATCCCTTTTAATCTCATTGATCCCTCCTTTGATTCATTATGTACCCTCGTTATGCTGCCAAAATTATCATGGGATTTTTCATTGAAAAAAAATTTTATTGTGAATACTGTCACCATTTACACTCAATGGTATTCCCCTATAAATTTCAATATTTACTTTATTTTTTAATACCATGAACTAATTCCTTAATACTTAATATTTGGAATAATTGTAATGAAATATGACCATTTATCGAATAATCTAGTTGGTAAATTTATGCTTGTAAATGATATGAATGATATGGGGTATTCTAAAATTATATAGTGCTACAATGCATTGGGTAATGTTTTATTTTCAAGATGCATCATGTATGATATTATAGAGTAAACCTAATCCATTATTCATCTATTTTCGTTATTTTTTATGTCCTTGTAGTATGCTGATTATTTCAGGTTTAATGTTGTTTCAACATTTCCCATGTTGCATTTATTATTTCATGTTTTATTATGAGTTGTAGTTCAAGACTATAACCCTCACCACTTTTATGTTACAATGAAATTCATATTGAAAAATAGGTAATAGTTTCCTCATTTTATATGTTTTTATTCCATTATGGGGGTTTATATCTCACACCCCTCTTATTTATGTCCCCAGGTAACCCGAAAATATTTTAAAAAAAATTTAACTTTCAAAATAATATTATGGATGCTTTCAAAAAAATATACAAATTTAATTTAGTTGTGATATATACCTAATATCCTAAATAAAAAATTCCTTTTGATCTTTAATGTTTCCATAAGTGTGATTATTTACAATAAATCATGAAATAATTTATTTTAAATACAAGGGTTTTCATAATTGATATCAAAGAAAAGTTCATTTATTTTTGGATTAAGATTATTAAAAATTGTATAAATACATTGTGTTAATACTAAAAATAGGAGAAAATGCCAAAATTTTGGTAAATTATAATGTAATAGTTTTCCATAAAAATACATCTCAGTACAGATACTATAAGTGGATGTCTATTTAGAATATATTCAGCTAGGGCTAATAACCCAAAAACTACGAGTTGATCTGGACTCTATTTGGAACTGGGGCACAAAAATAGGTTTTTATGCACATATGGTTTGAAACTCGTAGGGGGCATGCTTTGATAAATTCAAACGCTCATCAAAAACCATTATTAAGTGATAAAAAATAAAAATATGATTTTATATTAGGAAATAAATGATTAATAACATAGATTAAAACCTAGAAATTCATATGTTATAAAATATATTTCATTTATCAGTTATCCATTTAATGGTCATGGTTTTTTAGTTATGTGTTTAACATTTTTAAAAGTCTCATAGTAATTTTTGGTTTGGATTATGTAAATGATTATAACCAGAATAAAATATTGAAAGGTAGGATTATCATATTTGGTTCTACACATTCTTTCAAATCTCATAAGATTAGTAGAATTATTAAACCCCCCCCCCAATTTTTGAAAATAAAAAATGGAGAAATTATATCATCCTATGTGAATAAGTCTTCCCCTAAAAAATATGGGGGGAATCTTCCCAAAAACACTATATGATACTCCCTTTATAAGAATATGATGCAATTGTTTATATTGATTTCCTTTCCTTATGAAAATCCAACAAAAAATACAGAGATAAGGAAATCACCCACTATATCATGAATGACTCTTTTATTCTATACAAGTGAGTGGAGGGGGAAGAATATTATGTGGTTCCAGTATATAAAGAATGTAAATTATTGACTTTTTATCAATAATATGTAGCTCAAATGATTGATATTAATGAATAGATAATCGCTTAATACTTTCTCATTATGTGGGAAAAAAATAACATGTTTCATGAATACATTCTTAAAATTACTCCTAGCTAGGAGGTTTAAATTTCCATCGATCATATACCTAGTTCTATTCCAAAAAATAAAAAATTATATAGTATTTTCAATTTTAACTCAAGGATATGAAAAAACAGCTATGAGAGAATCTCAATAAAGTGTTTATACACCCATATTCTTCATTGTGGGGATCGATTGTCCTCTTCACCCATAAAAAGGATGGGTTAATTCACCCCTTCATTGATTATCATGAGATCAAACATGTCATGATAACAAACAAGTATCCTCTTCCTTGGATTTATGAATTACTGAATCATCTATGTGGAGATCAATATATATATATAAGACAGATCTTTAGTTGGGATTTTATGTAGTGAACGTGAAGATGTACAATATAACCAATACTTATTTTCACACAAGTTAAAATAACTAATTTTTCGCAGTGATTCTATTTGGACTCACTAATAATCCTATAATAGTCATGCATTTGGTTAATATTTTCTTTATGTGTTACTTTAAAACATTTTTTTTCCTTTATTGATGATATTCTTATAAAATCTAAATGAAAGGAGGAACATAAAGAGAATTTTAAAACTATATTATGGACCATATAAAAAAAATAAGTATAAAAAATAAATTAAATTCGAGTTATGGTTGGACGATGCAAAATTCAAGGGGAGTTTCATCACTATAAAGGGGATATTTATAGATCCTTAAAAAACAGAGATTATTAAAGGGTGGCCTAAACCAACCTCTATGATATAAATCCATAGTTTTGTAGAATTATCTCGGTATTATCACTAATTTGTGAGGAAATTTCATTATTTTAATTCCAACTAACCAATATAACTCTGAATGGAGTATTTTTTTTAGACTGATGAATGTTATGATTGTTTGGAAGAATCAAAGAAGATGGAAATCATTACACCTATGCTCATATTACCCACCTTTGAGGATGAATTTGTGATCAATAGTGATGCATCAAAAAAGGGATTGGACAGTGTACTCATACAAAATGGAAAAGGGATAGTCTATTCTTCTATCCCACTATATTTCCATGAGAAGAACGACCCAACTCATGATATAGAATTAGATAAAGTGTTCTTAACATTAAATATTTTGTGAAATTATCTTTATGAGGAGTTGTGTGATATATATATGGACCATAAAATTATAAAGTATATATTTAGAGAAAAATAGCTTAATATGAGCCAATGGTGTCTATAAGAGTTAATCAAGGATATATAATGATTTTTCAATCCAATAATATGTTGGGAAAGAAAACAATTTAGCCGCGAATTTGAGTATGAAGGATCCCAAAACTAGATCCATGATAAGTATTTCAAGGGATCCAATATTACGGGACTCAAAATGGATGGATATGGTGATAAAAAGGGATTTTAATACTACCCTTCTCAAATAATTTCGCATCCATTAAATCTTGAGAGAAACAAGGAGTCTTAAAAAGATGATGAGCCACTATAGAAGAAGTTAGAAATTATTGTGGAGTTAAACATTACTAAATGTGGGGTAATATGGTTTCGAACCTAAATACGTGTCCCATCAAATATAGAACTAAAAGGGATACTTATGGATGACATTGATATATCATACATATCTATTCATTTTGGAATCACTTTGTTGTATAGAGATTTTAATAAAAAAAATTGGGTTGGACACCTGTAAGAGATATATTAGGAAGTTTGTATCTCGATTCTTGGTATTCCAAATATTTAAAGAGGAGTGATAGAACTCTAAGGGTACAACGAAACCATTTCACATACCTATATGAAAATGGGATAACATAACCATGGATTTCATCAATAGAATCCCCTGGACACCTAAAGGTTGTAACACCATCTATATGGTTGTACATCACCTTATATTGTCATAATATTTAATTGATATTAATACATATTTATATCTGGATCAAATCACCTTGATATACATAAGAGAAATTGTAAGACTACATTGAGTGACAATACCTATTGTATCAGATCAATATCTAAAGATAAACTTGATGTTTTTGAGAATACATCGATAGTAATTTAATAATTAACTAATCTTTAACACAACATATCACCCTCATACAGATGGATAGTCTAAAATGACCACTAAAAATATGGAGGATATATTGAGATCATGTTCAATGGATTTCCAAGGATGTTGGCATCAACACCTTCTCATAGTGGAGTTCTTATATAACAATATTTTCCATTATTAAATTAAAATGGCTCATTATGAGGCCCTGTATTGGATGTGGTGTCACACTCTGACATACTAGTATGAAGTTGGAGGGAGGAAGCATAAGGGGTCTTATTTTTTCAAAGAGATTATGGAAAATGTCCAGACCATTCAATATCGTATGAAATCCACAAAATGTAGATATAAAATCTAGAAGAAAATCATCTATGATACCTAGAGTTTGTGGTCAAAGATAATGTGGTCCTTCTTATCTCCCCATATTATAATGTCATGAGCTTTTGGAAAAAGTGTAATTTTAGTCCTAGATAAATTGTATCCTTTGATATCCTTGATCGCATCGGAGTAGTGGCCTACTCAATATAACACCCATCTAATCCACCTCAAGTACATGATGTTCTCCATTTATCCCTATTGATAAAGAAAATAACATACCCCTCACATGTTCTCAATCTAGTGGTGGTAATATTTGAGAATGGTTTCATATGTGGAGAATCCAGTAAATATATTTTATCCTAGAGACAAGGTTCTACTAAATAAGACAACTCACCTAGTCAAAGTGTTATGGAGGAACCAAAAGTTTGAGCAAGCGACATTGGTAACAAAAGAGGTGGAAAAATTCAAGTACCCACATCTATTTTAGTGTTTGAAATGAAAATTTTGAGGTCAACAACTTTTTAATGAGGGAACAATTTAATTACTCAAACTATTATAAAGGAGATTCTCATTGTGAATGAAATAAATGAACTATTATGAAATATGTATATATAAATCAAATTCACTAATTATGTAATGTTAAAGAATTATAACATATAACCTATCAGATTAAAAATACTCTTATGCATGATTTTCTTAATAATATATTCATTGAATAATGACAATATGATTAGTATATATTTAGGGTTTCAATAAAGTCTCATTGATATAGAAAAAAGAAGAGATGGATTCAAATAGTAAGATCATATCTTATGAATCCCATTTATCATAACTTCAAATTGAGATAAAATATTTGGAATTTTGCCTTGACCAATCCCAAGACAAGATTATTGAACTAAATCATGGGAGGCACAATTTATGGAAAATGTTCAAGACCATCGAGATAATACACAAAAAATGTACATTGAACTAGCCCATGAAAATCTCATCATTGCCCACCTTACCCATAGGATAATTTCTAGAGTAATAAATGTATATTTATATCAACCATAAAATTAATAATATTTATATTTCCAATTCAATATAAAATAAGTATACTTATACCTTATTTTTTACTTTATCAAATCACTAGTAATGAGTTTGATAAAAAATAGATTTTAATATGAAATACAAAAATTATATTTTTTGGGAAATAAGAAATTTCAATTCAAAAATTCCTTTTGATAAATTCATGTTTTTTTTAAATAAATTATTTTTTAATAAAATTTAATTATTAGTTATTATGTATTATATATAAATTATAATATTATTTTATGAACTGAAAAAAGTAATTTTTATAAGGGTCCTAAATATTTTACTATCAAAAAATAATTATTTTTTAATGAATTGTGATTTTAATTTAAAAGACTATATTATCAAATTTATAGAATGATTTTGAAACAATAAATATTATTTTTTAATGAGAACATTTAAATCATCCAAAGTATATTTTATATAATTTTTTGAGGCAGTATAATTTTTAGTTAAAAATTACATAGGGTATAAGGATACTATATTTATTATGACATCATAATGAACCTAAAGTTATGTAATATTTTCCATAAAAGGTAAACAGGGCCAAATATCTATTTCCCATTTTACAAAATAAAATTCTTTTGTAATTTGACTAATTTTTTATACTCTTTAAGAAACCTCTAAAATATATTTTATATTTTTAGGATTTATAATTATTTCTTTGTAAAAAATACTAACTTAAAAACCACCAAGAATGTTTTTAAGGTCCCCAGTTCATGGAATTATAAAATAATTCAACCCCACAACTCGGGAATAAATAATGTGTTTATTTTAGTTTTTATTACTTTATTTTATAGATTCCAAAAGCTATGATAGGAAAATAATAAACAAAACCCCTCCTTTTTCATATACAAACTTAGCCATGATCCAATTCATATTCACTCAAAACCATGCATGAACATAGTCTCCACTTACCATAATGGATCCCCCAATTATCCTCCATTCTCTCAAGAGTCTACTTCCATTATTTTTGAAACATCCTCTCAAGGTAAGGGATCCTATGTATCTCTTCTTTATTCAAGAACCTTATATATGTAATGAGTTTTTTATTCCCATTCTTATTGATGAGATATAGATTTATTCATACCTGTTACAAACTTTATTATTACCAAGTGATTTGAGACCCCTTTCAATTTCATTAATCCCTCCCATGCTTCATTATGTACCCTTGTTATATTATTGAACATATCATGCAATTTTTCTGTTCTAAAATTTTATTGAATAACCATTTTTATCTTTTGACATTTAATTAAAAAAATTTCACATTGTATTATGTTCTAAAATATAATTATTAATTCACTTATGATACCCATGTGATGAGATACATCTTTAAATCTCATAAATACCTCTCATGGTTTATTATGTCCCATGTTATACTTTTGAAATTATGTAGCGACTTTTTCCATGAAAACCCATTGTATTATGAATACCATCACTATTTACATTAATGGGTATTTACTATGATGTACCTATCCTAATTTGTTTAGGTCAACCCATTTATTTATTACTCACTCCTTAATAATTGCATTTAATGTGGTTAAATATGATCCTAGGTTGAATGGTCTATATGGAATTCTTATGAATGTATATGATATGAATTTCACAAGTGATCCATAAATTATGCAGTGATCTAATGGATTCAGTGATATTTTTATCTCATGAGATATCATATATGTGATTTGGGAGTTAAACTATTGCATTATGGGATGTTTTCCACCATGTTATTATGTCTTTTAATTTATCCTCAACCAATGTTTATGATTTCATGTTCAATGTTGTTTCCACATTTCTCATATTTCCTTTATGTTATCTTGTAATATTATTCATACTTATTTAATAATATGATTGTATGTCCTTTTATGATCCATTGAATTAGCAATTGACTAACATATAATACTTTCATAAAGTTAATCTTTTCTTATTCACTTAGAGGTAGTTTTAGATCACCATGTTATTATTTTTTCCCCATTTTATCTTGTGTAGTTTTTAAAGATATTAAATTTTAAAAGAATTCTAATAAAGTTTTCAATATCTTTTTTGTATCCAGGTATCATGTTAATGTTCTATGTACCTAGTCTCTTAAAGACAATAGGATTCTTAATATCATAGAATGTAAAAAAAATTCATCTATGTAAAAAACATTAAATAATTTATTTTAAAGTATGTTTTATTATATTATGGAAATGAGTTGGAGATAATAAGTTTTATTTGGGATAAAGTAATTATTGATATTGATAAAGAGAATTGGATAGTATTTTTGAGCTTTTAATTTATTATTGATTTAATGAAAAATTCATTTATGTTATCACAGATGAATTTCATTCTATTTTTTGGAGTTAAATAATATAGTCATTAGTATTAATATTTATTTGACGAATAATTACAAAGATAATTTATTTGGAGTCATATATGTTTTCCTTGTGGTTTTATGGTTATTCTAGTTATAATACAATTTTAGGATAATATATGATTACCTTATTCAAATGTTTGGTATGTGAAATTAGGATCTAATTTTCGTTTTTTGGGGATAAATGTTAATATTATTATGAAAAATTTTTGACATTTTCTCTAATTTATTTCATTCCATATTTTTTCAGACATATTTTTGAGGAGTTTTAAGAAAAAACATTTATCGAATGGTTTATGAAGAATTTTGGATGTTGATGTTGAGGTTTTAGAGATAAATATATTATTTCATCGTATAAATATTTATCCATATTGAATATATTTAACTAACCATTTTTAATTTATAAATATATACAAATAATTAATGATTTTTCATTATTTTTTGGATCTTATGATCCCTTAAAATGTAATTTTATTCATTCGGGAAAGAAACATTTATGTTGTTAATTAATCATCAGAATATGTATAATAGTATGTAGAAGATAATTAAAACAGAAAACTAAATGATGGAATTACATATATGGATTTTGATAAATAAAGATATTATATTTTATCATATTCCATGGTATACAATTCCTCAAATATAAGAAAAATGTTCTTGAAAATGATATTATTTTCATTTTTAATATTATTTATGAAAGAATAATTTTCATTTTAACCCCTCAATGATTAGTGTGTTTTCCCTCATTAACATTATCATTAACATGTTATCTATCACTTTAATTTTTTCATTGTAGATTTTCAATCACCTATATGTCTATATTTTCACATCCTTCTAACATTCTCCTTAATCGGGAACATGATTTTGTGTAATTTAATTAGACAATTTTTCCATCTTCCATTTTTCAATGGAAGTTTTATTATTCCATTAAACAATGTGAGTTTTTAATAAATAAATTCTTTAATATAGAAACTTTTAATACAAGGATAAAATTTTAATTCAACATTATTTAGGGATTGAAATCTAAATTAAAATTAAATTCTACCACCTATAGAAATTAAATATGGTAAAATAGATTTTATATTTTTAATAAAAAAATTAATGTAATGTAGTTGGGCCATCTTAAATTCCCACGGTCATGTATTCTTTTTCTCATTAAATATTTATTAACAATATTTCATGGTTATTTCCATGAAATTATATTGAATAATATTTTTGGATTTTTTTAGATTTTAAATAAGTGATTTGAAAATAAAAAAATTATTTTCCACAAGAATTGATTTAGTGATCATTTAATGGTATTTTAATATCTAAAATCATCCGTCTATGTTTCTATGAATTTTTGGGGATATTATTCATGTTATCATATTTATCCTTTCTCTATATGGTTTATGATTATGATGGTGTAATATTGACTAAATCCATTTAATTTTCAATGGGATGAGATTTGATTTAATGACAAATTTATTTTATTATCTTGTGGGATAAATATAAATGGATTATCTTTATTTGATGGTGGTTCCATTATATACCCCGGACAAATGGTTACAATATAAACCAATGATGGGTGGTTAGTTATAAAAAAGGATGGATGGTTTTTTTTATATCTATCTAATTCATTGGGTAAATATTATGGAGTTGAGATAAACCTAATAGAAAATGGTTTTAATTGTACCAACCATGGTTTGAGGTATGTATCCTTTTTTATGCCTTTTTATGTGTATAATGTGACTAGGATGAGTTGGGAAGAGTTTATGAGGGTTTGGAATGGTTGTGAATATGTATGGAGGCTTTTTTAAGGGAGCACGGTCTGAGAACAGTTAGGGGAAACCACGCGGGTTCTCTAGGAAACCGTGTAGGGGAAGACAATAGCCTTCTCATAGCCCATGCACAGTTTTCCAAACTCTGCAAGGCAACATTGGGGAACCCCTCTTTCAAGGTAGTGTCTTGCGCACAGGTAGCCCACGGTTTTCCAAACCGTGTGGACTAACCGTGCAGCCACATAAAGGAAGAGTTCTTAAATTTGGGATCCCTCAGGCTTGACCTATTTTCAGTCCAATTCCTCTCCCACTTGATCCTCACTTGAGATTTTGGGTTCTCAGAGGATAAAGGTGATATCCCACTCATTTTGGAATCAAATCGAAGAGGTTTCTTTGTATATTGAAGGCAGTTCTTCTTGAGTAAGTCAACTCTTGTGGTTATTTGTGGTTTCCTCTATATTTAAATCTCCCTCTCTGTTGGTTTTATAGATCTAAATATGTCGATTGTAGATCTAGGGTTGGGGTTTCCTTGGGTGTTGATTTTAAGGCTTTTGGGTGTTATGGATGTGGATCTAGAGCTGTTTCAGTGGTGCGTTCACCGGATTTGAGTTGTGATTTATTGTGGGTCGATTTCACCAGAACTCTAAAGGTAGGTGGCTTCTATCTCGACTCCACTTGGTTAAAACTAATGGTTTTGGTTACAATTAATTTTTTGGACTTTAAATAAATTTGGATTTTGATGTTTGAAATTAGTTTGAAATCCCTTTGGAAATGTTTTGTGGATTTTGGGTGAATGCGGTTTTATAGTTGAATGTTCTTGTTTTTAAATATTAAAATGTATATTTTAAAAAAAATATTAGAATGGGTCAAGGAAATGGTTCATGAAAATGGTTTTACATAAAGTGATTGTTTTATTGAATCTGGGTTTTGGCATGGAAGATGGTTTAAGTGTGGTTTCAATAAAGGGTTGATTTATTGAAGTGGTCTGACATGTTATGGAAATGGTGGATTGCTTGTTTTTGTGGCCTTGGTGGTTCAAATGATTGGTTATGGATTGTTTGAGATTCTCTATGGAAGTGGGTGTGAAATTCCACTATAATAAAGGTACATTTAGTGGATGGAAGGGTCACGATCAAATGATAAGTGGGAGGGAAGTACCACTCATAGGAATGGGTGAATGGGTTGGACAGAATCTCCACCATTTTGGTTTCCTTTTTGTCCATTGCTTTGTAAGATGGAAATTTTTGGGCTAATGTGTAAATTAGAAAATGGATTGTATCATGTTTGTTTGGAATTCCCTTGGTTGATCGGTTTGGGTGAGGTGTATTGGTATGGGTGTGTTTGGATTATGGTAATGGTTTCACTTGTGATTATTTTATATAAACTAATTCATAAAAATTTGCTAACAGTTTTATCCTATTGGAGGGTGTAGGGAAGTCATTTGGGGAATAACTATTGAGTATTATTACTCACCCCCGGCTTTGGAACATGTGTGCCTTTATAGATGTCATATTCTGAGACACATGTAAATGTAAATCATCTCATTGCCAGTGGTTCATGGTGATGCTTGGGAGATGTGGTGGTGATTTGAGCATGGAGATTGGTGTGGAGCTATGGATTGTGTCTTGGTTAATTTGGGGTATCTTGTTTTTTCTTCTGCATCATACTCTGATATTGGGTTTAGTGTTATTGGTTTTTTAGTTGTAGTTTGGAATAGTGTGTTTACTTTTTCTGATATATGAAATTGTTGTATTATTGACAAGTGCCATGTAGTTTGTTGATAGTGTATTGTTTGGTTGGTTGCTTTTGTCTCAAGGGAAAATAGTTCTCCTATTTATTCTCAAATCCCTCGGCCTATATTTCCATCCTTTGGCACCTTGGTGACATCACTTAAGGCCATGTATCATTCCCAATCCCTCTCAAGCTAATGGGATGGGGTGGGATGTTACTTGTGGTTTTAGTTTTTTTTTTGTATTGATTCAAATGGAACAAGTTAGGCATCATAGAGACCAACCAGAGGGGGATTCCGAAAATATGGTTTCACCTAAGCACCCGGTCAACCAGTAGCTAGTGCAGAGTATAGTGAAAGAATTCTAAGTAGTAAAAAGTGTGAGTAAAGAGTATGAATAAGAGAATTTGGATCGTGTGGTTTAGTTTCAAAAGGATAATCCACCCCTATTTGGGGGTGATTCATAGACAGAGAGGGTAAAAGAATGGTTGAAACAAAATTTTTGAATTCTTGGGAACATTGGCAGAGTTGAAAGTGATGTTAGCCACATATATATTGGAAGATCATTCCCATCACTTGTGTGAGTTGGTGATCCAAGCTGGAATGGACCATTGTATGACATGGGATGAATTTGAGGAATTGTTTAATAAAAAATTCTACCCTCATACGTTTAGAATTCATCATGAAACAGATTTCTTCTTTTTGAAATAGGAGAACCTTTCGGTAACAGAATATGCAGCAAGGTTTATGAACTTAGTGTGGTTTGAACTAGAGGTGGTGTGTAGTACATCGTTGAATGATCATGTCTTCAAATCTAGTTTGTGGCAGTACATTTGGTCCAAGATAGTACTACTACGTATAGATGATTATATAGAGATGGTGAATAGAGCCTCGGTGGCGAAAAGGGATCTCTTGGGGGCTAAGAGTGGAGGAAGTGTATTAGTACCTGTGGGGAATAGTGGGATCTTGAATGCTGGGTTCAAGCGGAAGAGGGGAACTTATTTCTGGGTTGGGAGTATGACTTGGAATCCAACTATAGGATTCATGAATATTACTCTAAAGCCTCAGAGTAAGTTGGGATGTTTTCAGTCTGGTTCTATGAGCCACATCAAGTGGGATTGTATGACACAACCATAATCATGTCATAATTGTAAGAATATGGGGAATCTGTAGTGTTATTGTCAGAATTCCCCATGGTTGGGTGTCTGTGACACTCCACAGGGGTCGTAGGGTTCTTATGCCTTGACGGGACATGGGTAGCAGTATACCCCTCAGCAGTAGAGTAATGTGGGTCATGGTGATTTCTAAAATACAACGACGCCTCAAAATGAATATAAAGAGCAGATATTTGCAAGAAAATAGTTGTTTGAAGCTGAGAAGGTAATATTGGATGATCATTCAGGTCCATCCACGATGCGAGGTACGGTTCTTTTAAATTCGATGTTGATGTAATCATTGTTTGATATTGATGCTTCTCATTCTTTTATTTCTTCCCACATCATCGATTTTTTGGGTTTACATGTGGAAATTATTCCTTCTATTTTAAAACTACAAACTCCTCTGGGTCAAAGAGAGTGTCGAGCCTTCATATGTTGAGGTTGTTGTTTAGTTTTGGAGGGAATTGAATTGTCGTGGTACTTATCAGGGCTTGATATGGATGTGTGTGATATAATACTAGGAATGGATTGGATGACAATGTTTAAGTCCCACATTGACTTTTATGTATGAACATTTAGTTTTGTGAAAAAGGATAGTGTGAGACATTTTATTAGAGGGGAGAAGGATGAGAAGCTAGGTGCAACAGGCTTGTTGGCACCAGTGGGTGGCATGATATCATACCGGTTAGTGGATTTGTCATTGGTAGTAGTGGATGGTATTGAGAAGAGTGTTCTTCCAGTTCTCTTGGATCATTTTATGGATGTATTTCTTGAGTAATTCTCGTGGTTTCCACTCATTAGAGAAGTGGAGTTTACAATTGATCTTTTTCTGGGGACCAGTCCTATCTCAATTCCATCTTATTGAATGGCACCAGCAGAATTGTAGTAATTAAAGGTGTTATTGGAAGAGTTATAAAACAAAGTGTTCCTCTGGCCTAACATGTCTCCGTGGGTAGCACCCATTTTTTTGTTTAAAAGCTTGATTGAACCTTTTGGTTCTCTATTGGTTATCGTAGAGTTAATCAGGTTACGATAAAGAACTAATATCCACTTCAACGCATTGATGATTTGTTTGACCAGTTGAGGGGAGATTAGTGGTTCTCCAAGATCAACATATTATAAGGGTATCACAAGTTGCAGGTATGAAATGAGGATGTTCCACAAACAACTTTGATATGTAGATATGGCCATTACAAGTATGTGGTTTTTCCCTTTGGTATAATGAATTCCCTAAGCTGTTCATGGAATTGATGAATCAGATATTTCAAAGATATATGGATTCTTTTTTTGGGGTATTTGTTGATGATATACTGGGGTATTCGAGGAAAAGGGTAGAGCATGAGTAGCACTTGGCCATAATATTGGGTATCTTGAGGGTTCATCGGTTGTATTCCAAATTGTCAAAGTGTGGGTTTTGGATATAGGAGGTACGTTTCCTTGGCCATGCTATTTGTAAGAGGGGTGTTTCTATTGATCCAAAAAATATTGAGGCATTTATCTCCTGGAATCCTCCAAAAAACATTTTTGAAATACAAAGCTTCCTTGGTCTAGTTGGGTATTGACGATGTTCTGTTCGTGATTTCTCATGATTGGAATCGCCGATGACAAAATTGAAAAGGTTGAATGTTCCATTTCAATGGGATGAGCAGTTTCAGAAATGATTTGAATAGAAAAATTTCCACCTTACATCAGCACCAATATTGGTTTTTCGAGATCCAATGAAAGGGTACCTGGTGTATTGTGACACATCAGGATCAGGGTTGGGGTTTTTTCTTATGAAATGGGATCATGTGGTTGGATATGGATCACAACAGTTGAGGATTCATGAGAAGAACTACCCAAAACATGATTTGGAGTTAGAAGTAGTGGTTTATGAATTAAAAATGTGGTTTCATTATCTGTTCAGTGAGAAATTTAGAGTGTTTACCGACCATAAGAGTTTAATGCATATCTTATCAGAAATAGATTTGAACATGAGTCAAAAGAGATGGATGAAATAACTACAGATGATTGATTTCAACTTATTGTACACACTGGGTAAGGGAAATTCGTGGGTGAATGCATTATTTATGAAATATTATGCTCAAGTGGAGAAGGAGGTATCAGATCACTAGCATTTGATGTCGATCATAGCCGACATGCAGTTTGAATGTGATGACTAGAGTGACAGAGTGGTCATATTTCCGATTTCATTGGCTCCTGACATGGCTAGTTTGGTTAAAGAGGCTCATGCATCTGATTCTAATTGTATTGCGATGAGGATGAAACTAATTGGTTGGGAGACTATTGAGAACTTAGAACTAAATGGGAATTTAGTCTTGTGCTATCAGAATTAGATGGAGGTACTAGTGTCTTGTGAGGATGAACTTCTTAGGGATTATCATCATTCTAGGGGGGCTATCCATCATGGAATTCAGAAAATGTATAAGGTGTTGAAGGTGCAGTTTTGGTGGTTAGGTATGAAAAGTAATTTGGTTGAGTTTGTTTCGAGATGCGTGACTTGTCAGCAAGTCATGGCAGAGAATCATTGGCCAGTAGGCATGTTGTTGTCTTTACCTATCCTAGTCTAGAAATGGGAGCTGATAGAAATGGATTTTCTGACATGTCTCCCATGAACAGTCAGGAAGCATGATGCCTATGGGTGGTTGTGGATCATCTCACAATGTAGAACTATTTCAACCTTATTTTTGAATCTCATATGATGGAGGATCTATCCAAAATATATATCCGGGAGGTGGTAAAGAGGCATGGTGTTCCAGTTTAAATTGTATCAAATAGAAATATGAGGTTTACATCACATTTATTGAAATCATTGCAGCAAACCATTGGGAAAGAGTTGACTATGAGCATGACACATCATCCATAGATGGATGGGTAATACGAAAGGATGATACAAACTTTTGAGGATATGTTAAGGGCTTGTGTGATTGACTTTTCTGGTTCATGGGAAGAGAACTTACCATTGGTGGAGTTCTCCAATAATAACAGTTATCAGGTTTTTATACATATGGATCCATTTGATGCTTTATATGGTCATATGTTTCATTCTCTACTATGTTGGTTGGAAATAGGCGATACAAATATGATCATACCGAGCTTTTTCCAAGAGGCTCTGGAGAAAATTAAGTTTATCAGGATGATGATGGAGACGACTCAATGTCATCAGAAATCGTATGCAGGCCATCGTCTGCAACCATTGTTTTTCTGAGTGGGTGACCATGTTTTTTTGAGAATATCTCATAGTTAGGGACATCATCTATTCAAGAAGTAGGGTATGTATCTCCATGTTTTATTGGGACTTTTGAGATACTTGAGCTAATTAGAGAGGTGGCTTATCGGTTGGCTTTGCAACCATGGTTTTGTGTGGTGCACAATGTATTTCATGTGTCGCAGTTGTAAAAGTATCAGTCGGATCATGACCATGTGATTCATTGGGATAATGTTGAGCTAGAACCAGATGCTTCCTTGGTTCACATATGAGTGTGGATTTTGGATAGGAAAGACAAATTCTTTCATGGTAAAAGAATCAGTTTATTTCATGTTTTGTGCCAGTATGGACAGATTCAAGAGAAGACTTGGGAGTGGGAGAAAGAGATAGTTGAGCAATGGTCCAAGCTCTTTCGGCAAAGTAATGGTTCTCTAATTTTCGAGGACATAAATTCCTATGGTGGGGAGAATGTAGCACCCCATTTTGTGGTATGTAGCATTTATTATGACTTTTATGTGCATAAAGTGCTTGGGATGAGTTGGTAAGAGGTTGGGATAGTTTGTGATTGTGTTGAGTGAGTTTGGATGCTTTTCTAAGGGTGCACAATTTGAGTACGGTTAGAGGAAATAGTGTGGGTTCTCTAGCAAACCGTGCAGGGGGAGAGATTAGCCTTCACACAGCTTGCACACAATTTTACTAACCGTGCGAGGAAACAGTGCATACCCCCATCTCTCGAGGTATTGTCTTGCACACAGTTAGCGCACGTTTTTCCAAACAGTGCGGTCTGACCATGTAGCCACATAAAATAAGACTTTTAAAATTTAGGCTCCCTCGAGATTGACCTATGTTTACTCTAATTCCCCTCCCAGTTGATCCTCACTCGTTATTTTGGGTTCTCAAAAGTTTAAGGTGATCTCCCACTCATTTTGGAAGAAAATTGAAGGGGATTCTTGTTGGATTAATGGTAGTTATTCTCAGGTAAGTCTTCTATTGTGGTTCTTTGTGGTTTCCTCTAGATCTATATCTCTCTATCTCTCAGTTTTCTAGATCTACATTAGTTTCTTGTAGATCATGGGTTGGGGTTTCCTTGGGTGTTGATTTTAGGGATTGTGGATGTTAGGTAATTGGATCTTGAGCAGTTTCGGTAGTGCGTTCACTGGATTTGAGGTACGATTTCTTATAGGTCGATTTCACCAGAACACTAAAGGTAGGTGGATTCTCTATGGACTCCACTTGGTTAGAACTGAAGGTTTTGGTTAAAATTAATTTGTTTGGATTGAAATTATTATTATTATTATGTGATAAATTGGGTTGAAATCTCTTTGGTCATGTTTTGTGGATTTTTGAGGAAAAGGGATTTTACAGTTGAATGTTCTTATTGTTAAATTTTAAAATGTAGATTTTAAATTTTTTTTCCTAGATTTGGTCAAGGAAATGGTTTATGAAAATGTTTATAAATATAGGGAATATTTTATTGAATCAGGGTTTTGGAATGGAAAATGGATTAATGATGTTTTCAATAAATGGGTGATTTATTTAATTTGTTTTACATTTAACGGAAATGGTTGATTGCCTGTTGTTGTGTCCTTGATGGTTCATATGCTTGGTTAGGGCATGTTTGAAATGTTGTGTAGAAGATTCACGAAAGTACCTAATGTTATTATTATTTTAATAAATTTTCATATACTCAATTTACTGATTTTATATGAAATGTTCATAATTTGTGTGAAATATGAATGTTTAAATATTAAATATAATTTTTGAGCAATATTTGGATTCATCCGGATTCAAGTCAGTTTACTATTGTAATTATAAATCTCACCCTACATATCCAAATTTCATGGTTTTTGTTTTTTAGGATTTCACATTCAATATAAAACATTTCATTAGAAGTGATCATGGACCAGTTCTTCCATTTGGAGGACCATATGGTCCACACAAAAAGGTCGAAATGATCTGTCAAGAAACTAGAAAATCCATGAAGATAGAATTACTGGGCTCACTATAGAAGTCCAAATAAATTAATTATCCAACGGTTGGGGGGAAATTCTATTCTTCTTGGATAAAACTTTTAGGACCCAACTCCAAAGACAAGGGGCCCAACTGATGATTTTAAACCTAGCCTACCATTCTGTCTGGGAAATAATTTTTTCACACCATTAATGATTTCTGTCAAGACAGAGACATCCATTAGTGCTGATATTTTTCAGTGTGAACTAGGAGATTTATCTGGAAGACTTTATTAAATAATGTTTTTGGATTTTATGGTATCTTCATATTCAAAAACCCATTCACATTTTGGCATTTAAAAATTTTGGATTGAAATGGACAGATTAAAATTGTTTAATCAAACCACCATAACTTTGGCTTCTTAAGTCCAATGGATACCAAATATTCATAGTATTAGAAGATATATTTATCTACTACTTTTCATAATAGCATATCTCAATATTCATATTTCTAATTTATAAAAGTGGCGATGCAAGTGGAGGGGTAGTTTTGGAATAAAAACAGCCCACTACATTGGGCTATAAATACATCCCCCTCCTCTCCTTGAAAGGGGCTGGAATTTCTACAGAGATGAGAATATATTGGAACCAAAATATCACTTCCGAAGGCTTGGTAGGACTTTCCATACTCATCTTTTCACTTGATATTCATTTCCTCCCCTCTTTGTTTTCATTTACTTTTGTTTTCTTCATTGTTGTAATCTTGTAAGTATTTGTTTTTGTAATTATATTTTAATGAAAATTTCCTATTATTTATCTATTATTCTCAGCCAACTTCTATTAAATAATATTATTTGTCTTAAAATAGTTTAAATATAATTTAATCCCCTCCCCTTATTGTGCTTTCTCATTCACTATAAAGTCAGTTTTTAATTTCCTTCACTATTTGTGTGTGTGTTTTCGACGCACCACTGTTTTCTTATCACATTATTTTTCTTCACTTATTAATTTATCAACATAATAATTTTAAAACAATTAATAATCATTCTAATTTCTAAGTAATTATCTCATTGCGAGAGTTATAATATAGGGATGTTAAGCGATTGATAGATTTTTCTTGATGAGTATTCTTTGAATTAACATTGTGTATGTTGGATTTAACATGTCATGGATTAATGACTTGTTTTGTATAACGAGTCATTTACATTGATTATTGGAACCATAAATATACTACCGTATACAAGATATGATTAATATTAGAAACCTATGTTTAGTTAAGGCTTGGATTAATGCCTTAACACTTGGGAATTCTAATCAACATCCACTTGAGATATGGGTTCTAATTTAAAGCAATATAAAGAAAATCTCAAGGATATAAAAAGCTTAACTACTAATGATGAACTCACCCCAGTATTTATAAAATTATTAAATCAATATTAATAATCAATAATTTCAATTAATCTCTACAAGAAAACCCCTCTATAAAAATACATTCAACTAAAAACAATCGACTATTAAAAAGTATCATCGCCAAGGATTCGACCTAAGTGCTTATATACACATTAGAAGAGAATCAAAACATTTAATGGTCAATAAGTGAAAATAGGCCTCACTTTAAATTGGCGCTATTTTTAGGGATGGTGAAATTATTTAGTCATTAGTTTCTGGTTATTGTAAAAAAACAAAAAAACAAAAATTGAAAAAAATTGAAAAAAAACACAAAGAAAAACCCACCTTCTCATAGAAATCATCAACGGAAAAAACCCAAAAAAAACATTTTCCTCTTTCTTCCAAAATCTCTCTGAATGCCATATAGCCTTCCAAACAATCCCTTATATTTTTTCACACTAAAATTAAGTGAACACTTCACCAAATTTGGAGGAACATAAGAGATAATCAACTCATTTCAAGAACCTGTCCTTTCCCAACCAATTGAATAAGATATGGCCAATCCTAGGGAATAAACACATAAAGAACTTTCTTCCCCTGATATGAATTAAAAACCTATTGGTATTCAATATCCAAACATCGTGTCTGAATTCGAACTTAAATCACATTTGATTCATCTTCTCCCTCATTTCTACGGGCTATCCTGCGTGGATCCACATCTTCATCTTAAAAAGGTCCAAGTGGTGTGCTATAACATGAATCCTCAAGGGTATTATGAGGAAAAAAATATAACTCTGATCTTTCCCTTTCTCCTTAGATGACACATATAAGTAATGATTCTACTAACTTTTTCCTAGTTCCATAACCACATGAAATGACATGAAGTGACTACTCTTATGGAGATTCTTTCCTACTTCTCGTACATATTCTATCTGAAAAGAAATAAGTGGTATTCATAAAATACCAAATGAATAACTCCATGAGTACTAGAAGAGGTTCAAAAAGTTTATTACAACCTACGCAAACCACTAAATCCCTGAACACATCTTGATCTAATACTTCTTATGAGGGGTTATTATCTATGTAGAGAACTCTCATTGATGTTGAAAGTGGCGGTTCTCTTGATGATAAAACTCCCATAGATGCAAGAGATCTCATAAGAAAAATGGATACAAACATAAAAACAATTTCATACCCAAGAACATGCTCAAGTAAAAAAATCCAAAGATAGTCAATCCATAGATCCGAACAAGTTGACTGAGTGGATGGGTGAACTTATAGGTATTGTGAGACAACTTGTTGTGGGGTCCGAATCTCCAACCTCATCTTCTCCACAATCTATGTTCCCTGGTCCTATCAAGAATTGTGGAATCTTTATCTCCACATATCATCCAACTAAAACATGCCCACAACATCAAGAGGATCCCTTTGATTCTATTCAGATCAATGGAGATCATTGCAGCATATACTCAGCAGAACCCCAACCCTCAGTAATCAGTTCAGTTTGTTAGAAACATCAACCAACCTCATTCTGAGCCCTTCTCTTCTACATATAACCCTAACATGAGATATGGGAATACTATTTATCATTACTCTCAATTCATTATTCAAAACCCAAACCAATCCCAATATGCTCAAAGTATTGGTAACTTTCAAAAACCTTACCATTTTGTTCCTCAACCTCAAAGGATCAATCCTCCTCTTTATCCTCATGGATTCCACTATCCTAGTGGGACTTCCCAATTACAAAACCAATAAAATCACCTTCCAAAGAACAAATATCAAGGTAATCCCAATATGGGAGAAGCCACTTCTTCCAAGGAACCATGGGAATGTGTAGTGAAAGATCTTTCACCCTTCACCTATTCCATCCTCAAAAACATTGAAACCCAAATTGGTCAACTTTCATCCCACTTGATCTAGGAACAACAATAAAATTATTCCCAACTCCCAGCTCAACCATTACCCAACCCCAACAGTAATGTAAGTGAAATTTCACTAAGATAAGGGAAGAAAATTTTATTGCCTCAAGATAATACCTCCAACTCTTTTCTAAATGTTGTCCTAGAAAATGAATAGAAAAAAACAGGAAAAGGAATTTGAATCCCTTACCTCACATCCTTCCATTCCACTTGGGAATCCAATTCCTTTTCCTCAAGCTGTTTCTAAACCAAGGAATTACTTTGAACCAGATCCTAAAATGATTGACACGTTTTGAAGTGTTGAAGTCAACATTACCCTCTTAGATTCCATAAAAAATCCCTAAGTATTCCAAGTTTATTAAGAAATTGTGCATCCATAAGAGGAAACTTAGGACCTTTGGAAATGTTTCCACCCTGTAGTCTATTACCATAAAGTGCAAAGATCCCGGGATCTTTACAGTTCCATGCCAAATTTTATGTTCCAACATTGATGATGCACTCATAGACCTAGGATCCTCAATTAATTTCACTCCCAAATCCATATTCCCAACTTGGTCTAGGTTCTTTACATCAAACATGTGTTTTCATTTAATTAGCCAATCGAAGAACCACTAGTCCTGAGGGTATAATTGAGGATGTCTTTGTTCGTGTGAATAATCTTATATTCCCTACTAATTTCAATAAACTTGACATTGAAGGTGAGACAAACTCTTCTCGATCTACCTTAATTATTGGGAGACCATTCATAATGATAGTGAGAACCAAGATTGATGTCCATTCAAGAATCTTATCAATGGAATTTGGTGACCAACTGGCCATGTTCATCATTTTCCAGGCCATGCAATACCCATCTGAGGATCACTCTACATTCTCAATCCATATGTCTGAGGACACTTATAGGAGTCAATCAAACTCTAATACATCATGTCCTTCATGTTCAGATGAAAACGGATCTTGTGAAATCTGCACCATGATTAACCAAGTCATAAATTGTGAAGTTGATATGGACCATTCACTCATAGACTCCATCAATCTAGAGGTAATTGAAAACTCTCTTGAATCCCACATCAACTCTGATTTCTACTTCTCCACTCGTACTTGAGGTAGTTTGGGAAGAGATCCACAAGATTCTTCAAGATGATATTATCTACCCAATATCTGATAGTGAATGAGTTAGTCCAAATCAAGTTGTACCTAAGAAGGGTGGGATAACTATTGTCACAAATGAACATAGAGAGGTAGTCACAAATCAACTGAAGAAAAAATGGCATGTGTGCATTGACTATAGGATATTGAATGTTGAAACAAGAAAAGATCACTACACGCTTCCATTCCTTGATAAAATTATAGAACAATTATCTAGAAATTAACACTATTTCATTCTTGATGGATACACCAGCTACTTTCAAATCTGAAACGCACCTCCGGACCGTAGATAGACTGCATTCACTTTCCCCTTTTGAAAATATGCACATATAAGAATGCTTTTGGGCCTTTGTAATGCTCCTCAAACATTCCAGAGGTGTATTATGAGTATCTTTTCTAAATTCATTGAACATTGCATGGAGGTATTCATGGATGACATTACCATTTATGGCGATTCATTTGAATCTTAATTGAATTCAGTCTCTCTTTTTCCTTTAAAAGGATGATTCATATAGTCTTAGTGAGTTCCTAAAGACACATGTCTTCCACTGATTTGGCACACCACATGCCTTGATAAGTGAATTAGGAAGACATTTTTGTAATAAAACCATGGAATATATTTTGAAAAATAATGGTGTTGTACACAAATATTCTACTGCATATCACCCCCCAAAAAAGGGCATGGCTGAACATTATAACAAAGAAGTGAAAATAGTGCTGGAGAGAATTGTAAAACATACCAGAAAAGACTGGCCTGAAAGACTTGGTGAAACACTTTGGGATTATATAACTACCTATAAAACCCCCATTGGGATGTCACCTTTTAGGCTAGTATTTGGTAAAACATGTTATTTACCAGTTGAAATATAATGTATGACTTTTTGGGCACTAAAATCTGTAATTTTTATTGTGAAAAATCTAGTAAAGAAATATTATTATAATTGGATGAAATGGAGGAGATTCGACTTGATTCTTATGAGAATTATAATATCAATAAAGAAAAATCCAAGGAACTCCATGATGAACACATCCTATGAAAGGTTTTTCTTGAAGGTGAAAATGTATTTCTTTTTAACTCTCAATTTTGTCTTCTCCTAAGTAAGCTTAATTCTTGTTTGGAAGGTCCTTTTATTATTTCTCATGTTTACGCATTTGGTGGAGTGCAAGTTCAAGAACCCAATTCAAAAATGATATTCATAGTTAATGGGCATTGATTAAAGCTTCACCATGAGAGGACACACAATCCTGGATCAATATCAACTTCTATCTGATCCACAGTAAACACACCACTGGATGGAGATGATGACCCACCAAATCCAAAACAGGGGCACTTCTTTCCCTTTAACTCTCTCTATCTCTTCCTTTCTCTCCCTATTTCTTCTTCTCCCACTCTCTTTTATTTTTCTTACCAATTTAATTATCAAACACTTTTCTTTTTCTCTTAATATTTTTTATTGGTGTGTCTTTATAAAAAATTGAAAAAAACTAAAAAAAATCATTTAAAAAAATATGAAAAATCAAGAGTCAGACTTACTCACCATGCAATTTTCAAATTTTTTCCAACCCTTTTAGGGAGTCAAAATACATTTATTCATCTCAAAATAGTTTTGGTTTCTTCATAAATTTGGATAAAGAATATCATTTCAAACCAAAAAAAATTCAATGGTCGGTTTTTTTAATTTGGAAAATGATTTTCCCCAATCGTGAGGAACAACATTTTCATTCATGCCAATGCTAAATATGTCCATATTTTCAAAATCTGTGTTTTCACCCCCATTTGTGAGTCTTGTGTTCGTGGATCTTTGAGCTGAAATTCCTAATTTAGTGTGCATTAATATGATAGAGGAATTTTCTGAACCTAATGAGAATCATAGTAGCCAAATATACTCCCATTTCCCTTAAATTAATCCACCTTTTGAAAGCCCATTTGGGCCTATGAAATACTTTCCTTTTTTAGCCAAATTAAAATCCCAATACCTTATCCCACCAAATATCAACATAGATTTTCATTGCATAATTTTTTGAAATTTAAATGTTGGGGGAAAGGATTTCATTTCAGGTACCTTCTATTTATTTTTACCATGTTATCCTATTCTTGGGGGAAAGCATAAATTATGTGTGGGGAAGAGGTTGTCCTTTAGTGGGGTTGAGAATTTATATATGTTAATCTTGTATAAATGATATTGAAAAGTGTTCAAAAAAATATCAAAAAAATAAAATCAAAAAAATCAAAAGAAAAATGAAAATAAGAATGGGTTGGGAATTGGGTGGGTCAAAAATCACTCTTCCTCAACCATTTAACTTATTATAACTATTAAAATTAGTGTCATTAAGAGATAAAACATGGGATGGGATATGATTGTGAGATCTTTTTCAAGTTAAACTTTCAAAAAAATACAAAAAAGAAAAAGAAAAATCAATGAACACTTTTGTCATTGGGAGAAGTTTTGTGGTTTGTAAATATTTCCTCTTCTCATCCACTTCAAATTTCCTTCTATTTTTGTGTTTTATTTTACATTTTCATTCCCTCATGAATATGAGTTTCCATTTCCTTTCATGTCTTATTTCAAAATAATTGTGAATTTCTTTTTCTAGGTTGGTGTTTAAACCCCTTTTTCCGATCCTTGGGATATCATATTCTTAATGTCCCATAGCCATAGAAAAGACCCTAAAAAGACCAATTTATTTTTGAGCACATTTGGATAGGGAGTGGAAGATGGGAGATCATACAAACTCTAAGATCTTCACTTCTGGTTGGGGAATGAGTGAACCTCCCTATATTAATTTTATCATCCTGAGAGGAGTATGTTTTGTGTGCCACAATTTTCCATTTCTAAATTTGATTATGAAAATTTAATTTTTTTGAAACATAGTTTTTGTAACAACTTGTGGTGGAATTAAATATTTATTAGTGGAATGTTCTAACCTCCACTGATTGGTGAAAAAAAAATTAGTATTTTTTGGTGACTAAAAATGATTTTTGACATGGTTTTGTATTTATTGTACATGAGGACATTCACAAGACTAAGTGTGGGGGAGTTGATGTTATTAATATTTTAATTTCTTTTTATATACTCCATTTACTGATTTTATATGAAATGTGGATAATTTTTTTGAAATATGAATGTCTCAATATTAAATATAATTTTTGAGTACTATTTGAATTCATCAATATTCATGTCAGTTTACTATTTTAACTATAAACTATACCCTACTTATCCATATTACATGGTTTTTGTTTTGTTGGATTCCCAATTGAATATACAACATTTAATTGGAAGGGATCATGGACCAATTATGCCATTGGGAGGATCATATGGTCCACAGAAAAGGCCCAAATGATTTGTGAAGAAACTCGACAATCCATGAAAATAGAATTACTGGGATCAATCAAGTATTCCAAATACATTAATTCTCATAAAAAGTTTGGGAAAAATTTCCATTCATCGTGGATACAAATTTCAAGGCCCAACTCCAAATACAAGGGTCCTAACTGATGATTTTAAAACCACCCCACAATTCTATCTGGGAAATAAAATTATAACAACATCATTGATTTTTCTCTTGAAAGAGGCATCCATTCATGCTTAGACTTTTAAGTGTGAAAGAGTAGATTTAGGTGGCTGACTTTATTGAAGAAAGTGTTCATATTTGAGGTAATATTTCTATTCAAAAACCCATTAACATTTTGTAATTTCAAAAGTTTGGATTGAAATGGACAGAATAAAATTGTTTAATAAAACCTCCATAATTTTGTCTCCTTATATCCAATGGCATCCAAATTTCTGAGTAGAAAGTGGATATATTTGTCTAAAACTTTTAAGAAGATCCTATCTCAATTTTCGGCTATCTAATTTGTCCAAGCGGCGATGCAAGTTTAGGAGCAGTTTTGGAATGCGAACAACCCACAACATTGGACTATAAATACACCCCCTCCTCTCCTTGAAAGGGGTTGGAATTTATGAATATAGGAGAATATATTGGCACGAACAAAGACTTTCAAAAGGCTCAGTAGGACCTACCATACTAAATTTTTCACTTGAGGGACATTACCACCTCAATTTTTTTTCATTTACTTTTGTGTTCATCATTGTTGTAATCTTATAAGTATTCATTTTGTAATTATATTTTAATGAAAGTTTATTCTTATTCATTTATTATTCTCATCCACCTTCTGTAAAATAATATTAGTAGTCATAAAATAGTTTAAATACAGTTTATTCTCCTTCCCTTATTGTGCTTTCTAATTCAATCTAAAGTCAGTATTTGATTCCCATCACTTTGTGTGTGTGTGTGTGTTCGACGCACAACTCTTTTCTTATCCATTTATTTTTCGTTACTTATTAATTTATCATCATAATTTCTATAACCAGATTAATAATTATTTTAAATTCTGAGTAAATCTCTCATTGGGGTGAGTTATAATTTAGGGAATTAAATCGATTGAGATCTTTTTCTTGATGAGTATTCTTTGAATTAACATTGTGTATGTTGGAATTAACATGTCATGGATTAATGACTTGTTTTCTTTAACGAGTGGTTTCCATGGATTATTGCAACCATAAATAAAATACCATAAACAAGATATGATTAGTATTTGAAACCTGTGTTAAGTTAGGGCTTGGATTAAATCCTTAACGCTTGGGAATTCCAATCAATGTCAACTTGTGACAGGGGTGTTCCATTAATGCAATATAAAGAAAGGCTCAAGGATATATCAAGCTTAAATACCTAATCATAAACTATCCCCAATATTTGTCAAATTATTAAATAAATATTACTCAATCAATCATTTCAATTAAGCTTTGAAAACAACCCCACTAATCAAAATACGATCAACTAAAATCAACTGACTATTAAAAAGTTTCATCATTGAGGATTCAACCCGAGGGTTTCTATACACATTAGCAGAGCAACAGAACTTTGAATGGTCGATAGGTGAAAATAATCCATGCTTTTAGTACCACTATAATATTGGTTTGGTAAGTGGACGGAAGGGCCACCATCAAAGGATAAGTGGGTCGGAAGTGCCACTAGTAGGAATGGGTGAATGGGTTGGATGGAAGCTCCACCTTTTTGGTTGCCTTTTTATGCATTTCTTTGCAAGATCAATTTTTTTTCTAATGTGTAAATGATGAAATGGATTGTGGAATGTTTTTTTGGATTTTCCTTGGTTTCTTGGTTTGGGTGATGTTTCATGGTAAGGTTGTTTTGGGCTTATGGTAATGGTTTCACTTGTGATTATTTTATATATACTGCATTATATAAATTTGATAATGGTTTTATCCTAGTGGCATGTGTAGGGAAGTCGTTTGGGTAAAACCTACTGAGTATTTGTAATCACCCCCTACTTTGGAAACTGGGTGGTTTTGCAGATGTTGTATTCTGAGACATAGGTAAAGGTAAAGCATCTCATTTCTAGTGGTTCATGGTGATGCTTGGGAGATGTGGTGGTTCTTGGAGCATGTAGTGTAGTGTGGATATGTGGATTGTGTATTGGTTTTGTGTGGTCTCTTGTTTAGTCTTTCACATAGTACTATGATATTGTGTTTGGTGGTATTGGTTTTTGGGTTGTATTGTGGAATAGTGTGGTTCCTTTTTTGTAATGTATGAGTTGGTTGTTTTGTTGAAATGCATCATGTAGTTTTTTGATAGTGGATCATTAGTTTGGTTGGTTTTGTCTCAAGGAAAAATCATTCCCCAATTTATTCTCGAAGCCCTCAGCATGTATTTCAAGATTTTGGGACATTGGGAACATCACTTAAGGCCAAGTAGCATTCCCCCACCCACTCTAGCGAATGGGATGGGGCAGGATGTTACATTAATAAAATCCCAAAAAATGATGATGCTAATTAGACATAAGTTACTCATAAGAGAATGTTGGAAATGACGAGGTAGACATTTACATTATGGTACTTTGTCTATAATGATTATTTGGGGTGTAAACCTTGACTAATGAAGTGATTTTCTATGGTTAAGAAAATGACACAAAGTTATGTCTTATGATTATGTTATGTTATCATTTTTCATGATTGATTATTTATTATTATGTATTATCTTTTCTTATTACTTTTTATTGAAAACAATTATTCCATAATACATAAATAATGATCAATGACTGATATTATAAAATTATTGAAAGTTCTAATATTTTTCTATTACCATTATTCTTATCCTATAATATCTTACTACAATTGATCAATATCTTCTATGTGTACTTTTACATAGCATATGAAATCACCATTTCTTATATTTCCTTTCACCTAGTCATGAAGAAGGGTATTAATTATGTTACTTCGAGCAAGGGTAATAGTTGTAAATAACATATTGAGAGATGATGTAGATCATTAATCTAGAATTTGTTTATGTATACATGTTTCCCATGATTCTAAAAATTTCTCATTATGGCGTGAATCTTATTCATATGTAATGAATATTTTTCACATAAGATGTAGTTTTTTATGAAAAGCATGGGACATTATAACCATCCACATTCATTCAATATATGTTTTATGATGGTGATATTTTATTGATGGTAGTTTGAAACTGGTCACTTTCCCTATAGTTGAATATGTTGTGATGAAATATTTCTGAAACATATTTCATTTAAACATGTTATTCTAAAATTAGATGACTATTGTTTATATGATTATGTGGAACGCTTTTGTATATTTTACATTATGTTATGTGTGGGTATATAATTACATAGAACTTAAATGAATTGGTAAATATTGATATCTCATGAGATAATATGAATTTTAATGGGTGTATAATCAACTCGAGAAGTGATTATATCCACTATGATTCTCCTTCTAGTGATTCATGATTACAAAAAATAATGGAATGCGGAGTTAACCATATCAACTATGGTAATTTTTCTACTATGATAGTCTTGGAAGTGATCCTTGAATAAAGAAATTATATTAAACGATTATATATATATATATAATAAGTCTTCTACATATAATATGTTCTCAGGGATTATGATTGATTATTTATTATTCCAAACTCTCATGACTTATGTACTTTATTATTTAAATGTCATATTCCATTACTCATGATTAATGAAATTTAAAATTTTGGCTGTTAATTTTTTAATTTATGATCATCTTATCATACACTAATTATTATCATATTCTCAGTTATGATCATTTACTAATACATCATTTTTTACCATTACTAAGAATCTAAGATCACATATTTTTATATTTCATCCTCCCAAGGATATGAAATTTTTTTTTTAAACAGTGTATGTCAAAAAATGGTATTATGTGAGAATAAAATTGTGGAAGATGATAAATATACGTCATGAAATATATTGATTAAGTATCTAACATAAAAATAAACAAAATTCTTATTATACAAGGGCATGTATTATTATTATATGCATGAATATTAATCTTAAATGATATAATTTTTTAATTTGTAATTCTTGGATCACCACAACCCTCACATGTTTTTTAAATGCTTTAAGTTTAGGAATTAGTTCATTGTGGGTTCTAGTAAGTCGGGGGACTACCATTTATATGGTAGAATTTTAAGTCTCTGTTTATATTTGTCATATTTTATCTTAGTCAGGTATGGGATGTGACTGGGACAATCATATTCCTTGAGATATTGGATAGGTGGAACCCATTTGGTTGGATAAGTTACATCTAGGTGGTTGGGACATAGAGCTTGTTGAGGGTATAGAGGGATGTTGTAGTAGAAAACACCTCAAGGGTCAGTTCCACAAACTAGTTAGGGTCCTCAAGGGTAGGAATTGCTATTAGATTTAGGCCTAGTCCACAAATTGGACCTGGTTCCTTCTAAAAAATGATAAGGTTCATTAGATAGTGGGAGATAGTATTTTGATTTCAATCATTCTTTCAGTAGTTTTTAATGATACATGGGATTACCACTCCATTATTTTTTCATGAGTTATCTGAGTTGGGTATGACTGTATTGTTTTACCATGGGTAGTTGTCACTTCATATGCCTCTTTTAGAGAGGATATATCATGTTTAGAGGTTTATACCTAGTGTCATGGTGGTAATATAATATGATAATTTTTGTGATTTTCTTATCTTATATATGAAGACATTTGACATTATTTTGTAAAAAAACTAAATAATGCACTTTTGGGAACACTTTGACTTATCACGGATTCAGGTTTCATTTGTTTCCCAAAGGTGATAGAAGTATGTTCTAGAAAGAGAATGGGATATATATATAGGTTTATATAGAACTATATTTTGATAGGTAGGTTCCATCATATTCTTGGTGGTTTTTATTGTTCTGGAAACAAACAATGTTACTATTCCAATAATATTTCCTCCACTTGTAGACTGGTTCTATGATTTATTTCTAGAGGATTTAATATGGATTACTCTTGATAAAGTGATATAATTATTTATTAATCTTGTTTAATGTGGAGATAACATATTGATTCCCAAATAACTTATATAATCATCTGATATGAATGAATTGAAGTAACTATTTAAGGATCTTTAGGTGAATATTATTTTTCACTTAAGTACTTCTCCTTTGGTGATCTAGTTTTTCCAACAAGAAGGTGGATGGGGTAATTATGTTATGGGAAGAATTTTATATATTGAACTAGGTTACAATGAATAATTGGTATAAATTGATGATAATTGATTTCATGTTCGACCACATGAGAGGATCGTGATAGTTCTCTAAAATTGACATGCAATTGGGTTATAGTCAATTACTTGTTATGACATAGGATATTTCAAAAAAATTGTGTTTATGAGTAGGTATTGTTTTTATTATTTCAATGGTAAGTTATTAAGAATATTGAATTCATTAGTGGTGTTTATTTCTCTCATGAACCATATTTTTTATCCTTACCATGTGTCATATTTCATGGTTTTTTCGAAAACATCTTTGTATACTCACAGACCTGGGAGTCACATGTTGAGAACCATGATATTTTTTGGAGAAAATTTCAGCAACAAACAAATTATATCAATTATTTAAAGATTCAATTTTTTATTAAAATGTTCATTTTCATGGAAATATGATTTCATAGGTATGGATTTTAGTCAATCTAGGGAAGGTAGAGGTAACGATTTCATGGGCTCATTCTGCAAATGGGTTTGAGATTCGGAGTTACCATTGTCTAGTATAGAATAATAAGTGGTTTATTTAATAATTATCTCAATTTTAATGATATGTTAATGAGAAAATTAATACAGGGCTTATGTTTAAGAAGATTACCAAAATGTGAGGTGACATTTTATGAACTAAATATGTAATTGATGTCTACTCTGATTTTGAATCTTCCAATCCCTAAGAACATTTGTATGGTTTGTTGAAATTAATATTGAGTCATACTAATACATTTTGTTATTGTGTGGTATCATTTAGTCACATATGGATCCTTTCAACTACGACCTCAAGATCGTAACTACCCTACCTATTATCCAAAGTTGGTATTTGTGAATCATTGTATGATATATTGGATCGATAATCACTCTATTGAGAGGTTTGTCATGTAAAGCAAAAAAAAGAACCTAAAATATATATTATCATAGTGGGGATTGAATTTATGATAGGGATTTTTAGTTGAGTACTTCATGAATTGTAATTCTATATGGAATATTCCTCATGGAAGTGGAATTTCATTGTGGATGATTTGAGTTGAAATACCACAATGTTCAGAGTCTGTAATTATAAAGAGAATTGGAAAGTGAGTAAATTACTCATTTACTTGTAGATTATCTTGTTATTGGATGTATAAGTGATGTTTAATACCCCCTTTTACCTTAACCACATCACATGTGAACCAAGTAAAGGCTAAATAAATGTATTATTTGGATTAATTCATGATGTGGGAATATATCATAAAGCCTGATCTTATCCTAGGTTGGACATGGGATGGAAATAAAGGTTTGTATGTATATAGCATAATGTTGGTATCAACTTTGATGAGTGAATAGATAATGAGGTATTATAATATGTCAGTATGGTTGGTACATTCAGGGACGACTAAGATGTGTGAATATATCATACGATGTTTTTGGTGGTTGAATATGGAGAAGGATGTCATGGGGTTCACTACTTGCTTTCATAAAAATCAGAAGGTATATGTAAATCACTTTCGACCTGGTGGTTTACATGACACCCCTATAGTTCTAGTATAGAAATCATAATAGGATACCATGGAATTATTCATGACACTACCCAATTCTTCAAGAAAATGTGATATAGTCAGGGTGGTAGTTAACATGTTGATGATGGTTGTGAATTTATTAAATATTTACAAGGCATAATTTTTGGATGAGATAAGTATGGGGTATGTGTGGGAGATAGTATGATTACATGGTGTAATTTTGAGTATAGTTTTGTATTTGGATGTACTATTCACATTGAGATTCCATTAGCACTTATATAAGGACATGGATTCTTAGTTAAAGTTTAGTACAAAATACCACTGACATACAAATGAACAGTTGGGGAAGATGATTTTTATACTGGAGGATGTCCGTAGGGTTTTCATGATTCATTTTGGAAGATAATGGGATCAATATAAGTCCCTAGAAAAAATTATTAATATAAACGCTATCAGTTGTTGATTAGAATGAGTCTATTTTTTTCTCTTTATGATAGGTCATTCCAATCGTTGTAGTGTTGTATTCAGGTGGGTGAGTTAGCTGTGATCAAACTAAACACAGTGTGAGAAACTATTGTTCAGCTTAAATTTATTAAGGAGTAGTTGACTAAATTCTAGTGTAGGAAGAATGCATATGCTAACTGGAGGTGAAGACCCTTATACTTCATTGTGGGAGATTGAATCTTCTTACGATTATCACCTTGTTTAGGGCATCTTTAGATTAGGAAATGGGGAAAGATTACACTGTATTTTATTGGTCTGTTTGAAATTTTGGAATATATTGGATAGTGACATATAAATATTTCCTTCCTTTATGACATTGAGTTATGCATGATTTTCTTCATATTTCATTACTCAGGAAGTTTGATTCAGATCCTAAACATGTGATCGATGATGATGATGTCAAGATGAAAGTAGGATTTTTCATAAGCAGTGATTAGTGTATATTGAAGATCATAGAGAGATGGTATTTTTTTGGAAGTTAGTTCCTCTTTTCTGAGCACTATAGTTGCATGGGTGGACCCATGATTAAACATGGGTGTGAGATTCCTCTATGTGGGAGGAGTGTTCAGTATTGTTTGGACAAGACCACTTGAGATATTTATTAAGGATGCGAAGTAAATTTAGGTGCAGTTTATATTGAAACACAAAATTTCAAGTGTGTAATGATTAAATTTTATTTATTTTGATGAATATTTATGATCATTTCATATTTTGGGTGTTCAAGGTGGCACAATAGTGGGTTTCATAATATTATAATGAGTTTACAACTGAAATTTTGTAGTCTATAGGTGGTTGTGGTGTGTCACAAAGGAATGCAACATATTTTATGGGAAATAGATGGTATTATTGTGCATCCAAGAAGGTTCCTACATAAGGATATATAGTGTTTCTATCTTTTTTACACGTGATTAATGGACACACAAGAACGGTGGACTATAGAGGGATCAAAAAATCTGTTGGATATAGGTTTCTTAGGTCATGTCTCTAAGGACAATGCTATAATGACCTCTAGTTGTGGGTTCAACCCCACTATCGATCATGGGGTTGCTACACCATGGTCCGAGGACCATATTAAAAAACATTCCAATGAGGCAGTGTTACGGGGAAAGCATTATAGATTTTTCATTATTCTTATGATTTGTATATTTTCTTATGTAAATGGTTTTAATATAATCATGGAACCCCATTTTACTACCTCCCCTCTTCACCCACAACCCTGTGTTGATCTATAATCCCACAAAGGCTCTTCTTGGATAATTGTTTCTAACCCAACCTCATCTATTAGTCATTTTATGTGGAGTTCCGGATAAACATTTTCTTTTAGTGACTATAATTACATTCAATCAATAGTTACATTCTTCTAACATTGTTTATTAGTTATCATATCCAAAAAAAATATTATAATGTAACTGATAAATATAGGTTTCTATATGTTTTGTATTGAATTAGTTGGTTCATTTAGAAAGTACATTATTTTAGTTATGGTGTAGGAATTATTTAACAATTTATGTATTTCATATGATGTTGTAAATCATTATTTTAAGGTGAAGACTTTGTGTCCCTTATAGACTCTAATTGTTGTATCAATGAAATTATTTAGGTATGTTATTGACTATATTACCTGCTAGTGGAGAGGTTTATGGGTTGTAGAATGGATAAAAAAGAAACCCTGCATTGATTTTAGGGTGGTTTTGTGGTTGTAAGCCATGTAAATTGAATCCTAAGAGAGACATTTGGGCTCTATTGAGATGAGAATGGATTTGTAAAATTGTGTAATTTTTGGTTGATGAGTTCCATTTTATATGCTAACTTGTGATTCTTGATATTTTAATTTTATTAATAATATTTGGGTGAACATTAAATGATAAGTTTTTGCATGTGATGTGTTTTGAACTCCTATGAGAGAGAATAGATGTGTCGGGTGTTCTTAATGTGACCTCATGGGAATGAGAAGGGATGTGTCAGGTTTGAATGATGCGTTCATGCCTTATGTTATAAGGGATATTCCATGTGTTATTTTTCCATCAAATAATTTGATAGACCTTCCATTCTATATAGGTCTGAATTAGGTATTTCTGGGAATTCATGGTATCTTGGTCTACGAAAGATGGACTAGAGGGTATTTCATATTTATTAACACATTCAGTTATGTAGATTTATCCACCTTTACAAACATAGATTAGTTATGGTTGGTCTTGTTAGTGGTTTCCTACAGATATTATTCGTATACACTACATTGGAATATCAATGCACGTAAAGACATAATGCTATGTATCCATCCAAGGGAAAGGTACATATGTATGATTGTTGAGTATCTGTTGATGCACAAGGATAGTGATGACACAAGGACATTCTCAATGGACTTTTTTGATGATGAATCTATTTTTTATTTTATTGTTTTTCATTGTATATATTGATCATCTACATGTGTAGATCTATTTTGATTTAAATATACTAGGTATGATATACCATCTTGATATTTTTATGGGATGATATAATTATTCTTCACACTTTGGGTCACACCCCAATTTTTTTTATTTTTTTATTTCCTAGATTTGGTTAACTTTTTCGAGGTGTTGGTTGGGCACGACTCTAAAATTTATGACATTTAATAATTTTAGTGGGTTTCGGAACTATGTGCGGTCTCCGCACGGTGGGCGGTAGCCGCACTGTCAGCCCAAGTTCTCGGTAAAATGTCTAATGTTTAAAATAAATAAATTTTTTATGTAAATAAAACGAGTTAAATGTTTAAATCATAATAATAATAATGTTATCGTGTAAATAAAAATATCATTATTAATAAAGTGTAATTGTTAATATTTTTATTAATATCAAAATTGTTATTGATATTGTTATAATTAATAATGAAAAGAATATTTTGTGATTATAATAATAAAAAGAGTGTCTTAATTAATGTTTTATTAATTATTAAAACTATTATTAATGTTCTTAACATTTAAAATCAAACTAATAAAATGATGATTATAATTATTATTAGTATTGGGGTTATTATTATTATTGTTATTAAGGTAATTTTTAGAATCAATTTATTATTATTATCATTAAGTAAATTAAGGATTTTGTTATGAATATATAACAATTAATATAAATTTAAATGTCATCATTAATTTTATTATTATTATTATTATAAATGGAAAACCGCAATCTACCCACTTTACCGAGTGATTTTTTATGTGGGTTTTTAAAAAACTAAAATTTGAAAGAAGGGTATAGGGTTCGAATAATTTTAAAAATGGGTCTGGGATGCGTGAACGCCGTTCACGCATCCCACGCCGCGGAAGGATGCGTGAACGCCGTTCACGCATCCCGGACCCCGACGGTAATGCGTGAACGGTGTTCACGCGTCCTTTGCTGACCAGCTGAAGGAAGCGTGAACGCCGTTCACGCATCCTTGCGCGGGAAAAGATGCGTGAACGGCGTTCACGCTTCTCTCCGCGGCGAAGGATGCGTGAACGCCGTTCACGCATCCGGCCGAGAAAAGTTATAAAAGGAGGGGTCCCCCCCCCAATACCCATTGTTCTCCTCTGATTTTCGTTGCGAAGCTCTGCAGAAATTCTTTCTCAACAAATATTTGCTGCTTTTATTGAGGTAAAATTTCTATTTAATAATTTAATTGTTTATTTGTGTTTATTTATTTCATTTGTATGTTTAATTGTATTTATTTATTTCATTTGTATGTTTAATTGTATTTATTTATTTCATTTGTATGTTTAATTGTGTGTATGATTTATTTATTTCATATGTTATGCATGAAATGTTTTGTATGATTTAATTTTCTTGATGTTGAATGTTCGTATGATTTAATTTTTTGAATGTCTGTTGTCTAAATATTGAATGTTTTATGTTATGTCTAAACTTTTTAATGTTTAGAAAAAGTAATTTATGTTGGAGAAATTTATTTTAATGGATGGTTTTGATGTAAGTGTAAATTAAATTACTTTTATTTACTAGTAATAATATTTTTAATCAATAAAGTATAAAATATATTTACTTATATTTTGAAAAGTAGAAGAATGACCAAAAAACATTACAATTTCATAAAATTTAAAACAACAAAAGTGTTTATTATGTAAATCTCAATTAGATCGGTTATAATAAAATTTATTTAATGTTTTTAATAAATATATATATATATATATACACATGAAGTCAAATTTTTGTAAAATAGGTGTAGTATTTAATATAGATTTTATATAATACGGATAATATAATAAATATACCAAAAAACACGGTATGAGTGATGACTGATCTTGAGATGACCGACCATGCATAATTGAAATTGCATGTTTTATTTTTTGTATGTTGTTATTCAATTTGTAATAATTGTATTTTTTCGGTATTGATGACCTGCGAGTCATCTCTCAGTAAGTGTAAGGACCTGCGTGTCCGTTTAAATTAATTTATGTATTTCATACCCCTAGACCCTCTCACATGCATGTGAGTAAATTTGTAAATAAAAGACTGACGCCCCAAAGAGGTGTCGGCGAAGAGGCATCCCCGAAGAGGTGTCGACGAAGAGGCATTTGAGAACTCGTTCGAGAGGTGGCGTTGCTATTTGACAGGAGATTGGCGGTTGCTGCAATATTTGATAATAGAGATAGGAGTTTACTCATATAAATTGTGGTTAGTTTATCAAATAATGATAAACTAATCGCAAGTCTCAAGATCAAGTCATGATTATATATTCATAAGTAATCAAACTTTATGAAACATTATATTAAATTTGCTTTTGTGCTAAAATCACAATCACTATACCTTAACAGTGATAAATCAATACATAAAAAAGTCTCAAGATAATCAATTATTCAAAACCAAATTAAATAATTTAAAATTTTAATGTAGTGTATAATATTTTTAAATTTTTTTTAATAGGTAATTATGTCTGCTCAAATATATTGCAACGGTGAGGTAATTTGTACCGAGCAGGGTTTTAGCTACAGTGTGCCACCTGTCAAAGTGGTAAATCTCCATGGTTGTATGACATTAGATGCAGTTCGTAATAAGATTCATAGTCGGTTAAAATTGAGTGCAGGACAAGCAATCACTTCAATTAGATACCGACATCTTCAATATCCTGAGCGTATGTGGCACAACGACTACCCTATAGTCGATGATGAGGATTGGATGGAGGCTTCTCAGTTATTCAGGCAACAGTGTATTAATGGTTTGATGGAATTATTTATTGTCATTTCTGATATTGATGTGGTGCAATCGATTACTACAGAACCATGCTTTGTGACCGCTATAGAAGTTGGTCCTTCACAACAGTCTTCTTTATTGCGTCCTTCTCATTCGACTCCTGTGGAAGAATGTAATGAGGAAGATCATCAAAATTTGGAAGGAAATGTAGATGACATACCTTTCTGTGCTGATATAGTGCAAGAAAGTTTATCTGAAGAAGAAGAATCTGGGGAGTCAGCAGGAGATGATGTGGTTGGAAATGAACCTTCTGAGGTTCCTTTGAGAGACAGACATCCACTACATCCACCAGTTAGTGGTAATCAGCCTTCAGTTTTGAGTTCCTTAGTTGGAGGAATGTCTCGTGAACAAATTTTTGATTGGGATGTCATTACACCAGCTTCTGAATTCCCTGGCATTATAGGGAATATGCCTGCATCAAATGATAATGCCATATATGTTGGGCAGGAGTTCGAAACTAAACAGGTCATGAAAAATGTGATAAAGCAATACCACATTGAGCGACATTTCACATTTGTGGTTTATGAGTCAAAGAAGACCAAATATCTCATTCGTTGTGAAAAATATGGGTCAGAATGTAAATTTCGATTAAGAGCAGTATTTGATAAATGTTATGGATGTTGGAAGATAACCAAATTAGAAGGCCCACACACTTGTCTGCATCCCAGCTTGGCACAAGATCACTCTTCTCTTGATGCAGAGTTTATATCTACTGTTATTTGTGAGATGATACGAACAAGTCAGGATGTTCCTGTTGCCCTTATTCAGGAAAGAATTCAACAGTTTTATAACTATAAGGTATCATACAACAAAGCTTGGAATGCAAAACAGAAATCCATTGTAAAAGTGTATGGTGATTGGGATGAGTCTTATGCGTTGTTGCCACAGCTTATGGAATTGTTGTCTCTCAATAATCAGATTGTTTATCAGTTGGACACTGTTGAGTATGTATCCCAAAATCATCTAGTTGATCGGTCAAAGGTGAAGTTCAAGAGGAGTTTTTGGGCATTCAGACCGTGCATTGCTGCATTTCCCTTTTGTAAACAATTTATTCAGGTAGATGGCACATTCCTTTATGGAAAGTATACAGGTGTTCTACTCATTGCTGCCACACAGGATGGTAATCGCGCTCCTCTGCCACTTGCTTTTGCTGTTGTTGAAAAAGAAAATTTTGAATGCTGGAGCTGGTTCTTGGCATGTGTACGTGTTCATGTCACGCAGAAACAGGGCGTGTGTCTGATATCTGATCGTCATCGAGCGATTATAGAGGCCGTGAGTAGTGATGGGGTTTCTTGGACTGAGCCGAATGCTTATCACCGTTATTGCATTAGACATATTGCAAGTAATGTGCATAAGCAGTTTAGAGATGAGGCCATAAAGAAGGAGATCCTCAAATTGGGTATGGTTTTCTAAACTTTCTTTTTTTAACAAAATTTACTATCCATTTTAATACATTATTATGTTATGCTTTCAGCATATGAACCCCAACAAGAAAGGTTTGATCGGCGTCTTGAAGAGATCCGAACAGTTAATGAGGAGGTATATGAATATATGGTACAAATTTCAAAGGAAAAATGGTCATTAGCATACGATGGTGGAATGAGATATGGGCATATGACCACTAATATAGTGGAGTGCGTAAATGGGGTCCTCAAGGGTGTGCGTAAACTCCCAATCACAGGGTTAGTGCAAGAGACATTTTTTAGATGTGTTCACTACTTTGTTGACCGGTCCCAAAAGGCCTACCAGAGGATGGAAAATGGAATGCTTTTTACTCAGCATTTTCAAACTGATATTGACCGGATACGGAATGAGGCTTCACGATGGAATGTTATAGCCTTTGACAGGGAAAAGAGTAGTTTTCGGGTAAGAAAGTGCTACGACCAGGGTGCATGCACTAATGGTGGAGTGTTTGTCGTGATGTTGGATAACAGGTACTGTGATTGTGGCAGCTTTCAGGCATTGAGATATCCATGTGTACATGTTATTACAGCTTGCGCTTCGGTAAATATATCGTGGGAGCCATATGTTGACCCGGTGTATCACATGAGCACTTTGGTTAACTGTTATAGTGCTGCTTGGATGCCTGTTGGTGACTTCCATTCTATCACATTGCCTGCTGATCAACCGACCATTGTCCTTGATATTTCCAGGTTTTCATAAGTCGGTTTTGGTATCATTTATAATTTTTTCAATGTGTGTCAATTTTAAAATTATTGGCTTCATGCTACTAGGTTGCGGCCTCGAGGAAGACCGAAGTCAACTCGCATCAGAAATGAGATGGATTGGCCTCGGCAACGAGGAGGGAGAATACGATGCAGTATCTGCCACGCAGAAGGACATACTCGTAAGAGATGTCCCCAAGTGGCAGGACAGAGTTCCAAATCTCATCATCCATGATCGAGTCTGTGTACCTGCTCTAAGAGGAAGAGGTTGTGGTTGGTGTCGATGATGATGAAGAAGAATAAGAAATAGAGGATGAGGATGAGAAGAAGTAGAAGACTAAGAGGAAGAGGTTGTGGTTGAATAACCTATTGTGGAAGTTTCTATAGTTACTTAGGAACTTGATCTATTTGGAATAATGTTAATGGTTATCTAATGGATAATGAATAAATTAACAAACGTAATTTCACAAATAAGAAGAAATAATTAATTTTTTACTTTTTCCTCTTAATTTTTAATGTGGAATAATGTTAATGGTTATTTAATGGATAATGGATAAATTAACAAACGTAATTTCACAAATAAGAAGAAATAATTAATTTTTCAGTTTTTCCTGTTAATTTTTAATGTGGAATAATGTTGATGGTTATTTAATGGATAATGGATGAATTAACAAACCTAATTTCACATATAAGAAGAAATTATTAATTTTTCACTTTTTCCTGTTAATTTTTAATGTGGAATAATGTTGATGGTTATTTAATGGATAATTGATAAATTAACAAACGTAATTTCACAAATAAGAAGAAATAATTAATTTTTCACTTTTAAATTATGGTTTTCTTATAAGATGTCTAGTTTTAGTAATGGCATCTGAGTGTCTGAGCATCCTTAACTAATGTTGATTGTGAGACTAGGCTAATATTGATTGTGACACCAAATAAAAATGAATATATCATGATTCCACTATTAATAAGTAACGATGATATCATGTGTGCAGATGGCAGGTTTTCCATTGCTTACATCTCAGGCTACTCATGTATCACGACTGCTTTTAGAGGGACGTCCTGTGGCTCCCTTGAGTGTACGTAGATCTCACCATTTCCATCATACTGCACCACCTCCCGCTATCGTCCCACATCTTCGTCGAGCTGGATTTTATGGCGTAGCGATGTGCGACTTCACGTTTCTTGATCATCAGCTCATTGCCGCACTTGTCGAGAGATGGAGACCAGAGTCGCATACTTTCCATTTCAGTGAGGGAGAGATGACTATTACATTGCAAGATGTGGCTATTATGTTGGGCCTCCCTATCGACGGACATGCTTTTACAGGCCGAGTTCCATCAGATTTGCCTGAGCTTGTTCATAGACTTCTGGGCATAGAGGTCCAGGATGATGGCAGGACCATCGTCGGTGGTAGATTGCGGATGCCTTGGTTAGACCAGCACTTCACACATTTACCAGATGATGCTGATGACATCACCGTGCTGCGCTTTGCACGGGCATATATTTTGAGGCTGATCGGTGGCACGCTTTTTGTTGACCACTCTACTTCTTTTGTGCACCTGATGTATCTATCTTTTTTAGAGGATTTGGACCAGGCAGGTCGATATAGTTGGGGGTCTGCCTGCCTAGCATATACATACAGAGCCCTATGCAGCGCATGTCGCATCGAGAAGATGCAGATCACAGGATGCATGGTTCTTCTACAGATGTGGGTATGGGAGCACATACCTCGTTTAGCTCCACATGCTCGTGCGCCATTACCCGTAGATATTGTAGCAGAGGCTCCACGTGGACGTTGGTATGTTATTATTTCTTTCTAATATCTAACTTACTTGTATAAAATTCTTTTATGAAATGTAAAAAAAATGTTATCTACAGGTGGAGTCAGGCGCATCGACATTCAGATTCTCCCAGACATGATGTTCACGCCTACAGACTTATGCTAGACAGCATTCGACCAGACGATGTAAGTGATTATTATTTATATTGTTAAATCTTTACTCTTTACTGTAAATCTATTCATTTATTAATTGATTATTCATTTTTTCTTTCAGATTACATGGATGCCATATACAGATGCTATCCTTCAGAGTCTGCCCCCATACTGTACAGTGATGCTTGATATCGGCTCTTGCATGGTTCCACTGATTCATTTTCATATAGTCGAGTGGCATCAGACGGATAGGGTTATGAGACAGTTTGGATTCCTTCAGCCAGTTCCTGACCCGCCCAGTCAGTTGGATTCATTGCATTCCCTGAAGATGTCAGGGAAGAGAGATTTTGATTGGAGGAGCTACCATGCGAGATATGTAGCGTTATGGGACAGGCGACGAGAGTCCCAGTTGCGAGGGGCAGGGACAGTACGCTTTCATTTGATGGATCAGATGGATTATGCAGGCTGGTACATCAGGTCTCCCGTCAGATTTCTGACACGGCACGGACGGGGCTTCCATGACTTGGTATGCATTCTTTCTTTCACAGTTCAACATATTTTTTATTCAAATTAGTTAATAACAGAATTTGTTTTCGCAGGATGCTCGTATTTGTCATCTACTGCATATGTCTGATCCAGTGGAGAGAGCTGCCTTTGACCCAGCATATTTTCACAGCCTTGTACGACAGATGCTACCGTCGATGGACGAGATTTATCATGGCATTTTCTTTGATCCACCACCTGCTGCGGAGGCCGCGGAGCCTGCTGCGGAGGCCGCGGAGCCGGCTGCGGAGGCCGCGGAGCCTGCTGTTGTTCCACAGGATGAGGCTGCTCAGCTTGCTCAGCCACATGATATTATTCCACTGGAGGAGGGTGTTCAGCATGACCAGTCATATGCTCCTCCAGCTTCTCAGGCACAGCCACAGGTACTTACAGACGCTGACTGGATTGAGTTCGATGTTTTATTGCAGTCATCCACAGCAGAGCAGCCATCTACTTCCTATATTGGTGAGAGTTCCAGCCATCTTCCACTATCCTTAGATGCAGGCCAGGGTACAGGCGGTGAGACTGTACATCCACCGTCTGTCACACAGGAGGATGTGGAGGTGGCTGTCGATGAGGATGCGCAGCGTACGCCAGAGCACAGACGTAGACAGACACGGCGTGGACGCATCCAGTATACGCCTGACTGTGGGACAGAGGAGCATCCACACCGGAGGCGTAGATTAGGTTGACATTTGATTTATGATACGTTTTGTATGTGTATTACTGTTATCTAGACTTCTATTATACCTTTAATAAGTGTCTTACTGTTATCAAATTATCTACCAATGTATATATATATATATATATGTGTGTATAATAAGTAATATGATTAGAAATTCCATAATACTCATATAAATTCAATAAGTTCAACATAAAGGTTAAATAATAATCCAAGGCTATTTATTTTATGAATAACATATTAAAAGACCAAGTAAAATGTTTTGAAGAACTTTAGGAGGATTTTGTTGGCCAACAATTAAATATAGGATCAAGAGAAACTCTTGACTCCTAATATGATATTAGGAAATTAGGTCACACAAGTGATGGAAAAAAGGGAAATTATGGTTCATAGGTCCAAAAAATAGTTAAAAAATGTTTAGGGAAGAAAATGATACATCGTAATGCCACAAATGGTATGGTTATTGTTCATAAACAGAAAGCAGTAATGATTGGTGTCAGAACACAAGAGCCTGTTATGTGGATAAAGATTTATTTTGGTATGAATTAGAATCAGAATATTTACTGATCTTAAGGAATAATGAGTGGTGTATTAGTGATGCACATGAATAAACCATTTATCAAATATTATTTTTGTGGAAATATGGGGAATTCTTAGAATGCTCATTCCATAGCCTTGAGGGTCACTATGTGACTTGGGACACACTATAATATTTACAAATAAGGTGTGTATTATCAAGGGAAAATATAGTGGAGTTGTTTTGTAAGGAAAACACACAAAGGGGAATCTATATCTTCTGAGTGGACAAGAAGATATGTATTTTATATCCAAGGAAGAAGAAAATAGGTTGTGGTATAAATTTATTGTTTATATGAGCCAATCATACATGGAAGATCTGTTGAAATGTGACACTGCTCAAGATCTCTCTAATTTATCATGTGATCATACTCATACATGCGATTCTTTCTAACAAGGGAAGATTATTTGAAATATATAAAAGGTTAAAGATCAATGGTCAATAAGAGTGATTGAACTAATGCAAATTGATGTGTGTAAACCTATTTCACCAAGATCTATTGATACGAAGAGATATTTTTAGTGGCCAAGGATCAATTAGGTGGTAATGAGAGGGAGGTGAATCAGTGGTAGCCTTATTTTACTAATTCTTTTTTTAAATTCAACCTATTGAAATTTGTTTAGGTTTTTGATCCACTCAATATAAACTCTCAATCATTCCTCAAGTGTAGTTGTAATGAAATAGGGAGAATCACATGTTATTTACAGGGTTATTTTGAAAATACTACTCATTTCTATATTGGTTATACCCCCCAACATGTATTATTCACTATCTCCACAAGTTAATACAATGACATATAATCCATTTTTCCTCTCTATAACAAAAAATAATCCACTATACACTCTCTTTCTCCATAATACATTGGAGATTCATTCTACTCTATAATCCTAAAGATACATCTACTTCCAAATTTAGGAAGAAGTTCTTCTTCAAATAGACTTACTCTATAAGAAATCTAGTCACTCCTACCTTGTGTACTTTATCAATAATTTTTGAAATTATTATATTAAGACTCTTTTCAGATTTTGTGCAATCTAGATTCTCATCAATATTCAAATAATCAAGAACTCATCAATTCATCTTTCTGTATTTACCTGATACATTATTGTATCGAGTTATCAGAAATAATATTTCAATTCAACACAGAGTCTTCATCACCTTCATACACACTTTATTCACAAAACAAACAATAATTGTTCATGGGTAATATATCATTATTACATGATTTAAAATCAATCATTTAAATCCTTATTTAAATTTGTTTCGTAATAACACATTTAATTACACATTTATATATGAATACTCATCAGTAGTGGTATCATATTTTCCTCATATTGAATGCCCCATTAGTTTCTGTGGGTATTTTGTTTCATGCAACTCATAAAGAATACTAGAAGGATTATGGTTCCCCTCTTTCTTCTTAATGTGGTGTCTATCTCTATGAATCATTATCTATATTCATACATGTAACTCATATTTAATTACATAATAAAATACAAAAACTCATCAAAAATACCCAATGCTCGGGTCTTCTCCATTCTTCACATAAATGTTACAACTCATGTAAGAATCTGATTCACGTGGATTCATCAAAATATGATCTTCTAATCACCCGAATACTTATGTTTCACATTTCATCACATAGGATATTCATTTTAGAATAAATTTTTACTCTCATCACATGAACTATTCATTTTATTATTTAAATTATATTAATGAAATTGTAACTTCATGAATATATTATCATGATTGTACCTTGGCATTAAATCTACATCTTACTTCATTTGAAGACTCTATTTCATCAAAAGTCTTGGGATCCTTCAGTTCATGCACGACAATGCATGAATATTGAACATGACTTGTTCTTGGATCATGCTTGGATATTATAAGTTCATCATGGACTTCTTAATATGGAAGGGTCCTTGGTTTTATCCAAGGATTCCCAACCATGATCTTTGTGACTCATCAATGGTAGATAACCAATGCTCTATAAAACCCTTGAGAAAGGGAAGAAGGTTCTCACTAATTAGACAACTTGAAAAAGTTAGATCAAACTGTTGTGTAAATGTCTGCATGTTTTTAGCGGAGAGAAATGATTGTGTCACCATTTTCCCATATAATAATATCACTCGGTTGAGTGCTTCCTTATTTATTTTATCATTCCTTCAGCTTGGTAGAAGTGATTACTGGGGTACGCTCTCAAATCCTCACTGGCATCGACCCATGTTGTCTTCTCTAACACCATTCCACTGCACATGATTGAACCACCACTCTAATACCATGTGCCTCATGTGAATTCATGCTCGCCTACCATTTCTTCCCATACAATAGTCAACTCCAGTTCCCACCTCAAAAGTGGCTGCACCTAATTCCCTTATGTAGCTAGTTGGATGGATTCCTTTTTAAATAAAGTTAAAAATATGTGTTAGATAAAATATTCCACCAAATTCCATATTCACTCCAAATACCAATCCTTATTCTTCATGAAAAATATAAATAATATATTTATACTTTTTTAAAATATCTCTTCATTTATGTAATTTAATTTCATATTTGGATAATTATCCATGTTTTAAAAGTGAGAATTATTTAAGATTATCTTAAATAGAAAAAAATGTGCAAAGGAGTTTTCAAAAATGTTCACTAGGTATTCTGTGAGATGCGTGAACGCCGTTCACGCATCCCTTCTCTCGGGAAGATGCGTGAACGGCGTTCACGCATCCCGGCCCCATTTTTAAAAACATTCGAACCCTATACCCTTTTATCAAATTTTAATTTTTTAAAAACCCAAATAAAAAAATTAGCCCACTTTACCTATTGCGTGCAGCGGCGCCCCCTTCCCAGCCCCTTGTTCACGCAATCACCCAGGCAGGCAGCCTCTCCATCAGCTGCCTCCTCCCCTGCCCCTCACCGCTCCACAATCCCGACACGACCCTCCGTGCTCCAGCAGACCTCCCACACCCCATTCGATCCGTCCAGCCAATCCCTGTGCTCTCCTTTATTCCAGCCAGTGGCGCACCCTACACCCCCAGCAGTCTCCATCTCCTTGGCTCTGGTAAGCGGCGCACCCAACCCAACGCGGCCTCCCTCTTGTTTTCTCCAGCCATCAGTTTAGTAGCTGAACCTCCTATGCTCTTCCATTTCTGGATCCCTCCAGCTCTCTGGCATGAGTTCTTCGGTCCAACAACATCACCTCCAGAATATATCTTTTCATCTTTGGAAATTTTATTTAAGTTGGTTAAACCTTAACTCATTGGGGTGGTGTTTCACACGTTTTTCTCATTTCTATGGGTGTGCAATTGGTCTGCAAGACATTGTTAGCCCATCCGTTGATGGTTTCGTCACTTTCGCATAACTTTGAGGTAGGAGAATCCCGATTTATCTTTTATAATGCATTCCTTTCACATTTTCATTATTCGAATTATTTATTTTCTCTGATTTGCAACATTATTTTTCTTTTAAATGGTCTGATATGGTGTTTAATATTGTTAGAAGTTGTTAAAATAAATGTTGCAGTGTATTTCCTTGAGTATTCCTATCCACGCTAATGTGAAAGGAGTTTGATTAATGCCATTATTGTTTTAATAATTTTTTGTATGTGGACTACAATTAGGATAATGCTTTTTTTAAATCTTATTATTTGTATATGAACACAAAATATTTGATAAAAAAACCATCGCACTTGTAAGGTAAAATTAGGGGTTTTACAAACCATTAATTTTAATTATGTTTTGACAGTATCTTCTTGTAAGGGAACTTGGTCTGGTGCATATGGTTCTACAATGTTGAAATTTTAAATTGTATTAAAAAAGACTTGAAAATTGGTTTAATGGATATATGTGGATCATTTTATTTTTTTCAAACATTGTGGATGGTTGGTTTTAGTTTTAAAGAAAATTGTATTTTGTGGAAATTGTCCTTTTGAGTGTTTTCTTAGATAGTTTTTTATCCATTGTATGGTGACACTCCCATTGGTGCACTAGGTGCCCACATGGATGTGCCCTCAAATGAAGATGGAACCTTTAAAATAGTGTTTTCTTAAAAACATTATTTCTAAATGGTTTTTGTTTCCTTAATACTATTTTGTGCTTCGTGTGGATTTTATGAATGGTTTGAAATGTAATCTGAAGGGTGTTCCTGTTTGGTCTTTAGTGTGTGTTTCAGTGAATGTTAGGCCCAAGGGACTGTTTAGCCATTGCATAAGATTGTGCATTTTCCCTTAGAGATTTAAAGGTTTTACTAAAAATCAACTGGAGACTTTAGACTTAAAGGCTCATTTAGATTTTTAAATAAAGAATTGGTGTTTATATTTTTTTTAAAAGAGCTTGTACAATATTTTAAAATAGGCATTTGATTATGTAAAACTAACGGCCCGATTGAAAACTCCAAGTGTCTTATAAAGTGGTTTTGACAATCAATTGATGTGATGGCCCGATTGGAACATTTTATATTTTAAATGTATGCATATATATATATGTGTGTGTATATGTATATGGGGATCTCCAATTTAGGGTAACCATTTATGGGTGAATTCATGGGAAGCATTTGTGTTTGAGGTAGGCTAGTACGGTGACAACTTATGAGTTGAGTCACACATGAGAGGGCCTCCTACTTACACCGTGATATAACCAACATGGCTTCATGGGCGTATTTTAGATGATCGATTGACGATTGCTGATCAAACCCGATTGGAAGATTTGGTACCCCCTAGATTGGTTGTTATGCTTGGTGAGATTTGCCACTAAATCTGTTCTGTTTTAGGGCGACCAGTTGGTTATAGAGTTAGGAGCTTCACCATATGCCAATAGGTGGTTCCGAACCGAGTACATATGGGGGTATTCTATAGATGTTTAGGATCACCCTTGGTTACTTGATTATTTTCAGGGGTTGTTCACTGTCTATAATACTAGATAATTTCTATCTTGTATTATTAAACTATTTTACTTTAGCATAGCATTGGTATATCTTGTTTTGGGGTTTTTTTTTATAAAATGGAAAATGGTTTTGGAAATGGAATGTTGCGATTTTTGGATTTTTTAAATGGAAAACATGTTTCTTATTTTAAAATGTGAAAACCCTACTTTTATATCTATATTTCAATATAGTGATAGGGTATTGTTTTAGGAAGTGAGATTCTTGGAATCTTTAGTTTATCATGGAATCCCTACAGATCATTTTAATGCTGACATCTTTTTTTATCATTTCAGTTATAGGTTCCCATTGTTTTGTTTTTTCTAACCAATTTTCCCATTATTAGGGAAATGTTGGTGTTTGGTTGGTACGGGACCTACAAGGTCACTTGGAAGTATGTACGATTTTATTTTCATTCTTATGCTAGTTCATTTTATTTTTGTCATGAGATTTTATATATTTTTTTATCTCCAGTTCATGGGGAAAATAATTCTCAACGGTTAAATTATGATGACCCTCTACAGTTTCCAGCCCATGGGGAATTGGAACGCCCTTCGGGCCTTGCTGCAAACCAGCTCGGGTGACCGGGTCAGGGTCGACCTATGTATGTTCATGAAAAAATGGTATTAAATGTAGGTTATTGTTATTTGGGGTCTCTGGTAGATGGAGATTAGGATTTTTGAGACCCAGAAGGTATGTACAAGAATGAAATCATGAACCCTCTCTCTTTCCGAACGTCGATTCGTCAGGGGTAGTCTGAGATTCGATTTCTTGTCTTGTTCTTGTTAACTTTGGATCGAGGGATGAAAATAGAGTAGATCTAGTGTCATTGTTTGATTTCACATGGAGTAGTGACCCATGAAATAACCAAGAGTCTCATTCATGTTCCACTTAGTGTTATTGCCTACCTGGGGCTTGGCTCCCTACCATTTCCCTGAGTTGGGCATAGGCACTAGTCCCCCTCTTCGATAGTCTAATGTAAGTGGTGTTTTATCTTTTCTCTTGTTGGTGTATGTTTGTTTTTGAAAATGAAAATAATTTTGGAAATGATGATGCTATCGTTTAAATGGTTTTGATTTTGGTAAAATGTATTTTAAATGGAATTTTTTTGGCTCAACAAATTGGGAATTGTTTGAAATTGGTAATGAAGTGGAATGGATGGACACATATGTAACAGTTCATGGGATGTGATGGGTGTTTATTTGAAATTAAATGACTGACCTTGTTTTCAAAAGGTGGTTTTTGAAAGGGATGTTTTTGGATGTGTTTATATTTTTTTGGTTTTTGAGCCAGTTGTTTTGTATGATGGTGCTTTCATTAATGTTCCTTCGGCATGATATTGGTTTTGGATCTTTTCTTTATATTTTGTTCCAAAAATGCTACCAATAAAGGTCCCCAAGGTTTCCAATAAGTCATTCCCATTTTTTCATCCTTCTTAGATGCTTCCTGTCTTTTACGGTGACCGGGGTCCGTTGGAGGCAATAGAGTGGCTTGAAAAGGTCGAGCATGTCTTTAGGGTATTGGGAACGACCGTTGCTATTAGAGTGCGTGCAATTTTGCGTCTGTTCAAAGGTCCGGATATGGACAAATGGGAGTTATTATCCCCACTATAAATTCATGTTGGGATGACATGGGATGTCTTTAAATCCATATTATTCTAATGATTCATACCCGAAGAGGTGAATAGGAATAAAAGGAAAGAACTTGTGTGAATTCAACAAGGACAATGAATGATAAAGGCATATATTGACCATTTCAAGGATCTTGTGTCCCTTTATCCGGTGGTAGCATCAGAGGATTTGATGAGGACTTCTCTATTCATCGGGGGTCTTTCTCTAAAGATCTTGGAGTTTCTCATCCCTTCTAAGGATCATTATTTTGAGAAGGTTGTGGAAGAGGAGTTCTTATATGAGTTGTTCTTCGGAGAACATATGGTTGGAAATCCATTGTATATAGTTTCTCATTAAGTTTCCCATCTGGAGAGTAGGGAGAGAAAGTGGGACATTTTTTTAAAGAGTCCTCTCCAGTGGTTCTAGCTTCCAGTTTATTGGACCGTTCAGTGGTGTCCCATCAGTTTTCAATTTTAGGTCACACAGAGCCATCATGTCACATCCCTCTGAAGACGTCCAATCGTTGTGGGTGTCTGTGTCATCTATAGAAGTTATACAAGACTCATCACTTGAAGAAAACATTGTGACTAGAAGATTTCAGGTACAAACATTGACGCAGGAGATGCTTCAACCATCATATCCCTAGCCATAGGTCTTGGGGTGAAGCTAACTCATAGTTAGGAGTTGCCAGGGATGTGAAGACTTGGTTCATGTTTTGTGTTCCATGTTGGAAGTGGAACATTAAAATAATTTTTGTTGTTGTTTCTATGTTGTTAATGTTTTACTATTATTGTGTTTTCATTGGGAAATGGGGGAATGTGATGAACTTGTCCAATTGTAATCCAACAACTCAGTTTGTCTAATTATGGGTTTTTAAATTGTGTATTTTTTTAAAGTGTGTTTGACCATTGTATTGGTTGATCTCAGTTTAGCTGTGTTTATTTTCAGATGAAGGTTCCTGTAGAAGAATTGATGTTTGTAATTATGACCAGGTTCACTGTATGGGTTATGTTCTTCTCGTATATTTTTCTCTACTTTTGTTGGTTTTTGGTCAGGGATGAGAGTTCCACGATTCAGAGGAGGTGTCATTATCTCTGGCTATAGTTGTTAGTTTGGATCAGATGGGAGTTACTGCATCATCCCTGCTTTCCAGTGTTGTATGTTTGGGTGTTAAATTTTTACGCTAGTTGAGTTCTTGTGGTGGGGAGATCCCTCACGTGTTCACCCATTTTCTTGTGTTGTGGTTTCATTCAGTTTCAATCGGACATGGATTGAAGTTATGTCTATCACTTAGCTGGGTGACTTTATAGGGGAACAAAGTGACTGTGATGGTGAAAATTGTCACACCTCGGCTTTTAAATATATTTTTATTTAATTATTTCATGGATTCAATTAATCTCTTAATGGGTTGGTTTACCATAGGTCTGAATTTTTTTACATTTAATAATTTTAGCGGGGTTTGGACCCATGCATGGTAACCGCACAGTGGTTGGGAGCTACGCGGTCAGCCTAGGTGCCTACGCAAATTTCAAACATTTAAAATAAATAATGTTTTATGTAAATAAAATAAGTTAAAATTTTAAATCGTAATAATAATAATGTTATTATGTAAATAAAAATAATATTATTAATAAATTTTTATTTTTAATTATATTTATTAATAACAATATTGTTATTAATATTGTTATAATTAATAGTGATATTGTTCTTATATTAATAACACAGATGTCTTAATTTGTGGTTTATTAATTATTAAGAAGATTATTAATGTTGTTAATATTTGAAAAAATGAATAAAATTATGATTATAATTATTATAATTTTTAGTGTTATTATTATTATTGTTTTTAATTTTATTATTATATTCAATTTTTTATTATTGTCATTAAGGAAATTATGGATGTCATTATTAATATGTAACTATTAACATTAGTTTAAATGATGACATTAAAATATTAATATTATAATAATTATTAAAATGATAATGATTATTATGATTATGATGATGATTATTATTATTATAAGAAAAGGGAAAACCCTAATCTACATAGTGCCGCCCCCTTCTCCCTTACCTGTTGCATGTAGAAGAGCCCCTACCTTTCCCCTTGTGCGCGCGACTACCCCAGGTAGGCGACCTCCCATCTAACTGAACCCCTCTCCCCTCACCCCAATGTGCTCCTGGCCTTTCCCTCCATGCTTCAGTCGACCGCCCTCACCCCACCACCTCTGGCTAGCCAACTCCCTGCTCTCCTTTTCTCCAGCTAGTGGTGCACCCGACCCCAATGACCTTCCACTACTTTGCTCTGGCCAGCAGTTCACATGACCCCTAACATCCACCCTCACTATTTCTCCATCCAGTGGCACACTAGCCAAACCTCACATTATTTTCCCTTTCTAGTGCCCTCCAGATGACATGTATGAGTTCTCGGGTTCAGTGACCTCACCTCCGATATAACTCCTTTCAACACTGGTTCTTTTTGATGTTTGTCTAACCCTAAGTAATTGGGGTTGTTTTTCAAGTTTTTTCCTCATTGTCTTGGGATTTTAATTGGTTTTAGGGACATTGTTATCCAATATGTTGAAGATTTCATCTCTTTTACACAGGTTTGAGGTATGTGAATCCATGTCTACCATTTATGATGTATTCCATTGAAATTTTAATTAATAAAATTATTTATATTATCTTATTTGAAACATTATTTTACTTTTAAATGGTATGATATAGTGTCTTAAACTGTTATATGTTATTAACATAACAGTTTTGGTGTGTTTCCATAAGTATGCCTATCCAAACCAATGTGAAAGAAGTTTGATTAATTCCATTGCTGTTTCAATAAATTTTTGTGTTTGGATTTCAAATTTTATAATGCATGTCTAAAAAAATATTTTTATGTTTTTACGAACCCAAAATATTTGATAAAATACCTATTCACTTGTAAGGTGTAATTATGGGTTTTACAAACCATTAGCTTTAATTATATTGTGACAATATCTGCTTGTTGGTGAACATGGTCTAGCACATATGGTTCGACGATGTTAAAATTTGAAATTGTGTTAAAAATGACTTGAAATGGGTTTTATTGATATTAGGGGATCAATTTTTTGTTTTCCAAACAATTTGGATGGTTCGGTATAGTTTTAAAGAAAATTTTAAATTGTGGAAATGGTCCTTTTGAGTGACTATTTGGATTTTTGTTGTTCCATTGGATGTTAGAACACCCATGGGTGTACTAGGCCCACACTTGGATGTGCCCTCAAATGAACATGGAACTTTTAAAATATTGTTTTCTTAAAACCGTAGTTTTCTAAATAGATTTTGTTTCATATATAAGGTTTTTTCCTTTATACGACTGTTATGTAAGGTTTGAAATGTAATTTTAAGGGTGTTACTGTTTGGCCTTTACTGTGGGTTTCGGTGAATGTTAGGCTCAAGGGGCCATTTATTCATTTCATAAGATTGTGTATTTCTATTTAAGAGTTTCAATGGTTTTACTAAAATTGAGCTAGAGACTTTGGAACTAAAAGACTATTTGACTTTTTAAATTTAAAAGTTGTGTTTATAGTTTTTTAAAAGATCGTGTGAGATATTTTTGTAAAGGAATTTTATTATGTATAACTAAAGGCCATGTTGACAACTCAAAGTGTTTTATAAAGTGGTTTTCAAAATCAAATTATGTGACAAACCAATTAGAACGTCGTATGTTCCACATATATGCATATATATATATATATATACATAAGTATATAGGGATCTCCTATCTACGGAAACCCTTTATGGGTGAACTTATAGGAAGCATCTGTGTTTGGGGTAGGGAAATGCAATATGACTTGTTAGTTGAGTCACACATGTGAGGGCCTATTACTTACATAGTGATATAACCACCATGGGTCATGGGCATCTTTTAGATGATCGAGTGATGGTTACTCATCAACCCTGATTAGATGGGTTGGTACCCCTTGGATTGGATGTTTGTCTAGGTGGGGTTTTCCATTGTATTTGGTCCATTTTATGGTGGCCTGTTGATTATAGACTTTGGAGCTTCACCACACATCATAAAGTGGTTCCGAACTGAGTACATGCATGGGTATTCTATGGATGTTTAGAATCACCCATTGTTACTTGATTATTTTCATGGCTAGTTCACTTTCTGTTATAGAAGATTATTTACAGCTTGCATTGTTAACATATTTTACTTTAGCTCAACTTTTGTATCTTTTGTTTTGGTTTTTCTTATAAAATGGATAACGGTTTCAGAAATTGAATTTATCGTGTGGGGGATTTTGAAGTGGAAAAAACATGTTGCTTATTTTAAAACGTGAAAAAATACATTAATATTTCTATTCCAAACTTTTGACATTGGATTATTTTGGGAAGTGAGATGCATGCATTAGGTGGTTTATCATGGCTTCCCTAATGAGAATTTTAATGCTCAGACATTTTTTTATCATTTTAGTTCCAGGTTCCCTTTGCTCAGTTTCTCCTAGCCGAGTTTCTCATTATTGGAGCAAGGTTGGTCTTTGGTTGGGTGGTGACCTAGAAGGTGACATGGGGGTATTCGCAATTTTATTTTCTTTCTGGTGCTAGTTTTATTATTTTTGTCCCCAATTTTATCTATTTGTAAATATTTTGTTAATGGTCCAAATCATTCCCAACAGTTTAATATTGATTCTCGACACAAGTTGTCATCCCATGGGGATCAATAATTTCCTTCGGGCCTTGCCGCAGACTATCTCAGTTGACTGGGTGAGGGATGACCCGTGATGGTTTGGGACACTTTTTTTCTTGAAACTATTTATTATTTATTCATACTATTGTATTTATTTACTATGATGTTTATATGATATTAAGGGCATATGAAACCTATAATTATATCCATGTCCCCACAACTTGTCGATAGTCTCTTGTGTATGAGGAGGAACATATGTGGTCATTTGGCCATCCAACTTAGAAATGATGATCCCATATATAAAATAGCTATTTAATCCTATCCTATAATGATATTATATTTTATTTCTGACTTTTTGGGGGGGAATTTATACATTGGTATCAAATTATTTTTCATTGATTGATTTCATCCATTATAAAAACAATACATTGTTAATAATAATATCCATCATTTTTAAAGTCACTTTATCTTCATTGTCCATGTTCATTTTCTAAAAAAATATTTCCGGTATTATTTTGAAATACAAATATGTAATATCTCTTGTGATATTTATACATCTCTTTAAAACATCTTAAACACAATTTTTAATTTTTTTACAATGAGGGTTTCTATAAATTTTTTTTAAAATATTAAAATTTTTCCCATTCATGATCAGACATTTTATCTTATATTAAAAATAGGTTATATAAAACATTTTTTTCATTAAAGGATCCATTATTTATATTAACATTATGGTGGAGTTTTTTTTCAATCATGTTTCCTTCTCAAAAAATTTTCTAGAAATTATCTTGTAAGTTTATATCTTTATGACAATTAAAAGAAATTATTTCCAAAAACTTTTCTTATTTTTATTGATTTTTTCCGCTCTATCACCAAAATATAAACAACCTATAGAATTATGTTTCATTAATCACCCTCTATATTCATTTATGAAATAATTATTTTGGGCTTTTGAATTTTTTGTTTCAGTCGATCAAATTATTGAGGTCATTTTATTTTAAACTTTTGGAAATGACATGAAACCAATTTTCATTCCAAGGGTTTATCATTATATGATATATGATTAATTTAATATGGAAAACATATGTATGGGTACTAATAGATGGAGTATTATATCACCTTAAATTGTATTGTTCTGGTTCTATATTTCATGTTATAAAAATGTGCAATAGGCTTGTGATACCTAGTCCACTAATGGGTCGCAGGTTTGTGATACCAAAACCACTAATGGGTTATAGGTTTGTGATTCATAAGTCGCTAATGTGTCTTGGGATTGTCATTCCTATGCTACTAATGGGTAGTTGGTTTATGATTCTTGTACCATTAATGTGTTGTATGTTTGCGAAACCTAAACCCTAAATACGTGTTATGATTGTGATTATTAAGACACTGTTTAATGGGACAGTGGATTATAATTCTTGATCCACAATGTCATGAATTTATTTTATTGTGTTTTCACCATTGTTTCTTATTATACCTTGTTTCCATGTAATATTCCTATGTAATGATCCATGGACCATGATTACTAACTCGTTCCTCTAAACTGTTATTCCATAGTATATGTTTGTTCATTTTAAATTACATGCCCTACACTCATGGATTTTGGATTACTCATATTCATCCATGATATTTTTAAACAAATATTTTTCCCATGCTCATGTTTTCCAATTATATTTTGATATTTCCCCTTTATGATTTAATATTTTAGGATGATAATTTTCTTAATATGGTAGAATATAAAACCCTAAGGTTTTTAATGGAATTATTTAAATAAATACTTTGCTAAATATCTTTTTTCACACACATCACTAAACTAAAACATAACATGATACCTTTTATTGAGAAAAATATTATAAATAAATTTAAACATTAATAAATTATTAGAATACGATATGAAACATCATTAAAAAGATTACTATAAGGATAAATGTGCAAGAAAATAAAAATAACATGAAAAGGAAATTTTTATCCTCATAGCATTCCATTAAATAGAAAACTCTGAGATAAACTATATAATTAAGCAAGTATTGTAGAAATATAATATAAATATTTAATGATAATAAAATAATATGGACTGATTTTAGGTTATTTATAGGAATAAATTCTAATAGTTATATATTCATTGGGCTGATATTATCATTGCTACATAACCATTAAATGGATGGGTATAAAAAAAAGTTAACACACTATGATATCAATGTATAAAGGGAAAATAAATAGAATTAAGTAGTATATTTCTTCCTTATAAATCTCATTTATCTGTGCCTTTAAGGTAGTTAACATTAGTAGTGTTCTCCAATGTCTACACCCAATTTAAACTCAATCAAATGTGGCATGATTGATATCAATTTCCCAAAACAATTAAGCTCGTATAAATAGATACATGTTCCATGTTATCTAAATAACCACCCTTGAAAACCACCTCTCCTTATCTTATTATTAGACCTTGTTTTTATATTTTTAGGGGTTATTTTAGTAGAATTTAGGATGATATAAACATGTTATTATAATTGTAATAAATCATACATAAATTTAAAAATCATTTTTATACAATTAAATTTTTTAATTTTAATGTAAAAAAAATTTCTTTGTAAAACAAATTTTTTGATAATATAAACACTAATATAATAGTTATTAGTAGGCATGTAATAAGAATAAATTTATTTTTTATTAAAATATATTTATTATTCTAAAAACACATTTTATAAATTATACATGGTTATATGAACTTCTTCAATTAAATAAATATAATTTAAGAAACTTTTCATGATAATATTTATCAGCATACAGAAAATTAGAAATAAGGCCACATTCAGTTTTAACAAATAAAATTCACTAAAGTAAATATTAGTGACCATAATATAATAATTATTTTTCATATAACTATTTTTTTAACTGTTGATTAATTTTAAATAAAATAAATTAAAAAATACCCTTTATATGATGACACCAATTCGATGTTAAAATATGGAAACAAATATATTAACACTCATTTAATTTGTAATTGATGGGAAATAATAATGAAAAACACTATAAGAAATTTTATACCAAAACCGTTATTCTATATTTTATATTATTTAATTTATAAGTTAATGTTATCATATTTAGAAAATTAATTAAGTTAAATAGAGTCCAAAATCTGAATTAGAACATTAAAATTCGGTATGATGCGTTATTTTACACTTTGTTTTTTAAAAAACAACTGTCATATTAAATATTTAGTCAATGTTAATAAAGCTAAAAATAGGTAAAATAAAATGGATTAGAAGTTATTAATCATATTTGAAACATTTACATTCTAGAATAAACATTTTATGATTTAAATTCACTCACACATATCACCAATGTTTCCCCAGATAATTACAACATTATTCCATCTTAACCCTCACTTAACATTAAATTCCATGGAAAATTTCCGCTTCTTCACCTATTATAGGAGCTCACTTTCACACACATCAATCCACAATTAGCCATAAAATTCTTATTGAAACCATAAAAAAACATCTACTCCTATAATCCAATTATATATTTTCCATCCCTTTGTTTCATTTGTCTACCATGTCCTCCATTTCCATGAGGTCCTTCAAGAGAAGACTCAAACTCTCAACTTGTGTGTTATCCACACCAAAACATTCCCTTATCTATTTTTCTCATACATCCACCTCTAAACATATTCTAATCATTCCAATATAATTAATTTAGTATTATTAATATAATTATATTTTATTATATTAACGTAGTAACCATATATTACCTTTATATATTTGAAAAATGAAAACATCGCTCATATAAAGCGCAGACTACCGCCTCCACAAAATTATGTTTTATATTTTTAATATTATAAATATTGTTTCATTCTATATTTAACCTCTTAGAATGATCATGATGTGAGGGAAAATTATTTATTCACTATATGTAATAAAATATTATAAAATATTATATTTTATAACTCTTACAAATTATTATTAATAAAATAAATAAAAAACTAAATATGTTAATTATAATTATAGAATAAAGATATTATAACTAAATAGCGTCATAACAAAACGTTCCCATTGATTATAACATATTCTCATTTGGGTCAGTTTAACCACCTACATGAACGATGTCATAAATTATCATCATGGATAACCAATGATGAATATTTAACATTAATATTCAATATGAATATATAATTTTTTAAGTTATATAAATTTAATATTTATATTTTCAAATCCTTATTAATATACAAACTTTCATTCATTAAGATTACCAAAATAATCTCATCATCGATTTCATCTTCATGAATCATGACTAAAAATATCATGGAATGAAATTGGAATGTTATAAATCATTATAGAATATATATTCTAGTTCCTTATATATTATTGGAATTATTAACATAGTATCAATGAATAAGGATCAACAATAACATTACAAAGCTTCTGTGAAATAATCAAAATCACTAACATCATTGGAATAAAATAAACAATGACAAGAAAAAATTATTATATAATAAATTATTATATTAGTGAGTATAAAATATAATAGATATGAAAATATTATTAGAAAAATTATACATATGGTTGTTTTTGTAATACAAGTGATTAATGTTATTTAATATAAGGAAAGAGTAAAAGTATTGGTTTATATTTTCAAAACATTCTTTTTCCGATGGAATAGGAATGTACCAGTGGGCTGGGTCGATCCAATGGGTTGGGCCAGACCTGACAGGTCGGTTTGGGTCAGGTCGGATAGGGATCGTGCCTAACCGACCACTTTTCACTAAAATGCTCATATCTTTTAAATCATATGTCTAATTGAGGAGACGTTTGAGAAATTAGGACCCTCACGATGACAAGGTCCTTTTGAGATACTCTATGTGGGTTTTATATGGATTATGAATTATGACCATTAGATTTTGCAGTAGGATCTCCCCGAAAAAGCATGTTATGATTGGGAATCATGTGGAATGCTCTAACATGAAGTCTATGAATACGAGACTAAGTGACTCAACAGACTAGGTGAATCATCGGGTCTAAGAGAATCATTGGTTCTAGGTGAATTAGTAGGTCTAGGTGACTCCCCAGGTCTATGTGACTCCGTGGGTCTATAAGATTTAGTGGTTCTATGTGACTCAGTGGTAATGAATGATCTATGACTAGGTGGTGCCCAGTGATAACAAACATGTGAGTCATACTCCATTAGATTCATGAAGCTACCCATAACCTACCCTTAAGGTAGGGATATCTAGAGATGGGTTTCAAGTGACTTGTGTACTCACTTTTTTACAAAATTTCATTTTTTTGGGCTTGTATACTGACCCCTTTACTTTCAATTTTATATTGTTATTCTTGTTAGTTGTATTAGTGATTTGCATGCATGGTTTAATAATGAAATTAGAATATAAAATTTTGAAGATATGGGGAATTTTGAACCAACACAATAGTGGAGACACCATACATGCTCTAATTACAAATGATGAGTCATTGGTTTTCTGAGATACATAATGAATAATCTAAAATTCCAAGGAAGGGTAGAATGATGTTATGGATTGGTAAAATTTTAATTCTGATATTTTAATATTTTTTCCATGGTAATTACATCCAACAAAAGAATTTTACCAATATATTTCACAATTTTAAATGGTAATTTAAAACGAAAAATCAACTAATATATAATCCCATTACCCCAAAATGAAATCATTTTATCTCACCAAGAAAAAGAGGCCCATTATAATTCCACATGGACTTCCATATATAAATATCACAATTTTTCATCACATTAAATTAATTTCACTTTCATTATTCAATAATGGGTATGAAACCTGATCATGGGAAGTGTGCTAATAAAATTTAGTATTAATGATAAACCTACCATAAAGAATTCACAACCTCTAGATTCATATGTGGAGGAGACAAATAAAATTATCATCAATGATAAAATTTAGTAATATTTAATGGAATTTATACTAAAGTGACCCTATCCTTTTACACATATTCTTACATTAATTTAATCATACTTATACATTAAATACAAACCAAGGATTGTAATGTTTAGTGTCTCATAAACCTTAGGTCCATAATTAAATTACCTGAAACCAAAATAAAACTTAATTTATTGATCCTTCATATATAGTACCTAACTCCATATAATCCATTAAATGTTTATAGGATAACCTGGAGAATACATGAACAAAGGGATGAGATAACAATCCATGTAAGGAAATAAACATAAGAATAAATATTAACACACGGTTTTGAAGGCATAAGATAATGATATAAAGAGGCATGGAACATTAATAAAAATATGGAATAATAACATATAGAAAAAGGGATAATATCATAATGGAATAATAGAAATGTTTTAGAAAAATAAAACATGACATTAGAATGAGTCTAGGCTCATTGCATACGGTGGAGCACGAGTCAAGAGTAACCACCAAGACCATTGCAAATGACGTCTCATGAGACTAAACATTACCCAATAAATTGAAGCTCTATTTGGGTGCACCCATCCTAAAATGCTCTTGAATATGTGTTCCACAAAAATAATCAAACATAAGTAATCAAACATAAACATAAATATTACACATTGAATGAATTGGTTATCATTATAATATCAAAAGGAATAACCATAAATAATATCATAATGGTGTCCATAAAATAAAGGGTTTAAATCATACAAGGAAAATCATAATGAAAAATATGCATAAATCATTAAAAGTGATGAAAAACTAAAATTAAAACCTTATAATTTTTTTTAGAAACATTAGAAATAAAACATTTTAGTGTAGTTTATGGAAAATATCAATGATTTTTAAAACGGAAAAGGAATAATTTTTTGGATAAAACCAAAAAATGAATCCAGAATGTTTTTCATGATAAAATTAATAAATTTAGAAAATATTGGTTTATTAAAACATATTATTGAGGGAACATGAATATGGGTAAGAAATTGAGAAGTTCCCTTTAATGGGTCTTTCTTATTGAGAAGAATTGAGAAAGGAACCATTTTAAAACATGTATTTCCACATCAGAGAATGATTTATTTAGTTAGATAAATGAGTTTTTAAAACATAAAAATATTTTAGAAGAAGTATATAAAAATAAATAATAGCTAAATTGTGTTATTGTGAGAGAAAGCGTGACCCGAAGAAAAAACCGAGGTTTGGGAAGAATACCTTACCTTATGTCTGAAACGGTTATTCCCTTGATCTTAGTGTATGGAATAATAAAATTATATTAATTAATTAATAAGTATAGAATATTTTATTCATGTTATTAATTTATTATAATTTTAATAATTTATTTTATTTTCTTTTGAAGAGTTATAGTATTCAATTTCATCGACTCAGAGTGCTTGTTTTCTTAGTTTTCATGATTGGTTTGGTTGTATAAGATTTTGTAAGATCATGTAAAATATAAATAGAAACCTATAATTGAATTTATAAGTCATTAATAGACATACATAATTATTAATAATCATATAATTTATTGTTTGGGTGATAATGAAAAATTAAATAATATATTAGTGGTAATCATTTGGTTTATTATTAGTGTTTTAGCTCACAATGAACTTGTTTTGTTCTATTATTTAACATCATGTGTATAAAAGGATTCTATAACATTAAAAAGGTTGTAATAAATATATGATAATTTTTTCTAACCAAATTAATGGTTTTATTACCATCCTTTTAGGAGTTAATGGAAAATGAAATTTTTTCCTTTTTTAAGGTGATCAATTAATACCTCATGAATGAAATATCCATTATTAGAATAAATGATAGTAGAGATGGGTTTAAACAGTTATTATACCATTAGTAGAATAACATTATATTATATGTGAGGTACTATAGTAATAATAAAATTTGTATGAGGGTAGGTGATTAGAGAATAAGAAAAGAACTTGAAAGGAAATTAAAATAAATGAAAAGAGAAATTTACCTCTTGAGTTTCTCCTCCTTAAAAAGATCTTTAGGGAATGGGTTTTGGAATTTTGATAAGACCAATAGATCATGGATATGGGGGAGGCAATTTAGAAGAGTATGGGGTGGAAGTTTTTAAAGAATAAAAGTTAGTAAGGTGTGAGGAGAATAGGTGGTGAGAGGTGGTATTTATAGTGAAAGAGGAGTGTTTTTTCATTATTGTATTCATTAGTTCATTATTTTGGCTCAAGAATATGAATAGATTAAGAATTATCAAAAAAAAATATAAATTAAAATAATGAAGTGGAGTTTGATATTATGGTGTTTATATCAAAAATGACAAGAGTAATAGTGTATTTAACTTACATTGCATAAATACCATAAAATACATTATATTACAATTCATAATTTTTTTTAGTATTTTAGAAATATGAAAAGAATTAACCCTAATAATTTTTTGATGTATAAAATCAAGAAATGATCTCCATTTTATGAATTTAATTTTACAAGTATTAGAATTTTTTTAATTAAAATCATAATTTTGTCAAAAAATACATATTTTAAAATTATAACTGATTTTGCAACACATTGAAAAATATATTAAGGCCCATTAAAATTATATTATAATTATAAGACAAAAAATATTAATTTATGAAATCATTTTATGAAAATACATTTTCTTTTTAATTTTTCGGTACTGCAGCAGGGCACTATTGCAGTACTGTAGCAGCAGCTGACTGTTGCAGCGATGGCATTGTAGCAGCAGAGGCACTGTAGCAGGAATTGTAGCAGCGACGGTACTATAGCAGGGACTATAGCAGTGTTTGAACTGTAGTAGTACTCCTCACTGAGGGTTCCTTTGGGCCAAAAATGGGCTTTCAAGCCTTTTATTCAGGCCACCTGGCCTTGGGCCATCGAGATATGTAATGGGTCTCACTCTACCCAGTCATAAAGAGGTATTTTCTTTAAATAATAAATTGAGGGTTCGACCCCAACCATTAAAAAAATATTAATTACAAAATTTTATTTAAATATTTTTTAATTTGAAAAATACCAACACTTGATTAATAATTTTTAAAAAATTTAATTACATACACAATGATATATTTATATCATATTACCTTTTATAATATTCCTAAATTTTATTCGTACTATCAGGGGTTTGGTTAGTATTTTATAAGACGACTTTATATTCATAAGAATTATATTACTTTTCGAAAGGTCAAGTTATTATTCCTTCATTATATATTTCTTAACTTTTTTAAATACCTCTTATTTCATTCATTCTTTATTTATAATATTTTTATTGTGTTATTAATGTGATTTTTTTGTTATTATAATATATTACACAATTATAAGTAAGTTATTTTCCATTGATAAATGTTTTGAGTATTTAAATTCTTTCCCCTTATGAAATTTCAAAATCAAAATTTCATTTTACATACTATAGGGAAAACAGGTGAGGGTACTTCTAGATTATAGCTTAATTTTTTTCCCATGTTTCCAATTCATACTTATGGTTACACTATATTACTTTGATAAAGTGAGAAGTATTGTTGTGTATAATTGTATCTCTATGTTCCAAGATCATCATCAATTGTTCCTCATAAGGGAGATCATTTTCCAATGGTACCACCACAAAATTCAGTACATGTGAAGGATTGGTATGTACTTCCTTGAGAGGGATATGTGGAATACATTATATACTTGTGACTTGGTTGGTGGAAGGGATAATACTTTTAACAAGTGTGTAGTCTTTTGAGTATAACATTATCTCTATGGTCCAAGATCATCATTGGTTGTTCCTCACAAGGGATATAATTTTCCAACTATACCACCTATGAATTCATTACATGTGAATGATCCGGTGTGTAATTATTGAGGAGGGATATGTGGAATATATGATGTACTTGACACATGGTTGGTGGAAGGGCAAGTTGATATGAAATATCCAAAACACTATCAATAATTTTGAAGGGGATGATGTAATAAGAACATATCATTCCTTTCATTCAAAATCTCTTGATCCTCTTCCATGGAGTTATTTAGAGAAATACCATGTCTCTAACATTAAACTAAAGTTATTGTTAATTATTTTATGCATAGATATTTTATTGACTTTGGGATCCCTTTATGTGATGTTGATTGGTTTTCACATTTTCCACAATTTCTTTAACCATTTCATGTCCTAGTAGCTTTTGTTCATTGAATTCAGCCTAGCTGGTCGGTGTTCTGCATCTTTTCCCATAAAAGGCTTCAAATGGTTCTATTTGAGAGCTTGAGTAGAATTTTTTGTTGTATGATAATTTTAAAAAGGGAACATGTTGGTCCCATCCTTATTTTATATCCATAGTACATTCTCTCAACATGTCATCCAAATTTTTAATAGTACACTTAGATTTTCCATTATTTTTAGGATGATAGACCATATTGAAGTTCATCTCAGGGATAAGAACATGTTAGATAATTTTCCAAAAAATGGAGGTGAATCTCATATATATGTATTAGATAAAATCGATAGTGGTACTATATGATACATTACAACTTACTTGACTTATATACGTTTTTGTTGATCCAATGAAAAACCTCTAAAATAGTGATAAAATGAGGTATCTTTGTTAGATTATCCAAAAAAACCAATTTAGCATTGTTTCCTCTGGATGTCTTTGGATGTCCAGTGATGAAGTCCATGGAAATTTTCTCCCACATCCATGTTGGTGTTGGTATTGGTTTCATCATTCCCTTATATTTTTGTCTTTTATCCTTCACATGATGACATACCTGACACTTTGATGCATATTTAGTGATCTCAATCTTAATATTGTCCCAACAATAATTCTCTCAGAGATCTAGATACATCTTTTTTCTACCTTGGTGAATAGATAATGTTGATCTATGTGAATCATTTATAAGTTATTTCTTTTTATCTATATCGAATGGTACACATAGTCATGACCCAGATTTTACAATTCCTTATCAATTTTATGCTCTTATGATTTTCCATTTCTCATAGATTACACCTTCTTCTGGATTTCCACATCATTCTTGTGAGAATCCTTTATTTTCTCCCTAAGGGTCAGTTGAACATTAATTTGAGAAAGTATATATGAAGTTCCTTCCTTAATTAATACTATGTTCATCCTTTTAAAATATATGAATATTGGATCCTTCTCAATTCTCATCATTGATTTAGAAACAAGATCCTTTCTACAAACATCATCTACTCACTTATTTTCCTTACAAGGATGGTAGTGGATTGACTAGTCGTAATCCTTGATGAGATATAACGATATTCGATGGGAATTATTAAGAAAATTATATTTGAATATTTATTTGAGACTCTTGTGATCAGTATATATCTCACATTTCTTCCCATATAGATAATGTCTTAAGATTTTAAATGGAAAATATTACAACTGTCAACTCCTAGTCATGCGTGGGATAGTTTACTCATTAATTTTCAACTACCTTGAGGCATAGGATATAAATTTATCATTCTTCATTAGTAAACAACATATTCACATCATTGAAGAATAAATGTTTACTAAAAAGACTTCCCCACTTGATGGTAGTGTGAGAATAGGTGTAGTGATAAGAATGTTTTTCAACTCTTTGAAGCTGTATTCAAATTCACTTGTCATGAAAAACATAACTACCTTCTGAGTAAATCTAGTTAATCATTTTGAAAACCATGAGACATTCTTCAAAAATCATCAATAGTACCCATTTATCCCAATAATGTTGCAGATATCTATTATAAATATTGGCATGGGCCACATATTAATTTCCATTATCCTAGAAGGGTCCGAAAATATACCTTCTCTGGTGATGACATGTCCCATGAATGATAGATCACTCATCCCGAACTCACATTTACTCTTCTTTTCATATAAATTTTCCTTTCGCAATATCATTAGCACAATATTCAAATGTTGCACATGTTCCTCCTTTATCTTAGAGAATATCAAGAATATTACCAATAAATACAAACAAAAAAATTAGGTAATATCTAAAAACATTATTCATAAAATCCATGAAAATATATAGAGCATCGGTGAGTCTTAAAGAAATCACTATGAACTCATAGAGTCCATATGAAATTCGAAAGGTATTCTTAAAAATATCTTCCTTCCTCACCATTAATTGGTGATATCCTAATGGAAGATCTACCTTAGAGAAATAACATTCCCCACATAGCAAATTCAAAAAGACATATTTCCACGGTAGGGGATAATTTTTCTTTATCGTGATTTTATTGACCTCATTATGATCAATGCAGTAGTGAATTGATCCATCCTTCACCATTAAAAAGAGGACACACACACCCCATGGTGAAGAACTCTGGCATATAATTACCTGTTTCAAATTCTCCTTTAACTGCTTCATCAGTTCTTCCAGATCAAGATCAGATATTCTATAAGGTACATTTCAAATAAGAAGATATCAAGGGAAAAGGTCAATTGAGATATCAACCTATTGATTATGAGGAATATTGGGAAACTCTTTGGGGAACACATCAGTGTAGTCCCTCTTGATGGGAATGTCTTCGATCAAGAATTTATCTTTTTTCTCAATCATTTGAGCAAGGTATAATTTATCATAATGTATAAATATCCACACATGAGACAAAAATTATAAAGGAGATTCAACCTAGTCCTTACACATGTATTGAATTAGAGGATGGTTTTGGATGTGAAGAGTAATCTACCTTTATATATAGTTTATGTTAACTTTGTATAAAGATAGCCAATCCAGGCTCAAAATAGCATCAAAATCTACCAAAGGGAGTCTGAAAAGATTTTCATGGAGGTTTAGTCAATAAAAAATACCAAGGGATGAGTTATATACTTTGCATTCTATAATATAGACCTTTTATATTCTCATATATAACCCAACATCCATATTTTGAGTCACTGTTTGAATAGTTCTGAAAAACATACAAGATATCAAATAAAGTGTTGAACCCAAATAAAATAGTATGTTCATAATTCATGAATAAATAATTATCATTCCTATCACCATAAATTTATGGGATCCAATTTAGTAGTAGTTATAGAATATTTACTTCATTTCCACCTTGGAGGTTTTTATAATGATTTATTCCAATAACCCTTGGCATAGGGAAATAGTTCACATAATTCCCATATTAATTTTATTTGATAAACTATACTACATGTGGAGTATTGATCTGAAAAATTTCTTATTATTCCACATTTGTGTGATTCTTCGTATCCCTTTAGTAGATATTATCCAGATGCCCCATTCTTCCCAGTTCCCTTTATATATTTCACAATATGTTTCTTCCAACAATTTTGACATGTGAGATTTTTTTTTCATTCCATCATGCGATTTATCTATTGATCCACCTTTATCATACTCCATTTTCCCTTTTTCCCTCGGGACCACGAGACCATAAAGTGTCACTAATCTCAATTTCAAACTTAAGGGAAAAATGGAAAACTTCTTCATAGATTTAAAAGTATCAAATCACCAAAACTTTCTATAGACTTGGATTTTTTTTCACTAAAGAAATAATCAAACTTTACTAGTATTGATGAAAAATCTAAAGTCATATCAAGAAATCCTTTTAATGTTTCCTTCAGATGCTCCAAAATACTCATCTTCCTTCTTCTTAAGTGGGAGGAACTCTATTTCAATCTTGAGATGGTGGATTTGGGGAAATATTTATTGAAAAATGATTCATGAATTCCTCCCAGTCCATCAAATAAATTTTATCCTTTTACATTGTGTTAATGATCAATGTCCAACACTAATAAACTTCCTCAATAAAGTGATAGACCTCCAACTCAACCTTGCCTTATTCTAAGCACTTTAGGACAGAGAATATCTTTTTAATGTTGTTAATCTTCTATTCCACTAGGATGGGACCAAAATGACAACTTAACAAGGGAGTAATTTTTCGTATAAAGTATTTGAGCACAACATTATCTATTTTCAAAGAAGGATGGAATTCCACAGGATTCAACATATTATTCATAACATGATCCTGTAGAGAAAGTACTATCATAATGTTTTTTTACCTATTCCCATCATATATGGAATATAATTATGGAAATAATCACATTTACTATAAACATGATTATTGGAATTAGTTCTTCTATTCTCATAAATTAACTAAGAAAATTAATTTACAATTATGTGGATTTAATACTTAACTAATAATCATAATAAAAGGAAATGTTTAACATAAAAGGTTAAACATGTAACTAAAGTATATCCTAAATTGTGATTCCCTAGGTTTCAATCTAGTTTATCCTTAATATATTTCCTAACATATATTATTCTATAAATTATTTGGGTTCCCTTAAAAATATTTCATAGTGAGCCAAAAAATTTACCAAAACATATCTCCCAGGAGGGTCATACTAGGTGCATAGTAAGGCCCGTTGTCATGTACCTGGTTACCCTGAGTAAGGCCTAGAAAATATTCTCAGAGTTGTTACTCCTAGGTACAAAAATGGTAGAACTAATTAAACTTATATTATTAAGAGATATATTTATTTTTTGATAAACCACTTACTTTAAACTAACAAAAATTTAAAGAAGTTTTCTCATACTTATTCTTATCCAAAGGTTTGTTACTAAAGTTATCAAGTCCTAATATCCACAAATAACTAAACCATAATATGATACCATCTACATTGAACCTAGACTTTTACACATATTATTACACTATTTTGAGCATTCTTATCCATTAAATACAACCCAAGAATTGTGAATTCTAGTGTCTTTGGATGATTATATACATAATTAAACAACATAAAACCAAAATAAAACAACTTTTATTTAATCTTCATATGAAGATCATAACTTCATTTGATCCCATACTTCTACATAAGATACCCAAGGGAATAAATAAAAAACGGAATGAGATAAAATGGCGTCTAAGTAAATATTCATAAAACTAAATCTTAGCACATGGATTATAAGTAATAACATAATGATATAAAAATTCATGGAACATGAATAAACATATGAAATCATTTCATATAGAACACACGAAAATATAAAAAATTAATCATAGTAATTTGGAAGTAACATAAAACATTACTTTAGGATGATTTAAGTCTCATTTCACTTGGGGGACCATTATTCAAGGATAACCACCAAGACCCTTTCACTTGGAGCACATGTCAAGGCTAAACCTCCTAGACTGTTTCACAAGATGTATCATAAGAATAAACCTAACCGAATCCATTAGAGGGCTATCTGGGAGCAACAAACCTAACATATTCATTAATATGGGTTTTACATAAATAACCATACATATGGAATCAAATAGAATCATAAATATTACCCATGGAAAGAATTGGTTACATAATCACGTTAAAAGGCATAATGAGAAGTAATATCGTAATACTGTCCATAAATGAAGTGGTTTAAATCTTACATGATTATTAATAATAAAAACAAAGCATATAACATAATAATTTATGGAAAAGAAATTGGAAACATTTATAAATGGTGTTTAATAATGTTTATAAATAAAACATTTTAGTGGAATTTAAGAAAAATATTATTGAATCTTTAAAATAGAAAAGGTATAATTGTTTTTTTAAAAATATAAATGAGACAAGAATATTTTCATGATAAAATGAAATATTTTATAAAACTAATGATGGATTAAAATAGATTTTGGAGAGAAATTTAAAATTGGTAATAAATTGGGATGTTCCCTTTAATCGATTTTCCTTATCTAAAAGAATAGAAAAGTGGACCCTCTTAATAATGTATTTTTATATTATATAAAGATATAATAATCTAGATAAATGAATTTAAAACACATAAACATAATTTTAAATAATTATATAAAAATAAACATGAGTTACATTAGTTTTAAGGGATAGAAATCATAACCTATAAAATAAAAATGGAGGTTCAGGTAGAATCCATTTTCTTATGTCTGAAACGATTCTGCACTAGATGCAAAATTCTGGGCTAATAAAATTATATTAATTCATTTATAAGTAAATTACCTTTTATACATGTAATTTATTTATTAGAGTTTTATTATATTCATTTATGGACTTTTTGATGTGTTATAATGTTGAATATCTTTATTTTGGATTGCTTGTTTTCTTACTTTTCATGACTGGTTCGCTTGTAAAAGAGTATGGTAGTTCATATAAAATGTAAATAGAAATCCAGAATTGAAGTTATAAGTTATTAATGAAAATATAGATGGTTAAATTATAATATAATTCATCTGGTTATTTTGGGTGAGGTTGAATCATTAGTTAAGATGTGAGTGATAATCATTTCGATTATTTAGGGCATTTTTCCGTCACAACAAACTTATTTTGTTTTATTACTTAAGATCATGTGTATGAAAATATTCCAAAACATTAAATAGTATTTAAATCATATATAATATTTTTTTAACTATAAGAATGGTTTTATGACCATCCTTGTATGCATTAATGGAAAATGATTTTTTTTGTCATTTAAGGACATATATTAACACCTCACGAATGACATTTTTATTATTAGAATAAAAGGGAGTGGAGAGGGGTTTAATAATTTATTATTCAATTACCATAATAAAATTCTATTATACGTGATATATTGGAGTTATCATACTATTTGGATGAGATTAGGTGAGTAGAGAATAATAAAAGAACATGAATGTAAATTAAAAGTACAAAAAAGTGGAATTTATGTTTTGTGTTTCTCCTCCTTAAAAACCTCCTTATGGATAATGTTTTTACTTTTAATGAGACCAAGAGATCTTTGACGTGAGGGAGGGTCTTGGTAAGTGTATTGGGACGAATTTTTACATGTATCTATGTTTGGAATGTGTTGAGAGAAGAGGCGGTGAGCGGTGGTATTTATAGTCATGCAGAGGGGTGTTCTCTCATTATTTTATTCATTAATTTATTATTTTGGCAAAAGATTATGAATAGTTTTAGAATTATCACAACATATATTAAAAAATGGGTTGTTCAAGATTATGGTTATTACATCAGTGTTTAATCACAGAATACTGAATTTAACTTATAATGTATAAATTATATAAATTATTGAATTCAACTATTAACAAAAAAATTCGAGTATTTTAGAAAAAAACCAAAAAATTATCACAAACAATTTTTCATTGGTTATAATTCAAAAATTAGCACCATTTTATTAAAAAAGTTTTCTAAATATTATAAATTTAATTCTTATATAAAATCAATATTTACTCGAAAAATATATATTATAAAATTATAATTCATTTTATGACAGTTTCAAAAATTAATTAATGGCTTAAAAAATTAGGTTACAATAAACAACCAAAAAATATTAATTTATGAAAACATTTTATGAAAATAAATTTTATTTTAAATAATTTTACTCATTAAAAAATTGATTCATTATTTATGACTTAAAATAATACTTACCCTTAATTAATAATTTTTAAAACATTAAATTACTTATACTATGATATAATTATATAATATTACCATTTATAAGATGCTTAAATTTTATTTATACTCACATTGGTGAGGTTACTAATCTATTGGTCTATTTACTATTCAAAAGGGTCTTATTAAAATTCCAAAGGTCATGTGACTATTCTTACGTTATATGTTTCTTAACTTCCAGAAACACATCTTATTTCATTCATTATTCTATTATAATGTTTTTATTTTGTTATTAATGTTATTTTTTATTATTATACTATATTAAATAATTATAAGAAATTGGGTTTTCATTGATAAATTTTTTGGGTCATTATAGAAATTGTTAGACAGTGAAGAAGGAACTCATGTTGCGTATGTGAGGTGAAGAGTTATTGTAAGAATGACCATGAGTATATATATTTAAAACATACATTTTAATTAAGGAACTGGATTAATTTTGTGATTTCTGGATTACATGGTGCTATTTTTTCATACCTTTAAATTTAATAGTTTATTTTTATAGTTATGTCTTTCCAATCCTATAATGGATGTATTGAGGATTTTCACCTCAACCGGTTTTAATGAATTCTTCACATTATTTTTTTATCTCAATCAATATCCCGAGATTTTTTTTTGAAATGTTCAAAAATTAATAGATTCCCTTATTTAATTTCACTTAAAATTCATCAATCCACTTTGACTAGACCACATGCACGTTCCACTTATGATATCAATTCTACTTGCAATAATGAGTACTGGATTAACCTAATGGTGATTGGAGATATCATATCACTGTTCTAGGTGAGGTTAGGGAATACAGTTATCATTTAATCCCTCTGATAGAGATAAAAAACCTAGGTTAGGATAATCATGTGAGGCTTCACATGGCTAGAAGGAATATAATAGATTTAAATAATGGGATCATGATTTAACAATAGGTAAGGGAAAATCTAAGGTTACACCACATTCTTTAAAATCATCAATTAAATAAAATCCAATTCAACCATGTCTCTTACTCCTAAAACCAATTAAAAAATATCACACCAAAAACAATCTCCTATCTAGAGAAAGCATATGTCTACTACTAATGCAATTAATTCAGGTTCAAAATAGTTTTTGTTGTGGTTCCTTTAACATTCCTTTCATTTTATTGTCAGAATTGTATAGGTGGTCAATTTAATGATCTTAATTTATTAAATTATTTCCAAATATGAATATATCTACCGCATATATATTAATTTATCTTGATCCAGATATTGAGATAATTATTCTGGAATGAGTTATGAACATAAGAATCACTAAATAAAAGGGAGATATTTTTTCCCAATTCTATTGTCGGACTCCCTCAATTCATTTACATATTTCACTAGAGTTACTATAGAATGTTAAAATTTGGACGAATTTTTAGAAAAATTGGATAATACATTTAGATAATTTCAGGTAACAATAATAAAAATAGTAATTTTCATACCAAAATGAGTTATCAATAATATTAGGAATATAAAACTTGAATTATTTGATTACATTCCAAATTTTAATATATGTCAAGAGAAGATCCCAATAGGAATTTGAGAGCATATGGAAAAGATTCCAATAGGTTAAGAACTAGATGAGTCATGGAGGCCTAGATCAGTTTCACTACCCTTCACTTAACTCTTAATGGATCAAAAAATTACTGTCACTAGAACCACCATCCTAGAGAAATAAACCCTTGGAAATAGTCACAGAAGCATTTTATATTGAAATAATTCCCTATATCAACAAGTGACCAATTAAGGTAGTCATTATGTTCAATCAAACAAGAAATTGAAAATTCTATTTAAAAATTTTTAGGAGAGATTTATTTGAATAAAAAAATCACACACACACAATTCCTACGAAGAACATATTTTCATGGTATTCATTTACAAAGGATTTATGGATAAAATCCTAAAACGTTTTTATGATTTCTCTAGAGAATATTTGGTCAAAAAATCCTTTTCTAAATTCATATAACAGATTGAGTAAATTTATTAAAACAACCAACAATTTTTTATGATAATAAAAAAATGGGGGTTCATGAGATAATTAGTTCTAACTCTTCCATATTTAAAATAAAATTAATGAACTAATCTATCATGTGAGATAGTTTTTCGTAAACACTGTTCAGGATAAAAAAACATGTTACAACCCCTTGGGTTTGCCAACTATATAACTCCTTACACATCAATGGATTCTAAAATATGAATGAAATATGAGGTAAAAACAATCGAAGAGAAAAATAAATTCAACTAGTATATGATATAGTATTAAGATAATATTTTAATACTCAATTTGGGTTTGTTATCCAATAGTAAAAAAGAAAACTATTCTATTAATGTTTTCAAACAACATTCCAGTGACCATAATTTTAGAGATAGAGCTCTAAACTATATACCATTTATCAATTAAGGGATCCCTAAAAAATCAATAGAAGACCTAGTAAAACATCTTTTATAATCAAAAAACACTCATTAATTATCACTGATAGAGATATAATGATGGTACTACTAGATTTCAACATCCCTCAATAAATGATAAAACCAGAATTTAGTTAAAATACATGATTAATAAATTCATTACCCTAATGGGAATGTTAATTTTATCGCATTAAGAATTAGGAAAGAGATAAGATACAATTAATAATTTTAATCTCAGGTCAAGCATGGATGTTCATAACTCACAAAATCAGAAGAAACTATACATAAAAAAACTCATGATTAAATACATGTAGAAACACCCCCTATAAAGATGGTAAAGGTAAAATGATATGTGGAAGATCTACATAATCCCTATCTACCATTCCATACAAGGAGATAAGTACCTAATAAATGTGATTATTTTTCATTACAAATAGATATTTTGGAGATATTCCATAGAGTTTAGATTAGTATTTCAATGTTGGATGCCATCAAAATATCAAAATGTACACCAAATTTTTCCATATTCATGTTCATTGGGAATATGAGACATAAAGGGAATAAAAAGGTAAAATTATCTAGAAATGTTTCTACTCTTTTAACCTTATTTTCAGATATAAAAATCCAATATCCAATCATATTAACTGTCCCTTTGAGCCATGGAGAACACTCTTTTCAATTGAACTATTTTATTTGGGAGTATCCATCAATGAAATAAACTATTCATTTTATTCTTCCCAATAAATATAATATCTCAAAACCAAATGAGTAGTTATATAACTACATAACCAAACCAATATATATACATTTGGAGTTCTAGAGGATGTTCTAGTAATGGTGTAAGTATTTTGGTAGAGTGCTGATTTTTACGTCTTGAACATGAAAGGGGAAAAGTTAAATCATACACCCCTGTCATTATAAGAAGTTTATTTACTAATAATTCAATAAAAATAATAAATCATAATTAAGAAACCATTTCAATCACTTTTTAACAGAATTAAATGAATATTAAAATTCTTTATTTAGTGAAATACCCCCTTGAGAAAAAAATGTATATACATTGAACCATTTTGAGTTTATTTCCTCCCTTAAAAAAGAACCTGAAATGTTTGATGACTCAAATGATTATGATAATACATAAAAATATTTTTTTTAATTAATATAACCTTTAAAATGAGTTAAATATTTAAAATTTTGTGTGTTTTGACAAATGTTATATTTATGAGATTTATTTTGATAATTTACTAAATATTTCTTCAGAAAATTGTTCTTTTAATTTGTAGTCTGGAAGAATAGAAAACAGTAAGTTTAAAACATAATTATAAACCCTTAAACATAAATAGATAATAATTCCATACAATTTGAAATATTATTATCTCAATAAAAATAAAAAATTTCAAATTAAATATTAGAAAATTTTATTCCCAATCAAGAACACTAAATTTTTGAAATTGTGAAATAAAAAAATAGGGATCTGTGAATATCCCCTTTGAGAATATTCTACGATTTTTTTTTCATTTTCTAGTTTAGTTACCACATAAATATTTCTAATATGAGAAGAATGTAATCCTAGAGGTTTTAAAAGATGGAAACATAGAAACCTATAGATGATATATTTAGAAGAGTTTAGAAGGGAAGTATACCATAGGACATGTGGATGAGGAATAACTTGAGCTGGTTACCTGAGTTTTCCATCTATTCAGGGAACCAAAAGATATGATGGTGGACCTAGCAGTGATTATTCTCCAGGTATCAGCAGAATGATGGTGAGGGTTCCTGACCCATTCATATAATGAGGTGACAATTGTGGGGTCAGAGTTTTCACACCTTCTCTGAGATGAGATCTCTCCAACTATGTTGATGGTTGTACGTATCTAGGAGCTTCTAAAACTCTATAAGGATAGCATGAATGTAGATGAGTATTCATCGAGTTTTTCCATCCTCTTTAGGTAATCAATAGATATTGTTCATGATTGGTTTTTAAGGTTTCATATCTTAGAGTGGGGACTATGTAATGACACCTTAGCCTTTATTATACCTCCATGAATTCCTACTTATATTGGGGTGATAGAGTGATATTTCTTGGTAGTGATTTTCATAGATGAGAAGAAATGGCTAGTGGTTGCTGGTTGTGGGAGCACATGAAAAGAGTCCTTGGAAGAACGGATCTGACGTAAATCCGAGGGTCCTAGACATGCAAGATGTTTCAGGAGGAGGTCTCAAGCTAGAGGATATATGGTTTATTGATTTCAGTATGGGTCTTGTCATCCTAGGGAGAGGGGATGATGCTAATTTTATGACATGGGACATCTTTCCAGAGATTTTCCAACCCATCGTATAATAAAGAGATAAATTTCATACGGATCTCCAATGTAGAGATGGTGGAAATAATAGATAGGTCCGTAGGAGGGGTGGGGTACATGGAAGATGATCTGGGACAATAGAACGAGGTTGTAGATGATTTTAAATATTAACACCACGACCCTATGTTTTATAAATAATTATTATGTATATTGGAGAAATGTGGATGCGACAACTGCAAGCGGTGAAGGATTATGACCTAGAGGCTTTGGGGAACCCCTCTCTCAAGGCAGTGTCTTGTGCACGGGTAGCCCACGGTTTTCCAAACCGTGTGGACTAACCATGCGGCCACATAAAGGAAGTGTTCTTAAATTTGGGATCCCTCAGGCTTGACCTATTTTCAGTCCAATTCCTCTCCCACTTGAGCCTCACTTGAGATTTTGGGTTCTCAGAGGATGAAGGTGATATCCTACTCATTTTGGAATCAAATCGAAGAGGTTTCTTTGTAGATTGAAGGCAGTTCTTCTTGTGTAAGTCATCTCTTATGGTTATTTGTGGTTTCCTCTATATTTAAAATCTCCCTCTCTACTAGTTTTATAGATATAAATCTACTTCTTGTAGATCTAGGGTTGGGGTTGCCTTGGGTGTTTATTTTAAGGCTTTTGGGTGTTATGGATGTGGATCTAGAGCAGTTTTAGTGGTGCGTTCACCGGATTTGAGGTGTGATTTCTTGTGGGTCGATTTCACCAGAACACTAAAGGTAGTTGGCATCTCTCTCGACTCCACTTGGTTAAAACTAATGGTTTTGGTTACAATTAATTTTTTGGAATTGAAATAAATTTTGATTTTGATATTTGAAGTTAGTTTGAAATCCCTTTGGCCATGTTTTGGGGATTTTGGGGGAATGCGGTTTTATAGTTGAATGTTCTTGTTTTTAAATTTTAAAATGTATATTTTAAAATTTGTTTCTTAGAATTGGTCAAGGAAATGGTTCATGAAAATGGTTTTAAATAAAGTGATTGTTTTATTGAATCTGGGTTTTGGCATGGAAGATGGTTTAAGGGTGGTTTCAATAAAGGGGTGATTTATTGAAGTGGTTTGACATGTTATGGAAATGGTTGATTTCTTGTGTTTGTGGCCTTGGTGGGTCAAATGCTTGGTTATGGATTGTTTGAAAAGCTATGTGGAAGTGGGTGGGAAATACCACTATAATAAAGGTATATTTAGTGGATGGAAGGGCCACGATCGAAGGATAAGTGGGAGGGAAGTACAACTCATAGGAATGGGTGAATGGGTGAATGGGTTGGACATAATCTCCACCGTTTTTGTTTCCCTGTTGTCCATTACTTTGTAAGATGGAAATTGTTGTGCTAATGTGTAAATTAGGAAATGGATTGTGGCATGTTTGTTTGGAATTCCCTTGGTTGATTGGTTTGGGTGAGGTGGCTTGGTATGGGTGTGTTTGGATTATGGTAATGGTTACACTTGTGATTATTTTATATAAACTAATTCATAAAAATTTGCTAACGGTTTTATCTTATTGGCGTGTGTAGGGAAGTCATTTGGGGAATAACTATTGAGTATTAGTACTCACCCCAGCTTTGGAACTTGTGTGCCTTTATAGATGTCATATTCTAGGACAGAGGTAAACGTAAATCATCTCATTTCTAGAGGTTCATGGTGATTCTTGGGAAATGTGGTGGTGCTTTGAGCATGGAGATTGGTGTGGAGTAGTGGATTGTGTCTTGGTTTATTTGGGGTCTCTTTTTTTGTCTTCCGCATCGTACTCTGATATTGTGTTTAGTGGTACTGGTTTTTTAGCTATAGTGTGGAATAGTGTGTTTACTTTTTCTGATATATGAAATAGTTGTATTATTGACATGTGTCATGTAGTTTTTTGATAGTGTATTGTTTGGTTGATTGCTTTTGTCTCAAGGGAAAATAGTTCCCCTATTTATTCTCAAAGCCCTTGGTCTATATTTCCATCCTTTAGCACCTTGGTAACATCACTTAAGGCCATGTATCATTACCAAGCCCTCTAAAGCCAATGGGATGGGGTGGGATGTTACTTGTAGTTTTAGTTTGTTTTTGTATTGATTGAAATGGAACCAGTTAGGCATCATAGAGACCAACCAGAGGGGTTGCTGAAAATATGGTTTCACCTAAGCACCAGGTCAACCAGTAGGTAGTGCAGAGTATAGTGAAAGCATTCTAAGTAGTAAAAAGTGCGAGTAATGTGTATGAATAAGGGAATTTGGATCATGTGGTTTAGTTTCAAAAGGAGAATCCACCCCTATTTAGGGGTGATTTAGAGACAGAGAGGGTAAAAGAATGGTTGAATAGAGTGAACAAAATTTTCGAATTCTTGGGAACACTGGCAGAGTTGAAAGTGATGTTAGCCACATATATGTTGGAAGATCTTTCCCATCAGTTGTGTGAGTTGGTTGTCCAAGCTGCAGTGGACCAAGGTATGACATGGGATGAATTTGAGGAATTTTTTAATAAAAAATTCTACCCTCATACATTTAGAATTCAGATTGAAACAGATTTCTACTATTTGAAATAGGAGAACCTTTCGGTAATAGAATATGCAGCAAGGTTTATGAACATAGTGTGGTTTGAACTAGAGGTGGTGTGTAGTACATCGTTGAAAGATAATATCCTCAAATCTATTTTGAGGCGGGATATTTGGTCCAAGAATGTAGTACTACATATAGATGATTATACAAAGATGGTGAATAGAGCCTCGGTGGCCAAAAGGGATCTCTTGGGGGATAATAGTGGAGGAAGTGTATTAGTACCCGTGGGGAATGGTGGGAACTTGAATGATGGGTTCAAGCGGAGGAGGGGAACTTATTTATAGGGTGGGAGTATGACTTGGAATCCAACTATAGGATTCATGAATATTACTCTAAAGCCTCGGAGTAAGTTGGGATGTTTTCTGTGTGGTTCTATGAGCCACATCAAGTGGGATTGTATGACACAACCATAATCATGTCATAATTGTAAGCATATGGGGAATCTGTAGTGTTATTTTCAGAATTCCCCACGGTTGGGTGTCTGTGACACTCCTCAGGGGTCGTAGGGTTCTTATGCCTTGACGGGACGGGGGTAGCAGTATACCCCTCAGTAGTAGATTAAAGTGGTTCATGGTGATTCTCGAAATACCACGACGCCTCAGAAAGAAAATAAAGAGCAGAGAGTTGCAAGAAAATAGTTGTTTGAAGCTGCGAAGGTAATATTGGATGATCATTCAGGTCCATCCACGGTGCATGGTACGGTTTCTTTAAATTCTATGTTGATGTAATCATTGTTTGATATTAGTGCTTCTCGTTCTTTTATTTCTTCCCACATCATCGATTTTTTGGGTTTACATGTGGAAATTATGCCTTCTATTTTAAAACTACAAACTCCTCTGGGTCAAAGAGAGTGTCGAGCCTTCATATGTTGTGGCTGTTGTTTAATTGTGGGGGGCATTGAATTGTCATGGGACTTCTCAGGGCTTGATATGAATGTGTGTGATATAATCCTAGGAATGTATTGGATGACAATGTTTAAGTACCACATTGGCTTTTATGTATGAACAGTTTGTTTTTTGACAAAGGATAGTGTGAGACATCTCTTTAGAGGGGAGAAGAATGAGAAGCTGGGTACAACAGGCTTCTTGGCACCAGTGGGTGGCATGATATCATACTGGTTAATGTATTTTTCATTGGTAGTAGTGGATGGTATTGAGAAGAGTGTTCTTCTATTTCTCTTGGATCAGTTTATAGATGTATTTCTTGAAGAATTCTTAGGGTTTCCACTCATTAGAGAAGTGGAGTTTATGATTGATCTTCTTCTAGGGACCAGTCCTATCTCACTTCCATCTTACTGAATGGCACCAACAAAATTGTAGTAATTAAAGTTGTTATTGGAATAGTTATAAAAAATTGTGTTCTTTTGGCATAGCATGTCTCCATGGGTAGCACCCATTTTTTTGTTAAAAAGGTAGATAGAACCTTGTTGTTCTCTGTTGGTTATCATAGAGTTAATCAGGTTACGATAAAGAACTGATATCCACTTCAATGAATTGATGATTTGTTTGACCAGTTGATGGGATCTTAGTGGTTCTCCAAGATTAACTTATGATCATGGTATCACAAGTTGTAGTTATGGAAGGAGGATGTTCCAAAAACAGCTTTTATATGTAGATATGGCCATTACAAGTATGTGGTTTTTCCCTTTGGTCTAACGAATGCCCCTAAGCTGTTTATGGCATTGATGAATTAGATATTTCAAAGATATCTGGATTCTTTTTTGGGGGTATTTTTTGATGATATACTGGTGTATTCGAGGACAAGGGTAGAGAATGAGTAGCACTTGGCCATCATATTGGAGATCTTGAGGGTTCATCGGTTGTATGCCAAATTGTCAAAGTGTGAGTTTTGGATATAGGAGGTACGTTTCCTTGGCCATGCTATTTGTAAGAGGGGTGTTTCTATTGATCCAAAAAAGATAGAGGCGTTTATCTCCTGGAAACCTCCAAATAACATTTTTTAAATACAAAGCTTCCTTTGTCTAGTTGGGTATTATCGATGTTCTATTCGTGATTTCTCATGATTGGAATCTCCGATGACAAAATTGACATGGATGAATGTTCCATTTCAATGGGATGAGCACTGTCAGAAATGTTTTGAATAGAAAAAGGTTCACCTTACATCAACACCAATATTCGTTTTTTGAGAATCAATGAAAGGGTACCTGGTGTATTGTGACACATCAGGATCATGGTTGGGGTGTTTTCTTATGCAATGGGATCATGTGGTTGCATATGGATCATGACAGTTGAGGATCCATGAGAAGAACTACCCAAAACATGATTTGGAGTTGGCAGTAGTGGTTCATGATTTAAAAATATGGTGTCATTATCTATTCAGTGAGAAATTTAGAGTGTTTACCGACCATAAGAGTTTAAAGCATATCTTATCACAAATAGATTTGAACATGAGTCAAAAAAGAGGGATGAAATAACTACAGATGATTGATTTCAACTTATTGTACACACTGGGTAAGGGAAATTCATTGTTGAATGCATTAAGTATGAAATCTTATGCTCAAGTGGCGAAGGAGGTATCAGATCACTAGCAGTTGATGTCGGTCATAGCCGACATGCAGTTTGAATGTGATGACTAGAGTGACAGAGCGGTCATATTTCCGATGTCATTGGATCCTGACCTGGCTAGTTTGGTTAAGGAGCCCCATGCATCTGATTTTAAGTGTATTGAGATGAGTTCAAAACTAAATGGTGGGGAGACCATTGAGAAAATAGAAATGAATGGGAATTTAATCTTGTGCTATCAGAATCAGATGGTGGTACTAGTGTCTTTTCAGGAGGAACTTCTTAGGGATTATCATCATTCTAGGGGGGCTATCCATCATGGAATTTAGAAAATGTATAAGGTGTTGAAGGTATAGTTTTGTTGGTTAGGTATGAAAAGGGATGTGGTTGAGTTTGTTTCGAGACTCTTGACTTGTCAGCAAGTCAAGGCAGAGCATCAGTGGCCAGTAGGCATGTTGGTGTCTTTACCTATCCAAGTCTAGAAATGGGAGCTGATAGCAACGGATTTTCTGACATGTCTCCCATGAACAGTCAGGAAGCATGATGCCTATGGGTGGTTGTGGATCATCTCACATTGTCGAACCATTTGAACCTTATTTGTGAATATCATACGGTGGAGGATCTGTCCAAAATTTATATTCGGGAGGTGGTAAAGAGGCATGGTGTTGCAGTTTCAATTATGTCAAATAGAAATATGAGGTTTACATCACATTTTTTGAAATCATTGCAGCAAACCCTTGGGACAGAGTTGACTATGATCGTGACATATCATCATCAGATGGATGGGTAATCCGATAGGATGATACAAACTTTTGAGGATATGTTAAGGGAATGTGTGATTGACTTTTCTAGTTCATGGGAAGAGAACTTACCATTGGTGGAGTTCTCCTATAATAACAGTTATCAGGTTTTTATACATATGGATCCATTTGATGATTTATATGGTCATATGTGTCATTCTCAACTATGTTAGTTAGAAATAGGTGATACTTAGATGATCTTACCGAGCCTTTTCCAAAAGACTCTGGAGAAAATTAATTTTATCCGGATGATGATGGAGACGACTCAATGTCTTCAGGAATCGTATGCAGGCCATCATCGGCAACCGTTGTTGTTCTAGGTGGGTGACCATGTTTTTTTTGAGAATATCTCCTAGTTTGGGACATAATCTATTCGGGAAGTAGGGTATGTATGTCCAAGGTGTATTGGGCCTTTTGAGATACTTGAGCTAATTAGAGAGGTGGCTTATCGGTTGGCTTTGCAACCATGGTTTTGTGTGGTGTACAATGTATTTCATGTGTCGCAGTTGAAAAAGTATCAGTCGGATCATGACCATGTGATTCGTTGGGATCATGTTGAGCTAGAACCAGACGCTTCCTTGGTTCACATGCGAGTGTGGATTGTGGATAGGAAAGACAAATTCTTTCATGGTAAATGAATCAGTTTATTTCATGTTTTGTGCCAGTATGGACAGATTCAAGAGAAGACTTGGGAGTGGGAGAAAGAGATAGTCGAGCAATGGTCCAAGCTCTTTCGGCAAAGTAATGGTTCTCTAATTTTCGAGGACATATATTCTTATGGTGGGGAGAATGTAGCACCCCAGTTTGTGTTATGTTGAATTTATTATGCCATTAATGTGTTTGAAGTGCTTGAGATGAGTTGGGAAGTGGTTGGGATAGTTTGTAACTGTGTTGAGTAAGTTTGGATTCTTTTCTAAGGGTGCACAATTTGAGAACGGTTAGGGGAAACAGTGTGGGTTCTCTAGCAAACCATGCAGGGGGAGACATTATCCTTCACACATCTTGCGAACAATTTTACTAACCGTGCGACGAAATAGTGCAGACCCCCATCTCTCGAGGTAGTGGCTTGCACACAGTTAGTGCACGTTTTTTCAAATAGTGCGTTCTGACCATGTAGCCACATAAAATAAGAGTTTTAAAATTCAGGCTCCCTCGATATTGACATTTTTTAACTCTAATTCCCCTCCTAGTTGATCCTCACTCGGTATTTTGGGTTCTCAAAAGTTTCAGTTGATATCCCAATCATTTTGGAAGAATATTGAAGGGGTTTTTTGTTGGATTAAAGGTGGTTATTCTCAGGTAAGTCTTCTCTCGTGGTTCTTTGTGGTTTCCTCTAGATCTACATCTCCCTATCTATCGGTTTTCTAGATCTACATTCGTTTCTTGTAGATCATGGGTTGTGGTTTCCTTGGGTGTTGATTTTAAGGATTGTGGATGTTAGGCAATTGGATCTTGAGCAGTTTCGGTAGTGCGTTTGCTGGATTTGAGGTACGATTTCTTATGGGTCGATTTCACCAGAACACTAAAGGTAGGTGGCTTCTATCTCGACTCCAATTGGTTAGAACTAATGGTTTTGGTTAAAATTAATTTGTTTGGATTGAAATTAATTATTATTTTTATGTGAGAAATTCTGTTGAAATCTCTTTGGTCATGTTTTGTGGAATTTTGAAGAAAAGGGGTTTTACAGTTGAATGTTCTTGTTGTTAAATTTTAAAATGTAGATTTTAAAATTTGTTTCTTAGATTGGGTCAAGGAAATGGTTTATGAAAATGGTTATAAATATAGGGAATGTTTTATTGAATTAGGGTTTTGGAATGGAAAATGGATTAATGATGTTTTCAATAAATGGGTGATTTATTTAATTTGTTTTACATTTAAGGGAAATGGTTGATTGCATGTTGTTGTGTCCTTGATGGTTCATATGCTTGGTTAGGGCTTGTTTGAAATGTTGGGTAGAAGATTATCGAAAGTACCTAATGTTATTATTATTTTAATATCTTTTTATATACTCAATTTACTTATTTTATATGAAATGTGCATAATTTGTGTGAAATATGAATGTTTAATTTATTAAATATAATTATTGAGCACTATTTGGAATCATCCAGATTCAAGTCAGTTTACTATTGTAACTATAACTCTCACCCTACTTATCCAAATTTCATGGTTTTTGTTTTTTAGGATTTCACATTCAATATAAAACATTTAATTAGAAGGGATCATGGACCAGTTCTTCCATTTGGAGGACTATATGGTCCACACAAAAAAGGCAGAAATGATATGTCAAGAAACTGGACAATCCATGAAGATAGAATCATTGGGCTCACTATAGAAGTCCAAATCCATTAATTATCCTCCAAAGGTTGGTGGAAAATTTAATTCTTCTTGGATAAAAATTTTGGGGCCCAACTCCAAAGACAAGGGGCCCACCTGAGGATTTTAAACCTAGCCTACCATTCTGTATGGGAAATAAAATTTTCACACCATTAATGATTTTTTTCATGAAAGAGACATCCATTAGTGTTGATATTTTTTAGTGAGAACTAAGAGATTTATCTGGAAGACTTTATTCAAGAAAGTGTTTGGATTTGATGGTATCTTCATATTCAAAAAATCATTCACATTTTGGCATTTAAAAAGTTTGGATTGAAATGGACAGAATAAAATTGTTTAATCAAACCACAATAACTATGGCTCCTTAAGTCCAATGGATACCAACTATTCAGAGTATCAGAGGAGATATTTATCTACTACTTGTAATAATAGCCTATCTCAATATTCATATTTCTAATTTATAAAAGTGGCAATGCAAGTGGAGGGGCAATTTTGGAATGAAAACACCCCACTACATTGGGCTATAAATACATCCCCGTCCTCTCCTTGCAAGGGGATGGCATTTCCGAAGAGATGAGAATATATTGGCACCAAAAAAGCATTTCCAAAGGCTTGGGAGGACCTTTCATACTCATGTTTTCACTTGATATTCCTTTCCTCCTCTCTTTGTTTTCATTTACTTTTGTTTTCTTCATTGTTGTAATCTTGTAAGTATTTGTTTTTGTAATTATATTTTAATGAAAATTTCCTATTAATCATCTATTATTCTCTGCCAACTTCTATTAAATAATATTAGTGTTCTTAAAATAGTTTAAATACAGTTGAATCCCCTCCCCTTATTGTGCTTTCTCATTCACTATAAAGTCAGTTTTTAATTTCCTTCCCTGTTTGTGTGTGTGTGTTCGACGCACCACTCTTTTCTTATCGCATTATTTTTCTTCACTTATTAATTTATCATCATAATAATTCTAACCAGATTAATAATCATTTTAATTTCTGAGTAAACCTCTCATTGGGGTGAGTTATAATGTAGGGATGTTAAGCGATTGAGATATTTTTCTTGATGAGTATTCCTTGAATTAACATTGTGTATGTTGGATTTAACATGTCATGGATTAATGACTTGTTTTGTATAACGAGTCGTTTACATTGATTATTGGAACCATAAATATACTACCATATACAAGATATGATTAATATTATAAACCAATGATGAGTTAAGGCTTGGATTAAAGCCTTAACACTTGGGAATTCCAATCAACATCAACATGTGATATGGGTGTTAATTTAAAGCAATATAAAGAAAATCTCAAGGATATAACAAGCTTAATTACTAATGATGAACTCACCCCAATATTTATAAAATTATTAAATCAATATTAATCCTAAATCATTTCAATTAATCTCTACAAGAAAACCCCTCTATCAAAATATGATCAACTAAAAACAACCGACTATTAAAAAGTATCATCGCCAAGGATTCGACCCGAGTGCTTATATACACATTAGAAGAGCATCAAAAAATGTAACGGTAAATTGGTGAAAATAGGCCTCACTTTAAATTGGCGCTATTGTTAGGTATGGTCAAATTATTTATTCATTAGTTTCTGGTTATTGTAAAAAAACAAAAAAAAAACAAAAATTTTAAACAAAATTGAAAATAAAACACAAAGAAAAACCCAACTTCTCTTAAAAATCATCAATGGAAAAAACACAAAAAAACATTTTCCTCTTTCTTCCAAAATCTCTCTGAATTCCCTATAGCCTTCTAAACAATCCCTTAGATTTTTTCACACTAAAATTAATTGAACACTTTGCTAACTTTGGAGGAACATAAGAGATAATCAAATCATTTCAAGAACCTTTCCTTTCCCAACCAATTGAATTAGATATGTCCAATCCTAGGGAACAAAAACATAAAGAACTTGCTACCCCTGATATGAAATAAAAACCTATTGGTATTAAATATCCAAACATCATGGCTGAATTCGAACTCAAATCGGATTTGATTCATCTTCTCCCTCATTTCTACGGGCTAGCCTGCGAGGATCCACATCTTCATCTTAAAAAGTTCCAAGTGGTGTGCTATACCATGAAGCCTCAAGGGGATTATGAGGAAAAAATCTAACTCTGAGCTTTCCCTTTCACCTTAGATGACACATATAAGTAATTATTCTACTAACTTCCTCCTAGTTCCATAACCACATGAAATGACATGAAGTGATTACTCTTATGGAGATTCTTTCCTGCTTCTCGTACATCTTCTATCTGAAAGGAAATAAGTGGTATTCATCAATTCCCAAATGAATAACTCCACGAGTAATAGGATTGGTTCAAAAAGCTTATTGCAACCTACCCAAACCACTAAATCTCTAACAAAATCTTGATCTAATACTTCTTATGAGGGGTTATTTACTATGTAGAGAACTCTCATTAATGCTGAAAGTGGCAGTTCTCTTGATGATAATACTCCCATAGATGCAAGAGATCTCATAAGAAACATGGCTAAAAACATAAAAAATATTTCATACCAAAGAACATGCTTAAGTAAAAAAATCCCAAGATAGACAATCCATAGATCTGAACAAGTTGACTGAGTGGATGGGTGAACTTACAGGTCTTGTGAGACAACTAGCTGTGGCGTCCAAATCTCCAACCTCATCTTCTTGACAATCTCTGTTCACTGGACCTATCAAGAATTGTGGAATCTTTAACTCCCCATATCATCCAACTAAAACATTCCCACAGCATCAAGAGGATCCCTCTGATTCTATTCAGATCAATGGAGATCATTACAGTATATACTCAGCAGAACCCCAACCCTCAGCAATCAGTTCAGTTTGTTAGAAACATCATCCAACCTCATTCTGAGCCCTTCTCTACTATATATAACCCTAACATGAGATATGGGAATCCTATTTCTCATTCCCCTCAATTACTTCTTCAAAACCCAAACCAATCCAAATATGCTCAAAGTGTTGGTAACTTTCGACAACCTTACCATTTTGTTCCTCAACCTCAAAGGATCAATCCTCTTCTTTCTCCTCATGGATTCCACTATCCTAGTGGGACTTCCCAATTACAAAACCAATAAAATCACTTTCCAAAGAACAAATATCAAGGTAATCCCAATCTGAGAGAAGCCACTTCTTCCAAGGAACCATGGGAATGTGTAGTGAAAGATCTTGCGCCCTTCACCTATTCCAGCCTCAAAAACATTGAAACCCAAATTTTTCTACTTGCAACCCACTTGAGCTAGGAACAACAATAAAACTATTCCCAACTCCCAGCTCAACCATTACCCAACCCCAACAGTAATGTAAATACAATTTCACTTAGATAAGGGAAGAAAATTTCTGGGCCTCAAGATAATCCCTCTAACTCTCCTTTAAATGTTGTCCTAGAAAATGAATAGAAAAAAACAGGAAAAGGAATCTGAATCCCTTCCCTCACCTCCTTCAATTTTACTTAGGAATCCAATTCCTTTTCCTAAAGCTGTTTCTAAACCATGGAATTACTTTGAACCAGATCCTAAAATGATCGACACATTTCGAAGTGTTTAAGTAAACATTACCCTCTTAGATGCCATAAAAAATCCCTAAGTATTCCAAGTTTCTTAAGAAATTGTGCATCCATAAGAGGCAACTTAGGACCTTTGAAAATGTTTCCACCCTATAGTCTATTACCATAAAGTGCAAAGATATAGGGAGCTTTACGGTTCCATGAAAAATTTTATGTTCCAACATTGATGATGAAATCATAGACCTAGGAGCCTCAATTAAATTCTTTCCCATATCCATATTCCCAAACTTGGTCTAGGTTCCTTACATCAGACAGGTGTTGTCATTTAGTTAGCCAATCGAAGAACAACCAGTCTAGAGGGTATAATTGAGGATGTATTTGTTTGTGCGAATAATCTCATATTCCCTACTAATTTAAATAACCTTGATATTGAAGGTGAGAAAAACTCTTCTCGATCTCCATTAATTATAGGGAGACCATTCATAATGATAGTGAGAACCAAGATTGATGTCCATTCAAGAATCTTATCCATGGAATTCGGTGACCAACTGGTCACGTTCATCATTTTCCAGGCCATGCGATGCCCATCTAAGGATCACTCTACATTCTCAATCCATGTGTCCGAGGACACTTATAGGAGTCAATCCAACTCCAATCCATCATGTTCTTCATGTTCAGATGAAAAATGATCTTGTGAAATCTGCACCATGATTAACCAAGTCATAAATGGTGAAGTTTATATGGACAATTCATTCATAGACTACATCAATCTAGAGGAAATTGAAAACTCTCTTGAATCCCACATCAACTCTGATTTCTACTTCTCCACTCATACTTGAGGTAGTTAGGGAAGAGATCCCCAAGATTCTTCAAGATGATATTATCTACCCAATTTCTGATAGTGAATGAGTTAGTCCAAATCAAGTTGTACCTAAGAAGGGTGGGATAACTATTGTCACAAATGAACATAGAGAGGTAGTCACAAATCAAGTGAAGAAAAAATGGTGTGTGTGCATTGACTATAGGATATTGAATGTTGAAACAAGAAAATATCACTACACGCTTCCATTACTTGATGAAATTATAGAACAATTAGCTAGAAATTAACACTATTTCTTTCTTGATGGATACACCAGCTACTTTCAAATCTGAAACGCACCTCCAGACCATGAATAGACTGCATTCACTTTCCCCTTTTAAAAATATGCATATAGGAGAATGCTTTTGGGCCTTTGTAATGCTCCTCCAACATTACAAAGGTGTATTATGGGTATCTTTTCTAAATTCATTAAACATTGAATGGAGGTATTCAAGGATGACTTTACCATTTATGGTGATTAATTTCAATCTTGCTTGAATTCACTCTCTCTTTTCCTTTAAATGGATGATTCACATACTCTTAGTGAGTTTCTGAAGACACATTTCTTCCACTGATTTGGCACACCACATGCCTTTATAAGTGAATTAGGAAGCCATTTTTGTAATAAAACCATGGAATATATTTTAAAAAATAATGGTGTTGTACACAAATATTCTACTGCATATCACCCCCCAAAAAAGGGCATGTCTGAACTTTCTAACAAAGAAGTGAAAATAGTTCTTGAGAGAATTGTAAAACCTACTAGAAAAGACTGGCCTGAAAGACTTGGTGATGCACTTTGGGATTATATAACTACCTATAAAACACCCATTGGGATGTCTCCTTTTAGGATAGTATTTGGTAAAACATGTTATTTACCAGTTGAAATATAATGTATGACTTTTTGGGCACTAAAAACCTGTAATTTTGATTGTGTAAAATCTAGTGAAGAAAGATTATTATAATTGGATGAACTAGAGGAGATTCAACTTGATTCTTATGAGAATTATAATATCAATAAAGAAAAATACAAGGCACTCCGTGAAGAACACATCCTGTGAAAGGTTTTTCTTGAAGGTAAAAATGTATTTCTTTTTAACTCTTAATTTTGTCTTCACCCAGGTAAGCTTAATTCTTGTTTGGAAGGTCCATTTATTGTTTCTCATGTTTACGCATTTGGTGGAGTGCAAGTTCAAGAACCCAATTCAATAATGATATTCATAGTTAATGTACATTTATTAAAGCTTCACCATGAGAGGACACAAAATCCTGGATCAATATCTACTTCTATCTGATCCACAGTAAACACACCACCAGATGGAGATGATGAACCACCAAATCCAAAACAGGGGCACTTCTTTCCCTTTAATTCTCTATATCTCTTCTTTTCTCTCCCTCTTTCTTCTTTTTCCACCCTCTTTTATTTTTCTTACCAATTTCATTATCAAACACTTTTCTTTTTATCTTCATATTTTGTGTGGGTGTGTCTTTATAAAAAATTGAAAAAAAATAAAAAAAATCATTTAAAAAAATATGAAAAATCATGAGTCAGACTTACTCACCATCCAATTTTCAAATTTTGTATAACCCTTTTAGGGAGTCAAAATACATGGCTTCATCTCAAAAGTAGATTTGGTTTCTTCATAAATTTGGATAAAGAATATCATTTCAAAACCATCAAATTTTCAATGCTCAATTTTTTTGATTTCGAAAATGATTTTCCCCAATCGCGAGGAACAACATTTTCTTTCAGTCCAATGCTACCTATGTCCATATTTTCAAAATGTGTGTTTTCACCCCCATTTTTGAGTCTTGAGTTCGTGGATCATTGAGCTTAAATTACTACTTTAGTGTGCATTAATATGATAGAGGAATTTTCTTATACTAATGAGAATCATAGTACCCAAATATACTCCCATTTCCCTTACATTAATCCACCTTTTGAAATCCCCTTCGAGCCTATGAAATCCTTTCCATTGTTAGCCAAATTAAAATCCCAATACCTTATCCCACCAAATATCAACATAGATTTTCATTTCATAATTTTTTTGAAATTTAAATGTGGGGGGAATGGATTTCATTTCAGGTACCTTTTATTGATTTATACCATGTTATCCTATGCCTAGGGGAAAGAATAAATTTAAGTGTGGGGAAGAGGTTGTCCTTTAATGGGGTTGGGAATTTATATATGTTTTTCTTGTACAAATGATATTGAAATGTGTTCAAAAAAATATCAAAAAAATAAAATCAATAAAATCAAAAGAAAAATGAAAATAAGAATGGGTTAGGAATTGGTTGGGTCAAAAATCACTCTTCATCAACCATTTATCTTATTATAATTATTAAAATTAGTGTCATTAAGAGATAAAACATGGGATGTGAGATTATTGTGAGATCTGTTTCAAGTTAAACTTTCAAAAAATACAAAAAAAGGAAAAATCAATGAACACTTATGTCATTGGGAGAAGTTTCGTGGTTTGTAAATATTTCCTCTTCTCATCCACTTCCAATTTTCTTCCTCTTTTGTGTTTTATTTCACATTTTCATTCCCTTGGGAATATGTGTTTCCATTTCCTTTCATGTCTTATTTCAAAATAATTGTGCATTTATTTTTCTATGTTGGTGTTTAAACCCCTTTTTTCTATCCTTGGATATCATATTCCTAACGTCCCATAGCCACAGAAAAGCCCCTAAAAAGACCAATTTATTTTTGAGCACATTCGGATAGGGAGTGGAAGATGGGAGATTATACAAACTCTATGATTTTCACTTTTTGTTGGGGAATGAGTGAACCTCAATATATTAATTTTATCATCTTGAGAGGAGTATGTTTTATGTGCCAACATTTTCCATTTCTAAATTTGATTATGAAAAATTTAATTTTTTTGAAACATTGTTTTTGTAACAACTTGTGGTGGAATTAAATATGTATTAGTGGAAAGGTCTAACCTCCTCTGATTGGTGAAAAAAATTAATATTTTTTGGTGACTGAAAATGATTTCTGAAATGGTTTTGTATTTATTGTACATGAGGACATTCACAAGACTATTTTTGGGGGAGTTGATGTTATTAATTTTTTAATTACTTTTTATATACTCCCTTTACTAATTTTATATGAAATGTGCATAATTTTTTTGAAATATGAATGTCTCAATATTAAATATAATTTTTGAGTACCATTTGAATTCATCAAGATTCAAGTCAGTTTACTATTTTAATTATAAACTATACCGTACTTATCCATATTACATGATTTTTGTTTTGTAGGATTCCCAATTGAATATACAACATTTAATTAGAAGGGATCTTGGACCAATTATGCCATTGGGAGGATCATATGGTCCACAGAAAAGGACCAAATGATTTGTGAAGAAACTCGACAATCCATGAAAATAGAATTACTGGGATCAATCAAATATTCCAAATAATTTAATTCTCATAAAAGGTTGGGAGACAATTCCATTCATCTTGGATACAAATTTCAAGGCCCAAATCCAAATACAAGGGTCCTAACTGATGATTTTAAAACCACCCCACAATTCTGTCTGGGAAATAAAATTATCACAACATTATTGATTTTTCTCTTGAAAGAAGCATCCATTCATGCTGAGACTTTTCAATGTGAAAGATAATATTTAGGTGGACGACTTTGTTGAATAAAGTGTTCATATTTGAGGTAATATTTCTATTCAAAAACCCATTCACATTTTGAAATTTCAAAAGTTTGGATTGAAAGGGACAGAATAAAATTGTTTAATAAAACCTCCATAATTTTGTCTCCTTAAGTACAATGGCTTCCAAATTTATGATTAGAAAGTGGATATATTTATCTAAAACTTTTAAGAATATCCTATCTCAATTTTCGGCTATCTAATTTGTCGAAGCGGCGATGCAAGTTGAGGTGCAGTTTTGGAATGCAAACAACCCACAACATTGGACTATAAATACACCCCCTCCTCTCCTTGAAAGGGGTTGGAATTTCAGAATATAGGAGCATATATCCACACGAACAAAGCCTTTCAGAAGGCTCGGTAGGACCTACCATACTAAATTTTTCACTTGAGGGACATTACCACCTCTATTTTTTTCATTTACATTTGTGTTCATCATTGTTGTAATCTTATAAGTCTTTGTTTTGTAATTATATTTTAATGAAAGTTTATTCTTATTCATTTATTATTCTCATCCACCTTATGTAAAATAATATTAGTAGTCATAAAATAGTTTAAATACAGTTTATTCTCCTTCCCTTATTGTGATTTCTCATTCAATCTAAAGTCAGTATTTGATTCCCTTCACTTTGTGTGTGTGTGTGTTCGACGAACAAATCTTTTCTTATCCATTTATTTTTCGTTACTTATTAATTTATCATCATAATTTCTATAACCAGATTAATAATCATTTTAATTTCTGAGTAAATCTCTCATTGGGGTGATTTATAATTTAGGGAATTAAATCGACTGAGAGATTTTTCTCGATGAGTATTCTTTGAATTAACATTGTGTATGTGGGACTTAACATGTCATGGATTAATGTCTTGTTTTCTTTAACTAGTGGTTTACATGGATTATTGAAACCATTAATAAACTTCCATAAACAAGATATGATTATTATTTGAAACCTATGTTAAGATAAGGCTTGGATTAAATCCTTAACTCTTGGGAATTCCAATCAACGTCAACTTGTGACAGGGGTGTTCCATTAATGCAATATAAAGAAAAGATCAAGGATATATCAAGCTTAAATACCTAATGATAAACTATCCCCGATATTTATCAAATTATTAAATAAATATTACTCAATCAATCATTTCAATTAAGCTTTGAAAACAACCCCCCTAATCAAAATACGATCAACTAAAAACAACGGACTATTAAAAAGTTTCAACACTGAGGATTTGGCCCGAGGGTTTCAATACACATTAGCAGAGCAATAGAACGTTGAATGGTCAATAGTTGAAATCATCCACGCTTTAAGTACCACTATAATATTGGTTTGGTAAGTGGATGGAAGGGCCACCATCAAAGCATAAGTGGGTGGGAAGTTCCACTAGTAGGAATGGGTGAATGGGTTGGATAGAAGCTCCACATTTTTGGTTGCCTTTTTATGCATTTCATTGCAAGATCGATTTTTTTTGCTAATGTGTAAATGATGAAATGGATTGTGGAATGTTTTTTTGGATTTTACTTGGTTTCTTGGTTTGGGTGATGTTTCTTGGTATGGTTTTTTTGGGTTTATGGTAATGGTTTCACTTGTGATTATTTTATATATACTGCATTATATAAATTTGCTAATGGTTTTATCCTAGTGGCATGTGTAGGGAAGTCGTTTGGGGAAAACCTACTGAGTATTTGTAATCAACCCCTACTTTGGCAATTGGGTGGTTTTGCCGATGTTGTATTCTAAGACATAGGTAAAGGTAAAACATCTCATTTCTAGTGTTTCATGGTGATGATTGGGAGATATGGTGGTTCTTGGAGCATGTAGCTTAGTGTGGATATGTGGATTGTGTATTGGTTTTGTTTGGTATCTTGTTTAGTCTTCCACATAGTACTATGATACTGTGTTCGGTGGAATTGGTTTTTGGGTTGTATTGTGGAATAGTGTGGTTCCTTTTTTTTAATGTATGAGTTGGTTGTTTTGTTGAAATGCGTCATGTAGTTTGTTGATAGTGGATCATTAGGTTGGTTGGTTTTGTCTCAAGGAAAAATCATTACCCAATTTATTCCCGAAGACCTCAACATATATTTCAAGATTTTGGAACCTTGGGAACATCTCTTAAGGCCAAGTAGCATTCCCCCACCCACTCTAGAAAATTGTATGGGGCAGGATGTTACATTAATAAAATTCCAAAAAATGATGATGCTAATTAGATGTATGTTACTCATAAGAGAATGTTGGAAATGACGAGGTAGACATTTACATTATGGTACTTTGTCTATAATGATTATTTGGGGAGTAAAACTTGACTAAAGAAGTGATTTTCTATGGTTATGAAAATGACGTAAAGTTATGTCTTATGATTATGATATGTTATCATTTTTCATGATTGATTATTTATTATTATGTATTATTTTTTCTTATGACTTTTGATTGAAAAAAATTATGCCATAATACATAAATAATGATTGATGACTGATATTATAGAATTATTGAAAGTTATAATATTCTTCTTCTACCATTATTCTTATCCTATAATGTCTTACTACAATTGATCAATATCTTCGATGTGTACTTTTACTTAGCATATGAAATCACCATTTCTTATATTTCCTTTCCCCTAGTCATGAAGAAGGGTATTAATTATGTTATTTCAAGCAAGGTTAATAGTTGTAAATAACATATTGATAGATGATGTAGATCATTAATCTAGAATTTGTTTATGTATACATGTTTCCCATGATTCTAAAACATTCTCATTATGGAGTGAATCTTATTCATATGTAATGAATATTTTTCACATAAGATGTAGTTTTTTATGAAATTCACGGGACACTATAACCATCCACATTCTTTCAATATATGTTTTATGATGGTGATATTTTATTGATGGTATTTTGAAACTGGTCACTTTCCTTATAGTTGAATATGTTTTGATGAAATATTTATGAAACATATTTCATTTAATCATGTTATTCTAAAATAAGATGACTATTGTTTTTATGATTATGTGGAACGCTTTTGTATATTTTCCATTATGTTATGTGTGGGTCTAGAATTACATAGACATAAAATGAATTGGTAAATATTGATATCTCATGAGATAATATGAATTTTAATGGGTCTATAACCAACTCGAGAAGTGATTATATCCACTATGATTCTCCTTATAGTGATTCCTGATTGCAAAAATAATGGAATGCAGAGTTAACCTTATCAAATATAGTACTTTTTCCACTATGATAGTCTTGGAAGTGATCCTTGAATAAAGAAATTATTTTAAAAGATTATATATATATATAATAATTTTTCTACATATCATATGTTCTCATGGATTATGATTGATTATTTATGATTCCACACTCTCATGACTTATGTTCTTTATTATTTAAATGTCATATTCCATTACTCAGGATTAATGAAATTTAAAATTTTGGCTATTAATTTTTTAATTTATGATCATGTTATCATACACTAATTATTATCATATTCTCAGTTATGATCATTTACTAATACATCATTTTTACCATTACTAAGAATCTAAGATCACATATTTTTATATTTCATCCTCCCAAGGATATGATAAAAAATTTTAAATAGTGTATGTCAAAAGATGGTATTATGTGAGAAGAAAAACATGGAAGATGATAAATATACGTCATGAAATATATTGATTATGTATCTAACATACAAATAAACAAAATTCTTGTTATACAAGGGCTTGTATTATTATTATATGCATGAATATTAATCTTAAATGATATAATTTTTTAATATGTAATTCTTGGATCACCACAACCCTCACATGTTTTTTCAATTCTTTATGTTTATGAATTAGTTCATTATGGGTTCTAGTAAGTCGGGGGACTACCATTTATATGGTAGAATTTTAAATCTCTATTTATATTTGTCATATTTTATCTTAGTCAGGTATGGGATGTGAATGGGACAATCATATTCCTTGAGATATTGGATAGGTGGAACCCTTTTGGTTAGATGAGTTACATCTTGGTGGTTGGGACATAGAGCATGTTGTGGGTATCGAGGGATGTTGTAGTAAAAAACACCTCAAGGGTAAGTTCCAAAAACTAGTTAGGGTCCTCAAGGGTACGAATTGGTATTAGATTTAGGCCTAGTCTACAAATTGGACCTGGTTCTTCTAAAAAATGATAAGGTTCATTAGATAGTGGGAGATAGGATTTTGATTTCAATCATTCTTTTAGTAGTTTTGAATGATACATGGGATTACCACTCCATTATTTCCTCATGAGTTATCTGAGTTGGGTATGACTGTATTGTTTTACCATGGGTAGTTTTCACTTAATATGCCTCTTTTAGAGAGGATATATCATGTTTAGAGGTTTCTCTCTAGTGTCATGGTGGTAATATAATATGATAATTTTTGTGATTTTCTTATCTTATATAAGAAGACATTTGACATTATTTTGTGAAAAAACTGAATAATGCACTTTTGGGAACACTTTGACTTATCACGGATTCAGGTTTCATTTGTTTCCCATATGTGATAGAAGTATGTTCTTGAAAGAAAATGGGATATAGATAGAGGTATATATAGAACAATATTTTGATAGGTAGGTTCAATCATAGTCTTGGTGGTTCTTATTGTTCTGGAAAGAAACAATGTTACCATTCCAATAATATTTCCTCTACTTGTAGACTGGTTCTATGATTTATTTCTAGAGGATTCAATATGGATTACTCTTGATAAAGTGATATAATTATTTATTAATCTTGTTTAACGTGGAGATAATATATTGATTCCCAATTAACTTATATACTCATCTGAGATTAAATAATTGAAGGAACCATTTAAGGATCTTTAGGTGAATATTTGTTTTCACTTAAGTACTTCTCCTTCGGTGATCTAGTTTTTCCAACAAGAAGGTGGATTGGGTAATTATGTTATGTGAGGAATGTTATATATTGAACTAGGTTACGATGAATAATTGGTATCAATTGATGATAATTGATTGCATGTTCGACCACATGATAAGATCATGATAGTTCTCTAAAATTGACATGCAATTGGGTTATAGTCAATTGCTTGTTATGACATAGAATATTTCAAAAATTGTGTTCATGAGTAGGTATTGTTTTTATGATTTCAATGGGAAGTTATTAAGAATGTTTAATTAATTAGTGGGGTTTATTTCTCTCGTGAACCATTTTTTATCCTTACCATGTGTCATATTTCAATGTTTTTTCAAAAACATCTTTGTATACTCACAGACCTGGGAGTCACATGCTGAGCACCATGATATTTTTTGGAGAAAATTTCAGCAAAAAACAAATTATATCAATTATTTAAAGATTCAATTTTGTATTAAAGATGTTCATTTTCAGGTAAATATGATGTCATAGGTATGGATTTTAGTCAAACTAGGGAAGGTGGAGGCAATGATTTCTTGGGCTGATTCTGCAAATGCGTTTGAGATTCGGAGTTACTATTGTCTATTATAGAATCATAAGTGGTTTATTTAATAATTATCTCAATTTTAATGATATATTAATGAGAAAATTAATAAGGGGCTTATGTTTAAGAATATTACCAAAATGTGAGGTGACATTTTATGAACTAAATATGTAATTGATGTCTTCTCTGATTTTGAATCTTCCAATCCCTACGAACATTTGTATAGTTTATTGAAATTAATCTTGATTCATACTAATAAATTTTGTTATTGTTTGGTATCATTTAGTCACTTATGGATCTTTTCAACTATGACCTCAAGATCATAACTACCCTACCTATTATCTAGAGTTGGTATTTGTGAATAATTGTATGATGTATTGGATCGATAATCACTCTATTGATAGGTTTGTCATCTAAACCAACAAAAAGAGCCTAAAATATATATTATCATAGTGGGGATTGAATTTATTGTAGGGATTTTCAGTTGAGTACTTCATGAATTCTAATTTTATATGGAATATTCCTCATGGAAGGGGAATTTCATTGTAGATGATTTGAGTTGAAATACCACAATGTTCAGAGTCTATAATTATAAAGAGAATTGGAAAGTGATTAAATTAATCATTTACTTGTAGATAATCCTGTTAGTGGATGTAGAAGTGATGTTTAATACCCCCTTTGACCCTAACCACATCACATGTGAACCAAGTAAAGGCTAAATAAATGTATGATTTGGATTAATTCATGATGTGGGAATATATCATAAAGCCTAATCTTATCCTAGTTTGGACATGGGATGGAAATAAAGGTTTGTATGTATATAGAATAATGTTGGTACCAAATTTGATGAGTGAATAGCTAATGAGGTATTATAATATGTCAGAATGGTTGGTACATTTAGGGACGACTAAGATGTGTGAAGATATCATACGATGTTTTCTGTGGTTGAATATGGAGAAGGATATCATGGGGTTCACTACTTGCTTCCATAAAAATATGAAGGTATATGTAAATCACTTTCAACCTGGTGGTTTACATGACACCCCTATAGTTCTAGTATAGAAATCATAACAGGATACCGTGGAATTATTCATGATACTACCCATATAAGGCCCCAGCCTTAAACCTTACTTAATCTTGAGTTATTACAAGATTACACATTGAGGATCTTTTCAGGTTTAGAGTTTTAGAGAATTAGATCATGAAACTTGCATTACATTCCACATTTAAACAAAGTGGTTACAAAAAGACAGTATTCATTCTTCCCATCAACGGAAACATATTTAAAATAAAACACGGATTCTTTCTTGACACATCCTTGACACTATCGTCACATCATGTACCTTTCCCTTGACCTGTGAAAAGCATTTCAAAAACTTGGGATGAGCATAAAAAGCTCAGTAAGGTTTATAGAAATATGGAAAGGAAACATGAGTTCATATATACATAAGAATGAAATCATACTTTACCCATAAAACATAGGCATATCAAATCATGAATAAATCATAGTAGACATAAGACATAAAGGTAACTTGAGGCATTCATAACATTCTTACGTAGGGAGTAACCCTCTTGGTTACGTTTGGAATACCCATCACAGTATATTCCCTAAAATCTCTTCAGAGAAACCTTAACGTTTCACTCCTTCGCGTTACCCAATGCATTGGAGAGCTATAACGGGCTCACCCGCCCTTAGTTTAACACGGAACCACCCGTTCTTCATAACAATGCCCAAGAACCATAACATAATCGTATCACATAAACATGAACATAGCATTTCCACATTTCAATCACAATATAACATTTTAGGATATTGAAATAAAGAATCTATTCAAAAAGAAACCATTTCCAAAACCATTTAAAACATTTAATAAAGAGATTTTTGAATCAAAGTGTCCCATACAACCTTGAAGCTTAAAATTTTAAACCATTAATATCCATATAAATAAATCCTTAAAACCATTTTGAAAACATGGATATTAATAAGAACATATAATTAAAACATTTAAAACGATATTTTGGTTAAAGGGGTTTTACCAAAATCAGAGACACTTGAATACGATAATTGAGGAATAAAATTTACTCAGAACTTTATAATATCATGAGAATAAATGGATTCATGATATAATATTCCAAAGGACAGTATATACACCATATAAGAGTGAATTGGTGCATAACAACAGTGAACTCTCAATAGAAATGTCAAATGTGATTAAATCCCTTATAAAGAATGTATCCTTAAATTAAGGAAAAATCAATCTCAAAAATATGTGTGACAAATATAAATACACCCAATATAAGTGGATATTTAGTGTAAAACAATAAAAGGTCCTTCACACATATTCAATGGATGACATATTCAATGACTACATGTTGAACCCAAAGAAATCGAAATTGGGTTAAAAAGTTCCCTTGACAGCATAATGACATCACATCAAAAAGAGTTGATGAGAGATAAAAATAGTATCTCATCACTTGGAAATAAAATTTACATCAACAAGGATATATGAGAACATATCCCAAAATAACAATATGTAAATTAAAAGACCCAACAAAAGAAGTCTTTTAAAAAAAAGGAGGGTGAAAGGTTCCCTTACCGACTTGGGTATCTTTCAAAACATACACCCCATGAAAGAAAGACAATAGGTCATTGTTGTAAATACTCATAAACGAAAGTATATTACACAAAGAGTAGAATAATGGGCAGTACATACACCACTCAATGGAATTTGTGGCGAATGTAGCATAAATCTCACAGGAATAACAGTGAGATGAAAAATCCCTTACGAAAACTCGGCAGCCTAACGGCGCCACATAAAACTTCGAATATGGATTGATGAGATCAAATAGAGTATCCCATCATATTACAATAGAATTTAAAGCAAGTGGAATATAAAAGAAAATCCCCCAACATTTCAAGGAGGAGTTTAAAAGAAGTGACATAAAGGAGAGTACTTAAAAAGAAAGAGAGAGGTTAGATCTCTTACGAAAGTTCGGCAGCCTAACGGCGCCACTCAAAACTTCCAAAATGGATTGATGAGAGAGAAAAGGGTCTCTCATCTCATGAACATAAAATTACAGTAAATTTAACATAAAAGAACATCCCAATAATAATAAATATGAGCTTAAAATAAATGACATAAAAGAGTGTACTTAAAAGGAAAGAGAGTTGTAGGATCCCTTACCTTGGGTCTGACTTGACTCGATCGTTCTTTAACATCCTGAATAATAAACTTTAGTTAATTTCCACTTTATTAAGAACCCTTTTTATAGTTCATTATTCATTTTAGATCACTTATTTCAATGTTGTAAACATTATTTAATCATTTAAGTTAATAATGTTTGTTTTGTCGATATTTGGTTCTTAAGTCAAAAGTGGACTTCTTACAATTACATGTTGTTCATGTGGCCAAATGTTTATTATATCAAGAATTGTATTCATGATGTAGATATCATATATGTCATATATATCCAGTACAGGCATGCATTTATAACATTACATAATCATTTAGAGGTAAGAAATGAAATGCACCGTTCATGGAGACGGTAAGCCGTACGTACGCATGAACGCTACTTTCATTTCTATCTCAAACTTTAATGAAAAGAAATAATAATTATATAGAGGTATATAATAATTCCAGTATAATATCATATATAATATCATATTTCCATCCTTTATACATCCCACATATGGTATTTAACGAATCAAATCACTTTGAGGGGGCGGTAGTCCGCACTTCCTTAAATGAAGATATCGCGTATACCCATAATGGAAGCCATAAAGGTAAGACAAAAATGAAAAATACAGAAGCATAAATAAAACATAAAAATATTATATATCATATATAAAAATAGTGACATCATAATGGCCACCTTTGAAGGTGTTAAATGAGTATTGAACAATCATCGTTTCGGGAGGCAGAATTTCACCATCCACGGAAACCGTATGTTCTTTAACCATTTGATGTAGTTGTGTGAGAGTGTAGCTCGAATAAATCTTATAACAACATACTAGTATATTGAGGATACTGGTTTTGTTACAAAAGAAGTAAATAAAAATAGTTTAGGGGGTTGGAGAAGCAAAATAAAACAAATGAACATGAGAGAATGAATTACCTTTAAAAGTGTAACTCCTTTTGATTTAAGCCTAAAGGCTTCCTTTGAAAGGATTCTGCCCAAAGGGAGTCCTATAGGATGAGGAGAGGGATGTGGAGAGAGTACATGGGCAGGGGTTGGCCGAGCCAAAGGCTTGAGGAGTGTGGGAAAAGAGGTAGAGGTGGGGGCCTTTTATAAGAGGAGAGGAGGGGTACTTTTGGAAAGTAAGAAATATTACTTTATTTGAAAATGTGTTTCGGTTTCAAAAGGTCCCACATTGATAAAATTCGTGGATAAGGTGATAAGTCTTCAAAATCCACTCATCCAATTGGTTTTTTCCATGTTTAGTTCATAGATTTTACATTATCTTTCTATTTTATTTAAATCGTCAAATAATGATGTCATCGCTGCATCATTATTATGTCATAAATAATTAAATTTATATAATGTCTAAAAATTTTGAAAAAATACTATGATATAGGAAATCTTTTTAGCTTTCCAATTACTATTTATTATCAAAATTTGGACTTGTATAACCCCACTTAAAAATTGTTTTTGTAAAACATATTATGTTTGTGTCATTTTCACTTTAACATTAAATAAAAAGTAATTTATGTCATTTCCCAACAAAAGTGGATCCATGGGGTCCCCAAGTTGACCCATGGCATTTCATGGTCGGCCATGACACAACCAATGAGGTTGGTACATGTGTCTAGGTCCTTTCATTTCATTAAAGTATTATTTATACCTTAAACTACCCTAATTACCACTAATCGCGATTAAAAACTTAATAAGTTACTATTCACCAAAAAATTATTTTAATCTCATTGAACCACATTTTACTTCTTAATGACAACCATGTATGTCGGATTTTTGAAAATCAAAACACAATTATGGCAAAATTTCATTTAAACGGAAAATCAGTTTTTATAAGTACCACTTAGTGGTTTCACTATTCATCAAAAATTGAAGTTTTTCAGAAAAATCCCAAAAATTCACCCTAAGCTATATTTGATATTATGAATTCAAAAATGAAGTCCGTTTTACAAAATTCAAAACATATAAGTCACATTAATTAATTTAATGATTAATTCCCGCTGTCAGAGCAAATAGCGTGTTTTTATAAAACAATAAGTATCAAAAGATTGACACTAGATTAAGTCTGATTTCAAAGTGAAATTAATTCCAACGACCACTATTGTATTTAATGGTAAAAATATTTTATAATTTCACTTTAAAACCAATTCAAAATATAATCTAATCATATAAATAAATTAGATTAAAAAGAGGTTTTGAATTAAAATACAACATTTTACACTATTCATTAAAAAAAATGAACATTATCGGAAAGATACCATAAATTTACACAAAGTAAATTTTGATGTCCCGATTCTTAAGAAGAGTTTTATTTGTTCCAAAAGAATTTTTAAGAGTGAGCAAAACTATATTTAATGACAATTCTCCATTAAAAGGTGATAAGTGAACCTTTAGTGAAAACTAGGGCATATACGCCAAAAATTGAATTCTTTTCGTATTTTAAGCCTTTATCTTTTATCGTATAAATGTAAAAATATTTAAGAACATATATAATCATATTTTAGTTATTTCTATCCATTCCCGCCAATACAACGGCTACATATTAACTACCATTTAAAATAATATTATTTTATTATTAGAGTGCAACGTAAGATTCCCAAGAAACTCGTTGTTGCGTGTTGGGTACGCCATCGAGCATAGCTTCCCCTTTAAATTCATTTCAATATTTTATTCATAAATATAGATAAATATGAAATGTCATATTCTTTATTTACCTGGGGTGTTACATCCTTCCCCCCTTTTGGGAATTGCGTCCTCGCAATTTTAAAATTGCGCTTGGAAACATCCTTGAAAGTCCCACATCGGAACAAAAGTTGGTAAAACAAACACTTTAAAATAAAGAAAGATAAGTACAAAGGTCACCCGAGTTAACCCATACTAGGATTCCAAGTATGAAAATATGTAAATGGAGGAAAAAACAAAGGGTCATGTTCTGATGGAGAGTGATAGAAAACATGTTTAGGAGAAAGTTAACCACGAGAAAATCACAAACTTGTGATGGGTTAAACGGTCTTCGATTCCCCAGTAGGAAAAGTTAATAGACAAAATTTTTGTTTTAAGTTAATTTTTATTGAGGAATTTATTCATAAGGAAACATAATCACTTATCATATTGACTTTCAACCTTTATTAGATTCCTTACACAAACTCATATTTTCTCCAAAAGATGAGTATTTAGGAAGACTTGTTCACACTAAGAGTACTATAATCAACTTATAGAGAATCACCTAATCCACAAAAGAGAACTATATACTTCCCATATCATTAGACCTTAACCATAACCAAAACCAAAAAGGTTAGTACAAGGTCAGATAATCCAGAAAAGGATAACCCTTTATAAAAAGAAAATCTATTCTTAATCTCCAAAATTTGTCCAACAAAACCCAAAGTTCAACGAGGACCATTCTATAATCAATTTGTCCATAAAATTCTTCAAAGTAAACCAATATAATATTGAAACCCAAATATTTGAAGGATTTAGTCGCATAGTCTTCCAAGATAAATCGTAACATTTATCACCAAACAATATCAGTTGCTCTTAAAGTCTCATTTTGAAAAGTAATTAACCTAATCACATATCCTCCATGATAGGTTAATCATTTTCAAAAATAACCCAAAATCAACTTACTCTTAATTCATAAAATCATATAACTAGAATGAATCAGTCAAACTAACCAGGGACTTCACATAGTCCAGTGGTAGGCGATAAATACCAGTCGCACATTGGTTGTGGGTTCGATTCCCGCAGCTTTGTCCGACGCGACGGGATGTCACACGGTCTGCGTGTTGTCCTTTTTCCAAAACTATATAATTCATAAAACATTCCCCAAAATGAGATAAAATCTTCAAGAATAATCATAACATATTTTAACCTCAAGTTTATCTCATTCCTTTCATTTTCCATCATATCATAGAGTAACCCATAATTACCTAAAAATTAAGTATCATATAAACCCTAATGGTTACCTTAATAATTATTACCTGAATTTCCACATCGAATTGGCCATCTTGTACCTGATGCATTAGAGAACTCACCAAGGTTGAAGTGGTTGATCATGACTCCTTGATATTTGGTTTAGAACAACCACGAGTTTCCTCATTGAATCCTTCATTTTATCTAGTATCTTAATCAGAGAACCACCACAGTTTCCTTCAAACCTGTTGTCTCTTTGGTGCCTGCTAGATCCATCCATTCACTAAAAATAGAAATGTCAGTGTGAGTATATCAACAAAACCATCATGTACTAATGAGTAAGATATACAATAAGATATACTTACTCATTCACTTTATCTAAAACTAAGACTCTTTCTGAAATCCTAACCATTATGGTAATTGTCACTTATGCTTAAAGAATACCCTAACCTCTAAAGTTATCTAAACCGACCTTTGATACCAACTATAAGGCCCCAGCCTTAAACCTTACTTAATCTTGAGTTATTACAAGATTACACATTGAGGATCTTTTCAGGTTTCGAGTTTTAGAGAATTAGATCATGAAACTTGCATTACATTCCACATTTAATCAAAGTGGTTACAAAAAGGCAGTATTCATTCTTCCCATCAACGGAAACATATTTAAAATAAAACACGGATTCTTTCTTGACACATCCTTGACACTATCGTTACATCATGTACCTTTCCCTTGACCTGTGAAAAGAATTTCAAAAACTTGGGATGAGCATAAAAAGCTTAGTAAGGGTTATAGAAATATGGAAAGGAAACATGAGTTCATATATACATAAGAATGAAATCATACTTTACCCATAAAACATAGGCATATCAAATCATGAATAAATCATAGTAGACATAAGAAATAAAGGTAACTTGAGGCATTCATAACATTCTTACGTAGGGAGTAACCCTCTTGGTTACGTTTGGAATACCCATCACAGTATATTCCCTAAAATCTCTTCGGAGAAACCTTAACGTTTCACTCCTTCCCGTTACCCAATGCATTGGAGAGCTATAACGGGCTCACCCACCCTTAGTTTAACACGGAACCACCCGTTCTTCATAACAATGCCCAAGAACCATAACATAATCTTATCACATTAACATGAACATAGCATTTCCACATTTCAATCACAATATAACATTTTAGGATATTGAAATAAAGAATCCATTCAAAAAGAAACCATTTCCAAAACCATTTAAAACATTTAATAAAGAGATTTTTGAATCAAAGTGTCCCATACCACCTTGAAGCTTAAAATTTTAAACCATTAATATCCATATAAATAAATCCTTAAAACCATTTTGAAAACATGGATATTAATAAGAACAAATAATTAAAACATTTAAAACGATATTTTGGTTAAAGGGGTTTTACCAAAATCAGAGACACTTGAATACGATAATTGAGGAATAACATTTACTCAGAACTTTATAATATCATGAGAATAAATGGATTCATGATATAATACTACAAAGGATAGTATATACACCATATAAGAGTGAATTGGTGCATAACAACAGTGAACTCTCAATAGAAATGTCAAACGTGACGAAATCCCTTATAAAGAATGTATCCTTAAATTAAGGACAAATCAATCTCAAAAATATGTGTGAAAAATATAAATACACCCAATATAAGTGGATATTAAGTGTAAAACAATAAAAGGTCATTCACACATATTCAATGGATGACATATTCAATGACTACATGTTGAACCCAAAGAAATCGAAATTGGGTTAAAAAGTTCCCTTGACAGCATAACGGCATCACATCAAAAAGAGTTGATGAGAGATAAAAAGAGTATCTCATCACTTGGACATAAAATTTACATCAACAAGGATATATTATAACATATCCCAAAATAACAATATGTAAATTAAAAGACCCAACAAATGAAGTCTTTTAAAAAAAAGGAGGGTGAAAGGTTCCCTTACCGACTTGGGTATCTTTCAAAACATACACCCCATGAAAGAAAGACAATAGGTCATCGTTGTAAATACTCATAAACGAAATTATATTACACAAAGAGTAGAATAATGGGCAGTACATACACCACTCAATGGAATTTGTGGCGAATGTAGCATAAATCTCACGGGAATAAAAGTGAGATGAAAAATCCCTTACGAAAACTCGGCAGCCTAACGGCGCCACATAAAACTTCCGAATATGGATTGATGAGATCAAATAGAGTATCCCATAATATTACAATAGAATTTAAAGAAAGTGGAATATAAAAGAAAATCCCCCAACATTGCAAGGATGAGTTTAAAAGAAGTGACATAAAGGAGAGTGCTTAAAAAGAAAGAGAGAGGTTAGATCTCTTACGAAAGTTCGGCAGCCTAACGGCGCCACTCAAAACTTCCAAAATGGATTGATGAGAGAGAAAAGGGTCTCTCATCTCATGAATATATAAATTATAGTATATTTAATATAAAATAACATCCCAATCATAAGAAATATGAGCTTAAAATAAATGACATAAAAGAGTGTACTTAAAAGGAAAGAGAGTTGTAGGATCCCTTACCTTGGGTCCGACTTGACTCGATCATTCTTTAACGTCCTGAATAATAAACTTGAGTTAATTTACACTTTATTAAGAACACTTTTTATATTTCATTATTCATTTTAGATAACTTATTTCAATGTTATAAACATTATTTAATCATTTAAGTAAATAATGTTTGTTTTGTCGATATTTGGTTCTTAAGTCAAAAGTGGACTTCTTACAATTACATGTTGTTCGTGTGGCCAAATGTTTATTATATCAAGAATTGTATTCATGATGTAGATATCATATATGTCATATATATCCAGTACATGCATGCATTTATAACATTACATAATCATTTAGAGGTAAGAAATGAAATGCACCGTTCATGGAGACGGTAAGCCGTACGTACGCATGAACGCTACTTTCATTTCTATCTCATACTTTAATGAAAAGAAATAATAATTATATAGAGGTATATAATAATTACAGTATAATATCATATATAATATCATATTTCCATCCTTTATACATCCCACATATGGTATTTAACGAATCAAATCACTTTGAGGGGGCGGTAGTCCGCACTTCCTTAAATAAAGATATCGCGTATAACCATAATGGAAGCCATAAAGGTAAGACAAAAATGAAAAATACAGAAGCATAAATAAAACATAAAAGTATTATATATCATATATAAAAATAGTGACATCATAATGGCCACCTTTGAAGGTGTTAAATGAGTATTGAACAATCATCGTTTCGGGAGGCAGAATTTCACCATCCACGGAAACCGTATGTTCTTTAACCATTTGATGTAGTTGTGTGAGAGTGTAGCTCGAATAAATCTTATAAAAACATCCTAGTATATTTAGGATACGGGTTTTGTTACAAAAGAAGTAAATAAAAAGAGTTTAGGGGGTTGGAGAAGCAAAATAAAACAAATGAACATGAGAGAATGAATTACCTTTAAAAGTGTAACACCTTTTGATTTAAGCCTAAAGGCTTCCTTTGAAAGGATTCTGCCCAAAGGGAGTCCTCTAGGATGAGGAGAGGGATGTGGAGAGAGTAAATGGGAAGGGTTTGGCCGAGCCAAAGGCTTTAGGAGTGTGGGAAAAGAGGTAGAGGTGGGGGCCTTTTATAAGAGGAGAGGAGGGGTACTTTTGGAAAGTAAGAAATATTACTTTATTTGAAAATGTGTTTCGGTTTCAAAAGGTCCCACATTGATAAAATTCGTGGATAAGGTGATAAGTCTTCGAAATCCACTCATCCAATTGGTTTTGTCCATGTGTAGTTCATAGATTTTACATTATCTTTCTATTTTATTTAAATCGTCAAATAATGATGTCATCGCTGCATCATTATTATGTCATAAATAATTAAATTTATTTAATGTCTAAAAATTATAAAAAAAATTCTATGATATAGGAAATCTTTTTAGATTTCCAATTACTATTTATAATCAAAATTGGGACTTGTATAACCCCACTTAAAAATTGTTTTTGTAAAACATATTATGTTTGTGTCATTTTCACTTTAACATTAAATAAAAAGTAATTTATGTCATTTCCCAACAAAAGTGGTTCCATGGGGTCCCCAAGTTGACCCATGGCATGTAATGGTCGGCCATGACACAACCAATGAGGTTGGGACATGTGTCTAGGTCATTTCATTTCATTAAAGTATTATTTATACCTTAAACTACCCTAATTACCACTAATCGCGATTAAAAACTTAATAAGTTACTATTCACCAAAAAATTATTTTAATCTCATTGAACCACATTTTACTTCTTAATGACAACCATGTATGTCGGATTTTTGAAAATCAAAACACAATGATGGCAAAATTTCATTTAAACGGAAAATCAGTTTTTATAAGTACCACTTAGTGGTTTCACTATTCATCAAAAATTGATGTTTTTCAGAAAAATCCCAAAAATTCACCCTAAGCTATATTTGATATTCTGAATTCAAAAATGAAGTCCGTTTTACAAAATTCAAAACATATAAGTCACATTAATTAATTTAATGATTAATTCCTGCTGTCAGAGCAAATAGCGTGTTTTTATAAAACAATAAGTATCAAAAGATTGACACTAGTTTAAGTCTGATTTCAAAGTGAAATTAATTCCAACGACCACTATTGGATTTAATGGTAAAAATATTTTATAATTTCAATTTAAAACCAATTCAAAATATAATCTAATCATATAAATAAATTAGATTAAACAGTGGTTTTGAATTAAAATACAACATTTTACACTATTCATTAAAAAAAATGAACATTATTGGAAAGATACCAAAAATTTACACAAAGTAAATTTTGATGTCCCGATTCTTAAGAAGAGTTTTATTTGTTCCAAAAGAATGTTTAAGAGTGAGAAAAACTATATTTAATGACAATTCTCCATTAAAAGGTGATAAGTGAACCTTTAGTGAAAACTAGGGCACACACGCCAAAAATTGAATTCTTTCCGTATTTTAAGCCTTTATATTTTATTGTATAAATGTAAAAATATTTAAGAACATATATAATCATATTTTAGTTATTTCTATCCATTCCCACCAATACAACGGCTACATATTAACTACCATTTAAAATAATATTATTTTATTATTAGAGTGCTACGTAAGATTCCCAAGAAACTCGTTGTTGCGTGTTGGGTACGCCATCGAGCATAGCTTCCCCTTTAAAGTCATTTCAATATTTTATTCATAAATATAGATAAATATGAAATGTCATATTCTTTATTTACCTAGGGTGTTACAACCCAATTCTTCAAGAAGATGTGATACAGTCAGGGTGGTAGTTAACATGTTGATGATGGTTGTGAATTTATTAAATATTTACAAGGCATAATTTTTGGTTGATATAAGTATGGGGTATGTGTGGGAGATAGTATGATTACATGGTGTAATTTTGAGTATAGTTTTGTATTAGGATGTACTATTCAAATTGAGATTCCATCAGCACTTATATAAGGACATGGATTCTTAGTTGAAATTTAGTACAAAATACCAATGAAAAACAAATGAATAGTTAGGGAAGATGATTTTTATACTGGAGGATGTCCATAGGGTTTTCATGATTCATTTTGGAAGATAATTGGATCAATATAAGTCCCTAGAAAAAATTATTAATATAAAAACTATCAGTCATTGATTAGAATGAGTCTATTTTTTTCTCTTTGTGATAGGTCATTCCAATCGTTGTAGTGTTGTATTCAGGTGGGTGAGTTAGCTGTGATCAAACTAAACACAGTGTGGGAAACTATTGTTCAGGTTAAATTTATTAAATTATAGTGTAGGAAGAATGTATATGCTAACTAGAGGTGAAGACCCTTATACTTCATTGTAGGAGATTGAATCTTCTTACGAGTATCACATTGTTTAGGGAATCTTCAGATTAAGAAATGGGGAAAGGATACACTGTATTTTATTGGTCTATTTGAAATTTTGGAATATATTGGATAGTGACATATAAATATTCAATTCCTTTATGACATTGAGTTATGCATGATTTTCTTCATATTTCATTGCTCAGGAAGTTTTATTCAGATCCTAAACAGGTGATCGATGATGATGATGTCAAGATGAAAGTAGGATTTTTCATAAGAAGTGATTAGTGTTTATTGAAGATCATAGAGAAATGGTATTTTTCTGGAAGTTAGTTCCTCTTTTCTGAGTACTATAGTTGCATGGGGGGACCCCTGATTAAACTTGGGAGTGAGATTCATATATGTGGGAGGAGTGTTCAGTATTGTTTGGACAAGGCAACTTGAGATATTTATTAAGGATGAAAAGTACATTAAGGTGAAGTTTATATTGAAACTCAAAATTTCAAGTGTGTAATGATTAAATTTTATTTATTTTGATGAATATTTATGATCATTTCATATTTTGGGTGTTCAAGGTGGCACAATAGTGGGTTTCATAATATTATACTGTGTTTAAAACTGAAATTTTGTAGTCTATAGGTGGTTGTGATGTGTCACAAGGGAATGAAACATATTTTATGGGAAATAGATCGTATTATTGTGCATCCAATAAGGTTCCTACATCAGTATATATAGTGTTTCTATCTTTTTGACACATGATTAATGGACACACAAGAATGATGGACTACAGAGGGATCAAAAAATCTGTTGGATATAACTTTCTTGGGTCATGTCCCTAAGGACAATGCTATAATGACCTATAGTTGTGAGTTCAACCCCTCTATCGATCTTGGGGTTTCTACACCATGGTATGAGGACCATATTAAAAAACAATCCAATGAGGCAGTGTTACGGGGAAAGCATTATAGATTTTTCATGATCCTTCTGATTAGTATATTTTCTTATGTAAATGGTTTTAATATAAACATGGAACCCCATTTTACTACCTCCCCTCTTCACCCATAACCCTGTGTTGATCTATAAAACCATGAAGGCTCTTCTTGGATAATTGTTTCTAACCCAACCTCATCTATTAGTCATTTTATGTGGAGTTCAGGATAAACATTATCTTTTAGTGACTGTAATTACACTCTTCTAACATTTTTTATTAGTTATCATATCCAAAAAAAATATTATAATGTAACTGATAAATATAGGTTGCTATATGTTTTGTATTGAATCAGTTGGTGCATTTGGAAAGTACATTATTTTAGTTATGGTGTAGGAATTATTTAACAAATTATGAATTTCATATGATGTTGTAAATCATTATTTTAATGTGAAGACTTTGTCTCCCTTATAGAATCTAATTGTGGTATCAATGAAATTATTTAGGTATGTTATTGACTATATTACCCGATAGTGGAGAGGTTTATGGGTTGTTGAATGGGTAAAAAAGAAACCCCGCATTGATTTTAGGGTGGTTTGTGGTTGTACGCCATGTAAATTGAACCCTAAGAGATACATTTGGGCTCGATTGAGATAAGAATGGATTAGTAAAATTGTGTAATTTTTTGGTGATGAGTTCCCTTTTATATGCTAACTTGTGATTCTTGATATTTTAATTTTATTAATAATATTTGGGTGAACATTGAATGATAAATTTTGGTATGTGATGTGTTTTGGCCTCCTATGAGAGAGAATAGATGTGTCAAGTGTTCTTAATGTGACCTCATAGGAATGAGAAGGGATGTGTCATGTGTCAATGATGCGTTCATGCCTTAAGTTATAAGGGATATTCCATGTGTTATTTTTCCATCAAATAATTTGATAGACCTTTCATTCTATATAGGTCTGAATTAGGAATTTCTGGGAATTCATGGTATCCTGGTCTGCGAAAGATGGACTAGAGGGTATTTCGTATTTATTAATATATTCAGTTATGTAGATGTATCCACCATTACAAACATATATTAGTTATTATTGGTCTTGTTAGTGGTTTCATACATATATTATTCTTATACACTACATTGGAATATCAATGCACGTAAAGACATCATGCTAGGTATCTGTAATACCCTAAGATTTTATGAAAAATATTCTTTTTAATTTCATTAATGTCTTGTGTTGTACGCTACACCAAAATGAGCTTTCACAACATGCATCCCTAACTTTCTTTGCATTACATGCAATCACAACCTTCCTCGATAGCGTGTGTAGTATGCAATACCGAGTTTCACTAAATGAGATATTATTATAATATTATTATGAACTAGCCGTTATTAATAGTAATACCCAGTTTTTTTGAAATTTTATAAATTTTATCATTCCAAATGGACTTCATTTTATTATTCGGAATATTGAAATTATCATAGGGTGAAATTTTGGTACTTTTTAGATAACTTTCATATTCTGATGAATAGTGGAAATCACTAAATTTTAATTAAAAACAACATTTTTAATCGAAATAATTAATAGTGGTAAATTATTAATTTGAGTGTTTTTAAAGTATATTTAGAATATATTTTTACAATTTAATACAATGTTGTTCATTGGATGTAATTTCACATTTAAACCAGACATAAACAAGTGTCAATCTTTTGATAGTTATTATCTATTAAGAACACGCTATTTGTTTTGACGACGGGAATTAATTTTTAAATTAATTAATGCAACTGATATGTTTTTAATTTGGTAAAATAGACATAATTTTTGAATTCATAATATCAAATATATCTTAGGCCTAATTTTTGGTATTTTTCTGGAAACTTTCATTTTTTGATGAATAGTGAAACCACTAAGTGGTAGTTAAAAAAACTGAATTTTTCATAAAACATAATTTTACCGCTTCTGTGAGTGGAATTTAGAAAATCCAAGAGACATGGTTAATATCAAGGAATAAAATTTGGTTCAATGAGATGAAAATAATTTTTTGTGAACAATAACTTTTTACTTTTTTACCACGGTTAAAAGTAAATAGGGTAATTAAGGGTAAAAATGATATTATTATTACCCTAACACAAGTCATAATTCTATTGGATAAGTGTAATTCGGAAACAAACAACCTTGGGAATAAAATATGACCATTTAGGCCCACTTGGATTATATTAGGGCATTTATTATTAATTTATTTAAAGAAGGGTTAAAATAGTTAAAATCAAAGATTAATAACTAAATCATTTTTAATATAGGGCTATACATAAGATAAATTCGACTATAAATATTAATTAGAAAGCTAAAAATATTTCCTATATAATAGTATTTTATTTATAATTTTTAGACTTAATATAATTTTATTTATTTATGAAAAAATGATGATGCAGTAATTATCTTATTAATGAAATATTGACATAATTGATGTTATAAATACCCAAATAAATGTAATTTCTGACTTTTTATGAATTCCAATAATTTTCTATATTCATATGACATGTTATTATTGATTTAATTAACTTTTTTCGAACTAATCATTCTGTTATGATTTTCAAACAAATCAATTACCAAATAATATCAAAATTGACATAAAATAGTTTTTAAAACAAATATTATATTATAAATTGTTATTATATACCTAAAAACCTAAAGTTCGGCCAAGATACTTATATCATGATATGTGTAGCATTAAATTACCACTTGGGGGTCGCTTGGATGTATATGGTAAGTTTATTAAATATATAATATAAAAATACAAAGTGACATGGTAAATGTCAATCTAATTAACTAAGACTTAAAACTAAAAGTTAAGGTTAATATAATGACCTAAACTTGTCTAAATTCTATTTTATGAGAGGATTTAGACCCATACCCACCTTATCTTAGAAATATATCAATTTAGATCTATTAAAAACCGAATATGACATTATAATAAAATAATATTTTTAGTTATTCCAAAGGTGCCCCTTTCCTCCCTTATAAAAGGGCACCTCCTCCCTCTCTTCCTCACACGACATTGAGCCTTCAAGCTCGGCCAAAACCTGCCAATTTCTCTTCTACACTTCCATAGAAACATCCTAGAGGTCATGGTCTTCTTAAAAGACAAATTTTAGTGCCCTAAGAGGAGGTCTCAAAGAGGCGCTTCAAAGAAGATGTAATGTCCGTTACCGATTCTTTCAACTTTATTTCTTCTTCCACTTATTCTTCTAAGGTTGTTTAATTATGAAGTAATAAAATCAGTATCACTAATATACTGATATTTTATTATAATTATGAAACAACCCTATTTCACCATCTATCTATCCTACGAAAAACGAAATCACCACGCGTGCGTACGTACGGAATACCGTCTCCATGCTGTGGTGTAATCTATTTTCCACCACCACCTTACTTGGATGGGTATAATGGTGTAAATAATAAATATATATGATTATTTTAAGTGATATTGATTATGTAATAGTATACATACACTCCAATAAAATTCCACGATCATGGGAACGACATCATCGCTCGTGCGTACGTACGGAATACCGTCTCCACGACGCGATGAGATTCATTCTCAATGATTAACCACAGATAAATGATTATAAAGTATATATAATAATTAATCATGAAATATAAGACATAATAATGATACTGGATCTATTTATATATATACATTTATGTCATCCAATTAATTCCATTCAATTCAATGAGGAAACGAAAACAACGTTCATGCGTACGTACAGCCTACCGTCTCCATGAACGGTGTATTTCTTTCCATTGATCGATCTATTATATATGTGTATATTATGTATAAATATTATATATAAATCATGTTTTATATTATGGAATTAATTAATCATGATCTAAGTAATCATATGAATAATTACAAGTCAAAACACGGACGACAAATGAAACGATTTTACCCAAAACGCTCTTTAACATGGAATTTACAAAAGAACGGGTAATATAAAGTCATAAGTGAACCATATATGATATCATAACAATGAATATGATTCTGTAATAAGTAAATGATATTATTTAAATCATTATACAGGAGGTTAGGATACGTACAAAGCATATCAGACCTAAGGTAAGGGATAATTTTGCGAATCTCATTTTTTATCCAAGATTGCTTATTCGTAAGTATTTACTGGGGTTATTGTTATCATCCATGTACATGTTTTATAAAAGTGTTTTTATGTATGTTTAATGTCCCTTTCACCCATTTTGACTTTTACTACATGGTATGTAAGGAATATTTCTTTTGTTTACGTTACGTGGTACTTTTTGACTTTTCCGACAAAAGTACAAGGAGACTGTTTTTTTAACTTATACGGAATGAAAGGATTTTTACGGTTTAATAAAGCCTTATTTTCATGAATCTTCCTCCAAAATATTTCAGGACTATTTAAAAAAAAATCTTTTTCTTTTAAAATTTCATGACGTTTTGTGAAAAGAAATTGATTTTGATGAAGAAAGGATATTTTCCTCAAGAATTCATTTCAAGTGTTTTATCAAAACCATTTTTCATCTAATATGACATTATTTCATATGTGTATGTTTCAACTATCATGTCTCTATGATTTACATTGTTTCACTTTTCTTATTATGAAATGATATCCTTTTATTTTATATGGATTATGTGATGATGGGATGATGTTTATGAAACCCATTTTATTTATTGGGTTATGCTATGATGTATGATTTATGATTTTGTGGCACATGAAAGAATGATTTCATTATGAGACGGGTGGGACCTATATCTCCCTCCAATGCATTGGGTAAAGATTTTTATCTCAGGAGATAGACACGGCTGGAGCGGTAAGTTAATCCGGTTCAGTATTACAGGACTGGAACGAGGAGTGAACTCGATTCAGAAAGGGACTTTGTCCACTAAGATGGTCTTAGAAGCAATGCCTTGGCTACTATGGAAATCACTACATGTTCTAATTGATTCCACAATTACATGTTTTATTCCCATGCCATGTTATCATGATTTATGTTCCATTATGATCTATACCTTATGTACTTCCATGTTTTAAGTCATTGCTCAAGATTTTGATGTTTAAACATTATCTTCATGTTTTTAGGTTCAAATGTATACAATATGTTTTATTTTATCCATTATTACCCTTACTGAGCATTTGAGCTCACCATTTTTATGTTTTATTTTACCCCAGGATTAAAAGAAATGTTTTAGGTAAGGAAACAAAAAGTGTAATATCTTTATGGGAGATGTTGAAGATCTTTCACCATGATTAGAAGATTATGTTCCAAGTTTCCAAAGACACTAAACTATTACGGTGGCTTAAAACCAAATCTTCAAAGGTAATTAGTTATAAGAGACTTTAGTAGCTATGATAAATTGTGCGTTGTGCTATCAAGGTAGAAATGGAAGTTGGTGTTACTTATCCATCTCATAGTTTTGACAAGAAACGAAAGATGGAGTTCAAGGAGAAATCTCAGAATAATGGTGAAAAGAAGATGAATGTTTCTTTATGCTCAAAGAGTGGAAAAAAGGATGGTGGAGATTGTCTTAAAGGGACTAGAAAATGTTTTAAGTGTGGAAAAGAAGGTCATCGGGCAGCTGAGTGTCGAAGTAATGGAAAAAGGGTTTCTAATGATGTGAATAAAGAAAAGACTGCAGAGAACGCACCACCAAAACTTCAATGCTTCAAGTGCAAGGAAATGGGGCATGATGCTAATAAATGCCCTAATCTAAGGGTTAGTGATGATCGACATGAGCAACCACTTAAGGCAAAGGACAAAGGGAAGTCACATGAGATAACTATTGGCAACGATGTCGTGGAATGATTAAGTGTTCCAAAATAATGTTGTATATAGTATCGTGGAATATTGGAATATTTATATATTGGTCTATTGTGGTTTTCAATAATTTTATGGTACCGGTAACCATGGAAAGTGATTGAGATATTTTTGGAAAAAAGATGATATGAGCATAATGAAGGGATAAGGAGAAAATGAAATGTTTGACAGTATTCATGAGCTCATGACTGATATAAGGAAATAGTTATATCATTGTTTGAGGTTTTGGTATGTGAAAAGATTTAACTTTTGACATTACTCATGAGAATACATGATTAATGCCTTATAATGTTTGGAATGTGACCAACAAGACATATCTCATGATATATGGGGATCAATGATGGTATTAACATGCTTGTTATATGAACTATTTGGTAATCATTTTCACTATAATATGAGATTGGACAACATTATTTTGGATAATCCTAAAGATTGGAATGGATTATGTTGGACATTAGTTAGTATTGTTTAAGGATTGATGTTTTTTTGATATTATTGATGGGATGTTATAGTAATATAGTTTTAGATAAAGTACAACCTATAGGATGGGCGATAGCCCATCGCGTCGGACAAGGATGTGGGAATCGAACCCACAACCGAAGTGTGACTAGCCTTTATCACCTACCACTGGCCTACAGGAAGTCCCTGTTTAGTAGAAACTAGTTTTATTATATTACGAAGTATGATATATGAAGTATAAGTCCATTTTAGGAACCATATATGATTAATCTCACTATATATGGACTTATGTATTTTTTGATAACTTTTCTAACCTTTTGTTTGAGACGGATGGAATGACCCATCATTCTATCACATGATCTTCTAACACATCACGAATGATAAATTCAACTTTATTTCTTTAAGAGATGAAGTGGAAATTTTCCAAAGAACGACCAATGGTGAGATTGTACCAAAATCATGAAAGTATTTCTTCTAATTCCAATTTCATCAACTTTAGGGAAATGATCTTGAAAACCAAAAATGTTGTCCTAGTGCTCTTATATCCGATGAATCAGATGGTACCTTACATCGTCACAAATTTATGGCTTTGTGATTGTTGGATTTTTCATAGCCATGTTCTCTACCACTCTCCATCAGAACATGATGGTTAGATTTTTCTTTCATATCCATATTTTCACCTATGTTCTCCTACGTGGAAACCTAGTGATGAGTTAATTTGGGTAACCATTAAGTTTCATAATTTAATTTTTAAATACATGTTTTGGTATTGTTTTTTTACAATGTGGATTTCTATTAAATAAACTTTCGAGTAGTAAACCATTTATAACCCCGACGAATTTCGAGGGTGAAATTCATTTTAAGGGGGGTAGAATGTAACACCCCCGAGATTTTATGAAAAATATTCTTTTTAATTTCATTAATGTCTTGTTTTGTACGCTACACCAAAAGGAGCTTTCCCAACACACATCCCTGACTTTCTTTTCATTACACGCAATCGCGACCTTCCTCGATAGCATGTGTAGTACGCAATACCGAGTTTCACTAAACGAGATATTATTATAATATTTTTATGAACTAACCGTTATGAATAGTAATACCCACTTTTATGAAATTTTATAACTTTTATCTTTCCAAATGGACTTCATTTTTGGATTCGGAATATCGAAATTAGCTTAGGGTGAAATTTTGGTACTTTTCGGATAACTTTCATATTCTGATGAATAGTAGAAATTACTAAATTTTAATTAAAAACAACTTTTTTAATCAAAATAATTAATAGTGATAAATTATTAATTTGAGTGGTTTTAAAGTATATTTAGAATATATTTTTACAATTTAATACAATGTTGGTCATTGGATGTAATTTCACATTTAAACCAGACATAAACAAGTGTCAATCTTTTGATAGTTATTATCTCTTAAGAACCCGCTATTTGTTTTGACGACGAGAATTAATTTTTAAATTAATTAATGAAACTGATCTGTTTTGAATTTGGTAAAATACAAATCATTTTTGAATTCATAATATCAAATATATCTTAGGCCTAATTTTTGGTATTTTTCTGGAAACTTTCATTTTTTGAGGAATAGTGAAACCACTAAGTGGTAGTTAAAAAAAACTGAATTTTTCATAAAACTTAATTTTACCTCTTCTGTGAGTGGAATTTCAAAAATCCAAGAGACACGGTTAATATCAAGGACTAAAATGTGGTTCAATGAGATGAAAATAATTTTTGGTGAACAGTAACTTTTTACTTTTTTTACCACGATTAAAAGTAAATAGGGTAATTAAGGGTAAAAATGATATTATTATTACCATAACACATGTCCAAATTCTATTGGATAAGTGTAATTCGGCCAAAAACAACCTTAGGAATAAAATATGACCATTTAGCCCCACTTGGATTTGATTAGGACATTTATTATTAATTTATTTAAAGAAGGGTTAAAATAGTTAAAATCAAAGATTAATAACTAAATAATTTTTAATATAGGGATATACATAAGATAAATTCTACAATAATATTCATTAGAAAGCTAAAAAAATTTCTTACATAATGGTATTTTATTTATAATTTTTAGACCTAATATAATTTAATTTATTTATGAATCAATGATGATGCATTAATTATCTTTTTAATGAAATATTGACATAATTAATGTTATAAATAACCAAATAAATTTAATTTGAGACTTTTTATGAATTAAAATATTTTTCTACGTTAATATGACATGTTAGTATTGATTTAATTAGATTTTTTAGAACTAATCATTCTGTTATGATTTTCAAAAAAATCAATTACCAAATAGTGTCAAAATTGACATAAAATAGTTTTCAAAACAAATATTATATTATAAATTGTTATTATATTCCTAAAAACCTAAGGTTCGGCCAAGATACTTATATCATGATAGGTGTATCATTAATGGACCACTTGGGGGTCGCTTGGATGTATATTGTAAGTTTATTAACTATATAATATAAAAATACAAAGTGACCTGGTAAATGTCAATCTAATTAACTAAGAGTTAAAACTAAAAGTTAAGGTTAATATAATGACCTAAACATGTCTAAATTCTATTGGATGAGATTATATTTACCCATAACCACCTTAGCTTCGAAATAAGTCAATTTGGAGCTATTAAAAACTGAATATGACTTTATAATAAAATAATATTTTTAGTTATTCCAAAGGTGCCCCTCTCCTCCCTTATAAAAGGGAACCTCCTCCCTCTCTTCCTCACACCACTTTGATCCCTACATATCGGCCAAACCCAGACAATTTATCTTCTCCACTTCCCTAGAAATATCCTAGATGTCCTGGTATTCTTCAAAGACCAATTTTAGTTCCCTAAGAGGAGGTCTAAAAAAGGCTCTTCAAAGAAGAGGTAATGTCTGTTACCGATTCTTTCAACTTTATTTCTTCTTCCACTTATTCTTCTTAGGTTGTTTCATTATGAAGTAATAACATTAGTATCACTCATATAATGATATGTTATTATAAGTATGAAAACACCCTATTTCACCATCTACCCATCCTTCGGAAAAAGAAATCTCTGCGCGTGCGTACGTACGGAATACCGTCTCCACGTCGTGGTGTAATCTATTTTCCAACACCACCTTACATGGATGGGTATAATGGTGTAAATAATTACTATATAATATTATTGTAAATTGATATTGATTCTGTAATAGTATACATACACTCCAATAAAATTCCACGATCATGGGAACGATATCATCACTCATGCGTACGTACGGAATACCGTCTCCGCGACGCGATGAGATTCATTCTAAATGATTAACCATTCATAAATGATTATAAAGTATATATAATAAGTAATCATGAAATATATGAAATAATAATGATACTGGATTTATGTATATATATGTATGTCATCCAATTAATTCCATTCAATTCAATGAGGAAACGAAAACAACGTTCATGCGTACGTACGACCTACCATCTCCATGAACGGTGTATTTCTTTCCATTTATTGATCTATTATACATGTGTATATTATGAATATATATTATATATAAATCATGTTTTATATTCTGGAATTAATTAATCATGATCTAAGTAATCATATGAATAATTACAAGTCAAAACACGGACGACAAATGAAACGATTTTACCCAAAACGCTCTTTAACATGGAATTTACAAAAGAACGGGTAATATAAAGTCATAAGTGAACCATATATGATATCATAACAATGAATATGATTCTATAATAAGTTAATTACATTATTTAAATAATTATATAGGAGGTTCGGATATGTACGAAGCATATCAGACCTAAGGTAAGGGATAATTTTTCAAATCTCATTTTTATCCGAGATTGCTTATTCGTAAGTATTTACTAGGGTTATTGTTATCATCCATGTCCATGTTTTCCAAAAGTGTTTTTATGTATGTTTAATGTATTTTTCAACCATTTTGACTTTTACTACATGGTATGTAAATAATCTTTCTTTTGTTTACGTTACAAGGTAATTTTTGACTTTTCCTAGAAAAGTACGAGGAGAATGTTTTTTTAACTTATACGGCATGAAAGGATTTTTACAGTTTAATAAAGCCTTATTTTCACGAACTTTCCTCCAAAAGATTTCATGAATATTTTAAACAAAATTTTTTCTTTTAAAATTTCATGACGTTTTGTGAAAAGAAATTGATTTTGAAGAAGAAAGGATATTTTCCTCAAGAATTCATTTTAAGTGTTTTATCAAAACCATTTTTCATCTAAGATGAAATTATTTCATATGTGTATGTTTTAAGTATCATGTCTCTATGATTTACATGGTTTCAATTTTCTTATTATGAAATGATATCCATTTCTTTTATATTGGGTTATTCTATGATGTATGATTTATGATTTTTTGGCACACGAAAGAATGATTTCATTGTGAGATGGGTGGGACCTATATCTCCCTCCAATGCATTGGGTAAAGATTTATATCTCATGAGATAGACAAGGCTGGAACAGTAAGTTAATCCGGTTCAGTATTACAGGACTAGAACGAGGAGTGAACTCGATTCATAAAGGGACTTTGTCCACTAAGATGGTCTTGGCACCAATGCCTTGGCTACTATGGAAATCACTACATGTGCTAATTGATGCCACAATTACATGTTTTATTATCATGCTATGTTATCATGATTTATGTTCCATTATGATCTATGCCTTATGTACTTCCATGTTTTAAGTCGTTGCTCAAGATTTTGATGTTTAAACATTATCTTCATGTTTTTTAGGTTCAAATGTATACGGTATGTTTTATTTTATCCATGATTAACCTTACTGAGCATTTGAGCTCACCCTTTTTATGTTTTATTTTCCCCCAGGATTAAAAGAAAGGTTTTAGGTAAGGAAACAAAAAGTGGAAGATCTTTATGAGAGATGTTGAAGATCTTTCACCACGATTAGAAGATTACGTTCCATGTTTCCAAAGAAACTAAACTATTACGGTCCTTGTGTGTCTGTTTTTATTATGTATTATTTATTCCACAAAAGTAATGTAATATCTATGTACGTCAAGCTTAGGGTCTCTACAGTATCCATCCAAGGTAAAGGTACATATGTATAATTATTGAGTATGTGTTGATGCACAAGGATAGTGATGAAACAAGGACATTCTCAATGGAATTTTTTGATGATGAATATATTTTTGTTGTTGTTTTTCACTGTATATATTGATCATCTACATGTGTAGATCTATTTTGATTTAAATATACTAGGTATGATATACCATTTTGATATTTTCATGGGATGATATAATTATTCTTCACACTTTGGGTCACACCCCAATTTTTTTTATTTTATTATTTCCTAGATTTGGTTAAGTTCGTCGAGGTGTGGGTTGGGCACGGTTCTAAAATTTATGATATTTAATAATTTTAGTGGGTTTTGGAACTGTGTGCGGTCTCCGCACGGTGGGCGGTAGCCGCACTATCAGCCCTGGTGCTCGGTAAAATGTCTAATGTTTAAAATAAATAATTTTTTATGTAAATAAAATGATTTAAATGTTTATATCATAATAATAATAATGTTATCGTGTAAATAAAAATATCATTATTAATGAAGTGTAATTGTTAATATTTTTATTAATATAAAAATTTTTATTGATATTGTTATAATTAATAATGAAAAGAATATTTTTTGATTATAATAATAAAAAGAGTGTCTAATTAATGTTTTATTAATTATTAAAACTATTATTAATTTTCATAATATTTAAAATCAAACTAATAAAATGATGATTATAATAATTATTATTATTGGGGTTATTATTATTATTGTTATTAAGGTAATTTTTAGAATCAATTTATTATTGTTATCATTAAGTAAATTAAGGATGTCGTTATGAATATATAACAATTAATATAAGTTTAAATTGCATCATTAATTTTATTATTATTATTATTATTATTATTATAAATGGAAACCCGCAATCTACCCCCTTTACCTCTTGCATGCAGCGGCGCCCCCTTCCCAGCCCCTTGTGCACGCAATCACCCAGGAATGCGACCTCTCCATCAGCTACCTCCTCCCCTGCCCCTCACCACTCCAGAATCCCGACATGACCCTCCATGCTCCAGCAGACCTCCCACACCCCATTCGATCCGTCCAGCAAATCCCTATGCTCTCCTTTATTCCGGCCAGTGGCACACCCTACCCCCCAGCAGTCTCCATCTCCTTGGCTCTGGAAAGCGGCGCACCCAACCCAACGCGACCTCCCTCTTGTTTTCTCCAGCCATCAGTTTAGTAGATAAACCTCCTATGCTCTTCCATTTCTGGATCCCTCCAGCTCGCCGGCATGTGTTCTTCGGTCCAACAACATCACCTCTAGAATAAATCATTTTATATTTGGAAATTTTATTTAAGTTGGTTAAACCTTAACTCATTGGGGTGGTGTTTCACACGTTTTTCTCATTTCTATGGGTGTGCAATTGGTCTGCGAGACATTGTTAGTCCATCCATTAATGGTTTCATCACTTTCACATAACTTTGAGGTAGGGGAATCCCGATTTATCTTTTATAATGCATTACTTTAACATTTTAATACATGAAATTATTTATTTTCTCTGATTTTCAACATTATTTTTCTTTTAAATGGTCTTCTATGGTGTTTAATATTGTTAGAAGTTGTTAAAATAAATGCTACAGTGTATTTACTTAAGTATTCATATCCACGATAATGTGAAAGGAGTTTGATTAATGCCATTATTGTTTTAATAATTTTTTGTATGTGGAATACAATTAGGATAATGATTTTTTAAAATATTATTATTTGTATATGAACCCAAAATATTTGATAAAAAACCTTCGCACTTGTAAAGTGAAATTAGGGGTTTTACAAACCATTAATTATAATTATGTTTTGACAGTATCTTCTTATAAGGGAACTTGGTCTGGTGTATATGGTTCTACAATGTTGAAATTATAAATTGTATTAAAAAAGACCTAAAAATTGTTTTAATGGATATAAGTGGATTATTTTATTTTTTTCAAACAATGTGGATGGTTGGTTTTAGTTTTAAAGAAAATTTTATTTTGTGGAAATTGTCTTTTTGAGTGTTTTCTTAGATATTTTTTTGGCCATTGTATGTTGACACTCCCATTGGTGCACTAGGTGCCCACATGGATGTGCCCTCAAATGAAGATGGAAACTTTAAAATAGTGTTTTCTTAAAAACTTTTTTTCTAAATGGTTTTTGTTTCCTTAATACTATTTTGTGCTTCGTGTGGATTTTATGAAAGGTTTGAAATGTAATCTGAAGGGTGTTCCTGTTTTCCCTTTAGTGTGTGTTTCAGTGAATGTTAGGCCCAAGGGACTGTTTAGCCATTGCATAAGATTGTGCACTTTTCCTTAGAGATTTAAAGTTTTTACAAAAAATCAACTGGAGACTTTAGACCTAAAGGCTTGTTTAGATTTTTAAATACATAATTGGTGTTTATATTTTTTTTAAAAGAGCTTGTACAATATTTTCAAAAAGGCATTTGATTATGTAAAACTAATGGCCTGATTGAAAACTCCAAGTGTCTTATAAAGTGGTTTGAAAATCATTTGATGCGAAGAATCAGTTGGAACATTTTATATTTTAAATGTATTCATATATATGTGTGTGTATATATATATATGGGTCCCTCCAATTTAGGGTAACCATTTATGGGTGAATTCATGGGAAGCATTTGTGTTTCAGGTAGGCAAGTACGGTGACAACTTATGAGTTGAGTCACACATGAGAGGGCCTCCTACTTACACCGTGATATAACCAACATGGCTTCATGGGCATATTTTAGATGATCGAGTGCCGATTGTTGATCAACCCCGATTGGACGAGCTGGTACCCCCTAGATTGGTTGTTATGCTTGGTGAGATTTGCCACTAAATTTGTTCTGTTTTAGGGCGACTAGTTGGTTATAGAGTTAGGAGATTCACCATACGCCAATAGGTGGTTCCTAACCGAGTACATCTGGGGGACTTCTATAGATGTTTAGGATCACCCATGGTTACTTGATTATTTTCATGGGTTGTTCACTATCTGTAATACTAGATAATTTCTATCTTGTATTATTAAACTATTTTACTTTAGCCTAGCTTTGGTATATCTTGTTTTTGGGTTTTGTTTATAAAATGGAAAATGGTTTTGGAAATGGAATTTTGCGAGTTTTGGATTTTTTAAATGGAAAAACATGTTTCTTATTTTAAAATGTGAAAAACCTACTTTTATATCTGTATTTCAATATAGTGACAGGGTATTGTTTTGGGAAGTGAGATTCTTGGATTCTTTAGTTTATCATTGCTTCCCTAGAGATCATTTTAATACTCACATCTTTTTTTTATCATTTTAGTTATAGGTTCCCATTGTTATGATTTTTCTAACTGATTTTCTCATTATTAGGGAAATGTTGGTGTTTGGTTGGTAGGGGACCTACAAGGTCACATGGAGGTATGTGTGATTTTTACTTTCATTCTTATGATAGTTCATTATATTTTTGTCACGATATTTTATATATTTTTTTATCTTTTGTTCATGGGGAAAATCATTCTCAACGGTTAAATAATGATTCCCTTCAATAGATTCCAGCCCATGGGGATTTGGAACGCCCTTCAGGCCTTACTGCAAACCAGCTCGGGTGACCGGGTCAAGGTCGACCTATGTATGTTCATGAAAAAATGGTATTAAATGGAGGTTCTTGTAATTTGGGGTGACTGGTAGATGGAGATTAGGATTTTTGAGAATCAGAAGGTATGAACAAGAATGGAATCATGAACCCTATCTATTTTCGAACGTCGATTCATCAAGGGTAGTCTGAGATTCGAGTTCTTGTCTTGTTATTGTTAAATTTGGATTAAGGGGTGAAAATGGAGTAGATATAGTTTCATTGTGTGATTTCACATGGATTAGTGACCCATTAAATAACCAAGAGTCTCATTCATGTTCCACTTAGTGGTATTGACTACGTGGGGCTTGGCTCCCTACCATTTCCCTGAGTTGGGCATAGGCACTAGTCCCCCTCTTAGATAGTCTAATGTAAGTGGTGTTTTATCTTTTCTCATGTTGGTGTAAGTTTGGTTTTGAAAATGAAAAGATTTTTGGAAATGATGATGCTATTGTTTAAATGGTTTTGATTTTGGTAAATTGTATTTTGAATGGAATTTTTTTGGCTCAACAAATTGGGAATTGTTTGAAATTGGTAATGAAATGGAATGGATGGACACATATGTAACAGTTCATGGGATGTGATGGGTTTTTATTTGAAATTAAATGATTGAACTTGTTTTCTGAAGGTGGTTTTTGAAAGGGATGCTTTTGGATGTGTTTATATTTTTTTTGGTTTTTGAGCCAGTTGTTTTGTATGATGGTGCTTTTATTAGTGTTGCTTCGGCATGATATTGGTTTTGGATCTTTGCTTTATATGTTGTTCCAAAAATTCTACCAATAAAGGTCCCCAAGGTTTCCAATAAGTCATTCACATTTTTTCATCCTTCTTAGATGCTTCCTGTCTTTTAAGGTGATTGGGGTCCGTTGGAGGAAGTATAGTGGCTTGAAAAGGTCGAGCATGTCTTCAGGGTATTGGGAACGACCGTTGCTATTAGACTGCGTGCAATTTTGCGTCTGTTCAAAGGTCCTAATATGGACAAATGGGAGTTATTATACCGACCATAAATTCATGTTGGGATGACATGGGATGTATTTAAATCCATATTATTCTAATGATTCATACCTAAAGAGGTGAATAGGAAGAAAAGGAAAGAACTTGTGTGAATTCAACAAGGACAATGAATGATGAAGGCATATATTGTCCATTTCAAGGAACTTGTGTTCCTTTATCCGGTGGTAGCATCAGAGGATTTGATGGGGACTTCTCTCTTCATCGGGGGTCTTTGTCTAAAGATCATGGAGTTTATCATCCCTTCTAAGGATCGTTATTTTAAGAAGGTTGTGGAGGAGGAGTTCTTATATGAGTTGTTCTTCGGAGAACATATAGTTGGAAATCCATTATATCTAGTTTCTCATTAAGTTTCCCCATCTGGCGAGTAGGGAGGGAAAGTTGGACATTTTTCTAAAGAGTCCTCTCTAGTGGTTCTAGCTTCCAGTTCATTGGACCGTTCAGTGGTGTCCCATCAATTTCCAATTTTAGGTCACACAGAGCCATCATGTCACATCCCTCTGAAGACGTCCAATCATTGCGGGTGTCTGTGTCATCTATTGAAGTTATACAAGACTCATCACTTGAAGAAAACATTGTGACTAGAAGATTTCAGTGACAAACATTGAGGCAGGAGATGCTTCAACCATCATATCCCTAGCCATAGGTCTTGGGGTGAAGCTAACTCATAGTTAGGAGTTTCCAGGTATGTGAAGACTTGGTTCAAGTTTTGTGTTCCATGTTGGAAGTGGAACATTAAAATAATTTTTGTTGTTGTTTCTCTGTTGTTAATGTTTTACTATTATTGTGTATTCATTGGGAAATGGTGGAATGTGATGAACTTTTCCAATTTTAATCCAACAACTCTGTTTATCTAATTATGGTTTTCTAAATTGTATACTTTTTTAAAGTGTGTTTGACCCTTGTATTGGTTGATCTCAGTTTAGCTGTGTTAATTTATAGATGAAGGATCCTGTGGAAGAATTGATGTTTGTAGTTATGATCAGGTTCACTGTATGGGTTAAGTTCTTCTTGTATATTTTTCTATAGTGTTGTTGGTTTTTGGTCAAGGATGAGAGTTCCACGATTCAGAGGAGGTGTCATTCTCTCTGGATATAGTTGTTAGTTTGGATTATATGGGAGTTACTACATCATCCCTGTTTTCCAGTGTTGTATGTTTGGGTGTTAAATTTCTACACTAGTTGAGTTCTTGTGGTGGGGAGATCCCTCATGTGTTCACCCATTTTCTTGTGTTGTGGTTTCATTCTGCTTCAATCGGACATGGATTGAAGTTATGTCTATCACTTAGCTGGGTGACTTTCTAGGGGAAGAAAGTGACTGTGATGGTGAGAATTGTCACACCTCGTCTTTTAAATTTTATTTTATTTAATTATTTCATGGATTCAGTTAATCTCTTCATGGGTTAGTTTACCAGAGGTCTGAATTTTTTTACATTTAATAATTTTAGTGGGGTTTGGACCCATGTGTGGTAACCACACAGTGTTTGGGAGATGTGCATTCATCCTAGGTGCCTACTCAAATTTCAATCATTTAAAATAAATAATGTTTTATGTAAATAAAATAAGTTAAAATTTTAAATCGTAATAATAATAATGTTATTATGTAAATAAAAATAATATTATTAATAAATTGTTATTTTTAATTATATTTATTAATAACAATATTGTTATTGATATTTTTATAATTAATAGTGATATTGTTCTTATAATAACAACAAGGATGTCTTAATTAGTGGTTTGTTAATTATTAAAAAGATTATTAATGTTGTTAATATTTGAGAAAATGAATAAAATTATGATTATAATTATTATAATTTTTAGTGTTATTATTATTATTGTTTTTAATGTTATTATTAGGTTTAATTTTTTATTATTATCATTAAGGAAATTATGGATGTCATTATTAATACGTAACTATTAACATTAGTTTAAATGATGACATTAAAATATTAATATTATAATTATTATTAAAATGATAATGATTATTATGATTATGATGATGATGATGATTATTATTATTATTATTATTATAAGAAAAGGGAAAACCTTAATCTACATAGTGCCTCCCCCTTCTCCCTTACCTGTTGCATGTAGAGGCTCCCCCTACCATGCCCCTTGTGCGCATGACTACCCCAGGTAGGTGACCTCCAATCTAACTGAACCCCTCTCCCCTCAATTCTACGCGCTCCCGGCATTTCCCTCCACGCTCCAGCTGACCGCCCTCGCTCCAGCACCTCTGGCCAACCAACCCCCTGCTCTCCTTTTCTCCAACTAGTGGTGCACCCGACCCCAATGACCTTCCACTACTTTTCTCTGGCCAGCAGTGCACATGACCCCTAACATCCACCCTCACCATTTCTCCATCCAGTGGCACACTATCCAAACCTCCCATTATTTTCCCTTTCTAGTGCCCTCCAGCTAACATGCATGAGTTCTCAGGTTCGGTGACCTCACCTCCGGTATAACTCTTTTCAACACTGGTTCTTTTTATGTTGGTCTAACCCTAAGTCATTGGGGGTTTTTGTCAAGTGTTTTCCTCATTTTCTTGGGATTGTAATTGGTTTTCGGGACATTTTTATCCAATATGTTGAATATTTCATCTCTTTTACCCATGTTTGAGGTATGCGAATCCGTGTTTATCATTTCTGATGTATTCCATTAAAATTTTAATTAATTAAATTATTTATATTATCTGATTTGAAACATTATTTTACTTTTAAATGGTATTATATGGTGTCTTAAACTGTTATAAGTTATTAACATAATAGTTTTGGTGTGTTTCCATAAGTATGCCTATCCAAACCAATGTGAAAGAAGTTTGATTAATTCCATTGTTGTTTCAATAAATTTTTTTGTTTGGATTTCAATTTTTATAATGCATGTCTCAAAAAATATTTTTATGTGTTTACGAACCCAAAATATTTTATAAAATACCTATTCACTTGTAAGGTGTAATTATGGGTTTTACAAACCATTAGCTTTAATTTTATTATGACAGTATCTGCTTGTTGGTGAACTTATTCTAGCACATATGGTTTGATGATGTTAAAATTTGAAATTGTGTTAAAAATGACTTGAAATGGGTTTTATTGATGTTAGGGGATCAATTTTTTGTTTTCCAAACAATTTGGATGGTTCGGTTTAGTTTTAAAGAAAATTTTAAATTGTGAAAATGGTCCTTTTGAGTGACTATTTGTATTTTTGTTGATCCATTGGATGTTAGAACACCCATGGATGTACTAGGCCCACACTTGGATGTTCCCTCAAATGAATATGGAACTTTTAAAATAGTGTTTTCTTAAAACAATAGTTTTCTAAATAGATTTTGTTTCATATATAAGGGTTTTTCCTTAATACGACTGTTATGGAAGGTTTGAAATGTAATTTTAAGGGTGTTGTCGTTTGGCCTTTACTGTGTGTTTCAGTGAATGTTAGGATCAAGGGGACATGTATTCATTTCATAAGATTGTGTTTTTCTATTTAAGAGTTTTAATGGTTTTACTAAAAATGATCTAGAGACTTTGGAACTAAAGTACCATTTGACTTTTTAAATTTAAAAGTTGAGTTTATAGTTTTTTAAAAGATCGTGTGGGATATTTTTGTACAAGAATTTTATTATGTATAACTAAAGGCCATGTTGACAACTCAAAGTGTTTTATAAAGTCATTTTGAAAATCAAAGTATGTGAAAAACCAATTAGAACATCGTATGTTACACATTTATGAATATATATATATATATACATAAGTATATAGGGCTCTCCTATCTAGGGAAACCCTTTATGGGTGAACTTATAGGAAGCATCTATGTTTGGGGTAGGCAAATGCAATATGACTTGTTAGTTGAGTCACACATGTGAGGGACTATTACTTACATAGTGATATAACCACCATGGGTCTTGGGCATCTTTTAGATGATAGAGTGATGGTTACTCATCAACCTTGATTAGATGGGTTGGTACCCCTTAGATTGGATGTTTGGCTAGGTGGGTTTTCCATTGGATTTGGTCCATTTTAGGGTGGCCTGTTGATTATAGACTTTGGAGCTTCACCACACATCGTAAAGTGGTTCTGAACTGAGTACATGCATGGGTATTGTATGGATGTTTAGGATCACCCATTGTTACTTGATTATTTTCATGGCTAGTTCACTTTCTATTATAGAAGATTATTTCCAGCTTCCATTGTTAACATATTTTACTTTAGTGCAACTTTTGTATCTTTTGTTTTGGTTTTTTATAAAATGGATAATGGTTTTGGAAATTGAATTTATCGTGCGGGGGATTTTGAAGTAAAAATAACTTGTTGCTTATTTTAAAACGTGAAAAAATACATTAATATTTATATTACAAACTTTTAACATTGGATTGTTTTGGGATGTGAGATGAATGGATTCAGTGGTTTATCATGGCTTCCCTAATGAGAATTTTAATGCTCCCACATTTTTTTATCATTTTAGTTCCAGGTTCCCATTGCTCAGTTTCTCTTAGCCGAGTTTCTCATTATTGGAGCAAGGTTGGTGTTTGGTTGGGTGGTGACCTGGAAGGTGACATGGGGTATGTGCAATTTTATTTTCTTTCTGGTGATAGTTTTATTATTTTTCCCCAATTTTTGTCTATTTGTAAATATTTTGTTAATTGTCCAAATCATTTCCAACGGTTAAATATTTATTCTCGACCCAAGTTGTCATCCCATGCGGATCAAGAATTTCCTTCGGGCCTTGCCGCAGACTATCTCTGTTGACTGGGTGAGGGATAACCCGGGATGGTTTGGGACACTTTTTTTCTTGAAACTATTTATTATTTATTCATACTATTGTATTTATTTACTATGATGTTTATATGATATTAAGGGCATAGGAAACCTATAATTCTATTCATGTCCCCACAACTTGTCGATAGTCTCTTGTGTATGAGGAGGAAGATATGTGGTCATTTGGCCATCCATCTTAGAAATGACGATCCCATATATAAAATCATTATTTAATCCTATCCTATAATGATAATATATTTTATTTCTGACTTTTTTGGGGGGAATTTATACATTGGTATCAAATTATTATTCTTTGATTGATTTCATTCTTTATAAAAACAATACATTGTTAATAATAATACCCATTATTTTTAAAGTCACTTTATCTTCATTGTCCATGTTCATTTTCTAAAAAACATATTTTTGGTATTATTTTTAAATACAAATATGTAATATCTCTTGTGATATTTATACTTATATTTAACACTTCTTAAATGAAATTTTTAATTTTTTTACAATGTGGGTTTCTATAAATTTATTTTAAAATATTAAATTTTTTCCCATTCATGATCTGATATTTTATCTTATATTAAAAATAGGTTATATAAAACATTTTTTTCATTCAAGGATCCATTATTTATATTATCTTTATGGGGGAGTTTTTTTTTCAATCGTGTTTCCTTCTCAAAAAATTTTCTAGAAATTATCTTGTAACTTTACGTCTTTATGACAATTAAAAGAAATTATTTGCAAAAACTTTTCTTATTTTTATGTATTTTTTCCACTCTATCACCAAAATATAAACAACCTATAGAAATATGTTTCATTAATCACCATCTATATTCATTTATGAAATAATTATTTTGGGATTTTGATTCTTTTGTTTCAGTCGATCTAATTATTGAGGTCATTTTATTTTAAACTTTTGGAAATGACATGAAACCAATTTTCATTCCAAGGGTTTATCATCATATGATATATGATTAATTTAATATGGAAAACATATGTATGGATACTCATAGATGGAGTATTATATCACCTTACAATGTATTGTTCTGGTTCTATATTTCATGTTATAAAAATGTGCAATAGACTTGTGATACCTAGTCTACTAATGGGTCGTAGGATTGTGATACCTAAGAAACTAATGGGTTATAGGTTTGTGATTCATAAGTTGATAATGTGTCTTGGGATTGTCATTCCTATGCTACTAATGGGTAGTAGGTTTATGATTCTTGTACCATTAATGTGTTGTATGTTTGTGATACCTAAACCTTAAATACGTGTTATGATTGTGATTATTAATACACTGTTTAATGGGACAGTGGATTACAATTCTTGATCCACAATGTAATGAATTTATTTTCTTGGTTTTTCACCATAGTTTCTTATTATACCTAGTTTCCATGTTATATTCTTATGTAATGCTTCATGGACCATGATTATTAACTCATGCCTCTAAACTCTTATTCCATAGTATATGTTTGTTCATTTTAAATTACATGCCCTTCACTCATGGATTTTGGATTACTCATATTCATCCATGATATTTTTAAACAAATATTTTTCCCATGCTCATGTTTTCCCATTATATTTTGATATTTCACCCTTATGACCCGTTGATGCATTTTTTTTCTTGGTTATCCCTTGATCTCAGCAATTTCATATTTTTTTTTCACTCCCCATGTTATAAAGATGATTATAAGTGGAGAGATACATAGAAGGGGATATAGTATGATGTGATTATAGATAAATATTCATCATTAAGTGAAATAATATTTTTATATAGATAATATAAAAATACAGTAAACCCTTGGGGTTCTCTTATAATGGGATTTAATATATATGGTGGTGTAGGTATATGCTCTATTAGTTGGTATCAGAACAAGGTACAATTAATTTTTGGGATATTGATGAGAAATAAATATTATAAAACAATTTGGATATTCCCAAATATAATGAAAAATACATTAATTTTGGTATTATATAGAGTAGGTGGTTTTATATAAATGCAATCCTAGTCTGGATGCAAACAATTTGATGAAAGATCTATAACAGATGCACCTTAGTGGTAAAATCCTTAAAAGGGTTGGTTGGGTATTAACAAAATCATCACTTTTTTTCAAAAAGGGGGCCTAAATCTACACCTTGATAGAATCTCTTGAGGGATATTCTTTAGTTTATTAACATTCTATTTATGTACTAATAAAAAGGATTTAAATGGAATATGAGAATGTAATATATAACTAGAGATTGTAGAGAATATAATATTAATTTATCTATGGATAACATGGATGAAAAACTTAATATTAATAATTTATAGAAATAATTTATGGTTGAAATATTATATTTTTATACAGATCCAATTATACCTTTTCTAGTTTAAGACTTCTCATACCTCAAAATTATTTAATTAAAAGTAATTGATGAAGCCTAATGGAAACAAGTTTATAATTGGTTACATGTACAATGTGGTGATTATCACAAATAACAACTTAACAAGGTAATAGTTAAAGGGAGAAATATTGAGTTTATCCCTAACCATATATCTTGAGTTTTAACTGTTCATTTTTTCCTAGATGAATTTACAAACACACCAAATGAAGATTCATGAATATTTTTGTGATATATATCCAAGAGGAATGGTGGTTCCATTCCCTATTTGTTAATAATGTTGGAAGAATCACCTTAGAAAATGTCTCAATTAAAGTAGAAGACGATTTATTTATGGTAAATGAGGTCATCATGAATACATATTCTATGGTATAATGAAAGGTTCATTTAATTGGATGGAAGGAAATAATATTCTTCATAAGGTACCACTAATATTTTTTTATTGATAGGATTTTGCATATTATATAAATTGATTTTTTAATTTGAGGTTTGATGATGATAATAAACATCAACAACATACAAGATCAAGGGAAAAAAGTAGAACCTGGACAACAAAAACTAATAATGTAGAAAATTATAATTAATGTATAATTATCCTCCACTCTGTGTTTATGGATTTCTTTTTGGATTTTGGTTATGACGAATCCATTATATCTAGGGAGTTTTGTAAGAGTGTTGAATGAAAACCGAAATGATTTGATATTTTATTATTAGAGAAAAAAAATATTATTTTATGATTATTACCCCCAAAGATGATGTTTATGGGAATATACATCCTAAAAATATTATTATCCTTCCATTGGTGAAACATGATGATATTTTGAAAATGAAATAGATACCAATATAGGGACTTCATATTAGTGACCAAAATCAAGAAATAAAATATCATATTCTATATCAACCTAAGGTCTTATATCAGTGAATGGATTGTTATAAACACTCTAGTAAAAATTAATTATAATAAATTGATCTTAATACCAAATCGTGAGGGTTATCTAGCACAAATGATTAGGTAGAAAACTCAATTTTGTGGATATCCCATAATGATATAAAATGTGAATTTTATAGTCTCTATTAAGAGAGTGAGGTTAACATATCATTATATACCATATCATGAGTATTTTTATCATATAGATACACTTATCTTTTTCATTAGTTAATAATGATTTAATATTTTAGGATGATAATTTTTTTAATATGGTAGAATATAACACCCTAAGGTTTTTAATGGAATTATTTAAATAAATACTTTGCTAAATATCTTTTTTCACACACATCACTAAACTAAAACATAACATGATACCTTTTATTGAGAAAAATATTATAAATCAACTTAAACATTAATACGTTATTAGAATACGATATGAAACATCATTAAGAAAATTACTATAAGGATAAATGTGCAAGAAAATAAAAATAACAAGAAAAGGAAATTTTTGTCCTCATAGATTTCCATTAAGTAGAAAACTATGAGATAAACTATATAATTAAGAATGTATTGTAGAAATATAATATAAATATTTAATGATAATAAAATAATATGGAATGATTTTAGGTTATTTATAGGAATAAAATCTAACTGTTATATATTCATTGGGCTGATATTATCATTGCAACATAACCATTAAATGGATGGGTATAAACATAAGTTAACACAAAATGATATCAATGTATAAAGGGAAAATAAATAGAATTGAGTAGTATATTTATTCCTTATAAATATCATTTTTCCGTTCCTTTAAGGTAGTTAACATTAGTAGTGTTCTCCAAAGTCTATGCCTAATTTAAACTCAATCAAATGTGGCATGAGTGATATCAATTTCCCAAAACGATTAAGCTCGTATAAATAGATACATGTTGAATGTTATCTAAATAACCACCCTTGAAAACCACATCTCCTTATCTTATTATTATGCCTTGTTTTTATATTTTTAGGGGTTATTTTAGTAGAATTTATGATGATTTAAAAATTTTATTATAATTGTAATAAATCATACATAAATTTTAAAAGCATTTTTATACAATTAAAATTTATAATTTTAATGTAAAAAAATTTTCTTTATAAAACAATTTTTTTGATAATATATACACTAATATAATAGTTATTACTACTCATGTAATAAGAATAAATTCATTTTTTATTAAAATATATTTATTATTGTAAAAAATCTTTTTATAAATTATACATGGTTATATGAAATTTTTCAATTAAATAAATATAATTTAAGAAACTTTTCATGATAATATTTATTAGCATACAGAAAATTAGAAATAAGGCCACATTCATTTTTAACAAAAAAATCACTAAAGTAAATATTAGTGACCATAGTATAATAATTATTTTTCATATAATTATTTTTTTAAATGTTGATTAACATTAAATAAATAAATTTAAAAAATACCCTTTAAATAATGACACCAATTCGTTTTTAAAATATAGAAACAAATATATTAACACTCATTTAATTTTCAATTGATGGGAAATAATAATGAAAAACACTATAAGAAATTTTATACCAAAACTTTTATTCTATATTTTATATGTTTTAATTTATAAGTTAATTTTATCATATTTAGAAAATTAATTAAGTTAAATAGAGTCCAAAATCTGAATATGAACATTAAAATTTGGTATGATGCGTTATTTTACACTTTTTTGTAAAAAAACAGTTGTCATCCTAAATATTTAGTCAATGTTAATAAAGATAAAAATAGGTAACATAAAATGGATTAGAAGTTATTAATCATATTTGAAACATTTACATTCTATAATAAACATTTTATGATTTAAATTCACTCACACATCTCACCAATGTTTCCCCAGATAATTCCAACATGATTCCATCTTAACCCTCACTTAACTTTCAATTCCATGGAAAATTTCCGCTTTTTCACCTATTATAGGAGATCACTTTCACACACATAAATCCAAAATTAGCCATAAAATTCTTATTGAAACCATAAAATACATCTACTCATAGAATCCAATTATATATTTTCTATCCCTTTGTTTCATTTATGTCTACCAAGTCCTCCATTTCCATGAGGTCCTTCAAGAGAAGACTCAAACTCTCAACTTGTGTGTTATCCACACCAAAACATTCCCTTATCTATTTTTCTCATACATCCACCTCTAAACATATTCTAATCATTCCAATATAATGAATTTAGTATCATTAATATAATTATATTTTATTATATTAATATAGAAACCGTATATTACCTTTATACATTTGTAAAATGAAAACATCGCTCATGTAAAGCGCAGACTTCCGCCTCCACAAAATTATGTTTTATATTTTTAATTTTATAAATATTGTTTCATTATATATTTAACCTATTAGAATGATCATTCTATGAGGGAAAATTATTTATTCACTCTAGGAAATAAAATATTATAAATTATCATATTTTATAACTCTTACAAATTATTATTAATAAAATAAATAAAAAACTAAATATGTTAATTATAAACATAGAAAAAAGATATTATAACTAAATCACTTCATAACAAAACGTGTCCATTGATTATAACGTATTCTCATTTGGGTCAGTTTAACCATCTATTTGAACGATGCCATAAATTATCATCGTGGATAACCAATGATGATCATTTAACATTAATATTCAATATGAATATGTAATTTTTTATGTTATATAAATTTAATATTTATATTTTCAAATCCTTATTAATATACCAACTTTCATTCATTAAGATTACCAAAATAATCATATCATTGATTTCATCTTCATGAATCATGACTAAAAATATCATGGAATGAAATTGGATTGTTATAAATCATTATAGAATATATATTATAGTTCCATATATATTATTGGAATTATTAACATGGTATCAATGAATAAGGATCAAAAATAACATTACAAAGCTTCTGTGAAATAATCAAAATCACTAACATCATTGGAAGAAAATAAACAATGAAAAAAATTAATATATAATAAATTATTATATTAGTGAGTATAAAATATAATAGATATGAACATATTATTAGAAAAATTATACATATAGTTGTTTTTATAATACAAGTGGTTAATGTTATTTAATATAAGGAAAGAGTAAAAGTATTGGTTTATCTTTTCAAAACATTATTTTTCTGACGCAATAGACATGTACTAGTGGGTTGGGTCGATCCAATGGGTCGGGTCAGACCTGGCAGGTTGGTTTGGGTCAGGTCGGATAGAGCCCGGGCCCAACCGACCACTTTTCACTAAAATGCTCATATCTTTTAAATCATATGTCTAATTGAGGAGCCGTTTGAGACATTGGGACCCTCACGATGAGGAGGTACTTTTGAGATAATCTATGTGGGTTTTTCATGGATTATGAATTATGACCATTAGATTATGCAGTAGGATCCCCCAGAAAAAGCATGTTATGATTGAGAATCCTGTGGCATGCTCTAACATGAAGTACATGATCACGAGACTAAGTGACTTAGCAGTCTAGGTGAATCATCAGGTCTAGGTGAATTAGTAGGTCTAGGTGACTCACCAGGTCTATGTTACTCCATGGGTCTATAAGATTTAGTTGTTTTATGTGACTCATTGGTAATGAATGTTCTATGACTAGGTGGTGCCCAGTGATAAAAAACATGCGAGTCTTACTACTTTGGATTCATGAAGCTACCAATAACCTACCCTTCAAGTAGGTATATCTACAAATGGGTTTCAAGTGACTTGTGTACTCACTTGTTTACAAAATTTCATTTTTTTGGCTTGTATACTGACCCCTTTACATTCAATTTTGTATTGTTATTCTTGTTGGTTGTCTTAGTGGTTTTCACGTATTGTTTAATAATGAAATTAAAATATAAAATGTGGAAGATATGGGGAATTTTGAACCAACACAATAGTGGAGACACCATACATGCTCTAATTACAAATGATGAGTCATTGGTTTTCTGAGATACATAATGAATAATCTAAAATTTCAAGGAAAGGTAGAACGATGTTATGGATTGGTAAAATTTTAATTCCGATATTTTAATATTTTTTCCATGGTAATTACATGTAACAAAAGAATTTTAAAAATCTATTTCACAATTTTAAATGGTAATTTAAAACAAAAAATTATCTAATATATATTCCCATCACCCAAAAATGAAATTATTTTATCTCACCAAGAAAAAGAGGCCCATTATAATTCCACAGGGACTTCCATATGTAAATATCAAAATTTTTCATCACATTAAATTACTTTCACTTTTATTATTCAATATTGGGTATGAAACATGATCATGGGAAGGGTGCTAATAAAATTTAATATTAATGATAAACCTACCATAAAGAATCGACACCCTCTAGATTCATATGTGGAGGAGACAAATAGAATGCTCATCAATGATAAAATTTAGTAATATTTAATGGAATTTATACTAATGTGGCCCTAGCCTTTTACACATATTCTTACATTATTTTAATCATAATTATCCATTAAATACAAACCAAGGATTGTAATGTTTAGTGTCTCATAAACCTTCGATACATAATAAAATTACCTGAAACCAAAATAAAACTTAATTTATTTATTTTTGATATATAGTTTCTAACTCCCTATAATCCATTAAAATTGTATAGTATACCCTGGGGAATACATGAACAAAGGGATGAGATAAAAATCCCTGTAAGGAAATAAACATAAGAATAAATATTAACACATGGTTTTGAAGGAATAAGATAATGATATAAAGAGGCATGGAACATTAATAAAAATATGGAATAATAACATATATAACAGGGGATAATATCATAATGGAATAATAGAAATGTTTTAGAAAAATAAAAAATGACATTAGAATGAGTCTAGGCTCGTTGTATACGGTGGAGCATGAGTCAAGAGTAACCACCAAGACCATTGCAAATGACATCTTGTGAGACTAAACATTACGCAATAAACTAAAGCTCTATTTGGGTATGCCCATCCTAAAATACACTTGAATATGTGTGCCATAAAAATAATCAAACATAAGTAATCAAACATAAACATAAATACTACATATTTAATGAATTGGTTATCATTATCATATCAAAAGGCAAAACAATAAATAATATCATAATGGTGTCCATCAAATAAAGGATTTAAAACACACAAGGACAATCATAATGAAAAATATGCATAAATCATTAAAAGTGATTAAAAACTAAAATTAATACTTTATAATTTTTTTATAATCATTAGAAATAAAACATTTTAGTGTAGTTTAAAGAAAATATCAATGATTTTTAAAACGTAAAAAGAATAATTTTTTGGATAAAACCAAAAATGAATCCAGCATGCTTTTCATGATAAAATGAATAACTTTAGAAAATATTGGTTTATTAAAACATATTATTGAGGGCACATGAATATGGGTAAACAATTGAGAAGTTCCCTTTAATGGGGCTTTCTTATTGAGAATAATTGAGAAAGGAACCATTTTAAAGCATGTATTTCCACATCAGAGAAAGATTTATTTAGTTAGATAAATGAGATTTTAAACATAAAAATATTTTAGAAGAAGTATATAAAAATAAATAATATCTAAATTGTGTTATTGTGAGAGAAATCTTGACCCGAGAAAAAAACAGAGGTTCGGGAAGAATACCTTACCTTATGTCTGAAATGGTTATTCCCTTGATCTTAATGCATGGAATAATAAAATTATATTAATTAATTAATAAGTATAGAATATTTTATTCATGTTATTAATTTATTATAATATTAATAATTTCTTGTATTTCCTTTTGATGAGTTATAGTATTCAATTTCATCGACTCAGAGTGCTTGTTTTCTTAGTTTTCATGATTGGTTTTCTTGTATGAGATTTTGTAAGTTCTTGTAAAATATAAATAGAAACCTATAATTGAATTTATAAGTCATTAATATACATAACTAATTATAAATAAGCATATAATTCATTGTTTGGGTAATAATGAATAATTAAATAATATGTCAGTGGTAATCATTTGGATTATTCTTGGTGTTTTAACTCACAATGAACTTGTTTTGTTTTATTATTTAACATCATGTGTATAAAATGATTCTCTAACATTAAAAAGGTTGTAAAAAATATATGATAATTTTTTCTAACCATATTAATGGTTTTATTACCATCCTTTTAGGATTTAATGGAAAATGAATTTTTTTCCTTTTTTAAGATGATCAATTAATACCTCACGAATGACATATCCATTCTTAGAATAAATGATAGTATAGATGGGTTTAAATAGTGATTATAGCATTAGTATAATAACATTATATTATATGTGAGGTACTAGAGTAATAATAAAATTTTTATGAGGGTAGGTGATTAGATAATAAGAAAATAACTTGAAAGGAAATTAAAATAAATGAAAAGAAAAATTTACCTCTTGAGCTTATCCTCCGTAAAAAGCTCTTTAGGGAATGGTTTTTGAAATTTTGATGAGACCAAGAGATCATGGATATGGGGGAGGAAATTTAGAAGAGTATGGGTTGGAAGTTTCTAAAGAATAAAAGTTAGTAAGGTGCGAGGAGAATAGGTGGTGAGAGGTGGTATTTATAGTGAAAGAGGAGTGTTGTTTCATTATTGTATTCATTTGTTCATTATTTTGGCTCAAGAATATGAATAGATTAAGAATTATCAAAAAAAATGTAAATTAAAATAATGTACTGGAGTTTGATATTATGGTTTTTATATCAAAAATGACAAGAGTAATAGTGTATTTAACATACATTGCATAAATACCATAAAATAAAGTATATTACAATTCATAAAAAATTTGAGTATTTTAGAAAAATCAAAAGAATTAACCCTAATAATTTTTTAATGTATAGAATAAAGAAATGATCTCCATTTTATGAATTTAATTTTATAAGTATTAGAATTTTTTTAATTAAAATCATAATTTAGTCAAAAAATATATATTTTAAAATTATAACTGATTTTGCAACACTTTGAAAAATATATTAAGGTCCACTAACATTATCTGATAATTATAAGACAAAAAATATTTATTTATTAAATCATTTTCTGAAAATACATTTTCTTTTGAATTTTTCGGTATTGCAGCAGGGCACTATTGCAGTACTGTAGCAGCAGCTAACTATTGCAACGATGGAATTTTAGCGGCAGAGGAACTGTAGCGGCGGTGGTACTGTAGCAGGGACTATAACAATGTTGGAACAGTAGTAGTACTCTTCACTAAGGGGTCCTTTGGGCCAAAAATGGGATTTCAAGCATTTTATTCAGGCCACTTGGCCTTGGGCGATCGGGATATGTAATGGGTCTCACTCTACCCAGTCATAAAGAGGTATTTGCTTTAAATAATAAATTGAGGGTTCGACCCCAACCATTAAAAAAATATTAATTACAAAATTTTATTTAAATATTTTTTAATTTGAAAAATACCAACACTTGATCAATAATTTTTAAAACATTTAATTACTTATACAATGATATATTTATATCATATTACCTTTTATAATATTTCAAAATTTTATTCGTACTATCAGGGGTTTGGTTAGTATTCTATAAGCCCATTTTATAGTCATAAGAATTATATTACTTTTCCAAAGGTCAAGTTATTATTCCTTCATTACATATTTCTTAACTTTTTGAAATACCTCTTATTTCAATCATTATTTATTTATAATATTTTTATTGTGTTATTAATGTGATTTTTTTTATTATAATATATTACACAATTATAAGAATGTTATTTTCCATTGATAAATGTTTTGATTTTTCAAATTCTTTCCCCTTATGAAATTTCAAACTCGAAATTTTATTTTACATACTATAGGAAAAACAGGTGAGGGTACTTCTAGATTATAGCTTAATTTTGTTCCCATGTTTCCAATTCGTACTTATGGTTACACCATATTACTTTGATAAACTGAGAAGTCTTGTTGTGTATTACTATATCTCTATGTTCCAAGATCATCATCAATTGTTCCTCATAAGGGAGATCATTCTCTAATGGTCCCACCTCTAAATTCAGTACATGTGAAGGATTGGTATGTACTTCCTTGAGAGGGATATGTGGAATACTTCATATACTTGTGACTTGGTTGGTTGGAGGGATAATAATTTTAACAAGTGTGTAGTCTTTTGAGTATAACATTATCTTTATGGTCCAAGATCATCATTGGTTGTTCCTCACAAGGGATATAATTTTCCAAATATACCACCTCTGAATTCATTACATGTGAATGATCCAGTGTGTAATTCTTGAGGAGGGATATGTTGAATATATGATGTACTTGACACATGGTTGGTGGAAGGGAAAGTTGATATGAAATAGCTACAACACTATCAATAATTTTGAAGGGGATGATGTAATAGGAACATATCATTCCTTTCATCCAAAATCTCTTGATCATCTTCCATGGAGTTATTTAGAGAAATACCATATCTCTAACATTAAACTCAAGGTATTGTTAATGATTTTATGCATAGATATTTTATTTACTTTGGGCTACCTTTATGTGATGTTGATTGTTTTTCACATTTTCCACAATTTCTTTTACCATTTCATGTACTAGTATCTTATTTTCATTGAATTCAGCCTAGCAGGTTGGTGTTCTGCATCTTTTCCCATAAAAGGCTTCAAATGGTTCTATTTGAGAGCTTGAGTAGAATTTTTTATTGTATGATAATTTGAAAAAGGTAACATGTTGGTCCCATCCTTATTTTATATCCATAGAACATTCTCTCCACAAGTAATCCAAGTTTTTAATAGTACACTTAGATTGTCCATTATTTTTAGGATGATAGACCATATTGAAGTTCATCTCAGGGATAAGAACATGTTAGATAATTTTCCAAAAATGGAGGTCAATATCATATATATATTAGATAAAATCGATAGTGATACTATATGCTACATTACAACTTATTTGACTTATATACGTTTATGTTGATCCAATGAAAACCCTCTAAAATTGTGATAAAATGAGGTATCTTTGTAAGATTATCCAAAAAAACCATTTAGCATTGTTTCTACTGGATGTCTTTGGATGTCCAGTGATGAAGTCCATGGAAATTTTCTCCCACATCCATGTTGGTATTGGTATTGGTTTCATCATACCCTTAAATCTTTGTCTTTTATCCTTCACATGATGGCATACCTGACACTTTGATGCATATTTAGTGATCTCATTCTTAATATTGTCCCAACAATAATTCTCTCAGAGATCTAGATACATATTTTTTCTACCTTAGTGAATAGAGAATGTTGAGCTATGTGAATCATTTAGATGTTCTTTCTTTTTATCTATATCGAATGGTAGACATAGTCATGACCCAGATTTTACAATTCCTTATCAATTTTATGCTCTTATGATTTTCCATTTCTCATAGATTACACCTTCTTCTGGATTTCCACATCATTCCTGTGAGAATCCTTTATTTTCTCCCTAAGGGTCTGTTGAACATTAATTTGAGAAAGGATATATGATGTTCCTTCTGTAATGAATACCTTGTACATCCTTTTAAAATATATGAATATTGGATCCTTCTCAATTCTCATCATTGATTTAGATTCAAGATCCTTTCTACTTACATCATCTACTCACTTATTTTCCTTACAAGGATGGAAGTTGATTGACTAGTCATAATACTTGATGAGATCTAACCATATTCGATGGGAATTATTAAGACAATTATATTTTAATATTTATTTGAGACTCTTGTGATCAGTATATATCTCAAATTTCTTCACATATAGATAATTTTTTTAAGATTTTAAAAATAAAATATTACAACTATCAACTCCTAGTCATGTGTGGGATAGTTTTACTCATTAATTTTCAACTACCTTGAGGCGTAGGATATAAATTTATCATTTTTCATTAGTAAGCAACATATTCACATCATTGAAGAATAAATGTATACTAAAAAGACTTCCCCACTTGATGGTAGTGTGAGAATAGGTGTAGTGATAAGAATGTTTTTCAACTCTTTGAAGCTGTATTCAAATTCACTTGTCGTGAAAAACATAACTACCTTCTGATTAAATCTAGTTAATCATTTTGAAAACCATGAGACATTCCTCACAAATCATTGATAGTACCAATTTATCCCAATAAAGTAGTAGATATCTATTATAAATATTGGAATCAGCCACATATTAATTTCTATTATCCTAGAAGGGTCCACAAATATACCTTTTCTGGTGATGACATGTCCCATGAATGATAGATCATTCATATAGAACTCACATTTACTCTTCATTTCATATAAATGTTCCCTTCTCAATGTCATTAGCACAATATTATAATGGTGCACATGTTCCACCTTTATCTTAGAGAATTCAAGAATATTACCAATAAAGACAAACAAAAAAATTAGGTAATATCTAAAAACATTATTCATCAAATCCATGAAAATATATAGATCATTGGTTAGTCTTAAAGAAATCACTATGATCTCATAGAGTCCATATGAAATTTGGAAGGAATTCTTCAGAATATCTTCCTTCCTCACCATTAATTGGTGATATCCTAATAGAAGCTCTACCTTAGAGAAATAACATTCCCCACATAGAAAATTCAAAAAGTCATATTTACATGGTAGGGGATAATTTTTCTTTATCGTGATTTGATTGACCTCATGATAATCAATGTAGTAGTGCATTTATCCATCCTTCTTCATTAGAAAGAGGACACACACACCCCATGGTGAAGCACTCTGGTATATAAATACATGTTTCAAGTTCTCCTTTAACTGCTTCATCAGTTATTCCAGGTCAAGATCAAGTATTCTATAAGGTGCCTTTCAAATAAGAAGATATCAAGGAAAAGGTCAATTGAAATATCAACCTATTGATTATGAGGAATATTGGGAAAGTATTTGGTGAACACATCAGTGTAGTCCCTCTCAATGGGAATGTCTTCGATCAAGAATTTCTCTTTTTTCTCAATCATTTGAGCAAGGTATAATCTATCATAATGTATAAATATCCACACATGAGACAAAAATTATAAAGGAGATTCAACCTACTCCTTACACTTTTATATAATTAGAGGATGGTTCTGGATGTGAAGAGTAATATACCTTTATAGATAGTTTATGTTAACTTTGTATAAAGATAGCCAATCGAGGCTCAAAATAGCATCAAAATATACCAAAGGGAGTCTGAAAAGATTTTCATAGAGGTTTAGTCAATAAAAATTACCAAGGGATGAGTTATATACTTTGGATGCTATAATTTAGACCTTTTATATTCTCATATATAACTCAACATCCATATTTTGAGTCAGTGTTTTAATACTTCTAAAAAACATACAAGATATCAAATAAAGTGTTGAACCCAAATAAAATAGTATGTTCATAATTCATGAATAAATAATTATCATACCTATCACCACATAATTATTGGGATCCACTTTAGTAGTAGTTATAGAATATTTACTTCATTTCCACCTTGGAGGTTTTTATAATGATTTATTCCAACAACCCCTGGCGTAGGGAAATAGTTCACATAATTCCCATATTAATTTTATTTGATAAACTATACTACATGTAGAGTATTGATCTGAAACATTTCTTATTATTCCACATTTGTGTGATTCTTCGTATCCATTTAGTAGATATTATCCAGATTCCCCATTCTTCCACATTTGAGTCATTTCCCAGTTCCCTTTATATATTTCACAATATGTTTCTTCCAACAATTGTGACATGTGAGATATTTTCTTTTTCATTCCATCATGCGATTTATCTATTGATCCACCTTTATCATACTCCATTTTCCACATTTTCCCTCTGGACCACTAGACCATGATGTGTCACTGATCTCAATTTCAAACTTATGGGAAAAATGGACAACTTCCCCATAGCTTTAAAAGTACCGAATCACCAAAACTTTCTATAGACTTGGATTTTTTTCACTAAAGAAATAGTCAAACTTTATTAGTGTTCATGAAAAATCAAAAGTCATATCAAGAAATCCTTTTAATGTTTCCTTCATATGCTCCAAAAGACTCATATTCCTTCTTCTTAAGTGGGAGGAACTCTCTTTCAATATTGAGATGGTGGATTTAGGGAAATATTTATTGAAAAATGTTTCATGAATTCCTCCCAATCCATAAAATAAATTTTATCCTTTTAAATTGTGTTAATGAACAATGTTCAACACTAATACACTTCCTCAATAAAGTGATAGACCTCCAACTCAGCTTTACCTTCTTCTGAGAACTGGAGGACAAAGAATATCTTTTTAATGTTGTTAATCATCTATTCCACTAGGATGGGACCAAAATGACATCATAAAAAGGGAGGCATTTTTCGAATAAAGTATTTGACCACAACATTCTATATTTTTAGAGAAGGATGGAATTCCACATGATTCAATATATTATTCATAACATGATCCAGTAGATAAAGTACTATCATAATGTTTTTTACCTGTTCCCATCATATATGGAATATAATTATGGAAATAATCACATTTACTATCAACTTGATTATTGGAATTAGTTCTTCTATTCTAATCCATTAACTAATAAAATTAATTTAAAATTTCAGGGATTTAATACTTAACTAATAATCATAAAAAAAGGAAATTTTTAATATAAATGGATAAACATGTAAGGAAAAGTATATTCTAAATTGTGATTCCCTAGGTTTCAATCTAGTTTATCCTTAATCTATTTCCTAACATATATTATTCTATGAATTATTTGGGTTCTCTTAAAAATGTTTAACAGTGATCCTAAACATTTGCCAAAACATATCTCCCAGGAGGGTCAAACTAGGAGAATAGTAAGGCCCATTGTCGTGTAACTGGTTACCCTGAGTAAGGCCCAGAAAATATTCTCAGAGTTGTTACTCCTAGGTACAAAAATTGTAGAAATAAGTCCACTTATAGTATTAAGAGAGATATTTATTTTTTCGATAAACCACTTACTTTAAACTAACCAAAATTTATGGATGTTTTCTCATAATTATTCTTATCCATAGGGTTGCTACTAAAGTTATCAAGTCCTAATATCCACAAATAACAAAACCATAATATGATACCAAATAAATTGATCCTAGACTTTTACACATATTATTACATTATTTTTAGCATTCTTATCCATTAAATACAACCCAAGAATTGTGAAGTCTAGTGTCTTTAGATGATTATATACATAATTAAACAACATGAAACCAAAATAAAACAACTTTTATTTAATCATCATATGAAGATCATAAATCCATTTCATACCCTACTTCTACATAGGATACCCATGGGAATAAATAAAAAAAGGTATGAGATAAAATGTCCTCTAAGTAAAAATTCATAAAACTAAATCCTAGCACATGGATTATAAGTAATAATATAATGATATAAAAATTCATGGAACATGAATAAACATATGAAATCATTACATGTAGAACACACGAAAATATAAAAAATTAATCATAGTAATTTGGAAGTGACATAAAACATTACTTTAGGATGAGTTAAGTCTCATTTCACTTGGGGGACCATGATTCAAGGCTAACCACCAAGACCATTTCACCTCGAGCACATGTCAAGGCTAAACCTCCTAGACTATTTCACAAGATGTATTATATAAATAAACATAACCCAATCCATTAGAGTGCTATCTGGGTGCACCAAACATAACATGTTCATTAATATGGGTTTTACATAAATAACCATACATATGGAATAAAATAGAAGCATAAAGATTACCCATGGAAAGAATTGGTTACATAATCATGTTAAAAGGCATAATGAGAAGTAATATCGTAATACTGTCCATGAATGAAGTGTTTTAAATCTTACATGATTAGTAATAATAAAAATTAGGCATACAACATAAGAATTTATGGCAAAGAAATCGAAAACATTAATAAATGGTGTTTAAGAATGTTTATAAAAAACATTTTAGTGGAATTTAAGAAAAATATTAGTAAATATTTAAAATAGAAAAGGTATAATTGTTTTTTTAAAAAGAAATGAAACAAGAATATTTTCATGATAAAATGAAATATTTTATAAAACTAATGGGGGATTAAAATAGTTTTTGGAGAGAAATTTAAAATTGGTAATAAAATGGGATGTTCCCTTTAATCAAGTTTCCTTATCCAAAAGAATAGAAAAGTGGACCTCTTAAAAATGTATTTTTATATTATATAAAGATGTACTAAGATAGATAAATGCGTTTAAAACACATAAACATAATTTTAAATAATTATATAAAAATAAATATGAGTTACATTAGGTTTAAGGGGGAGAAATCATAACCTAAAAAATAAAAATGGAGGTTCAGGTAGAATCCCATTTCTTATGTCTGAAACGATTCTGCACTAGATGAAAGATTCTAGGATAATCAAATTATATTAATTCATTTATAAGTAAATTACCTTTTCTACATGTAATTGATTTATTGGAGTTTTATTATATTCATTTATGGCCTTTTTAATGTGTTATAGTGTTGAATTTCTTTATTTTGGATTGCTTGTTTTCTTACTTTTCATGACTGGTTAACTTGTAAAAGAGTATGGAAGTTCATGTAAAATGGAAATAGAAATCCAGAACTGAAGTTATAAGTTATTAATGAAAATATAGATGGTTAAATTATAAGATAATTAATTTGCTTATTTTGGGTGAGGTTGAATCATTAGTTAAGATGTGAGTGATAATCGTTTGGATTATTTAGGGCATTTTTCCGTCACAACAAACTTATTTTGTTTTATTACTTAAGATCATGTGTATAAAAATATTCCAAAACATTAAATAGGATTTAAAACATATAAAATATTTTTTTAACTATAAGAATGGTTTTATGACCATCCTTGTTTGCATTAATGGAAAATGAAATTTTTTTGTCCTTAAAGGTCATATATTAATACCTCACGAAAGACATTTTCATTATTAGAATAAAAGGGGGTGGAGAGGGGTTTAATTATTTATTATTCAATTACCACTATAAAATTCTATTATATGTGAAGTATTGGAGTTATCATACCATTTGGATGACATTAGGTGAGTAGAGAATAATAAAATAACTTGAATATAAATTAAAAGTACAAAAAAGTGGAATTTACCTTTTGTGTTTCTCCTCCTTAAAAACCTCCTTATGGATAGGTTTTTTACTTTTAATGAGTCCAAGAGATCTTGGAAGTGAGGGAGGGTCTTGGTAAGTGTATTGGAAATAATTTTTACATGTCTCTATGTTTGGAATGTGTGGGGAGAAGAGGCGGTGGGCGGTGGTATTTATAGTCGTGCAGAGGGGTGTTCTCTCATTATTTTATTCATAATTTATTATTTTGGCACCAGATTATGAATAGTTTTAGAATTATCACAACATATATTAAAAAATGGGTAGTTCAAGATTATGGTTATTATATCAGTGATTAATCACAGAATACTGAATTTAACTTATAATGTACAAATTCTATAAATTACTGTATTCTACTATTCACAAATAACATTCGAATATTTTAGAAAAAAGAAAAAAATTATCCCAAACTATTTTTCATTGGTTTTAATTCAAAAATTAACACCATTTTATTAAAAAAGGTTTCTAAATATTATAAATTTAATTCTTATATAAAATCATTATTTACTCGAAAAATATATATTATAAAATTATAACTCATTTTATGACAGTTTGAAAAATTAATTAATGGATTAATAAATTAGGTTATAATAAAAAAACAAAAAAATATTAATTTATGAAAACATTTTATGAAAATAAATTTTATTTTAAATAATTTTACTCATTAAAAAATTGATTAAATAATTATGACTTAAAATAATACTTACCCTTAATTAATAATTTTTAAAACATTAAATTACTTATACTATGATATAATTATATCATATTATCATTTATAAGATGCTTAAATTTTATTTATACTCTCATTGGTGAGGTTACTATTCTATTGGTCTATTTACTCTTCAAAAGGGACTTATTATAATTCCAAAGTTCATGTGACTGTTCTTACGTTATATGTTTCTTAACTTCTAGAAACACATCTTATTTCATTCATTATTCTATTATAATGTTTTTATTTTGTTATTAATGTTATTTTTTATTATTATACTATATTGAATAATTATAAGAAAGTGGGTTTTGATTGATAAATGTTTTGGGTCATTATAGAAATTGTTAGATAGTGAATAAGGAACTCATGTTGCGTATGTGAGGTGAAGAGTTATTGTAAGAATGACTTGAGTATATATATTTAAAATAGACATTTTAATTACAGAACAATATTAATTCTGTGATTTCTGGATTAGATGAGGTTATTTTTTCATACCTTTAAATTTAATAGTTTATTTTTATAGTTATGTCTTTCCAATCCTATAATGGATGTATTGAAAATTTTCACCTCAACCGGTTTTAATGAATTCTTCACATTAATTTTTTATCTCAATAAATATCCCAAGATTTTTTTTTAAATTTTAAAAAATTAATAGATTTCCATATTTAATTTCACTTAAAATTAATCTATACACTTTGACTGGACCACATGCACATCCACTTATGATATCAATTCTACTTGTAAAAATGAGTACTGGATTAACCTAATGGTGATTGGAGATATCAAATCACTGTTCTAGGTGAGGTTAGGGAATGCAGTTATCATTGAATCCCTCTGATAGAGATAAAAAACCCAGGTTAGGATAATCACGCGAGGCTTCACATGGATAGAGGGAATATAATAGATTTAAATAATGGGATCATGATTTAACAATTGGTAAGGGAAAATATAAGGTTACACCACATTCTTTAAAATCATTAATTAAATAAAATCCAATTCAACCATGTCTCTTACTCCTAAAACCAATTAAAAAAGATCACACCCAAAACATTCTCCTATCTAGATAAAGCATATGTCCACTAATAATGCAATTAATTCAGGTTCAAAATAGTTTTTGTTGTGGTTCCATTAACATTCCTTTCATTTTCTCGTCAGCATTGTATAAGTGGTCAGTTTCATGATCTTAATTTATTCAATTATTTCCAAATATGAATATATCTAACTCATATATATTCATTTATCCTGATCCAGATATTGAGATAATTATTCTGGAAGGAGTTATGAACATAAAAATCACTAAATAAAAGGGAGATATTTTTTCACAATTCTATTATCGGACTCTCTCAATTCATTTACATATTTCACTAGAGTTACTATAGAATGTTAAAATTTGGATGAATTTTTAGAAAAATTGGATAATACATTTAGATAATTTCAGGTAACAATAATAAAAATAATAATTTTCATTCCAAAATGAGATATCAATAATATTAGGAATATAAAACTTGAATTATTGGATTACATTCCAAATTTTAATATATGTCAAGAGAAGATCCCAATAGGTATTTGAGAGAATATGGAAAATATTCCAATAGGTTAAGAACTGGATGAGCCATGGAGGCCTAGATCAGTTTCACTACCCTTCACTTCACTCTTAATGGATCAACCAATTACTGTCACTAGAACCACTAGCCAAGAGAAATAAACCCTTGGAAATAATCACATAAGTGTTTTCTATTGAAATACTTCCCTATATCAACAAGTGACCAATTAAGGTAGTCGGTATGTTCAATCAAACAAGAAAGTGAAAATTCTATTTAAAATTTTTAGGAGAGATTTATTTGAATAAAAAAATCATACACGCACAATTCATAAAAAGAACATATTTTCATGGTATTCATTTACAAAGGATTTATTGATAAAATACTAAAACAATTTTATGATTTCTCTAGAGAAGATTTGGCTAAAAAATCCTTTTCTGAAGTCATAGAACAGATTGGGTAAATTTATTAAAACAACCAACAATTTTTTATGATAATAAAAAAAACAGAGGTTCATGAGATAATTAGTTCTAACTCAACCATGTTTAAAATAAAATTAATGAACAAATCTATCATGTGAGATAGTTTTTTGTAAAAACAATTCAGGATAAAAAAACATATCACACCCCCTTGGGTCTGCCAACTATATAACTCCTTACGCATCTATGGATTCCAAAATATGAATGAAATATGAGGTAAAAACAACCGAAGAGAACAATAAATTCAACTAGTATATGATATAGTATTAAGATAATATTTTAATACTCAATTTGGGTTTGTTATCCAATAGTAAAAAAGAAAACTATTCTATTAATGTTTTCAAACAACATTCCAGTGACCATAATTTTAAAGGTAGAGATCTAAACTATATACCATTTATCAATGAAGGGATCCCTACAAAATCAATAGAAGACCTTGTAAAAAATCTTTTATACTTAAAAAACACTCATTAATTATCATTGATAGAGATATAATGATTGTACTACTAGATTTAAAATTCCCCCAATAAATGATAAAACCAGAATTCAGTTAAAATCCAGGCTTAATAAATTCATTACCCTAATGGGAATGTTAATTTTATCGCATTAAGAATTATGAAAGAGATAGGATACAATTAATAATTTTAATCTCAGGTCAAACATAGATGTTCATAACTCAAAAAATCTGAAGAAACTATACATAAAAAAACACATGATTAAATACATGTGGAAACACCCCCTATAAAAGAGGTAAAGGTAAAATGATATGTGAAAGATATACATAATCCCCATCTACCATTCCATACAAGGAAATAAGTTCCTAATAAATCTGATTGTTTTTCATTACAAATAGATATTTTGGAGATATTCCATAGAGTTTAGATTAGTATGTCAATGTTGGATGCCATCAAAATATCAAAATGTACACCAACATTTTCCATATTCATGTTCATTGGGAATATGAGACATAAAGGGAATAAAAAGGTAAAATTATATAGAAATGTTTCTACTCTTTTGACCTTATTTTCAGATATAAAAATACAATATCCAAGCACATTCACTGTCCCTTTCACCCAGGGAGATCACTCTTTTCAATTGAACTGTTTTATTTGGGAGTATCCATCAATGAAATAAACTATTCATTTTATTCTTCCTAATAAATATAATATCTCAAAACCAAATGAGTAGTTATATAACTACATAACCAAACCACTACATATACATTTGGAGTTCTAGAGGATGTTCTAGTAATGGTGTAAGTATTTTGGTAGAGTGCTGATTTTTACATCTTGAACATGAAAGGGGAAATGTTAAATCGTACACCTCTATCATTATAAGTAGTTCATTTACTAATAATTAAATAAAAATAATAAATCATAATTAAGTGACCATATCAAATACTTTTTAATATAATTAAATGAATATTAAAATTCTTCATTTAGTGAAATACCCCCTTGAGAAAAAAATGTATATACATTGAACCATTTTGAGTTTATTTCCTCTCTTCAAAAAGAACCTGAAATGTTTGATGGCACGAATGATTATGATAATACATAAAAATATTTATTTTTTTTAATTAATCTAACCTTGAAAATGAGTTAAATATTGAAAATTTTGTGTGTTTTGATTAAAGTTATATTTATGAGATTTATTTTGATAATTTACTGAATATTTCTTCAGAAAATTTTTATTTACATTTGTAGTCTAGAAGAATAGAAAACACTAAGTTTAAAACATAATTATAAACCCCTTGAAGATAAATAGATACTAATTCCATACAATTTGAAATATTATTATCTTAATAAAAATAAAAAAAAATTCAAATGATATATTAGAAAATTTAATTCTCAATCAAGAACACCAAATTTTGGAAATTGTGAAATAAAAAAATAGGGCTCTGTGAATATCCCCTTTGAGAATATTATATGACAAAAATTTTCATTTTCTAGTTTAGTTACCACATAAATATTCATAATATGCGAAGAATGTAATCCTAGAGGTTTTAAAAGATGGAAACATAGAAACCTGTAGATGATATATTTAGAGGAGTTGAGAAGGGAAGTATACCATAAGACATGTGGATGAGGAATAGATTGAGCTGATTACCTGAGTTTTCCATCTAGTCAGGGAACCAGAAGATATGATGGTGGACCTAGCAGTGATTCTTCTCCACGTATCAGCAGAATTATGGTGGGGGTTCCTGACGCATTCACATAACGAGGTGACAATTGTAGGGTCAGAGTTTGTGAACCTTTTCTGAGATGAGATCTCTCCAACTATTTTGATGGTTGTACGTATCTAGGAGCTTCTAAAACTCTATAAGGATAGCATGAATGTAGATGAGTATTCATAGAGGTTTTCCATAATCTTTAAGTAATCAATAGATATTGTTCATGATTGGTTTTTAAGGTTTCAGATCTTAGAGTAGGGACTATGCAATGAAATCTTAGCCTTTATTATCCCTCCATGAATTCCTATTTATATTGGGGTGACAGAGTGATATTTCTTGGTAGTTATTTTCATATATGAGAAGACATGGCTAGTGGTAGCTGGTTGTGGGAGCACATGAGAAGAGTCCTTGGAAGAATGGATCTGACGTAAATTTTAGGGTCCAAGACATGCAAGATGTTTGAGGAGGAGGTCTCAAGATAGAGGATATATGGATTATTGATTTCAGTATGGGTCTTGTCATCCCAGGGAGAGGGGATGATGCTAATTTGATGACATGGGACATCTTTCCAAAGATTTTCTAAACCATCGTATGATAAAGAGATAAATTTCATATGGATCTCCAGTATAGAGATAGTGGAAATAATAGATAGGTCCGCAGGATGGGTGGGGTACATGGAAGATGATCTGGGAAAATAGAATGAGGTTGTAGATGATTTTAAATATTAACACCATGAACCTAAGTTTTATACATAATTATTATGTAGATTGGAGAAATGTGTTTGCGACAACTGCAACCGGGGAAGGATTATGACCTAGAGGCTCTGAGAATGATTCAAGGTATGATCTGTGTCTTTTCTAACTTTAATGTAGTACTTATAGTGATAGTTTCATGTCATTACTTTCTTTCCTCATACCTTTTTCATAAAATATAGACCCTGATTGAGCCCTTTAGTTAGCCTTTGTTCTTAGAGACTACTATTAGAGATAACTCAGCGATTACACACTTGTGTTAGTAGTGTGACCTGACTATTGGATATGAGAGTTTCTGTTGGGATATTATTGTATCAATGATGAGGCCTTATGAATTAATATTAGGTATCTAATGGTCATATAAATTTCTTACCTAGATTTATGGCTTCAGTTGGAGAATGTGGCATTTCAGTAGTGGTGGAACTACATTCTCCTTTGTCGATGAAAAAGAATCATAAGCAGCACATGATGGACTTATTATTAGAAGGGTGCTATCGATTAATCACCATTTGTATAGCGTGACCCTTGTTGTAGTGAATGTTATTATTTTCAAGGTCCCTGTAGTGGTGGAAGATTATGAGGATTTCTTCCATGATGATGTTCTTGATTTACCTCCCTATAGATAGATAGTCTTCCATACTGATCTGCACCCAATGATGGGACTAATATATTCCCTAGACTATTGGCTGGCTCCTAGGGAGTGTCTTGAGTTGAGGGTGCAGTTGGAGGACTTGTAGAGGAAGAAATTTTCCAAACCTAGTGTTTCACGCTAGGAATCCCAAGTTTTGTTCTTCATGATGACAGACAAGATCATGAGGTTATGTGTAGACTACTAATGCTTTAATTAGGTTATCATGAAGATCATGTATCCAATATTGAGGATCAATGGCCTCTTTGATAAATTGATAGGGGAACAATGGTTCTTGAAGGATGACCTCAGGTTAGGGTATCCCTAGTTGTGAGTACAGAATAAGGATACAACAAAGATGAAATTCACAATTTACTATGCTCACTATGAGTACTTGGTTGTTCCCATTGTAATGGTGAATAAACAATCAATGTTCATGGGACTCATGAACTATATCTTTAATCATTTCATACACTTGTTCATGTTAGTCTTCAACAAAAATATCCTTGTTGACTCGGTGAATGAGGAGGTGCATGTAATACACATGGGGAAAATTCTGGACATACTAAGAGAGAACTAGTTTTACTGGAACCAATCAATGTTCTATTTCAGGATTCAGATGGTCCACATTCTGGGAAATGTTATCTCAATATATTTAGTTGTAATGAACCCATCCAAGTTCAAGGTAGTGTTATCTTGGGAGCCACCCATGAGTTTGATGGTTTTGTGGTTCTTCCTTTGGATGGTTGTATATTACTAGATATTCATACCTGACATCTCCAGGATATCATCTACCATGACAGTTTTGACCCAAAAGGAGTAGCTATTCATGTGGATAGAGTGATTCTAGTAATATTTTCAGTAGTTTATGTGGAGTTTGATGAGTGATCCCATAATGATATTTCTAGAGGAGGGTGTCTATGTAGGGTTCTATTATGGATCATGAAACAGTCTCTGTTTTCTTTTGATGCAGCCGCAGGTGGTGATTACTTATGGTTTATGTCAGTTGATACCACATCAGAAAAAAAAACATGACCCACAATCTTGACATAGTTGTAGTAGTCTTCACATTAAATATTTGGTTACACTACCCTATGGGAGGGTGCTTAATCATATATTCTAATGACAATATTTTAAAGTATACATTCTCTCAAAATTATCATAACAAGATACAATGATTATGTCTAATGTTCTTCTTGGATCATTACATCGAGATTTTCTATACTCTTGGGAAGGGAAACATAGTAGAGGATTCTCTCAGCCGAAGATCATATTCAATGTTACTAAATAAGACATCAGTGTAGTTTTCCTTGTTATAGTTATCCTTTGTGTATAAAAATATAGAATCTTACCTCTAGGTAATGGTTTTATCCCCTCCACTATTAATGTGAGTCAGGGAGGAAAAACTTGGGGATGCCGATAATGAGAACCTATGTAGTCAAATATACGCCATACATTATCTTGATGGATTTTCTAAAGGAGGCTGTCATGTAATTCTTTTCATAGGATGATGTATAGTACTTGAGATGTTATAGAATGTGGTTATGATATAGTTTCATATATCTCATTTGGTTACATACATAGATGTGTAAAATATTTACCCAAACCTCAAATGTTAATTTTGGTGGAAAGGGATAAACAATGGAGTTTCAAAGATTGTCATTCAATGCCTTACATTCCCAAAAATGAAGGCTGAGAACCATGTTCTAATGGGTTTAGCTTAATCTCTATGGTGCTAGAGTGGATGTTAGATGAGATATACATGGAATTTTTGATGTCAGTACCACATATAACTAGGGAAAATGATTCCATCTTGGTGATCATAGAGTGAATATCAAAGTCATACGACTTATTAGCTATTTGAGAGTAGAAATAAGTGAAAATATTGGGACACCACTACATGAAAGAGAAAGTCAGAATCCATGTAATTCCCATAATGATATTTTCTATCTATGTTTCTATCTTCACATCTTAGTTCTAGAATGGATTAAAATATGAAATTGGGACCTAGATACGATTAAGCAGAGTGATTCAACCCCAGACTGAAAGGGAAAACAGAGAAGACCATTTAGGGTCTAGAGGATATGTTGTGAGATTTCATGTTAGACATTGGACATAACAAAGAGGATCACTTACCACCAGTGGAGTTTGCATAAAAAAAATTTATCATTCCATCATCATTTTGGAACCATTTAGTCATTGTAAAGGTCACCCTACAAGTAACCAAATTGTTGGACTGGCCCAAGAGAGTTCATACTTATGGTCCTATATTTGGTCCAAGAACCTACCAGGAATGTTCAGATCATTTATGAGAAGATTAAGACTACATAGATCCATAATAAGTATTATTAGAATAGGTGAGGGAGGCATTTGGAGTTTGAGAAGGGATACCATGTGTTCTTATGGGTTTCACCTTGACATGGATTATAGAGATTTCTTCAGGGAAGCAATTTATCTCTAAGGTTCGTTTTCCCTTTCCAAATAATGATTAGAGTTGGCGAGGTGGAATACCGATAAACTCTACCTCTAAACATAGGGTACAAAATTCCTTCCACATACCTCAGCTGAAGAGTTACATGCATGACCCATCCCACATTATCAGTTAGTAAGAGCTACAGTTTCAGGATGGATATACCTTTTCTAAGTACCCAAAAGTGATTGAGGATTAAATGGAGAGGATCCTTCATGGGAAATATATTTTGTTAGAGAATATCTCTTAGTATCATATGAATCTTTAAAAGATAAAATGGGAGTGGAAAGATCATATTCATTCTCTCAACCCACATCTCATTGGGTAGCCATTGTTTTGAATTTTAGGGATTTAAAGACCCAAAGTGAGGATAATGTACTAACTCTAAATTTTCATGAATTATTTTTGGATATTATATGGATAACATTTTAGGCCATTAGATGAGATGAAGTGAGATTCCGAGGCTGGTGTTCCACAAATAAATGATAGAAATATATTAAATATATTAAATAGAACATGCTCACAGTTTTGATGAAAAGTTTTAAAAATTCTAAATTGGGGCATGGATCAGAAATCTGATGAAACCATTGAGTTCTTAGTATAGGTTTTACCTTGGGCCTATCACAAACCTAGTCTATGCGGGGAATTTGTGGAAACGTCATCAATGGAGTGAAATGAATAAATTAATAAAATATTAAAACAAATTATTTTTTTCGTTTATATAGAGACTAACATTTCATTGAATAGACTGTGATGATGAAATTATTGGTTTAGATATAAAAAAATTAAACCGTTGAAGATCCATTGGAGAGAGAATTACAAGATCTCTCTCAAACAAATGGAACCCAGATCTTATATCATTAGTGAGATTCCAATGAGATTTGGGATCTCACCAACTACAATGAAAAAGATTCAGTTTTTATTAGTGATATATCCATATTCAAGTTGGGAATTTATTTTGATTTGATTTATTTCCTAATTATTAATTTCTATGTTGACCAAGACCCAATAGAATCACAAATTGATCCATGGTATGGTCATTTTTGGAAGGGATTTATTACATGGATTTTATTGGGAGAATTTATTTTTAGTTTTTGATTCATCTCTGCCACTATAACAGAAACTGTTCACGGTCAACGTAAACATTGGGTACAGTTCATTCCTTCTGTTCCTTGTTTGGAATTTTACCAATTTTATCCAATAATCATGGAAATTATTAATTTGGACCATGGTTAATCATTCACCAAGAAATCGATCATTTCTTACTATTTATTTCCATAGTGATTTGATATTAATGATTAATAATATACACGACACATTGGTTGTGAGATGATGAGAGAATGGGAATATTGGGCATTTTTAGATACCTAATTTTTTGTTCTTTGATTATTAATAAGGAATGGTGTTCAATAGTGTTTTATGAATATATTTCATTGATGTAATGTGTTAGTCATCTATGCTAAGGCCCAACTGACTTAAATCCTTTGTTTTTTGGTGAGGACCATGGTCGGATTGATGAACGAAGGTGTGGGAACAGATGCATAATCCAACTCTAAAATTCTATAAAATTTATATGTTTACAGAGTGTAAGTCAGAGATACATTCTATGTGGGACTCTCTTAGTGGTGTATAGGGTTTCCAGATGTAGATAAGTATCACACAACATATAACCTTGTAAAAAAGTGTGTTTTCCCCATTGTTATGCTTGATGTGTTCCTCAGAGGGTACACAAATGTGGCATGAGAGTTTATAACCAGTTGAACGCAATGTACTCTGATACGGACATGGTCATGATGGAATGTACATGGGATAATCAATGTACAAGTAGATGGAATGAAGTAAACAAACAACAACACGTCATATACAACCACACAGACTTGTACACGGTCTATTTACACGAGATGGACCCAAGATCAAACTAACATGATGTGTAACCCTAAATCACATCATGTACACTATAAATAATGGAATAAAGTGGTTTTTTCTATTTATATTGACAAGTTTAATTATGTCACATTTCTTATATCCATTACTAAAGGTTTAGTATGGAATTTCCTCCTACACATAGGGTATTGATCCATTCAGGAGGAACTATTGTATAAAGTTATTGGAATCCCTCTATGAGGAATAGAGTGAGATTCTATATTCATATATGTTCTATAGGTGGAGTTCATGGTATCCTCATGACCAACAATATGTTTTCATAGATCCTCTATTTATAAGTTTAATTTGGATTGAGTAGTTGATATATCCCATGGAATTGGGAGTGATTCTAATCTATGTAACGTATCTCTTTATACATTCATGGTTGTACAGATAATGGAGAAGCTTGGTGGGAACTACATTTCATATAGACATAATCACTTCCGTAAAACTCCTGGAGTGTGTTCTCTATGATGAGTGCTATGTGTAACCTTCAATCTTGAATCATAGGATGGAATTGTAGATCTGACATACCATTAGTCTGTGTGTCTTATTTAGAATATCTGTATATTCCTATTATATGTGATTTAGACATATAACTATGTATATATAACTATATTTCTTCTTTGTATGCTATGTGGCTTGTGGTTTCTTACTGTGTATTACTATCCTAACCCCTATAAGGGTTTTTCCTGCACCTGTCGTTTCTTGTGCAAATGATTAAACTTTTGAAAGAGTCCTAGATGCCCTAAGACCAGATGATGATTAGTGAGATCAGACTGACCAAGGTCTGATTCTAATATATCTTGATCACATTCACCATTATTACTTTCATGTTATACTTGTTTTAATACTACTTGTGGTGGACTTGTATTTGAACCAATTTTACTTTACTTCATATCGTACTTCGTTTGTGTGATTTAGATATTTTCATGGATGGTTGTTTAGTTTTTTATATTTCATCATTTAATAGAATTAGATATGTGTGTGTGTGTGTGAGTGTGTGTATATGTACTTAGGATAATTCTTCCCATGTTTGTGATATGCCTACTCATTGGTACTCTCTAGTTCCTAGCCTATTGGAGTTGGTCTTGGGGAGAAATAGTGCGGGTTCCAACGAGACAAGTTGTGACACATCTCAAAATATCATAACCAGTGGAAAGGAAATTAGTTTCATAAATTTCATATCATCATAAAAATAATACATAAATATAAATAATGGGGATTTAATTCATGGATCATACACCCAAATAATAAAATGAAACATTTATATTTGTTGTCATTGACAAATCAAAATATTGTTAAAATGTTCTTGAGAAAAAAACCATTCCATTTTAAATCACTTCTTTAAAATTTTATGATTTCTAAAATATTATGGAAACTATTTTCACTTAATTTAAACCATAAAAAAATTTATAGGATGTTTCAAAATAATTAGTGGTCTTGATGGAATGAAATTTCATTCATGTTATATAAGTTAAGAAATCCTACTATACTATTATCGAAAAAGTCACAATGTACTTAATTTTGAAATTGACAATATTATTCCTATTATAAAATTTTATAAAAATTAAACCATTAAAATAAAACATCAAAAACCATATTTAAAAAGAAATAGAAGACATGGATACAGAAGAAATGGTCTTTTTCTTTCAGAGAGAGAAATGAAAAAGATTTTCCTTAAAAACATATTTTTTCTATATTGAGTAATATAATGATGAAAATTAAATGAAAACATGATGTTTCAAGAAAAAATAGGGTAATAAAATTAAATATTATATTGATTGTTTTATCATAATATTTCACCATAAAAACTTTTTCATAAATAATCCAGATAAAAAATGATATTGTAAAATAAAACCCATACCATTGGTTTAAATTCATTGATATGTTTCACAACCACCTTCATAAAAAATATATGTTTTTAATAAATATTTTTAAGAAATATAACCATATATATATCAATATATTGTTTAATTCTATCCTTTTATCACCCATTATTAATAGTTATTTATTAAAATATCTATTTTGGGTGATAATTTCATTATTTTTCAAGTAAGTTTGGGTTTGGTAGTTTTAACCCAAGTAAATAGATCATAGTTCCACCATCTACACAATTTTAATCATAGTAAATAAATCATATATATTAATTATATATAAATATTTATATTTATCTATAAAAGATAGTGATAAAAAAGTGAATTACACCATTCAGGGAGCTGGTAAACTATATGTACAGAGGAATGTTGTTTTCATTTTTACAACAGATGGAGCAAAACAAGGTTAAACATTAATTACTCTAAAAATAAAATTATTATATTATATATGTAATGTATATTTATCAAATTCATCAATATTACCATCCAATTAAAATATAAATGAAAAACTAATTACATCGCTTTGTGGGGGTGGTAGACCACACGTATGCACAAGCGACGTTATCATTTCCAAAAGGATTGGATTATAAGAATGTATATATAATATTATAATTATAGAAGTAAAATTATATCATAAATTACATATATTATAGGTAAACCTATCATAATATCCTTCCATAAAATATGTTTATGAAAAATTAATTATATTGCTATGGAGAGACAGTAATATGTACATACACACAATTGACATTTTAACTACTCATTTGATGGGAAAGAGTGTGTATAACTGTATTTTAGTAATCATAATAAAAATAAATTTTATTAAGGATACTGAAGTTATTATTTTTTGAGAATATAATAGTTTTATAGATGATAAATTAAATAATTTAAAATAAACTAATTAGTTAAAGCGATCTCCTCATCTTTGAAACGACTCCTTTAGATATGTTCCAAAGGGTCTTGTCTGGTCTTTTGGGAGGACAAAAACCTATAGGATGTGTATAGTGATTTTTTAAATAAAAAATGATATTTTTTAGATATATATGGATAAAAATTATTTTAATAATATAATGGATGGGGGACCATTATAATTTAGGGGATGACACTGTAATTTTATAAAAAATTAATTACTATAAATTAAATTTTGATATGAAAAGGATAAAAATTTATAATACTATAAGATAAGGAATTATTTAGTTGAAATAATTACTTCCAATAAAATTGGGTTGAATTTGGATAAAATTTTTACCCTTTCAATTTAGTTTTAACCCCCAGGTGACCCATTTTACAATTACAGTAATATTGATTTTTTCTACGATTTCATGATTAATAATGTTAAAATAAAATGAAAAACGACTAGTCAATAAACCATGGTGGATTTTCAAAACCATATACAATTATATTATCTGAATATATTTTTTTTATGAATTTCTTGTCATTTAAAAAAATATTATTTATTATAAAATATCATTAGTGTCATTTTTAAAACAATTTATTTTATTTATCATTAAATATATCAATATAAAGGGTGAATTAGAATCCAATTTGTTAAAACCTTGATAATATGTCATATATATCAATAAATTTATTTTCATACAATAAATATTTGAAATTATATTAACTTTAATTTTTTTAAAATCATTTAGTGTATATTTTTTTATTAAATAGAGAAATATTGTATATGTGTTGCATAATAAATTAAGGTCATCATATAATTAATAAAAATTATTTCAGGAAAATAATTTCATCATGTTAAAAAATAGACACTTGTATTCATTAATATCATTATATTTCCATTATTTGGATGCATAGGATATATTAAAAACAACAAGAGTGACATTTTGTAACATTTTTTTGATTTAATTATTATATAGGTATTTTTTATGGAAATGTGTCAATTAAAATATTTTATTTAAATAATTAGTATATAAGGGTCGAATAAAATTAATACAATATAATTTAATAGTAATTATTATGGCCTTACCACTTGTTTTTAACGTATGTTATCCCAATTTACCCTTTATTGTGGTGATAAATTTTAGGACTCTTAATGCTCATATTGAAAACAATAAAAGGGAATATTCACCAAATTGGAGACTCATAATTACAAAAATGTAATGAATTTTATTGGATTAAATTCATATAAATCTATGAAAGTAATTTTAATGTGATTTTGTAAAATGTGACAAAACCTGTTGTTTAGAAATAAGATTTTAATTCATAAAAATGTATTAATTATTATCTTGTGGATAATAAAAAAATATTTTATAAATGTTAAAACAGTTGATTGAATATATAATATATAAATCTCCTTAAAATTATTCAGCAATATTGATCAATTTGATTTATTAAGTTGGAAAGGCAATGCGCACATAAAAATATTTTTTTTCATAAAAACATCTCATTCATTCTCAAATGATTTTGATTTTCATTTATAATTAATTACTAAATAAAAAATTCATTTTATACATTTATAAACCATAATGTTTCATAATATATATATATTCTTTTTCATACCTTCCAATCTAGTGGTTATGTGATAATAATATTTTTATAATATATTGTGGTTTTCCTAAACACGATGTTGTGTGTAACGCAAGTTGTCGAAGAAATTAAATTATTTTGAAAAAATATTTTTATTAACACCTCTAGGTATTACATTCTACTAAACTAAAATAATTTATCCATCAAAATTATTTTCCCCTGATAAAAAAATAGAGGATACTTCTGGGTCATCATATCCTCAGGTTCCCACCTAACTTCCCTAAATTGGTGGTTTTGTCACAAAACATTAACAAGGTGAGTGGCCATTATTCATGTCATGTTTTCACTTTGATTTAAAATATTTATTGTTTGATCCTCAAAATAAATTAATTGCTCGCCCAATATGACCATTGATTTCAGAAAACATTATGGATCACGTATTTATTTCTTCTTGAGGGATACCTGGTACACATCATGATCTTGAGAGAGATTTGGTTGGAGCACCAATAGATAAGCTATTGTCCCGATACAGTCAATAATATATAAAAGATGACATACCTAGGTCTTTTATTTCCATTATTTCCAAATATCATCCCCTCTTCTAGGTACATATTAATAGGAATACCTTATCACCAACTTAAAAATCTATATTTTTCCTAGAATTTTCAGCATAAATTTTTTTTCCACTCTGAGTTACTGAATAGATCTATCCTTATATTCCTTTTCCATAGCTAGATAAAGTCCCAATAACTTTCCTTCTATAAAATCATTCCAACGTATTAGAGTTATATACATCTTATCAAGGAGGTATTCACAAGGGTTCATCAAAATGATGGATTTAATGTTATTGATGTAAAAAAATTACCATAAAGAAGCTATTTATCCCAACCATATTTGTAATGCATTGAGAAATCTATCATCATTTCTTCTAGAGTATGAGTGGTCCTTTCAGACTAACAATATGTATCAGGATGATATGTAGTTTTGAAAATTAATTTTATATCCAAAGCCTGCTAGAGACTTATCCAAAGCATTGAGGTAATATTTATATCTCTATTAGAAAAAAAATTATTATTGTGTAACATAAAATATTAGAACCTCTTTCATGTATAACCAATTAAGTTGTTCAATGGGGAAATCTTCTCTAATAGCAATAAGGTTTTCTGAAATCGTAAGGTGATCAACTATAACCCATATAACATTATTCCCTTTAGATTTTTTTTATAATTATGACGTCAAAATCTAGGGTGATGTTTTACCATTTCCATTCCGGTATGTGATATGGGTGAAATTGACCCCTGGACATCTATCTCTCACTATTAACTTTCAAAGATTCTAAGCACTATTAATCATACTATGAAATACCTCTCTTCATTATATCATAATAAAAATACTATTTCAAATCTTTAAGAATCATTTTACTTCCAGTATTAATTGAGAATGAAATCCTCTGAGTTTAATCTAATATATCCTTTATAAAAAATGGTACTATAGGGACACATAAAAGGGTTTAAAACCTTTTTTATTCCATCATAATAAATGTTAAACTCAAGAATATTTCTCACCTTATTTTATATCTCTACATCTTCCTTATGTGCCTCATTAATCTTCACTTAGGTTGATATTTGAACACTCATTTGAGAAAGATACGGTTTCTCCAATTTCATCATGTTTCATGATCCATCCATTGCAACTCCATAAATATAACATCATTTGTGATCCTCATCAAAGATGGTCTTGCATGTCCTTTCTTACTTATAGAATTGTACACTGTGTTCACACTCCCATGGTTGTAATGTATTGATCGAGAATAATCCATAATAATCTCCAACCACCATATTTTATGTATGTTTAGATATTTTTAGTTAAAAAATAATTTAAACATTTGGGATCATTATATTTGGAAGATATTTCTCAAATGAGATAATTTCTTCATATTTTCATAGACAAATTTATCACATCTGAATCCAAATCAGGAGGATGGTCATTTTTTCCAATGACCCGTAATTATCATTAATCAAAAGATATAACCATATCATTCGATATTATTATGAATCAAGTTCTATTAACTAATGAATAATTATAATTTAAAACACCTTATTCACAATAGGCTACTGTAAGAAAATGTTTGATGAATAGCCTTCTCTTAAATTCCATAAAACATTCCTCTCATTCATCCTTCCAAAGGAACTTGGATCCTTTCCATGTTATTTTGGTGAGTTTATTTTTATATCCATAAAAAAATATCCACAAAGAATTGATATTATCATTCCAAAACAATAATAATATATATCACAATTATTGTGGTTTGTCATAGAAAATGTTCAATACATTTTTTCATTGAATTTTTTAATATTCCATAATACAAGACTATAACCCAAGAATGAAATTTTCCTAATCCAATATTCAGACTTATTATTTTTTTCATAAATATTATTCTTTATTAAAATCTTCAACATAATCATTTAGTGATACTCATGATAAAACATTCTCTTTCAATATATTATAATTTAATCAATAAATAATACAAAAAATTTATCAATGTATTCTTTAAAGAGTCTATCCATTAAATTTATGATGACTATAGGGGTATTACTAAAACCAATTCATTTAACTATAAGTTTATAGTTTCCATAACTTGTATGGAATGTTATCTTCGTAATATACTCCATCTTGATACTCAATTGATGATATCTAGAATGAAGATCAATTTTGGAAAACAGTAGGGATCTAGGAACTAGATCAAATAAGTCATCAAGATTGGGTAAATGATACTTGTTCTAAATATGTTCTCAATAATCAAGGTAGAGTTTCATTGATCCATATTTCATCATATCCGATTGAATTGGAGAACACCAAGGTGATGCACATGGCTGAATTAATCCATTATTAATATTTTCTTATAGTCAATTCTTCAATTATTCTAACTCAATTAGGGCTATTATATATGAAGACTTGGAAATAGGTTTAACAAAAGGAATGAGTTCTATTTAAAACATTTTTATTTAGTGTAATACTAGTAAATTATTCTATAATTGAATCAATAAACACTCACACAATAGGCATATCTTCAATGATGATTTTCATACAAACCATCTATGATAAATTCCCCTTTTTAGTAGGAATCATAACCCATATAATAGATGTAATTTTTGTCATAAGTTAATTTTTTTTATTATAGTGATAGATGATTATAGTTTGGTCCAGAATACCCAATGTAACTTCCCTTCTTCTGTAGTTTATGTGGTATTTATATAATTAAATCAAATTCATTCCCAAAATAACATAAAATTCAAATATAGTAAGAATGAAAATATTTTTGAGAAATAGATTCCCTAATAATTCAACTAGTGGAGAATCATATTATTTGGGCGTGACTATCTTACTGTGTGAAGTTTTTACTATTAACTCAACATATTATTTTTGATGTGGCACTATAATAACCTTATAATATTTTTTAGATATAAAATAGTGGGTAAATATAGAATTAGATGAGACATTAGCTGTTCTATTTTGGATGGTATGTGTACCTTTCATCATATAATCATTGCACCACTAATTATAAATAGTGATAAAATAATATTTACCTTCATCTTTGGGCTTTATAAGTTTTTGAAATCCATTATCAGTATTAACCTTTGATTTTTGGAATTGGTTAGCATAGTTACCATAATCCAAGAATCAAAAACATTGGTGTGTGGGTGGTGAATTTTTTGGTTCTTTCTCTTTATTTTTATTATTACCTAACTTCTTCTCATAACATCAGAATTTGATTTCCCAATCAAGTTGTATTCTATACTTGAAAAATTTAATAGTTCCTTAAATAAAATTTTCCCAATGTTTACTTATATATTTTAGCATAATGTAAAGATCATGTTCTTATCTGCTGGATTTTAAGATTTTACAATGAATTCCATTTTCCTTTTCATGAAAAAAACCATGAGATTGATGTGTAACTCCAATAATCATCTCCACTATGATAAAAAATTGAATGATTTATTCAGATATACTAATATCCCTTATGGATAACACCCTTAGAGACTTGGTTTTAATCTATTGAATAATAAAAAAAACTTAATTTTTGGATGGATGATAATAAGATATGTGTTCCTCACATGTATTGTAAAAATATCATCATAGGTAACAATAAATTCACCATTCATATAAATTTTCTAATGGAATTACTTCTACATTGTTTTTTGAATAATACAAGGAATATACTTTTTAAAAAATTAGATCTTAAACTCATCCCACTCCCTGGATTCAATTTATTCAAACTTATTTGTCTTCTTGATATGAGTACACCATATATCTTCTTCTCTATCAAAATGTTATACAATAAGAACAAAATTCTTATGTCCAGAATTCTATAGAATAGAAAATATATTTTCAATGGTACGTATCTATTGTTTAGTGATTAGTGGATTAGTGGGTCCACTAAAAGAAGGTGGATGTTTCCTCTTAAAGGACTCATTAGAGTATTTTTACCATATTTTCTCACTTGGAAGCATAGTATAATTCATCTATTGAGAAATTTTTATTAGAGTATAAAAGTTATTTTTAATTCCAACTCCCCTAGAATTTGATTGATCAATAGGGAAATCATTACATCATTTTTCACATTCATAATTTACATGATTCCATTAGATAACCTCAATTTAAGTAAAACCAAAAGTATAATGTGAGTGACATTAATCATAGTGAGAAACCACATAATCCTAAATAATATTTTATATAATGTCTAAATCATGAAACCTTATTATATAAACCCATATGTTTATTATAGTTCTTTCATGATCTGGACCAAAACATTAGGATTTCATTAAATACTCTGAGCTATCCCCAGGGTTCTGCGGACATTTTTCCATCATAGTTTCCCAAGGATAACTACGCTTTTATCTGGTACCAAATATAATGACATGAACATTTTTTATATGGATATTTCATCTATTTAGATAAATATTATTTTCAAAACATAATGATGCATTCTATAATTGTATTTGTATAGTATCATTGGAAAATTTTAAACATAAAAAATGGTTCATAATATTTCTATATCATATCCCACATAGATCTTCATAACTATCACCCTTCTTAGACATATCATACATATAGCCTTTATTCACACCCTATGAATAGAAACATAAGAAAAGGTTAGATATTATTCTTAGTAAGGTTAAACACTGTAGATATAAATGGTCATATAAGTACAATATGATCTTATCATTTTAAATGCATACCATGCTTATCATAGATCATAATATTTTGGTATGGCATAAATAATGGAAATTTATAAAAAAAATATTAGTAAGAGAATCATGTAATGACCCGTAAAATTCAAGGAAATTTTTTTCTTAATTTTATTTGTAATTTTACAAGAACGTAGTTTCTTGACGACACCTGATTCCGAGGCCCGGTGTGCCCGGAATCAGTTTCCAAAGTTTGACTCGGGTACGTTTAGTGAACGAACGAGCATGTTTTTTATAACTTTTGAACCGGTGCTCAGAATCTAATGCCGAGGGAACCAATGGAATCACAGTGTCGGTATTTTATTAGAAACGCCTTTTCCGGAGTTGCGTTTGCTCAGGTGTGGTTTTTAATTTTTGGGGTTAAGTTAAGAAATAAAATAAAAGTGGTGTGAAACTTTATTTTATTTCACTTAAAGCCACTTAAAGACACTTAAGCCAGGTTAAGAGGATAAGGTGGGACCCACGATATCCTACCCACTTGGTAGGATATTTGTGAGGTGGGGCCCGCACGATCCCCACCGTTTCTTTCCCTTTAAGTAACGCACCCGCGAAAACCTCTTTTAAATAAAGTCAACCGGTGCGTTTACTTAAATACTAAACGCCCCTATTAATTGGGCAGTTAAGTCATTACAATTAATTCATTGAATTAAATGTTCGTTTCTTAACTTTGAATTTCAAATTGTTGGCATGGGAATAAAATAAGACCAACACTAGGTTTGTTGAGGGGTTGCTTGTTGAGAGGATTTGGAACAACTCTAAATCTTGAAGATCTTCATCCTCCTTCATTGAAGAACGTAAAGAACGCGAAAAACGCGAAGAACGCATCATCGCCGACAAAGAACGCCGGACTTCGACGAAGGGTGACGAAGAATGCCGAACCCTCAGAGATTGACTACGCGACACCATGTACCGCGGCGGTAGTGACGCCCCTTCCGCGACGCAACGATCCTCTTCTTCCGCGACGGTCAATTCAGCGACGAACTCACGTTCGACGACAACGTTGAGGTAGGGGGTTTTCTTCATTTTTAATCTATGTGATTATATCTGCGGTTTGTTTAAATATTTGTTGTGAGACGTTTAAAACCACTAACGCGGTGGGTACGAACCAACAAACAAGTCTGGACCCACCATACTTTCGTTCTTGGTGTGCTGATTGGAGGGAGACGACAAAGTAAGCCGCACGGGCGATGTGAGGTCCTCACAGTGAAGGACGGGCCCCGGGAGGGCCATTGGCGAAGAAAAAATGCAATTCCGACCACTGGAACTCATCCGGTGGTCCGCAGAGCAGCCCTCCGGCGCGCCTCACCGGCACGGCGGTGCCGGCGGTAGGTGGCTAAGGCGCCCGGCGTGCCCCCAGAAGGAGCCGCCGCGGCTGAAGCCGCGGCGGCAGGGTGTGGTCCCTCCACCGCGCGGGACCAGAGGGGGACAGGACGCGGCATTCGGCCGCGTCCGCTGGCAAGGGCGGCCCCACACGGGGTAGTGGTCTCTCCACGCAGGGGCAGCGCGCCCCCCGCTTCGCTCGGCCGTAAAGGCCGAGCCAACCCGCTGGCCACCTGGCCAGCACCAGTCGGGTCACGCCCAGGCCAGGCCGAGTCACGCCATCCGGGTCGGACCCGGACCCAGGTCCGGTCGACCCGGTTCGGGCCGACCCAGGGGGGTTGGGCCGGGTCGGTCCGGGCCCAGACCCCCCGTTTTCGGACCTCTTTCGGTCTTTTGCCCATATCTTGGGCTACGGACCTCCGATCGATGCACCGTCAGCATCAATGTGTTCCAAGGATCGAGACGGTCGTTTTGACATATTACACTTAAGGTTTCAGATAACTTTGGGTTTGGCCGGGTTGGTTCGTACACGAAACCAACCGAGCCCTCGGAGCGGAAACGCTCATAACTTATGTTCCAGACGTCCGATTGACGTGCCATCAACTTTGATGGATTCCTCTAAGTGAGAGGGATCTTTTGGATTACTCCTCCCGAGGTTTGGATGCAGGTGGAGTATAGTCAGGTTGGTTTTGACTTAAAAACCAACTGGGCCCCTGAGACGAAAAAGCCAATAACTCTCAGACCGGGCGTCCGATTGACGCGCCGTCTGCGACGTTGAGTTCCTATTGACGATGCAGAACTTTTGGATACATCAACTATGGACTATGTGTCAGTTGATGTATCAGCCTCTCGGCTCGTGGAGCGGACCCTCCCGAATGAGCTTGTTGTGTGCGGGAACCCTAGAGCTGGCTGCGTCTGCGACGACGACGACGACTGTACAAAGATCCTCAGTGGATTCGACGGCGACGACTACAACACTCAGCGATCCTAAGTGGATTAGTGCTACCGATCCTGTGTGGGTCTGATCCTGTGTGGGTCAGTGCTCAGCGGTTATGTGTGGGCCAGCGCCTATAGATCATGTGTGGGTCCGATCCTGTGTGGGTCTTTGCAGGGGTTAGTTACCTATCGATCCTTTGTGGGTCAGATCCTTTGTGGGACATTGCGGGGGTTGGCTACCTATCGATCCTTTGTGGGTCATATCCTTTTTGGGTCATTGCGGGGGTTAGTTACCTATCGATCCTGTGTGGGTCAGATCCTTTGTGGGTCATTGTGGGGGTTAGTACCTATCGATCCTTTGTGGGTCCGACAGCTTAGATGAATCAGTGGCAATATCTGATCATCTCTATCGTCATACGAAGAAGTATACCTGTGTGAGCTGAAATCCTGTTTTTCTTTCCTATGTGGATTTTTTTGTGGTATCCTGTGTGGATTTATGTTTTTTTTCTTGTGTGTACTGGGTTGTACATGGGCTCGGATGTTGGAGTCAAACGAGAATTCATGACTTAGGTATATGTATGGGCATATACCTAAGCAGTGTCGAATGTTACTTCGTGATTGTATCATTCCTTTGTGGGTTACACTTTTTGGATTCTGGGAGACCTACGGGGATCTCAGGGTCCCTACTGAGTATCTTATACTCACCCCTGCACGGGCTATGCCCGCACTACGTTGTGTTGGTTGCAGACGACAGACAGCACTGATCGTGGTTGAGGCTTGCGGAGCAGGACAGTACCTGGAGGTGGACCACAGGGCGGGACGTACTTGGAGCGGACGGCTGGACCCGAGGAGCTGTGGAGGCTATCTGTACCCACCCTTCAGGTGGGAATTCCAGTGGATGGCTCGACATTGCGGCTTTACTTTCAGTTGCTGTTTTCCCCTTCTAGTTGTACTTTACTTTCAATTTGGGTTTGTATTCTGGCCCACTTACTTTTCCACACTTACTTGTATCACCTTTTACTTAATGTTTACTTCTGCTGCTTGCTTGCTCTGTGGTTCTTGTTTACATTACAAAGGCAATGCCTTCCCTTTTTACAGGGATTTACACCTTGGTGCTAGTCGCCAACCCCTGGCCTATGGAAGGCGGGCTTGGGGTAGTCACGGCACGGGCCCCGAGGACAGGTCGTGAAAAATTGGTATCAAAGGAGTTCGGTTCTACCGCAAAACTTTGGACTCTGATCTTTTTCTAAGTGAAGCAATAATGTTAATCATATTGAGTGTGGTTATCAGTCCACAGAGGCCAGTGTTGGTGCGGCGGCCGACGTATCCGTACACCAGGACCATGACTTCTGATTTCCAACTTAATACACGAAAACATTGATTGCATGTGTGTTTCAAGTTTTCTTTGTGATTACTTTATGTCAACTCACCAGGTATACTGTTTGACTGTGGCGCACCTGTTTCTTTTCAGGATGGCCCCATGAAAGCAGCCAGCTAGGGTTCCGAGAGTTGTGCGTGACGACAGCCCACCGAGCAACGAGTCCTCGGTATAGGGCCCTTTGACAGCTGAGGCACCGGCGATACCTCTACCCGCCGAGCCACCGATTCTTCCATCCCCAGCCACTGACGATGCACGTCTCCTTAGTGAACTGCACGAGTTCCAGCACCAGTGACCACCCAGGTTATGTGGGGAGACGGACCCCCAGGAAACCGAGGATTGGCTGGAGGTAGTGGTATGAGTTTTCAGGTTAGTGAGGACACCAGCAGACCTCATGGTGATCCTCACAGCGAGGCTACTACACGCGGCAGCAGGAAGATGGTGGATCTTGATGCTCCAGGTGCACGATGAGGCATCTCTCCTCTGGACGGACTTTGAGAGCCTTTTCCGCTCGGAGTTCGTCCTAGCCACCCTCTATGTGATGCGCATCCAGGAGCTTCTTCATCTGCGGCAGGGCAGCTTGACGGTCGCCCAGTACTCAGCGAGATTTAACGATCTCTCGCGCTACTCGACAGACATGGTACGTGAACCATTCTTCCTGGGCCAGACCTTTGAGCAGGGATTGAGGCACGAGATCAGGGCATCACTGATCTCCCTCAGCATTCCGACTCTGGCAGGAGTACTGGAGCGATCCCTTTTGATCGAGAGCTTTCTTGTTGAGCCTTCTTCAGCAGCGAGACCTACCGCGGGGCGGCACGTAGGAGAGTCTTCTGTAGCAGGCAGTCGACGGATGACTCATGGGTCCAGGCAGACCAACCCTCAGGCAGACGACCTTAGGACACTGGCTCAGCAGTGCGGGGCACACAGCGCGGAGCCAGTCTTTAGAGAGGCAGGTAGTGCTACACATGCGGCGGGTCGGGCCACATGGCTCGTGACTACCTGACCCACCGTGACGAGGAGCAGCAGACAGTTGAGGGTCCACCCAGGCAGAGGTAGAGGGTCGACCGTGGCGATCTGCAGGGAGCAGGCGGACGAGGCAGAGGAGCTGGCCAAGCAGCAGGTGGTGGGCGACGCTTTGAGGCTCTACCACCACCACCACCACCAGGAGGTCCACCCCGAACACAGGGAGCTGGCGGGCAGAGACATGCACAACTCCAGGCAGCGGAGGCCTACGACCACGGCGTTCCTGAGATGATTCGAGGTACTATCTGTGTTTATTCCACCCTTGCGGCAGTTCTTATAGACACAGGAGCGAGTCATTCTTTCATAGCCATTTCCCTTGTTCGGAGCTCGGAGATTCCGACAGAGCCGTTGGCTCGATCCTTACCTCTAGAGACTCCTACGGGAGCAGAATCGACGATTACGCACTGGTTCCAGTAGTGTGAGCTTACTCTAGGAGGTGAGACCTTCGGCTAGGATATTCTTGTAGCAGTGTCGAGGCCTTACGACGTCATATTGGGAATGGATTGGTTATCTACAGTCCATGCTCAGATTGACTGTATTAGGCGCAAGGTGCGATGTGTACGCACTGACGGGAGCAGGTTCACCTTCACTGGCGAGAAGGGAACCTTCGCAGAACAGGATGGACTTCCACAGAGGAGAGGACAACCCATCACTCATCAGTTGGCTAGCCTCATCCTAGGAGCAGTTGATGTGAGGAGTCCTAGTTTTCCTGCAGTGGTGGATCAGTATGCAGACATTTTACCCAATGACGTTCTAGGACTACCTCCTCACAGAGAGGTAGACTTTTATATAGATCTGTACCCCGGGACGGCCCCGATATCCACTCCAGCATATTGGATGGCCCCGCTGAGCTTCGAGAGCTACGAGTATAGTTGGAGGACTTGCAGGGCCATGGTTTCATCCGACCCAATGTTTCACCCTAGGCTTCCCCGATATTGTTCTCCAAGAAGGCGGACGGGAGATTGCGACATTGTGTCGACTATCGTCGCCTGAACCGGGTGACAGTGAGGAACAAGTATCCGCTACCGAGGATTGATGACCTCTTTGATCAGCTCAAGGGAGCACGGTGGTTCACAAAGATAGACCTCAGGTCTGGCTATCATCAGCTCAGAGTTCGGGACGAGGACGTGCAGAAGACGACCTTCAGATGTCGGTATGTCCACTATGAGTTCTTGGTTATGCCTTTAGGCATGACCAATGCTCCAGCAGTGTCCATGGGCCTCCTGAACAGGATCTTTCATCCATACCTCGATCAATTTTTTGTGGTCTTCATCGACGACATTTTGATATACTCGACGACTGAGGAGGAGCACGCCTACCACTTGCGAGTTATACTAGACACACTCCGAGAGCACTAGCTTTGTGGAAAACTCTCGAAGTGTCAGTTCTGGATATGTGAGGTCCACTTCTTGGGTCACGTCATCTCTGAGGCAGGAGTTGCAGTGGATCCTGCGAAGATCGAGGCAGTGGTAGCTTGGGAGCCACCCAGGAGCGTGACGGAGGTGCGAAGTTTCTTGGGACTAGTGGCATACTATTGGAGATTTATGCTAGACTTCTCCAGAGTCACGGTACCACTATCAGCTCTTACGAAGAAGGCGAAACCCTTTGTGTGGTCACACAGATGTCAGCAGAGCTTCCAGGAGCTGAGATAGAGATTGACCAGCGCACCTATCATGAGGCTTCCGGAGGAGGGAGTAGGGTACGTAGTCTACTGCGATGCATCAGGGACCGGACTCGGATGTGTCCTAATGCAGGAGCGGGTGGTGATCGCCTATGGATCATGTTAGTTGAGGCCGCATGAGCAGAACTATGCTACCCATGACTTGGAGTTAGCAACAGTGGTCTTCGATCTGAAGACATGGCGACACTACCTAATTGGAGAGCGCTTTACAGTCTTTTCTAACCATCAGAGTCTCAGGTATATCTTCTCTCAGAAGGACCTGAACCTGAGACATCGGCGATGGCTCGAGTTCCTCCAGGACTATGACTTTGAGATAGTCTATACTCCTGGGAAGGGGAACATAATAGCCGATGCTCTCAGCAGGAGGACAAGCATTCAGCTACTTGAGGAGGTGACAGAGTAGCTAGCTGCTTTGCAGATATCCTTCGTGGATAGAGATGGAGCAGCCTTCCTTCAGTCTCTCACAGTCACCCCTCCACTACTGCAGCAGGTCAGAGAGGCACAATGTGGGGACGCTGACTGTGAGACGCGGCGTGCATAGATATCCTCAGGACAAGCACCTGATGGTTTCTCCTTTGGAGTAGAGCACGACATCCTTTTCAGATGACGTACCTTAATACCAGTTGCTTTAAGAGAGGAGGTGCTGAGAGAGTTTCACACTTCCCCTTTGATGGTACATCCTGGAGTTGCGAAGATGTACCAGGATCTCAGACGATAGCACTGGTGGCCGAGCATGAAGTAGGCTGTGGCAGAGTTCGTTTCTCGATGCCTCACCTTCCAGCAAGTGAAGGCAGAGCATCAGGTACTAGCAGGCTTGGTACAACCCTTAGAGGTCCTGGAGTGGAAGTGGGATAGGATATCTATGGAATTCTTGATTGGACTTCCACGCACTTCCAGAGGTCATGACTCCATTTGGGTGATTGTCGACTGACTCACCAAGTCAGATCACTTCTTACCTATCAGAGAGTAGGGCTCAGTGGAGAGCTTGGGACGTCTCTACATTCAGGAGATTGTACGACTTCACGGTGTTCCATCATCTATCGTCTCCGATCGAGAAGCTCATTTTACTTCCCGGCTTTGGAAGGGGTTACTGGAGGCGTTCGGGATGCATCTACATCTGAGCACCGCCTTTCACCCTCAGACTGATGGTCAGACGGAGAGGACCATATAGACTCTCGAGGACATGCTCTGCGAATGTGTCCTCGACTTTGGTCGCAGCTGGGAGGACCACCTACCCTTGGTGGAGTTTGTGTACAACAACAGCTACCACTCCACCATCGGGATGGCACCATTCGAGGCATTGTACGACCGACCTTGTAGATCTCCTTTGTGCTGGACCGACAATGGGGAGTCAGCACTTGTGGGACCGGAGATGGTCTAGGCCATGACAGAGAAGGTCCAGATCATCTAGGAGTGGATGAGGACTGCTCAGAGCCGACAGAAGTCCTATGCTGACAGGAGGCGGAGGGAACTAGAGTTTGAGGATGACGACCACGTCTTCCTGCGGGTCTCACCTTGACATGGATTACGGAGATTTGGCCGAGGAGGCATGTTGTATCCATGCTTCATCAGACCATTCCAGGTCCTCAGCAGGATTGGCGAGGTGGCCTATCGCCTGGCTCTACCACCTCAATTGCACCGGGTGCATGACATCTTCCACGTATCTCAGCTGAGGAGATATGTGCACGACCCAACGCATATCACTGACCATGGGGAGATGGAAGTTGATGATAGGGCTACTTTTGAGTAGGTCCCGGTGGAGATCGAGGGTCGACAGGAGAAAGTCCTACGTGGATGGTCGATTCCTCTAGTGCGCATCAGATGGAAGCATGGGAACCTCCAGGAGAGAAATTGGGAGCGGGAGGCTCAGATGCGTGCTCAGTACCCACATTTTTTTCCCTAGTTTTTGATATATCATTACGGGGACGTAAAGCCCTCAGTTGGGAGTGATGTAATGACCCGTAAAATTCAAGGAAATTTTTTTCTTAATTTTCTTTGGAATTTTACAAGAACTCAGTTTCTTGGTGTGAGGATTGGCGAGCGACGACAAAGTAAGACGCACGGGCGATGTGAGGTCCTCATTGTGAAGGACGGACCCCGAGAAGGCCATTGGCGAAGACGGCACGCAATTCCGACCACCATAACTCATCCGGTGGTCCGCGGAGCTGCCCGCCGGTGCGCCTCACCGGCACGGCGGTGCCGGCGGTAGGTGGCGGCTATGCCCGGCACACCGCCGAAAGGAGGCGCCGTGGCTGAAGCCGCGGTGGCAGGGCGCGGTCCCGCGACCGCGCGAGATCGGAGGGGGACGGGACGCGGCATCCGACCGCGTCCGCTGGTAAGGGCGGCCCCACACGGGGGCAGCGCGCCCCCCACTTCGCTCGGCCGTAATGGCCGAGCCGACCCGCTGGCCACCTGGCCAGTGCCAGCCGGGTCGCACACAGGCCGGGTCGGGCCGCGCCGGCCGGGCCGGGTCGGTCCGGGCCCAGACCCCCCGTTTTTGGACCTCTTTCGGTCTTTTCCCCATATCATGGGCTACTGACCTCCGATCGATGCACCGTCAGTGGAGATGTGTTCCTTGGATCAAGATGTTCGTTTCTCCATGTTACACTCAAGGTTTCAAAGAACATTGGGTTCGGATGAGTTGGTTCATACATGAAACCAACCGAGCCCTCGGAGCAGAAACACTCATAACTTATGTTCCGGACGTCCGATTGATGTGCCGTTGACTTTGATGGATTCCTCTAAGTGAGGCGGATATTTTGGATTACTCCGCCTGAGGTTTGGATGCAGGTGGAGTACGGTCGGGTTGGTTTTAACTTAAAAACCAACCGGGCCCCTGGGACGAAAAAGGCAATAACTCTCAGATCGGGCGTCTGATTGACGCGCCGTCTGCGATGTTGAGTTCCTATTGACGATGCGGAACTTTTGGATACATCAACTCTGGACTATGTGTCAGTTGATGTATCAGGCTCTCGGCTCGTGGAGCGGACCCTCCCGAACGAGCTTGCTGTGTGTGGGAACCCTAGAGCTGGCTGCGTCTGCGACGACGACAACGACTGTACAGAGATCCTCAGTGGATTCGACGACGATGACTACAACACTCAGCGATCCTACGTGGATCAGTGCAACCGATCCTGTGTGGGTCCGATCCTGTGTGGGTCAGCGCTCAGTGGTCCTGTGTGGGCCAGCGCTTACAGATCCTGTGTGGGTCCGATCCTGTGTGGGTCTTTGCGGGGGTTAGTTATCTATCGATCCTTTGTGGGTCAGATCCTTTGTGGGTCATTACAGGGGTTAGCTACCTATCGATCCTTTGTGGGTCAGATCCTTTGTGGGTCATTGCGGGGGTTAGTTATCTATCGATCCTGTGTGTGTCAGATCCTTTGTGGGTCATTGCAGGGGTTAGTACCTATCGATCCTTTGTTGGTCAGACGTCTTAGATGAATCAGTGGCAATATCTGATCATCTCTATCATCATACGAAGAAGTATACCTGTCTGAGCTGAAATCATGTTTTTCTTTCCTATGTGGATTGTGTTGTGCTATCCTGTGTGGATTTGCATTTTTCTTTCCTGTGTGGATTGGGTTGTATGTGGGCTCGGATGTTGGAGCCGAACGAGAATTGATGACTTAGGTATATGTATGAGCATATACCTAAGCAGTGTCAAATGTTACTTCGTGATTGTATCTTTCCATTGTGGATTATCCTTTGTGGATTCTGGGAGACCTTCGAGGGTCTTGGGGTCCCTACTGAGTAGCTTATACTCACCCCTGCATGGGCTATGCCCGCACTATGTTGTGTTGGTTGCAGACGACGGACAACACTGATCGTGGTTGAGGCTTGCAGAGCAGGACGGTACCTGGAGGTGGACCACTGGGCGGGACGTACTCGGAGTAGACGGCTGGACCCGAGGAGCTGTGGAGGCTATCTGTACCCACCCTTCAGGTGGGACTTCTAGTGGACGGCTCGACGTTGCGGCTTTACTTTCAGTTGCTGTTTTCCCCTTCCAGTTGTACTTTACTTTCAGTTTGGGTTTGTATTCTGTCCCACTTACTTTTCCGCACTTACTTGTATTAGCTTTTAATTAATGTTTAATTCTATTGCTTTCATTCTCTTTGGTGCTTGTTTACTTTTCAAAGGAAATTCCTTCCCTTTTTACTGGGATTTACGCCTTGTTGCTAGTCTCCAGCCCCTGGCCTATGGAAGGCGGGCTTGGGGTAGTCACGGCACGGGCCCCGAGGACGGGTCGTGATAAATCAAGGAACATAAGCCATTTGAGAATAATAATATCCTAAAATAGAATTTTTTTTCATACCAATATCATGTTTTAATGAGTTTACTCTCCAAACCATCATAGTAGTCAAGGTTTACTCTATAGTCTATCTTCATGGAAAAAGTTTCCTACTGAACCGAGATCACTTCCCATTCTAGTCCTATTTATATCATTATATATCAATATTTACATAATAAATGAGATGTATGAATATTTCCCACTCATCAGATAATGATAATAATACGTTTGTGTTCCAAATTATGATACACCATTCATCATATCAGAACCCATGAAAATAAATGGGGTTCAAAAACATTTCATCATAACATAACCCTTGTAAAAGTAATAGGTTTTATAAACATAATTCCATAATAAAAATTAACCCACATGAGAATAAATAATGATGGTATGATTGGATCATTATAAAATTAAATTATAGTAAACATTGAAGGTTTTTATTGGTTATGATCAAATAATTGAAAAAACATTATTGAGGAATGTAACCTTTCTATTTTGAAATCACTTCTTATGATCTAAATTATTTAAAATATTATGAAAAAGAATTAATTTGAAAATAACCATAGGAAATTATAAAGGAAAAAACAACAACAAATAGGAATTGGTAGTAGGGATTTTTTTTTCAATCTACATAAGCTAAAAACATTCCTTCCAGATGTTTTTTCATTGAAGAAACAAAGTATTGCGTGTGGAAAACGATAAGAAGATACCTTTCAATGAATTTTTTAATAAGTAAAAAAATGGTTGTAAATAAATATAAAATATAATTAGAGAATATTAAAAAACTTATTTTAATTTTTTTTATGAAATTAATATAGTGAAGAATAAAATTTAATAGAGTAAAAAAATTAAGTTGATTATCCTAAAAAAATAGTTTCAACCTATTGACTAAAAAATGTAAGGAAAATGAAAAAAATGTATTTACAGTAAATAACCTTAGTGTTATAAAATTAATCTGCATATTGATAGGTTTATCAAATTATTACTTCATAATAACATAAGAATAGAAAATACCAATAAAAAATGTGGCTATAACATAAAACCCCTTGTCTCGGGTATGATTTCATTTGTACATTTTCATACCACCAGTAGAATATATATTTTTTATTTAAAATACTATTCAAGAACCATAATCGTATATATATATCAATAAACCAATTTATAATATACTTTAAATATGTTATCACCCATTTATTGATAATTCATTATTTAAAACACTATTACATATGATAATTGCTTCATTTTCATGTATGATTTCTTTTTTTAGGCTTGATCCTTGTACATTTATCATAGTTAAAATATGTCTAAAAATTTAATCATGTTATATAAATGTCATATATTTTTTTTGGAAGGGTCCCTCTGCCAAAAGGCCGAGGAATTAATTCATAAAAATAGAAAGATTACAAAAGGTGAAATTGTGAGATTTTATTACAATAATAAAAAGGAAGTAAGGCCTCAGGAAGAGTATCAGACCAGGTAATAGGTTTTCCAAATCCATTATTTTCAAGACCTTTCGCAACCCTGTTTTCCTCTCTAAAGGCATGTGTGATGATGAAGTTGAGAGTCGAAAGGGTCTCGATACAATGCATAGACTTGGGAATGACCCATGAAGAGATAAGCATTTCATCATTTCTTATGGAATGCACAATGATAGAAGAGTCACTCTCAAGCCAGATATTAGTCTAGCCCTTAATTTTCTCAAAAGAAACAACAAGTATGATTCCATGAATCTCAGCCTCAAGAGTGATTTTGATGCCACACAAACCATAGAAACATCCATTGACGGAGTCATCGTGAGCCCTAAAGACCACACCACAACCCGAAGGGCCATGATTCCCTTTTTAAGGTGCCTTCTGTATTGACTTTATCCAAAGGGGGGAAAGGAGGGATCCAAAACACCTCTAAATTACCCAAAGTAGGTATGAAATTCCCATTTACACCCATATTTTTTAGAATCTTGAGGTCGTGAATATTGTTGTATCATTCATCTAAACAGACAGCTGACATGTCCCTTATAGCTGCAAAAATATGCATCAAGGAAAGCTTCAAGCAGAAGCCCTACCCATTGTATAACACAACATTTCAGAGCTGCTATATAGTGTGCAACACTTTCGCAATAGACACAGATAGGATATAATGAATTTGGTGTGATACTTGAATAACTGAACAACAATAGAGAAGGGCCTGCTGTCCTGAAAATCTGAGGCCATCCAGATCAAAGGCACCCAAAACCTACTTCAAAATGGATGAGACTGTTGCATAAGGGAGGAAGTGGTTCTTTTCATCTCCTGATGTTGATGACACATAACACACCTGGAGCATCACTCCAAACCAAACATCTGGAAGACCTCATCATTGGGTAATCTGTTGTAAACCAGCCTCCAGAAAAGTGTTAGATGAGAAGGCCTAATCCATATTTTATTTAAGATAGAAAACCATTTACAATCATCAAAGATACCCTTGGTTGCATGAGCGTAATATAGACTGCTAGTCAGAATACCATTTCATGCTTGCTCACAATCTATGAAATCAGGGCAGGAATCAAAATTGTAATTACCAATTAAATCATCTAGTTCCCCAGGTATGTTTGCTGGAAGATTATCCAGAAAATCCTTGATAGAGACTTATTCCCCTGAGCTCAGTGCAGCATGATGAAAATCACCAGATAGAATATTACCTATCCAATTATCAAGCCAGAACTTAATATTTGTGTTTTTTTATCAATCCATATAGAGAAAGTCATTATATTCTGGAAAAAAGATTTAACTAATATCCAGAGAGAGGAGACAATGAAGGCATTACTTCCAAGTTTCAAATTATTAGAAAATAGAGATTTGAGGAAAACCATTTATTCAGAATTACTGTGGATGATATTCTAGGCTAAGCAGGATTGAATGGAGTCATTAAAAAGAGAAATACATTTTATGCCCATGCCACCAGAGTGGAGAGGCATACAACAAGACCTCTAAGGAATAGTGACTAACTTCCTTTCCAGGACGTTACCACTCCAGGTAAAATTCCCGATGGATGTGTTCAATCATTTGAAAAGACCCCTTGGCCATTTATATACCATAAAGGAGTAAACCAATTTAGAAATGATAACATACTTCACCAAACTAATTCTCCCATCTAGAGAAAGAGTCTTCCCTTTATAGGTTGAGAGTTTTCCATTGACTCTATCCACAATTTCAAATAAATAAGAGGCCCTAGGACACCCCCAAAAAAAGGGAGACCTATATAATGAAAAGGTAGAGATCCTTCCTTGATTCCCATCTCTGAAAGAGTCCATTATTACCTGGAAATAGAGAACCACTTCCCAAAGTGAATGGAAGATTTATCCCAGCTGATACACAGACTAGAGACACTTTCATAATGCTAAAATATTTGTTTTAAGACAAGTACATTCCTCTTCCCCCCTACAGGAATAAAATAATATCATCATCATATAAAAGGTGAGGGGGAGAAACGAGGGACCTTGATTCTTGAATCGGATTGAGATGTCCTTGGGAGACCATGTGAGTAATGAGTCTGCTGAGATAATATTATGCAATTTAGAAGATAAGGGCTGAGAGGGGATCCCCCTGTCTAACTCCCCTAATACAAGAACAGTATCCCATAGGTGAGCCATTGAGAAGTATCGAGACATGGGCTAAACTATAGAGGGAGGAAATCCATCTAATACAAGTGTCATTGAAAACAAATTTCCCTAGAACCTTATATATAAAAGGCCAATCCAAAGTGTCAATGGCTTTTTTAATATCAATCTTAAGGGACATTCTACCTTCTCTTGTAGGAATTCATAGAAGATTAAGACACTCTAAGGCAGTACAGATACACTCTTGTATAGAACTTTCTTTGATAAATCTAAATTGGTTCCATGAAACAATCCTAGAAGCAATACTTAAGAGCATTTTTGCAAGAATCTTTCTTATGAACATATAGCTTGTCTTCACCAATGAAAATGTCATAAAAAGATGGATCTCACAAGCATTCTCAACTTTAGGAATAAGAGTAGTAAACAGAGAATTGAGGCCCTACGGGTGTTCCCCCAAGGAAAATAAAGAGCAGACTAACTTGAAAATGTCCCCCTTGATGACATCCCAATATTTCTGGTAAAAGAAGTTATTGAAGCCATCCGGGCCTGGAGCACTAGAGGTGTTGAGGCTGAAAACATCATCTTTTACATCAAATTACAAAGGGGGGGGGATGTGAGTGTGGTATTATCAAATGCATTAACCATAGTGGGAATGATACCAACCATCAGAGTTCCCCCCAAATAAGGTCCATCGAAGATCGTAGAGAAATATTCAACAATGTAATCAGCAATATTTTCCTTATTGTTTAAAATCGAATCATCGACTATCAAAAATGAGAAGGGTCGAATGGCCTTTCTAATTATTTGAAGAGAATTAAAGAATTTTGTATGCTGATCCCCCTCTTGTAGCCATTTAATTTTGAAGGTCTCTTTGAGGACCTTTTTTTTAATATCAAGAAGAGAGTTCAGTTTAGAAGCAAGCATGAATTCCTTAGAGAAATCCAGTTTGAAATCTACATTATAGTCCTCATATTGGAGCTTTTTAATAGAGGATTAAAGTATAAGAATCTCTTTTTCCAACTAACTATAAATCTTGTTTCTCCATGTTTTTAATTTTCTCGTCAGAATTTTCAATTTAAATAGAAAATCAGCACCTTGCTTGCAGGTCTAGGAGATTTCAATCAGCTTACTACAACCACTTTGATATGCCCAAGCATTGTTGAATCTAAAGGTTAGGGTTATGCAAATATATTTTCCCATAAAACTAATCAGGTTCGGATGGTGTTTGGAGGAAAATTTGGGAAGGGTAGTGCTAGATATAGATTTCTGTTTATCCAAAGCGATGTAGTTCACAAAATCCCTATCCACCTTGCAAGCAGTCATGTGGTTGAGATATCTTCTGTTATAGGTGAACATGGAACCAACCAAACTGAACATAGTTAGATCATTTCCGTCAACACATTACTTGAATTACCTAAGGGAAATTTGATAATGAACCGGGCCAATTTTTTCACTCGAACAAAATATTGTATTGGAATCACCAATAAAAAACCAAAGGGAAGAGATGCCTCCCAAATTGGCCAGATCCTACCACAACCTTCTATGGTCCTGATATTGGCATTGAGAATAAACAAAAGATCCCACAAACTATACAGAATCCCATTACAGAGAACAATATATCACCTAGTCATTAATGGAAATGATATCAACTGTGCCAACTAATGCATGTGCAAAAACCCATTGAATTTCCTCCTAATCATTTGTACTATTTTTAGTTACCAAAAGGATAACATATTTGTTGAGACCTGCCAAAAACATTGAGAATGAGGATTTGGGTTCAGAATTTCCAAGAAGCTTCGGCTTATGAATCCGAATGTGCCTATGAAAATCATTAACTGTGGAGGAATTCGCGAGACCCTGGCAATTCTAGTAAAGAACCTTTATTTTGAACCAGATTTTTAATTGATGTTTACCTTCCTATTTTTCTTATTTTCATTATTATTCCATAAAGAGTTTTTGGAAGTAGTTGAGAGCTTGGTGAGACTCCTGGTTTGCATTCTTTGAACCGAGCCTTCAGCAAAACTCATAACATGATTCACAGACTCCAGAGAGTGTTCATTCACCTCCATAGAGCACGGTGGTGCACTTATGGCCTCTAAAGCTTCCTCCTCCTCAACCATGTCACTCCATATTTTTTAGTGGGACTTACAGATTTTTGCAGAACTGCATACCATGGAGAGACCAACTCTATTCCATTCCCTTACTCAGGTATATTATCCACCAAATGAGCATCCACACTGAAAAGTGTACCATTTTATAGCCTTTCAACTCATCCTCCATAGAGGTAATATCAGTATCAAGAGATCTGAAAACTAAATTAATAAAATCCATATCTATCTCAGAAACTTCATCCTCAATTCTAATAGGATGGGGGCTGTATGGGTTTCCAATAGTAGGAACAAAAAAAAGGGAGGCCTTATGCACCTTCTGATCCTTACCAGAGTGCTCCCCCTTTTCAATTGTAAATGCCTTGTCCTTGTTCTTCTTACTAACATTATTCCATTGATTCACCTTATCAGTAGAAGAGTCTCTAATAGACCGTTATTAATTATGAATATTTATTAAATTGGAGGCATCATGACCTACTATTTTACAGTTGTCACAAATTGGGGGCTTCTACTTATACTCAATTCTGATTTAAAACTTCCGAGCATTATCTATGAAATTAACCGTGTCTGGAAATTAGGATTCCATGTTTACCTCTACAAGAACTAGGGAATAGAATCCCAATTCTACATCAATAGTGTGGTGGTCCATCTTCATTGGAGTCCCCACACAAGAACAGATATCACTCAGGATTTTAGGATGCCAATGAAATGAATTTAGACCATGTAATCGAATCCAAATCCGGGCTGTCATTTAGCTTTGTGTGAATGGGATGAAATGCCTATCCCATTCGAAAAATTTAAAACTACATGGCTTAAGAGAGGTCACCCCCTTATTCCAATCCATTCGAAGATGATCCCTACACAAGAGCGACGTTATTGTTTACAAAATGATTTAATGGAAAGAATATAGAAATTATAATATCATTCAAAAATATTAATTATTTAATAAATATAATATATAAATATTAAATCCATTATAATATCCATCGAAAATAGTGGGTGTTTAAAATTGAATTGTATCGCTTCATGGAGACCGTAACCAGTACGCATGCATGATCAATCCTGGTACTACCTATTTGATGGTAAATTGGTTTTATAATGGGGTTTTAGTAATCATAATAATATTTAAGTATATTTGGGATTATTAATTTATTATTTTACTAAGAAATTAACAGATTTATATATGGTAAAAACTTTTAAAATAATGTGACCAGTTAATTTCATTCCCACTTTTTTGTAACGACTCTTATAGATATTCTATTTAGGCTCTAGGGTTGGTATTTGGGAATAAAATACCAATTGGTTATGGGTATAGAAGTGTAGAAGATACTTTTTTAGTTGTTTTATCAATCTATATAGATAAATGTGGTTTGAAAAAGATAAAAGAGTAGTTTACTTTTTTAATCAACGAGAAGGTAACTCTTGGAATTTCATAAAATATTAAATTAATATAAATTAATTTTGATGAAATAATTTATTATAATTGATACAATTTTTAGATAATTTAAGATTGATTTTAAATCCTCTCATTTAATAATTTTTTTAAGTATTCATATAAATTTTTAAACCTTATCTTTTATGTTTAAACCCCATTAAACTTTTTGATAATTAATGTATAGTTAATGCTTTCTGCACTTCAAGGATTAACAATGTAATGATAAATTAATAAATGACCTTTAAATGTACCATGGATTTTTATTACAATCATATTTTATTAATTAGGTTGAATGAAAAATTTTTAATGTGTTTTATATCATTTAATAAAATATTATTTATTTTACTATATAGAATAGCTTGGAGAATTAGTATAACCCATCCTCCACAAAATTTATTATAGAAAAAATTTAAATGTCGGGGGATTACATGAGGAATAATATGTTTGTACCAGGAAGAGAAAATTTAAATGAAAACAAATTGACAAGAAATTACAAACAACCATACTTGTAGGAACATAGGAGATCTCAGCAAGAAAAGAACCAATGAAACAACCCCCAATGCCCTAGTCTATAGTGAGAACATCATGTAGGATCTAGTATAATGAAATCAAACTTGTGGTATATCATATAGGTGTTGATATTCACATCTTAGCAGCACAAGGTAAATCAGTCAATCAACCCCCTGTATTAGAGATAATCTTTAGCATAGTGTTGTCAATAACTAGTTCAGTACTTGCTACATGTTTTGAGACAACAAAAATATTTTCAATGTTCCCTTAATCATTTCATTATTTGATAGTCTTTTTATATCTATCATGGAATATTATATATTATAAAATATAATTGGTCTCATTTTAACACTATTAATTTAATTTAACATCAAATACAATAATAAAAAGGGTTAATTAAAATATATTTCCCTTAAACATCCATAATATGTCATATAAATATATAAAATCCATAGGAAACATTAACCCATTCAAAATATATGACTCGTAATTTTTTTTAAAAGAACACATTTTATTTTTTTATTAAATGGTTAAATACTACATTTTTTTGTATAAGAAATTAATATAATTATATTATTAAAAAAATGTAAATAGATTTATATGATTTAATTAATTTCATTAATCTCAACATTGAATCTTGAATTCATTTATATATTTCTGTTACCCATACATAGAAACATTAGAGATATTAAAAACAAATAAAGCGACATTTTGTAACCACTTTTGATTTAAATATTATATAGGTCAATTTCATAAAAAATTATCATTTAAACTAATAAATTTCACTAAAAAAATGATAATTTTATAATTTAATTCACAAAAAAATAATTATGATGAAAAATTATGGCCTTTCCACAAAGTTCCAACATAGACTATCCCAATTTACCCTTTACTAAGGTGATAAAATTTTCCACGATTACTAATCATATTGACCAAAAATAGCTGGGGATTATTTAACAAATTTGAACATATAGATTCTAAATATTTAATTATATTTATCAATTTTTTTAAAAACAAGCCACAATTTATTAAAAAATGTGGTGAATTACATGATTATGAAATAAGTGATTTTTTACAATCTCTTTCATAAAAAGGGAGGAGCTCAATAGGTAGATCCTCCTTCCAAGTAATGCCAAGACTGATACCCATGTTAGAATGACCATCAGAAACACAGGTTGCTTCATGAAAGTTATGTGTGGCAATGTAGTTGATATTCAGAAGAAAATATAGGAATCTCATCCAAAGGGTAGTGATAGGCCAAGATAGATGAACTTCACCGTTCCAAATTTCTGGGACAATGGTGGTTGAGTCACTCTCAATCCAGATAATACTCAAGAAATTTTTCTTGGTGAAATTCATAGAGTGAATCACACCCATCATTTCTGTCTGCAAGGACAAGGTCATACCACAACTGCGAAATAAGAATTCAAATCACTTTCCATTAAAATATTTGAAGATAGAACCATAACTAGAAGGTCCTAGATGGCCATTGGATGCTCCATAAACATTCACTTTTGTCCATCTTGGAAGAGTAGTTTTCTAGAAAACTTTAATGGTGTGATTCGGTTTCCTGTAGATACCATCAACTCTATGATGATAAAGGATATCAAAATCACCAACAGAGTTGTCACAATAAGCTTTCTGTATCGAAGCGACATCCGTAATGTCAATTCAAATTCACGTCTGACCTGCATTAAGATTTAATGAGTAATTGTTGTGGATAATGGAATTTCAATCATACCAGACTACATGGAGGAGCTCCTTATCTGCCGCTATGAAAAGATTCTAGATTTTCTGTGAAGAGTCCAGATCCACACAACATTTTAATTGAGAACTAATAGAGTTAGAGTGTGACTATATGCAGCCAAACAAGTCAGTAATATAACTCTAGAGTGCTGAAGCCATAACACAAGACAAAAGAATATGGTTAGCATCTTCTCTATGATGATGGAAAAAATGGCACTTATAACAAAGTTGGATTCCAAAAGATTGAAGACAAACCTCAGTGGGAGACTGGTTGTGGGAAATACTCCAGACAAGATTGAGTCTCGATGGCTTAATCCAGTTCTAGTCAAAATATTTTACCCAACAAAGCTGAGATATGGATTTTTGAGATTGTAATTGTAAAAACGTTTTGATTCAAGAACCCCATCATGAGTAGCCTCCCATATAATAAAATAATCATCATTAGCATAGGAGTAATTGTCAATAATATGCATGATGTTTTCTGGAAGGTTGAAGTAACTAGAATGCATGATATCCTTTATAGTATAGTTAGTGCTCACCAGGTAGGAGTTAGGAGGTAACATAGAAATAAGTGGGAGACCAGTCCAATTATACAACTAAAGGTTTGTGGAAGAAACAGAACTAACCATCCATCTAGAGTTAACCCTAATGTTAGCAAAACATTATATAATGGAGGGCCAGATGAAAGATTGGATATAGTTCAAATTGACTTTCATAAGTTTTTCTATGAATCTTTTTCTAAGAAAATCAATTGAGTCATATTTATCATTAATCAACCTCCAAGTGAGACTAGATTTGAGGGCATTGTTAAAGAGATGTAGGGTTTTCATACCAGTACCCCCTTTATCTAACGGTTTTCAATAAGTAGCCCATGGAATGGTCACAAGTATTCTTTTAAGAATTCTACTTGTCTATAAAATAAATCTTGATGTAAACATTAATTTTTTTATGAAGACCAACAGTCGATTTATAAATCATCTGAGAGTAGACAAATTTCGACACAATAATAGATTTCACCAAACAAATATTTCCTGCCATAAAGAGAGATTTACCCTTCCGGGAGGAAATCTTGTTAAACACTTGGTCAATAATGGTAGAAAACAAAATAGATTTATGCCTTCCCCAAAATTTTGGAACACCGAGGTAGTTGAAGGAGAAGAATCCTTCTTTGATATCGAGACAATTGATGATGTCATTTTTTCTCTTATGAGAAAAGTTTTTTTCCAAAGAAAAAAAAATATTTTCCCAAGCATATAGATTCACTAAAGATCTCTTCATAATGATCCAAGAAATGTTTTATATTTTTAATATATAATTTATCCCTTTGTATGAAATGAATGATGTCATCAGCATAAAAGAGATGCGTAGGCACACTTACGTTTCTAGCTTCCCAAATGAGTTTATGTTTTCTTTGAGAAACCAGGCTATTAAAGAGCTTGATATGGTAATATTCCGCTATAGAAAAAAGGATTTATTATGAAGTATCACCTTTCCTAACACCCTTGGTGCATTTAAAATAGCCAATGGTTGATCTATTTACAGGAATAGAAAAAGAGGTTGAATTGAACAAGGAATTGATTCTACTAATGAAAATATCATTAAAACCAAAGGCTTCTGAAACCTTGAAGATAAAGCTCCAGTCAATGGTTTCAAAGGATTTCTTAATATCAATCTTAATAGAAACATTACCTCCTCTGTTAGCTTTGTTCAGAGTGTTGGTGCATTCTGAGGCAAGGAAAATTCAATCTTGTATGGTTCTTCCCTTTATAAAATCAAATTGATTCCATGAAATAATTTTCTGATGTAGAGAAGAAAGTCAGTTGGAAAGTAGTTTGGTGAAAATTTTATAAAGAGAGTTAATAAGGGAAATGGGCTAGAAGAGATGTATTTCAGAAGAATTATCATATTTGGGAATTAAGGTAAGGAATTGAGAATTCATCCCATGAGAGAGAACCCCATTGGAAAAAAAGGATTTAACAAGTTTTCATACATCTAGGTTAATAACTTCCCAATGATGTTGAAAAAACCAATTATTAAAACCATCAGGTCCCGAAGCACTATCATGATTAAGACTGAAGACTGTTTCTTTGACTTCTTGGTTAATAGGGATGCTTAAAAGGGTGATATTTTCTTTCTCAATCACCAAGATCGGAATGATCTCAGGAATAAGGTCTTTATTAATATTTTTTCTACTGAAAATATTATTAATATAGTTGACCACATAAATAGGAATTTCCTCCTCTGAGTCTAGGAGGGTGTCTATGTCCCTAAAGAAGGAGAGAGGATGAAAAACCTTCTTAATTCTTTGAAGGGATTTATAAAACATAGTGTTTCTCTCACCATCCGATAGACATTTTTCATTGAAAATATACTTACGAATGTTATCTTTTAGGACTATGAGTGAATTCGACTTCCTGGAAGTGTTAATTTCAGGTTTATGGTCAGTACAAAAATTAGAGCAAGTAGAGTAGTTTGGAATTTGGGAATGTTCCATTGTAAGGATTGAGATATCTTTGTCTATTTACTTGTATTTAGTGTTGCACCATCCCTTAAGACAATATTTGAGGTGCTTTAATTTAGTAATACAGGAAAATGAATATTTTTGATGGTTTATAGATTCCCAAAAAAATTTAATGATGGTAGAACAATCTAAATCAGAAGACCAAGCATTGTTAAATCTGAAAGAGAAAATGGTTTTCATCTTTTTTAGAGCTGAGTCTGACAAGGATGGGGTGATGGTCAGAATTAAGTTTGGGTAATGTGATTCTGGAAATTGTATCCCAATAGTACAGAGCTTGAGAATTAGTGATATCCCTGTCCATTATGCTGGAAACTAACCTATTGTAGTTTCTTCTGTACCATGTGTACTTGGAACCAGCAAGATTAATCTCTAAGAAGTTGTAATCTTCAATAGTAGCTCTAAATTATTTTATGTAAATTGAAGAGAAATAACGGCCAATTTTATCACTGGAATTAAGGATATCATTGAAATCACCTAACACAATAAAAAGATCATGTATGATGCTAGATAAATCAACAAGATCATTCCAGAGGATCCTATGGTCCTGATATTTATTCATGGCATAGATTATCATACAAAAGTTAGGCTTTCCATTAAGATAAAATTTACAAGTAAAAATTTTTTCAGTGGAATTCAAAGCACTAACATTCTGTAAAGAGTCATGATAAAACATCCAAAGTGATTCAACTAATGAACCATTTTTGAAACCACCTAGATAATTATAACCATAAGCCCACATATGTCTAAAATATAATGAAAATTCGATTTTTGGTTTAGCAATAGAAAATATTTTAGGTTTATGAGTAAAAATAAATATTTTAATCATAGAAAAAGAGTCAGGACTCACAATTCCCTAACAGTTCCAAAAGAGTCGATCCATTAAATCATGTTCTTGGGGATAGAACACCCTTTTTATTTTTTGGATCCACCCGAGCCCCTCTTCCTTTTCCATCTTCTAACATTTTGGGGAGAAGGATGACGGGTCTTTTTAACATGTTCACTCATAAAAGAAACAAAATTTTTATTAGAAACACCTGTAATAGGAGTAGTATGACTTTTTATGTGTTTCTAGAAACTCAGTTGGTTCAGTGTGATCAACTCTTGTATCAATAGAGGGTTAACCAAATGGGTAATAGAGTCTTGTCCAGGAGGGTGTAAGCCCACTGCCAAGCAGGGTGAGCCACTTAGGAATTTTCATTTTTGTGATCCCTACTAGTGAGAGAGACCTTTTTGGTAGTATTATGTGGGTTTAGTTCTATTGAAGGTGCATTAACTAGGGGAAATCCCGTTTGATGAGCTCCACCAGAATTCTTATTTAGGGAAGCCAAAAAAGTGGAAGTTTCCATTCCTTGTGGAATGAGAGAGTCCATATTCTGTTCATTATTTGTTTCAGAATTTAAATTCTTGATAGTAGGGATACCTGAATTCTCATCCATAAATTCCGAAGTTACAACATCCATGGGGGAAATTCCTACTTCAGTTTTGTGCCCAGTTTCCACAATCACACACTTTCCATGATTCTGTGTCTTATACACTGGATCATAGCCATCCGATTGGTCATCACCCTTTGGAGCTTTAGCAGTCTCATGTTGCATATTAGAGACATATTTATTATCCAGTGTGACCCCTTTGAGACCACTATTGGGAGGTTCCACATGCAAGTGGAGAAATCCAATATGAGAAAGAGTAACTAAAACTAAAGTATCCACTTGAAACTATTTACAAAAATCCAAGAAAAGTTGTTCCATATCAACTGAAATGTACTGATCAGCTTCCAAGTTCTCCTCATCTTCAACCATATCTGCCCAACTTTTACCTGAGTTTTCTCCCAGAAAGTTGGGCTTCTTCACCAAGACTACTGATTTTTTCTTAGAGGCCTCCAGAATATCCACAAAACATTATTTTTTTTCTTATGAACCTACATCCAACTATCATCAGTAGGCTGAGAGACATGACTCTTAATAATCCTACATTTGATCAAAGTGTATCCAATAATTTTACAAAGCTCCAAATAAGGATGCATGCATTAAAATTTTATTTGGACCTCAATTCTAAATCCATTTTCATTGAAGATAATGATCTTCAAGAGCTCATCAGTAATATATACCTCCACCAAAAACGTATTATATAATCTGATTTTAGCATTGAGGGTTCTCTGATAAATTTTGAGAGGGGTACCTTTGTAGGAGGCAATGTCGTTCAATGTTTTTGGATTCTAGAAATACCAGTTGAGTTTGTGAAGCCCACCCTAGATTTTCACCATTGTGTCCCTAGAGTTATTCAGGTTGAACATGTAATCCCTTTCAAACATGTGGAAAACTTCTAGTTTGAGTTGAAGATTCCCAATTTTCCAAACACCGTCAAGCGCTTCCTGTGATTTTTAGAGCATATGGAAATTACATTTTCCAATTGGAACAAATTTACAATCAACAAATACCCAGAAATGTGCAATCCTAGCCATTAAATCTGATTTTGACCATGGCTTTTGGTGGGTCTAAACATTATGTTGGGTGTAACGCAAGCTATAGAAGAAGTAAAATTTATTTCAAAAAAATATTTCTTAAAATATCAGGGTGGTACAATTTACAAAAAAAATGGACTTAAAACTAATAATGGAATTATTGATAAATTGAATATCTTTGGTGAAAGAAATATTAAAATCAAGGATGAAGAAGATGTACTGTCGTGTTATTCTAATAATGTGTTTAAATATGAAGACATCAATAAAATTGTTTCACCTTTTTTCCAAAAACATTAATCAGGTAAATATTAGAGGAAAATGAAAATAACCCCCAATGTGATACAATTTTATTTAAATAAGAAAAAATAACAAAATTTTCCAAAATAATAAGGTTGTTGAATATAAATCAAATGAATATGATAAAAAACCTCATACATTGAAATTGGGAAAAATAAATAAGAAGCAGTCTAATGTAAGATATGATATTTTATGAGGAAAAAGGAATGAGTAGAATCACCATCAAGTATCCAATTAGAAGATAAATTTATATAAATTTATATATAATACTAAAATTATTATTGATATATTAAGCACTGTTGATCATAAAACAAAACAAATAACGTAGGAATATATGTTGAATAATGATTATGTTTTTTATCTTGAGTAAACCATACAAATCAATAAGTATTAGTGGAAGGAGGAGGATAATAAGGATAGAGAAAAAGTGGATTATATAAGTAACAAATAATCTTATTTTGATGAGATCAATAGATATAAAGTAATATTAACTGAGTATTAAAAATGGGGGAATGTCTTGATGTTAAACTGTTTAAAAATAATGAGAATCTATTCAACACATAATAAAGATGTCATGAAACTAAAATGATTTAGATAAGAGAATATATAGATTATATAATCCTATTATGATTAAATATGAGTGTTGTCATGATGGTTAGATGAAGGGAGAAAAAATACTGGTGAAACTATTCCAGATCAGTCTTAAGGTATATCTATTATTTCAAATAGTATAGGTATAAAAATTAAACATAAACATATTTTCACCAAGAAAACAAGTTAGAGAAACTCTTACAAATAAAATAAAGAGATAAATATGATAATAAGACTAATTTCCATATCCTATATCTATCTCAAGTAATAGTAGGATAAAAACAAAAATTTTATGTATAGATTTATTATTAATATGGACAACCAAAGCGTCAAGGAGTCCCTTAGTGTTGTGAGGTGATTGTATTTAAAGCATGGTCTTACTATTTTAATATGTATTTAATAGGGAATATTCATGAAGTAAGGGGGATAGACACTGATAATATGAATACGTCATATCAAAGGAAGTAGTCTATAAATATGGATTCATTTTTTCTTCTAAAAAAATTGATTCAGGAGATTAAAATAATTTGTTACTATATGACAACATGAGGATTAAAAATATAATGATTTAATGAATGACCTATAAGGATAGACTCATTATAGTTTTAATGAAATATATATTCATAATAGACAAGGGAAATGTCGTATTATATTGAAAATAATAAGAATATAAGTAAAAAACAAGTCAATTTAAGTATACTAAATAGGTGTTCTTAGATGTTTAGTCATCCCAATTGGAAATGGATAAAAATATATAGAAATATGAAGTAATTTATAGCGATAAAGGTAAATAAATAATTTCCCATAATGATATTAAATTTAATGAGATATTTTCTTAAAGTGGAAACTCAAGGGTTTGAGAAAAAATGTGTGGAAGATATCAGTAGGCTCGACATGGTATGACATATTATTATCTATTCATATAAGATTAGAAGGAAATTTAGAAAAATATGATGACAACACCATGTAATGTGTTAGCCTTCATCTCCAAGGATAATAATAGAATTCAAAAAAAGGAAACATATCAATGGAAAAAAATGATCATGAAACCTATAAAATCTAATAACTGGAAAATAAATCTGAAGAATTATTATAATATTGATATAGAAATAAAGAAGAGTTCTTAGTTGAGAGGATACTATTATACTTCCTATTTCAACTACAGAACTAATATATTCCACCTTATTCCATTCTCAAAATGTTTATTTCGGTTAATATATATGTAATAAATAAAGATGACTTATGGACGATCTAGATAAATATTTAACTAATTAAACAAGAATAAATAAGTATTCAACACAGATATATGGTGACATAAACCATCCATGATAAGGTGGTTAATACTACCCTTGAATAAGAGACACATAGTGGAGGAGGGTGTAAAAAATGATCTCTATTTTTAGGAATATATAATTTGGAAAACAACCAAAAAATAGTATGATAAATTTTACAATAAAACTATTACCATTATCATGATACAGAAGAATCTATTTATAAGTGGGATGTTTTGTTGATGTTTACAAAATGTTAATGTGAGAGTAAAATATCTAACACTTGATCTTTTTGATGGGTTTATTGAGTTTAGTGTGTGTTAAAAAAATTTCAATAATCAGTCTATTCTGTAGAGCCAAAACTAATTTAGTTGATTCAGTCTCATAACCTGGATTATTTTTTGATATCTTTGAGGTCCTGGATTATTTTTTGGAGTTATCACCCTTGAAATAAATACTTTTCACATCCGATGACACATATATTTTAGGACTTGAATATAAATAATATATCTTATCACATGATAACTATTCATCAATGTAACATCACTTTGTTAATTTCCAAAGAATATATATCACATTTATTGGCCATAGTAGTTTCCCACAATGATTATAGCCTTGATGTGTTATGATGAAATTCATAAATAAGTGTTTTATGTATGGATGACATAATCTAAATGGACATAGATAATACAAGAAATCAAGAGAAGGATTCTCACAATATATTTTGATTTATTCTCATGATGTTCTCCTTTGTAAATTTCAATGATGCGAGTTTATGAGAATATACCATTTTGTATTAATTTCATAGGTTATGTGTCACTCCATTTTCTGGTATGTGAGTATGTGTAATGATTGTTATACTTTGATATTATGATAAATACATAACATCAATCTTGTAATTTGATGTACAAACTAAAACCATACTAACCTATGTCATCTAGAAGTAAATTGTGTTGTTTTTGTTCGAATAATATGTTATTAATGAAAAATTCATGAAAGGATTCATTCCTTCTACATTTATGGAATTTGATATCTTAGAACAATAATGGGAATATAACGATTAAAAAAATTGTTGTCAATGTTGTATTTATGGGTTCATCTTTAGAGAGTAAAATAATGAAATATTGATTATATATATTGACGAAAAAAGTATGAAACCTTCATGTTGAGATATTGAGGTAAAGGGATCATATTACATCGTGGGAATTCTTATTTGGTTGTAGTAATTATGAAACTAACTTCTTCCTCAATGGATTTATTTAAATTTTTCGAGATGATGATACGGTACATTATAAAATCCGACCAAATACCTCCCAGGAAGAGGCCTAGGTGGTGTCACACATAGTGTATCGATGATCTTAGTAAAATTTTATTTAAATTTATTATTTTAAATAATTATTATTTGTGACTTGTGGTTTTATTAATATCATGGTTGTGTTTATTACATTAATTAAATCACCATTCAGTTAAGTGAATATATATTTGCGATTTTAATATTAAATATATATTCATTTTCGAGGTAATTATTAAATACAAGAATATAGATTTCTAATTTACCTTATATAATTATTCATAAAGAAGTAAATAAATATTAATAATTATTTTGTTAGGTGAATATTTATTTATCAAATGAATAATTTTTATTTATTTTCTATTATGAAGGGTTTGATAATTTCTTGAGACGATAGACGGGAAAAGAAGTTCATGGTGATGATAATGATATAAACATTGAATGTCGTTAAATAAATGTTTATTTATTTACTTGATAAAATTATATTTAATGAATGTATGGGTTATGAATTATTATTATTATTATTATTATTCTTATAGTTATAGGGACTACGATATATTTATTATTAGAAAAATGGCCTCTAAAAAATTATCTACATTAAAAATTAGCACTATATATTCATATCTTGTATCATTTCGAGAAGGTGTTTAATACATAATGTAATTAATAAATACTTAACCGTAGATAATTTTATCAAGAATACCTCAAATGTTCTCTCAAGAACAATGGGATTATCCACCCCCCTACATCTCAAAACCAAGAGAACAAGAGACATGATCATGGATATTAAAGGATAACTTATCTTCCTCATCATGACTAATTAATGACCATAGACACCATTGTGTTAGAATATAGAGATACATCAAGGAAATTATGAGATAAAGGATCACTTGTGGATCACCACCAGAGGGATTTATCTTTGTATCCTCATGGAAAGATGATATTACATAACATATGGTGTTTAAATGATTAACATAACCATTGAAGAGAGAATTCCATGATTGAGGCAAATCTTTTCATTAAGTTAATTACAATTTTGGCATAAAAAACTCCTCTATATGATTATAACCCTCTTTCACAATGTTTATATGGGTTTATTTTGGATACCTAATGATTTATCATAATTTCATAATATATTATTTATTTGAAATTGTTCGTTTTAGGAATAAGTTTGATAATTATAGAGATTATTAGCAATTGGGGAGATTAATTGATATTTTTAAAAATTAAAAATATATCACATGATTTAACTGAATTATTATAATTTATTATTCCACTGTTCAATCACATTTTGAATATTTAAAAATTACCACATTATCCTTACCCTATTAAATGGACAATAACAATTTTACATAGGTATTTTTAACAATTTTATGTGTATTCTTTAATATTTGAGTGTTTATAATGTTTTATAATGTAGTTTTAATGTTTATAGTGGTTTTTAATAAATATGAATCTTTTAATTTTTTATAAATTTTAAAAAATATGAATTTATGTTTAGACATAGATGATGTTTACACATACATGAATTATGTTCATGTGAACATTTCTTATATTTACTCAGACTTGTTTCATGTTTACATGGGACTATATTGATGTTCTCGAACACTAGATTATGTCTATTTAGAACATAAAATGATGTATATAAAAAAAATTAGATGATTTTTTTGAAAAATGATGTTTAAAAAATTTTATAATAATTATGTGTATGGAAAATCATCTTTATGAAAAATTGAAATGATGCTTATGTAGAATAAAAATATTGTATATGAAAAACATTATTCGACATCTTTATAGGATTTTGACAATCTATTTTCCTTTATTGTGAATATTTATAATTACAAAACAATTATAATATTTTCTTATTATATTATGATTAAATTTTAAAATACATATACATTATAATGAAATATTTAAAATGGTTTTGAATTTTACTATGAATAATTTAATGTGGTATAATTTCAAATACACGAAAAAATATTATTTCGTATTTTTATAGTATAAAACTATGGATATGTGTGGTTGGTCTTCAAGAATCTTACACATGAAAATATTTAAAGAACTCACGAATATTATCATTATAATGAGATCATGAGATCATAAATAAAATATTGATAGAAATTATTTCAAGAAAACACTTTTAATAATACATGATAGAGATACAAAATTTTTATGAGAGTGGGAGTAAACATTCCATGTTACATTCATATGAGATATGGAACAATTAATACTTTAATATTGAAACTTATTTTCTATATACTTCATGTAGAATCATCAATACATGATCCTCTACCACTGATGTGATTACAACTCATCAATTCATGTCTTATTTGAAATTTTTTTTCATTATTTTTATACCTTATTTCAATGTATTCATATATTTATTTCTAATTTCACTTAATTTTACATTTTATGATATTCTAAATCAATATCATGTCTATTTTAGGTTATATCTCATGATCAAAATTTAATTATATTATGTTGTGACTGTTAACAATATTTAGTTTTTCCAAAGTTTTTCCTTGGACCAAATAAAGGTAGGTTTATTTTGGGGTATGCCTCCGGGTGAGAAAAATTTGGGAATTAAAAAATGGTTCACCTCTTTTTGAATGTGTTTTTTATTCTTATGAGTATCATTCCTCTTTAAGAATAATAGGAGAGTGAAGGGTAAATGTGTGATCAAGTTTATCCGAACTATAATAAAAATATCAGGTTTATCTCCATTTATATTTGAAATTCTTTTTATGTTTGAATACTTTAATACACTATCCAGGTTAAAAATGATTATTATATTTCACCTTGGGTGAAATTTTGATATTAGTATATATTATCTATATTATCTTAGAAATTAGAAAAATACACATATCATCCACCTAAAAAATAACTATAAATGTTGAGTTTGGAATGAGATCTAGAAAATTAGTTTCAATAATTTTTTCTAATTTTGAATTTGATGCTAATATGTTTCCTATTAATGGTTTTAAAGCTTTGAAAGAATCATTATGGATTCATTATATAAATAATTAATTTGATAAAAAAATAGTGTTTCGAATCTTGTTTAATTGGAAAAAGATAAATAAACTATAGGAACATAGTGTGTTTTTTCAAATAAAATTGTTGAAATACGTTATATAATTAAAATAAAAGTAAGAATATTTTCACAAAGATATTCACAAGAATAAGTAACTAAACTTGGGGGGTCAGTTATCACCAGTTTAATTAATTGATTCCATTTAGATTCTATTATGGTTTGTTAGTTTTCAAAATTTAAAAATCATTCAAATTGATGTAAAAAATGGAATTTTTAAAATCAATTAATTTATTAATAGGTATATGTAAATAAACCTACTATATTCAAAAATTAAAAATTACCATGTATTTTTTTAAATAAAAATCATTATATCATCAAAAGATATATTCACGATCTTGGTATGATATGTTATAAATTTTTTTATAATATGGTTATAATAAGGAAACACTGATCCAAAATTGTTTATAAATAATTACTCTTATGATATTTTAAAGTGTAAAAATATATATGTAAATTTTGGTATATCATAAGGATTAGGTGATAAATAAAGTAATGTGTATTTAATCGAGTAATTTAATTTCTTTAAAATTTAAATAAATTTTCACTTCTCCCAACTTCCCTAATAAATTATAACCCCTTAAATCTATGGGGGAATTATTTTTCTATATATTAAATAATATGATAACTTTATAATATTTTACCTGATATAATTAATGGTTTTTTTGTCTCCTTTTCACATTGTGAGTTACATAATATAAAAAAGAAAGAACAATAGACAAACTAATATTTATTTTTTCACCATAGTTAGCGGATTAATGGATTTTGTGAATGGAAATGATCCAATGTATCGAATCACTAATGTTCACCTATATTTAAACTTTTTTTGGACAAGTTAACTCATATTATAAGGCTCACAACCATTCTTCTGCTTCATGCACTACTCTAAGATGTTCACCAATTGTTTATAATCATTTATGTCAACCACAATCTAAGTATATTTAGGTCCACCATAATTAGAAACACTTGAATACTATTATTATGTTTAGATACATTGATTATCACCCTGGATTCTTCATCATGTAGACTCTATGAACTTTTTTACATGAAAAAACTTCTTCTTCATGATTTTTTTCACCATTCTATCCTCTCATATAGAATACGATTATTTCATATATTCGGATATAAATATGATTAATATAGTGATCACTTTTTCCAAACATATATAGGTATTTTTATAAACCTATAACAATGACTCTATTGGTTCAAATTAGTTATAATTTATATTATCTACTATACATTTTTGTTGGTTTCCCACACATTTAGTCTATAAATGTAGAGTAATTAAAATTGTGTTTATGTCCATAAAATAATATCATTCATGAATTTCTAGTTAAATAAAAAAATACATGACTATTAAGTTATCACATATTCTAAGGTGTAATTTAAGAACCCGGTTTTTTCTGTGAAAGAATTTGGAATATTCTTGATGATATTCCAGAGCAGCGCCTTCAGACGGCGTGCGATTTCGAGCCCCAGAGTGGCCGAAATTAAATTTTCAGTGCGTTCACACTGGAAACGCCAAATAAGTGCGATAACTCCTAAACGGTGATCCGGGTCAGTGATCCGAGTGGATGGATGTGTCTGAAATGGGATGTTTACCCTAGGAACGACATAAAACTAGTCGGCGCAGGACGTTTGGATCCCTCACCCGCTTCTGGAACGTTAAACGGATTAAATAAATAAATAAATTCGTTTAATGTTGAAACACATGTATCTCTCAAATGGTGGCTCAGATTGGAAAACCATTGCACTGTTGAGTTCGGAGTGTGCCGTTTACCCTAGGAGGGGTACAAGTTTCGCGGGCGCGGGCCGTTTGTGAAAAATGGCCCCAGGGGCGTTTTCGTAATTTGGCAGCCTCAGGCGCTAAGTTTAATAACTTTTGAACGGGGTCACGGATTAAAATTCCAAGAGCGCCGTTGTGCTTTGGATGTGGTGTTTACCCTAGGGGAGGCTCAACCTCGACCCTGCTGAGGGTTCGGGTACGGGGCCCACGGGCGAGAGTTTAAGTGTTTTGTTTTTTTTAAACACTTCTTCCCCCCCCCCCCTTGGTGGTTCTCCCTGGCGCGACAACCCTCAACCTCTCCTCCCTCTCCTCCACTTCATCGAGGAAGATTCGGCGAGGCACGACAACACTGACGAACCACCCGCGAAGCTTCGGGCTACACCCCTGCAGGTATGATGTTATGTTTTGAATTTTCATTCCCTCACTTAACATCAAATGCGAATTTGCACGTTGAATTGACACCCGATCTTCGATCCAAACCCATAATCGCGTAGATCATGTCCCAAGATTTCTGGAATGCTACCTGGATCGAATTTTTCACCACCGTATCATTTCCGGTGGTCCTCTGAAGTTTTCCGTCCATGAGGCCGGTTTCAGGCAAGGTGGTCCGGCGGACGGCGGCCCCTCGGCGCGGCGGCAGTGCGACAGCGGACCACGGTAGAAGGCGGCGGCGGGTCTTCAGATCGGCGGCTCTGAAAGGAGTACGGCAGGCGGCGACTCGGTAGGCGGCCGTCCCGGCGGCGCTTCGCCGGCGTAGGCCACAAGGGGGGAGGGGGCCGCGAGGCACGCGGCCCCGTGCGGCGCGACCGCGACCCGCGTATCACGGGTCGCTGCGGGAAAAGGGAACGGCCGTGATGGCCAGTCGGTGGTGGCAGGCTGCAGCCAGCGGGCCTCGACGGAGTGAACCGGACCTACGGCCGGGCCGCGGGCCGGCTGTGGGCGGACCGGCCGGACCGGGCCGGTCCGGCCAAAGGTTGTCCCGCCCCCTTTTAGAATTTCTGACACCCGTAGAATTCGCTACGGGCTTCCGTTTTGCACTCCATCTATGGTGGTGCAGACCTGACGTCGAGCCGGACGATATGTGGTGGTTTTGGGAGTTTTAACTTCCCAGATGAGAGGCTTGGGGGCACGACACGTGCGTAGAGCAGCTTAGCGATCTTCCCGAGAATACTTGTTTTGGACGGCGCAGACACGTCTGACGTCCGAATTAAGCGCCGTCAGTGGTGTTGGGACACTGGAACCAATGCGGACCTTCCCAGGGTGGTTTTAGGCATTGAGGCTGAAGTTGAGGCGCGGGCCCCACTGCCCGTCTTCCGAGCTGTGAGCAGTGTTTAGTGACTTTCTCATCGGGCGTCCGTTCGGGGCGCGTGAGCAGTCGATTCTGGATGTTTTTCCGAGGGGATTTCAATGGTGCAATCCGGCCGCTCCAATTTTGCATGATGGTGCGGGCCCTGCGAGGGCCGTTTGGGCGTTAATGGTGATTTTCCATCTATATCACTGGGCGACCATTTTGGACACGTGAATAGTCCATCCTGTGGTCCTTTTCGAGAGGATCACAACGATGCGATATGTTCGTTGTGTTTCGAGACCGGTTTGCGGGTCCCATGAATCACCGCTCGTGTGCGTTGCGCCGCAATTCACCTTTTTCTCCAGATATCCATTGCACTCATGTGACTAGTGTTTTTGACGTGTTTTCCCAAGGGGATCGCAATGGTGCGATGCGCCCGACTATTTTCGGGGCCGAGGCTCGGGATCACGGGACGCCGTTCGGGCGTGAGGAAGTGTTGGTGACTTTTTCGTCGGATATCCATTTGGGGCGAGTAATTAGTCGATCTCGCAGGATTTTCAGCGAAAATTACAATGGTGTAATCTGTTCAGGCGAGCGAAGCCTGATACACAATCTTATTAAATGTGGAAATCTGAAGGTGCCCTGGGGGGGGGGGGGGTTCCTCTACAATGTTCATAATGGACCCTTGGCATGTGATGGTTTTCACTCCTGGGAGAGTGATGTTGGTGGTTTAAGAGATGTGGTTGGTTGTGCCCCATTCGTTGAGGTGGCAAGTTGGAGATGTTACGTCACGCCTTCACGTTGACGTTGGGTGCCGGGTGCACATTAGCCTTTGGGCTGGAGATGAGGTAAACTATGGGAGTATACGGGAGCGTTTGGAGGTACGTGTGGTTGTTTTCACCTAAGAACATTTGTGCGTTCGGTTGGGGATGACTTGGGGCCACACGTCGTGTGAGCCCCATGCGTGGTCCATTCTCTGCTTTACGTACTTGGACCTCTCACGGCGTAGAGGCTCCCTCCGTTCTCGTTTGTTTGACTAGAAGGGTGGAGTTTATTTCCCCTGTCTCTGTGCTCGTTTGTTTGACCAGGAGGTTTGAGTGGTCTCCCCCTGGTTTCGTTCTCGATGGATCAGCCGGTAGCAGTGCTAGTGACACCTAATGATAGAACAGACGTTGAACCCCTTTGGGTGAGTTGTGCTGGAGTTGGGTGGTTGCGCGATACCCACTATGTGTTCGGTTGGCTAGTAGTGGACCCTCCAGTAGATATGACCAGAGCAGTTCTGAGTTTTACCCTCCAGCAGGGCTGGGCAATGGGTTACTCATTAATTTCTTCGGTTTTACCCTCCAGCAGGGCTGGGCAATGGGTTGCTCACAGACTTTTAGGGTTTACTCTCCAGCAGAGACTGTGCAGTGGGTCACCCGACGCTCTTAAGGTCTACCCTCTAGCAGAGACTGGGTAGTGGGTCACCCGATGCACTAAGGGTCTACCCTCCCGTAGAGACTGGGCAGTGGGTCACCTGACGTTCTTAGGGTCTACCCTCCAGCAGAGACTGGGCAGTGGGTCACCCAATGCACTTAGGGTCTACCCTCCAGCAGAGACTGGGCAGTGGGTCACCCGATGAGCTCTTAGTTTCTACCCTCTAGCAGGGCTGGGAAGTGGGTCGCCCGTCGTCTAGTTCCATGTCTATCCTCCAGCAAGGCTGGGAAGTGGGTCGCTTGTCGACTTATTCCAGGTCTACCCTCCAGCAGGACTGGGCAGTGGGTCACCTGATGATGTATTAAGGTCTACACTCCATGAGGGCTGGGCAGTGGGTCACCTAGTATCTTATTATGGTTTACCCTCCATCAGGGCTAGGCAGTGGGTCACCCAGTATCTTATTATGGTTTACCCTCCAGCAGGGCTGGGCAGTGGGTCACCCAGTATCTTATTATGAATTACCCTCCAGCAGGGCTGGGCAGCGGGACACCAGTTGGCATTCCAGACTCAGTCCTTACTACTATGCTAGTCTGTGTCTTTCCTCTGTGACCACCGGAGCAGGACCCTTGGTTGTACGGGTCGGTGGTGGAACAACTTTGACATTGAGAATACATCGTGACTGTAGGGCAGTGACGAGGCGTGTTTTGAATTTCCCTAGAACTCTCAAGTTTGAGGGGAACTTTCCCCACTGAGACACGTTCTTGTGACGTGATCTAAAACTTTACGGGCGAGTTTGTGCCACCCAAAGCGGATAGTGTCGAGGTTCGGTGATTGGGCCTCTTGGCTTGAGGTTCGAGGCAGACGTGGGGGATGCTGGGCATCGATGGAGTTTACTTCTGGGACTTTTGGCTACTCATTTTTCTTGGGCTGAGCTATGGGACGGAGATCCCCTTATGACGTTGTTCAGGCTTCTTGCTGAGAATAAGGATATGTATATTCCTTGATGTAGTACCCACTTCTTGGGTTTTGGCTACTCTCCTTCCAGGAGAGGCGAAGACGCACGAGGTATGACACGTTCTTTCCGTGTCTATCTTCTCATGGTTGGACGAGTCTACTCTCCTGCTATAGGTAGCGAAGACTCGACGAGAAGTTCATCTTCTCACTGTTTCCAGCTCCTTGTGTCTGGATGAGTCTACCTCCTTTCTTTTGTTGGGTTGAGCTGGACTCTCTGTTGTACCCCATTTTCTTTCCCCTGTTCTCTCTACTGCTCACCCTTCGGTATTTTCTTTTGTTGCCCCCTCGAGACTTCGGGGTATCCTACTGAGTATTTTTATACTCACCCGTTCTTGGTCTTTGCCTGCACTTGGTGTGACCTTGCAGATGACGGACAAGTTGGTCATGACTTCAGAGGATCGTAGGAGCTGGGATCTTGGACCGCATGCGGTGGTCATGGCCGGATTCCAGGTGGGGGACCCGTCAGCTGTTTCTTTTTGTTTACCTGTTGTTGGGTTGTGGCAATTTTTGGTTGGGAGCATGTTTTTTCCCTTTTCTTTTCAGCTTGTACTTTGTACTGTTTAGAGGTCGATGCACATCTGTGGTTTATACATAGAGCAGTTGTTCTTTTTTACTATGCTAGTTCTTTCTTTTACTCTACACTTTTGCATTGAGTGTGTTGCGTGTGTGTGTAAAGGTACTTAGGCAAAGGCCTCCCCGAGACATGTTAACACTGTTTTTAGTTGTATATACATATATGCTCATCTGATTGCAGCACTCCTTGATAATATTCAGGATGTCTCTGCGAAGACAGCCAGCCAAGATACCAGCTTTGGTTCATGACGACGACCATGTGAGCTATGGGGCCATAGTCTAGGACCCATCATGTGAGCCGTTTTCTTCGGGTGGGCTGGTAGCATCACCCCCACCTGTTGAGAAGTAGGCAGTTTCAGCAGAGCAAGCGGGGATTGAGCGCAGGTTGAGCGTGCTCCGTGAGTTCCAGCGGTAGAGACCACTGAGGTTCAGTGGTGAGCCAGACCCTCAGGCAGAAGTGGTTTGGATCAAGGAAGTGGTTCACCTTTTCAGGCTTGTGCAGACACCGAAAGATCAGAGAGTGGCTTTGGTAGCCACCCTTTTTTGTGGAGAAGCTTGGTGTTGGTGGAGTCTGGTGAATCAGTTTCTTGATGAGTCGTCGCTTTCATGGGGTGACTTTCAGTTGTTGTTCAGTGAGGAGTTTTTCCCCTCCTGCTAGCGCTCTGTTTGGATTCAGGAGCTCCTGTTGTTTCAGTAGGGGGGGATGACGGTGGATGAGTACGCGGCTAGTTTTGCAGACTGTGCACGCTTCTACCTGGACTTGGTCCGTAACGACAACATCCAAGCACGAAATTTTGAGCAGGGTCTTCGCCGAGAGATTCGTGCTGTCATAGTACCCATGGCCATTTCCACATATTTTGGGGTGCTAGAGAAGGCGCCAGTGACATAGAGCTTCCTGTCACGTTCTAGAGTTGGTGGTGCCAGCAGGCACGTTGGAGCCGAGACGTCGGTCGCAGCTAGCGGGCGTCAGCAAGCAGTACCTCGACACAGGTGGATTTATGACAACCGACTCAAGGGCGTGGTCGTACACCACCATGGCGTCGTAGGGTACTAGTGCAGCCGAGAGAGTCAGTGATATGCTTGTGATGGGCGAGGTCACTTGGCACGAGACTGCCCGACCAGGCATGCAGAGAGCTTCGGGCCAGCAGCAGGTGCACCACCACGACGGAGGCAGCATTGTGATTGGAGTAGCTCCCAGGGAGGTGGTGCTAGTAGAGGAGTGGGAGGAGCTGGTGGTGGGGGATGGCATTAGGAGATCTTCCCACCACCACTAGGCAGTCCACGTCAGGCTCCGGGAGATGACAGTTGGGACTGCGGACAACTGTGACCACATGATGTCTACGATCCTACGGAGCATGGGATGATGAGAGGTAACCCTTGTGACTCTTCTACTTTTTTTAGTATAATTGTTAGACTCTCGGTGTGAACTTCTTTCCTCCCTGATCCTTGTTTGAGGTGTTACCGGGGTGACGCGGGGCATCGGTATGACCCTGTGTTAGAAAGTAAGAAGGCATGGAACCTTTCTCTTTCGTCGATGGTAGAGAATCCTTTTCCTTTTGAGCATGTAAGAGGGTCTTGGTCATGGGACATCGACTGTGAAACCTTGTGTGACCAGATGTCATTGGGTGTTTCACCATATCTATATTCTGAAGGAGGGAATCACAGGGCCTTGTTCCAGGTGCGGGCGGTGATTCTAGTCACAGCATGTGACGCGGACGTTCGATCAGGGAGGTGAGTTACCCCAGAGAGCCTTTGGGTCGTTTGAGACCGCGCAAAGGGATGGAGAGGTTTTCTACCGCCTTTCCCTAAACCCAAAGTCTTGACTGGGTGCATGACGTCTCCCACGTGACTCACCCGAGAAGAAGTGTGCGTGCTCATATGCACGACATCGGCAAGGTCCGACCTCGCGTGGGCAGATCAATCCTTTGGTCTGTGTGCGGTGACGCAGAGCTGTGCGTGGGTTCTTCTCGGTATGGGAATGCCAGGTGTGGGCTTAGTACCCTGTGTTGCTCCCTAGTTTTTCTTTGCGGGGATGAAAATCTTGAAGGGGGGAATGATGTAAGAACCCGTTTTTTTCAGTGAAAGACTTTAGAATATTCTTGATGATATTCCAGATCAACGCCTTCAGACGGCGTGCGATTCCAAGCCCCTGAGTGGCCGAAAATAAATTTTCAGTGCGTTCACACAAGAAACGCCAAATAAGTGCGATAACTCTTAAACGGTGATCCGGGTCAGAGATCTGAGTGGACAGATGGGTCTGGAATGGGATGTTTACCCTAGGAACGACATAAAAATAGTCGGCGCAGGACTTTTGGATCCCTCTCCCTCTTCTGGAATGTTAAATAGATTAAATAAATAAATTAATTCGTTTAATGTTGAAACGTAGGTATCTCTCAAATGGTGGCTCGGATTGGAAAACCGATGACACCGTTGAGTTCGGAGCATGCCGTTTACCCTAGGAGGGGTACAAGCTTCGCGGGCGCGGGCCATTTGTGAAAAATGGCCCTAGTGGCATTTTCGTAATTTGGCCGCCTCAGACGCTAAGTTTAATAACATTTTAACGGGGTCTTGGATTAAAATTCTGAGAGCTCCGTTGTGCTTGGGAGGTGGTTTTTACCCTAGGGGAGGCTTAACCTCGACCCTGCTGAGGGTTCGGGTACGGGGCCCACAGGCGAGAGTTTAAGTGTTTTGTTTTTTTAAACACTTCTCCCCCCCTTGGTGGTTCTCCTTGGCACGACAACCCTCAACCTCTCCTCCCTCTCCTCCTCCACTCTGGAGAGGTAGCTCCAGCGAGGCACGCCAACGCCAACGAACCACCCGCGAAGCTTCGGGCTACGCCCCTGTAGGTAGGATGTTGCGTTTTGTATTTTCATTCCCGCACTTAACTTCAAATAAGAATTTGAACATTTAATAGCTGTATGATCTACAATCCAAGCCCATAATCGCGTAGATATTGTCCCAAGCTTTCCAGAATGCTATACAGATCGAATTTTCGACCACCAGATCGTTTCCGGTGGTGCTCTGAAGTTTTCCGGCCATGAGGCCGGTTTCCGGCATGGTGGTCCGGCGGACGGCGGCCCCTCGGCACGGCGGTGGCGCGACAGCGGACCACGGTGGAAGGCGGTGGTGGATCTTTAGCTCATCGGCTCCGGTAGGCGTCCGACAGGTGGCAGGTGGCGGCTCGGCAGGCGTTCGTCCCGGCGGCGCTTCACCGGTGTAGGGCACAAGGGGGGAGGGGGCCGCGAGGCATGCGACCCCGTGCGGCGCGACCGCGACCCGCGTATCGTGGGTCGCTGCGGGAAAAGGGACCGGCCGTGAGGTCCGGTCGGCAGCGGTAGGCCGCAGCTAGCTGGCCGGGGTGGAGCGAACCGGTCCCGCGGCCGGGCCGCGGGCCGGCCCGACCTAAGGGGGGTCCCCCCTCCCTTTTGGAATTTCTGACGCCCGTACCTTTCGCTACGGGCGTCCGTTTAGCGCGCTGTCTGCAGCGGCACAGACCTAACGTCGAGGTGGATATTATGGTCTGGTTTCATGAGTTTTAACTTCTGAGATGAAGGGCTCGGGGGCATGACACCTGCGTAGAGCATCTTTGCGGGCTTCCCGGGAATACTTGTTTTGGACGGCGCAGACGCATCCGACGTCCGAATTAAGCGCCGTCAGTGGCGTTGGGACCCTGGAACCGAGGAGGAGCTTCCCAAGGTGGTTTCAGGCATTGAGGCCGAAGTTAAGGCATGGGCCCCACAACCCGTCTTCCGATCTGCGAGCAGCGTTTAGTGACTTTCTCATCGGGCGTCCGTTTGTGGCACGCGAGCAGTCGATTCTGGACGTTTTCCGAGGGGATTGCAATGGTGCAATCCACCCGCTCTAATTCCACACGATGGTGCGGGCCCCGTGAGGGTCGTTCGGACATTGACGGTGAATTTCCATCTATATCACTGGGCGACCATTTTGGACAAGTGAATAGTCCATCTTGTGTGCCTTTTCGAGAGGATCACAACGGTGCGATATGTTCGTTGTATTTCGGGACAGGGTTGCGGGTCCAACGAAGCACCTCTCATGTCTGGTGCGCCGGAATGCACCTTTTTCTTTGGATATCCATTGCACTAATGCGAGTAGTGATTTTGACATGTTTTCCCGAGGGGATCGCAATGGTACGATGCACCCAACTGTTTTCGGGGCCAATGATCGGGATCACGAGACGTCGTTCGGGCGTGAGGCCGTGTTGGTGACTTTTCCGTTGGATATCCATTTGGGGTGAGTAAGTAGTCGATCTCGCGGTCATTTCTATGAGGATTACAACAGTGTAATCTATTCAGGAGAGCGGAGCCTCATACGTGATCTTATTAAATGTGGAAATGTGAAGGTGCCTGGGGGGGGTCCTCTAGGGTGTTTATAGTGGACCCTTGGCATGTGATCGTGTGCACTCCTAGGAGAGTGATGTTGTTGGTTTAAGAGATGTGGTTGGTTGTGCCCCAGTCATTGAGGCGGCAAGTTGGAGATGTTACATCAAGCCTTCGCGTTGACGTTGGGTGCCGTGTGCACGTTAGCCTTTGGGATGGAGATGAGGTATACTCTGGGAGTATATGGGAGTTCTTGGAGGCATGTGTGGTTGTTTACACCTGGGAATGTTTGTGCATTCGGTTGGGGTTTACTTGGGGCCACACATCGTGTGAGCCCCATGCGCGTGCCATGCTCTGCTTTACGTTCTTGGACCTCTTGCGGCGTAGAGGGTCCCTACATGCTCGTTTGTTTGACTAGCAGGGTGGATTTTATTTTCCCTGGCTCTATGCTCGTTTGTTTGACCAACAGGGTTTAGTGGTATCCCCTGGTTTCGTTCTCGAAGGATCGGCCGGTAGCAGTGCTAGTGACACCTAGTGATGGAACAAGCGCTGAACCCCTTTGGGTGAGTTGTGCTGGAGTTGGATGGTGGCACGATACCCACTACATGTTCGGTTTGCCAGTGGTGTACCCTCCAGTAGAGATGGCCAGAGCAGTTCTGAGTTTTACCCTCCAGTGGGGCTGGGCAGTGGGTTAATCATCGACTTCTTCGGGTTTACCCTCCAGCAGGGCTGGGCAGTAGGTTTCTCACTAACTTATAGGGTTTACCCTCTAGCAGAGACTGGGCAGTGGATCACCCGACACTCTTAGGGTCTAACCTCCAGAAGAGACTGGGCAGTGGGTCACCCGATGCACTTAGGGTCTACCCTCCAGTAGAGACTGGGTAGTGGGTCACCCGATGCTCTTAGGGTCTACCCTCCAACAGAGACTGGGTAGTGGGTCAATCGATGCACTTAGGGTCTACCCTTCAGCAGAGACTGGGTAGTGGGTCACCCGACAACCTCTTAGGGTCAACCCACCAGCAGGGCTGGGAAGTGGGTTTCCCATCATCTAGTTGCAGGTCTACCCTCTAGTAAGGCCGGGCAGTGGGTCTCCTGTCGACTTATTCCAGGTCTACCCTCCAGCAGGGCTGGGCAGTGGGTCACCTGACGATTTATTAATGTCTACCCTCCAGCAGGGCTGGGCAGTGGGTCACCCATTATCTTATTATGGTTTACCCTCCAGCAGGGCTGGGCAGTGGGTCATCTAGTATCTTATTATGGTTTACCCTCCAGCAGTGCTGGGTAGTGGGTCACCCAGTATCTTATTATGAATTACCCTCTTGCAGGGCTAGGCAGTGGGACACTAGTTGGCATTCCAGACTCAGTCCTTACTACTAGGATATTCTGTGGCTTTCCTCTGTGACCACCGGAGTGGGACCCTTGGTTGTACAGGTCGGTGGTGTAACAACTTTGACTTTGAGAAGACCTCTAAACTACAGGGCAATGACGAGGTGTGGTTTGACTTTCCCTAGAACTCTCAAGTTCGAGGGGCACTTTCGCCACCGAGACGCGTTCTTGGTACGCTATCTCAAACCGTGCGGGTGAGTCAGTTCCGCCCAAAGCAGATAGTGTCGAGGTACGGTGATTGAGCCCCTTGGCTTGTGGTTCGAGGCAGACGTGCGGGATGCAGGGCATCGATGGAGTTTACTTCTGGGACTTTTGGCTACTTGTTTTTCATGGGCTGAGCTACGGGACGGAGATCTCCTTACGATGTTGTTCAGGCTTCTTGTTGAGCATAAGTATATGTATAAACCATGATGCAGTACCCACTCCTTAGGTTTTTTCTACTCTCCTTCCAGGAGAGGCGAAGACGCGCGGGGTATGCCACATGCTTTCTGTGTCTAGCTTATCATGGTTGGATGAGTCTACTCTCCTGCTATTGGTGGCGAAGACTCGATGAGAAGTTCATCTTCTCACCGTTTCCACCTCCTTGTGTCTGGATGAGTCTACCTCCTTTCTTTTGTTTGGTTGAGCTGGACTCTCTGTTGTAACCCCTTTTCTTTCTCCTGTTTGCTCCACTGCTCACCCTTCGGTACCTCCTTTTGTTGCTCCCTTGAGCCTTCGGGGTATCCTACTGAGTATTTTTATACTCACCCCTGCTTGGGCTTTACCCGCACTTGGTGTGCCCTTTCAGACGATGGACAGGTTTGTCGTGACTTCTGAGGAGCGTAGGTGCTGGGAGCTTGGACCGCGTGCGGTGGTCGTGGCTGGGTTCCAGGTGGGGGACCCATCAGCTGTTTCTTTTTGTTTACCTGTTGCACGGTTGTGGCACTTTTTGGTTGGGCGCGTGTTTTTCCCTTTTCTTTTCAGCTTGTACGTTTTACTGTTTAGAGGTCGATTTACATCTGTGGTTTATACATAGAGAAACTGTTCTTTTTTACTCTGCTAGTTCTTTCTTTTACTTTGCACTTTTGCATTGTGTGTGTTGCGTGTGTGTGTACAAGTACTTAGGCAAAGGCCTCCCCGAGTTATTATGCCTTCAGCGCTGGTCACCAGCCCCTGGCCTATGGAGGCGGGCCTGGGGTAGTTGCGGCTCGAGCCCGGGTAGGGTCGGGTCATAAAATGTAATAATACTATTTATGACTTCACTAAATCATAACACATAAGACTATGGTATAGAATGTGGGATAAATTTAATATTAAATCTTAGTATAATTCCTCTATAGAGTAACATTTTACAGACATGACCCACAAAATCTCATGCATTAAATATCCTTTTTATTTTCCCTTGAACATGATAAGATCTCCAAAAACACATTTTAATTGCTAAAGTGGTTGTGGCATAGTCAATTTTCTACAATGTTGACACATGTAGGATTATAAATATTCAATTCACCTACTATATAAAAAGAACATACCCTATACTATAAGGTCCTTCCACAAACTGGAAATATCCTCTAAATCATATATATAACTTATACCTTTCTCCATGGTGTAGGAACACTTGAAACTCTAACATCTTCAACTATTACTATGTAATTTACTATGGCGTTATATGAATTCATTGCATATTTTGACTACTTTACCTTTATATTGTTTATTTAATTCACCATTACATAGTCCTCCTAAACTATTAGATGACCTTTACCCCTAGTTCATGTCATCTAGATACAATATATTTCATGACATGGGTTAATCTTATGAGGTGTGTTATACTCCTCTACATATACAAAAGGTTCATGTTCACTTTACATAGACCCACTATATTTGGTCATGACCTCTTTATAGAATCATAATTCAATATTTATAGTGTATTAGACTAAACTATGTAAAAGAATATTATTCTATACCCTCATGTAGATTTATTATTTATGTAACTATCATTACATATGTGGGATCTACCAGGACTAAAATACCATGACGGTGTATTCTACTACATTAATTCCTAGAAAAATCAAATCACCCATACACATGTGGTGTTTCTTAGTTTAACTTATACATGAATCAATATGTAACTTTACATAGGCAGGAATGTAATGACACATTAATACCCTCATTACATATTCCATTTTACCATGGTATAAGACCAATCTATCAATAAAATATCACATCATAATGTGTGGTTTTATTGCATAGTTTCTATCATCGATACTGATTAACTTCACCAGATTTAAACACTCTCTATGGACTATTCATTTTTTTAAAACCCAATCAAATTAAAAATGGTCTCAATTTTTCAAGATAACAAGCCATTGAGTATTTTTATCAAATAATTTTTTGACATCATCCATTTATATTGTTCGAAAATCCAATACCGACCCATAAGGTTCCAACAATATCTCCCATTGGATTTTGTTGACAATATTAAATCATCTTCCTCTAATATTCGTATGATTATTTGGATCTATGAGATAAATTCACCTCACATTTTTCTATTAAATTTATAAAGTTGAATTCATTCTTAATAATCTTTAAAAATTCTCCCCCTCAATGTTTGAGTTTCGTGGGAAAAAATTTAAACATCCTATGGGTGCGCACTACCCATTTTTTCTCCCATTTGGAAATAATTTCATTACACACCTACATTGATAATGTAAGAGGATTTCTTAATGAGATTATATTCCACAATTTAGTATGGTAAAAAACTCATTCTCTATGACCCAACTTTTTCGAAAGTTTATTTTCACCATTTCTTAAAATCAAATGTAAAACTTTCATAGTGGAATGTATAATTACAGAATCATACTTAAATTAATCTTCCATGATTTTTATATTATCTTGATGAAATTTAATGAGGTAATTTAACACATAGGATTCGATCCATCAATATATTCACTATGACTACTCAGCTGGAACCTATTATAGGAAACATGGTTTTAAGATAACCTCCAAAAAAATGTCTATGTAACTAATTGATACCCAAAAAACATAGCATCTTTAACATTAAAAAATCCAAAAATAGAAACTTATGATCTCATAAAATCATTAATAAAACATTCAATATATTATCAAGTAATCAAAAATTGTGAGATCTATACCACATAAATCATTAACTAATACTATATTTAAATATTAAGATTGAAATTCCACATGAAAACCATGATAGAAAAACTATAATATAGTATTTTATTAAAAGTTGATATTGAACAAACATTTAAAATTCATAAAAAAATTAACTGATTATTTATCTCTTTACACCAATTTTAATTCTAAATTTATAGATACCCCTTTTTCGATATAAAATTTCTAGGAAAGAATAATTTGGAATTTTCTAAATTTAAAAATTTGTTTCTTATTATTAGAATACGTAAATAGTTAATATGAAATTCTTCTATTTAACCACATCTAATATATCCTTCATCAAATAATTTTCATTATATATATAATTTATTTTCCTAAAAATAATTAAAAAGTATCCAGATACCAACTATAAAATACAGATTTTATCCAAATAAAAATAATTGTTTCATATATATATTGACACTTTTCTTCACATTTTTTCTCTCTCTATTTAATATATATATGTAAATACCCGGAATTTCCTTGTAATTTTTTTAATAAAATGGGAATTTAATGAGTCTACGAAAATTGACTGCGCGTGATTCTGAGGCCCGGAGTTCTCAAAGTGAATTTCTGAACTTTTTTCTGGTACGTTTAGTAAACGTATGGGTGGGTTTATGAAACTTTTGAACTGGTGCTCAGAATTGAAATATGAGGGCATCGTGGAACTCGCAGCACCAGTATTCTTTTATGGAGACCTTCAACTCGATCGTAGTGGGTCGAGAGTGAAAGATAGTTTTTTTTTGTGAAAGAATAAAATAAAATAAAATAGTGTAACATTTTTTTCCTTTTTGTTGAAACTTTGAATGAGGATGATTTAATGGTGGGGACCACCTATAATAAAACCTCTCAACATAGGATATGCTGGTCGGGACCACCCAAGCCTAACTTCCCACGTGGGTTATGGTGGTGGGGACCACACGAGACATAAAAACCCTTGAACCCTTTGAACTCCCTCTTAATGGGGAGAAACCTCTTGAGCTCCCCCACTTAATTATGCCAGCTCTTCCCTTTAATTAATTTAGCCATCCCATCAATTATTTAATTAAGCTGTTTGAAATTATGCCAACAACATAATAGATAACTTTTTCTATTATGTGGGATACCGTTCATTTTGGTGGAATTGGGGAGAGAAGAACTATTGGGAGAAAGCTCTCCAATGAAGAACACCAACAAGGAACATCTCTAATTATGAATAAACTGACGATCGAGGAAACGCCGATGTCACTGACATCCATCTATCCCCAATGACATTGTCTTCTTCCTCACGACCTCCATCAAGGAACCTTCAAGGTAGGGGTTTCTATTGAATTCATGAAATTCCTCATTCTTGGAAAGCATGATGAACACAGATCAACCTAAATAAGATGATCCACGATTCGTATTCAATTGTAAAGATTGAAGATTCTTGATTTGTGATTTAATTGAGTTTCTTTCTATAGCCCTAACACGGAGGGTGCAGTCCAAACAAACATGGCCTGAACTATCCTTCGATCTTCTTTATTGGTGTGTTATTTGTGATGGTGACGGTGACTGGTGCTGGCAGTTGGCACCGGTGGAACTCAAGAATTGTGACCAAGGCGACAAACGAAGGGTGGCCAGCTTATCGGCCACCAGCGAAGGCATGACACCATGCCGCCCCATGGAGCTCCACGGCTCCGCGGTCCCGTCGGGCCGTCCACTACCCCACCGCGTCGCCCCATTGCCCCGTCATGCCGTCCGCGGCCCCGCCATGTCATCCGCTGCCCCGAAAGGCCGTCCGCGTCCCCGCTGTGCCGCCGCACAGACCCTTCGTCCCACGGCCCCACCACACCGCCCCGTGGCATCGTGCCAACCCACAACCTCATGGCCCTCCGCAGCTCTCGGCAGCCTCACGACCACCCGCGACCTTCGCGGCACCCCCCTATGGCCATCTGCGGCCACCGCGGTACCTTGGAGCCATCCGGACCGCCCAGTGAGCTGGGCCACCCAACACGGGCCGGGACGGACCTGGCGGGCCGGGTCGAACAAAATCGGGTTGGGCCGGGTTGATCCAACCGGGTCGGACCAGACCCGAACCAGCTACGAGATTTACGCTCTTTTGGCCATAACATTAGCACCAGATGTATATTTGACGAACCGTCGGTGGCTCTGAAAACCTTAGTGCGAGAATGTCCCTTTGGTATACCCCACTAGAAATTTGAATAAATTTTGGGGAAGGTCATGTTGGATCGAGCATGAATCCAATCAGGCCCTCAGGACTGAATGACTAATAACATACAACTGGGCGTCCGATTGAAGCACTGTCTATTGCGTTGAGACCCCTATGATGTGGCGGTCCTTTGGAATACTTATTAGTGAGACTTCATGGCATTTGGAGTATCGACCAGTGGCTTGAGGAGCGGACCATATTGGAGACAAGCAAGCCTAGTGTGGGAACCCAGTAGATGGTTGTGACGTGAAGAATGAAGAGATATCTTGTGTGGGTCGTCACCTAGTGATCCTGTGTTGGTCAGCATAGAGCGATCCCGTGTGGGTCAGCACCTAGAGATCCATTATGGGTCAGCACCGAGTGATCCTATGTGAGTCAACACTGGGTGATCCTGTGTGTGTCAGCATCGAGCGGTCATGTGTGGGTCTACAGCAGAGCCTCCTAGCAGAGTAAGATGATTCAGTAGTAACATCTAATCATCTCTACTACTATACTTAAGTTATACCTGGTGTGAGATGTCTCTGTACCTTTGTGGTACTTTCCTTCGTGGTAATACCTTGGTGGTATTCTTCTGTGTGGCTTACCTATGTGGTACTTTACTTCTTGGTATTACATACTTTGTGGAACAGTTGATCTCGGGGCTTTGGAGTTGGACTCTGTGTTTTCCTCATGATCGATATGGGTTTACATGAAAACTTAGGTATATATATGGGCATATACCTAAGTAGGGTTATCAATTATATCCTTTCTTTTCGGTTTATTCTTTATGGATTTTGTGAGACCGCGAGGGTCTCAGGGCCCCTACTGAGTATCGTTTTACTCACCCCTGTATGGGCTATGCCCGCAATTTGTTGTGTTTGGAGCAGACGATGGACAACGCTGACTGAGGATGGGGGTACCCAGACTGGGGGTAGCTCAAAGGTGGATGTTAGATGAGGTGAACCGCAGAGACGACCGTTCGTGATATGTACCAACCCTTCAATTAGGATCTTTGGTGGATGATCCAGGAGCTTCTTTCCACTTATCAGTTGTCTTGTAATTTCCAGTTTTCCTTGTACTTTATAGTTGGGCTTGTATTCTGGCCCCTTTTTACTTACTTTACTCACTCTGTTTACTATTCAGTTTACTTGAGTTCATATCTTGTTGTGTGATTTTTTGTGTGTGTAACATGTTATGAAGGAAATGCATTCCCAGTTTTAGGGATTATTCTTTCGATGGTAGTCACCAACCCCTGGCCTATGGAAGGTGGTCTTTGGGTAGTCACGACACGGGTCTCGGGGGATGGGTAGTGACAAATCGGTGTCATAGGCTTTGGTTATACCATAGTACATATGACTCTGATATTTCTCTTAATTACAATAGTGTTAAGTGTAGTGAGTGTGATTATCAGTTTAGGGAATCCAGTGTTGGTGTGGAGGCTGACGTATCCATACACCAGGACCCTGACTTCTGATTTCTGACTCAGTGCACGAAAACACTGATTGCGTATGCGTTTTCAAGAGTTTTCTTTGTGATATCTTGAGCCAGATCACCAGGTATAACTTATTGATTATGGTGCACCTGTTTCTTTTAAGGATGACTCTAGGTAGATAGCCAGCTAGGGTTCTGGATATAGTACACACTAACATCCCACCGAGTGATGAGGCCTTTGTACAGGGCCCTCTTCCAGTAGAGGTAGCAGCGGAGGTACCAGTGGTAACATTACCTATTGGGCCACTGATACCACCATCCCCAGCAGCAGAGGGTGCATGCCACTTGAGCACATTGCACGAGTTCCAGCGCTAGAGGCCACCCAGGTTTAGGGGAGAGACTGAACCATAGGCGACTGAGGATTGGCTGGAGTTTGTGGTGAGATTCTTTCGATTGATAAGGAAACTAGCTAATCTCATGGTTATCCATGCCGCCAGCCATCTATAGGTATTAGTAGGAAGATGGTGGAGCTTGATGCTCCAAGTTCATGACGAGGTGATGCTTCTCTGGGAAGACTTCGAGAGATTGTTTTGGGTAGAGTTTGTCCCAGTGACTCTTTGTGCAGTGTTCACTCAGGAGCAACTTCATCTACAGTAGGGTATCATGACTGTGGCTCAGTACTCATTGAGGTTTACTGACCTCTCATTCTCATCATTGAATTTTTAAAAATTTTAATAAATCGGTTTCAAATACTTAGTTTTGGAATCAATATTTTCACTTAAATTCTTATTCACCTCTACATGTATATTGTATAGTAATTTCAAATTTTCAACATAAGTACTCAACACATTGATATGGATATCTTGATACGTGTTATTGTCTTTATTTTTTGTATTTTATTATTTTAATTTCTAATTAATCAACTCTAATAACTAGATAACCTCAACTTATGACCTCCTTGAGACTTCCTCATCAATAGTAGTCCCAAAATCACTATGTTTATTGTCCTATTCAATCATTATGGAATCATCATTGCCTAGATAAATAGAATAATAAAAAAAATTGTTCAAACCTTACTTTTTTATGCTACTTCATTCCTTAAATATCGAAAGTTTTCAAAAACAAAATCCATGATATGTAATTTTAGTATACTTATATATTAAAAAAATTCTAATATTTTATTTGGAATAAAATAATATATGAGTTTTCTAAAACATGAACTACAAACCTCATCAAATCAATTAATCAAAAGAAATTAATACAACAAAACCTAAAAAATTATCTGATAAAAATTATAGATTCATCAAGGGGATTTAACGAGATATCCCTAGAGTGAGGGGTGAACCGAGGCATGTAACTGTTTCCAATTTAAAGAATATTTCCTTTTATCCTCACTAACATAATGGAACATGAACTCTTTAATGTAAGAGTCACTTCATTTTATCTTTTATTTTCTATCAAATAACTTTTACAGCCTTTACCTATTCTAATTATGGAATTATTTCTCATTTTTTACATTTTTATGTGAATAATAAAAACATGAAATAACAAGATCACACTGGTTTTTAATGGTTGAACACTATGATCTAATATAATTAGAATTATATAAAAAATATGTTGATTCACTAAAATTGTAAAGAACACCTATCATTGAAAGGTTCTTTAAGGAAAAAATTACTTCTCTATCAAGGATCACTACCCTTATTATCCTTCTTTCACTACTTTGGGTTGATCAAGAACATATTATAAACCTGTTGGGGTGACCCAAGCAGAAAAATATTTCATATTAAATCATCTTATATATATTTTTGAAGACATTGACAATAATTCATATCTGAGAACCATAATGGTTTAGTGTCTTTGAAGACTAGATACATTATCAACTTATATCACTCTATATATTTATTGTGTCCCATAATGTTATTTTCACGTAGTACCCTTCTTACACATATAATAATTAAAACAATTTTTCAAACCCTAGAGAAATAAATAATAATAATTGATGATATCATATTATTTTTAATGGAAAACATGGAATATATAACTTCAAGGAACATAAGTGATCATAAAATTAAAATAAGAGTATGATAATATAATCAGGTGAATATATTAAGAGAATCATACCCAAAAAACATTGTTTAAAAATTAAGGTACCTCGATTAAAAATTATCATAACAAGAAATGTGGTATTAAAATAAAACCATTATCACTAGCCAAAAAAATATAACATATTTAAGTGTTATATAATATGAATTTGGCATAAACATGATCATATAAAATCATAACATTATTTATTAGGAATAACTATCATATTCCCATAACATAATGGATAATGAATCATATATATTATCCCATATCATAATGGATCATGTAGAATCACTAGAATCCCTTTGTATAATCAGGTATTAAAATAATCATTCATTAATATATTGGATCAAACATTATTATACGTTACCCTCATTATATCGGTTCATGCATTATTAATAGAATCCCTTATTAATATCATGATATATAACACCTTTACCCAATTCATTTAAATATTATAAGATACCCACCCATCACATAATTATAAACCATATATATGACCATGATAGAAACATATCATTCATGACTCCCTCATAACATAATTAATCCATTGAAAGAAGTGAATTTCATGAGAACATTCACATTACATCATCATAAAGAATCCAAATAAAGAAGGTGGATTGTATCATTTGTGCATAATCCAGTTAATGTGTAATTATCCTTAAAAGTATGTTTACATTGATGATAATTGTGTTTCTAAAGGAATTTTATATACGGTTAGAAAACTTAACAAAATATCCTTTTTATTTCTGTAACATTAAAAAAATTATAATATAATGGGAATAATATTTTTTTATGAAAAATAAATAAAATATATAATTAAAGATAAATTAATAGGAAATTAAATTTATCAAGGGAAAATATTCTCATGTTATATGAATTATAAAGAAAACATTCTTTTCACATTTTTGTAAAATCTCAAATTTGAGTCATATAGAAAAAATTTGAAAAGTTTATTTTTAATAATTTCTAAATAAAGTCAAATATAGTATCAAAATAAATTTATTTATACATTATTTATAGGTAAATATTTTGTAAAAAAATATAACATGGATATAGATGAGAAATATTCCCACCAAAAAAAGTGAAACTATGTTAGCTTTTCATAAAAACATCCTTTCATTTTTATTTGAGAATCAAAGAGAGGAAAATAATAATGATACTTGAAAATAATAAAAATATTAATAAGATAATAAAATAGTGTTTTAAAAAGTGTAAGAATATAAAATTTCCTAAATATAAATTGAATCATAAAAAATTTCAATAAAAAGTAAGATTATAACAAAAACCCCTACATCAAGTCCTAACATTCTTTATACACGTTATAGTCTTCATTATAATAAATTTAGATTTATTATAAAACTATATTAATACATATATTATTAAATATTATTAATTTAAATTTTTTAATCACTCATTTTTAATACTTCTCTACTAAAAACACTATTTTAGGTGGCTATTATGATGTTTTCAAGTATTTTTCTTTTTATTTTTTGATTCTGGTCCATTCAACATGGTTACAGTTTGATCATCTATAGAATATTAATGAATTCATAACTATCATATTTATTCTTAGTATAAAATTTAATAATAATAAATTTAATACTTATATGAAAAATGAAATATATCACTCCATACTATTGGTAATCCGTATGTACGTACAAGTAATACTATCATTTTTTTATAAATGGTAATAATTGAAGAAAAATAATAATATTACTTTGATTAATGATAATTATATTATTAATATAATTTTATTTATAAAAAAATAAATATAACCACCAATGTGTGGTTGTAATGAAAAATGAAACAAGTTTGTTCATGGAGATGGTAGTCTATATATATGCATATGAAACCCTTTAATTTTCCATTATATAGAGTAGAGATTTAAAGTGATTATACCATTAACATAAAAAAGTTATTTTTGAAATTATAATAATTTAATTAAATTAATACGGTTATATAATATATATATATATATATAATTTTTAAGAAAGAAGGAAACTTAAAATAGACTAGTAATGATAATTACCTCTCTTATATATATCATCCATTTCATTACATGTTAATCATTCATAGGATGGTCCAATAGTGAGGAAAAAACCTCTAATTCATGGGGAGTAATGTTGGGAATAAATTTTCTTATGAATTTTCTAGTATAGTCTTCTATAAGTGTGTCAATAATTGATCATAGTAGGATCCCTTTTATAAGTGAGGGGAGAAACACCCCTATAAATATTTAGAAAATTTAAATATAATAAATTTTATTCTCAATGAAAAGTATCCCTAAATGAAAAACATTATTAGAAAATTTTAGGAGAAGTATAAATTCAATCAAGAAATAAAATATATACAAGGTTACTTTGATATTAAAATTGTTATCTCTTAGTTTGTCCCTATCTAACCCACATTAACCCTTAACATGTTGACTTAACTATTTCTAGGGTAAATATTTAGTGTTAATAAAAATAAAATACACCTTATATAAAAATTATGAAATTATAACTCAAAATATGGAATAAATTTTATCATATTAAATTTCTAAAGTTGGTAGAAATTAATCTAATATCTACTCAGAAAACACTAATAACCATTTTTAGAAAAATGTATTTTTAAGCATAAAAATTATTTTATTCTAATTTTTTCCATCTAAAAACCATTATATGAAATATAATATATTTTATTAAATATATTATATACACCTTTCATTGAAATCATACATCTATAATGATTAATTCAATTTATTATGATAAACTAAATTATGCACAGTAAGAACATTTGTCTAAAAAAATATCACTTTTTACCTTCAAATGATTTTATATTCATTTTATAACTAATTAATAATCAACAAATAAAACATTATTGTTGTATTCACATACATTTTCAAGATATTTCCTCATTTATTATTATTTACCATTATATAATATGTATAGAATAACATTCTGTATGTTTAGATATTACATGATTTTATTCATAACACTAAATTTTGATCACTTATTTCATTAGCATTAGTCAATACATTTTTATTATGTGAAATATTGATAAATATTTTTTAAAATTATGATACTCATATTTATAACCTTAGGTTCAATAAACATATTTTAATGTATCCATTTAATAATAAAATAAATGACGGTTCGTATAAGCTCAGTGTCAAGTGAAATGAATGTCATCACATAATTCAGACAAATTTAAAGGAAAAATATATTATAAAATAAGTGGATATTACACTTGTCAGTCTACTAGAAAATTTCCATAATGTTTTGTGTAAAAATAATATAATTTCATATTCTAAATGAAATATTTTGGTTAACATAGGTTTTCTCCATGAGAGTTGTGCACAAGAACATATTAGAATATGATGGTTAGAGGAAAAGGGGTTGTTTGAGATTTGGGTGATTTCAACACTAAGGAAAGCACTGGAATAGTGATTTGAAAAAAATAAAGAGATTTATACCATTTAATGTTGAGAATGACCTATTTAAATGGTTTCCAAATTCTAATTTTATATATTGTCTTTATTATAAGCTGTTAAGAGACATGTTCTACAACTAGTTCCACTCTCTACCATGACTAAATGGGGATGGTGAGAATAATTCTAACAATGATCATATCTTGTTTTACCCTCTGTTATATCTGTGTAACAGTTATAGTAGACCATTGTGGTTGAATTAGTAAATTCCCAATTAGGTATTGTTATTACTAAATAGCTATGTCATCTCAACACCACTTCCATATGAGCTGACAATCAATTTTTACTACACCACTTATCTTTAACCTGATCCGTCATATATATACTAAATCTAGGTGGTGGGAGATAAAGATCATTGGCCAAATTAATAGTAATTAAAATAATTAAAATCAAAATTTGATCATTCTTGATAATAAGAACTTATGGTGAAATATTGAAAAAAGTTTAATTATTAAAAAGACAAAGTTTATTTCACTAAAAATATGAAGTCATGATTTATTAAAGGTTTGAATTTCCTTCCCCACTCAATTAGAGTTTACCGCTATATGATAGTAGTAACCAAGCTGATATAGAAAGAATACATCGTTAACTATCTTAAATAGAAATTAAAATTAGAAATAAATGGAACAAGAAAACTCTAGCATATCATGTGAGTAGTCTATGGATCCAGATCGAAATATCCAATATCTCTAGAGTAAAAACTATTTTATTTAGAGTAAAAATGATTCATTTAATGATACTTGGTCAAACCCTATCTGATCTTCTCTCATTAAAATTTATTAAGTCCCCTTCCATATCATGAATTCAAATTTGTACCATGATTTGGTCTACTAATAATTTTTTTGCTTTCTATCATGGTTGTTGGCTGAAATGTTATGCAGGTTAAATACTTAAGGTATCCCCATATTGTCCACATTAATTCTAACATGTAAGACTAAATCCCTAAATTAATGTTTAGGTAAGTTACAACATAGCATCCACGTGGCCTATTCCCAATCATTATAATTTGGTTTTTAGTAAAATGTTAGATCAACCATTAGTAAATAAATCAATGGATAAAATGTGAGGTTTTAGTGACCATATGATTGACTAGGGAACAAATAGAAATAAAGTGGAGACCTATATGGTTCAATGTGAAATCACTCAAATTTTTATGTGGACAAATAAGAAATTAATGGTCAATTTGTTTCACTATTATGAACGACTAGCTCAATGTGTAGTCGATTGGGTCAATGTATGGGTGATCCTTGTATGGTTAATAAAATTTGTTAATATAGTCTAGGGATTTACCATATATATGACAAGAAACAACATGACACAATCCAATATGTGGTAGATCTAGGACATGTAGATTATAGAAATTAACATGGGTTCTAATGATCCGTATGACCATTTTTTTAGTTTTTCTTACATCATATTTATCTCTTCTTATGGTCGATGGAATGAAAACACAATTAAAAAAGGTCTCCTAGTAGTTCAACGTGTGGTAACTTAGGGACCTTGAAATATTTATATTCATTATTAATTATTTTATTAAAATCCAAAATCCCCATACATTCATTAATTTTTTCTAAAATATCATTATGTAACCTAAAGAATCATAAAAACATTCATCATTGATTGTTGTATTTTTTATAATAATTACAACAATTAAATAAGAAATTAAAACTCAATATGTACATATTTTTCTCAAAAATTCTGAAAATACTCATATTGTTAAAAAGTTTTATAATTACATAGTACATTATTTTAGGGTGTGGTTAAAATAATAAAAATTATCAACAAAAATAGAAATTTTAATAGAACTACCAACTTTCCTGCAAAAAAACCTTGGACTCTAGAAATTTGAATTTAAAAATTCAAAATATTGAAAAAATTAAAATATCAAGACAATGTGAGATATTATTTTAACATCATATCCCCCATGTTATCATTCCACCTAAATATTATTTTACACATTTTCACCCCATAAAGATGTTTTACCAAAAACATAGCAAAAAATTTACAACAAATTCATATTTAAATTCACATATATTTTCCAATGAGATAATTGTAGCTTAGTTTATCTTCCTCCACACTTGAATTCAACATATATCATGAAATAGATTGTATAAAAAGGTATATACATACATATGTATTTTACTATGGACACATAAAAAATTAATTCATGAATATTATATGATAAAAGGACTTATGTATAACAAGACTTGAAAAAGAGTTTATGGAAAAGGGGGTTTTCATTCATATAAATTCCATAATAATTTATAACACATGGAATTTAAATAATATAATGTATTTAATATAGTATATAGTAAATTATTTCTATTCAATCATATCTTGGTTTTCCTGAGCAATAGGAATTATAAATAGAGAGTCAATATTTTATTTTATTCCTCTTGAGTATGTGATTATAAAATAGAATAGGTTTTCATAGAATGAGATTAAAAAATTTAAAAGTTTTAAATGAAATTCATTCACCTAAAATTTGAAATACTATCATTTTATCTTTCATAATAGTAAATTTAATGGGAAATTTTACTTTCTATATATTGACCATGATTCAATGTTTTCATGTGTTCTCATGTTAAGCTCACAGGTTTTAAAAACTCAATAATAATGAAAAATGAAACACACACATAATTTGATAAAATACCCTAACTTTAAAAAATATAAAATATGAAAATATTTAATCTAAGGTTACTTCACCCTATTATAAAATAATGTTGTGTCCTCAGTGAATTCAAACTGTTGAGTAAGTTGAGAATATTTAAAATGGAATGAAAGTAGAAAATAAATGATAATATGAGGTATAAAAGGGAAGTATTCATTGAGAAAAATGTTTTAGGATTAAGATCTCCTCCACTGATCCTGATGATATATTTTCATGGTACTCATTCAACCTATGTCAAAAATTAATGAATTTTTCCTACTCTACTCCCATTAAAATATTCACAGAACGAGAAAACATATATATCAGTACCTATAATGTGACCTGACCGTGTACAATAATGTTTACACAGAATTAGATCCATTTATTAATTATGAAACAACGCATTGTCTCCTATATGAATGTATTTTTGTCAGATCAATTTTTCCAAATCTACCCTTGTTCTTTATTTATAAATTTTAAAATTTTAAAAATAAACTCTTTTAATTTTTTCCATATCATCTATATAGAGTGTTCTATCATTTCCATCACAGTATAGTTCCAAACTAATATCCCTCAATCCGTTATGATATTTGTTAAAATTCTACAAGAAGGTGATAGATTTTCCCATAAATCAGAATGAACGGTCTAAATTATAAGTGGTTTTTTAGGCTTTCATATAATCCTACAAGTTTTTTACAACTATCAACCCCAAAACATCTTCTTTAAATTTAAAATCATTTATAAAAATACCTTTATCTTTTATTAGACACTTCATCTTGACCATTGGTTTTTGATTAAAGGGAAGTTGATGTTTAAAGATGCCTCTTATAATTTCTCATTAAATATTATATTCATCTATTGTAAACTTGATCTTCTTTTTCACTGACTTGGTATTTTTACACTCCAAAACTACAAAATAATTTAGCCCAAAAGATCACACACAACATGAGAATCATTAGTTTTAGTGGCCTTGACATTAACCAATTTCAAAATAAAGTCAAATATGTATGGAATATAATAATTTAAAGATGAAATTTGGAATGTTCCCATACAATATATACTAAAAACGTTTTACATTTCAAAAAAGGTAATTGATGATTGAGAAATTTCTTATATTTTTGGTATATTTTAAAAAATTTGATATTTTTTGTATTTTCTAACAGAATCCATGTGAATATTTAAACAATGTTGGCCAATAAAATCCATATTCCAAAAAAATTCGTAATAAAGTTTCAGGCCCAAAGTGTCCTCTAAAAAATTATGTATGACTAATATCATAGATGGTTTTTGTTTCACTTTTTTAGCATAATAATCTAATTACACATTAATTGAAAATTTCTCAAAGAAAAATACCTTCACAAATGTAAAATATGTTTTTAGACATTAGTTTGTGAATTTTGTTTAGATTTATGTGAGTTTGGTGTCTAGGTTTTACTAAATGGATGACCATGTTAGTATACCATTAAACTTAACCTTTAACAAAATATATATTTCCTCCTAGAATAAGGTCTGACACAAGTATGTGGTATGGAATCTCTACTTAGTTCATGTGGATTTGTCCTCTAAAATGATCAACGAAATGACCATTACATCCCTTTGTTTCATTTATTTCCAAGTTGAAATCTTAATCCAATATCATCCACCTCACATTATTGGGATTTGAATACACCTTTTTCATCCAACATATAAGATTTGGATGCTCATTAAAAAACAAAAAAATATAGGCATAGAAAAATATGTTCAAATTATTTATAAATAAATGATAACAACCAATAATTATTTTTTATAGGATATTTTTTTAATTGAGTGTAATATAATGTTATTAAGTAATATTAAATGTATTATGGTACACCCTCAATTATCTAAGAAAGTGTTGATCAAACTTCGGGGTTGGGAGAATCATGAAGTACCTAAATTGAGGTCTCCCAATTTGGGGGGGGGGGTCACTAGTGGGGTTATGAATATCATATTCAATTCCTAAACATATTCCCTAAACTCTTCATTAAAATAAAAAATAACATCTTTCATATCCCCCTAAATTTCCCAAAGGCCTTATTTTTTATTTTTATTATGGATAATCCCCATTTTAATGGTTTAAGGGGAACCTGTACATGACCCGTAGGCCCAAGTCACAAGGCCCAACAAACCCGCAATACGTGACCTGAAGGCCTAGAGGCATACCATGCCCAATACATGACCTGTCGGCCCAGCCCACTTGAACTGCCCCTCCCCAGCTTTCTGTGTCATTGATCACCTAGCTCCCCACCTTGCATTGCTGATTGGCTAGCATTTCCTCATACAAAGCTGCATGGTGCCTGGTCCCGATGGCAGCTTCCATACCCACTCTTTCTTCTAATTTGGTTAGCTCTGTATCTGGTTGCTTCTACTCCTGTTATCTAAAATAAAAACACATTTTTCAAAATTAATATTACATTTATTTTCAATTAAAATTTTCATTCATTATTCCATATTTTTATAAAAATAGTTAAAAAATTCGAGAAACAAAAATGTCATCCATGAATACCCCTAAAAAATAATCAATGTGATCAAAATATATTCTAACCATAAATAAATTAAATGTTCCTAGACCATTAAATAGTCCAAATGGAAGACTCATTTTAGTAAATGTGATAAGAAAAATGTAAATGTTTCATTTTTTGGGTCCTATAGATCAATAGGTACCTAAAAATATCATGAAAATCAATCAAAAAAGAAGAAAAAACTGAGTTCCCCTAACAATATCTCTAACATATGTTCAATAAAGGGTGTTAAGAAATGGTCTTTCAATGTGACTATATTTAGCATCATTTACCTTATACACATTCTATAGTTGTTTGGAACACTCATAGGGATTAATTCATTATTTTCATTCTTATAAATATTTGGATAGATTTATTGGGAACAACATGGTTCAGAATGACCCATTGTGAATCAAAAAGGTTATAGATGATCCATACATCAAAGAGGATCTCTATATTATTATTTGATACCTCCATCAAGGTGGGATTCTACCTCTTTATGTTTACCTTATAGAGACACAAGGTTCTTAGACATGTAAATTACTTCATCATAAATGAATACTAATTATGTTACCCAAACTAATACTTTAGGACCATAATATTTTTCCCCCATTGGAAGCATGGAACACAATATTCTAAATTAATGACATATCTTCAATGTATCCCATATAAGATTTTTTTTAATACTTCTTAAAAACCACTCTTCATAACATGGGAAAATAAAAAATAAGAAAGTATGGGCATAGATTCTCATAAAGGGTAGAAAAGTGAGATATGTAAGCATAATATAAGAATAAGGGTATGAGAACACAAGTATAATATTTTAAAACCATACCATTCTATCAAATATCATAATCATGAGTCATGAAATTTTTTTTGGAAGTTCATAAGACATGAATCTTAATGAAATCAAAGAACATGAGCTAAGATAACATAATAGTGGCATAAGGCATAGTTGTTTGGCATACACATAATCATTGGAAATCAGTTCCATGTTATTCAAGGAAAAATTTAAAGAGTACTATAGTGGAACGGGATCACTCCCCAAACCATCATAATAGTCAATGCATACACCCAGTACCATCATATAGGAAAAATTTCCTTTCTAAACCAGTTTCACACCCCATTATAGTCCGATTTATATAATGAGATATAAATACTTACCTAATGAATTTTAGGGAGATATAGGTCCCACCCATCACAAAATCAATAGCATACATATGTGTGCTTCAAGATAATCAAACATTCAAAATATCACAACCATTAAATTAAATGGGGTTTAAAAACATTTCATCATATCACAACCTATAGAAAAGTGATAGGTTTTATAATCCTTTCATCATTTTGTCATAGCATTACTGTTGGAAAAATAAAAAGGTTTAATAATAATTTAATAATGGTATAAACCTTGGAAAAGTAATTAGTTTCATAAAAAAATTCACTATAAAACTTTTAAATAAAGAATAATAATTTTACACTTGGATCATATCCCAATTAAAGAATAAGTAACATAAAGGATTCCATATTAGATAGAGTATGATTTCAAAATATTACGTGGAACATTTCATGAGGATGATTACCGTACTTTTAAAATATTATTTAAAAAAAATTCATTTCGAAAATAATTTTCTTTGAAAATAACCTTGAAAACATATAAAATAAACTATAAAAATAATCTAAAACATTTTCGGATGAAAATATCCTTTCAAATTTGAATAAAAACTTTTAAACTATGTTCTATTTTTTTGAAAAAATTTATTTAAAATAAAAAAACTGACATATTAAGGAAAATAATTTCCTTGAAAATAATTTTTAAAAAATATAAGGGAATCTGGAGATAATTTAATTTTTATTATATCAAGACATACTTGTAATATCAAGCATGTTAAAAAAAATATTATTTTCACATTTTTAGTAAAATCCAAATGGGAATTGTATGGAAAACAGTGTAAAGATTCAATTCAGAAATTATTCCTAATTAGTATTCTACCCTCTTATATAATAAATCTATTTTTGTAGTATATATATTAAAGATTCATACCATTATAAATCATACCGTAAAAGATTAACTTTTTTCCTTTAATTACCTATTTATAAACAATTCCATGTAAAAGTCTCACTTCATGTAAGAACTGCTTTGTTTTTCATATATGTTTTGATTTTTCATTTTCGACCCTCTTACTTTGATCATGGTAACATCATATATTGAATTATTATTATTAAATAATTATTAAAATTTGAATAATAATAATTATGTATGGTTTAGATAAATGATGTATATTACAATCTTGGAGATGGTAGGTCGTACGTAGGCATGAGTAAAGTTTCAATTTTTGAACATTCATTATAGAAAGGTGGTATGTAATATATTTTTTCATTTGAGAATGATAAAAATATCATAAATAAAATATTATTTTTGAAAATATAATTATAAATATCATCTATGTGGTGTGACATTTTAAAAGAGAGTCATATCACTTCGTGATGGCGGTAGTCAACGCATTCACGAATGACGTTATTATAGTTCAGTGAGTAAAAATGTAAAAATAAAATTATATATTAGATTTTTCAGAATGATAATTATTTTATTAATATAATAATTATATAATATATATAATATATATTTATTAATTTACCCTTTTTATCTTCCATGTTAAGCATTAGTGAAAAAGAAATCACGTCATTTTGCGATGCGACAGTCTATTACACACACAAGCGACATTATTGTATCCCTATGGAATGGAAAGTAAATAAATATAAATATATATACTCAATAAGTATCATAATTTTATATGTATCATATATATATATATACTTCATATCAATCAAAATACCCTACCGCGGTAGGTGGTAATGGAAAACCGAATGACATCTGTTCACAAGGGGGTATTCTTCCGTACACAAGAACGCTGATTTCCAAAACCATTAGATGGAAGTGGATATAGTTTTAGGTCATAAGGATAACCTCAAAAATCTCATTACATTTTATATATAAATTTTTATTATATAAAACTTTATGAATAAGAATTTATCGTGGTGGAGGTTGAAATTAAATAAAAACTCTCATTGTAGAACATTACACTTCTTCAGAAAACCTCCTTAGGTTTTCACCAAAATCCTTTCCATAAAGGATTTATGGAAAATATAAATATTATAGGATGAGATTCGTGAACATATTAATCTATTTTAGTTGGTATTTTCCAAACCAAAATGATTTTATGGGGTGAATAATAGAGGAAAGGCAGTGGCATTTTATAAGTGAGTTGAGTGCCACCCTTGTAATTGTTTTAAAAGAAAATGTTGTACCCATGTTTTTATCATTTAAAAAGGAACCCAAGTTGAGTATTATATAGAATTACACAATATAGGGTATGAATATGTCCATAAAATATAATTATTACATGTTTTTAAGAAATTGTAAACCTTATTGTTTTAGTTTCAATTCAGGTAAACCAATGTTTACCTTAACCATGAAAATTAATTTTTGATATTTTCACTATTCATTTTGGTAAAATAATAATTAGGCCTTATTATCTAATATTGATATATTTATTTCAAATATATAATCCATTTGTCAAAAATAAATTTGCATAAGTGGAAAATTTAAATTTAAAATTAATCCCACATAGGGGACGAGAAAATGGGTTTTCAATAAAAACAAATCATAGCTTTACAAAGTTTTTAAATATAATTTCAATTTACAATTTTCACCAATTACCTGAATTGGATTAATAGATATATAATTAATATAATTTATATTTAAAAATAATATAAAATATAATTTAACTTATCAATAATTTAAACCAAAACATATTTCTAAATTTGAATTTAATATTTTTTTATATTCATCAAAAGAGAAATATTATCCGAAAATGATCAAAAATTCACCGAACTATAATTTAAAAATTAGTATTTGGAAATTCAATTATAATTTTTTAAATAAATTTTATAAATGTGGAAAAATTAAACATAAAATAAAACACACAGACGTGATGAAAAAAAGGGGTTTTGAGGGGAGTATTTTATTCAATCATAATATGAATTTATATTAACCTTATGTCTAATAATAATATTTTTAAGAATCATAAATAAAGATCATCTATATTTAATAAATTAATTTAATTTAAAATAAATTCCACATTATTGGGTATTTTAATTAATAATTATGGGGAATCAATATGAGATTTAAAAAAAATCATTAAAAATCTTTTCTAATCCCAAAAATAAACTTATACTAAAATTGAAAATAAATTTTATAAAAAAGTAACTAAGTTGATGAAATATTAAAACTAAATAGTTTTGTTACATTAAAAAAATAATGGGGCATCTCAATTACTAAATTTATTGAAAATAAATTAATGATTTAGAAAAAACAATATTTTTCATTATTCACTGAAAATAAATACTGTCCGAAAAATCCAAGAATTTCACCATAATGTATTTTTATTATGATTTTATAATTAAAGTACATTTCATAATAAAAATGTTTCTATAAAATCTATTGTATTTTCACATAAAAATAAATAAAAATCATTTTTAATGAAAAATTATTTTCGATGATTATAATCACTTTACAAAAATTTTATGGTTTATTTACAAAGAATTTATTAAAAAATTTATACTGAGTAGTAAAATTATATGTATTATTTATAAAGTATTTAATAATATTTATACCAACCAACTTAATCGCCAGGTAATAATATTATCATTTTATGGTTCACTTAATCTTAAGGTCACATGTCACGCATTCTATTTAAGTAAAAAACTGTTGCATGTAACGCAAGATGACCACAATGTTTCATATAATGGAAAATATAAAAAAATATAAATTAATTTTAACATAATTCATAAAACCATTGGATGTAACATTATACCCCCTTAAAATTAATTTTTCCATCAATATTAATCTCATTCATCAATGTTCTAACATTTGAAAATTAATTCATCGAATCCCACATCATAAAAATGAATAAACAAAATCCCTTAAAAATGGAACGTTGGAATCAAAAAGGTTTTCTAATGTAACTCATAACTAGGTTTCAATATTAGGTAAAATAGGTGGAAAGGGAATATTTTTATATATAAGAATAAAATAAATAATTATATATAATTATTTTCATCATTAATCACAATATAATCAGTGACCCCAAAAAGGTTAACGACCACAAAACCATAAAATAATTAAGTGTGAAAAAATGATATTGATTTCATAAAAATAACGATGAAAGGAAAACATTTTATTTCAATATCATTTTATGAAATATGAAGAATTTTCATGAGAAGAGATACTTCATTTAATTCCATTTCATATAGGAAATCTCACCCATTTTTTTTACCATGATCAATTTACACTTAATCTTTTTGTCCAATAGCTTATGGTCAATTTTTCTTTCCTTAATTAATAAATGATAACAAGATCTATAAATATAACTGTAATTCATTCAGTCTATCTAAAAATATCATCTGATCAAAATGGTTCGCATATGTTATCCAATATAAAACAAGTAAAAAAATAGTGAAGTTATACATTAATATCTAAAACCTCATCCAAAGTTCAACCATTAAATAAAAGTTTTACCTTTAAAACCTTACAAAATAAAAAATTTATAAATAATGTAAAAAAAAATCGAACTAAACATAACATCAATCCTCCATAAAGTATGAATTTTCTCTCAATTATAAGCTACCAAAGATGTGAACTATTTGATCATGTATTCCCATGAAAGATTCTAATAAACAAAATTACCATAAAACCATATTGAATAAAAAACCTCATTCTTATTCATTGAGAAAATATAAATATTATTGAATATTTTCCATAAATCCAACAATATTATAAACTCCATCAATTATAACATAAACCAATTTCTCCACAAGTCATTAACGAGTTCCAAGTTCATCAATAATATCAAATTTAATTTATTCAAATCAATCATCTCTTTATCCAATCTAAACATCATTTTTTCAACATATGGAACATATTTAGGTTTATATTCCCATAATTAAAATACTATATTCAATATTAAACACTTTTCTTGGTCATCAATATCATTCCATACATTCATAAAATCCTTAATAATAAACTAATGTATAACAATCCTTATATATTTAATAATTCTTTAATTACAATACATAAATACTTCAATCATACCACTTCCTCCCCAAACCATTTACTACACTTCAACATCTAATTATTTAACACCTCCTTCCCTTAATATCTCATTCTTAGTCTCTTCATCATAAATAGAAAAACCGTTACTCATAAACCCTTTCTAATTATCTCATTGATATTTCCCCTCAGGGGGTCGATTTTCATAATTCCCACACATTACAAATTGAAAACATTTAATAGTCCATGATATCATAATGAGACCATTATTCCCATCTGTTGAGATAACCAGGATTTTCATTTTTCCTATGTAATTACATCTTCTATTTCCTTATTTTACACACTAAAACATCTTCATGTTCCTATAATACATTCCCTTGAATTCTTATTTAGACATTATCTACATATAGACAATTTAACCTTCTTTCCTCTATGATCTCCACTACCCGATCTCTCAATGAAATCTATCATTCTCATCACTGGTTAAACAAAGAGTTAGTTAAGGAATTCATTGTTAAGTATATATAAAGATAAATTATTATGAAAAATTATAATATTCATCATTTAATTCATCATACAATTTGGATTTACATCCGTAAATTTTCTTTCACGTTTAATGTGAACCCAGTTTCTTATATAATAAAGTTGAAAACACCAAAAATAATATTTTGGGAAATGATATCAATAATGGGAACCTAAATAATCATCAAAATCACTTATAGGATGTATAAATCATGACCTATTTGTTAAATCCTTTATGATGGTTTGTGTAGTGTTTGTGAATTTCTAATGAAAATATCTTTGGCCTGTCAGACCTTGTGTGCAGCAAGGCACATTGTTGTGCACCAGGTGAGGAATGATTCAATATCAATGATCCCTATTCAGATTCATTACCCCTAGCTATCTATGTTGTATATGAAATTCCAATTATAGTATCTATATAGAGATTTAATTTTTCAGAAACCACTTGTTCTATCATTTATTAAAAAGCAGTACATTTTTCTAAATATTGACTCAACTTTAGAATCATCTTTAGATACATCCCAAGACATATCCTTAGAAATATACCAAGTCATGTCACTAAATTATTCTCATCATTTTTTATAATGGTCAACTAATACATTCCTATGATACTGACTACATTGACCTAGGATTCTCATACATGGAAATTACATATTTTTAAATGAACATTAATTACATTACATGAACACTTGCTTGAGGACCATAATATTTTAGTGCATTTATAAAATTGGAAGGAAATATTCCTAATTCATGAATGATCTTCATTATTCCTATAAATATCTTCCCCTTTAGTAATCCAACTAAAAAAACATTGTTCATAACCTAGGGAAGGGAAACATATGAAAGGGTGATCTGAGATTTTTAGTAAGGGTAAATAAGGGAGAGATGTAATGAGAAAATGTGAATTTCATCTGAAAACTATAATATTCATATCAAATATCATAATCTTGATTCATGGTATAATGATTGGTTGTTCACAAGTCATGAATCATAAGGCAATCAAATAACATGATCCATGATATCATAACATTAGCATTATAAAAACAAATTTGGAATACATATCAGCATAGAAAATGATATTAATGTTAGTCAAGGATTATTTTGAAGGATATCATAGTGGAATGGTTTCAATCCCTAAACCATAATAGTAGTCAATGTTCACTCCAAAGTCCATCATTCTAGACACATTCCATTATTGAACTAGGTTCACTCCTCATTCCATTCATTTCTTTCTTTTGAGTTATAAATGTTTAATTAATGAATTAGAGGGAGATATAGGTCCCACTCATCATATAATTAAAATCATAAATATGTGTTCCACATGATTATAAAAAAATTAATATCACAACCCATGGAATGAAATGGTTTTCATAAACATTTCTTCAAATCATAACCTATGTAAAAGTCACATGTTTCATAATCATATCATCATATCATCATATTATAAACCAAGGAAAAATAATCAGGTATGAGAAGAAATTTATCATGGTATATCACTTGAATGATAAATGGGTTTCATAAATATTTCATCATCAAAAAACATTCAGAGAAAGAATAATAATGCAACCATCAGTTGATATCCTCATTAAAGGAAAAGTAAAATAAATGGATATCAACATATATGAAGAATTATTTTGAATGATTACATATAATATTTTTCTAAGAAGATACCAATACATTGAAAATTACTTTTTAAAACATAATTTTTTTTGAAAATCCTTTTATTTTTAAATAAAAATGAAAAAATATAAAGGAATGTCTAAGAATCATTTAAAACATGTCATCATGAAAATTGAATTTACACTTTGAAAAATAAAATTATAAAATAAATAAAAATACTTTTTAAATTTCAAATTAGTTATTTAAAATATAAAAATCCATGAAATGTTACGTGAAATATTTTATTTTAAAATAACTTCAAAAAATCATAATGGATTATTGAAATCATTTAGTGATCATGATAGTGGGAAATATTATTATAGTATGGACTGTTAAAAAAAATATTATTTGCACATTTTTGGTAAAATCCAAATATAAATTTTTCAAAAAAAATCAGGATACCATTCATAAAATAAATTTACTGGAACAAAATTGGGTAGAAATATATTTAATAAATTATTTGAAAAAAATAAACAAAAATTAATACCTTTTTAGAAAACAAATATTCAGAAGATAAATGGGTTTTTACTGAAAAAAGAAATAAATACAATTTTATTAAAAACAAAATTTTGAACTCTTGGGTGAATAGAGAGTGGAATATGAAGATAAACCATTAATTGTAATGATAAAGATATATAATAATAAAATTCATGAGTTTCTTGATAGATGGATGATAATATTTTATCATTAGAATAATAATCATTAAATATTTTGATAAATTATGAGATTTTAACATAAAATCATTACCCATTTTGTAACATTGAAATGTAATACTCCATAAGTAATATAAGTTAATAAAACAGAAAATATAGAAAGGAAAAATAAATAAATTATATTGAATGTCAAATGGGTAGTAAATACATATTGTAAAAGAATACATGTTCATAATAGAACAAATTTCAATAGGAAAATTGAGACCAAAATCCCTTACCGGTTTGGTTTCTTTTGAACCATAGCCCCAGAAAAGGGGATATCATAATATAGAAATAAAAATCTTAAAATTTTCAGGTTAATCCAGATAAAATACATTCATGGGAACTATATACACCATGTCAAATAAATAGGTGTTTAATATGGGATATGTCTCACATTAGTAAAAAAGTTAGATGAAAATCCCTTACCATAATGTCAAATTATTCTATACTCATTTAAACATCATGTATAATAAGTATATGTTTATTATGAATATATTAAGTAAAAATAATTATATATATCATACCATATAATATTTACTTATTTCATTTTATTATCCATTTATTACCAATTATATGTTGAAATTTTGTTTTATGTAATATCCGCTTTTTTTATATATGTTTTGAATTTATATTCATGGAACTCTTATGTTAATCATGTATCCATCTTATATAGAATAATAATAATGAAATAATTATTTTATTTATACTTGAATTTTACTTTTATTTCTTATCATTAATTATGGTTTTGATATATAAATAAATTTACAATCATAGAGACAGTAGGTCATACATACGCTTGAGTAACATTTTCATTTATTAATTATCATTTTTTAATGGTGGTATGTAATATATTATCTTTAAATTATAATAATAATATCTTAAATATGATATTATTTCATTATATGTTCTTATTAATATCATCCATGTTGTGTGGTGATGAAAATAGGGTCATGTCACTGTGTGAAGGTGGTCGCCCATACGTACATGAATGACATTATCATCATTTAGTGAATGTAATAAGTCAGAAATAAAATGATATATTAAATTTTAAGAATAATAAAATGTCATTAATATCATAATTATTTAATTTATATCATATATATTTATTAATATTATCATTATTATCATTCATGTAGTGAGTTAGTGGAAAAATCACATCATCTCGTGATGTAGTAGTCGGCTGTACACATGAGCGATGTTATAGTATCCCTGATGGAATGGATTGTAAAATAATTTATATATGATATAATTACTCTATATGTCTTTTAATTTTATAAATATCTTATATATACTTTTTATCCATCATTATATCCAACCAAGATATGTGGTAATTGAAAAATGAATGACATCTGTTTGCAAGGTTGTAGTCCGTCATACACAAGAATGATGTTTTAATAACCCATTTGATAAAAGTATAGACTTATATATGTCATGACATTTAAATAAGAAAATATAAGTATATTTGATATAAATAGGTATTATATCATCTTATTTTAAAAACAATAAATTTTTTTGATGAAGTAATAAAATATAAATGATCATTGAAAAATGTTACCACTTCTTCAGATAACCTCGTAGATTTTCAACAAAATCCTTCCTATGATAGATTTAGGTACAAAAGAGTGTTTTATGATTTTATGAGGGAATTTTGGAAGTTATTTTGGTGGTAATTTGTTAAATATATTCATTTTATGGTGTTAAGAATAGAGGAAAGTGGTTCCTTATATATTTGTAGTGGGTGGAACATATGAATTTGTTTTGGAAAAAAATGATGTTACAGTTTTTTTCTCATGTATATTCTCCAAAATGGATTATTATAGAGAATTATAAATTATAACATCTAAAAACTTCTATCCAGTAGATTGTACATAATTTTTTTGTCATTTAACACTGATGGTTTCAGTTTAACCCATAGTAAACCTATTTTTTCCTCAACTACGATAATTATTATTTTTTGTTTTCTATTTTCATTTTGGTAAAAAAAATTAAGTGGAATTATTAAAAAAAATATTTTTTAATTCCAACTAATAAATCCATTTTTTCAAATTTAATTTATCTAAGTGGGAATTTGTTATTTTAAAATTAATCTTGTATATGTGATAAGAAAGTGGGTTTTCAAAAAAGTCATTTTTTAATAGTTTACTTGGATTTTATTTATAATTTCAACATGAAATTGATTCAAAATACCTACAAATGACTAATAGATATATAATTAAACTAATTTTCTCTTTAAATTCAATTTAAAATATAATTTAACTTTAAAAATAATTAAAAAAATTGTAGTTTTCATTTAAAATTCAGTATTGTTTTACTATTCAACAATATATTAATATTCCTAGAAATTTCTAAAAATTTTACAATAAAATATTTTTAACATGGAAATTTCAAAAATTAACTTTATTTTTTCAAATAAATATTCTAAAAGTGGAAAGTGTTAAATTTTAATGAAAACCTCAAAACCTGAATGAAAAGCGTGTTTTTAAGAAGTGTAATTTTTTCAAGAATAAGATAATTTTATAATATCTATTTTTATAATAATAATAATTTTAAGTATATAAATAAAAATTTATAGATATATAATCTATAAATTTCATTTAAAGAATACCAGTTTTTTAATATTTTAATTAATAAAGAAATAATTTATATCATGCACTTTTAAAAAGTTTTCTAAAATAAACATTTTTTTAAAACCAAAAATAATAATACTAAAATCCAATAAAAAATTGGTTCCAAATAAATTATTAATATTATATATTACTAAATAATTATTATGTTAAATTAATCATAATTATATGTTTTAATTACTGAATATATAGAATGGAAATGATAGTTTTACAAAAATCGGTTTTTTTCACTCTCAACTGAAAAATTAATATTTTTTTGAAGAATCCCAAAATGTATCAATAAGTTAATTTTTATATGACTATTTTATAAATTACTTTCATTTTTGGAAATACATTTTATTATATATAAATAACATTTTCTTATAAAAAGAAATAAAAACTCATTTATTAAGAAAACATTTTATTATAGAATTTAATGACTTTACTAAAAAGTCATTAATTGTTTACAATAAATTTATAAATAAATTTATATTGTTTATGGAAATTATATTATTTCTGATAAATTATTTAATACTATTCTTACAAATCTACTTAATGGATAGGTTAAAATAATATTATTTCATGGTTCACGGAAACTCGGTGTCATGTGTTGTGAATGCTAATGAAGAAACTCATTATTGCAAGAAGTATAAGCTAAACCCGATTTTACGTATAATAAAAACTATCAAAATTTTTTAATTAATTTAATAAAATAATAATATTATCCAGATTTTAATTACCTTATATGTTTGGAATATCAATCAAGAAATATTTAATATTATTAGTTTTTGGACATATTCTTAGAATGTCACATTTGCTTTATCCTATTGTACGGAAATTATTTTTCAAAATTTAAATTGGAGTTTTTTCATGGTTTAAAGAAAGATTATTAGTAATTATCACTCATAATGTTTCCTCCTCATCGAGTTAAACATATTTTAATTTATTTGAAAGTTGTTTTAACTATATATTTAGGCAATTGTCAAGTGATGTAATTATAATGAGGTTTTCTAATGATAATGTATGAAATTCAAATGAAAAAAAGAAACATACCATCTTTTTTTTCTAAATAAAATTATTAGATTCTCCACAAAATTCATAAGTGAGATCTTTTTTCATGTATAAAATTACATTTCCAAATTTCTAGTGAGCCTCGGCGTCAATGGAATTTTAAATCATTAAATGTATCCTTGTGATTAAAATTCATGAAACATTCCTAAATATTCAATGTAATTATAATATTCAATAATAGATAGTTTAAAAGGTGAATGGTCATCTAAAGGCGCCTCAAGAAGCAAAAAATACTAAAATGGATTGTGTTGTCTCCAAATTCCAATGTAAGTGTTCCTTCGTGGACAATGATGGTGGTATCAACCATCTTGCATAAATGTATATAGAAAATTATTAGTGAATGTCTATGTTTTCTATCCATCTCCACGAAGAGAACATATAATTCAATAAGACATATTAGGACTTGAACTTCAACTAAAACATCATAAAAACATTAGATGAAAAAAGAGGACCTTTTTACGAGTTGTATTATAACACCTCAATCTTCCACGATACACTTCTCTTTGAATTGTACAATATCATGTGTTATACGCATCATCAAGTTCTATCACACCATTACTAATCAAACTAACCATTTAAAAATAGTTATGAATAGTAATACCCATTTTTGTAATTTTATAAATTTTATTTTCCAAATGAACTTCATTTTTGGATTTGGAATATCAAAATTTTCCTATGGGGAATTTTTTTTTAATTTTTTTTTGAAATATTTTAATTTTTGATGATGTAAGAATCCATACCTTCTTTTCAGGTATGTTTTTCCTTTCTAGTCATTTTTGGGAAAAAGAGGAAAATCTGAAAATTTTCTAAGTACACGCCGTGTACTTTATACATACACACCTTGTACATTGATGCTGCTCTAGGCCATGTGTTGTACATATCATGACCTTATACATGGCCATGTATGAGTTATGTGGAGGCTTCCTAAAGCGGTGTACGGAAAAGGAAAGTACACATCATGTACTTCAAAAGTACACGTTGTGTACTTTTTTTTCATTATACTCATTGGGGTCGCATCTAATCTCCATAAATGACCTCTTTTAGGTCATCTTAATCTGGGAGAGACCGTATGGCCGCGAATCTTCTTTGATCTCCCGAGACTCCTTCATTTCTCTGAATAGACCGTCGTCGATCGCTTTGGAATCACAGTGGTAAGCTCTTCCTTCTCCTAGAGCTTTGTTTTCCAATTCCTCCTCTTTCTCAAGTTATCTTGGGTTGAATTTTTTGGACTTTTTCTTAGATCTATGATGTTCCAAGGAGAATCAAGCTTCGAGGTTCAAGTATATCGATCTCTTAATGTCGAGGTAGGTGGTTTGTGCCTTTATGTAGGAATTATTTGAGTATTTTGTGCAAATTCCCCCAATACCCTTGAAAGGGGTATTGCGTGTTTACCATTTTATCCATGTTGTTTTCCTTCTTTGCTTGTATGCTATAATATAGGTTTTTGGTTGTGATTTGGGCTAATTGTTAGGCTTTGGAAGTGGTTCCATGCATGTTCTTGCCTGTCTGGACCATTGGTTCTAGTTGCCTTTTCACTGCTGTTGTTTTTCCCATGCCTAGTATTTTAGGATGGTGTGACTATTATCCTTTCATGCTGAGATGTTGTAGAATTTTATCCAAGTAGTTCTTAAGTTTACTTTTTCCATTATGTGATGTGATACTTTCTGACTTTACATAGGGCTATGGGAACCTAGTGTAGTAGACCATAATGATAATGGACATAAGGGCTTCTCCAGAGTTTCTTTATAATACAAAGCAAGACCACATGGGGAATTGACGTTGAGTGATTCCTCAGAGTGTCTGTAGTTCCTAAATGTGGGCCGCAGGGGGAATTGACATAGAGTGCTTCCCCATAACGCCTTTAGTACGATACGAGACTATAAGGGGAATTGATGGTGAGTGCTTCGCCAGATAGTCTATTCTTTAGCTGAGCCAGAGGGGTGAGATTGTTTGTTCCTCCCAAAGGGTTTCTAGTACTTGTAGGCTGATCCATAAGGGTTAGGCTGTGAGAACTACCCATAGGTTTACCTGTTTGTTCTACTTGCTTGAGTGGATGCTTACTTGTATGTAAATTAGATGCTAGAAACTATGGATTGTTTGTTGCTGAGTACTTTCATGTTTACTGCTTTATATACTTTTACCTGCCATATATTCACAGACTTTTAGTCACAGATCCTTGGGTGATTGCCTACTAGGATTTTATCCCACATTCTGTTTGGGTCATGATTTTGGGCCCAAACAGATTATATTGTTTTAGGTATAGATAAGGGAAAGTTCCCTTCTACTTCAGGTACTTGACTTGCTGTGGAGATGGGGAGCATGTGACCAAGATTAGGCTAGCGATGCTGAGGAGCTGTTTATCGTTATTTTGTACTTGTTTCTAGTTCTATTTTTATTTCCAGCATTGTGACTTGTTTGTATACTTTCCTAGAAATATTTATCATGCATCATTTATATAATTCTTTTCTCCAGTTGTTTCCTTTATTAGTCATCCAATGTTACTGTTGTTTGGTATTTACTACTTCCACTATTGTATGTGTGTTGTTCACATCCACTGTGTACTCTGCTAGTGAGATTAGTAGTTTCCTGGGATCAGCCAAAGAATGTATTTGAGGTGCGGAGTTTTCTAGGGTTAGCTGGATACTAAAGAAGCTTCATAAAAGACTTTTCACTCTTAGCAGCACCACTGAAAAGTCTGACTAAGAATGGTGCGAAGTTCTTGTGGTCAGATTCTTGTGAGTCATCCTTTCAGGAGATGCAGGGGAGGTTCATTTCAGCACCGATACTAATCTTTCAAGAGTTGGGAAAGGGATACACTGTCTACTTTGATGCTTTAGGTATTGGTCTGGGAGCTATGCTTATGCAGGGAGATGGGGTCGTTGCGTGTGGGTCTCGATAGTTGAGGCCACTTGATAGGAACTACCAGACCCATGATCTTGTGATGGCGGAAGTTGTTCGTGCCTTACGCTTTTGGAGACATTATCTTCAGGGAGCACATTTTGTGGTTTTCACTGACCACAAAAGTCTCAAGTACATCTTCACTCAGCGTGATCTGAATATGAGATAGCGCAGGTGGGTCGAGTATCATCAATCCATTGACTTTGAGCTTTCCTATACACCTGGGAAAGGCAACACGGTGGCTGACATGTTGAGCAGGAGAACTCAGATATAGGCAGTTCCGGAGGCCAGTAGTGAGTGGAAGCTTTTGGATCTGTTCTCTGAGATGCATTTGGAGGTCCATAACAGAATGGAGAAGACTTTTCTATCTTCTATAGTTGTTACCAACACTCTTCATGATTGATTTCGAATGAGGAAGCTATCATATTCTGAAGGCCTAGTCCTACGGAAGAGCATGTTAGGAGAATAACCTCTTCCTGGATGGACAGTGGGCAAGGATGAGATCTTGTGTTTCTAGGGACGCGTAAGGGTGCTAGCAGACATAGACGAGGAGCTGATGCATGATTTTCATTCCTCAGTTTGAGCAGTTCATTCTGGTGTCACCAAGATGTATCATGATCTACACCACCAGTATTGGTGTCCAGGTATGAAGAGAGATGTTGCTGGTTTTTTCATGAGGTGTTCCACTTGTCAGCAGGTGAAAGTGGAACATCATCAACCAAAAGGTCTTTTGCAGCAGTTACCCATTCCGAATTGGAAGTGGAAGGACGTCGTGATGGATTTCTTGATAGGGTTTCCGAGGTATCCCCAAGGGAATGATGCTATTCGGGTTGTCATCGACAGGTTTATGAAGGTTGATAACTTTTTTTCCGATCAAAGAGACCTTCTGTGTTGATGATCTGGGGAAGTTTTACATCCGAGAGATTGTACGTCTACATGGAGTTCCACACTCCATTATTTCAAACAGGGATGCAAATTTTACTTCTTGGGTTTGGTAGGGGATTCAGAAGGCTTTGTGTACACCTTTACTTTTGAGTACAGCATACCATCCCCAGACAGATGGCCAAGCCGAGCGAATGATTCAGGTGCTTGAGGATATGATCCAAGATTGAATTATGGATTTTGGAGGTTCTTGTGAGAAGCATATACCTCTTGTGGAGTTTTCCTGCAATAATAGTTTTTAAGAAACTATTCAGATGGAACCTTATGAGGCTTTTCTAGTAGGCCATGCCGATCACACTTATGTTGGCTGGAGGTCGGAGAGGCAGCTTTTCTAGGACCTCATCTTGTTCAGGAGCCAACAAACCAGATAGAGTTGATTCGGAGGAGGATGGCTACTGCACAGTCTCGGCAGAAGTCTTATGCTGATGAGCAGAGAAGACTTCTAGAGTTCGAGGTCGGGGATCAGGTTTTTCTGTGTGTCACACCGAGTTTGGTACACAAGCGGATCAAGAGATGGGTAAGCTTTCGCTGAGGTACGTCATTCCATTTGAGATGTGGGAGAGAGTTAGGCTGGTTTCATATTAGTTGCAGTTACCTCAGAGGTATCAGGTTATGCACGATGTCTTCTACGTCTCTCAGCTCTGACGTTTCTTTTCAGACCCATCTCATGTCTTTCAACCTGAGGAGGTTGAGCTCGTAGTGGATGCGTTGTTTGGGGAGCATCCTATCCGGATTTTAGATCATAGTAAAAAGGTTCTATGGGGTCGGTTTGTTCCTTTGGTATGGGTGCTATGGCAGCACGAGCAGGTAGAATACATGACTTGGGAGAGGGAGGCTGATGTACGAGCTAAGTAGCTGGAGCTGTTCAGGGTTTCTTCTTCTGCGCTGCGTTAGGGAAATTTGGGGAAAAATTTCTTTAAGGGGGGAGTTTGTAAGAACATGAACCTTATTTTTAGGTATGTTTTTCTTTTCTGGTCGTTTTTGGGAAAAAGAGAAAAATATTTAAATTTTCTAAGTACACGCCATGTACTTTATAAGTACATGTCGTTTACTTTGATGCCACTCAAGGTCGTATGCTAGCTGTGTCATGACCATACACACGACCATGTATGGGTGATGTGGAGGCCGCCGAAAGCGGAGTACATAAAAGGTGATTACAAGTTGTGTACTTCAAAAATACACACTGTGTACTTTTTTTTCATTAAATGCATCGGGATCACGTCGAATCGCTAGAATATAATTCTTTTAGGTTGTCTTCATCCGGGAGAGACTATACGACCGTGAATCTTCTCCGAGACCCAGATCCTCTGTCTCTTCTATGAATCGACCTTCGTCGATCGCGTTGGAATCGCAGTGGTAATATATTCCTTCTCCTAGATCTTCATTTTCAAATTCCTCCTCTTTATCAAGTTATCGCGGGCTGAATGTTTTGGACGTTTTCTTAGATCTATGACGTTCCAAGAAGATTCAATCTTAGAGGTTCACGTATATTGATCTCCTAATGTCGAGGTAGGTGGTTTGTGACTTTCTGTAGGAATTCTTTGAGTATTTTGTGCAGATTACACCAATACCCATGAACTGGGTATTGCATGGTTACCATTTTAGCCCTGTTGTTTCCCTAAATTGCTTGTATACTGGAGTAGTGGTTTTTGGTTGTGTTTTGGGATAATTGTTATGCTTTGGAAGTGTTTCCATGCATGTTCTTGCATGTCTGTACTATTAGGTCTAGTTTCCTTTTCACTACTGTTGTTTTTCCCATTCCTAGTATTGTAGTATGGGGCGACTGTTATCCTTTCATGTTGAGATGCGGTAGAATGTCAGCCAATTATTTCTTGAGGTTACTTTATCCATTACGCGATACGATACTTTATGACTTTACATAGGGTTGTGGGAACCTAGTGTAGTAAACCATAGGGAGAATGGACATAAGGACTTCTCTAGAGTGTCTTTATAATACAAAGCGAGACCACATGGGGAATTGATGTTGAGTGATTCCTCAGAGTGTTTGTAGTTCCCCGACGTGGAACACAGGGGAAATTGACATAGAGCGCTTCCCCAGAGCGCCTTTAGTATGATACAAGACTATAGGGGGAATTGATGTTGAGTACTTCGCTAGGGAGTCTATTCTTTAGCTGAGCCGGAGTGGTGAGACTATGCGTTTCTCCCAGAAGGTTGCTATTACTTGTAGGTTGAGCCATAAGGGTTAGGCTGTGAGAACTAACCGGTGGGTTACCTGTTTGTTCTATATGATTGAGTGGCTTCTTACTTGTTTTTAAATTAGATGCTAGAAACTGTGGGTTGTTTGCTATTGAGTACTTTCCTGTTTCCTATTTCTGTACTTTTACCTGCCATATATTCACTGACTATTAGGAACAGTTCTTCGGGTGGTTTCCTACTAGGATTTTTGTCTCACACCCTGTTTTGGTCATGTTTTTCGGCCAAAACAGATTATATTGTTGCAGGTATAGATAAGGGAAAGCGCCCTTTGACTTCAGGTACCTGACTTGCTGTGAAGCTGGGGAGCATGGGACCTAGCTTAGGCTTGCGATGATGATGATTTTTTTATCTTTCTTTTGTACTTGTATCTAGTACTATTTGTATTTCCAGCATTGTGACTTGTTTGGATGGTTTCCTAGACATATGTATCATGCATTATTTATATATATGTTTAATCTAGTTGTTTTCTTTATCAGTCTTTTTTTGTTACTGTTGTTTGGTATTTACTACTTCCGCTATTGTATGTGTGTTTTTTACTTCCATTGTGTACTCTACCAATGAGGGAATATTTTCCCCACTATCACACCCAAGGACCTCGCTACTAGTCGGCAGCCTCTAGCATTCAAGGAAATGGACTTGAGACATGTGACCAACCTGGTATGGGGCGCCTCTGGGTGGCTCCAGATTCGGGACGTTACAGATGAATAGTGAAAAAACACTACGTTATTATTTAAAAATGCCTTTTATTTAAATAATAATTATTTTTATTTAACCTTGTTTTAATTTTATAATAGATACATAATAGGTATATTAGTACAATTTTATTAATTGAGGTCATTTTATAATAAGATTAAATATATAAAATTTTATTGAACTATTTACTTCCTTTTACCCACCTTTTAAGCATGTGTGCAAATTTTCATAAAATGTAATTTTACTACTTCAGTTAATTGAAATTCAAAAATCTAAGAGACACAATTGACTTCAGTATGTAAAATGTGGTTCAATACGATGAAAATAATTTTTTCTGAATAGTAACTTTTGAATTTTATTACCACGGTTAAATGTAAATTAGGTAATAAAAAGAAAAATTATATTATAATTACCCTAACACATGTCCTAATTCTATTAGATAAGTTTTTTCAGAAAAAAACAACCTTATGATTAAAATATGATCCTATTTGATCCACTATGATTAGATTAAAACTTTTACTGTTATTTTATTAAAGAATAGTTAAAAGTGTTTAATTCAAATTTTAATAACTAAACCATTTTTAATATATGGTTATATATAAAATAAATTCAAATTTAAATATTTATTATAAATATAAAATGATTTCCTAAATCATGATATTATATTTATATTTTTTAACCTTAAACAATTAATTTATTTATGACAAAATGATGATGCAGTGATTACCTTATTAATGAAAGATTAAAATAATTGATATTATAAATATCCAAATAAATGTAAATAGAGACTTTTCAAACATTACAAAAATTTTATAGGTTAATATGAAATTTTTGGATTGATTTAATGTATGGTTTTCTAAGTAATCATGTTTTGTTGACTTTCACAAAATCCAAATACTAAATAATGTCAATGTTTTCATAAATGAGTTTTTAAAAAAAATACTTTATTATTAAATGATATAATATTCCTAAAAATCCAAGGGTCAGAAAAATGACTTATATAATGATACATATATCATTAATGAACCACTTTAGGTTCACTTGGAATTTTATAGTAAGTTTATTAACCACGTAATATAGAAATTCAAGAAGACATTGTAAAAGTAAAACTATTTAACTAAGAGTTAAATCTATAAGATAAGGTTAATATGGTGACCTAAACGTGTCTAAAACCTATTGGCTGAGAGTATTTAGACCCATCCTCACCTTATCCCTGAAATAAATCCATTGGGAGATATTATAAAACGAAAATAAGTTTATAATAAAATAATATTTCAAGTTATTCCTAAAGTGACCCTCACCTCTCCTATAAAAGGGTACTTGCCCTTCTCTCAATATCACACCTCCAAATCCATTTGGCTTGGAAAAACCCTACTCAAATATATTATTAACTACCCACACTTCATCCTAGAGGCTATAACATCCCGACCCGACTCACCTCTAAGACGGTGGCCAGACCGGTTCGTCACATGACCTCAAGCGCATCTCCTCGAACGCCAGAGGCTGCCGACTAACAAAAAGGGCCATTTTATGTCAAAGGGGGAGACTATGCCCATATAGGTAATAGGTATTATCACAGTGGAATTAAAAATAATAATAATAAATAGCGGAAGCATATACATGAATACACTATAGGAAAAGGAAATAAATAATCCCAACTGAAACAATAATAAATGCGGAAGTTGATAAATGAAATTAGGTACTAAAACAATGTCATGCCATGATGTAATTAAAAACTGAAAGTACAGAAAATAAAACCCAAGCGTGCTATCAACATAAAAGAAATGATACAATGTGTGAAAACTGCATCATGATTAAGCCCGGTCCTCTGCCCAGTCTCCCTCCTAAGCGACAACAATCAATCAAGAATCAGAAGCAGCACACTTCCCTTTGTCAATACCTACAATCATATAATCTACTCAGGTGTCAACGATGCTCGAGTAGGGTGTGAGATAAAATCCTAGTAGGCTCGCACCCACGATTTCTAAACCTTTATATTTTGTGAAATAATAAAATGAAGTGTGCCATTATATAATAATTACAGATAATTTATTAAGTGCAATGAAATAAATAACTCGGCCCGGGTTCCAAGAGGCACCTGTGCATAATCACCTGCTTCGGCCTAAGCTGGAAGTCTAAAAGGAGTACCTATAAGTAGAATACACATATTCATATATATGAATCCTCGAAGAGTAAGGTAAAACAAGGGAGAGGAATACCCCCAAGGTTGTTCTTTAACTAGGGGTCTAAGTCATGTGTCAAACATGTGTGCTTGAACATACCAGAAAATATCTCAAATCTCAAGAGACTAACAGAAACATTAATATAATCCTTCAGTGCATCATTATTAAGGCTCAAGTTGAGAGTTGGAGTCCAAGCCCATCCCGAAATTATCGATTCAAAACATCCTTCAATTATCCAATACCACCGAGCCCATCCAAGGAAATCTTTCGAAAGATCATATATCGCTCGTGGCATGGCATTACCTTGAGTCTGTTCCGATCTCACAAAAAGGGGTCGAGTTTCATACGAGGATGGCTTAGCCACATTTCCAACGGATCCATCCCGATGTTCCCTTTTAGAATCGGTAGCACTCATAAGTATTAGAGAGCCTGAGGAAGTCTCAGTCCGACCAAGCAAAGAACATCGCCCAACAACACATAGAGCTAACCGTCTAGAATGAAGGGTCTAAGCATGGACCTTAATACTGGACCCACCTCCTTTCCCAGCCCTGAATTTAATTAATGTTTTCATAGCAGCAGATATGATATTGACATATGTAATTGCAGAATGAAAAAAAATAGGTACACCCATGCATCACACAGTGAAAATTAAATATTTAATCATAGGAATCTTAATATGGAAAAGTACCACATCAACATAAGCAGCTAAATTCACTTTTAAATAAATAAATAAATTAGACCAACTAACTACCATGATCCAACAGTTCCAAAGTTCATAATTAATCTAAATTAATTATTTAAATTAAACACAACAAAATAGGTTGTGCAAATCCTGCAGATAAAGATACTTTTTAATAATACATAAACCATTACAATGAACTATCAATGATTCCACAATTCAATATTCATAATTGATCTAAATTAATTATTTAAATTAAACACAACAAAAAATAGGCTGCACGACACATGCAATTAAATAAATTAATAGTTCGGGCTAATAGAAATTATAATGACCACGTCGTCACACACCAAGGGGTGTTTGACCTTGTTGAAAAAAATTAAAAAAATTAATTCACGATCAATACGGCTGCAATAACTAGGCGAAACAAATTAATTAAGGAAATTGAATGAATTTGCACAAAGTTGGGAGGCACCGACTAACGGCACAACAGTGCATTTTTATAAATCGCAACAAAAAATATGGAAAGAGAGTAGACTACGTAGCTTATGGTTGTAGATGATCCTATGATCCATGGTAGGCTTTGATTTGACCTAAAATGGAAGAAAATGGAAGATTTTAGAAATACTCCAAAATTGGGTAAAATTCTTCCTTGAAGAACTACGCAAAGGATAGAGAAGGAGGTCATATGATTCGTAGTTTGTGGGATAAGCCATACCGAGATGTTCATAGAAGACCTACCAGTGAAGAAAATGGATGACGAATAGAGGCACAACGATCTTCTGAAGGGTGGAGAAGGTGGTGCGCACCACCTAGGGAGGAGAGGTGTGCCAAAAACTGGAGAGGAGGAGGATAGGAGGAGAAGAAAACCAATAAATAAAAAGGAAATAAAAGAAAAGAAAAAGGAAAAAAATCAAAAGGAGATAAATAAATAAAACAATAAAAATAAAATGGTAGAAGAAATGAAATATATAATTAAAATTGGTTTACATCATTTTAATTATATTTAATTTCTCTCCAACAGTATATATTTTATTATTTATTTTTATCCCTCTTTAAATTCCATTTACTTTATTTAAATGAATATATTCTTTTTAAACCCATTTAAATTATTTATATTCGAACTTAGTGCTATAGTGCAACATCAAAATTTTACATAAAGCCTAAACAAATATTTAATTAATTATAACAGCTACTCAGGACCCGCAATAGGGTGCGCATGCACGCCCTGGGTCCTTTAAGAATCAGAACACAAAAACATAAATGATTCACACATTAATTTAAGTCGATATGTTTAAATAACTAAAATTATTATTATTTAATATAATTAGTCAATGGAACCATTAAAATTTTAATGAGAATATACATTAATAAAATGGATAATGATTATTAAATAAATATTGAGTATACATTTGTATTTAATTAAAATAATTAATAATATCACATTTATTACATTGCGCAGTTATTATTTACACCAAAACATGATTTGTTAATTGTGAAGTGAATTTTCATATTTTGTTTTCAAAATAAATAATAATATTAATAATATTTTTTAAAATATATATAATTTCAAATAAAATATTTAAAATGCAAATAAATTATCTACGGGTTTGATATGACTAAACATCCAACGCTCGCAAAGGTTATACTCTGTCTAGGATAAAACCCCAAGTCCTAGAACTATTAGTGGTATCAGATTTCTCATTCGATGTACCTTTTAAGAAAAAAATAATTATTTTTTACTTAAAAATCGGAACAATTTATTAATTACAAATAAATATGGTATTATCTAATGTGAGGGTTCCAAACACCCGATGCAAATCATGATTATACCCTACCAAGGGTAAAACTGACGTTCCAGACCTAACAGTTGTCTCAGATTTCTCATACAATGCACCGTTTGAGAGAAAATAATTTTTTGTTATTATAAAATCTAAATAATTAATTAAAAATAAAGATGGAATTATCATGCGCGAGGGTGCCAAACACCCTATGCGAATCAAGGTTATATGCTTCCTAGGGTAAACCCGACGTTCCAAACCTAATAGTGGTATTAGATTTATTATATGACACACCATTTGAGAGTTATTTCATTTTTTTGAATAAAAACAAACACTTGTATCAAAAAAAAATTTAATATTTTTATTCTATCAATGTTACAGTGTCAACTATCGGAAACAAAAAAGTTCTAATGTTTGGTATTAAAACTGACCTGCGTAGTTAACAGAAAAAAATTTATTTCTTGTCTTTTTTTCATTCGATTCAGAACACAGAATGTTATAGAGGCTATAATTTGATCAGAAAGAAAACCTAGGGTGCCTTTTGTATCAAAAAAAAGTATCTGAAGAAGAGGTGATAATTTTATCACCTCTTTCAAAGTTCTTATCTTCTTTCACTTTCTCTTTGTTTTTTGTTTCAATACCAAAATAATAACCCAAATAATTATACATTCTTTGATGTTATTATAAATATGGTACAACCATATTCATTATTATATACATCCTATTAATGACAAAGTCACCATACGTGTGTACGTACGACTTAACGTCTACACGTCGTGGTGTACTTTGTTATTCAACACTTCATTATTTGGATTTGAATAATAATTAATATAATTGATGTAAATAATAAATATAACATGTTAATAATTCTGTATATCTAATATACCATCTAATTATATACGATTTCACCATCAATAGAAGGATATTATCGCTCGTGCGTACGTATGGATAACCATCTACACAAACACGAATAGATTTATTTACTATCATAACCATTCTAGAATAATTTTCATTTTATGATTAAAAATAATATTTTAGAACTTAATATAATTATAGATATTAATAAAACACATCATATCCATAAAAAACCATTACTTACATAACAAAACATCCAAATGAAAACAAATCAGTTAACACCCGAAACAATGATACTATTGAAATATTATTAACAAAAAAATATTATAAGATCATATATGAAATTATATTAATGTATGTGGTTCTTGATAATTTAATAAAAATGATTTACCAATTATACAGGAGGTTAATGTACCCTTGACCATGGAAAAGTACAAGGTAAATGTTAATTTTACAATCTCTTTATTATACGTGGTTTTTTATAAGTAAGCATCTGTCGTGAATTATTTATCATCCTCATATGTGTTTTTTAAAAATGTATTTCAAATTTTTTGTACTAATTATTAGAATATGGGTTAATGTCATTTATACCATTTTTTACTTTTTATAATTTTTTTTAAGAAATCTTCCCGTTATTTTCAAAACTAGGAAATTTATGACCATTTCAACAAATAAATGAAAGAATACTTCATAACTTATATGAAGGGTGCGGCTATTTTTCTCCGTTATCACCATAGAAGCTTCCATTATAATATTATAAGAATATTTTCATAATAAATGTTATGTTTTATAATTATGTGACTTTTAAATGATTTCAAAATAGAAAGAGGTGTTTCTATGAAATAATTTTTATTTCATCTATGTCATCATACTTTGATGGATTTTATACTCATTTGAAGTTAATTTATTATGATTCAATATTTCATATTGTATTGAATGTTTTGTGATATATTTGACTATGGATCTGTTATTTTAATACCATTAATGGTTTATGGTTAAAGTATTAACTTTTTGTATGTTATTTTTAATACGAATGTTTATGTTATGTTTCAACCTTTTAATATGAGGAATGCATTGGACCTGATAAGTAATCGGTAGAGCCCGCTATATCTCCTAGATGCATTGGTAGGTCTCGTAAGACAAACTAGTGTCTTTGAACCGGGCCCTGACAAAATCTTAGTTGTAGTCTAGGCATGAGGCCTTGACTATGTGGTTATGAGGTTTGGCATTATGCATTGCATCATTATTAAATTAGCTGTTGATATTACATGTGATTATTCTTCAAGTAGAATATCCGAAGGAATAAATAAACAGAATTATTTGATTTATCTTTTTCCATATTAGGATGAAGTTTATGTCTTAAAGCCTTGTGTTTTAGTCTTATACATTTCCATAAATGTTTATGTTTACTTTGGATATTTTTCTCTATATTGTTATCCCCACTGAGAATCTGAGGCAACCCCATTCTTATGTTTTATTTTTCCCAGGATTTGTAGTAGTATATAATGATTGATATAACATCCCATCTTTTTATCACATAATCTTTCATTACATTTTACAAAAACCGAGGATCATTAAGGTTTGGTGTCTTGGAAACCAGGAACTTAAAACATGAAAACATAAAACATACTTCTTAAACACTTGAAAGGCTTATCATCATGTTCATCCTAGGTTCATTACTGCATCTCAAAACCTGGGAACATACATCAAAAAAAGGGTGAGCAGAAGGCCCAGTAAGAGAAACAAGAGAAACATTTAACATGTGATCTTGAGATACATCAACTATGTCATGAAAAAGAACTTTAAGGCATGAGAAAGAAATCATGTGGTATATCATAATGAAAATAACATTTTTCATAAATTTAAGATGTGGCTACAAAATTTAACATTTAAAATCATGAACATATCACCAAGTTCCATCCCCAAGGTGTCATTTGAAAATTACCAAGGTTATTCACCAAGATATCGTGAAAATTGTAATCTCTAGTGGTTACATCATTACCCAATGCATTGGTGTGATATCAGGGGGAACCCTTAAATTTTCCTTTATTATCATTTGATACACATATATCATCATAAAAAATTTCATAAATAACCCATATAGCATAAAATAAATGGGTTTAATTTCATAATCATAACTTTTTAAAAACTGCTTTAAAGACATGATCTTTACGTCACTTTAAAACCCACGGAAGGGGAGAGCGGGTCTCATGTATGTAAATACCAGAATTTAAAATATAAAATTTTGATATATATGTGAATACCCCTGTAGAAATACGAGAGTTGAGTATTAACTTTATAACATAAAATAATTTTGAGAAAAGAGAGAGGCATTTTGAGACAAAAATTCTGCAGCATAACAGCTATGTTTCGGGGTTTTAGAGAACATTGAAAAGAGAGCAGACATGGGTCACCCACTCATAAATGATCCATAAAACAATATAGAGACAGACTATGAAGGATATCTTAACATGTTAATGAAATTTGAAATATGTACCATATTAAATGAAGAACATGAAAGGAAGACAAAAATAAGATTTCTCTTATGAAAATTCGGCAGCCTAACGGCGTCACTTAAACTTCAAAAAAATGAATCGAAGAGATCAAATCGGGTCTCTCATCATATGAACATAAAAGATCATTATGATAGATATAGGGATCTTACCACAACATAAAAACAAGTAATTTTAAATAATTGACATGAAAGTAGAACTTTGCAAAATGAGAAGTTGAACGAATCCCTTAAAAATTTGGCAGCCTAACGGCGCCACTTAAAACTTCAAAATACTGAATTGAAGAGATAAAATAGGGTATCTCATAATATGAAACAAAGAGTTAAGTATGATAGATATAGATATCATACCCCAACATAATAAAAAGGAACTTGAAAGACTTGACATGAAAGTATAATTTCAAAACGAGAAGGGTGAAAGAACCACTTAAAAATTTGGCAGCCTAACGACGCCACTTAAAACTTGAAAATACTGAATTGAAGAGATCAAAAGGGGTCTCTAATCATATGATCATAAAATATCAGTATGATAGATATATATATCCTACCCCAACATAATAAAAAGGAACTTGAAAGACATGAAAAGAAAATAGAACTTGAAAATGAGAAGGGTGAAAGTATCCGTTACAAAAATTTCGGCAGCCTAACGACGCCACTTAAACTTTAATAAAATGAAATGATGAGAGTAATAGGGGTTCTATCATAATATGAACATAAAAAGGATAGTATAATGAAGATAAAAGAACATCCTCCAACATAATAACATGGATCATAAAAGAAATGACATAAAAGCGATCTCTTGAAAAGAAAAAGAGGGGGTCAGATCCCTTTTCTTAAAACGTAACTCTTAAAACTCAAAGGTTTGGAGCTTGAGGGCTTGGGGGCACCTTGAGAGGAATCATTGGGAGGTAATAAGACCATAAATTCGTTGAGAATGATTTTGGAGTCCAAAGGATGATATAATGGCTTGGTATTTATAGGGAAAGTGAGGGGACAATGCATTAATGGCCAAGGGACACCTCATAAGTGGGTTTCTCAAAACCATGTGCTCTCCCAAGATATTTCCCCTGAAGTTAGGGAACGTGTGTCCCCCGATACAATACTTCATCACCTTTTGTCGGAAAAACCACAAAATATCTCATGACATCATCATGACACAGTTATGATGTCATTAAATATACCGAAACCCTAAAACTGTATTTTTACTATTCACTGAAAATTCAACTTTCTCAAAAAAATCCCAAAATTTCACATTAACCAAATATCAATACTCTGATTTCAAAAATGAACTCCATTTTATAAAAATAATTTTCTAAATATTTTTAATTTAATTTATAAATAAATACACTATTCACCGAAAATTCATTTTTTTCAGAAAAAACCCCAAAAATTACCTTAACATAATATCGATGCTCTGAGTTCAAAAATGAAATCCATTTTATAAAAATAATTTTCTAAATATTTTTAATTTAAATTTTAATCAAAAAACACTATTCACTGGAAAAAACTAATACTTGAATAATAATTTATGAAACCGTTATTTACCCATTTTATTGAATCACATTACTTAATCTAGGTGTCTAAATTATATTAAAACTTTCTTTGAGTGAAATTACTAATCCATTTAGTCACATTACTAATCCTAAGCATAAAATCACTATTCATAATTTACTATTCATCAAAATTTATGTTGATCTTATTAGACTCCAAATTTCGCACTGAACATAATTTTAGAAGACCATTTTTTGAAAATAATTACACATTTTTAATTATTTAAGGTTTACATAAGCATTTTTTAAATATCCTTTTTTCTAAAATTCATCAAAAATATGCATACTATATTTATCCGGTCATTTGAAAATTCATAAACTTCATCATAAGAAGAAATCAGAATTTTTCTTTAACACAAAGGTTTACACAAGGCAGTTACGGTCTCCTTACATAGCCCCTTATCACACCAGCATAGGACCTAAGTGTAAGGTGTGCTAAGTTGAGAGAATTCGAGGGAGGCGCGGCCAACATCGCACGAGTAGTAATTTCTATCAGTTTGAACTTCTCGCGAAGGCGATCCCGTTCTAGTTTAACACGATGAAGTTCAGCTTGGGTTTGGTCCAGAGCAAAGCCCAGTGGTGCTACCTCCTTCCCAAGTTCTGTTATATGGGATTCGATCGGTCCAAGACTACTAGGTGAGGCCATCAAATCTTCTTTCTATATTAATTAACCAAGATTTCTTGTATTTAGATACAATAATCAAAACGTTTAGTTTCTAGTGTTCATATTGACCAATGGTCATATAATAGTCAAAACCCAACGGTCTCATTTTAATTGTACTCATGTTATCAAATGAAACAGTTTTGTTGAGTATGAAAAATAAAATGACACACAAAATTAGGAAACAAGATTTATTCAAAATTTTGGGTCGTTACAATTGACTTGCAGGATATACTATGGGATATGATTGTGTTCTAAGGAGAAACAATGTTGTTCTTTTAATTTCCTAATGTAATGTAAAACTTATGCATGTATCTAGTACATCCAGGGCTACTAAACTAATTGGTCTTTGAAACTTGATCCCTTGTGATCATGAAAATGTTATGTAATAATGCACCAACTCTAGGTAACTTGGGGTTGGGTATTACAGTTGGTATCATAGGGAGGTTTTGTAGAAGCCTTGAAAACTAGAATTAGAAAAAATCTTATTAGAGAACATTACCCTAAGATATAATTGGAGGATTATAATAGAATAACTTCTTATAATTTATGTAATGTAGAGATTTTGTGACTTATCCAAGAAATACATCCCTATCTTGATACGAGAAGGTAGAGGCGGCTCGGGCACATATGTACCTAGGAGTGAAAACTCTGACAAGCAGTTTCAGGATTGACCTAGGGTATCCTAGTACATGACAACGGGCCTTGCTGCACTCTTGGTTACAACACTCTTGGGTGATATACTTAGAATAATTCATATTTTATTTAGAAACCATTATGAATAATTTATGAGTAAATAATTCCTCAAATAATATTTTTTTTATGATTATGGATTGTACGCATAAACTATTCAATTTATGTTAGGTATTTTACACGTTTGGAATTATGTATTGCGATTTATAAACTAATCTAGTGTATACCATTTTTAGAAATTATGCCTCATGAAAAAAATGGAAACTGTATAAACACACGTACCCCATGTAGGATTTCCCTCTTACTCATGATAATTATTGTGGAGATGGTGATGCAACTGGTGCTTAACAGCTTATAACCATACTAGGTTAACTCACATGGGTTATGAATAATTACCTTACCTGTATAGAGAACTCTAATCCACAATGTGGAGGATCATTGTTAGACCACTTCATGAGGTAATAACCACCAACATTCAATGGGACTACAAATCCAATTGTAGTTGATAAATGGATATGTTTCGTAGAGAAAATACATTAAGCTTTGGGATGTAACGAAAGGGTAAAAGTCTTCATGGTAGTTTTTCACCTCACAAGAGATGAAAATCAATGGTTTTAATTAATTCAAAATAGAAAGGAGGATGAATAAGTACCAAATATGGAATGGAGGGGGTTTAAAGATCTTTTCATAGAAAAATACCTTCCTCATGAACATCGAGCAGATATAGAAATACAATTTATGAGTCTAAGGGAAAAGGAGGATAAAAATATAGAAAAGTATGAGGCTAAAATTACAAGGATATAAAGGAATGGTGTAGATTATATATGTATCCCAAGGAGTAAGATTGATCGATACTTTTTTGGGTTAAAACCATTTATTTGTCGATCATTAGTCTCACAGTCATTCTCATCGTACGAATCTATTACCTCTTGTGATATCAAGATATAAAAATAATTATCTAAGCCTTACCAATTTAATGAAAAGAAAGAGAAGAAGAGATATGCTGAGTACTATGGAAATAGAAATAAGGGGAATTAGGGAAAAGTTAAATTTTCATCCTATAGTAAATGTAGGAAGAAACATCCCGGTACTTGCTTGAAAGGGATGGTGGTTTGTTATAAGTGTGGGGAAAAAGGCCACCAAGATCGTGATTGTAAGGGAAAGAAATAGGTTATCAATGTTGAATTCTTCAATTGTAGAGAAACGGGGCATTATGAATATGAATTTCATAAGTGCTAAATAAAATTACCTTAGAAAAGGCTAATAGAGAAAAGATAAGCTTCTAAGATCACTACTGCTAAGGATGAAGCTCTGAATGACGTGGTAAAATGTACATTACTCTTTCCTAAAATTTATCCAATGCATTATTTGATTCTAGATCATCACATTATTTCATATCTTTCCAGTTTTCCAAGAAAATTAGATATTTCCAGTTTGATTTAACAAGGGTGTTTTCAGTCAAAACACTTACGGGAATTATCATTACAATAATGTTTTGTGAATCAGTTACCATTATGGAATATAAATGTTCTTTATATTCAGATCTCATCTTCATACCCATAATTGAATTTTATATAATTCTTGGTATGGATTGGTGTTCAGACCATGATGAAAAAAAAATTTATTAGAAGAAAGAGGTTACATTTTTTGATGATGATATGGAATACCTTATCTTTAGAGTAGAAAAGTCACCATTTGATTATCATCTAGATCCCCCCAGTTGTTCTACTAAATTCCATTATTAGGGAGGAAGGGAGTGAAATAAGTATGGGAGAGGAAATAAGTGTTCAAATATAGGACTTACCAATTGTGCAAGAATATGTTGATGTGTTTCCAAAGGATTTACCTGTACATCCTTGAGAATGAGAAATTGAGTTTTCTATTGATTTAATTCATGGTTCAAGTCCTATATCGAAGACCCCTTATAGAATGGCCACTATAGAATTAATGGAACTGAATAAACAACTAGAGGAATTGAGTAATAAAGGATTTATTCTCCCTAGTGTTTCTCCATGGGGATACCCTATTCATTTTGTTAAGAAAAAGGATGAATCTATGCAGTTGTGCATTCACTATAGGGAGATCAATGCTATTACAATAAAGAACATGTATCCCCTACCTCACATTGATGATTTATTTGATCAACTTCATGGAGATCAATATTTTTCAAAGATTGACCTTTGATACATATATCATTAGTTGGGAGTGAATAATGAATACATTCTGAAGAGAACATTTTGAACCAGGTATGGGCATTATTAGTTTACAGTAATGCCTTTTGGACTGACTAATGCACCCTCTATTAACATGGATCTAATGAATAGAGTTTTAAAGGAATATCTTTATGAATTTGTAGTGATATTTATTGATGATATCATGGTATACTCCAAAATCTATGAAGATCATTAAAATCAATTTTGCTCTGTTTTAAAGACTCTTATAATAAATGAATTACATGGGAAGTTTTGAAAGGGTGAATTTTGGCTTCCAGAGATTTTTTTCATGGAAATATTGTCTCTAAGGATATAATTTCTGTTGATACTTCAAAGAAAAAGGAACTCCAAGAATTTCCAGCACCGATGAGTATAACTGAGGTATGCCATTTTATTGGTTTAATAGGTTATTATCGGTGTTTGTCCCAAAAATTTTCCCAATTGGCTAAACCATTGACCAAGATCACACTTAAAGGGGTTAATTCTTTTTGAAAAAAGAGTGAGAAGAATTTTTTTAAGAACTAAAGAGAAAATTATTCAATGATCATATCTTGACTCCACCATCGTGGAATGACAGGGTTGTTATTTATGGTGATGCTTCAAAGAAAGGGCTTGGTTGGGTCCTTATGCATAATGATAGAGTTATTTCCAATGAATTACTGCAACAAAAATTAATGAACAAAACTAACTTACTAATGATAATGAGTTAGCATCAATAATATTTGCTTTGAAGAAATGGAGACACTGTCTCTATGGTGAAAAATGTGAGGTATATACCAATCACAAGAGTTTGAAATATATTTTCTCACAGAAAGAAATATTCATGAGGAAAAGACAATGGCCTGAACTACTCAAGGATTATTATTTCACTATAGACTACCACCCGAGGAAGGAAAATAAGGTGTAAGATTTTTTTAGTTGAAAGGATCATAGAGTTATGAAAAAAGATGATAGTTGAAAGGGATCCTATGTTCATGGATATAGTAATGATGGATATGGAATAGTCATGGAAGGATAATCATTGATACATTTTCAAATGGTTTCAAAACCATCTTTACTGGAAAGGATAAAATGTTCTCAGACTGATGATGAGGAGTTTAAAAATAAAATTAAATCTATGACTGATGGGAGATTTATCGACTTCGTATAGGAAGATGGAATTTTGAAATTTGGTAAGAGACTCTGTTGTCCCGATATACCTGATCTAAAAAGGGAATTATTGGATGATGCTCATAGCTCCAATTTCCCTATACACCCTAGTAGCAATAAGATGTATATAGATTGGAAGTAACATTTTTGGTGGGAAAACATGAAGAGGGAGTTTGATGATTATATGTCATGATGTATGTTTTTTCAATAGGTGAAGGCTGGAAGACAACATCCTATAGGAGTCATGAAACCTCTTCCCATACTTGAGTGGAAATGGGATGATATTACAATGGACTATGTAATGGGGTTACCAAAGACTCCTAGAAAGAATGATGCAATATGGGTCATTATTGAACGCGTTACCAATTCAACACATTTTCATTCTATAATAGAAGACTTACCACATGAATGTTTAGATAGACTATATATTAGTGATTTTTTAAGACTTCATGGTGTACCCCTATCGATTGTTTCTGATTATGATCCCCATTTTACATCAGGATTTTGGAAAAGTCTTCATAAAACCCTAGATACTGAACTTCGTTTAAGCACTACCTACCACCCTCAAACTGATGGAAAATCAGAATGAACTAATCAAGCCTTAGAAGACATGTTGAGATCTAGCTCACATGACTTTCAAGGTATGTAGGATCAGTATTTACCACTGGTATAATTTTCATATAACAATAGCTTCCATTCAAGTATTCAGATGGCACCATATTAAGCATTATATGGAAAGAGATGTTGTACACCTACTTTTTGGGATGATGTTGGTGAAAGAGAACTCATAAGCCCAGAAATTGTTGAGGAAAAAATTGTAAAGGTTTATATTATCCAAATACACATTAAAGGAGCTCAAAGTAGGCAAAAGAGCTATGCTGGTAACTAAAGGGAGGATTTGGAATTTAAAGTAGGTGACCATATTTTTTGAAGGTATCTCCATGTAAGGGTGTTATACGATTCGATAATAAAGTATAATTAAGTCCCATGTACATCATAACATTCTAAATTCAAGAGTGAATCGGAGTCGTAGCTTACCGTTTGACAATGCTGCAAGGTCTCTCCATAGTTCATGATGTGTTCCATGTATCACTATTGAGAAAATTCATTACTGACCCAACAAATGTACTCACCAATGATGAATTGGAACTGGAACCTAATATGTCTTATTGTGAAGAGCCTATCAAGATTTTTTATACAAGAGAACAAGTGTTTAGAAATCGAAAGACTCATCTGGTAAATGTTCTTTGGAGAAACCATAAAACGGAAGATGCAATGTGGGAGCCTGAGGAACTTATGATGAAGAACCACCCGAATAATTTTGTGCAGTAATATTCTATAAATTTTTTGGATGAAATTATTTGAAGTAGGGAATAATTCAACACCCCAAGCTTCAATGGTATTCTTATCTTTGAATAATACAATAGCTAGTGTTTTACACAACTACGATTTCTACCACACCGCGACAAATCTAACTAGTTGTTTAAAAAACAGTTATGAATAGTAATACCCAGTTTTTGAAATTTTATAATTTTTTTAATAAAAATGGACTTCAATTTTGGATTTAGAATATAAAAATTGTCTAACGGTGATTTTTTTTTTATTTTTCTGAAAACTTTCAATTTTTGATGAATAGTGAAAAACACTTCGTTATTGTTTAAAAATGATTTTTTAAATAATAATAATAATTATTTATATTTATTTTAAATTCAACATAGATACATAATACCTATATTATTTTAATATAATTCATTGGAGACTTTTTATAATAAGACTAGATATATAAATTTTTATTGAACAATTTAACTCCTTTTACCCACCATTTAGGCACATTTGCATATTTTCAATATAGGTAATTTTACCACTTCAATGAATTGAATTTAAAAAACCGAGAGACACAGTTGAAATCAGTAATTGAAATGTTGTTCAATAGGATGAAAATAATTTTTGGTTAATAGTAACTTTTGAATTTTATCTACCACAATTAATAATAAATTGAGAAATTAAAGGAAAATATATTATTATAATTACCGAACATATGTATTAATTCAATTGGATAAGTGTTTATTTGACCAAAATAAACCTTAGGAATAAAATATTATCATATTTTATCCACATTGATTAGATTAGGACATTCCTTATTATTTTATTTAAAGAAGAGTTAAAAGTGTTAAATTCAAATATTAATAACTAAAATATTTTTAATACAGCGTTATACATAAGATAAATTACACTATAAATATTAATTAATAAAATAAAAATATTACCTAAATCTTTGTATTTTATTTATAAATTTTATATATTAAATAATTAAATTTATCCATGACACAATGATGATGCTGTAATTACCTTATTAGTGAATGATTAAAATATTTGATATTATATATATCAAAATAAATATAAAAAGATACTTTTGATGCATTAAACTAATTTTATAGGTTAATATAACATGTTATTATTTATTTAATGTATTTTTTAAGTAATAATGTTTTTTTTGACATTCATAAAAACCAAATACTAAATATTGTCAAATTTTGACATAAATGATTTTTTAAAACAAATACTATATTATTAAATGATATAATATTCTTAAAAATCTAAGGATCATCCAAATGACTTATATAATGATATATATGTCATTAATGAACCACTTTAGGTTTTCTTATAATTTTATAGTAAGCTTATTAACCATGTAATTTAAAAATACAAGAAGACATTGAAAAAGTTAAACTATTTAACTAAGAGTTAAATCTAAAATATATGTTTAATATGGTGACCTGAACTTTTATAAACCTATTTTTAGATTTTTTAGACCCATCCCCATTTTATAATCCGATTAAATTCATTTTTATCCATTGTAAACCGAAAATGATTTTTTAATAAAAAAATATTCCCAGATTTTCCTAAAATGACCCTCACCTCTCTTATAAAAGGGAACTTCCTTTTCTCTCAAAATCACACCTAGAAATCCGTTTGTATCAGCCTAAACCTACTCAAATAACTTCCCAAATACCCTCACTTCAACCTATGGGACTTACTTAGATCAGAAATCCAAACTAAAGATCCGTTTTGATCAAATCAAAAGGAAGCACCAGAAGAAGAGGTAATAATTTCATCACATCTTTCAAAGTTATTTCTTCTTCTACTTCCTCTTTCATTATTGTTTCCATAAAAAAATAATAAAAACAAAACATTCAACATTAATTTATGTTATTATAAATATCATACAACCATATTCATTATTCAATCCATCCTATTAATGAAAAATTCATCATATGTGCGTACTTACGGCTTACCGTCTCCACATCATGGTGTAGTTTGATATTCAACACTTCATTATTTAGATGGGTATAATAATGAGTATAATTGATGTATATAATAAATATGAAATGTTAATGATTCAATATATGTAATATATGATCCAGTTACATATGATTTTACCTTCAATATAATGATATTGTTGCTCGTGCGTACGTACGGATTACCGTCTCCACGAACGTGATAAGATTTATTCACCATCGTAACCATTCAAGAATAATTTTAATTTTATTAATAAAAATAATTTTTAATAACATATTATATTTCTAGATATTAATCCAATAAATACTATCCATAAGAAATATGACTTACGTAACAAAATATATAATGTAAAACAAACCAGTTGACACCCGAAACAATGATACTACTGAAATATTATTAACAATGAAATTTTAGAAGATCATATAAGATATCATATTTATGTATGTGGTTATTGTATAATTTAATAACATCTATTTAAATATTATAAAGTAACATAATGTACCCTCAACCATTTAAAAGTAAATTTGATGGGTTAATTTTACAATCTATTTATTATCTAAGGTTGTTTATACATAAGCATATACTGGGAATTAGTTGTCATCCTCATATGTGATACTTAAAAATTTATTTCAAAACATTTTTACTAGTTTTTTGGACATGGGTTAATGTAATTTATAACATTGTTTGAATTTTTATAAAACGTTTTGAATGTAATCTTTATTTCATTTTTAAAACACGGTAGTTTATGAACTTTTCGAGAAATTAAGGAAATAATGTTTCTTAACTTATACGGAGGGTGAAAATATTTTTCCGCCGTTATAACAACTTTGAAGCATCATTTACAAGATTATAAGAATATTTTCAAAATAAATGTTTTCTTTTATAATTACATGACTTTTATAAGATTTCAAAATAAAATGATATATTTTTCTCAAATAGTTTTGATTTGATCTATGTCAACATCCTTTGATAGATTTTACACTTGTTTGTAGTTAGTTTATTATGATACAATCTTCTATATTATATTGAATGTTTTGCGATTTGTTTCACTGTGGTTGTGTTATTTTTATACCAATCATGGTTTATGGTTAAAGTTTTAATATTTCATATACTAATTTTAATATGAATGTTTATGTTATGTTTCAACCTATTCATATGATGAATCCATTGGACTTACTAAGAGACGAGTGGAATGTGCCATAGCTCCTCGATGCATCAGTAGGTATAATGAGAAAAACAAGTGTCTTGTCACAATGCCTTGCAAAAATCTTATTTTTAGTTCTAGAATAAGGCCTTGACTGTGTGGTTATGATGTCCAGAATTATACATTCCATCATTATCAAATTATCTTATGATATTACATGTGATTATTTGACTAGTAGAATATCCATGTGAATAAGTAAATAGAATTATTTGATTTATCTTTTCCATATTATTTAGATGTTTATTTTTTAAAGGCTTGTGTTTTATCCTTATAAATTCCCTTATATGTTTATGTTTTCTTATAATAGTTCATGCTATATTGTTATCCTTACTGAACATCTGAGCTCACCCATTTCTTATGTTTTATTTTTTCCAGGATGTGAAGAAGTATATTATGATTAACCTACAAGATAGGTTATGGGATACGAGTGTGTTATAAGGAGACACAATATTTTTCATTTCATTTCATAATGTAATGTAAAACTTATATTTGTATCTAGTACTTCTAAGGCTACTAAACTAATCAGTCTTTCAATATTTGATCTCTTATTATCATGAAAATGATATATAATAATGAACTAACTCGGAGTAAATAGGGTCGGGGCATTACATGTACAAAAAATATTATGAGATTTAAATATCCCATTTATAAAGAATAAAATAATGAGTTAGGAAATACATTAATTGAAGAATCATAGTTAGATAAAGCATCGATGAAATATATATATCTTAGAGTTCTTGGAAAATAGAATGTATCTATATCATGATATTTTTTTGTTAATTAGGGGTTGATTAAAGAAATGACACGTCTCTCTAAGTTTATCCTCTCATTACTTTTGAGCCTCCACTTATTAATGTAAATATCAATGAAAAACAAAACATACCGTGGAATCTATTGGAGGTCTTCAAGAAGGGGTATGTTAGTATTCACTTTTTATAAGGTTTATATAATTTCTTATTAATGTTTCTTTAACCTTAATTGGTTATATCATTCATGACAATAATTGTGGGGTAATATATTTCTTCCTTTTTTTATCATTGTACTGGGGTTTCTTATCTCATTTTCCTTATCCATTGTCTCCCTTTCCCCTTTTTTTCATTTGGATTTTATTCAACAAACAACCTAGAATTTCTAACATTCACATTCTCAAAATCATCTAGTTCAAGATGACTTGGTTAAGGTTCAACTGTGGATAATGTTGGGATATCATATCCATGTATTTTTTTATCATACTAACATTATCCATTGGGTGAGGCATTGTTTTGGTTAGAATATTTTCTCAATTTATAGAAAATTCTTTTATAATATTTCTTACCTCTCTCATTTCAATCCTAATATCCCTGATATATGATTTATTTTGTTTCTAAATTCGTGTTGGTGAAATAGTCTATAGATATTCAAAGAGTGAATTTTGTTCTAAAGGGTATTATTGATACATGGGCTAGTTATAGTGTTAATTGTATTGTTTCTTAAGGGTGGTGGGTGATAAAATTAGTGTTTTTGTTTCACGAATAATGGTTTTTGTTGATATTGGTTGTGATATGAGGTCTATCTAGGGTACATTGATTTCTAAATTCATATAAATTTTTGATAGTCTAGGTATATCCATAGTTTTATTAGAGCTTCCTTGGCCAAAATGTTGTTATCCAACATTCTATTCCCTATACTTCATCACAGTCATTAGTTAAATAGCTAAGTGATAAATAAAAACCATATAAATTAGTTGTTTCTTATTTTTGTCTAATTTGTTTTAAAGCCATATTTCTCAAAACACTTGTCAGATATCTAGTTTATTTTTATATTAGGGGTCTGAATCAGAAGTAATTACCCAATTTTTACCGATGGTACCATTACATGTTATTATAAACTATTTTTGTTCCTAACAATCTTATCAATCCATACATTGGATCATATGGGTGAAATGTCAATCAATTCTCTCCCAAATGATGCATCCAAATAATTTTTATCATTATTGGGAAATCCATGGTAGAAAACACCATGAATTTATTCTACTTTACATCATAATGCATTCAATTTGGCACACATCTTCTTAAACCAGCCTTAATACTCATAATATATCTATATGGATTATTTTATGATGTCATATATATCATTCATGATGGTTGTTCCCCATGACATTAGGAATAATCTCTAAGGGAAAATCTATAAAGTTCATCCCAATATTGTATCTCAGTTGGTTGTATTTCATGAAACAATTCCTTTATAGATCCTTCAAGTGAGAATGTAATTTCACTCTACTTTACCTCATCTTTAGTCACAATTTGATGTATAAAAGTGGTGAAAATATATGTGAACATTATAATATGTTTATGCAGGTATACTCCTACCATCCTATAATATTTTGGAGGTAAATGAATTAATCTAGTTTTCATCTAAAATGAATATTACAATGAATGAATACCAATTCTCTTATTTTTTATAAAATGTGTTTTATAAAGGTATCTAAGGGTCTGATTAGTTTTTAAATCCATGAATAGAGGATAAAAGTGATCACTATAACTATTACATGAGTTTTGAAATATGATCTACTAAAAAATATAGTTTTAAATATAGATCCTATGTATGGAAAATTATAAATCTATTTTAGTGTAAATGTTAAAAAATAGGTTATTTGATTCTCAGATAATGGAAATTATAAATAAGATTGTTTGTACTACCTCATCATCAGTGGTTTTATGGTTTGGCACGTTACTATAATGGGGTATTGAAAAATAATTTAATTTCAAATGTAAAAATAAATATAGTGGGTAACCTATGTTTCTTATAGGATAGGTGTTCACAAAAACCAATTTTCACATGTTTGTTATAGAAAAATGGGATTTTTGATATATTTAGGATTTTAAAATGACTCAAAGTAATTAAAATTGAATTTGAAAACAGAAATTATGAGATGGTGATTATTTTAGGGTTGGATTATCCTTTTTCAAGGTTATACTGGTACCAAATTTATCTATGCCTCTTCTTATATGATGATAAGAGAAATATTCCAAAATATCTTCGTCTATCTCCCTTAGCTAAATAGTGATAGTGAAAATTATCCTAACTAAAACCTCAATATATTCTATCCTACTTTCTATGTGTTTAACTTGGATAATGGACTCTCTTGGTTGAATTCAGAAACTCGAAATTTGGTGTTTTATTCTGAAATTTCCATGAGTACCCACTACCACATCCACACATACTGATGTTCATCAGGAACACCACCAACTAGATCTACCATATTCCATATTATATAGACTAAAACTAAGTGAATGTATACAAATATCATCAAATAAATAATTAATAAATGATACAATTTAGAACTATATAATATTTTACTTGATAATACAATCTATTAAAGGAATGATGAAACTAGCTAAAATGGAACATGGAGAAGATTTATTCCCATATGAAAATGACCTCATTCATTAAAAATTTTAATTATCCAGCAGATTATTATGATGAATGTTTTTATATGATTCTAATAGATTATATAATATTTAGTGGGTCAGTTATTGTAAAATGAATATACCATGGGTTTTCTAAATGTTATTCTACCCAATGAATATATTCTTAAAGATTTAACCATTGAGGAATTATCAGATCACTATAGATGAAATATAATATTCTGGAGGATAAAAATGTAGAAGATGGGATTATAATTTGATAATAGGAGGGACTCATGTCATTAGAAGTATGGAAGTAGAGTATTTTCTACATTGTTGAAGGATAAATATGAATATTGCATGTTATTTCACTAGAAGAAGAATATACAAATCATATGATTAATTAAGATGAACTTGAATATGTTAAGGACTAGTGATGAAGGATAAGAAGAACTATCGACAATATTTTTAGTTCAATATATCAATTTGATGGATTAGAATATTCAATATATTGAAATAAAATTTGACGATTACTGAGAATCCAACATTTGGGAAGGTTGAATAACAAAATAAAAGTATTGATATATTTCAATGAAAATGGATTGTTGATGGACTAACAAATATTTACATACTATAAATCCATTTTTTTTGGAATACCATAAAAATGATGTAACTAGATTTTTAAGAAACTAAAATGATCAAAAGGATCTACCACACTGATGAATTAAATATTTCTATAAGATTGATTCTCAATGAATGTGATTTTAAATTCAAAATTTGAAAATATACAGTTAAATTCTTTAGATTTTGGTGAAAATATTGAAGGAAGAAATATTTTTTCACTCCAAAAGTGATATTTTTATAAGAAGTGTGAATTGAATGATAAACCATCAAACTTATAAGAATAACTTCTAAAAGATGTACGACCGATGAAAAATCCATCAAAAGTTACACAGAAAATAATGACCTGGGTGTTTGAATGATATATTTCAAGAAGGTGAATGTCATCAAAGAAGTCAAACTACATTATTGAACCCAATATTTGTTTATAAACAAAATATTTGATATTGTAAGGTTCATTCATTCATACAATTGGATTTATTATAATAATTTAAAAAAATGAAGTGTGGTGTGGTGTAGTATTATCTACGCATATAGAGGCAACATCACTAGAAGATTCACTTAAAATTATAATATGAAAATTATATGGATGTTATACCAACTTATATGGATCAAATTTCAATCTTACATAATGGAGTGAAAAACCATTGGTGGTTTTTTGTTGTTCATTAATATAAGGAACGTCACTTTGGTGTAACGCCAATAATAATTCATAATGATTTGAATTTTAAAATCAAGAGGAATGATTTTATATAGGAATAGTTTCTTGAAGTTGAGAATTCATTTAAATAATCACGAATTTTTGATTTTTCAAAATATGAAGAATGAATAGAAGTGATGACAAGGAATTCTAAGAATGAATAGGTTTATAAAAAGAATAAATATTTTTTAATATAAAGATATATGACTAATCATGTTTTAAATCATTGAAATTTGAGATATCCTGAAGGAGGGTATGATGTAAGAAAAAATGGTCTAGATTAGTGGAAGTTATGATCATTTAATGATGGAGTCTAAGGCTAAGTGAATAGAAAGACATAAAAATATAATTGTGAGCTAACAAGAAGAAGAATCTACAATGTGATTTCTAAACAATATGAAGGTGTAATGTATGGACACCACTAGAAGTATATGAACCAAGTTTTATTCTGTTCTATTTACTAAATAATATATAACATTCATTAGAGGAAAAGAAAAAATAAAAAGGATATTATTAACTGCTATGGATGATCATTGACCATAATATTTTAGATACATATTACATTATGATGTTATTGAGAATAAAATTCAATGTTCATTATTAATAATGCTTTATTAGATGATTCCAGGCATGTTTTTATGAAGAGTTAAATATTTTTAATTCCATGTTTTTCATGACATCTGACATTGTCAAACCCTGGTATATTTTAAAGATATTGAAGGTGGTCATTTTATGAGTTGGGAATGTGGTAATTTCTAATTACAGGTTAGGAATGCACTACATTTATCAGTGGATTCATTAATATATAATGGGGAGAAATCATTTTAATAAAATATTAAAATGTAGGGGTAGATATTAACACTAATTAGATGAAAAATGGATAAGAAGTAGTTGACCAAGTGCACTAAAAAATACTATAAGGTTTAAATAATTGAGAAGTCAAAAACATGATTTTCCAATGAATTGAGTGATCCATCTAGCTTCAAAATATTAAATGAAGAATATCCAAACCGATATCTTAGATATATTTATAGATGTTATAGATTTTATAGTTCATGGTGGTGAGAGCTCCACATTGTAATTATACCATTAGAAATGGATTTTCTTAAACACAAGAATTTTTATAGTATTTTCTCATAAAAGTCTAAGTTTTTTTCATGATAAATTTTGAGGAGAATCAAGGAATACTTTTGGATCTATTTTAAATAATTCCATCATTCCATCAATTAGATATAATGATATTTTTTCGATATAGGTCAACCATATTCATAAAAAAAAATTCAGTTTATTTGAGTGAGATGCACACTATAGGTAAAGGATAATGACATCTTATACAACATGTAACAAAAAAAGGTTAGTAATGTAAAATATGTGATTTTATAAGAGTTGGATTGGAAATAATTAGTTTCTCATATTGAGTTCATATCATTTAAAAATCATAGTATTTTTTTTATATCTCATTATCTATATAGGAAAAGAAAAAAATGGTGGGGTCATAATCAAGATCTATACATCATATATAATGGAGTAACAACAATCAATATAAATCATATAAGAATTTATGTTAAAAAATAAGTAAAATTTGGTCTCCCATGATTCACCCACCCCACCCCACCCCCAATCCCTATTCATGAGACCACATGATCCCATGGGTCTCTCAATTTGGTATTACATAATAATTTCCCTCTACCTGGACTTATAATTTTCTATTACAATTTTGTTACTAATTTATGTGATGTGTATATTTTCAAAAGTGGAATAAGTAATTTCATCCAAAAAAATGGGAAAGTTAATCCAAAATTATAAGAAACATGACTTATTCCTATTTGTAACAATACGAATGATTCTTACATGATGTTGAAAATTCAAAAAAAGAATGATTTTCATTGGAAATAGAAGTTCATCTCTCTGAATTCGTGAAAGGAGAATAAACCACTTATAGAAGATAATGAGAGTGTATAATTATTAAAAAATATATTTTAATTAATTATCATAAAGAAAAATATTTTTCAATTTATAAAGAAAATTAGTTTTTGTAAATTATTAATGTTTTTTACAATAACATCAAGGCCAACATTAAAAATGTCACAATTGATGCTATTGAATACATATATTCATTTATCATGGGTATAGAGGAAGAAAACATGGATTGAATAATAATTTTAAGTAATAGAGACTTCATTGGTTAAAAAGATACCAAATTTCATAACTCTAACAATTTTATTCTTCAATGGAAGAAACTATACTACCTTTTGTTAAATTATTTTTCCTCATTGAATGAAATTTTAATATGATGATTTTTGAGAAATATATAATTTAGAATACTTAAAAAGATGTTATCTGTGAATTTAATCCCATGATTGAAGTCAATAACTCCTAGTTGGATGTTAAATCTAGAAGTATAAAATATCTTGAAAAATAAATATAGGTAAAGTGTAAAATGAATAAAAAATATATTCAAAAGGTTAATATGAGTTGAAATTTCATAGAAATCAAAGAGTTTATGGATTATTCAATAATATTCTATGAATAATATTTCACCCTTATAAAATATTATTTATAGAGGAATATATGTAAAGAAGGTTCATTAATGGAAGTTGTTTGCGAAAACCTACACATACTAGTGTATTTTCATCAAGAAATTATTAATGTTAGGAATACTCAATTGGAGATCAAGGAAACAAATGTAAAGAAACGTTATATTTCAGTAAAAAAACTATGTAAATTGAATAATGAATACACACAAAAGTGAAAACTAGAATGTGATGATATTTCAAGGTGTCTTGATTATTAGATAAACTAATTAAATTTAATGAACCTTTAACTAGTGGTGAAATTGAGAAACATGAAAACTACCCAAGTTGAATATTCACATGAATCTGAAAAAATAGACACATTTGAAAATTTTAAAGAGATACATAATTTTTAAAAGACCTAATAAAATTATAAAAAATGTAGAATTATAAAAAGTATCATCATTAGATAATTCAAAAAATGGTTAGCCCAAATTCAAAAAAAATGTTAATACTAGGTCCAAACCATTTAATATCATATGTTATAACTCAAGTACTAATTAAATATGGGTGATGAAAATAGAGACACCCACCACTTCCCTAAAGGTGAATGAATGAAATAAATTAAGAATATATGCCCCACAATGTGTCCTGAAAGAATAATTTTAGGATGTTTTTTCCGCCAGAAGAAAACACAATTAAAGAAGATAAGGATAATTGGTCACTATTAATGTTGTGGAAATATCAGAAACATGGAAATAAATTACTCAAATAATATTATAAAGTATAATATTTTGAGAAGGCATATAATAAGTGGGTGGATAGAATTTAAGAAAAATTACACTATGTAAAGATGAAGTACATGGTAGAATTGATATATTTGACACATAAAATATTTTATTATCTTGAAAAATTCAATGGAAGTTGTGGAAGAAGTGGACATGGTGATGGTGAATGCTCAGATATAATGGAAAAGAATAAAAAAATTAATGCAAAGTAAAAAACATATATATGATATAATGAATCCATAGGTATAATAATATTATAAATGTAGTACATATACTTCATATCAAACATCATACCCAACTATGAGAGGTGGTTATAGAAAAAATGAATGTCATCGGATTATGAGGTATTAATATGTAGTAAACATGAATGATGATTTCATAACCCATTTGATGGAATTTTAGATTGTTTTAGGTAATGAACATAATATAACATAATCTCATTGTGCGGAAGATAATGTGGTCATAATATCATCATGTTTGAATAATAATTATAGGATTTGGTGAAATAAATGAAATAAAGGCGCTAGTTAAAAAACATTAACTCCTCTTTGGGTAACATCTTTGTATTTACACCAAATTCTTCTTAGGTTGGATATCATACAAAAATAATTATTCTAGGATGATATAAGGGAATTTAATTAGTGGGTTTTGAAGGAGTTATCCAATAGAAAATGGTTTTAAGGTGTTAAGATGATCAGAGTAGGTGTGACCTTTTATGAGTGAGGTGAGTGGCACACATGTTAATTATGAATGGAAACAGGTGAACCCTGATTTTTAAAATGCCAAAACGCCCTAAAATGATCCATTATTTAAAATAGAAGGTATGAGGTATAAATATGGACATATAATTGGTTTTAGAAAGATTTTTTGATATTTTAAACCCTCGTCATTTTATTTTAACCCTAGATAAACCAAATTTACCGTAACAATGATCCTTTTTTTAATACTTTTATTATTTATTTATGTAAAAAAAATTATTTGACCATATTAGATAATAAAAATTATTCGCATTCCAATTATTAAATCTTTGTTTCTAAATTTCAATCATAAAAGTGTAAAATTTTGATTTAACATTAATATAGAAGCCATGATGAAAAATTGGGTTTTTAAATGAAAGCGATCAAAAATTTAGAATTTTTTTATATCAAATTTTAATATGAAACTTGTAATAACTAAATAAATAGGAATAATAGATATATAAATTAAGAAATTTAACTTCTAGAAACCTCTTAATTTTTTTATGTTTTTATTTTCTTTAAATGAAATGATATTTCTATATAAAACCCCATATTTTCACGATTCATCGAAAACAATATATTTTCAGAACAATAAAATAAATTAACCCTAATATAATTTTTAGATGATGATAAAAAAATATTATGTTTCTTTTATTAAATTAATTCTTTAGAAGTAGAAAAATTAATATTAAAATAATTGACCCAAAGATGAAAATACTTTTTTTTGTAAAAAAATACAGTTTTTAGCATAATGTTGGATTTATACTCATATATTTTCTATAAAACACATAAAAGTAATATTAATCATTATATTTAATATATATTGTATAAATTCCATTAAAATAATCCACGAATTGTTTTATTTTATTTAAAAAAACATACTAGTGTGTATAAACAATAGTTTTTAAGGGAAGGATTTCCTTTTATTTTCAAAATGTATTTATTTTCATTTATAATTAATTGTTCACCGTATAATTCATCTTATAAATACTTTTTCAAATAATATTTTAATAATTTTGGTAATTCTATTTTTACCCATCATACTAATGGATAGGTAGTGGCTATCATATTAAATACAAATATTTTAATTATATTTCATTTTTTGAAACTCGATATTGTATGTAATGAAATATATATAAAAATATAAATTAATTTTAAAAAATATATATTTCATAAAATATATGGATGTTACAAGATGAGTAGATGGAGTTAAGATATGTTAATCAATAATTTGATTATAGATCATGAGTTGAAGCACTGAAATTTGAGGTACATAAAAGGACGATCCAATATATGATGTAAGAAAAAAAATTATCAATATATGAAGAAGAATTGATTATTAGAATTTAGAGGTTGAGGACGAGTCAGTTGGAAGATATGATAATATGAATATGAGTGGATCAGAAGATTAATCCAAAGGATGATGTTAAAACTATATGCTGGTGGAATGGATTAAGACCACCAAAATTATGAAAATCATGTCATATGATGTTATAGTTACTAAAGGATAATAAATATTGAGTAGAGAAGTGATATTACTAGAAGGAGATGATTAAATTATATGAATGATTATTAACAAAAAGATTCTATATCAATAATAAAATATGATGACGGTGATATAGACAATCAAAGTACATTATTCATGATGTATGAGTTTGTCTTTCAAGCCAATTTTTGAGGAAGACTTGATTATCATTGACTCTTAATTTTTGAGATCATTGAATGAATCATTTTCTAATATCTTTATAAAATATTCAAGTTTCTCAATTTAAGAGTTGAGTTTTTTGGAATTTAAAGTTGAAACATACAAATTCCCAAAATTTATTGAAGGATTATTTGATATATAAATGGTGAAATAATTATAATAAAATTAAAAGTGTAGATAAATAATTTTAAATTTCTAAGATGGAAAAAGGATAGGAAGTATCTGAAAAAGAACACAATAGAAGATAGTAATGATTTAAGAAGTGGTATGATTAGAAATTGAAATTTTTAGGAATTTATTGAGCCACCTGAATTCAAAAGACTAGAAGGATGAGTGTTAGAGTGACTTCAATTTCCAATATTTTGATGTTCTATACATCGCAGTTTAATGAAATTACAACTATGGAAGATCAACCTAATAGAGGAAATCGATCAGCTAATATTCAAGAGTGTTTAGAAAAACTTCACCATGAATACAATGTTTCAACTATGTTGATGTTCGAGGATAATCCTTAAAGACCATTAGCTCTATTATAAGAAAATTAATCACTCACTACCACAAAACTGGGCAAGGCCAGCACCAGCCTTTATTAGTGCTCATGAAAAAGCGCTGATAAAGGGTGATACTTTTATCAGTGCTTTTTTTAGCACTGATAAAGGTACCCCCTTTAACAGCACTATTTTTTGCACTGTTAAAGGGTACCCCTTTAACATCGCTTTTTTAGTAGCGCTGATAAAGGTGGGTCTTTATCGACGAATTTTTTAAAAGCGCTGATAAAGTGTCTACTTCCAAAAAAATTAATTAAAGAAATATATTAATATTTAAATATATAGATATAGTTATATTGATGTAAATATAATATATATTTTTTAAATATATTTTTAAATATATTTTAGATAAGTATAAATATACAGTTACACCTAATATATAAGATATTTAGTGAAAAGGGATTATAAGAAAATTAAAAAATTATATTTAATAAATAATTTTCTAATTATTATGGAGTAATAGTAATTTAATAACAATTTGAAGACTACAAAAATAAAAAAAATAAAAAATATCCAAAATATGTTGAAATCACAACTCGATGTTCAAAAGGCTATAACTTCTGATCCAGGTGTTTTTTTGAGCTCTACAACATATCAAATCGAAGCTTGCGACGAGCTCTATGCACTAAAGATGTAATAAATGCCTTTTTCACATTATTAGAGGCCAGAAAAGGCCCATAAGTGCTCTAAAACTGTGTTTTTAGTCGGGATACCTCGATTGTTTAACATTTTGTGGATTTCCGGCCTCATTTAAGGGGGTATTATTGGATTTTTTTTGTGGGGACTGAATTTATTCCAAGGTATTACATTCATATTGATATTATGTATTTGGAATTTCATCATTTTTTATAATGTAATTCTATTTATAATCAAATATATAACAATATATATATCGTTTTATATATTCACACATAAAAATTTAATTATAAATATAAATAATAAAATACATTTAAATATAAAATATATTATCTTTATCTAAATATTAACTAATATCCATTTTATTTAAAATAAAAATATTTGAATATTTATATACCTATATATTAATCTAACTATATATATATATATATTAATATAACTACATATATATATTCATATAACTATAAATATATATATTAATATCACAATAAATATATATATACTAATATAACTATATATATTAATATAACTATATATATATTTATATAAATATATATTAATACATGAATAAATATACCTATATATATATATAGATATCATGAAATGGAAAACCAATCAAAATAGAGGAGTGGTAAGGGCTTAGGTGCACATGGGGAAGGTCTCGAGTTCAAAACCTGGTAGAGGCGGAGGCGTGCACATGGGGGTGGATTTGGGGGGATAACACTGATAAAGGGTGGAGGGGCTATGTGCGGGAGCTGAAGGTGCTGGAAAAACACTTTTAAAAGGGGGGGGGGGTCAAGCGCTATAAAATCCCCCCCAATTGGTATGATTTTATTAATTTTTTTTAACTTTTATCACCTCTAAAAAAAGCGCTGATAAAATACCCCTTTTATCCGTGCTTTTTTAGTGCTGATAAAAGGGGTCTTTATCAGCTCTTTTTGGAGCGCTGATAAAGGGGACCCCCCCCCATTTGACTTCGCTGGATTTAACGGCTCTTTTCTAGCAGTGTTAAAGGCCATTTTTAGCACTGATAAAAGGGGTATTTGTAGTAGTGATTCCTATGTGGGTACAAGGATCTTTCCGGAGATACCACAATAACATGAATAAAAGTATATTTCCATAGTTTAGTGTCTCTGGTTCACACTATAGGTTAGGAATAATAACTTCCCACACCACATATAGTTTATAATATAATTATTAGTGGAAAATATATGAGTTGATGGAATTTAAAATGGAAAGTAATATATTATCACAATGTCATATAAATATAGAAAAATAAATGTTTTTTATTTACATTACATTATCTGTAATGAATAATAGAAAATTAGTAAGGACTCATAGTTAAGATAAAAATATCCTAATTGATGTTATATGTTTGTTCAGCTAAAAGGATGAAATAATTTATGTAAACTTGAGCAGAAAAAGTTTATCCTCCATGATTCCCCCACCCCTTAGATGATTAGATGATCCCCTGGGACACTCACAATTGTTGGAATTACCTTCCCCAACCACTCATATTTTACCACTCTTTCGGAAGAGGAATAAATTTTAAATAGAAATAATATTTCATTCCAAATAAAATACATAAATTAAAATATGAATGAGAGGCTGATGAAAAACTCAAGAAGATCTAGAAACTAGTCTAGGGATCCAAATCCAAAAAAATATCTTTTCTCTAGTGGGAAAAAAATTTATTTAAATGATTTTTTTTACATTTTCTTAGTCAACCCTCATGTTTCCTTCTCACTTATGAATTATTAAATTTATCTTATTTTATATGGATTTAAATTTGAATTGTGATATGATCTTTTAAGAAAACTGTGACCATACTTCTTAGATGTTATCTGAATAATTATTCATGTTTAGATACATGTGGCGGCCTCTTATTGGTTTCTTGAATACTGATAAGGAAGCGAGAAAAATTTCCTTTATTCTTTGATGAATTACGCTGAATCCTACCCTTGAGTAACACCCGATCATCATATTTTAGTTTTTTGGAAAACCTTTAGGATCTATGTGAGGTTCTAGTGATCACATTACATACAAGTGATTACATGGATATTTGGTGAACATACAATATATTAAATTTTATGTTGATCATATTTGTGTGTGTTCGATCTACAAATACATGGTCAATAAGTTTCCATATTGACGTCTACTATCTCAATGTTTGGTTTATCTAATCAATGTGTGTTCAATCATCACATGACTGATGTTATTTTTTTTGACCCTTGGATCAGTCATATGAATATCAATAATCCATAAGAAAGAATCTACCATGCGATCAATGGATCTGAACATGAGTTATGATTAGTTTTAGGGTCAATTTTGTGGTTGTTCATATGGAAGAATGATCTCTTTTTTATGGTTGAAAGAATAAAAATATCATAAAGAAGTCACAACATATTAATTCATTACTAGATAGCTTAGGAATATCTCAGAATATACAATCATGGTCAATCATTTACAACACTCTACAATTCCCATATCTTCATTGAAATTTTTAAATAACAATTATTAACCTAAAATAATCATCAAAACATTTAGGATTAATTGAATATTTATTCTAATAATTCATAATATCAAAAAAGAAATAAAAAAATTCAAATTATTTTCTCAGTAACTCCAAAAATACTCCCACACTTCAATCATTTGAAATTTAACTAGTAAAAAATATAATTGAGAGACTAAAACCAATAAAATTCTAAATGAATTATATGAATGTATAGTATATTTCAACTACACTAGTTCAAGTATGTTTAAGTCCACCAAAATCATCAACAATAACATCTTATTATTCTAGGAATATGTTTTTTTTACCTTCTTGGTTGATTCTTTAGAGAGAATATGGGTACTCCTCCACATTCATTGAACTCTCGTTCTGTGGTAGGATCTGAAATGGATACCAAATTTTATTCTACTCCTTTCTATCCTCTCTTCTAGAATTTATTACTTTCAAATATTCAAATATTCAGTATGATCAATGTCTACCTCCCATCTCTTTAATAGAAATAGGATTTTTTATAAACCATTATCCTTTAATCAAATAGTGACAAAAAATTTTCCTTCACATTATCTACATGAGATTTCAGGAGGTGTCCCACATTCTTAGTGTGTACATTTGGTGCTACAAAAACAGAGATTTTGGTTGTAAGTCAACTTATGGAATATTTTTGGCTATCTAGAAAACTATTCAACTACATCATGATCCATTATTCTATAAGGATGTTATCCTATTCATGCCTTCTCCATGGAATAACACACTCCACTATAACATTGAAATGGATATCAAAAAAATATTTTGGTCTTTTCTACTTCCCCTATAGTGTACCATAATATAGACTAGATCTATAAATATCACACATTTAACTTCCTCATTACTCTCCCATGATCACTTCATTATCTCCTCAAACTCCTTTGAATCACCAAATTGTCAACAATATAGTCTATTTTCTTTCTTGTATAAAATTATAGGTTTAAAAATAATTAATTAAACTACACTTCTAAATACTTATTTTCCACATTAGAAGATAATTCTATGGTGTGGATGTATCATATATATAATAGATGGGACATATCACATTACCTATGTTATAAGAACCACCTGAACATTATACATCTTAAATTTACAATATATCAGGCACTACAGCTTGGTGTCAGCTTGTGGCTTGTTTTTACTGATTAAGCATTACACAATGTTTCTTATTTTCCATTATGAAGGATTACTATATCTCTAGATATCCATTATGCATGGTTTATGTTACCTTGGTGCAATATCCATTATGGTGTGGCTCTATATTCTATAGTGAAAACCTATACCCTACACTTACACATGTTTTGAGATAAATTTATGTAGATCTAGATGGTTATGGATTTAGTAGAATTTCATATTGGGACGATTTCCAACTATTGTTTTATATTATAAAATATATCATTCAGAATGTATTTGATAATGAATATCATGAAAAATATAAAATTATCCTTAGAATATTAAAAAAACTATCTAGAACCATAACAGAGGATATTTTCATGTTAATTTATTATTAATATAATATAATAAATAAATACCTCAGTGTTGAGTTCTTTCTTAGATGTAGGGGTTGATCATCCAATGAATGTAAAATTTATTTTTTGTTTCATTGATAAGGAAACAAAGTATATAACCTTCAAATGAAGTCCAAACATACTCCATTGATCTTTGAATGTATATGATGGTATTCTAGGTACTAGTTTGGTGGTATAAATCCTCATGTGTCTCTTCCTTCATCACAAAGCATTCATTGTATATTGAAGGAATCACTATTGATATCTCAAGCCTGATAGGAATAGAAGAAGGAAGAGAATAATTGAAAATCATAAGGGTAAATCCATGATGATTTCTTTTTGAAATAGAATAATCATCATTGGAGAATGTTGTGGAAAATTACTAATGTAACACAATAATATTTTATGGTATGTCTCTTTTTAAATCTACACTTTTTGTTGGCTTACATTACACAGAACACCGATATTAAATAGACTATTGAAATATTATCATTTATTTATGATATTAATCACCTATCCATTTGAATGGAAGGAATAATTTTGATTAACTAAATTATGAAATTATATTTTACACCTTTTTGTAAAATTAATTCATTTATTTCCCATTAATTAGAAATGAAAATAATAGCTGATTGGACTTAAAAGAAGTTATTAAAAAACTATTTTTATAGATGAAGGGAATTTTATATTAATTAATTAAATTAATTGGTGTTACCGAAATATATTAATTAATTATATAATTTATATATTCAGTCAAATGTTTTTAAATTCATTCAGTATGTTTGATAAGTAGTTAAAAATATTGAATTCTAATTGGAAAATACTTTTCTGTCCAATTTATATGTATAGAAAAAAATATTTTAAATTAATTTAAATGTATAATTATTTCAATAATACATAAATAAAACCAATTTATGTTATTGTAATAAATTTCACAATGAAAATGGATGTAAAAACATTTCAAATGTTTGAACTTGAATCTTTCAAAACACATTTTTGATTATGTCTACGAGATTAATTTTAATAATTTTTTTCCAAATTTTTTGAATTTAATTATGTGAAATGGATTCCATTTTTTGAATAAAAATATTAATTCCATTTATATATATAAAAATATTTTACTGTAGTAAAGAAATTACTGCAGTACAGATATAATAATAAAAGGCTTAAAGATGAAAGGTTTAAGTTTAACAATCCTAAAAATAACAAAATTTAATTTAGTGGTTCTGTTTTTATAAACCTTAAAAATACTAAAAAAATATTAATTAAAAATATAATTATTTGAAATTATTTCCACTTTAATGTGGCGTCCTTAAAATATAAAATAGTCTTTATTTTAATTTCATAAACCCACCTCTCTTGAAGTATTAATACCAACGATCACCTCCCAATTTCGATTAAAAAGAATTGAAGAACATAAAATCTCCTCCAGAACATGTCATCCTCACTGTCCCTGTGTCAATGTTATTTTGTTATTTCCTAAATACTAAATACAATATCCTCAATGGTCTCCCAGAGAGGTGATATTCAAGAATTAATCTTCACAAAACACCTCTCTCATTTTTTTCTTATAATTTCTCCACATCTATTTCTTCAATCATGGAATAATAATTATAGAATCATCTACATACAGTATGTTTATATTTTTTATAAAATATCTTATATCCATCCCTCTTATTACCTCATCTTATTCAATGAAATGAAACTATTTCCGAATTGATGTCAATTAATCTCCTCTGTGACAATGTTTTGATCTTATTCAATTACCGCCATCATGGCCAGTAATAGAAATTTTATTAAAATTAAATAATATTTTAAAAAGGTATATTATAACATATTTCATGTTCTAGAAATAATCTATCCTCATAATAGTAAATAAAATGAAATTAGTTCAAGGTGTTCGAAAAATGACAAAAATAAACTAAACATTTATCATTAACATGTTATCTAATGAATCATCCTCTTTTAATTAATAAAAATGATATATGGAGAAAACATAATTATATAATTTAATTAATACTATATAATTCCACTTCTGGAGTTTTAATCCAATTTTATAAGAACATCCATAATTTTACACAACTGAACCGGTCATGAAACCATGAAATGAATGCACCTGAAACCATAAAAATAATGAATAATTATTGGTGAATGGGTCATAATCATCACATAAGGTATTATAAATTTTAATATATTTCTGGAATGAGTTAATAACATTCTCTAATTCATTATTCATAAGGTTAAATATCATGAAACTAAATCTAATAATGTGATAAGTGTTTCTCATCGAACTTTTACTTCAATGAGATATATGCCTTATTCCCCACTTATTTTTGTTATCTGATGTATATATTGCTCCATTAACATTTTATATAATTAATATAATTAATATAATTAATATCATGATATTATATGTTTTATTTAATTCCATTCATTCAAGGGTCTTATAATTCAAAATTTTCAATGTGGTATGGGACACTTTGTAACTTTTAAATATTAATTTCCTCCATATTTTTTCAAAGACCTCATTTAAATTGTCTTTATCTATATAAACATCCTTTGATAAATATTAGGATTTATAGATGTTGATAACCAATGATACCATATTCTATAATTTATTAAATATCTATTGATTAGTTCGAAATTGGACGTGCTATTTGATACCATTCACCATATTATTCTTTATAGTTTGTCATTATGCTTATTTAATGGGGAACGTTATTTAGATTTTGTATTCTAGTTTCAATAAAAATGTATATGTTCATTATGTTTCACCAATTTCATATGAATAATTTTTTATACTTATTAATTCATGGTTAGGGACAGCTATATCCCCTACGATGCATCGATAGTCTTCATGAGACAAAATAGGTTGGGTTTTGGCTGAGGCCTTACCCATTTATGTAAAATTATTGGTTGAGGCCTTGAAGGGGTTTTTAGACATCTGAAAATATTAATTCCCTCATTATAAGTTTATTTATTGAAATTCCATGTGATTATTAAATTATTATAATATTTGTGGTTATATTTTCTAGCTGGGGTGATTATTTATGTAACATTAATTGATCTTATTTTATTCCAACCATATTATGTTCATGTTATTGATTAAATGGATTGTGTTTGAGTTATTTACCATTCTATAATTTCATTTAGTATTTAGGATTTTTTTCTGTTGTACTTAACCCATACCGATCATTTCAAATCACCCCTTTCTTATGTTTTATTTCCCCTCAGGATTCCAGGAATTTTATTATGACTGATAGGAATGGTTAAGCTATGAGAATAATGGTGTCTTAAAAGTATTAAATATATTGTATTTTATATTTTATATTATAATTTAATGATAAATTATGATTCTATTTTTCCAAAACTACTAAATGTTTCAATACTTCATGATATGATTCCATCTATATTATACAAATGTAATAAATTAAGGCACCCACTCCGGGATACTAGGGTTGGTTCGTTACGTTCATTATTTTATTTAGATTAGTAAAAACCTTGGGAAATATATTTAGGAAATTATGGATTATGTAACATAACCATGAGATTGAATATGATGATATATATAATAACATCCCAAATAATAAATGTTTATGGTTATGATATTTTCTACACATGAAATTTACATTTTTTTTAATTATTTCACTTTGATTTATTTTATAAATTATGTTCCATAATGTTATGATCTAATATTTTTTATTTAAAAAATTATGAAATGGATCCTGTTAGAATGAATGGAAACCATATCAATGCATTTAATACAATTAGGTATTTTACTCATAGTAAATATAATGGTCTCGATGTTGGAGTTGGAGTAGCAGCTAGAGCGGAACAAATTATAACTATATTATGACAAATAAATTGGGTTATGAGCTACAACCTTTACCGTAAAGAGAAAAGAAATCCAAAACGTGGTATATCAGTGTTTGATAGCTTCATGAAACAAAACCCTCCATCTAAAAATGATACTACAAATACATTTATAGATGAGAAGTTGATAAGTTCATTTGAAAAGATATTTCTTGCATTGGGAAGTAATGAAAGGAAGAAGTTTTTCATTTTATTTTATCATCTATCTAAGGATGTGGATCAATGGTGGTCATTTGTTAAAACGAATAGAGGATAAAAAAATGGATAACATGTAATGGAATGATTTTAAAGAATTTTTAATGGAAAAATATTTCCATCCTAAACTTTGAGAAGATATGGAGAGAAAATTCATGAGTCTGGGAAAAAAATTAGGATGATAATGTTTCAAAGTATGAATCCAACTTTACATGATTATCAAGGATTGTTTCAAACTACATACATGACTCAACGAGTAAGATAGATCATTTAGAATATGGGTTATATCCATTCCTCAAAATAGAACTGCTATCCCAAACATTATTTTTATATAAATATATATTCTCATCTGCTAAAAAGAAAAAACGTACTTATCTATGTATTATGAATTTATTTAAAGGAAAGAGAAGAATATAATGATGGAAAAATAAATAGATAATGGTAAAAATATAAAGAATTATTCTCCCACATGTAATTATTTTTGAATGAAACACCACAGTACTTGCCTAAAAGGAATGAGAGTTTGTTACAAGTTTGAGAAGAAAGTTCAAAAGGATCGTGATTTCAAGGGAAAGAAATAAGTTTAAAATTTGAAATGGTTCAACTATAAGGATATGGGGAATTATGATAATAAATTCACAAATATTAATATTAAAATATATGTCAACTATTCTACATTTGATAACTAATATGTAAAATGGAAATATTATATTTAGTGATAATTTTATCATATGTTTAATAATACTTCATTAATTTACTTCCATTATTCGAATAACTATTTATTTCAATAAGATAGCTAATAAACATTTTTTATATTACCCTCCCTATGAATCTCTTTTAATTTTAAATAATTTGAATGGAAACTCTAGGATTTAAAGTTAATGGTATTTTCAACCTTACTTTCTGTTCATTTCTATATAGGCAGTGAAGAAATAATTTAATAGTAATACATATTTTTCACGGTAATTCTAAACAAAAGGATTTATGAGTGGTTTCCAGATAATTTTCATTCAAACATGGATGAATAAAAACATCATTGGTTTTAATAATGATAACTTGATATTCATGGAAAATATTTTATTAAAATGGATGATTAACTTTAAATAATGTATATAAATACATGATGTAATGATTACATGTTAAACACCCTCTTTTCAGTTTAATGTAAAATAGTTTATTGAGAATATAATTTTACTTTAATCCTATATTTATCTATTTATAGAGATAAAGGATAATATATCGTGGAGGAATCACTCCCTATGAATTCTCTATAGGCATCGTTTTTTACCACTACTTGGTGGGAATATGATCCAGTTTAGGGAATCCCAACACATAGTATAAATTCAATAATATTAATGTAGTATAAAACATAAAAAATACTCAAAGAAATATATGCCTATTGGTAAATTCCTTGATTTAAGGAATCACCACAATTTTTTTAACATTTTCACCTACCATTTTTATAATTTATAACACATATATATTATTACTTTACTTGATTAACAAATAAGTGAGAAAAAATATTTATTATAACCATATAAAACCTCAATAAAATTTACCATGTTTCAATGACACTCACCATTAAAATCTGAATATCTCATCACTCAATACATTCATGTTTAAATGATTAACACTATATTATTATAATCTAGAAAATGTCCATCAAAATTACAAGATGGTTTTTAGGTAGGTGGTCTTGCCAACTACTATATTGCAACACCATTTTAAATTGAGTGGACTCCCTAAATACTAACTAAAATTTCCTCAAAACCTACCGCAAAGTTTCTTATGAATAATGAATGGTCATAAAATTTATTAAATGTTTGGTTAAGGAAACCCACCTTAATTTTATTAATTTCCTCATAATTACAATTTCCCAAAATAAAGGACTGGATGAACACTTTGACTATGGATCCATCTAAACTCGTGTAATTAAAGGTGTAAAAACATAGTATTATATAGACGAATTTTCATCATTTTATATAGTATATTTTATTTTTTATCATTTACATGGCATGTTAATATTAATTTGTATTTACATAAGTGATTAACCATGTACATATAATAGTTTTACACATAATCCACTTATTTTATTTCTATCATTTTGTATTAATAAATTTATTTAAATTACTGTGGTCTTGTTTCTATATAAATAACATATCATATTGAAATATAATAAATAAATCATGTCGTGACCATGATCATTTACTACTAGTTTATTTATTTAATATACTATAAAAAACCATTGAACCTTGGGAAAAAAATCCAAGAGAAATTGTGGGATAGATTTTGTAGAATTCTACCTTTTTCAGGTGTATCTTCGTATTTTTGTATCACCTTACCTATATATTATATAAATTCCTTTTTCAATGGAGATCCTTGATTAATTTGTTTTACTACTCTCACAGATGAAGTAAACCAAAAAATAGGGTTTAGATATATGAAATCATGAGAATATAGGCTTGTACATAATAAGAAGGTGGTTTAATAATAGTAAATCAATATAATTTTAAAAAATAATTATAAAAAATCAATAAAATAATTAAATGAAAAGAAACCATACAAAGACACTGTTTTTTTAATCTCATGATCATCCACTAATGCAATGAATGTGATTTTTAAATATATTTATAGAAATCATTTCTATTCATCATTTTATTAGGGAAACATGAACATGAATTAAATTGATTAGTTATATGATTAAATAATAATTTCATTTTATTTTAATCTCAATATTATATTTCATTTATATATCCATCAACTATGATTTAAAATAAAATAAATACATTAAAATTATATAAAATTTAATAAAATAATTAACCAATGTTCTATTAGGAGAAAATCAGTGAGTACCTATTCTAACTAATCAACAAGTATTAAGATCACATATAGTATACTCATGTGGTATATAGAATACATGTCTTTTTTAAGTAATTACATGTAATGTACGAGTTAATAAATGACACACATAAAATAAATTTTTGAGGTTCAAAGGATAAATAATTTAAATTTTTGTTTTTTGTAAACAGATCAGAAAAACACCACATACATCTAGTTATAAACTGGGTATCATACTCCTTATATTTCCATGATACACATCTTGGTATTGATCATTTATTTTATAATTGAATTTTTAAAGCACATGGTATTTATAGCTGGTATAATTAGTGTAACATCCTTATTACATGGTTGTTAACTCCAAATTTATGTAATAAATGAATGAAATATATTGGACATCATGTTTTCTAATGTAAAAGATGTGGAAAACACTATATATAAGCATGTTACATAACATGTACAATAGATAACAAGGTGTTAGCCTCACCTGATCAATATGTGGTGTGCATTTAATGTTCTTCATATGTAATTAAGGCATGATTCTCTTAATTAATTTGATAGTTAGCTAGTTGTAATGAGCATGGGTAAATGGTGTGTAGACTAAAGATACAGGATGTATAATCTTTAATTATCCAGCTAAAACCTATGCTTCCACCAAATGTATTATTTATATTTTATTCACTATTTATTGACTGTACCCATGTTGTATACACTAGAAATGAATAAAAGAAGAAAAGATCTTAAAAATCCTATTAAACGAATAAATTTCTTGAAAATAAAACTATCTTTTAAATACATAATAGAACAATATAAAATATAAAATTTTTATCTATATGTGACATCTTTGATTCCACTTGATGGTTCCTGGTGTATTAGGTAAACCAATTGGGCCTATGTTTAACTTTTTTTTCTATTTAATTCAATGTATCAATTTAATTTTGCATTAATATGAGTTCCATAAAAATGAAATCCATTATGAAGACAAATTAGAAAAAACCATAACCATATGTTATGATATTATTGACATTAATTTTTAGTTAATTTAGTACCATATATAAATAACATGAACTTAATATCTTTCTTTGATATAGGTTTTTATTGTCTGAAGTTCATTAAATTTTATTTTTATTTCATTGATTATTACACAATGTAAATCCCCTCTAAAAGTGATTCACACAATCTAAATTAATTTTAAAATGTCATTGATACTCAAGGTGTTAGTGTAGAGGTTCTAATCTTATTATGTAACTCCATTGAATGAAACAGATTCCATAAATCTTAATGGAATCTCTCTTGATCCATATGACTATTGAGGAATGGAAGGAGGAAGATATAATATCTCAATGTTGAGAGAAAACCCCATAAATATTAAAATTTAGAGATAAATATATATGGGTTTGAATATTGTTCATAATGTCTAACCATTCACAATTCATATAATTGTATATTTATAGACCTCAGTTGAGGGTTTCAAGTTATTTAATTATTTAAAGTCTCTAATAATATGTTAATTCCAAATGAAACCTTCAACCTTTTAAAATAATAATATTATTTATTTCATTCATGGTGTGTGATAACTCAAATAATGATAGATATCATTTATAATTTGGTAAATGAAAATTTATTACCGGATAACGATCTGGGCCCACTCTTCCTCTTAAAAATTTATTGAATTCCAAAATAAATGACATAAAAATATTATGTTCATAATCTGGTGAATAAATTATTTATATTAATATTCAAATAATCTTATAAATTATTTATTAATATATAAATATTTTTTTACCTTATGAATAAAAATAGGTAAATATTATAAATTCAAATAATAATTAAATATTATATTCAAATTATATCGATTAAATATTTATTTTTATTTTCCATAATTAAATATTTAATATTTTTAAATTTCAGATTACAAGATACAAATAAATATTATTTATTTTCATAATTAAACTATTTACTTGTGAAAAAAATATTTATAAAATATTTTCAATAATTTAATAAATACTTAATAATATTTATTCTCAATATCGAGAATAATGTACAATCTAACTTGGAAATTTAAAAAATAGTTTACGGAGAACAAAGGAAAAAAAATTCAAGTGACCCTATCAGAATCATCCTCAATGGAATTAGATGAGATTTCTTGATGTCCAAGATTATGATCTAGAAACTGGTCAAGGCACCTATAGATGAAGAGGATATGTTATAATTCAACAACCACATATGAACACTCACAAAAAAAATATAATACATTTTTTCACAATATCTTAGCAATAATGTTTCACACCCATTTCATCAACATATTTTCCGAATATGTCATTATTTTAATATCTAAAATACATATTTTTGTTACATTGTGTCCATGGAATTTAATGATATAGTTTGATTTCAATCAAATGGACAAGATATCAACTTCTATAAAGATATAAGCATATTTTTTCAAATTATTAATTAATAACGTGTCATTTGTGATGTACCCACCATTAACAACTTCGCATTATCATATGTCATTATGCATTAAGATAATAGATCAATGTGTGCAAGTAATTATATATATTAATAATAATCTAATATTCAAAGGATGTTAAATAGGCTCTTAGAAAATAATATCCAATTACATGTAAACATGTGGATTTTCTACATGTATTTAAATTCCCAAAAGCTCCCATCTTGGATATTACCATCTGGAAACATCATTAGACAATGTATCACCTACTTGAGAGTACCAAAACAAGACATTAAACATACCATGTGTTCCCTTATTGAATTTCATCTGATTTTAGAACTATGTTTAAGAATATCATCATTACATATCAAGGTTCTCATCATAGTGGGAAACTACATATTACTTTTCAAATGTCATAGACACTATATGATATTATAATATTAATTTTATTTAGATTAAAAATCAATATATGATAATTTATTAATATTAAAATACATGAATATATAGGAAATATAATGTGAAAATTAGTTAATTTGAAGGAACCAACTCAAATAGATCCGTTGTCTATAGTGATAAATTTATTTAACATAGAAAATATACCTATACAATGAAACCCAACATAATAAAAAATATAAAAAATTTGTATCCTCACATAGATTCAATAAATTTGGTCATAAAATTATAGTGGTGGGATCTACCCTCACATAAATAGTTTTATGGAGTAGTCTACTTCACTGTGGCATTGTAATATAAAAGCACAAAAATGCATGTGCATCTCTTTGATTTGACCTTACGTGAATCCATGTGTACCTTCCAGTGGATTGGATGTAAAAATAATTGAGGACCCATAGAGTTTATGTAACATCCCAGATAAATAAAGAATAAATCATTTTCATATTTATTAATATTTACGAATTAAATTTTAATTTTAATTTAAAGGGGTTTCTATGTTCGATAGCATACCCGATACGCAACTAAGAGTTTCTTTGAAATCTTACGTTGCACAATAGTAGTAAAATAATATTATTTTAAATGGTATTTAACACGTAGCCATTTTTTGGTGGGAATGAATGGAAATGACAAAAATATGATTATATATGTTTGTTAAATGTTTTTACATTTATCCAATAAAGGATAAAGGCTTAAAATACGAAAAGAATTCAATTTTTGGCATATATACTCTAACATTTACTAAAGGTCGAGTTATCACCTTTTGATGGCGAACCGTCTATAAATATATATTTGGTCACTGTTATACATTCTATTGGATCAAATAAAATTCTTATTTAGAATCGGGATATCAAAATTTACTTTGTGTAAATTTTTGGTATTTTTCCGATAAAGTTCATTTTTTAATGAATAGTGAAAAATAATGTATTTTAATTCAAAAACTATTTTTAATCTAATTTATTTATATGATTAGATTATCTTTTGAATTGGTTTTAGAGTTTAATTAGAATATATTTTTACCATTTAATCTAAATAGTGGTTGTTGGAATTAATTTCACTTTGAAATTGGACTTAAACTAGTGTCAATCTTGTGATACTTATTATTTAATAAAAACACGCTATTTGCTCTGAAAGTGGAAATTAATTATTAAATTAATTTATTCAACTTATATGTTTTGAATTTTGTAAAATAGAAATCATTTTTGAAATAGGAATATCAAATATATCTTAGGGTGAGGTTTTGGTATTTTTCTAAAAAACTTCAATTTTTGATGAATAGTGAAACCACTAAGTGGTACATAAAAACTGATTTTTCGTTTAAAGGAAATTATACCACCTCTCTGTTTTGAATTTCAAAAATCCTAAATAAATGGTTTTCATTAAGAATTAAAATTTGGTTCAGTGGGATTAAAATAATTTTTTGGTGAATAGTAACTTTTAAGTTTATTAATCGTGATTAGAGGTAATTAGTGTAATTTAAGGTAAGAATAATTTTTTAATAATATGAAATGACCTTTAAGCATGTACTACCCTTATTGTATGTGTCATGGCCGACCAATACAACCCATGGGTTGATTTTTGGGACCCCATAGAGCCACTTGGGTAAGATAAAGACATTAATGCCTTTTATTTAATGTTGAAGTAAAAACGACACAAACATGTATTATTTTATTAAAACAATTTTTACATGGGTTTATACAAGTCAGATTTTTGACTATAAATAGTAATTGGAAAGATAAAAATATTTCCTACATCATAGTATTTGTTTTATAATTTTTAGACATTAACTAAATTAAATTATTTATGACACCCTGATGATGCAGCGATGACCTCATTATTTAACAATTTAAATAAAATAAAAATATAATGTAAAATCTAAGACCTACACTTTTCAAAAACCTATTGGATGGGTGGATTTATATCCCTTATCACCTTATCCTTGAAATTTATAATTGTGGGGCCTTTTTTATACGAAAATAATTTTATAACAAAGTATCATTTCATAACATTCCAAGAGTGCCCCTCATCTCCTCTTATAAAAGGCCCCAACCTCTACCACCTTAACCACACTTCTAATGACTTTTGATCGTCCAAACCCTTCCCATTTTGTCTCTCCACATCCCTCTCTTACACCTTGAAGCCTCACATTGGGCAGAAGTCTTCCCAAGGAAGCCTTTGTGCTCAAATCAAAAAGAGTTACCCGTTTTAAAGGTAGTGTTTTCTCTTGTGTTCTTATGTTTTATTTTGTTTCTCCAACACCCTAAATTATTTTTATTAATTTCATTCATAATAACACCAGTATCTTACATATACGAGGATGTTGTTATAAGAAGTATTTGAGCTAAACTTACACACACCTACACCTAATGCTTAAAGAACACACAGTTTCAGTGGATGGCGAATTTCTGCCTCACGAAACGATGATTGTTCAATATTCTTTAAACACCTTCAAAGGTGGCCATTAAGATGTCACTATATTTATATATGATATATAATATGTTTATTTTTTACTTAAGCTTTTGTATTTTTCATTTATGGCACACCATTCTGGTTTCCATTATGGGTAAACACGATATCTTCATTTTAGGAAGTGCGGACTACCGCCCCCTCAAAGTGATTTGATTCGTTAATACCATATGTGTTACGTATAAAGGATGGATTTAATGATATTATGTATGATATTATACTGGAATTATGATATAACTTTATATAATTATGATTTTACTCCATTAAATAAGACATAGAAATGAAAGTAGCGTTCACGCGTACGTACGACTTACCGTCTCCATGAACGGTGCATTTCATTTCTTACCTCTAAATGATTGCATAATATTATAAATGCATGTATATATTGGATTTATATGATATATATGATATCTAAATCATGAATATAATTCTTGATATAATGGATATTTTACCACATGAACAAATTGTAATTATAAAGAGTTTATTTTTTACTCAAGTACCAATGATCGAAAAAACAACCATTATTAACTTAAATAATTACATAGTGTTCATAAAATGGTAATAAGTGATATAAAAGGAATAATGAACTTGAAAAAGGTTCTTAAGCAAGTAGAAATTAACTCAAGTTTATTATTCAGGAGGTTAAAGAACGATCAAGTCAAGTCGGACCCGAGGTATGGGACTTCATCTCAATATCCTTTCATTGAGGCATATTTTCTTTTATACACAACCTAATTTTATATGGTGTATAAACCCCTTTGACTTTTACGTTTATCCAAAAGGAATATTTTTATATGAAGAGTTTTAATAAACAACAAAAGGTAATGTTTTTGAGGTATGTATGCGGCGACAACGACTTCTCCGCAGCCGTGACCAGTATTTGAGTTTTGGCTTCCTTTACATGCCATACATTTTTTTAAAAGAAAAATAAATACCATGTTTTACTTTTCTTTTATTTTGGTATTGAAAATGGTTTTCATAATGTTTTTATATCAATGCATTGTATTGATATCTTGTGATTGAAAAGTGGAAATGTTTTGTTTCCTTTATGCAAGTTTTATGTGATACGATTATGTTTTGGTTCTTGGGCATTGTTATGAAGACGGGTGGTTCCGTGACAAACTAAGGGCGGGTGAGCCCGATATATCTCTCCAATGCATTGGGTAACGTGAAGGAGTTAAACGTAAAGGTTTCTCCGAATAGATTTAGGGAATATACTGTGATGGGTATTCCAAACATAACCAAGAGGGTTACTGCCTATGTAAGAATGTTATGAATGCCTCAAGTTACCTTTATGTATTATGATATCTATGATTTATTCATGATTTGATGAGGTATGTTAAAATGCTTATGTTTAATGAGTAGAGTATGATTTCATTGATTCTTGTTTATACATGTACTCATGCTTCCTTTCCATATTTTTATATCCCTTACTGAGCTTTTTATGCTCATCCCAAGTTTTTGAAATGTTTTTCATAGGTCAAGGGAAGGGTACATGATATGATGATAGTGTCAAGGAAGTGTCAAGAATGAATCCATGTTTTATTTTAAATATGTTTTCGTTGATGGGAAAATGAATACTATATTTTATGTAACCACTTTATTTAAATGTGGAATGTAATGCATGTTTTATGATCTAATTCTCTAAAACTCTAAACCTGAAAAGATCCTCAATGTGTAATCTTGTAATATCTCAAGATTATGTAAGGTTTAAGTCTAGGGCCTTATAGTTGGTATCAAAGGTTGGTTTAGATAACTTTAGGAGTTAGAATTCTATTAAATGATTATCCAAAAATATTTTTTTTGTTCAAATTGAAATGATATAGCATTTACAGATTACCATGTTGCTTCGCCTAAGATATTTCTGTGTTAAAAATGGTTTTTCATAGAGGAAAGAGAACATATTTTCTGGGAAGGCATACAGATGGAAATGACCTTTCAAATCGGTATCTTGAGATGGTCCGAATCAGAACTAAACAGTTTGTTGCAGTGATGGCTCAGTTGACTCTGGTGAAAAATGTTGGTTGTTTTTATTGATGATATTTTGGTGTTTTCTAGAAGTAAATAGGAGCATGAAAGTCATTTAAGTGTTATTTTGCGAACCTTAAAAGAAAAGAAATTGTGTGGGAAATTCAGAAAGTGTGAGTTTTGGTTGCAACAAATTTCTTTCCTTGGTCACATTGTTTCTAAAGATGGGATGACTGTTGATCCTGCAAAAACAAAGGTTGTGGAAGAATGGCCAAGACCCACAAATGTAACTGAGATTCGTAGCTTCCTTGGTGTGGCAGGATATTACTGAAGGTTGGTTAGAAATTTTTCACGGTTATCTAGTCCAACGACTAAGCTAACTCGGAAGGGTGTTAAGTTTATTTGGACAAAGGAATGTGATGATTGTTTTCAGGAACTGAAAAGAAGATTGGTGAATGCTCTAGTTTTGGCACTACCTTTTAGGTATGGGGAGTTTGTTATCTACAGTGATGCTTTATTGAAAGGACTTGTTTGCATCCTAATGCATAATGATCAGGTAATTTCTTATGCTTCACGATAGTTGAAAACTCATGAGTTAAATTACCCTACACATGATTTGGAATTAGCTTCTGTTGTTTTCACTTTAAAAATTTGGAGGCATCATTTTTATGGATTAAAGTGTGAAATATATACCGATCACAAAAGTTTAAAGTATATATTCACTCAGAAATAATTGAACATGAGATACAAGATATGGATAGAATTAATCAAGTATTATGATTGTACAATTCATTACCATCCTGGAAAATAAAATAAAGTGGCTGATGCTTTGAGTCGAAAAAGTAATGCTTCATTAGCAATGTTGAATTTGGAACATGATCCTTTAGTTAAGGATTTGATGGACTTTGTCATAGAAGTTGTTGGTGCAGGATGTCCATCTGTTTTGTTTCAGATATCAGTGAAATCTTCTCTATCAGACATAATTAAGGAAGCATAGAACCAAGACACGAGTTGCATAAAAATGTAGAGCTTGTTCAGAAGGGTAAGTTGCCTGAAGTCAATATTGATAATGATTTTGTTTTGAGATTTGGGAAGAGATTGTGTGTGCCGTGTGATTCACAGTTGAAGAGAGATTTGTTATGTGAAGCTCATAGTTCTCCATTTACAGTCCATCCTGGCAGTACTAAGATATATAGAGATCTTCGAGAGTATTACTGGTGGGACGGAATGAAAAGGGATATTGCTGATTTTACTGTGAAGTGTTTGAAATGTCAACAGGTTAAAGCAGAGCAGTAGTTACCTAAAGGGATGCATCATCCATTACCAGTGCCAGAGTGGAAATGGGAGAATATATCCATGGACTTTGTTGTGGGATTACCGAAGACATCTCGAGGTAATAATGCAATCTGGGTTATTGTTGATCACTTGACCAAATCTTCTCATTTCCTTGCTACACGAGATACTTTTTCCCTAGATCAACTTTCTCGATTGTATCTTAAAGAGATTTTCAGGTTGCACGGAGTTCCCCTCTCCATTGTATCTGATTGTGATCCCAGGTTCACTTCTAACTTTTGGAAAGGCCTTTAGAAGTCGTTGAGTACTGAATTAAATTTTAGTACAGCTTTTCATCCCTAATCAGATGGGCAGTTAGAATGTACAATTCAGACTTTGGAAGATATGCTACGTGCTTGTTCGATGGATTATCAGGGAATTTGGGACCAACATCTTTCTTTGATTGAGTTTTCTTATAATAACAGTTTTCATTATAGTATACGGATGGCACCATTTGAGGCGTTATATGGGAAGCGGTGTCGAACTCCAGCTTTCTGGGATGAAGTGGGTGAAAGGAAGCTGATGGGACCAGAATTGGTAGAAAATTTGGTAGAAAAATTTCAACTGATGCAGAAAAACATGAGAACAGCTCAGAGCAGGCAGAAGAGTTATGCGGATAACTGGAGGACGGATCTATCTTTTTAGGTTGGTGATCATCTTTTTCTCAAAGTCTCACCATGTAAAAGTGTGATGCGATTTGGTAAGAAAGGAAAGCTGAGTCCAAGGTTCATTGGACCATATGAAATTCTGGAGAAAGTTGGATCAGTTGCTTACCGAGTTGCTTTACCTCCGATTTTATCTCAGGTACACAATGTTTTTCATGTTTCGATGTTGAGAAAGTATATGCCAGATCCATCTCATGTTTTGAGTCTAGAGGTAGTTCAGCTGGAAGAGAACCTATCTTATGAGGAATAACCGGTCCAGATTCTTGTCCAAAGGGAGCAAGTGTTACGGAATAAGGTAATTCACCAGGTAAAGGATTTATGTAAAAACCATATGGTTGAAGAGGAAACATGGGAATCTGAAAATGCTATGAGGGATAAATACCCCCACTTATTTTGATAACCGAATAAAATTGCGAGGACGCAATTCCCAAAAGGAGGGAAGGATGTAACATCCCAGGTAAATAAAGAATAAATCATTTTCATATTTATTAATATTTATGAATTAAATATTAATTTTACTTTAAAGGGGTTTCCATGTTCGATAGCTTACCCGATACGCAATAAAGAGTTTCTTTGAAATCTTACGTTACATAATAGTAGTAAAATAATATTATTTTAAATGGTAGTTAACACGTAGTCGTTGTTTTGGTGGGAATGAATGGAAATAACTAAAATATGATTATATATGTTTGTTAAATGTTTTTACACTTATCCAATAAAGGATAAAGGCTTAAAATATGAAAAGAATTTAATTTTAGGCATATATACTCTAACATTCACTAAAGGTCGAGTTATCGCCTTTTGATGGTGAACCGTCTATAAATATAGTTTTGGTCACTCATATACATTCTATTGGAAAAAATAAAATTCTTATTTATAATCGGGACATCAAAATTTACTTTTTGTAAATTTTTGGTATTTTTCCGATAACGTTCATTTTTTAATGAATAGTGAAAAATGTTGTATTTTAATTCAAAACCTATTTTTAATCTAATTTATTAATATGATTAGATTATCTTTTAAATTGGTTTTAGAGTTTAATTAGAATATATTTTTACCATTTAATCCAATAGTGGTCGTTGTAATTAATTTAACTTTGAAATTGGACTTAAACTAGTGTCAATCTTTTGATACTTATTGTTTCATAAAAACTCGCTATTTGCTCTGACAGCGGAAATTAATTATTAAAATAATTAATGCAACTTATATGTTTTGAATTTTGTAAAATAGAAATCATTTTTGAATTCTGAATATCAAATATATCTTAGGGTGAAGTTTTGGTATTTTCCTGAAAAACATCAATTTTTGAAGAATAGTGAAACCACTAAGTGGTACTTAAAAAACTGATTTTTCGTTTAAATGAAATTTTACCACCTCTGTGTTTTGAATTTCAAAAATCCGACATACGTGGTTGTCATTAAGATGTAAAATGTGGTTCAATGGGATTAAAATAATTTTTTGGTAAATAGTAACTTTTAAGTTTATTAATCGCGATTAGAGGTAATTAGTGTAATTTAAGGTAAGAATAATGTTTTAATAATATGAAATGACCTTGACACATGTACTACCCTTATTTTATGTGTCATGTCCGACCACGACAACCCATGGGTCTATTTTTGGGACCCTATGGAGCCACTTGGGTAAGATGAAGACATTAATGCCTTTAATTTAATATTAAAGTAAAAATGACACAAACATGTATTGTTTTATTAAAACAATTTTTTCATGGGTTTATACAAGTCAGATTTTTTACTATAAATAGTCATTGGAAATCTAAAAATATTTCATACATCATAGTATTTTGTTTAATAATTTTTAGACATTAAATAAATTAAATTATTTACGACACCATGATGATGCAGCGATGACCTCATTATTTAACGATTTAAATAAAATGAAAATAAAATGTAAAATATAAGACCTACACTTGTCAGAAACCTATTGGATGGTTTGATTTCGAACCCTTATCACCTTATCCTTGAAATTTATAGTTGTGGGACCTTTTTTATCCGAAAATAATTTTCTAACAAAGTACCTTTTTCTTAACTTTCCAAGAGTGCCCCTCCTCTCCTCTTATTAATGGCCCCCACCTCTACCACCTTACCCACACTTCCAAAGACTTTGGCTCAGAAAAACCCTGCCCATTTTGTCTCTCCACATCCCTCTCTTACTCCTTGAAGCCTCAATTTTGGCAGAAGTCTTCCCAAGGAAGCCTTTGAGCTCAAATCAAAAAGAGTTACCCGTTTTAAAGGTAGTGTTTTCTCTTGTGTTCTTATTTTTATTTTGCTTATCCAACCCCCTAAACTCTTTTTATTCATTTATTTTTTAACAAAAACAGTATATTACATATACTAGGATGTTGTTATAAGAAGGATTCGAGCTACACATACACACACCTACACCTAATGGTTAAAGAACACACTATTTCGGTGGATGGTGAATTTCTGCCTCACGAAACGATGATTGTCCAATATTCTTTTAACACCTTCAAAGGTGGCCATTAAGATGTCACTATATTTATATATGATAGATAATATGTTTATGTTTTACTTATGCTTATGTATTTTTCATTTATGGCACACCTTTATGGTTTCCATTATGGGTAAACGCGATATCTTCATTTTAGGAAGTGCGGACTACCGCCCCCTCAAAGTGATTTGATTCGTTAATACCAGATGTGGTATGTATAAAGGATGGATTTAATGATATTATATATGATATTATACTGGAATTATGATATAACTTTATATCATTATGATTTCACTCTATTAAGTAAGACATAGAAATGAATGTAGCGTTCATGCGTACGTACGGCTTACCGTCTCCATGAACGGTGCATTTCATTTCTTACCTCTAAATGATTATGTAATATTATAAATCAATTTATATACTGAATATATATGATATATATAATATCTAAGTCATGAATATAATTCTTGATATAATAGATATTTTACCACATGAACAACTTGGAATTATAAAGAGTTTATTTTTGACTCTAGTACCAATGATCGACAAAACGACCATTATTAACTTAAATAATTAGATAGTGTTCATAACATGGTAATAAGTGATATAAAAGGAATAATGAACATGAAAAAGGTTCTTAAGCAAGTAGAAATTAACTCAAGTTTATTATTCAGGAGGTTAAAGAACGATCGAGTCAAGCTAGACCTGAGGTATGGGACTTCGTCTCAATCTCCTTTCATTGAGGCATATTTTGTTTTATACACAACCTACTTTTATACGGTGTATAAACCCCTTTGACTTTTACGTTTATCCAAAAGGAATGTTTTTATATGAATAGTTTTACTAAATGACAAAAGGGAATGTTTTTGTCATACATATGCGGGGACAACGACTTCTCTGCCACCGTGACCATTATTTGAGTTTTGGATTCCTCTACAAGCCATACCTTTTTTAAAAGAAAAATAAATACCATGTTTTACTTTTCTTTTATTTTGGTATTGAAAATGGTTTTTGTAATTTTTTTTATCAATGCGTTGTATTGATATCTTGTGATTGAAAAGTTTAAATGTTATGTTTCCTTTATTCATGTTTTATGTGATACGTTTATGTTATGGTTCTTGGGCATTGTTATGAAGATGGGTGGTTCTGTGATAAACTAAGGTCGGGTGAGCCCGATATAGCTCTCCAATGCATTGGGTAACGCGAAGGATTTAAACGTTAAGGTTTCTCCGAAGAGATTTAGGGAATATATTGTGATGGGTATTCTAAGTGTAACCAAGAGGGTTACTCATTATGTAAGAATGTTATGAATGCCTCAAGTTTCCTTTATGTCTTATGATTTCTATGATTTATTCATGATTTGATGAGGTATGTTAATGTTCTTATGTTTAATGAGTAGAGTATGATTTTATTGATTCTTGTGTATACATGTACTCATGATTCCTTTCCATATTGCTTTTATCCCTTACTGAGCTTTTTATGCTCATCCCATGTTTTTGAAATGTTTTTCACAGGTCAAGGGAAGGGTACATGATTTGATGATAGTGTCAAGGAAGTGTCAATAATTAATCCATTTTTTATTTTAAATATGTTTCCATTGATGGGAAAAATGAATACTATCTTTTATGTAACCACTTTGTTTAAATGTGGAATGTAATGCATGTTTTATGATCTAATTTTCTAAAACTCTAAACCTGAAAAGATCCTCAATGTGTAATCTTGTAATATCTCAAGATTAAGTAAGGTTTAAGGCTGGGGCCTTATAGTTTATTTAATTTTATTTCTGTTTTAGAAAAATAAATAAAACAAATACCATAGAACATCATGTTGTACTAGAGCATTGTTTATATCCTCTAGAAGGATTCACATAAATAGTTTTAAAACTTCTCTATTCACCATGCCTTTCTCAAGAAAATTATTCAATATAAAAATGAACTGTCTTTGTTTAAAAAACCAATCACAACACATTTTGAACCATTCAACTTGGGAAATCATCTAGTTATATAGTCAAAACCCCCCATACCAACTTATAGGGATCCAATAGTTATTGAAATTTTTTGTTGTTCTACAAATGATTTTCATAGAATTGAATTCAATAATTTTGTGATATGTAAATTTTAAAAGATTTTAATGGGTGAATTGAAATTTTCTCTCATTCAAAAAATTTAAATATATAACCATATATTTTCAAATCAATTTGTTTATATTAGGTAGCTATTTGAAAGGGTTCATATTGAATCTTGTGAAAGTATGAAAAACCCAATGGATAATAATTGATGATTACATTTAGATGAACTCGAAAAATCTATTAATAATATGTATTTTATAGTAACGATATGAATCCAGCTTTATTTGATATCATATAAACCTGATATAATGTTTAGTTTTTCCTTGTTTTAGGAATCAATATAATACTAAGGAAATTTATTTAAATTATTTTAAAAAGAATAATTGGATATGTTAAATGAATTATTAATTCTGGTTTTTTACTCCAAATATAACATTTTGATTTTTTATCATACATGGATTCTAATTTTGGAGGTTTTAAGAATAATAGGTAGAGAACATATAGTATATGTAATTTAGTTGTTAAAATATTACTTTCCTGGAGTTCTAAAAAATAATTATCAGTTTCATTATCCACATACTTAGTAGAGTATATTAATGTTTCTAGTTGCAATGAAGAAATTTAATAGATCAAACAAACAATAATTTAATTTAGTGTTCATTTTTGTAGAATACCTTTATATTTTGATGATACATATGGTATTTTGATATCTAAAAATCCTATATAACATTCATGAAAAAATTGATGTTAGATTTAATTTTTACGATATCATGTCAGTGAATAGTATATTATTGATGAATTTTTTTCAATGGAAAATTAACCAATATATTTTCATAAAAAACAGTAAACACTATGAATTTAATAAAAATATAATTTGAACGTGGATTGATGGAGATTAACTATAAATGGTTATTATTCATTACATGGATAACATAACTATTAAACATACTATTTGAATCAATTTTTCAAATATATATGTATTGTATTAGAGTTCCTTGATTTAATTTATACTAAGTTTTATGAGCTAAAATCTATGTACAGAAATTTTTTGAGTTAATTAATTATAATTTGTATTTTTTACTGAATTTTAAAGTTTAATTTTTTGTATTTTTTTTATAGGGAGATTAATTTTTTCCTCTTCCCAATAGATTATATTCTAAATTGATCTAAATTATTTCAAGATTATAAATATGTTTTTATTATTCTAGTGTATATTTATTAATCAAATTTTATGTTTTATTAATAAAATGTTTACTTTTTTATAAATTCTAAAATGGGAGAGTATTTTTTAAATTTATCTAAACATTATTTCGGTTTTTTCTTTTCAAAAAAAAAGAGATTGTTATTGTTATGCTTAATCTTTAGTGTTATAGAGATTTTTAGTAATAAGGGAGATTGATTAATATTTTTTAATTTTAAAAATACCTAAAATGTTTTAACTGAATAATTTTAATTTATCACATCGCAGTTTAATCACATTTTTAACATTACAAATACATGTAATTTTATAAAAACTTTTTAAAATTACCTCACACTTATATATGGATAATAATAATGTATCATAGGTTTCTTAGTCCACATTGTGTTTTATCATTAGGCGTTCAGTTTTTATAATGTTTTATAAAATATTTTTTGAGTTTATAATTTTTTTGAATAACATACAAATTTCAGTGATTAATTAATTTTATAACATATGAATTCAAGATTACAAATAATTTATTATTACAAAGACATGTATAATTTTTATTTAAGAATTTATAATGTTTTTTCAAACATGTTCCACACTTACATGAGACTAGATTAATTTTTACACACATAAAATATGTTTATATATAAGGTATAATGATATATTTAAAAATTTATAGATGATGTTATTGATAAAAAATGAGATTTATGGGGTAGTCTAATAATAATGTTTATAGATAATAATGATTTAAAATAATTTAAATGATTTTTATATAAAATCGTAGATATGATTACAAAAAAAACATACATTGTTTTTTAAGAGGATTTTAAAACTTTTTTCAATTAGTTTGAGTACTTTGTCTAACTATATTTTTATATGATTTTTTTCTATTTTATTAAATTGGAATAAATATAAATATTTATATAATAATGCTATTATTTATAGTTATTTTTATCTTTTTTATGAATCATTAAGAATGGGATAATTCCAAATATATTTTAATAATTTTATTACTTACATTTTTTATATATAATTTCATTTATCTTTCATTGGTCTTTAAGAGTCTCCCACATGAATTTAATCATCGAAAATATAAACATGACCATTGGAATGAGAATGTGGGAACACAATTAAATCCTCAACATAAATCATTTAAAGAAAAAAATATTTAGATTGCATGTTATAGAGAAAGATTTTTTTAGAAAGAGATCATGGGTATAACTATAGAAATTCATATGGGATATATAATAGTTAATCATTTTCTCTAGTGACTTCTTTTCTAATATGATAACGATGGAACTTCATAATTGTATCCTTTAATGATAATTTGATAAAATTTCATATAGTTTAATCTTCTCTGAAATTTTGATCTTATGTTTCTTCATTTTTTAATATTTCAATATTTTTATCATTAATTGTTCATAAACAATCAATTTATTCTTTTTCACTTTAAAAATATTTATGATATTGGATATACCTCATGATAAAAATGTACCCCACCATTTTAGGCATATTATTTTATATTTTATTTCATTAAGAAAAAATTTTAGAGTATTTTAAAGGGATAATGAAAAGGTAATATGAAATCTATCTAGAAAACAAGTTTCTTCCATGAATAGTTATTCACGATGTGAATTAATTTTGGGAAGATACCTATAATTTCATTCAAGTTATGAATCAATTTCTATGAAGAATCAATTCATGATGTCATATCCATTCATTAAATAAATTTTTTATTGATTTTAAGTTGAGTCTATTTATATTTTTAACATATATTAAAACTATAATATTTATAGTGTGAATATTTAACTCAACTCATGAATGGGGTCTTGCACATTATTTTTATTTAATTTTGTGTCTCATAATTCTAAGAATCCTCTTTCCATCTTCACATGAACTCTATACCTACCATAAGTGATTTATGAAGACCTCTTTGATATAAATGACAACTCCATTAGACCTTATAGAATTTATCATTTTGAATCAAGTGTTTCATAAAAGATAAGAAATGGATGTGTGTTTTAAGTGTTTAAGTTCATTAATTTTCCCTCTTTTCACATTTATTGTAATGAAAAAGCTCTTCGATTTCATTATTAATTTCTTTTACGGTAAAATGAATTTACCATCTTGAAAATCTACTTTATTTCTCTTATAGTATTTGGATTATGAAAATTGGTTCATGTGTGTCACCCATAATGTATTTAACATAATTTTTGAATTAATATTCATTGAAATGGGTGGTGTATGTTAACATATGGAATACCATGGTTGTTGTGTGTTCATTATTTTCATTGTATTATGCCTTTTTGTAATACACTTTGTTATCAATGGTGATTATAATGGAAAATAGAGAATTTCCCCCAAATGATATCTTGGTGGAGGACTTATCACTGCTCATGAGCAAAGGGATGCCATTTAGAGTACATGAGTGCATGTGTGTTAGAATGTGGATAGTTATTCCAAAAATATAATCTATTGAAATATTTCTTATACTATAAAAGTAAAACATGTATTTGGTTATAAAACATAGGAAAATATATTTAGGTTTTTTATTAAATATTATAAAGACAACCATTTCAACTTTGGATATTCTTCATATCTATTTTATTAATATTCGATCTAACCTATTTTAAGTCTTAGTGGTATGTGAGAAAAGAATATTAGGGGTTTACAACTATGTATTATTTCTCACCCCATTCATATGCACAATGTTAAATATCCAGATGTGTTTTTTCATGATATAGGAAAGAATTAGTTTTCTTACTTCTCTAGTGGGGATTCATGATGTTGTTTTCATTGTTGGTGGAGATGTATCTTTGGATTGTATTTTATCTTGGTCTAGATTTGAGATTCCTTGGATCTAGAGTAATTTAATACTTTTGATTCATAATATTATTGTCACTCACTCAAAATTATCTTTTTATTTTGAAGTTACTAGAATCATATAGGGGATGAAGGTTGTAAATACTGAGAAAGTGACTACTTACAATGAGGATACAATCATGTGGTAGTGAATTAGAATATTGATATAAAATTATACCCTCATTGGGTGTCCCTTCACAATCAACGAATTTAGCTAAAATTTTCACTCACTTACAAGTGTGGCTACCATCAATACTGTTTTCTAGGATCATTTACAACTTCTTGATGACGTATTTTAGGTCCCTTGGTGTGTTATCCTTTTAATAGGGAATCCAAAATAAGACTGTGGATTTTTACTCTACCACAAAAATGTTGATTTTGTAAAGCATCAATAGTATAAGGGAACAAAACATTGCCCTTCCCCAAAACAAATCAAGTTACATAGACCACAATATGTGCTGAAACTAGATATCATTGAACCTCTGTCATCCTACACCATTATACCTACTCACAATTCACCAAAAACATAATAACCTTAAATATTAAACTCCATACCCATACTACATGGCCTCCATTAAACCCAATACCATCAATTAGCTATTTTTATTCCCTCAAGGAGTATAGATTCCCTAATAGGGACTCCCCTTGGAAAATGATTCCCCCCAGGGATGAGATCCCCTAGATCTACCATAAAATATTTCTTTCAAACATAAATTCATAAGTATGTGTTCAAAATTCCTTCTCTCACATTTTTCTTTTAATCCAAATGAACCCAACATACTAATATAAATACCATTCTATAGATAATAGTTTCAACACCATGTTGGAAAACTCTGTAAAACAAAGTCTTGATAAATAAAAAAATGACTCTCTATGAACTGAAATCCCTATGAACTATATGATATTCTCCCCAATGTTATAATAATACTGTCCTTTTAAGAAGGCATTCCAAAATAATTCTATACTTTGTGATTCAGAACATAGAAAACATTAACTAATGAAAGAACCCTTAATTTTAACATTACCATCTGTAGGTTTTTCTTTTATCCTCAATTTCTAGATAAAAAATTACATCTTACCTAGGATTTATTTAGACCATAATTGGGTTGACCACTCATCAATCTCCTGACTTTGATAAAACATCACTCAGAACTCTTGTCCATTTATGTGTCCATATGATAATTCTAATAAAATTATCATTTCAGTATCATTCGACATACAATTTTTCTCATAGGGAATCATATATTCTTCATCATGGGTCGTACTAGTATGTCCAGTGTAAAGAATATCTTTTCTGGATGAGATATTTTGAATTGGACACCATGGTAAGAATACGGTGTTTTAGGCCTAGTTACCCTTCTATAAACTAATATCATGACATCCCATCACCCACCACACCTTCTTTCTGGGATCTCGATATGTTTTATTATACATCTCGCAAGACTATATGTAATTATTATTTGTTCTTTAAATCCTATCCCGTATTCTACATAAATTATCCCAATCAATCTCACCCATAAATTATTCCCTTCAACAATATTCCAAGGATGCATCACCCTCATGCCCAGAAAATCTCCATACACACTTCGTATGTATATACCTTCTTCATGGATTGGATTAATCATTAGCTTCAAATAAACCTAATGACATATTCTTCATTTACTTCATCCTAGTTAAAGAACTATATGGTTTTTTATTCCCATGCATTGTTCCTTTAGGTTCCTTGATGATAAAATTAACCTATATTGGAATTGACCCAAGGACATTATTCACAAGTGTAATCCTTCTTCTTAAATATGTGGAAATAGTTATTCACGTTTTAGATTTAGCTAGGGATACTGTTGATGATACAATAAAATAAAAAATTCCATATTATTTAGTCTGATATTGGATCACTATAGTACTCCATCAAATGGTGTTTCCTCTTATTACTATGCTTATCATGATTGATTTTACTGAACTTATTTGAATATATTTTTTTAATTAAATACACATCTTTTCCAATAGTTAATTCAATTTCCACCCTCATTACCAATAGAGTATATAATTATTTTGAACCCATTAATGAATAATTGCTAGAAATTAATAATTAAAAACATATAATCAATAAACTTATGGTTATAAACTATCCCATCTCCAAACCTATTTCTAAATGAAACGTTCTTCCCCTATGCCAATCCATGACAAATATTCACAATGGAAGCATCTTGTTCCATGATATTGATTTTAGGAGACACAGGGTATCCCTATCATAGTCCCTAATAATTTTTAAGACACCAAAACCCATTTTAATGATAGAAATAAAAAATCCATGAGGACACATAACATCAATAGAACATATCATGAATCCTTTACTTCCATCCAAATTATCTCATTCCGCTCACAATGAATCTTTACTCTAACTAGTCAAAGGATATCTACATATCCACTTCGATCCTAATGTTAGAACCAAGATATATCTTATTAATATCATCCTCCATCTATTTATTTATCAACATATCAATTCAAATATTCATCCAAGAATAAATCCACATTGTTCATAAAAGATGATTATTTTGTTCAAGAGTGAGGTGAAGAGTTTATAGGAAATGTTACAAAAAAATTAGTATGTATTGGACGAGATCTGTGGGTCCCATAACCTTTTGGAAAATAATAATTTTTTTAACACAGTGCACTGTTGAGTGCCCTGAATTTAAAAATAACAATCACTACATCAATAACCAGATCCTTGATGATATCTTAAAAAACCATGAAAATTATCTTGGAGACCACACCATGACTGGGTGTGATATCCAGGTTGATACGGAAAATATCTTTTTTGATCTTATCTCTTCTGTATAAACCTATATTTACTCATTTTCTCCATCCTCCTTAAATATAAGAATTGGTCTAAGAAAATTATTCTATTATTTTACCCTAGTTCACCACCCTCCATTGCAGTTTTCTATTCCTAAAATGCACCCCACAATTTTTTAGGTGATCCTCCCTTACACCTCTCCATCCCCTATATACAAGATATCCTAAAGATTCGGGTTAATAATTATTAACACCTTCCTTTTCTATATAGACACAAAAGGTATTTTCTGTTCTTATCCCCCTCCTTGAGCCTAATAGCCCTCAAAATTTCACTACCCACTCATTCAAATTTTAAGTAATATTTTTCCAAAAAAATTGTTTGTTAACCATGTTGATGAAGGAGTAAACATCCATCTCTCTTGTATACTCTCTTCTATCCTATCAAGGTATTTTTTATCTCCACTCGAATAGAATATTTATTGTATCTATTTAAATTATATTCTTTTATATCCAACATCAAAAATTGGATACAATTTGATAACCCCGCCCTTGTGGAACCACACAACAGTTTCTCCTCATATCTCCTTACAATCTGTATAAAGCTCTCAACCCAGTCCTAGATATTTAAATAGAAAACATATTTCTCCTCCAACACTCACTATTTAAATTCCCTATAATAAAATAATTATCTGACATTAATCGAGTTCGATGTGTTACATAGTTCTGTGGGAATGAGTTGATACCTTAAAATTATACAGGAACAATCCCAGTCTGCTCTATATTCTCCTAATACATTTCCTATTGTTGACCCATATAAACATCGCTCCCAATATTTCCATGTATATAAGAAAATTAAGATTCATGAACTCTTGGAAATAGTTTATCTCATTGTGGGAAAACAATACACTAATTTAATTATTTATATCTCCTATATGATGTTGAAATATCCTCTAATGAACCAATGAAATTTTCCTGGTTAAAATTTAGAGAGATGGTACCATAAATCTATTATATTTAATACTATGATTTTTTCATAAAAAAATATGCAAAATTCAGTTCCCCCCATAGTCACTTTTTTGGATTTATACTGAGGATATACATCCAACCTATACAATGAAAACTTGTTCTTTTATAATATCCATATGTGAGTGTTGAATGGGTTCCCATGCATGGAATATGAAATAAAATTCTCTTAGTAAAGAAGGATAAAATTTATATTTAAATTTTCTTCCAAAAATACCAACATGGGTTCATAGTTCGATTATGTTTCATTAGAAAGAAATATTCTCTTTTCTAGAGGCCCTAGACCCTTGGAGATCTAAATGATGATATAGATCATAAAGATACATGGATGTTATCCATTTAGTATATTAATTTTATTGTTTACCAACTGAACTGTAGTTTATTTCCTCTATGGATTTAGCATGATTTAGTGGGATACCATCTATTAAAGATGATAATACACTCATATGATCTCCCATCATGAATACTGGGAAAGCCGAAATCTGCATCCATTCCTTAGAGTCCTCTGTATCATCAAAATGATTTAGAGTGAACAATGACTACAAAACAGAAGTTGGTGAAACCCCTTAATGGGGTTCAAGATATATATAGGTCCTCTAAAACCCCCTAATATTAGTCAAATTCTATTGGGGATATGTATGGAGAGATAGGTTGACATAGGGATCGACCTCCTTGATCAGATTAATCTTATCGTGGATGGTGCCCTTTGAAGTTGTAGATATGCTATTATCTAAGCTAGATATGACTAGGGGACATCAATCCCAAGAGGTAACTCCCTATATAAATATATTGTGGCTATATTATAAGGGGAACTTTCTTTGAGAGATAAAAAAGACTGGAATCCAAGACCCATAGATGCAACTATATCCAATGATGGAATTAGAACCAGTGGGGGAATACACCAAATTAACAACCAAAAGAACACATATAAGCCTAGAGGTCTAACCTAACAAGAAATAATCTACCTGGTTTTACACCTTTAATCCAATGTGTATAAATCTAAAAAACATCCACTGAATGAACCTATATATGAAACTCCACTGAGTGAGTGAGTTCAATGTAGAAAATTCATGAACACTAAGAGAAATCCTCACTATCCCAAATGAGAATACATTAAGGAAAAAATATATTCTTATCCATATCCATGGAAATGTAGGATGATGATATGGTCTACAAAATCTGAGTGACATCATATATTCAAAGGAATCTACCCAAGTAATTTCCCACACTTTTAATGATTGAAAGATTCTACAATGGAAGAAAAATCCCTAGAAACCTGACCCACATTACAAATGATCTGTAATCATTCCCATACTATGCATGCCAATACCTAATAGAAATCATGAAACTATATGTGTCACTTTCAATATGATTTTGGATTTTTTTTCATTATTGATTATTACAAGGTTTTTTCAAATGCATCATTTATATAGATGTCGATGGTTTTATTTAATACATCATTGTTCGGTAAGGGTTGTGTGTGAGCAAAAATAGGGTAAATTTCCCCCCTTATATATTTTTGTGTCTGAAAATATGAAATTTATTTCCAAAATTTTGTGTTTGGGTAATACAACCTAAGGTTAGTATCACCTATAAACTAGCCCAATAAAATGGGTTTGACATGAATTCTATAAATGCTATTGTTTTATTTCACCTATTGGTAAGGATAATATAAAGAAGAAAAGACATAGGGGACTTAAAATATATAGAATAAAAAGATGCGGGGAACCATATTTATGATGGAATACAATTTAGAAGGGTATTATGTGTATAAAAATTGTTTTTAGGAACTCTTATGGGCATTATCAACTCATCGTCATGGGTTTAGTCAGTGAGTGTTAAGTATCATGAATTATTAAAGAGACTTCCCACGAGGATTGTATTATCCATATGAGTACATGATATTGGAATTGTCATACTGTGGTTATTCGTAGATATATATAATATAACTCAGAATATATGAATATTAAATAAGCTTAATTAATCAATTTTGGAATTTCTTGTATAATTAAAATTTGACTAGTATAGAGAGAGAAAATCCAATAAGAGGGACTAACCGAGAATGTGGTTTCCCCAGAAGTATAGGTGAACTAGAATTTGGTTGATAATATTGTAAAAACCATTCAGGATATTAATATGGGACCTAGGACTAACAAACCTCATTAGGTGATTCAGTCAACAGGATTTATAAAGAATAATTTACCGAGGTTTTATTATGGATCTAGACCAGATCAAGGAGTTTAATGGTTAATAAGGTTAACCATAATATTTAAATTATTAGAGACTATAAATAAAATTATTTAAAATATAGAAGAATTTATACTTGAGGAACTTGTGATATAATGGTGGGAATTATCCATTTAAGATAATTTACCTCGATATCTCACATGAAAATTATTTTTGGAACTATTAAAAAAAATTATTTCCTCACCCAATCTGAATATTAAAGAAGACATACTTAGTTATTCATAAATAATGAAATATATTAGTGACTAAATGTCCTCCAAAATTCACTAATATAGTTCACTTATCAATGAAGTATCTATTAGATCAAGGTTGAAAGATGTGATCTTTGAGGTGTGTCTCCTTCTTAATGTTCTCTCAATGTTTTTTAATTTTCAACATTACTAAATATAAATAAGTGAAAAAAAATAATTTGTTAGGGAAAGAGATATCAGATGAAGTCTTAGTAGAGAAGAAATGTTTTTCATTAAGGTAATGGTAGGATATTCATAATTGGGAAAGTATGAAAGAGGGAGGGTCACTCTAGTTATAACAAGTCATCATACAAACAATCTATCAGATCATCCTCTTATCCACCATATCACATAAATTAACAATGTTATTTCCATTAAATCTCACTAACTCATAGAAATAAATAATGCACTATACTAATAAATAATTTTCACCACAACAACAATAAAGGGAATCTCAAAAAGTATTATCCCGAACATCTAAAATCAATAGGTGTAGTGGGTTTGAGTCAACCTCGAGATTCATATTTTTTGGACAGAAAATACCATCAGAATAGTTCTCATCTATAGGACATGGTGAATCAGTTTACCTCTTATAATGCTTTTTCTAGTCAATCAACACCATAGTAGGGATGTAAGATCCAACCTATGTCAACTAATTGATATTTTTATAGCGAAAAGTATGATTTGAAGACTACGAAACCCTATCCCTCCATGGTGTAAGGTAGTGTTATTCAGAACTCAAATATTATGTAGGGATTTTTTTATATAGGTGAATCATATTACTTTCTTATTTATCATGTTGTTAAACAATGGGATTAAACATATAAATGATTCCTCACATTATGAGTGTCATGAAAACCCTCATCTAGTTAGATGTGAAATGATTCATGTTCCCAACATCATCAATTACCCTAAATGAAGTACAGTTGATCATGAAGCTTATTATTATAGATGAATATATTTTTTAAATGATACATGGAATTTATAAGATGGTTTAATTTCAAGACCTTATTTACCTCAATGATTTCTAAGGAAAATTCACTCCCCTAGATAGAACTCTTCATGTATTCAGGGGGTATTCAGATATAATATTTTATAATGAAAGACCATTATTGTAACTAGAAGAAGTCATAACTTGTTATTTAGTAGTAATGATGTCAAGAAATGTAGATAAAACTAGAAATAGGAGTCCCTTATTCATAGTGGCTCACTACTTGAATGACTTTCCAAAGGATTTCTCTAACTTACCACCAATAAAATAACTCAAAAAATATTTTGATATTATCCTATAAACATCCCATATTTCACTCCTATAGTATAGAATATCCCTAAAAGCGTTGTGAGAAACAACTGTCCTGCTAGAACAATTGGAGGGTAAAGGCATCATCATACCTAACACTTCGCCTTGGAATAAATTAGTTTTGTTCATAAATAAGTGATATTGTTCCCTTGGATTATGTTTTTATTATCATAAAAAGACTCAATTTATAATAATAAATAATTACTCTATTCCATGCATTAAATATATATTTTATCATTTGAAGGGAGAAATTTTTTTCTCCATGATAGATATTTGATCAGGATATTACTATCTCATATTTGGAAAAGGGGATATTCCAAATAAAAAAATCTGGTGTCTAGATGCCCATTATTAATATATCTCCATGGCCTTTGGTTTGATGATTCCACCTATAAACTTCATGTATATTATGAATCATAACATCTAGATTTACCTTAGTTACATTATTATGGTATTTTTATGACATTTTTGCTTATTATGGAACATCGAATGACCATGATGGGCACTTAGAAATTATACTGAGTACATTTCATGACCACCAAATAATTGAATATTTTTATAAGTGTGACATCTAGATACAAGGGTTCTCTTTCCTTGAGAACATAATTTTTTATGAAGGAATACCATTTGACCCTAGAATATTTGATGTAGTGATCTCTTAGAAGAAACCAAATAATTTCATCAAGATAAAGGGAATTTTAGGACATTAAGGTTGTTATCATCATCTTGTTAAGGATTTGTCAATGATTTATTCTCTTATTAATTATCTAAAATAATGGATGTTCCATTTACATGTAATAATAAATGTAAGATTTTTTTGGAGCTTAAAGCTTGTCTCACCTTGGCACCAATGATTTTCGTTCCAAAATAGGTTCAATGATATGTGGTATAATGTGACTCATATGAATCCAATTTCTGATATATTATAATGTAAGGAGATCATTGTGTGGTATATTATTCAAGGAAGTAGTTATTTCATGAGAAGAAATATCTAACACATGGAATTGAATTAACTATAATTTTTAATTCCATAATGACATGGAACAACTATCCCTTTTTATAAACATTTATATTTTTCACTAAGAATAAGTGTTTGAAGCATATCTTCTCCCATATAGGAATTAACTTGAGAAAACAAATATGGATGGTGTATACCCTTATGTTAAGGAATTCTTTTTCTGTTTCATTGATCCAGAAGTCAAATAATGATGTTTTTAGGGAGGCTTCTGACTAATGGAAGATAATGATCCTTACTCAAAAAATGCATCATGACTACATTAAATATTATTATATTAAACCTTTTTTAAAATTTAATATTATTCTTAACTTGATGTATTTTTCTAGGTTCACCCCAATTTAGTCAAAACATATTGATGAAGAGACTTTTAATGGAATGAAAGTGGATTCAAAATGATTACGACACTATAAAACTAAATTATAGTCCCTCAGTATTTCCATGAACAACTTTGTTCTGTGTATCTCCATTATGATTGGGTGATTCATTAGATTATTCATAAAATTTAAAGGGGGATTAAAACAAATTTATAGTTTTCACGTAATAAATGAAACATTATATAAAATTTTAGGAAATTTATAACTTCTTAGAAGGAAAAGCTGAGAATCAAAAACTAGTTGGTATACTGCAATGTATTCCTATAATAATTTAGATGGGGGTAATGATCCATATGGAATTTCCCACTATTCTATCATGGAATCATTTAATGTAAGATAATATATAATTTAATGTGGATAGACTGACAATTTTGGAAAACTTTATCCCAATCAATGATTCAAACATGGTAAAATATTTATAAAGAACAAATTTTCATGAAGTTGTAGGGTCTTATTCTCTCCCATTTTTTTCATCTATAAAAAATAACATTGATTCATTTTATAATTCATGAGATAATTGTAATAATCTCTAAAACTAAATTTAACTTGATAATGTAATGTCATCCTCAGATGGATGGGTAGTAAAAATGAAAAATTAAAATATTTGATGATATGCTCAGAGATTGTGTCATGGAATTTTGTGGCTCATGGGAAGATCTTATTATTTTGGTGGAATTTTCTAATAATATCGGTTACTAGAAGATGATATATATGGACTCGTATCAATGAAAATAAAAATTCTTTTAAAATTAAACACTAGTTGTTTAAACATTGATGTTCATGTTGTTTATTTCTATAATAATAAATTATACACATTTTGGTGTCCATGAGAATAGTATAAATTGTGGATTTAACATAAAAAATATGACATTGGTTTTATATAAATTGACCGAAAATATATTTATAGGGACTTTTTGGTTTCAGTTTTATTTAAAACCGATTCAAAATAAGATTTAAATTTTTTATCATCAATTTTTTTACAAAAATGAAATCCAAATTTCCCACTGATATCATTTTTTAATACATCTCTTAGAGATGTTCACGTACCTACTTTCATAACATTCGATCCATAACATTGTTTTTGCTCCACAACTAGTTAAATCGAAGTTTATGAAATAATTTAAAACATAGTGATAATTTTATAAAATTATTGTCTTCCATTTTTTTAAGAATTTATGAAACACATATATATATATATATATATATATTACTTTTTGGTGCTCGTTTAATTAAAAATAGACACCAAGAAACAAATCTAAATCTTTTTGGGGTCAGTTTCTTTAAAAACTGGTCAAAAAATGATACCGATGTGTAGTTTGGTTATTAGATTTATAAAAAACAAATACCCAAAAGTATCTACAAATGTGAAGGATCGACATTTCACTTTTTTAACAATATATGTTTCACTTTTTATAATCCCACCTAAATATTAATACAATTGAAATGAAAATATTTTCATTTACTATATATAAATGCATTTTTACTTTTATTCTTCATTTTTGACCTCTTCTATTCAGTGAAACTTCATACGCAACATTAATCAATGATTTTAACATGGTATCAATTATAATTACTTAATATATTTATTATTATATTCATTCATTTCTAAAAATATTGATAATCTTCTTTATAATGATGATTTATTCTTATGATTGAGTTATGAATATAAAACAATCAGATGGTATTTACCAAATGGGTTGAAAAATTCATTATCGATCATCATTTTCATGGACATGTGAGTTCTACCCTAAAATTAATAGATAATATGATAAACAACGTATCATTTTGACGAAAGAAAAATAAAAAAAATGAAATATGTTCAATGCCTTAAGAAAATTTTATTTCATTTGGTGTATGTAATTTTCATACATTTTATCATATCTTCTTTGAAATGAGTTGTATCTTTCAAAAATTTAAGGAGACCAACTTATGATGTCCAAAACATTTGATCTATAACTCCATTTTAGCTCTTCTAATAGTAAAAATGAATATAACGAAATGATCTATAATATAGTAAAAATTATATTTAATTATGGGTATCAAGTTTTTTAAAACCCAGAAAAGTATTCTTTTTAACATTTTAGAATTGGTTTATTTCAAAACTAATGCTAACAAATATACCAATTTGTATTTTTGGTGTCAGTTTTGTAAAACCCAACCCTAGATATTCAACATAAATTCTATGTGGTGTCTGTTTTATAAAAAACCTACACTGAAAGGTAAACATTTTAATTTCTGACTTCGGTTTATAAAAACCGATCTCAAAATTCCGATTTTTTACATTGGCCACCTCAATGTATATTATAACCCAATGTTCAAATTCAAAAAAAAAACTACGTTAAATACTATTTTTCTATTACAATGATATTTTTGGTCTAATTGTTTTAGTGACACAATTTCATGATAAAAAAGAATATTTACTACATTTCTTGGAAAGTATATGATAAGATAAATTTATTGGGATGGAAACTCAAGTAATATCGATAGACTGATGAAACCTGAGAGAAAATTAATCATCATATTGTCCTTGTAACAGAAATTTAAAGCATGTTACTATTGAAACCTTCCCTATATAACTTTGAAAAAATAAATCTTGTACATAATATGAATAATATGATCATAACCAAACTAAGAATTATCACTATTTGCTTTCATCATAGGAATCATCTCATCAAATTTTTCTTTTCCCTGAATAAATGTAGATATCACTAATTTTAAACTTATAATTTATTTTTAAAATTAACATTTTCATTTTAAATAATATAATATTCATAAAAATCCTGTTATTTTATAGATGAGGTTGATTTTATCCAATGGTTATTTTCCATTTCAGACATAGAAATATTTTTCCATAAAATCTTCATTTTCAACTTTTATTTAACAAACTCCAGAATAAAGTTTTTGGAAATAACATTTTCAATAATAATTTTTTTATTTTCATTAGAAACTATATTATGATACATATTTACATTTTTAAAACTTTTATGATGATTTTATTTTTTTCCTTTTGATAGTAGTTAAATAAATAAATTAACTCATTAGATTTAGATTTAACATAATCTAAACTAGAAGAGTTTTCATGAAATGACTGAATGTTCAATAAATGGAAATTCCATTTTTATAAATATTTCATATAGTATAATCAAATTAAATCACAACACAGTGAACTATTAAATACTACGTGACCTTAAAACATAATATTGTATCATTTTTTATTTGAATTTTGAAAATCTGACATACATGATTGTGATTAGAAAGATGTTTAGAGTCTGATAAAACAAACATAATTTTTAGTGAATAACAAATGACCCATATGAATAGTAATGTTATCATTATGAATAGTAATATGACTCTATTGAATAGTAAATCATCCTATTAAATAAGTAACCTAACTAATGAAAGAATAAATAAAATCTATCCATATTATCGGTGACAATATGGTATAATTATATCATAGTTTGGGTATTTTTGCAATTCATGTATATATAATTACAATTTTATGATTAATTTAATAATTTAAAATAAAATTAATTTTCATAAAATGCATTCAAAAATATTTTTTTTGAGTAATTATGATTATAAGATAATTTTATGAGACATTATGTAATTCTTTGAAGTGTTATAAAAGCATTTTTAATTTTAAAATGTGTATTATTCAATAAAATTATTATTTTAATTAAAAATTAAATTTACCACATTTTTTAAAAAATTATAAAATGGAGGTCATTTTTTAATTCTACAAATTAAAAAATTGTTTGGGTGAATTTTTTGGATTTTTCTAAAACACTTGAATTTTTCGTGACTAGTAGAATATGATAATTTATCAAATGATCTAAATACATAATTTATTGAGTCATGGATGATGTTATGCTAAGGTATGAACCTTGGGTTATAACTCACATGCACATAATACTTTTTCTAGTCACAAGAATAATTAATACTACTGTATTGAGAAAAATAATAAAATAAAAAATAAAATGTTGAGAAAACCCTCCTATCCTCCACTATAAATACCGCCACTATTTACCTCATCTCCTCACACCTATCAAGACTTGTTCCTATACCAAAATATTCTCAAATATCTTCCTATGAATCTATCCCACATCCAACAGCCTTTGGTCTCTTTAAAAGAACAAGTCCTCTCCCATAAATAGGCTCTCAACAAAGATTTATTCAAGAGGTATATTCCACTTTTCATTTCTTTTATATTAATTCAAGTTCATTTCCTTATTTTTATTTCCTCAGCTCCTTTCATCCTAATGTTTTGATAAATACACCACTTGACATGTGTTATAATTTTGTTATGATAATGGTATAATTCATCATCATCTCCCATTTCCCCTCCTTTTATACTAGAATTGAATACACTATCTGAGACGTGTTAATTTATCACATTCAAGGGTGATGGGTTTTCAATTTCTAATAAAATATTCAAACCTTGTCATGAAACCATTTTTATAGTGAAATAGACTATACTTTAATTAATATTTCTAATGTATGGTTCTTGAATCTTTTGTACACAAGATATTAATTTATAAAGAAATTTTTATTTGTTTAGATCAAAAACCACCAATTTACCAAAACTGTCACTATTAATGTTTTACAAAATTATCCATCTTCACTCCAAATGACCAAATAAATTTTATATTCATTTAATATACTCAATATTTACTAATGACCAATAACTCTATTTCTGTAAAACCATTATCATCTTATAGTTTTATCATTACATGTATATTATTAAACCACTAATGAACACCAATGAAACAAATAATAAATTGATCCTCTTAACCCATAAAAAAGTTCATCAATGAATGTAATATGGTTATAGAAAATAAATTACATAAATAATATTTTTTTTTAAATTTTAATTAATGACTTTAATTTTTCTATACTGGACATTAAGATCAAGTGAAGAACACCTTTAGACTTAAAGCAAGGGATTATACCCTAACCTCGTTTATTCCATCCGGTTTATCTTTCTTTCTTTTTACATAAATGTAGTTATCTTTTATTTTTATGTAAATATTAAAAATAATTTTTATATTATCCAAACACATACATCAATATACATTAAGCATTATTTTTCGGGGATATAAATGTTTTTAAATGATTCCCGATATGGAAACGCGTTTTAAGGGAACCTTCTGAATTCCTTTTTTTTTCAAGTAAACTATATAAGATATTTTTAATACACAATTTTTTATAAACCCAAACCTTTTATGATGAAAGACATCATGGTTCACTTCTGGTTTTATGTAAAATTTTATTCCCTTTAATATTTTAATTTTCCATTGATTTTTTCCTCTAAGGGCACTAATTTTTTTTAATTCTAATGTTTTTCGAGTTCTCTCTTTACATGATATTACTTTAAGTTGAAATCACTTTTCATGATATATTCCTATTCAACCCTAGAATTTTCCATGAATAATGTAATTCCATTCTTTCAGTGAAATTTTTTTGATACGCCCAATAGTTATGATTTATGACAGGACTATGATACCCAATTCTTATGATGGTAACCCCTTATGTTTATGTATGATTGATTAAGTATGATTATATACATGGAAAGAATATTCATTAATATATTATGCTTGGTGTTCCTAGATTAAGATATTATGAATTTGGTAAAGTTGAGTCTCATGAGACGTTATGTGCAACAGTTTGGGCGGTTAGCCTTGACTTGTGCTACCTTGTGGAACTGTCAGGGTGGTTAACCTTGACTTGTGCTCCTCTATGTACAACGATCCTTATTTCATGATAAATTCTTGTTTTATGTTTCTGTAACATTAATATGACTCCATTTTTATATAATCCCATGTTTATATTTTATGATTCCATATGTTCCATTCCTTTTTATACCATTATGTCATACCTTAAAACCCATACGCTAAAGCAATATTCTTATGTTTATTCCTTTACTATGATTTTATCTAATCCATTTTTTCATGTTATCCCCATGTTATCTAACACAGATATATGAGAACAATGGAATTTAGGGGTTCTATATGAAGACTAATTAAAGAAATGTAATATTTAGTCCCACAGTTTTAGTTTTGTCTACCTAGTCTTCCAAGACACTATACTTCACGATCCTTGGCTTTTAATTTGATGTTTTATTATGATTAATATCATATAATGATATGTGTAAAATTATAGGGTCGCTATAGCTGGTATCAGAAGATGATCTAATTATTTTTAAGATTAGGAATAAAGCACATTAGTAAGAACCTTAATGATAGGACTAAGTATAAAAAAATCCACAAATGTTGGAAATCATAGAGTAATTGGTTTGTCAAGAAAATACATACCGGACTAGATACCATCAAGTGAATTTGGCTGTAGAAAAAATTTAACTAAGGGTTATACCTCAAAACACTACTTTGAGCTAGACTCGAACGGGAACAGGTGCACAACAATGGGCCTTTTTGCACTCTTGGTTTAACACTCCCGATCAATATGATTTGTAAAATTCATAATCTTATTATGAACTAGTATTAAGGGAACAAAAAAATCCCATATGAATATATGTTATGTAATAGGTCAAGAATAGCCTACATTGAAACCTAGATAATCACAACATATGGTATACTTTTCCATTCAGAGTATATCCTTTTATGTTTATGTTTTCCATTTTATTCTAAATAACTAATTATTCAAGACCACTAATTATACGTTCTTTTTCATTGTTAGTGGAAGGAAATAAAATAACTTCTGCCAAAAATCCACGTGATAAGAATGTGATGATTTCCCTAATGATATGGACAATATGATGGGAATGGGGGCTCATAACTTCATGACAGTACCTGCTCACCTGGCACAAATTATGTTTAATAACTTGAATCATGTGGAAGAACCTCCTCCTCTAAGGAAATATAATGTTGTTTTTGAATCATTCTTGGAGAAACGGTGCCCCATGTTTAGTGTATCAACTGATCACATACTCGAGAAATTGTGGATTAACTCTATTGAAATGGTATTCTCTATCTTCCAGTGGTCAGAAAAAGAGAAATTTGTGCTGGCAGTCTATCATTTTGATGGAAATGTTGATCAGTGGTGGAAGGTGATCAAGGATATAATGACCCTGAAAGAAATTTATTACATGGATTAGTAGGAATTCATGAAAAAAATTAAATAAATATTTCCCCCAAACCATCCATCTCATTATGGAATGAGAGTTCCACAAACATAAGCAAAATGATGATGATTCCATCAGGGTGTTGAAGAAAACATTACACATCTTGAACGACACAACTCAATAGTTTTTAGAAACACTAAAATCATGGTGGATCTATTCTTTAGTAGACTAAAGATGAGTCTATGAAAACTGTTTTAGATTTATAACTTTGACATTTATAAGGATATTTTCTGTTCTGAACTCAAGGTTGAAATGGAGATCAGAGATTGGCCCAATGACATAAATAGAAAAATGGATTCTAATATGGATGGTTTGGAAAATAAATCCCATGATGTAAATATGATCAAACATCCCAAGTGTCAAAATTATGGGAAGTAGTATCCTAGTAACCATCTTAAGGGAACTAGGAATTGATTAAAATGTTGAAGAATGGGGAATCTTGTTATGAAATATTGGAGGGGTATGAATAATCCCACTAATGAAGAAGAAAAAAGGATATCTCAGATCAATTCCCAGCTTGTACTATAATGTTACAACTACTAGAATAATGGGCATTATGCAAAAAATTTCCCTAAACCAAGGGTTGTCCGAGGAAATAAGCAAAACCCTCCAAGGAAACAACGAAGGGAGTAATCTATAACTACTGCTAAGGTGGATATAGAAATACCGTGGTGATAGGTACACTATTTATTAATTAAATAATAACCAACATTGTATTTGATTATGGTTCTATTCATTATTTCATATCATTCATGTTGAGTAGAACTATTCAAAAACTACCTCAAAATTTCGATGTTGAGTTATCTCTGAGAACAAAAAATGAAGCAATTATTACATCCATAGTATATAATTTCTCCCCAATTAATGTTTGTAGACTGATCCTCCCTAAAAATCATTTCGTATTACCCTTAATAGAGTTTGATGTTTCCTAGTCATATATTGTCTATATTTATACAAATCCAAAATCAACTATAGGGAAATAGAGATCACTCATCACATTCTGAAGCATCATCCAATTATTTACAAGTGTATGGAATAAGATGAGTCCCATTTAGAATAATTGACTCAATTGTGGATGTTACTTTATTATGAGAAAGCATGTATAGATCAAATGGTTGAGAAAAAGGAGATGATACTGCTTGAAGACATGACCACCCGAAAGAATTACACTAATATATTCACTGAATATTTTTCTGGTCTTCCTCCATATCGAAAGGTTGAATTATTATGTGAACATATTGTTGGATCCCTACCTATATAAAAAACATTATATAATGGCCACTTTTGAGCTTGATGAGCTGGAGAATTAGTTAAATTAGAATGCGGAGAAGGGTTTTATGTGTCTGAGTTCTTCACTGTGGGGTTCGCCGGTCCTCTTTGTTAAGAAAAAGGATGGATCAATGTGCCTCTACATTAATAATCATGATACCAATAAAATCACGACAATGAACAAGTACCCATTACCTTAGATAGATGACTTGTTAGATTAGCTACGCGGGTCTAGTTATTTCTCTTTGGTGGACCATGGATTGGGATATCACCAATTAATGGTGAGGATGGAATATATTCCCAGGAAATCATTTCAAATGTGTTATGGACACTATGAGTTCATATTGATTCCCTTTGGACTCGCTAATTATCCGACAATATTCATCGATTTTATGAATAGAGTCTTTAGATATTACCTCAACAAATTCTTGGTTGTCTTTATAGATGATATTCTCATATACTCCAAGAGAAAGGAGGAACATGAGGAGAATTTGAAGGCTATACTGATTAATTTTTAAAGGGAGAAAATATATTCAATGTAGTGTAACTGTGATTTCTGGATAAAGGAATAATCATTATTGGGGCATGTTTTCACTAGAAAAGGAATATCTATGGACCCTTCCAAGACAAAGGAAATAGAAGGTGTAATAGGCCAATATCTCTAATGGAGAACCTTTGATTCCTTGGTCTTCTAGGTATTATCAATAATTTTTGATGAAATTATCACGATAGTCAAAACCAATGACCAATAAGACAAAGAAAGGGGTGATGTTTGTCTGGACTCAAGAATGTTAGGAAATATTTAAGCAGCTCAAAAAGTGGTTTATCAATACACTAGTAATCACAATCATGATAAGTGGAGAACTATTTGTGGTTTATAGTGATACTTTAAAGAAGGGCTTAGGCGTTGTGCTAATGCAAAATGATAAAGTGACAGTCTTTGCCACAAGGTAACTAAAAATATATCTGTAAAACTATCCCATGCATGATCTGGAGAAGGAAGATATGATTTTTGGGTTGAATATCTAACAAGATTATCACTATGGGGAGAAGTGCAAGATATATACTAATCACAAGATTCTAAAATATATGATCACACAGAAAGATCTTAATACACACCAGTGAATATGGTTAAATCTCATCAAGAATTATGATTGCTAAATCCACTACAATCCTGGTAATGAAAATAAGGTACCGGAAGATCTATGTAGGAAGGATCCTACATCTTTATCAATGATGAGAATTAAAAAGGATATAATTTTATTAGATTTACATCGGATGGAAATGTGAATCATTAATGGAGGAAAATCATCAATCCTTTCTCAAATTGTTTCTCAACCATCCATCAAGAAGAAAATAAAGGATGCTAAAAGAAAATATGGGGAATTTCAGAAATGGTTGTAAGATATTAGAAGTTGGAAATCCTCCATGTTTAAGATTTAAGAGGAGGGAGTTGTTAGATTTGGGTCATTATTATGTGTACAAGCTGATCCGAAGATAAAAAACGATCTTTTGAATGACGCAGATAGCTCAACCTTCTCTATTATCTTTGGGAGAATAAAGGTGTGTCGAGATCTCTGAGAGATCTTTTGGTGGGATAATATGAAGAAAGATATTTTTGAGTATACATAAAATTTTCTTGTATAGAAGAAATTAAAGTATGAAAGGAAAAAAGTCTATGGGGATGATGCAACCCCTACCCATACCAATATTGAAGTGGGAGAAAATTACCATAGACTATGTCACTAGAAATCCAAGGACATCCATAGGAAACAATGATATATTGGTCATTGTGGATCATCTTACAAACACAACTCACTTTATTTTAATTTGGGTGGACTTATCATTGGATCATCATGAACAGAAATATATCAAAGATGTGGTATGAAAACATGGATTAAAACTCTCTATTGTGTCTGATAGAGTTCCACGACTCACCTCGAAGTTCTGGAAAAGTATCTAGTATGCTCTAAGCACTGAGTAGAACTTTAGTATGGTCTATCATCCTCAAACTCTTGGATAATCTAAATGAACTATTCAGATATAGGAAGAAATGTTGAGAGCATGTTCTATGGCCTTGATTGGAGGTTGGTACCATTATCTTCAACCAGTCGAATTATCTTGCACTAATATTTTCTACTCCATAATCTGAATGGAACCATATAAAGATCTTAACAGAAAAAGGTCCATAAAACCAGCGTGTTGGGATGAATTCGGTGAGGGTAAGCTACTAGGACCTAAAATGGTTGATGAAATAAGGGAGAATTTGAAAAAATTCAACAACACATCAACTTAGACCAAAGTAGAAAGAAGAGTTATGCATAAAATCATCGAAGAGTCTTTTAGTTCAAGGTTGGAGTCATGTTATTCCTCTGCAAAACACTATGGAAGAAGGTCATGATTCTTCAAAAGAAAATGAAGCTAAGTCCTAGGTACACTGCCCCCTTTGAGATTCTTGATCATGTCGGAGATATGGCCTATCGACTAGCACTCACACCTACCATGTCTAAAGTACATGATCTATTCTATGTATCCCTCTTAAGGAAGTATATACAATATCCACAACATGTACTCCCATTAGAGGTGGTACAATTGGAGAATGATCATCGAGTGAAAATCATGGATCATAGAGAAAAAGTTATACACAACATGACTACTCACCTAGTCAATGTACTATGGTGGAACCACATGAATGAAGAGGCAAGATAAGATCTGGAGGAGGCAATGAAGGAGAAGTACCGACACCGTTTTATGGCTTAAGAATTGAAAACAAAATTTTGAGGGAGAAATTTCATAAGGGGGAAGAATATAAGGGCCCAAAGTTTAGTCAATCAAAATTACATTATTATAATTATATAATATATTATTTTCATAAGAAATCACAACTTAATGAACTACTAAGTACTATGTGACCCTTAAAAAAGTATTTTCACTTCTGGGATTTGAATTTCAAAAATCTGACATACACAGTTGCAATCAATAGGATGTTTAGAGTCCGAGAAGGCAAACTTATTTTTTTTAATAGTAATTGACCCTTATGAATAGTAATTCTACCCTTATGAATAGTTATACCACTCTTATGGATAGTAAACTATCCAAGTGAATAAGTAAACTTATCAATGAATGTATAAATAAATTATATTCATCTTATTAGTAACAATATGGTATAATTATATCATTGTGTTGGTATATTTGTAAGAAATGTATATTAAATTATAATTTTATAATTAATTTAATAATTTAAAATTAATATATTTTCATAAAATGTATTCATAAATAATTATTTTGATGAATTGTGATTACAAGATAATTTTATTAGACATTAAGAAAATTTTCAACGTGTTATAAAATCAGTTTTAATTTTAAAAATTGTATTTTTCTATTAAATTTTTATTTTAATTAAAATATATTTCAAATTTAGAAAATTATTTTTATAAGATGGAGTTAATTATTAAATTCTACATGTTGAAAATTATTCGGGGCTATTTTTTGGGATTTTTAGGAAATACTTGAATTTTTGGGGAATAATAAAATTTGATAATTACAGAATAATCTAAATACCAGATTTATTGAGTCATGGATGATGTTCTATAGAAATAAGAACCTTGGGTTCGAAATAATATGCACATATTACTGTTTTTTATCACAAAAATAGTTTTTATTTCTTGTTTTGAGAAATTTAATAAATTAATGAATAAAGTATTTAGAGAACCCTCTTATCTTCTACTATAAACACAAACCATCTTTACCAACTATCCTCACACCTCTCAAGCCTTTTTACTAATCCAAATTCTTCCTAAATATATCACTATTCCCCTCTCTTAATCCTAGTATCCCTTGGTATGTTCAAAATACCAAATCCCATACCCTAAAGAGGTTCTGAAGGAAGCTTTATTCAAGAGATAAATTCATCTTTTCATTTCTTTTATTTTCTTTCATATTCCAACCATTATTTTTCATTCATAACCTCATATCATCCAAATTTTATGACAACTCCATTAAATTAAATGTAATGGAATGTTTTTATGATAATTTAATGAATCATCATCATCTCCCTTTTCACCTCCTTTTACATATGAAATGAAAACACCATCTGAGATGTGTTAATTTATCACAGTCAAGGATGACATGTTTTCCATTTTCTATTACAGTCTTCAAATATGTCCATAAAACCATTTTGATGGTTGAATCAGAATATAATATATGTAATATTTCTAATTTGATTTTCTATAATCTTATGTACATATTATATTAATTAATAAATAAAAATGTGTTCATTGTGATCAAAAACCACCAATTAACCAAAACTGTTATCATTAATGTTTTATATAATGATTCATCTTCACTCCAAATGTCCAAATTAATATTATAACCATGTAATTTACTTTATTTTAAGAAATTATATAATACTCCAATTCTATTCAACCATTCTCATCTTACATTTTTGTCTTTTTAAGTATATATGTAAACTAATCAGGAAAACCAATGAAATAATCAGTGAAATTGAACCTATTTTCCTATCAAAAATGTCATGAATGAACATACTAAGGTTATAATTAATCAATCAAATAAATAATAGGTTATATAAATATAAACTAATGAATTTATTTTTTTATCCAGGACATTAAGATCAGGTGAAGAACACCACCAGACATAAGGTAAAAAATTCTACCCGAACCTCCTTTATTCCTTCGGGTTGCTCTATCATTCCTTTTACCCAAATGAAGTTAATTTTATTTTTATGTACATATTATAAATGATATTTATATTCTCCAAACACATGTATTAATATCTATTCATCATTATCTTTTGATGATATACATGTTTTTAAATTATTCCCTCCTCAATACTTCCTGATAAGGAAACCCGTTTTAGGGGATCTTTTTGAATTCTTACCCACTTTAAATTACAATATATAATCTATTTTTAAGAAAAAATTATTTTTATAAAACAAATACTTTTGTTATAAAAACTGTATTGTTTCGCTTATGGTTTTATTTAATAGTTTATTTCTTTTTATGTATTAAATGACCTTTGATATTTTCCTTTAACCACATTAAAATGTTTTAATTCTAAAGTATCTTGAGTAATAACATTACATGTTATTACTTCAAGGTGAAAACACATATCATGATATATGATTATTATACCCTATTTTTTCCATTAATAATATAATTCCTTTCCTTCATGGACATTTTTATGATCTCCAATTGTTTATGCTTTATGACATGACTATGAAAACCAATTATTATGATGACTAACCCATATGTTTATGTATGATTTATTATGTATAATTATATATGTATTCATGAACATTTTATGAAAGGTATGAACACATAGTGTGCCAATTAATTGGGTAAATCTGAGTCTCATTAGATGTTTTGTGCAATGGTCTGGGCAGTTTACCTTGACTCATGCTACCATGTGCAACTGTCTTGGTGGTTAACATTTACTTGTGCTCCTCTATTTTCAATGAGCCTGGACTCATGCTAAAGTAATGTTTTATGTTAAATCAATATTACTATCACTAAATGTTTTTATGACCCCATGTTTATATGTTATGATCCCATATGTTCCATGCCTTTTTATATCATTATGTTTTTCCTTCTAAAGGATATTCTAAAGCATTATTCTTATGTTTATTCTATTACTGGGAGTTTAGCTAATCCCTTAGTTCATGTTATCTCCAGGTTTTCCTATGAATATGTATGAGAACAATGGAATTTATGGGCTCATTATGAAGAAAAAATAAATAATTGTTATATTTAGTCCAATGTTTTCAGTTTTTTGTACCATGTATTCCAATACACTAGACTTCATGATCTTGGGCTTGTAATATGATGTTTTATTATGCATAGAATCATGTAATGATTTGTGTAAAAGGATAAGGTCACTATATTTCATACTTAGTATAATAACTAGAAGAATTAATATCCTTATTCTAGGATTCCATTACACGCAAACCATTAGGATTTTTCATATCATTAAAGGATTCTATTACATGAGGATATTCTATTATCAGTGTAATGTTACTAGTCTCATTCTCAGTTCAATATACTTTAAAAGAGTTTAATTATTCAGTATAAATATGAAAATCATGGTATACATGTTTCATTTACTTATACTTATTATTATCTTTAACTTATTATTTCATATTTAGACCGTTATATTTAGTATATCTTGTTTCTTGAATTCGTAACAAATAATAGGGATTTACCTTTATTGCCTTTTATTTTGAAATAATTCTTATATCGAATGGTTTTACATTCCCACTTTTGGTTGTATTCATTTTTTATTATATGTCCTTGAATGAATTAAGATACTAAAAATTATCATAATCCACCTTTAAGGTAGAAGAATCTAAGTAACCACTATAATAGATATCACAAACATATTAATATTCAAAATTATCTTTGTTCTTTTGTCAAATGAATCATGCAAATTGTTCATAAATCCAAGATTATATTTTAACAGAGATCCAATCAACTAAAATAGAGAGTATTCTGTATAATATTTTCTTTCTTCAATTTACATTGAAAATAAGAAAATAATGTTAGATTGAATTTAATTTCAATTAATATTAATTTTGAAATAAGATATCAAATAAAACAACATAAAATAATTAAATTAATTATTTGAGTTTTAGGCATTATGTTTTATATATACAATAAAAACCCACTTTGAACTTTATAAAAACTTGTCTAAAATAATGAAAAACACATAAAATAGGTTCTATATAGTTAATATGCGTTTATGACTTCCTTATAAAAATTTAAATATGTAAAATAAACATTAGAGAAATGAAATTTAATATAATGTGTAAAATATTAGATATTTCCATATTTTATAAAAACCTGCAAAAATTTTCCAAACTATGTAAGAAAATTCATGAATCATAATTCCATGTAGGTGTTTTGTATACATAAAATAATTGACCACCTAGGTGAATCAATGTAAGGGGTTCATATATGTGAAATCGATTTTTATAATTCATGAAAGGGATTCCCATAAGCGAATTCATCACTTATGTGATTCAGGAATCTAAATTCTTGAAAACTATAAAGATATTGAATTCTCAAAATTTATCTCAAAAAAACTCATACTAAATAGTAGAATTATAATTTTCTCCAATTAAGTTATATTCTGAAAATTTATTTATATTTTTAATAATCAAGAATCGAAATAATTGGTCATATATAACACAATGTTATATAAACAACTGTACCGAAATAGTTTTGGAAAGAAAAATAAATTAGATTGGAAACATGAATGGAATTATAATCTAATTTAGTACATGATAGAGATAAATTCAGTGGTTTTTGTATTCTAATTAAACGTAGATAATCTTATTATCATTCCAAAAAAACTAATCACTCAATTTTTAGTTAATTATCAAGTGATATGGTTGATATAAATAGCATGAATAATTTTGGGAAATTAGTTACTTGGATATCAAAATGGTTACATGAATTATCATTTTTCTATAAGGATTATGATGTGGATACATGGTGAACACTATATTTATTGTGTGTTAATAGTAAAAAATAATATTAAATGATATTTTAAGGTCATGAATAACTTATTTATCATAGTATATCAATATAAAACATGTTAAACATGTTATATTTATTGGAAACATGAAATAAAAAGACATTTTATGTAAAGAAATATTATTATATGATCAATATTAAGAAAAAAATAAATAATTACCAATTTAAAGTACTCATACATTTAAATGAAATAAAACAAATAAATATTTTTAATTATAAAAACACAAAATTTTCAAAGGTTCCACCTAATAATTACCAAATTTTGACATTTATTCTCTCACAGGAAATGATGTATGTAAGTATAATTTGAATAAAAAATTATTAATATTTAATATTTATTATTAAAAGAAATTTTTTTATTCATTTATATGTATATAAGAAAAATAAAGAAAAATGAAATATTCTGCAAGATACTAAACGTGGATCAGATTAATTGATTTGAACTAATATTTTAATTCATTGGGATGATTATCAAATATTTAATGATGGGTGAAACCAAAACAATCAACTATAGGTTCCATCAAATCACTATCATTGAGAATTGAATGAATTACCTTGAAAAATTTATAAAATAAAATTAATGATGGAAGAGTCTTGATATCTCTACCCAAGAAGTTTCATGTATATAATGTAATAATTGATGAAAGAAAAGAATGAAATATATAGTGTATGAACTCATTGATTAATTGTTTCAATATAATTTGGAGATGAAGAATATCTCTTAATGGAATATTTCAAAGAAAAAAGTTGTTAAATTTTAAAAAAATATAAATTTTTTTCTAACCCATAAAATTTTGAATCATAGAAAAGTTCGAATGCAAGGGATATTTTTTTAAAAGTTTTATACAAAATAATTAAATAAACTAGAGGATTCCATAAATGATTTAAAAAGTATAATCATAATGATGATCAAAAGAATAATGTTAAACCTGATTTTAATTATGTTTCTTAACTAACATTTTATGAGTATGAGAATAAGGAAAAATTATTCAAAACTATATAAAAGTAACGAAAAATATAAAAGATAAAAAAATATAAGAAAATGAAGAAAATATATTTTATGGTTGGATTGAGTTTTTTGGAAGAATCTGATTCACGTGATGAAATTTAAATTTAAGAATTAATGGTTATCCTATGATTGATATATACTAGTGTGAATGAGGCCAGTATTTATCCTAATTTTAGTTCATTTAATTCATAATTTGAACAACAAAAAATTTATGAGTTAATTGAACAAAATTATATGTTTTAAATACATTTTTAGGAAATTTTTAATTTTTATATAGAATTAAAAAGGGAAAATTAAATTTTATTTATCAAAATACGAAAATAACAGAAGAAAATGATGCATTTAAAAATATTTATTTTGTGTCAAAAAATTAACTGATTGTGTGTTTTCATAAAAATACAATGAAAATATACTGAAATAAATTTTATGTTTTAAAAGAAATTTTATCTAATTTTGTTTGAGTTCAATAAAAATAATATAAAATGAAATAAATATTTAATCTAAAAATGGTTGGAGTGATTTTGATTATAATAAACAAATAACTAGGTTATAAAAAACTCTTTTTCTTAAAATTTATATAGGAAGTATATATAATGTTACATGTTTTTTATATGTAATAAAAGGTCACTATGCTAATGAATCTTCATTAAGATGTCCTCAATTTTTTTCCATATAAAAATTTATTTCCAAAAAAATTAAATTTCATATTACTCATTAATACATGTTTAAAATTAATTTAAGAACTACATACTTATTATACTAACTTGATTGGACCCATGATAGTAAGGGTATAAAATAATTTTAATAATTAATATTTTTTTTGGAAATGTGCATTAAGAGTGTCAAAGATAAAAGGTACATGGTTAAAACCTTATCTAGAAATAAAACTAGAGATATATAAATTTTTTATCTTATAATTAATTTGATGGAAACTCATTGACACTCATTGATAACACAAGAGTAAGGTTTAAGAATGTTGGTGATGTCGGTTTATCTGACATTATGTTAATTGGTAAAAAATTATACATTGAAATTGAAAACATAACATAATTAATATATCAAAAAAAACATGATTATGGGATTTTTTTTAAATTTAATGATAATAAATGTTTAGTTTTCAAAATTGGATATATTTTTTACACTTTTAAGAAAGAGAATATTTATTCGGTCTCTTTTTTGAATTAACTAAAAAGAATGTCAAGTGTCTTAATTCAATAGTAATTGATGATATCTTATGGAATTATAGCACAAAACATATGAGCATTTATTCATTAAAAATAGTCACAATAAAGGATATATGTGATAGCTACCCAATATAATAATCAAAAATAATTTTATATTTCATTCTTGTTTAAAAAGTAAAAAAATATAGAATACATTTTAGATAAATTAATGATGTTAAAAATGTTTATACATTAGAAATTATACATTTTCTTATGCATATTTCTGTCTTCTTAAAAGATAAATAATTTTTTTAATTATTTACAGTCTTATATTATTTAATCGGACTCATTTTATGTATCATAAAAGTGAAATCACATCTAAATTGTTTTTTTTCTTAAAAATAGTTCAAAAAATGGTTTTCAAATAAATTTTCTATTTGATTTCATAATGGAGGTGAATATTTTAATCTTGAATATGAAATTTTTTTTGATTAAAATATTTATTTTCTTAGAATTTGGGATCATAAAAAACAGTACAAAATGATGTTTAGAAATGGAAAAATGAAAATATAATAGAAATGTCTAGAACTATGTTAATTGAATATAATTTAACCACAATTTTTTTTATTGTAGAGGTTAATATAGGTTGTTATATTTTAAAAAGAGTTTTATTTAGTAATTTTTTAAATAAATTCCGTAATGCATTCTTTTTATATAAGAAAGATAATATTTATTATTTCAATGTCTTTGTATGTAATGTTTTTAATTAAAATATTAATAATAATTTAGATGTATTATATGTTAAAAGTGATAAGTAATTTTTGAGGTATCCTAAAAAAAGAAAATATTATATATTTTATAATATATGAAATATGATTTGCGAATAATTTTTCTCATATTAAATTTATTGAATTTAATTTGAAAATAATTCTTACTTAGATATTTTTTCAAATGAATTTAATGAATTTATTTTTATTAAAGAAAAAACATAAAATAATAATGAAATTTCTAATTGGATGACTAATCCTAAATTTTGATCCAAAATCAGAGAATGTTCCAAAATAGAACACTATTGATAAATTTATTATAAATGTATATTCCAGAATTAAAAATGGAAATTATGTTTTAATTTTTTTATTAAAATTCTTCTTTTATATATGAATGGGTGTCAAATGACTTTTTTTATGCCTTGAATGGTTCTAATTTTATTATTTATATTAAATTCTAACATAATAAATTTGAAAAAAATGGACTTTAATTAATTCCATTAAGGAAAAGAATTTTACTTGAGAAAAAATTATTGTTAGAAATGAAATTGATAGATTTTATCCAATTGTTAAAAAGAAAGACTATACTTTTTCTCATGAGGTTTTTCAAGAATAATGTATATATATTTCTATTTGTTTTCAACTATTTAAATGATTAAATATATTATAATTTATTTTATTAATTATATTTTCAAGGTATTATATTATTTCAATTGGGTGATAGAAGTTATTTTCTAAATGTTTATATTTATAAATTATTTTTTTATTCCGAATCACATGGTTTTGAATATGTGAAATTTCATAATAATGGTTTTAAGTTTCCTAAATAATTATTTGGTATTATGTAAGCACCACGTGCTTGGGATGATATAATTGATTTTTTTTTGTTGAAAAATTATTTTAATAAATATAAATTAGATCATACTTTTTACTAAAATGATTCCAAATGATACTTTGACTATTCAAAATTATGTTGATGATATTATCTTTCGTTATTCAATTGAATTTATTTATAATGAATTTTATCTTGATTTCAATTGAATTTTACATTAGTTTAATTGGAGATATTATATTGTTTTTTGGACTTCATAGTTTTGAATTTTTTTTGGAATTTGTTTAAATGAAAGTATATACATTAAATATTTAGTTAAGGGGGTTGGTTTAGATTCTTGTAAAACATTTAGAACCCATATAAGTACAAATTTTATTTTTGGTTTTGATAAATCTATAAAATAATTAAATTTTAATTCTTGAAGAGGTATGATTATTTGTTTGTTATATTTTGTGTCTTCTTGAACTTTCAGTATGATTAGTGTTTTTTATAAGTAATATTTCAACTTGATCATAAGGAAACACTTGTGAACTTATTACACTGATTATTTGATATGTTATAAGAGATACAAATTTTGGACTATTTTATCCAAGGAAAATTTATTTTTATTTTATTGGTTATTTATATTTTGATTTTGGAGGATGTAAACTTGATAGAAAAAGTACTATAGTTGTATGTTATTTTTATATTAAACATTTACTGCCTTGAGTTCAAAGAATAAAAAATTTTATTTCATTATACACTGTTGAAAGTGAATATATTTATATTGTTTCATGTAGTTCTCAATCATTATGGATTAAAAAAAAATTGACTATGTATTTAATTTTGAAAACATTCAAATTTATTTTGAAAAGTTTCATACTATTTAAATTTTAGAAAATATAGTATGACAATCTATAAAAAACAAAATATCATTATATTTCATTTTTTAAAGACTATAGTAACAAAAGAGATATTGGATAGGAATAAATTTAATATCATAAAGAACACGATGTTATTCATACAAAACTAATCGATTTTGGAAAAAACTAAAAAATTATATTCTTACTTGGTTTGATAGAGATTTTAGTTTCAAATCTAATTTTAATCATATTTTTAGATTTTAATTAATGTTGATTTGTTAAGTAGGACATGTTATTACATTGAAATTAGATTTTTCTTAAAATCCATATTAAATATACTTTTATTTTAATTCACAATAACTACATATTGTTAAGTTTTAAAATTTGGGATAATTTTATAATATTTTGTTTTAGTTTTATAATTATCAAAAGGGGTTTTTTTTGTGATGGGTGTTAGTTTTGATATCTAGTATTTTTTTATATTACAAAGATAGAAAATTATGTTTATTTTAAATGGATAATTATAATTTCTCACATCATATATTCTTAATATATAATATATATTTTTGTTTAATTTATTATATATTTTTATACATTATTCTGAAGCCATTTTTTATAACATTAGTTATTACGTTTTGTTTCTTATGGCCACATGACGTGCCACACACCATGTGGTAACATTATCCACATAGTCACTTGACCTTCCACATGCCTTGTGGTCACTTGAGCTTCACAGTAACAACACATGATGCATGTTTCATGGTATCTTGACTTGTCTCAAGGTATATTGATGGTTCCCATTACAAATGGCTTAGAACAAAATATTTTTATCATGTTGTCAATACCTCAAAATTAGCCATTCTTACATGTTGTTGATTGAAATTGGTATATTGATCCTCACTATAACTTGTTTTCTCATGTGGATGATACATTTTTTTAATCTATTTAGTACCCCATGGTTAATCAAACCTCAGGGTAAGTTTACTCTCATGGTTGATCCATTACTTTATCTTTTGTCTAAAAATTTACATATTTCTATGATTACCATGTTTTTAATATATTTTTATATTTTCATTTTCTACATGTTTTTAGTTGTTTTAATTATTTTGGTGAATTATAAAATTCATATCAGTCATATTGAGATTATGTAATTTATTTTTAAATTGTTTTAAAAAGTTTTAATATATATTAAAATTGTTTCATCATTCACACATAAACTAACATCATAATGTTTAAAATTTTGAAATTATTTATTATGAATGATTTATTTGTTTTTAATATTTTAAAATTAATGTTTAGTTTTAAGGAAAATATTGTTAATTTTTTTAAAATATTTAATATAATTTTATATTTTTCAAATTGGAATAAAAAATAAACATGTTTTAGCTGGAATTTTAAACTCAAATTTGAATTTCATGTAATCATATAATGTGATATTTATGGGAGTACTATGGTCAATTATTTTGGAGATATTTTGGACAGTTAAAAATGAATGGAATTTGTGTAGAAATAGATTTTTTTAATATAAAATAATTATTTTGAAATGACAATAGCTCTCATACTGATAATTTTTAATAATTTTGAATTATCTAACCGATTATTTGGATATTATTTACTTATTTAGTACTATTTAAAGGTATCAACACTCATTCAAATTCACATGAAATGATGTGATAATATATGGTTGTGATGTTTTTACATTGATGTAAAAAATTTAAACACTTATGTGTTTTTCAATATTACATTTTTTCAAGTGATCTAATTGAAATAAATTTTTATCTTTGATGAAATATCAAGAGACAAATGATATTTTATGACTTATATTAATGAAATATAGAGATATATTAGTCCTTTTCTGTATAACCAGTGGTTTTTCTTCATCTTTCTTCATCGAAATATTATTATTGGTTCCATTTTAGTTGATATTAATTTTTATATATCTCTTATTTCTTCTTATATTTTATAGTTTATTATTTTCCCAAAAAATAATTCTAATCATTAGGTTGGGACTCCCAAATTACAAAGTCCGGTTTTTCAGGTTGTGACTCTGAGATTTCAACATCAGGATATGTTATATCTTTACGAAATATTATGTATCATAATGTTTTGGGACTCCTAATTAAAATTCATGTTTCTATATTTGTTATACCTCCACTAGAAAAAGTTGTTTTTAGGGGGTTATTATTCCACTTCATAAATCAAGTATCATATAACACATCTCTTAATGAGTATATATGTATTAGAGTAGATGTATTTTCATATCTAACCAATCTACTGTTAAATTTCCTAAAATAACTATTTATTTTTCCACTGCATATTATTTAGTGCACATTGATAATAATTAAAATTGATAATGAACTAAGAGATTTTATTCAACCCTTTAATATTCTAAAAGTGGTCTATTCACACCAATACCACCACCCCTTAAGACCCTATTCCTTCTATATCAGATATAAAAATTGTAATTTTTTATGTTTTTATTAAATGAAATTATGTTCAATATTTAATTATTCTATATTTATAATGTTTTATAAACTAGTTTTTCTGGATTTAATGTGTTTATAAAGAATATGAAATTTTGATGTTTTGAAATTTTTTTGAAAGTGTGAATGATTTGGAAATGATTTTTCTTATGTATAGAAGTATTTTTTTATGTATAAACATTTCATGTATTAAAAGGTATAGATTTATTTTTACAAAAACTAGATGTTGTGTACCCAGAATATATAATGTAATATTTTCAAAATTATTGAAAATGTTTAAATAAAAAATGATGTTTATATATTAGTATAATAATTTTTTTTTATAGAAAATCATGTTTGAAGAAAACCATCCGTGTTCTAAGTGTTTTCAAATTCAAATATATATTTATTTAACAATCTACCAATCGATATCATAGTTATTTTTTAGTAATTCATTTTTCTTCTCATTATTTTATCTAAATTATGAGGTATAATATCTGTTCACCTTAAGAAGATTATGAGCATATAATGAGTGGAAAATGAATTAATGGAGAACCCATATAGTGGTGTTATGGATCTCTACTAAAAGGCCAGATTACACATAGTGTAACCTAATTAAATGATGTGTTGTCCTGGTCCACCACAAGATGATTGGGTTGCATCAGTCATGGATTGCAATGAGGGAGTTAATTATGAAGTATGTAATTATGCATTAATTACACCTCGTGTTTACTATATAAGTAGAAAATGGCTATCCATGCTAAACATATTTTAATGGATGTACATGGAATGTATCTCTCTCATCATGTAGGGGTCATTTGATTAATACAGATAGTGTGTAATGAAAAACACCTGAAATATTAAATTTAATCTAAATGAAATGACGCCTATAGTGTTACAATGATTATAAATAGAGTAAATACCAAAAAACAGGGTATAATCAAGAATGTATAACATGTTAAATCACATAGTGTGTAATACAAGATTGAAATAATGGAGTTACATGCCATGTATCTAGCGTACATGTCACGAAACTCATACCCAAATACACAAAGTACAGGCCAAGCTAGGTTATACATGTGCAAATTAAATTACATGTAATTAAATTAATTGAATAATTAAAACTAAACTACAAGGAATGTGGCTAGTTTAGATGCCATATGATAGGGTTTTAAGAATATTAAAAACCTAATTATGTTCATTAAAATTTTGGAACTACACATCATGTGGTCATCATACAGACCATGTATGTTACAAAAACATTTATAATTATAATGACCCAATAATAATGAACATAGACATTATATAAATTTTTTGGAATACATAAATGATTATAGAAATAGACACCCAAAGACCATATTAGTTTAGTGCCTTTGGAAACCTGGAAACATAAACACTAATATATTGGAGAATAACATTATCTCCCACAAGATTGATCATTACACACACACTTACTAGAAACATCATAGTTAATAGATATCATCATAACATGGTGAAGAAAACCTAAAACTGGGTGTTCTTAGATGCTCAGTAAGGGTAAAAAAGGGAGAAATGTTGGCATATACAAGAGAATATGGCTATAAGAACTACTAAAAAAAAGGCCATCAGCGACCCCCATTGGGGGTCGCTTCTGCTCCGTCGCTGTAGGGCTTTAGCGACCGCCAATGGCGGTCGCTATAGGTGGCCGAAAAGCCGCCTTAAGCGACCGCTTGGCAGTCGCTGTAGACTGACTCGCGAGCACCATTAGCGACCCCCATTGGAGGTCGCTAATACTGCCCGGACGGCAGGCTAAAGCGATCGCCAGGCGGTCGCTAATGCTGCCTGGCAGGCATGCTATAGCGACCGCCAGAGGCGGTCTCTAAACTTGAAATTTTTTTAAAAAAAAAATCATATTATAATAAATAAATATATATATATATATATTTATTAAATCAAATATATATATATATATATATAAAATAATGAAAATAATTATATATATAATATTAAATAAAATATGTATATTTATTTATTAAATAATATATATATATATATATATTAATGAAAATATTTATATATATAATATTAAATAAAATATTTTTCATTTTTTAAATAAAATGTACAAATTGTGTTTTTTTCTTCACGGTGGAAAAGCAGACATAAAACAAGGTAACAATCATAAAAAATGGAAAACAATTAAGCGCGTGCAACACTTAATGAACGCATAATGAGCCCTACCGCGCAGACCGCACGTCTGATTGGCATGCCGTCTGCGCGTACACGTCACGAATAATAATTATATTGTTGCCCTGTGATTTCAGGTCAATCCGATGTGATCCGCTATGCTTTTGAGCGTGAGACGCCCGTGTTGGCCGTTTATGACACCGGAACGGCGTTCCCGGTCACCGCGGGCACACGGTGCGGCCGATTGACGTGTCGTCTGCTCGACCACGTCACAATTTACTCACCCTTTGATGTTGTCTGATTTTAGGTCATTCGGACCTCGTTCGGCCCGTTTGGACCCCCCCACGCGCGTTTATCAAGTGCACGCAACACTTAAAGAACGCATAATGAGCCCTACCGCGCAGACCGCACGTCCGATTGATGTTCCGTCTATGCGTACACGTCACGAATAATAATTATATTGTTTCCCTATGATTTCAGGTCATTCCGATGTGGGCCTCTATGACTTTGACCGTCAGACGCCCGTTTTGGCCGTTTATAACACTGGAACGGCGTTCCCGGTCACCGCGGGCACACGACACATCCGATTGACGTTCCGTATGCTCGACCACGTCACAATTCACTAACCCTTTGATGTCGTCTGATTTCAGGCCACTCTCACCTTGTTCGGCCCGTTTGGACCCCCCACGCGCGTTTATGAAGCGCGCGCAACACTTAAAGAACGCATAATGAGCCCTACCGCGTAGACCGCACGTCCGATTGATGTGCCGTCTACGCGTACATGTCACAAATAATAATTAGATTGTTTCCCTTTGATTTCAGGTCAATCCAATGTCGTCCACTATGACTTTGACCGTCAGACGCCCGTTTTGGCCGTTTATGACACCGGAACGACGTTCCCGGTTACCGCGGACACACAGTGTGGCCGATTGATGTGCCGTCTACTCGACCACGTCACAATTAACTCACCCTTTGATGTCGTCTGATTTCAGGCCATTCGGACCTCGTTCGGCCCGTTTGGACCCCCCACGCGCGTTTATCAAGCGCGCGCAACACTTAAAGAACGCATAATGAGCCTTACCACGCAGACCGCACGTCCGATTGATGTGTCGTCCGCACGTACACGTCAAGAATAATAATTAGATTGTTTCCCTGTGATTTCAAGTCATTCGGATGTGTGCTGCTATGACTTTGACCGTCAGACGCCTGTTTTTGCCGTTTATGACACCAGAACGGCATTCCCGGTCACCGCGGGCACACGGCACGTCCGATTGACGTTCCGTCTACCCAACCCTTTCACAATTCACGCAACGGATGTTGTCGTGCGGTTTCGTGGCATTCGGAGGTCGTTCGGGTGGTTTTGACCCCCCAACGCGCCATTTTAGCGCGCGCCGAGCTGCTAAAAACGACATATTCGGTCGTGCCGCGCGCACCGCACGTCCGATGGACGTGCCGCCTCCTCCTGCATCTCAGGAATAATATTCCTATCGTTCTCGTGCGGTTTCAGGTCGTTCAGAGCACGTTTGCTCCGAATTTGACCGCCGCACTCTGTTTTGGTGTTTTATGGCTCCGGAAACGCGTTCCCGGCTGCCGCGGTCAAACGGCACCTCCGATTGATGTTCCGTCTGCCCGACCATTTCACAATTAACTCAACGGATGTTGTCGTGCGGTTTTGTGGCATTCGGAGGTCGTTCGGGTGGCTTTGACCCACCCAACGCGCCATTTCAGCGCGCGCCGAGCTGCTGAAAACGACGCATTCGGTCGTGCCGCGCGTACCACACGTCCGATGGACGTGCCGCCTCCTCCTGCATCTCAGGAATAATATTCCTATCGTTCTCGTGCGGTTTCAGGTTTTTCGGAGCACGTTTTCTCTGAATTGAACCGTTGCACGCCGTTTTGGTGTTCTGTGGCGCCAGAAACGCGTTTTCGTCCGCCACGGTCAAACGGAACCTTCAAATAACTTGCCGTCTATCTGAACATTTCAGAATTCATGCACCAGCTTTTGTCGTGCGGTTTCGTGGCATTCAGACGTCATTCGGGTGGTTTTGACCCCCCAACGCGCCATTTCATCGCGCGCCGCGCTGCTGAAAACGACACATTCAGTCGTGCCGAGCGCACCGCATGTCCGATGGACGTGCTGCCTTCTCCTGCATCTCAAGAAAAATATTCCTATCGTTCTCGTGCGGTTTCAGGTCATTCGGAGCACGTTTGCTCCGAATTGGACCGCCGCACGCCGTTTTGGTCTTCTTTGGCGCTGGAAACGCGTTTCCGGCCGCCGCAGTCAAACGGAACCTCTGATTGACGTGCCGTCTACCCGACCATTTCACAATTCACGCAACGGATGTTTTCGTGCGGTTTCGTGGCATTCAGAGGTCGTTCGGGTGGTTTTGACCCCCCAACGTGCCATTTCAGTGCGCGCCGAGCTGCTGAAAACGACGCATTTGGTCGTGCCGCGCGCACCGCACGTCTGATGGACGTGCTTCCTCCTCCTGCATCTCAGGAATAATATTTATATCGTTCTCGTGCGGTTACAGGTTTTTCGGAGCACGTTTACTCTGAATTGGACCGCCGCATGCCGTTTTGGTGTTATATGGCGCCAGAAACGCGTTTCCGGATGCCGCGGTCAAACGGAACCTCCGAATGACGTGCCGTCTGGCCGACCATTTCAGAATTCACGCACCGGCTGTTGTGGTGTGGTTTCGTGGCATTCGGACGTAGTTCGGGTGGTTTTGACCCCCCCAACGCGCCATTTCAGCGCGCGTCGCGCTGTTGAAAACTACACATTCGGTCGTGCCGAGCACACCGCACGACCGATGGACGTGTCGCCTCCTCCTGCATCTCAAGAAAAATATTCCTATCGTTCTCGTGCGGTTTTAGGTCGTTCGGAGCACGTTTGCTCCGAATTGGACCGTCGCACGCCGTTTTGGTGTTCTATGGCGCCGGAAACACGTTTCTGGCCGCCGGGTCAAACGGCACCTCCGAATGACGTGCCGTCTGGCCGACCATTTCAGAATTCACGCACCGGCTGTTGTCGTGCGGTTTCTTGGCATTAGGACGTCGTTCGGGTGGTTTTGACCCCCCAACGCGCCATTTCAGCGCGCGCCGCACTGCTGAAAACGACACATTCGGTCGTGCCGAGCGCACCGCACGTCCGATGGATGTGCCGCCTCCTCCTGCATCTCAGGAATAATATTCCTATCGTTCTTGTGCGATTTAAGTTGTTCGGAGCACGTTTCCTCCGAATTGGACCGCCGCACGCCGTTTTGGTGTTTTATGGCTCCGGAAACGCGTTTCCAGCTGCCGCGGTCAAACGGCACCTCCAAATGACGTGCTGTATGGCCGACCATTTCAGAATTCACACACCGGATGTTGTCTTGCGGTTTCGTGGCATTCGGAGGTCGTTCGGGTGGTTTTGACCCCCCAACGCGTCATTTCAGCGCGCGCCGCACTGCTGAAAATGAACAATTCGTTCGTGCCGAGCGCACCGCACGTCCGATGGACGTGCCTCCTCCTCCTGCATCTCAGGAAAAATATTTCTATCGTTCTCGTGCGGTTTCAGGTCATTCGGAGCACGTTTGCTCCGAATTGGACCGCCGAATGCCGTTTTGGTGTTCTATGGTGCCGGAAACGCGTTTCCGGCCACCGCGGTCAAACGGCATCTTTGAATGACATGCCGTCTGGCCGACCATTTCAGAATTCACGCACCGGTTGTTTTCGTGCGGTTTCATGGAATTCGGACATCGTTCGTGTGGTTTTGACCCCCCAACGCGCCATTTCAGCGCGCGCCGTGCTGCTGAAAATGACACATTTAGTCGTGCCGAGCGCACCGCATGTCCGATGGACATGCCAGCTCCTCCTGCATCTCAAGAATAATATTCCTATTGTTCTCGTGCGGTTTCAGGTTGTTCAGAGCACGTTTGCTCGGAATTGGACCGCTGCAGACCGTTTTTGCCGTTTATGACACCTGAACGGAATTCCCGGTCACCGCGGGCACACGACACGTCCAATTGACATGCCTTCTGCCCGACCATTTCACAATTCACGCAACGGATGTTGTCGTGCGGTTTCATGGCATTCGGAGGTCGTTCGGGTGGTTTTGACCCCCCAACGCGCCATTTCAGCGAGCGCCGAGCTGCTGAAAATGACGTATTTGATCGTGTCACGTGCACCGCACGTCTGATGGACGTTCCGCCTCTTCCTGCATCTCAGGAATAATATTCCTATCATTCTCGTGTGGTTTAAGGTTGTTCGAAGCACGTTTGCTCCTAATTCGACCGCCACACGCCGTTTTGGTGTTTTATGGCTCCGGAAACGCGTTTCCGGAAGCCGCGGTCAAACGGAACCTTCGATTGACATGCTCTCTGCCCGACCATTTCACAATTAACGCAGCAGATGTTTTCGTGCGGTTTCGTGGCATTCGGAGGTCGTTCGGCTGGTTTTGACCCCCCAACGCACCATTTCTGCGCGCGCCGAGCTGCTGAAAATGACGCATTCGGTCGTGCCGCATGCACCACACGTCCGATGGACGTGCCGCCGCCTCCTGCATCTCAGGAATTATATTTATATCGTTCTCGTGTGGTTTCAGGTTTTTCGGAGCACGTTTGCTCTGAATTGGACCGCCTCACGCCGTTTTGGTGTTCTATGGCGCCAGAAACGCGTTTCCGGCCGCCACGGTCAAACGGCACCTCCGAATGACGTGTCGTCTGGCTGACCATTTCATAATTCATTCACTGGCTGTTGTCGTGCGGTTTAGTGGTATTCGGACATCGTTCGAGTGGTTTTGACCCCCCAACGCGCCATTTCAGCGCGCACCGCACTGCTGAAAACGACACATTCGGTCGTGCCGAGCGCACCGCACATCCGATGGACGTGCCGTCTCCTCCTGCATCTCAGGAAAAATATTCCTATCGTTCTCGTGCAATTTTAGGTCGTTCGGAATATGTTTTCTCCGAATTGGACCGTCGCACGCCGTTTTGGTGTTCTATGGCGCCGGAAACGCGTTTCCGGCCGCCGCGGTCAAACGGCACATCCGATTGACGTGCTGTCTGCCCGAACATTTCACAATTCACGCAACGGATGTTGTCGTGTGGTTTCGTGGCATTCAGAGGTTGTTCGGGTGGTTTTGACCCCCCAACGCACCATTTCAGCGTGCGCCGAGCTGCTGAAAACGACGCATTCGGTCGTGCCGCACGCACCGCATGTCCGATGGACGTGACGCCTCCTCCTGCATCTCAGGAATAATATTCATATCGTTCTCGTGCGGTTTCATGTTTTTCGGAGCACATTTGCTCTGAATTGGACCGCCGCACGCCGTTTTGGTGTTCTGTGGCGCCGAAAACGGGTTTCCGGCCGCCACGGTCAAACGGCACCTCCGAAAGATGTGCCGTCTGGACGACCATTTCAGAATTCACGCACCAGCTATTGTAGTGCGGTTTCGTGGCATTCGGACGTCGTTCGGGTGGTTTTGACCCCCCAACGCGTCATTTCAGCGCGCGCCGCAGTGCTGAAAACGACACATTCGGTCGTGCCGAGCGCACCGCACGTCCGATGGATGTGCCGCCTACTCCTGCATCTCAGGAAAAATATTCCTATCATTCTCGTGCGGTTTTAGGTCGATCGGAGCACGTTTGCTCCGAATTAGACCGCCGCACGCCGTGTTGCTGTTCTTTGACGCCGGAAATGCATTTTCGGCCTCCGCGGTCAAACGGAACCTCCGAATGACGTGCCGTCTGGCCGACCATTTTAGAATTCACGCACCAGCTTTTGTCGAGCGGTTTCATGGCATTCAGACATCGTTTGGGTGGTTTTGACCCCCCAACGCTCCATTTCAGCACGCGTCGCGCTGTTGAAAACGACACATTCGGTCATGCCGAGCGCACCACACGTCCGATGGATGTGCCACCTCCTCTTTCATCTCAGGAAAAATATTCCTATTGTTCTTGTGCGGTTTCAGGTCGTTCGGAGCACGTTTGCTCTGAATTGGACCGCCGCACGCCGTTTTGGTGTTCTATGGCGCCAGAAACGCGTTTCCGGCCGCCGCGGTCAAACGGCACCTCCGAATGACGTGCCGTCTGGCCGACCATTTTAGAATTAACGCACCGGCTGTTGTCGTGCGGTTTTGTGGTATTCGGACGTCGTTTGTATAGTTTTGACCCCCCAACGCGCCATTTCAGCGCGCGCCGTGCTGCTGAAAACGACACATACGGTCGTGTCGAGCGCACTGCACGTCCGATGGACGTTCTGCCTCCTCCTTCATCTCAGGAATAATATTCCTATCATTCTCGTGCGGTTTCAGGTCGTTCGGAGCACGTTTTCTCCGAATTGGACCACCGCATGCCGTTTTGCCGTTTGTGACCCCAGAACGGAGTTCCCGGTCATCGCGGGGACACGGAACTTCCGATTGACATTCCGTCTGCCCGACCATTTCAAAATTCACACAACGGATGTTGTCGTGCGGTTTTGTGGCATTCGGAGGTCGTTCGGGTGGTTTTGACCCCCTAACGCGCCATTTCAGCGCGCGCCGAGCTGCTGAAAACGACTTATTCGGTCGTACCGCGCGTACCGCACGTCCGATGGACGTGCCGCCTCCTCCTGCATCTCAGGAATAATATTCTTTTCATTCTCATGCGGTTTGAGATTGTTCTGAGCACGTTTGCTCCGAATTGGACCGCCGCACGCCGTTTTGGTGTTCTATGGCACCGAAAACGCGTTTCCGGCTGCCGCGGTCAAACGACACCTCCGAATGACGTGCCGTCTGGCCGACAATTTCAGAATTCACGCACCGGCTGTTGTCGTTCGGTTTCGTGGCATTCGGACATCGTTCGGGTGGTTTTGACCCCCCAACGCGCCATTTCAGCGCTCGCCGCGCTGCTGAAAACGACACATTCGGTCGTGCGGGGGGGGGGGGGGGGGGGGTCTGTACGGGGGTAAGGGGGGGCTGTACGGGGTTGCAGGGGGTGGTACGGGTGTGCGGGGGGGGGGGGGGGCTGTCCGAGGGTTCGGGGGGCTGTACAGGGGTGCGGGGGCTGTACGGGGGTGCGGGGGGCTGTACGGGGGTGCGGGGGGCTGTACGGGGGGGCTGTACGGGGGTGCGGGGGGGGGGGGGGGAGGGGGCTGTCTGGGGGTGCGGGGGGGCTTTACGGGGGTGCGGGGTCTGTACGGGTGTGCGAGGGGGGGGGGGGGTTGTCTAGGGGTGCGGGGGGGGGGGGTGGGGGGGGGCTGTACGGGGGTGCGGGGGGGGGGGGGGGGGGCTGTACGAGGGTGCATGGGGCTGTACGGGGGTGCGAGGGGCTGTCCGGGGGTGCGGGGGGGCTGTACGGGGGTGGGGGGCTGTACGGGGGTGCAGGGGGGCTGTACGGGGGTGCGAGGGGTTGTACGGGGGTCCGGAGGGGCTGTCCGGGGGTGCGTGGGGTTGTACGGGTGTGCCGAGGGGGCTGTACGGGGGTGCGGGGGGGGGGGTGTCTGGGGTTGCGGGGGGCTGTACGGGGGTGCGGGGGGGCTGTCCGGGGGTGCGGGGGGGCTGTACGGGGGTGCGGGGGGTTAGAGTTTTTAAATGCATGCCTTAGATAATATTAACTATCATATAATAAACAAGAAAAGAAAGAAATTATAAGTACACAACCTTCTAATTTAAATTAAATGAATACATATAGTACATCAATGTCAACCCCACCAATAAAAACAAAAAACACATCTCGTGAATATATGATGCGTCACGCATTGTCATCAATGCTTCCTCCTTCTGGTGGGCCAGGGGCCTACAACAAATAAACATTATAAATATTTTAATAAAAAAAATAAAATAAATAAAATAAATAAATACAGTATATACCTGCGTCGTATGATCCCCTGCACCATCAGCTCGACACACATATTCCCGCAGTGCTCTAACCTCAGCTGTCAATTGCGCATTTGCCTCCTCGGAAGCACGCAGTCGTGCCTCAAAATCTGACATCTGTTGTGTCATATGAGCAACAGCAGGACCGAAAACCGCAGCGCGTGACACTACAGAATGAGAAATCCCTGCTCTATAGGTCAAACTATAGCCATGCCCGTCCCGACCGATAATGCGATGAAAGATCTCATCCCGTCGCATGGGAAGCTGTCGCTGGTCCTCTGGCAGATGTTCTAACTCAGCTTCAAATTGATCCTGTGAAATATTTAAATATATATAAATATATATATGTTAATATATAGATTTATGTAATTATTGGTAAGTACAGACACTTATTATCAATGCTGCAACCTCTGGATTATTGCGATCATGAGTCCTCATCCACACCGACATTTTATCAGTTGCTGCACCTTGCCCTCACAACTGTATTTTAAAGGAATATAAACACAAAACCATATTAATTAATAAATTAAAAAATGAATAATATATACCTCATGTCGGATCTGAGACACGTGACGATTCCCGAGCCTGTGAGGTGGTCCCTACAACACTCGATTCTCAGAATGGCGTGTTGACACCTCCTACATTCAATTCATTCAAATTTCAAACAAATCACATATTCTTGAAAATATATATACACCAAAATAATTAATATACAAACCGTAACACCCTCAGTAGACCAATATGCAACCAAGTCACGCCACTGAGCCGGGAGGACACCTCTCGGGACTTTTTCCAAAATGTGTAGGGCACCCACATTTGGTACCCAGTGGTCCCTCTTCACATTGCCTTTATAATCTTTCCACATCTTACGGAATTTTCTCATACACACGGGCCAAAACTCTTCAGGGAATACTTTCAAATTTTTCTATAAAGAAAATAATCAAACATATTAGTAATCTTTATACATAGAAAATAAAGTAAAATGATTTTCTTACCTGAACCTCCCTCCATAGACGATCTAATGTGTCCTAAGGGATAAAAGCCTAGTCACGCGTGGTCAATGGAAATCGATGTGGGTCACGTATGATATGAACCAGCTGAAGAATAAATCCCGGGGCATTCGGTCCCACATGATGAAAAACCTCATCAAATGAAACATCTATCGTCGTGTCAGAATTCCATGATAATATGCCACGACCAGGGCCTCTCCTGCGAGAGGAAGAAGCAGCCCAGTCTGATCCTGTTGAAAACAATTTTATATATAAATTGACAAATGTTATATATATATATATATGTATGTCAATTACATAAAAAATATAGACAATGACATTCAAACATACCTTGACCCTGAGACGTAGATGCCTCAGATAGATGATGTGGATCTTCTGCCTCTTCCCCTGACATGTCTGCAGTCATAGAAAACATCAGTAATGAGTCCAAAGTGTTTAAAAGATAAATTGGATTGTTCTTAAAAAATCAAACTTGTACAACTGTTAATCAAACAAAAAATGGATTGAATAATTAGTTGTGAATGAATTTTAAAAAATCAGAAAGTTAACAAAACAGATATACAAATTATGTACAAAACTAGTCAATGCATAGCCAAATGTCAGATAGAACTAATAAAAATTCAAGAAGCACATGAATCAGATGAAGAATACCTCAAAGGGATGATACACCGACCATAACATCAATAAATCAAGAGTAAAAACAACCTAAATATTTATGATTGAATTAAAACTTACAAAAGTGAGGATTAAAACTTATAAAGATTTATAAAATGATTAGATAATTTATGATATCCTAGCACATTCTACTGAATAGCGGGAAAATAATTATACCTTTCATTAAGCATGCAAATCGACCGTTTCTCCTTCAACAGCCGCTCTGACCCAATAAATATCTTCTTCACGTTGAACTACGGTATGTTGATCAAGTTGTTGGTAAACAAACGGAACAGTCTCAGGTTCATCTTCTTCAAATAAAAACACTCCTCGCCGAGACATTTTGACAACAACTTGCCAACTTGGATCCGAAGGCAAAGTAAAGAAGAATACTTGTTCCGCTTGTGATTTCAAAATGAAATGTTCATTCTCAACTCGTTCATTATTTCTGTATAACATATAGTTAAAATTCACCAATGAAAACTGATATTGATCGACTTTACGTCCACGCACTGGATCAACCCAATTACACTTTAACAATATGTACTTCAAACCGTGTGTGTATACAACTTCAATGATGTCTATCAATTGACCATAGTAATAACCAGAATCGACAAAGGGACAACCGATTCCACTGTTTTGTGTTGCTCGTTTGTCGTCAACATCTTTAATGCGAAATTGAAAACCATTAGCATCAATAGATTTATAACGACAAGCCGTTATAGATGGACCCTCAGCCAGTTGGATAAATACTTCAGGTAGCGTGGGGTCCCCTAACTCCCTCAGCTTACGAACCTACATAATTTATAAAAATCAATACTGATATATACAGAAAGAATTAGTATAATACGTCACTCATATTGAAAATTACTTTATACATACATAATCCTTGAACCAATCATGAAATGACGCATAATGAGATTGTTGAATTTGCAACTCAGTCGCACGATGCATCGCTTCTTTTATCTCATTAATGTGTTTCCTGAAAATGATAACGTGATTTTTAAAAGATCATCTTATCCAAACAAAACATGTAAAAGTTATACAAGCACATTGATAAGATACTTACTGCATTAATGGTGCAACTGATGGAGTATTGAACAAGATATATCAATGTGCTTGTATCCACTCGATGTTGTCCATATCAAATGTGGTTCCTTCTCCAACTGGACCATCATGAATCTGAGAGGGTTTATCTAATTTTGTTTCAACATCTGTAAGATATTCTGCACAAAAGTTAGTACACTCATCCATCAAATAACCATTGGCTATTGATGCCTCTGGACGAGCTCTGTTGCGTACAAATCTTTTCAATGTACTCAAATACCGTTCAATAGGATACATCCACCTGAATTGCACTGGACCAGCAGCCATTAATTCATTAGTTAGGTACACTATCAAGTGGACCATAACATCGAAAAAAGAGGGAGGGGGGAGTTTCTCAAAGTGACAAAGCGTAAGTACAATTCGGTCCTGCAAACTTTTTAAATCACTCATTCGTTGATTTCTTAAACAAAGATTTCTAAAAAAATTACTCATCTCAATCAAGGGCTGAACAACATTGGGGGATAAACAATCACAAATTGAGATTGGAATCAACTGCTGAACTAATATGTGATTGTCATGACTTTTCAACCCTTGAAATGTCTTGCTCGTCAGATTCACACACTTTGAAATATTAGAAGAATAACAATCAGGCACCTTGACCATCTTCAAAATGGAAAGAAATGTTTCTTTCTCCTCTGTAGTCATCGTATACTGTGCAGCAGGCATATATGCCTTGTTTCCCTCAGCTAACTGTAAATGCAACTGTTTCCTTAAACCCATTTCTTCCAAGTCACGACATGCATTAACATGGTCCTTTGATTTTCCACTGACACCTAAAATGGTCTACAATATGTTATCACAACCATTCTTTTCAATGTGCATGACATCCAAATTATGCCTCAACATGTTAGTTTTCCAATATGGAAGACTATAAAAAATACTTTTCTTTTTCCAATTGTGACTGCGCTGCCTACCCACAGCACGAATATTACGTACTGGAGGAGCCACCAAATACAGAATTTCATATACCGTGCGGTTTTTTTTCTTCCTCAATCTGCGATAACATTTCGACTCCTGTCATGACCTTTGGTGCTGGGCTGAACTCTCTAGAACCATCAAATGCCACTCTGTCCTGTCTGAATCTGTGCTAAGGAGGGAGAAAACGCCTGTGACCCATGTATGCCCATTTTTTGGAATGTTTAAGCCATACAGATTTTTTACTTTTATTGCAACAAGGGCAAGCAAATTCCACTTTCGTACTCCAGCCTGATAAATTTGCATAAGCTGGGAAGTCATTGATTGGCCACAATAAAGAAGCATGCAGTTTAAACATTTCATTCGTTTCGCAGTCATAAGTCATCACACCATCGCCCCAAAATTCATTCAACTCATCAATCAATGGCTCTATGTAAACATCAATCTTATCCCCCGGACTTTTAGGTCCATCAATAAGAGTGGAAAGTAATATAAATTGTTGCTTCATACAAAGCCACGGAGGAAGATTATATGGAACCAACACCACGGGCCATGTGCTATGAGTTGCACCAACGATAGACTTGAATGGATTGAAACCATCTGCTGCCAATCCCAATCGGACATTACGAACATCTTTAGCAAAGTCAGGATGTCTCTTATCAAATTCCTTCCATGCATGAGAGTCTGCCGGGTGGGTTAACATATCACTTTCATGAACTCTTTCTACATGCCATCTCATTAAGTTTGAAACTTTAGATGACATAAAAAATCTTGTCAACCTAGGTTTAAGGGGAAAGTAAAGCATTTTCTTTACGACAATCAGTTTCCCCTGTATCGCAATCCGACTTTGATGAGTATTATTTCCCCTGTTCTCTTTCCACCTGGAAGCACCACAAACTGTACAAATATCCAAATTGGCAGTTTCTTTTCTAAACAACATACAGTTGTTTGCACATGCATCTATGGTCTCATATGTAAAACCGAAGTTCTCTGTCAACATACGAGCATAGTAATACGACTCCGGAATCTTAGCATTGACAGGAAGCACTTTTTTCAATAAAACCAAAAGCATTTCGAATGATGTGTCTGACCAATTATTCAAAGTCTTCAAATGCAACAACTCCACGATAAACGATAGTTTATTGTAAGAAGTACATCCAGGATATAATTCTGTTTTCGCATCATCAAGTGCTTCATAAAACCTCCTCGAATCACGATCTGCACCAGAGCAAAGATTTATCTCACCGGTCTCAAGATTCTGGATGTCAATGCCTTCAGGATCAAACCCACGTACCATTTCAGTAAGCATTTCATGCATTGGATCAGTCATCCTTGCATCAACATCCATCTGAGCTGCATCTGTATTTTGACAACGAACATATTCTTCTCCATGATGAGTCCAACTCTTATAATTTTTCAGAAATCCATTAAAGAAAAGGTGATCCCTCACAGTATCTCGTGTGAATTGATATCTGTTAGCACATTTTCTACATGGACAACTAATATAGTCACTTCCAAATCCTCTCGTGAAGTCAATAAACTGCATAATGCCATTGAAATACTCTCTAGACGTTCGATTTGGAAGAACAATCCAAATATTATCCATAATAAGATCCCTATAACAAACATTTACATAATACTTATTACATTTTAATTTTTTATATCAAATATATTTAAAATAAATACTAACTAATTGTTTGTGAACTATTTATAAAATAGTAATGTAAGTGAAATCCCATGTCATACCTGATTGCGCTACAAACCTGGAAGGGAGGGGAGCCGACGACGGTGCTTTGAGGGAGAGGAGCGGTGGGGAGCCGGAGCCGGAGCTGGTGCGGCGAGGGAGGGGACGGTGAAGGAGGGGACGAGTGGCAGTGGTGCGGCGAGGGAGGGGACGAAGACGAATGAGACGGGGGTTGGCGGGGTGCGGGGGGGGGGGGGTGTTCAGGGTGCTGGGGGGAGGGAAGAGGGGGTGGAGGGCCGAGGGCGGAGGTCGGAGGCCGGAGGGGCTGGAGGCTGAAGGCCGGAGGGCTTCCGTAGGTCTCCCGAGGGATTCCGGGCTGCCGGAGGCGGGTGGCGGGAGGCCGCAGGGCGGTCGTAGGGCGGAGGGCGGCCGGAGCCGGAGGGAGGAGGGCGGACGGGGAGGGCGGGGTCGGCAGAGGGCGGCCGGAGGGCTGCCGGGATGCTGGAGGCGGGTGGCGGGATGCTCGAGGGTAGAGGGAGGTCGCAGGGCGGCCGCAGGGCGGAGGGCGGCCGGAGCCGGAGGGCGGAGGGCGTCCGGAGGAGGGCGGGCCGGCAGAGAGCGGTCGGAGGGCAGCCAGAGGGCGGCCGGAGGGAGGAGGGTGGCCGGAGGGTGGCCGGCCGAAGGGCGGGCCAGCGGAGGGTGGGGCTGCGGAGGGCGGGCCGGCGGAGGGCGGGCCGGCGGAGGGCGGGGCGCCGGGGAGGGCGCGCGGCGGCGGGGCGGCGGGGAGGGCGCACGGCGGTGGGGGGGGGGGGGGACGACGGGGGGGAAGGGTTCGGGGGGGGGGCACAATCGAGTGGAGAGGGGGGGGCACGGAAGCCCCTTATTTTTTTTAAGGAGGCTTAGCGACCGCCAATGGCGGTCGCTATAGGTAACAGGGCTCAAATTCCCTGTTTTCTAGTAGTGAAGATTACGATAACAATATTATAAGATCAGAACATACATATAAAAGGTTATAAAAATGAATAATGGTATAAATATTGGGAGTTAATAAGGAATAAATCAAAAGAAAACAAAGAACATAAGCCATGAATTCATGAACATTGGATAAGACATGGAATTTTGGCACGCATAAACTTGTCATATCATTCATTATAAATCAATATGAATTGCTAAAAGTTATCAAGGTACATAATTAGAACTAAAGCAACTGGGTGGGACAAAACAATATCCTTAGTTGTTTTCCTTTCCTTTTATGAGATTAGATTTCCACATCAACCTGTAGTGGATTGGGTTTCCCCATCTTCCAATAATGGATCATGTTTCCCGATCATCTCATGGTGGGTCAGTTTTCCCCATCTTCCATCTTAATGGTGATAACACCAACATTGTAGGAAAAACCACTATCCCTAGTCAAAGTCCTTTCATTATAAGGGATTATATTTCCCTATCATCCCATAGTGGATCAAGTCTGTCAAATTGATTCCCATCGTCATATCATGAGATATCAATCTTTAACCAATTCATTTTAGGGAGATATAAGTCCACCCATTTCTTAATAAATTTATTCATACATGCGCTACAAGATAATAAAACATTTATCATATCATTACCCATAAAAATATATGGGTTCTATAAAAATAAAATCATAATCCATGAAATGGAATGGGTATCATTAACATTTCCTCATATCATAACTGATGGAAAATAGATTGGCTTCATAATCCTTTCATCAAATCATAACCCATGAAAAGAATCGTGCTTCAAAATAATATAACCACTGGAAGTGAAATGGCTTACATTTGAATCATTCCATAAAAAACTAAAATATTTAATAAAGAATATGAATGAGTCCTTTGGAAAAAAATTATATGGTAATGAGTAACATAAACATATTTCATCATATATGAAAAATAACTTTGAATATATTTTGAACATCTCTTAAAGATAATATCATTTCTTCTTTGGAAAAGTATCTATAAAATATAAAAACTTTCGAAAACCATTTTCATGAAAAGAAAATTGAATCACACAAATAAAGATATGAAAACCTTTTGAAAACCATATTCTTTATAAAAAATACAAGGATATCGTGAAAACATTTTCAAAAACGTTTTCCTATAAAACTTAAAAAATGATCTTGAATATTTTTTCCAAACAATTTTCCTTCAAAACTTATAAAAGGATAGTTAAAACGTTTTTTTAAAAACATTCCTTGAAAAAAAAATTTAAACAATGATATTTCCGAAATATTTGGAAGAAATTTTCTTTTAAAAAATAACATTCTAATTTTGTAATTAAATATTCAATGGAATGAAAGTCATGATGATAGTTAAATCCGTACATGTCGGACATTCCTTTTACACCATAAAAAGAATAGAAATGTTCCTAAACTGGAAAATTACAAGAATATTATTTTTTTGAAACCTTTTTCTTAAAATCTATAACATGGGTAAAATTTTCCATTAACATCATAGGGTAATAGTAAAACATTTTTTAAAACAATTTTAGAATTCATGGTTTGGAAAGAACCCAGGTTTCGAACCGAAAAAAAAATTAAAATCAGGCATTCATAAAAACATTTTCATAGTTAAATTAAGTACTATATATTGTAAAACATTTTACTTACACATGATTATATCATAAAAAACTAAAGGATAATATAATTTAGAAGTGTTATTCAGAGATGGGTGATAATATTTCAACAATGGAAGCTTAATAATAAACAATCTCAAAAAGGGATGAGATTATTTAAATTAATTATTATCACATTGTAATAAGGAACCATAATTCTGATTAAAAAAATTAAAATTATACGAAAATATGTATATTCATGAAATAACATTTCAAATTTATGTATATACACCTCAAAAAATAAATTATGTTCGTAAAAAAACATGAGTCTGAAAGAAGGAAAATTGAGACAAAACTGTCTTACCGATTTTGTAACATTTCAGACATAAACCCTCTCAAAGGATGATCATAAAATGGATATGTAAATAACCAAAAATACAATAATAATAATCATAGAATACATTCATGGTCATCATATACACCACTCAAAAGAAAATAGTAGTGAACCTGGAATATATCTCACATATATAAAAAGTGAGATGAAATTCCCTTATTGTGTGTCTTGACTCTCTTTATGCTCTTAAGAACCTCATGTATAATAAATATAAGTTTATTATACATATTTTATTGAACTATATTCTGATATATAATTCCATATATGGTTTTATTATGACATTATATTACCCTATAGTTAACAATTAAATGTTAAGGTTACGCTTCGGGTAATATTCACTTTGTTTTTTGAATGTGTCCTAATTTTTTATATCACTAGTCCTTATACTTATATTAGGATTTAAGGAACCATATTCTTATACATAATTACACTTGAACTGTACGTTCGTTACCCATTACATGGATGTGTCTATATGTGTATTTGAAAAACTTATCATAAAAACATACTAGTATATTTAGGATACATGTTTTGTTATAAAGCATGTAACAATAATATTTTAGGGAGTGGAAAATGGAAATAAAAGAGAGAATCTTGAAGGGGTGTCACCTCTTAACTGGTTAACTCCTTTTGTTTTTAATCAAATGGATTCCTAGAAAATATTTTTGTGAAAACAGAGGATATAGGGAGGAAGGGATATTGGGGAGAGGATTTGAAAGATATTGGTTGATCCTAAGTGTTTTGAGAGGTGGTGGCCTTTTACAGGGAAGGGAAAGGACAAAGTTGGAATTTTTGAAAATAAGTTATGTGTACCCCCTTTTTTACCTAATAATGTCATTACAAACCAGAAAAACGCAAATAAAAATATTATTGATGAAATATGGAAAACAAATGGGTTTTGGACATGTGGATAGGTCATTAGGTACCTTAAGATTTAAGTATATTCCATCGTTAATCTTAATTTTACATTAACGAGTGTAAATAATTTTAATTACATTCACAAATATTTTTGGTAAAATTAAGTTGAAATTATTAAAATTTTTAAATTATTATGATTAAAAATATTTAATCCATTTTTTTAAATTAAAATCTCAAAAGTGGTGGAAATTAATTTTAATTTAATTTCGTTGACATGAGTAAAATTGTGGGTTTTAAATTTAAAATATCCAAAAGTTTACTACGTTTTTTTGCACAATTTCAATGTGAAATTTATTGTAATGACCTACATTGGATTAATTGATAAATATTTTATCTAATTCAAGATTTAAATTAAATTAATTTATAATTTATCTTTATAAATAAATTATATGAAAAAGTAGTTTTGAATTAAATTTTAGTATTTTTAACTATTATTTAAAAATTGAATCCCTGTAGAAAAAACCAAAATATTTTCCTAACTTAATTTTTATGTTTCGATTTCAAATATGATATTTATTTGAACATATTAAATCTATAAAATGTCCAAAAATTATTTAAAATGGGCTCTCCATTAAATGGTGGTATAACTGCCTTTATAAAAATATATGTTTTGGAGTATAAAATTTGGTTTGTTAATATCTAAAGCCAATCATATATATTTGATGAATATAAAATATATATGATTGGCTATATAATATATATAATTAATATAAAAAACTAATTTTAACTACTTTAATTTAATAGGTTAAAACATCTTTGTGTGTATTATAATTTTTTCTTTTCTATTCAATTGGTTTTCATATTCATTTGTAATTAATTTATAACCAATGAATTTAATTTATATTTGTGTAAACCATATATTTTCATAATTTTGTTAAAATATTTCATAACTAATAATTTAACTTCTAGGTTATACTAAATAATATATCATTAATCAATAAAACTCTATCTCTTGTGTTACACAATCCATCATCGAAAGTCATTGTAGCCTCTGACCTAAGCTAACCTGAGTGTTCTGTGTACATAAAGATAAAATTTATGTTGCATGTAGTTAACAATTAACACAGTTTTCCATATAACACGATCCAAAAATATTACATCAACATAAAATAAACTATTTTTAGTGTTTTGTAAAATGAAAAACATCAAAAGGAATAAATTTATTAAAAAAATATTTCACAAAACCTCGATATGTTACATTCTACCACCATTAAAATAAATGTCACCATCAAATTTTCCTTGGTTAATAATGTTTTAATAATATTATATTCCTCTAACATAAACCCACATCTTAAAAATTGACACTGAAACATCCTTTAAAAAAGAGTTTTGGAACCATAATGGTTACCCAGATTAATACATTGCTTGGTTTCCATGTAGAATAATGTATATGGAAAGTTAAAAATTCAACAGGTAAGAGGAATGTAACTATTAAGTTATGTAGGAGAGTAATTGACATGTTCTTCAAGGTAATGTTAACAATCACAATGCAATAAATCTACGATGATCTAAGGAACCATTTGATTAATGGGAAAGGAAGGAAGTATGACAAACTTTTCAGATTCATGATTTATTCCCTATAGTTGAAGAATTTTTATGAGAAGTTATTATTACTAGATTTTATTACATGTCATATGCACAATATTCAGATTTTCTTGTTCCTTGAGAAATTTCCACATGAAATATTACCCTAATTAATGAATGGGATTTTTTTTATCCTGGAAGTAATAACAGATCATGAGACCCATGATTTGTCATCCCATCTGTCTTCAGTTACAATCAACATAAAGAGGTTATACAATATGCATATGTACTCATGTGGTGAGATAATATATAAATCTCAAAAACATTATTCTATGTTTGAAATAAACATCCCATGAATTATAAGCCTTATAACCCATCGAAAATACAATTCACCCTTTATTCTTTAATCATTATCCTATCTCATAACAAATATAGTTTTATTTGATACTTGGTTCATCCTTAGAGTGATAAAATATTAAATGTAATTTTATTGTTCCAAAATCTATGTAGTGAGTTATAAACACTTAAAACATCATTAAATTATGAAGATAAATATTATTATATGGATTATTCATAGAAAATCAAATAGGAACATCCCAACTAATGGGGGAAATGATTATTTTCCAAGTAATGTTCCTTATTCAGTTCATCCATTGTGATGGCATAAGATTCCCATTTTGGATTTTTCCAAAGAGGATGTTGTGTCTTATCATCCATATTATACCTTAGATTGGGGAATTAATTCTCATAATTCCTAAACTATATACACTTGAAACCCTTATGTGTGGTTGGTTCATTCTGTTGATATATCTATCCTCTCATTTCATTTATTTCCTCTTCACATAAATTCTAAAATCATTTTCCCAGTGTCCAGGATTCCCAAATTTTAAAATCCTTCATGTTCCCTTCACACACTATCCTAAGTTATCTTTCCCATAGTTGTGGAATTTAGGTGTTTGAAAATTTGTCTTCTCTCCACGGTTTTTAGATTCCCCTTTGACCTCTATCTTCCTATTCTTGTTGAAACCCTGATATTTATATATAACTCTAACCTCCATTTCAACATTTATTGCACAATGCAAAATCTCTTCATATCTACTAAAGTATCATTTGGACAACACCCTTATGAGACTTTTATTTAAGCCACTAAACAACCTATCAAATTTATATTCATGTTGGATGATAATACCAGAAGCGTAACACACAAGTTTTGTGAAGTTAACATTGTAGGAACTGACAGGATCATCATCCTTTTTCTTCAACTCAAGGTACCCTTTATCCATATTCGTATGAAGAACCAAAGAAAAATAAATATTAAAGAATATGTTCTTAAACTTATCCTAATCCCTGTATTCAATTTCAACTTTCTTCATCATATTATTTATTAGAGTCGACCACTAGTTTTATTTATCTTTAAATCAATAACCAGCCAGAATGAATTTCTCATGATCCAAACACCGGATAATAGAGAATATATTTTTAGTGTTACTGATCCAGTGTTCATAAACAAGTAGATCAGATGATACACTAAAATAATGTGGGATTTTCCTCAGGAAGGACTCCATAGAACATTGTTATCACCTTTCATCATTTATAAGCTCAACATGATTCATATCTTGATAATGTTATGAGAGTATTGCAATGAGGTTTTGAATTAAACCCCCATAGAATTTAGATATTTAGGAGAACAATCACTTTATTTTCTATTGCAATAAAAATTAACATAGTTCCTCTAAGTTCCAACCATTGAAAAAAAACCAAAATCATAGAGTAAGAAATAGTTATCATAATTTGGAACCACATAGTCATGAAAATTCATTTATACTATGTCTAAATTACGACACATTCCTTAATATAAGAAAACTTAGCTTTATCCATTTTTATTGATAGAAAATTTCAATTTAAATCTTTTATCATGACTTATGAAGAGTTTGTGAATTCCAAAGTCATATCCCATGGGAGTGTCAAACCAGTTTAGTTGAAACACCCATTTTTGTGTACTAGATTAACTCGAGTGAGGCCCGTAATATATTATCAGAGTTTTTATGTCTACATACATCTGTTCTAGAGCCACATACACTTGTAGTATCTAGATAGGTGTTTATTTCTAGGAAAAAACTCTCTATATCCTTTACATAAATTCCATGAAATTTTCATATAGTTTTCTTTATCCTTATAATTATCCTTAGACATTTACATAGAGTTATCACTAAGGTTTTATCATCCTAGTTTCTAAAGTTTAGCTAAAACTTTTATCTAATAATAACAATATCAACCCAGTCTTAACATACATACACAATACATCACTTTCACAAAATACATAAAACATCATACAAATAGACACTAAATGACTGTATTAGTTTAGTTCCTTTGGAACCATGGACACATAAACACTGGTACATTTGAGAGCTATATTATCTCCCACTAGGATCATGATGAAAAGTATGCTTCTTAGACACATCATACGTAATACATATCTTTACAACTTGGGGAAAGAAACATAAAAATGGGTGATCACATATGATCAATAAGGGTGAACAAGGGATACATGTAAGCATAACAATGAGAATATTTGTATGATATCAACATCATAACATTATAAGATCATTCCCTATATATCAAAGATCATAATCATGAATAATGGAATAGATCATAGTAGTTCATAAGATAGGAATCACCCATAAATAATGAACATAATCTATAAAATTATAACTTACCCTACTAGGAAATGACCATATACCCACATTTTTCCAAAACCATGGGTATAGGTATTTGATGGGAACGTATACCCAAAATATTTGAAAACCCAAGGTTATAGGGTTTATTTCAAGACTTATACCCATGGTTTTTGAAAAAACCACGTGTATAGGGTTTTTTAATCCATATAAAAATTGTTAATAGAAAACCATGGGTATATTTCCTGGTTATACTCATGATTTTCCAAAACAATGGGTATATCTCTCCCACGTGACTGTGTGGAAAAAATATTTCCATGGGACAAAAAAATTCACAAGAACACATATTTCAATATTATTCCACCTATAACCACGGTTTAGATAAATATATATATGTGTGTGTGTGTGTTAATATATATTTATGTACCTATAAGGTAATGTGGGGTAGTAGTTATAAATGATAATTCTATCGGGTGGTCCATGGATCGAAACTCATGGCCGTTGATTTTATAAAACCTATACCCATAGCTTTGAAATTGTTGGTATAACGTAAATGGAATAGTGGCGTACACCTATACCCATAGTTTTGAAATCGTCGAAATAGAATTTTCAATATGTGGGTATAGCATAGAGCTATAATGATAGATAAACTCCCCACAGTTCCCAAAACTATGGGTATATCTTCCTTTTTGATTAGTGTTAGGTTTACGGCATGGAATTGTGGCATGCATAAATCTATGATATCAGTCCTTATATGCATAGATGATTTTCTAGAACTCATCAAGGCACATCATATGAAATTCGCATATGGGGAAAGAGACAAACCCATCCCGAGTTGTAGTTCTTTCATTGTAAGGGATCATGTTTCCCCACATTCCCATAGTGGATCAGGTTTCCCCATATATCAATAGTGGATTGGGTTTCCCCATCTTCCACCATCAGGGTGACTCCACCTACTAGGCGGGACACACCACTATCCCCAGTTACAGTCCCTTAATTGTAAGGGATCAAGTTTCCTCATCTTCTCAAAGTGGATCAATCTCGTCAACCCAACACGCATAATTATTTCATGATATATTAATCTTTACCCAATGAATTTGAAGGAGATGTACACCCCAACTATTTAATAATAAAATTATTCATACATGTGACATAGGAAAATAAAACATTCATCAAATCATGACCCATACAAATAGATAGTTATATTAACATCATATAATAACCCATTAAATGAAATGGGTATCATTAACATTTGATCACATAATAAATTATGGAAAATATATAGGTTTAATAATCATTTCATCAAATAATAACTCATGAAATGAAGTGGGTTTCAAATGTATATGACTATAGATGATAACTGGGTCTCATAAGATTCATTCCATCAAAAAATAAACCATTAATGAAAGAATATGAATGAAACCATTGGATAATTTTCTAAAAGGGAATGACTAAAATCTACAGATGTCATCGTAAATGGAAAATAAAATAGATAAGTATTTTAAAAAAATTCCTAAGGAAAATATTCTATTATATTTGGAAAATAATCATTATAACATAAAACCTTTTGAAAACCATTTTCCTTAGGATAAAAATTAAATATTATAAAGAAGTATTTGAAATATTTTTAGATAAATTTTTATTTGTAAACATAGAAATAGATCGTGAAAACATTTCTAAAAATAGTTTCCAAGAAAGCATCAAAAAGTATATTGCAAATGTTCTGAAAAGCATTTTCCTTGGAAAATATAAAAGGATCTTGAAAAAATTATGAAAACCATTATCCTTAAAAACAAAATTAAATCTAAGAAACTAATAGAATATAAAGAAAAAATTTTCTTTCAAAAATATTATTAATCTTGTAAATGAGGATTTATTGTAAAGATAGTTATGATGGTAGGTAAATATCTAGTTGCAAAATATTTTTTTCCACTGATAAAATTTTAGAAAAGTACCTCAACCGGAAAAAGACAATAACCTTAATTTTTTAAAAACCTTTTTTTAAATCAAATAACATGGGTAAAAATGTCATTTAACATTACAGGTCAATTGAAAAACATGTTTGAAAAAACTTTTAGAATTCATTGGTTTGAAATAACACAGATTTTCAACTAGAAAGAGAAATATAGTCATACTTTCATAAATACATTTTCTTTGTTATATTATATATGATTATGTGTAAAAAAGGTATTAATACATTATAATATAATGTAAAACCATATAATAATATAATTAATGAGTGTCCTTAAAATATGGATCATAATATCTCAATACAGGAAGCATAATCACTAACTATCTTGAAAAGCGATGAGATTTTTAATTAAACTCTTATCAGTTGGAAACATTGAACCATACTCCCCATGTTCAGAAATTAATTTAAATTAATAAATAGATATTCAGGATATAACATTTCAAATTCATGTATATAAACCTCAAAAAATAATGTATGTTCATAAAAAAACATGAGTCCCATAGAAGTAAAATTGAGAAAAAACTATCTTACTGATTTGGAAACTTTGGAATAATAAACCCCATAAACGAAATATAATAGAATGGGTATGTAAATAACCATAAATTTAATAATTAGAATAAAATAATAAATTCATGGGAACAATATACACCACTCAAAAAGAAATAGTAGTGAACATGACATGTATCACAAGGATATAAAAAGTGAGATGAAATTCCCTTACCTTATGTCTTGGATCACATTGTACTCATAAAAACCACATATATAATAAATATAAGTTTATTATGCATATTTTACTGAACCATATTATTATATCTTATTATATGTATGGTTTTATTATTAATTTATCTTATGTGTTTGTTAAAAAGTCTTTTTTAGGTTATTCTTGGGGTAATATTTTCTTTGTTTTTCGCATTTGTATTAATATGTTATATCATTTTTCCTTATACTCATATAATTATTTCCATAATGTAAACAATGATATAAATATACTTAATATTTGTTATATGAGTATTATAATAATTAATATTATATTGATGTATTAAATGTAATACATCATTTATGGAGATGGTAGGTTGTACGTACGCATGAACACAACTTTCGTTTTATTGAGGTATTGAAAGAAAGAAAGTAAATATCATATATTAGTATGTATATATGTATATAAAATCCTCAAAATAGCATTATTATTTCATATATATCATATAATTTCAGTATAAATATTCTTAATACATTCTATTCAGTGTGTGAATGAATCACATTGCTTTGAGGGGAGATAGTCCACACATTCGGAAACAAAATTATCATTTTTACACGAGATGGAAAGAATAAGGGTATGTTATAAATAAAAATTAAAGAAACATATAGATAAAATAAATATAATAAATATTAGAAATAAATTTTTATTCCATTATAATATGAACCATGATAGGCGATACATGAAAAACGAACATTCATCGTTTCGTGAGGTAGTAGTTTTCTGTACTTGTAAATAGTATGTTCATTACCCATTAGATAGAATTATTTCTAAGTGTAGGTAGAAACCATATCCTAAAAACATCATATAATATTTTAGATACTATTTTTGTTATACAAGAATTTAATAATAATAGTTTAGGTAGTTGAGAATGGGAATAAAATGAAGGAGCTTAAGGGAGGGTGCTACCTCTTTACTCGGTAACTCCTTTTGTTTTCACAAAAAGGATTCCTTGGAATACATTACGAAAAAGTGGAGGTATAATTGAATAAGTTAAGGATGTTGTGGATTTTATTGGGAATATCTTGTCTGAACCTAGGTTAGTTGATAGGCGTGAAGAATATGGAAAAGTGGTGGCCTTTTACAGTAAAGGGAAATGGCACACTTTGAGTTTTTGAAAACAAAGTTATGTGTACCCACGCATTCACCTATAAAATCCATAAAAACTAACCATAATTAATAAATAATGGTTTATGTCCGAATTTGTTTCATCCAATTGGTGTTAGAAAAGTTATTATATCATTTTATCCCTTAATTTTAAGGTTTATTCCTTTGTTAGACTTAATTTTACATTAATCACTGTAATTTTTAACTCAATTCACAAATATTTTTTCAAAAAACTATGATGAACTTATAATAAATTATAAACTATTATCAATTTAAATAGAATTATTTTTTTTAAATTACAACCACAAAAGTTCATTAAATTAATTTAAAATTAATCCCATTGATGGGCCAACACCGGAACTTTTTTAAGTAAAAAAATCCAAAGGTATGCTATGTTTTTATTTCCGAATTTGATTTTGAAATTGATTATAATGAATTAAATTGGAATAATTGGTAAAAATATTATCTAATTAAACTTTTAAATAAATTTAAAATATAATTTATCCATATAAATAAATTAGATGATTAAGTAATTTTCAATTAAAATTTATTATTGTTAACAATTCATGAAAAAATTGAAACCATACATAAAAATACAAAAAATTTATCCAAACCTAATTTTTACGTGTCCATTTTATATATGATGTTTATTTTTTCATGTTAAATCTATTAATGTACAAAAATAAGATTTAAATTTGTTTCTCCATTAAAAGGTGGTAAAACTACCTTTAAAATATGTAGGTTTTTAAGCATAAAATTGGATTAATTATTATCATAATCCTATAAAATATATTGGATGAATATCCAGAAAATATGATTATATATATAATATATATATCACATTAATTTCACTCACTAATTTTAATTAATTTATTATATTAGGCTAAAATATATTTGTGGGTATAATAATATTTTTCTTTATATTAAATCGGTTTTCATATTCATTTATAATTCATTTATAATAAATGAATTAATTTTGTATTTTTTTGTGCCATATATTATCATAATTTAATTGAAAAAATTCTAAATAATAATATAATGGATACGTTATATTAAATAATATATCTTTATTCGGAAAAACTCGGTCTTACGTGTTACACTATCTATCCAGTAAAGTCATTATTGTGTGTAACACAAGATAACCTTAGTGTTCTATATAGTGTATAATAAAATTTATGTTTCTTGTAGTGCATAATTAACCTTTTTTATATATAAATCAATTAAAATATATTTCTTTAATATAAAATAATATATTTTTAGTGTTTCATGAAATGAAAAATATCAAAAAGATTAAATTAATTTGAAACAAAAATTCAAAAAATCACAGGGTGTTACAAAAATAGTACCTATCATGGAAGATATACGAGTCTCTACACTCATTGTTAAACTATGAAATTTCATATAAACTATATTCCATGTGAATTGACTACACATGAATACTAATGGAACCATGTAGTTCAGATGTATACATTCCATTTTAACTCTAATTAAACACCATATAATTGAGTAATTTTACATAAAAATAATTAATTTTATATATTTTTAACATTATGTGGATGGGTGTCACATATATCTCTAGGAATGTTTTGATTAATAACTATGTTAATTAATTAATTAATTAATTAATCCATTAATTATTAATTCAATATAAAAATATCTTAATTGAAAGAGTGATTTGGAATATATGTTAGCTTCTATGTATGTGATGTCAATACATATACATGGATGGTAATGAGTTGTGACCACCCAATGTATGTATTGGTTTAAATTAAATTTTATATTATTTTATGGGTTTTATATGTGATTATTTTTTATTAAATTAAATATAATGGCATATTATTCTTATACCCCCCCACATTTATTTAGTTCGACCACATTGTACCTTTACTACTTATGGATATCCTACTCTTACTTCCCCGCACCTGTATGTATGAAAAAATATAAAATGTATAGATCTCTAATGAGAGGAGGTTTGTTCGTACCTATGACAAAGTGAAACCCACCAATAAGATGCAATGGTAAATGGTGGAATTCAAAGAGTCATGCCATGCTTGGATCAATGAGTTATTCTCTTAGGGTCATAGGTGGATTTATCTTCCACCTAACAAATCAACCATTAGAAAAATCACAATCAATTCAATTTTTCTATTTTATTTTTTATGGTATAGTTATATATTTTATATGATTCATGTTTATAATATTTTAAACACATTGAAAAAAATAAATAAGAAAATAATAATTAAAAGATAAATTTAAATAAATATATGTTGGAAAAAATATTCAATCCAAACATGGTTAATTAATTATGAAAAATCCACATAATTTAAAAAAATGAAAAAGATAAAATAATGAAACTTACACATAATAATACAAAATACCTCCAGTATATATTAAATAAAAATTAATATAATTACTTTATTAAGAATAGATTTATATAACTTGGTTTAGTCGTGGCCATCATAATGAAACATACTTTTAATGTGGATTTCATATGTAGGTTTTCTGTTTTCATTACCAAGTTGATATAAAGATAAGTATCCCTCTTTAGACATACTGTTTATTTGAAAAAAAGTGTAAAGTAAATCTTAGTCAATAATTCAAGGTTGTGGATTCCAATTAATAGATTAAAGATATTTGATCCAGAATTATTCAATACCACTAAACTCAACACCTTTTAGAAATTGAATATTCACTCTGTTGGGTAATTAGAATGGGAATATGGTCCCTTTCCAATAAATTTTTTACATAATAGGACATTTTGGGCCCAATGGTGAGAGCTATTGGGACATGTTAAAATAGTGTGATACTATTAATTTAAATTTATTAAATCAAAAAAAGTAATCAATATATAGAAATAATAACCACATATAATTATCATAGAAAATGGAATGTTTTTCGATCAGGAATATTTGAAATATACTTCACCATGAATATAATGATTGCTGGGAACATGATTCCTCATTACATTTGGTTAATATAATGAATAACAAGGTTTAAAATATTATTTTAAATATAATATCAACAATTACATTAAAACATCATTAAAGGAGACAAATTATTAAAATGGAGTGTATTAATTATGTGGACTTTCTTCATGTGGTAAGAAAGGTCATTCGATGAAAAATTTCATTAATTAAATTCGAAGAAAATAGTTTCATTTACATCAAGTTTATTCATCATTTTCATTAGGTTGTAGTTCATGGGTATTAAAAATACAATATGTCTATCCACAAATATATATTAAAATACAAAAACCAAGAATGTATAAAATTTTGGGGTGTTTTCAAAAACTAGATATTTATGATTCCTAGATCAAAATAGATAATATCATGACATTAAGATATCCCAATGGGTTAAAGTAAAAATATTTTTTATTGATTATTACCAAATAATTTTCTCATTATCTATTTAAATATGATGGTACAATATTTTTTATTTTAAATGAATATGGTTATGATATTTCATACAAAAATAACAGTTTAGTAATTATTGAATCACACTTATCCAAAGTCAACAATTATTGACAAATATAAATAAGACTAGCATTACTTGGTTCTGGATAGACAATTATTTCTAAAGATAAACTAATTATAGTTCACACGTTTATTTCTTGACAGGTGTTTTCGTATTTTCTTAAGGTAAATAAATAGGTATATTGACAAACATTCTCTCAAATTTTAGATAAATAAACCTTTAGAAATATAGGTACACCAAAAATATTCTTGACTTATTTCAATAATATTGTATAAACTACTCATAGCTAAATCCAAAAGTAATTTTATAAAAAAATGATATTACATTAGGAAATTTTCTTATTGCTTAGTATAGTATTGAAATCACTTACTTAATAAAAAAATAAACCTTGTAGATTTTTATTTGGAGTAAATCTTAAAAAATTATTCAAAAATCTTTTATATATGGTGTAATGGAATTTACAAACCCAAATTACCCTATACATAAATCTAATGATGATAGTAAAATGGATTGATAAAATGTATTATATGTATTGAAAATATTCCATGATATTATCTATGGAATGTTTTTCAAATAGGAGTGGAAAATCTATCTTGGATGAGATTTAAATCATAAAATATCATTCCTAATGATCTTTTATATTGAAATAAGTATGCTTTGTTGTATATATTATTTTGAGGTTGTGGGTAATCTTTTAAGTCTCTATTTTTGCACAAATATGAACCCAACGAACTAAGTGTATCTGAAAAGGATTCCCTATAGAAAATAAATGATATAATATTTACAACCCACATTTTTTGAGTGGGATAAAAAATCTAAAAGAGAGAGTGGGGGAAATGTAGACTTTTGTAAATTTAATGCTTTGGAATCACATTATTTGGGATAAGAACGCTAGATTCTACTAAGTAATGTGATATGAGTTCTTCTAGAGAAAAAATTTAAGTCGGAGTGTTAAAAATAAAAGTATGGTTTTAATATTCCCTATGATGGGTGATACTTTTTTATTAAGAGTAATGAATCCAATAATAAATTAATAATCATAAATAAGATGAAATTTTCATATTTGATATTAATTGAATAATGGACTCCAGGGATGAAGATTTAGGGTAACCATATTTGTTTGTTCTTTGTCAATTAATATCACTTGGTGGTACTCATATGAAAAAAAGGATATTAATGGGAAAGACCATAAAAATATAGCATTCATTATTCTTAGAAGGTTTACCTTATGTTTAAACATAATTTATGACAAAAAATTGTAATAATCATCATTATGAATCCATTCTTGTTATTTTTTTCAAAGATTTTATGTGATCATTATATTGTGAAAATGGATGTCATGTCCACATTCCTTAAGGAAGACCCTATAGAATATTTTAATATTTCACAAAACAAATGGTTGGTGGCATCAATGAATTCTTATAATTGTAACACCATGACCCCAGTTACCCAGAGTCGGTGCATTATTACATAACATTGGAATGATCACAAAATATCAAGTCTCAAAAGACCGATTAGTTTTGTAGCCTTGGAAACACTTGATACATTCATAAGTATTACATTACATCATATAGTAAAAAAACTACAATAACATAGTCTCCATAGTCCACACTCATATCCCCTCAGACTATCCCTACTGGTTAGTCATAAAATACTTCTCCATATCCTGGGAAAAATAAAACATATAAAGGGGCGAGCTTAGATGCTCAGTAAGGATAACAATATATCAGAAAATTTCATAAATAAGAATAAACATTTAAGGCAATGTATAACTAAAAAAAGCCTTTTAAACTTGAACTTCATCATAATATGGAAAAAATGAAATGAAATAATTCCATTTACTTATTCACATGGATATTCCTCTAGTCGAATAATCACATGAAATATCAATAACCACTTTCATAATGATGGAATGCTAAATTCCAGACTATCATAACCACATAGTCATGGCCTTGTTCCAAGACTAAAAATATGGTTTTGTCAAGGCCTTGTGCCAAGACACTAGTTTGTCTCATGAGACATGTCGATGCATCGAGGAGCTATAGCGGGCTCCACCTGTCACTTACTAAGTCAAATGCATTTCTCATATAAAAAGTTTGAAACATAACATAAACATTCTTATTAAAACTAGCATAAAAAATGTCAATACATTATCCACAAACCATGAATTGTATAAAAATAGCATATCCCTAGTCAAAAATAACTCATTCAATACAATATGGAAGATTGTATTGTAACAAATTAACCTCAATCGATAATAAAGAATGATATTGACATACATGAAAATAATCATCAAAAATATTTGATAGAAATACCCCCTTTTTCTTGAAAACATTTAAAAGTCACACTACTTGTGAAGAAGCCTTTTTAAAATAGATTTTTAAATAAAAGTGTCCCATAACACATTGAAACATTTAAAAGGAATTTTAATTTTAAAATATTAATGTCTATATAAATAAATCCTTAAAACCATTTTTAAAACATGGACATTAATGAGAAAGATTTATAAGAATAAATCTTTAAAAAATTTAAAATTTATATTTTAGTTAGAGTTTCTAACAAAAAGAGAGACGCATGAATACAAATAACTAAGGTAATAAATCCTTTGTAAAATCATGATAATAAATGGATTCATGATATACTATGTCAAAGTATATTATATAAACCATATAAAAGTGATTTGGTGTATAACAACAAATAAGTCTCAATGGAATGTAATTTGAGATAAAATCTCTTATAAAGATTGTATCCTTAGGTTAAGGATAAATCAATGACATAATTATGTGTGAAAAATATAAATACACTCAATATTACTGGATATTAAGTGTAAATCAATCAAAGTACATTCACACGTATTCTTGTAAAGACAACACCAATGAATTGGATATTTGACTCAAAAAATGGAGATTGAGTTAAAATTACTCGTATCAATTTCATATCGATGACTTGAGAAATTATCAATCGAGTGATTATGTGTATAAAAATTATATCCATAGAAAGGATAGTATAAATTATGAAATAATCAAATGAATTGTGATTACACACATAATCATAGAGAAAAATAATTAATGAAGTATGTGTAAAGCTGAATGAGTGGAAATTAAAATTTCAAATTCCTATATCGATTTGGTAACATACAAATCATAAAACAATGAAAGAAGGATCATAAAATTATTATGGTGATATCCATAAATTAAATTATATTACACAATTAATATAATCATGGGAAGTACACACACCACATTCAATAAATAAGTGGTGAACAATGTAAATATGACGGAATTAAAAGTGAGATAAGAAACCCCTTACCATGTAATTGTCCTTGGTAGATAGTAGGTTAACCTCATGTATATTGGTTAAATAATTTTTATTAAATTATACAGGAATAATATACATTATAATGATATCATATATGATCATTTAACATTGTTTAGTTATTAATATCTTAGTATTATCTTTGTTTCGGGTGTTAACGGATTCGTTCTCCTTTATATTCCTTATTATGTGAGTCATATTTGTTATGTATGGGATGTATCTTGTTCATAACCCAAATGATATCAAGTTTTTAAACATTATTTTTAATCATCTAATGAAAATTATTCTTGAATGGATACGATGGGGAATTAATCTCATCACGTTCGTGGAGACGGTAATCCGTACGTACGCACGAGCGACAATATCATTATTTTGATATTAAAATAATATATAATTGGATGGTATATCATATATAAAGAATAATTATAATGTAATATTTATTATTTACATGAATTACACATCATTATTATACCAATCCAAGTAATAATGTATTGAATAACAATTACACAACGACATGGAGACTGTAATCCGTACGTATGCACGTATGGTGACATGTCATTCAAAAGATGGATAGAATATTCAATATGGATGTAATATATTATAATAAAATCATAGTATATATAAGATACTGTAGTTATTATTTTATAATGGAAATAACAAATAAAGAAGAACTGTAAGAAGAAAAGAACTTGAAAGAGGGTGGTGAAATTATTACCTCTTCTTCGGGTTCTTCCTTTTGATTTGATCAAAAGGGCACCTTATGTTTCTTTTTGACTAAAGGAAGGCCTCTAGGATTAAGTGAGGGAAGCTGAGAGGATATTTGGGTAGGGGTTGGCCGACCCAAAATGCTTTGATGGTGTGAATTAGAGAGAAGGGTGAGTGCCCTTTTATAAGAGGGGCGAGTGGTACCTTAGGAAAAGCTAGAAATATTATTTTATAATAAAATATTTTTCTATTTCTAATGGATCCGAAATGGATTATTTAAAGGATAAGGTGGTTATGGGTCGAACACCACTCAAACAATAGTTTTTAGACGTGGTTGGGATACTATATTAACTTTATCTTTTAGATTTAACTCTTTGTTAAATAGTTTGACATTTACCATGTCTCTTTGTATTTTTATATTATAATGTTAGTAAACTTACTATATACTTCCAAGAAAAACCGAAGTTGTTAATTAATTATAAACCTATCATTATATAAGTCCTTTGGCCGATCCATAGATTTTTAGGAATAGAATATCAATTAATAATATAATATTTGTTTTAAAAACTCTTTTATTTCAATTTTGACACTATTTGGTATTTTTTTTCTAAATTAATTACAGCATTATTACTTCAAAGAAATTCATCTAAAAAACCCTAATATGTCATATTAACCTATAATTTTTTAGGAATTCATAAAAAGTCTCAAATTACAGTTATTTGGTTATTTATAATATCAATTATTTTAATATTTCATTAATAAGGCAATTACTACATCACCATTGTGTCATAAATAAATTACATTATATAATGTCTAAAAATTATAAATAAAATACCATTATGTAGGATATATTTTTATCTTTATAATAATATTTATAATAGATTTTATCTTATGTATAATCCAATATTAATAATATTTTAGTTATTAAACATGGATTTTATCTCTTTTAACTCTTCATTGAATTAAAGAATAATAAATGTCCTAATCTAATCCTAGTGGACCAAAGAGGTTCATAATTTATTCCTAAGGTTTTTTTTGGTAGACTTATACTTAGTAAATAGAATTATTACATGTGTTAGGGTAATAATACTATCATTTTTACACTTAATTACCGTATTTACTTTTAATCCTGGTAAATAAAAGTAAATAGTTACTATTAACAGAAAATTATTTTTTTCTTATTAAACCACATTTTACTCCTTGATATTAACCTTGTTTCTCAGATTTTCAAAATTCCACTCACAGAAGTGGTAAAATTATGTTTTATGTGAATTTGCAGATTCTCCTAGGAGATGGGTAAAAGACAGTGAAAAGTTCAATAAAATTTTTATATATCTGAAATTTTTATAAAATGAATCCAATGAATTACATTGAACTAATATAGGTATTATTTATCTATTCTGACCTAAAATAAATTTAAATAAAATAAATAATTATTTATATAAAAATTCAGTTTTAAACTATAACTCGGTGTTTTTTCAGTATTCATCAAAAATTTAAAGTTTTCAGAAAAATACCAAAAACTCACCCTAGGCTAATTTTGATATTCTGAATCCAAAAATGAAGTCCATTTTGAAAGATAAAATTTATAAAATTTCACAAAGTGGGTATTACTATTAATAATGGCTAGTTTGATTGGTTGTGGTGTGTTAGAACTCAAAGTTGCGTACAACACATGCTACTGTATTATTCAAAGAGAAGTGTACCGTGGAAGCTTGGGGTGTTACAATAATTATTTGAAAATTTAAAAATATATTTATGGGTAGAATAAATTATAGTGATCAATGAATATTTTTTGGAATAAAGGAGTTTCATTTTTCTATAATAGATTACTATGAGTGAAATTATTTTCCAAGAAATAAATCCTGAAAACATAAGGAAAATGGTAATTTATAATTTCCTATTAAAAACACTAAGGATTTTATCTCTCCAATCATTGCTTGATGTAGCAATAACTGTTCCAGGTAACAATATCTATTGATATAAATCTACGAGTTTCAAAACATAGTCATATTATATTATTTGAAATAGTATTTAATAAATACTATATGGTAAAAGTTGTTACTAGTTTCATTCCCATTTTACATGGTATAAAAAACATTTATAATAATGTGAATGTGAATAAGATGAGATTATATATTTAATTTCACAAGGATAAGTTCTTGGAATCAATCTCATAATCCTAGATATATATGGGTCTTCGATATTTATTATGTTTGAAAAATAATAGTTGGATATTATATAAAACCATATTAACTGTATAAATATTGAATTACACATATATGAAAGTAATTGAGAAAGTTAAACTGGATGACTTCCATGTAAAATGATAAATAAGAGTTCAACATGTTAAGGGGATATAATAGTAGGCTTTCAAATGATTATTCTGATCTAGGATCAGATTAAGTCCAAGGTAATATGCAATAAAAACTTATTATATCCTTTAATTTTCATATCTATAATAATCAAGGATTATTTGTCTTTTAATGAAAAAAATTAGTTTTGAAAAGAATGGTTCTAATTTTGATTTATTATAATAGTGTTGGTCTTGGACTCCCTAATCCTTTACTAAAACATTGATTTGATTTTTATTTCTTTGAAACCAATAAATGTTACCAAATTTCAATAGTTCAAAACAAAAAACATTAAAAGGAAATATTGGATCACATAAATATTCATAGACCATTTAGGTTTATATTTTTAGACTCTAGAAACACATAAAGAGTGATATGAAATTTTTAGTAATGGTAATTAAAATAATTCATTATTGAATTACATCATTGATCATTATATTAATACAATGGTTTGATTTGATAATAAAATTTCATGAGTATAACATAAGATAATTCATACCCCTTAAAACATAAATTAATAAATATGTGAAATTTTATAATTCTTTAACAAATTCACGATTCATAGGAATCAATATTAATGACCCAATTGATTTCTATCATGATCAAAGGAAACATTAAAACCCCATTGAAATAATAAATAAAACATGTCGGTATAATGGAAAGTTATCATAAAAATATCCTTATAAGAACTATTACTAATGAGATAACAATATCTAGTTAATACTCATGGTCTTTTAAGAGTAACTTGTTATCTAGTTTACTCAATTATCTCATAGGAGTTACTTATATGCATTCATCTACCGAATTATTAATCAATTGATTAGAGAGATATATTGGGATCTCCTATAATCATGTGTTCTATCAGGATCAACCTTTATTATAAAAAATGGTTCAGGACCATGGAATAATCATAACACATCAAAACCTTCATTTTTCAACATAACAATAACCATTTTTATTCCATACCAGTATTAACCATGGAAAAAGAAACATCTTCTATGACAATATAGTTAAAACAATCATAATCAATCTAAATAAAGAAAATCATTGGTAAAATTATAAAATATCCACCATGGATAATATGTTACATAAATCGTTGTTATCATTAATGAATAGAAACACCATACAATTATTATAAAAAACATTATTGCATGAATTAAAATTTTCATTTTGAAAATTACATATAAATACTAAAAATTCACAAAATACTGGGAAAATTAATATCTTTGGAAATAATTTTAAAAACATATCATAGAAACTTACAATAAAATAACTCACATGTTGGAAGGAAAATTAATTCATGTCATAAATGTTTAAATTAAAAACCATTTTCTATATTATAAAGGAGATTCAGAAGTAACCCAAATAGAAAACCATAATAAGTTTACATTAAAACTAACTGAAATTAGATCAATGATAATGCAAAATTACATCAGTAAATCACACCTTTTTAAAAATTAAATATGTGGAATCATTTAAAAAAAGTATTTGGAATAGATATATTCATGATCTAAAAGATGATACATGGTTTTTATCACTAACATAAAACATTCCTGATGTCTATTTAATACATAATGGAATAAATGGAAAAAAAATTAAAACACATTCTTAACTATCGGAGGAAAAATGAGATGTGGTTCAATAAAATAATAGTATATTATCAAAAATAATGTAACCATAACCATAAAAAATCCTAAGAAAAGAAATAATATTGTATTATAAATCCTTTACCACTTTGGTTACATTCAATGTAAAAATTATTTGAATGAAAAAATTTGATATAGACCATTCTTTGATATTAATTTCATAAATTAATAATAAAAAAATTCATTCATGTGGTTGTAACAACATTTTATATGGAAATCCTTGTGAAAAACAAGAATCATATCCTAAGAAAATGGGATCGAGAAAAAGAAACCCCTTGAAAATATCATTACTTCCGAAGTGATAATTTATTCATGAATTGATTATATAAAAAATGTAAACACAAATAAGTTAATTATAAATACATAATAAAACAAATTCGATATCAATTCTACCATAATAATTGAATTATAATGTCAATGAAGTATAAGTAAATCCTAATAAATTAATATTGAGTTAACATACCCTTTACCACTTCTTAACCTTCGAGTCAAATCCCCTTGGTTGAAATAATTTTGATTAAAAATTAAAATACCTAAAATTATAAAGGATTCGTGATTTTAAATTTTTAATGACATCTATATACACCATATAAAATGAATAAATTCCACAATAATATAATATGCCTTAATAGAGGAAATTGAGGAGAAATTTCTTACCTCGAGTAAAAACATACCTTGTATGCCCTTTAAATCTAGTATAACAAGATCATATAAATTATTTAATTGTTTTAGATAATTTTTAAGGTTTATCTATTTATTAATAATCAATATTTTTTTAATTCATTTATATATTTATTTACATATGCGGTTAAGTCTTTATGGTGTATTTTGAGGATGTTTGGTTCATTCTTTCAAAACAACTTTGGTATATAGATCATGGTCAATGAGGTAATTTTTACACCATTTATATAATAATAAAAATTTAATAATTTTAAATTTTATATAATAATTATACTTTTAAAACAAAGTATTAAATATGGTTATGAAAAATGAATTGTGTTATAATCACGGAGCATGTAAGTCATAAGCGTGAGTAACATTTCCATTTTTTGAATGAAAATAAAAGAAATAATGTAATTATTATTTTATCTTCAAAAAATTATTATTATATTTTAAATATAAAATTAAATATTAAAATAATATATATATTACAACCATATGATTTGGTGATGAAAATAAATCAAATTGCTTCTTAGTGGTGCTAATCCACATGTATACACGAAAAAAATTATCATCATTCATTGGATAAAAATGTAAGAAAATAGATGATATATTTTCATTAAAGAATGATAATTATCTTATAAAAATAATATATATATATATATATATATATATATATGAAATCCATCATTATGAACATCCTTGAGATTTGGTGATGGAAAATGAAACCTATCACCTCATGGAGGTGGTAGTCCACACATACGCATTATTAATGTTTTTTTTCATAGAATGGAAAAGGGGATGAAAAAAGATTCTACTATAGTAAAAATATCTCATAAATATTTAATATGAATTTTATTTATATCATTATGGTTTAATAATATTTTAATGGTTTCGAATAAAAAATAAATTTAATGAGATTGAGTTAGGTGATTTCCACTTCTTCGATAGACCTCCTTTAGTTCCATTGATAAGGACAATTTTAATTGTATTTTAAGAAAAATATAAACATTAATTCATGTATAAGGAATTTTCTAAGAATATCATGTAGGTTTTGGTAAATCTAGATGGCTTAATGTGGTGTAATGATGTGAAGGATGGGTTTCCTTTTATAAGGGAGGGGAGGGGAATTTTTAGAATTTTGTGAAATATTTTATTTTAATGTGTGAATAAATCATGTAAAATGGTTCCAAAATAAAATTTATTATAATATAATAAATATATTTTCTCAATATATTCATAAAATCAATATTATAGATTTTTCTTCATTTTATAAAGAATTGTCATTTTATTTAACCCTTTAGTTAACTAGTTTTGACTTTAGCCTTGTTAATTAATTTTTCATTATTAAAGGGTTATAATTTTAAATATAAGGTTTCAATTGGATCACAAATGACCAAGAGATTAATTGTTACACAATTTATCATATAATATTCCAATTTCATTTTTTATTGATTTTAAAAATAATTTTAATAAAAAATAATTAAACATAAAATATCATTAATGTATTTTTTGACACAATTCATTTAATTTGAATTTAATGAAGATAATATTGAAATTATTTTCATCTATAAACTCCTCACATGTATAAAATATGTTATATTTAACTATAAATTTATGGGACACTATAAATCCCCAAAAAATATTACCTTTAGGGTTTTTAAATTCATTTACATTATTTTTATTTTCCTTGATCATGCATCGTACCAGCATTTCATAAGAATTATACATAATTATTACTTCATTAAAAATTAAAAAATAAATTCTAAAAAAAGAATAATTTATCATTAAAATAAACATTTATAACCAAGCATGATGTTTATCCATTTCAAAAAATATTAAAAATAATAAAAACAAGAGAGTAACCTTTTTTAATTAATCCTTTACTTAAAATGTTATAAAGGTAAAAATAAAAGTTAAATAGAAAAAATGGCATATTATAAAAACTTTATGATTATTAAATAAATATACACATAAAATGAAACAAATATAACTATTTTAATTAATTTTAATCTTCATCACATTAATTTTAACACAAATTAACTTATTATACATTTATTGTGATAAAAATTATTTACTATGGTTTCTAGTCCTATTGAAAGAAAATTGAAAAATCCTTATTAACTAATATTAATTTGGATGTTTGAAAAAATGGAATAAATTATAAAAAATTCAATTAATTTAAGTGAAAGTATTAAATTTAATATTAAACCAACACAAAATGATGAAAATATATTTTCATAAAAAATTTCTTTTTATGTATTAACATTTTTAATACCCAATTAAATTATAATGTTAGTTAAAATAAATTTTATTGGAAAGTATTTAATAAATTTAAGTAATTAAAATTTAAAAATAATAAAAACTATTATTTTATATTGTAATTAAAAGAAAATAAAAAGATATTTTTTTATAAAAAATAGTATTTTCAATAATCATTTAAAAAATGATTTTGAAAACATTCTCGAAGATTCCACCCAAATTAATATTAATATTATGAATAAAAACTAATATAATTTTATATAAAAAGAATTTTGAAAACATCTATTAATTTATTATAATTTTTACACTTAAAAAATAAATAAATACCATTTTTGAATAAAACATATATTCGTTGAATAAAACGACTTTAAGGAATAGTTAATTGTTTATTTAAAATGAATTAGTCAATACATTGGTATTAAGTATGAAAATTATATATTTCTCATAATGTTGTAAGCACTATCATTACCCAAAATTTTAATTTCTATGAATTAACTATAACATTTAAATATTAATATTTCTCGGTATGATTAGGCTCAGTGTTTCATGTTTATACCCTATAGAAGATAGTGTTTTTAAAAATTTCTAGATATTTTATTCTATATACCCCTTAATAAATTGTGTCCATTTAATCTTAATTTATGATTTGTAATCAATGGTTTTAAATTTTAAAATACCTTATTTGAATAAAAAGATTGTACAGATAACATACATTTGAAAAGTGGAAAAAAGTAAAAAGAATGTCTTTTAGAATTTCACATACCATGTTTCTAAATATAATAACACTAGCGTGAAGTGAAAATATGGACAGTGAGGAAACATTTATTTTCCAAATATTGATGGATAATATTGTAGAACATTGATCATTAAAATTTAATAGTAATTATAAATTCTAGGTACAAAAAACCATAAACCAATAAGGTCTGAAAAAGACCATCGGTTTATCAAAAAGAATGGTAATAGGATAAGTTTTCTATTTCAAGATCCTTTTTATATAGTTAACAAATTAGTTTACCATATAAACTAATAAAATAGAGAAATATACTTATTTAACAAGATTAATTTCATACTTTAATCAGTATCCAACATAATCCCATCTATTAATCCAAATGATGAGTATTCATAATGAGTTCTTCATGTTTTAATCACTAAGATAAAATTTTATCATATCAAATAATCCAAAAAAAATAAATTTATTTCTCCTATGTTTATAAATTAAAAAATATATAAATGGTTATAAAACTTGAAGACATTGTCAAAAATGTATAAACCATCATATGAAAAAAATTAATTAATCTCCAAAATTCAACAATGACACTAAAGGTTAAATATCACATCACATAAAACCAGTAATGGATCTTATCATAACATAAAATTTTGACCAAACATGAACTTATAAACCCATAACTATTTCCATAACACTTAAGTTAAAATTATATTAAAACTTCATAATCTCTAAAGTTGCCTAAATTCTCTTCTGATGCAAACTATAACAACCTCAAGCCCACAGTCACATATGTTGCGCTGAAAGATAAACATTATATTTATATCTTTGATACCAATAAATGTGGTATAATTTAAACCATCCAAAACATTCAGCATCTAAAAGAAATATTTTATCACTTAAATACTCATGAACTATTTAGGTTTTTAGATTTATAAAATTATGATGAACTCTTATATAATAATAACTATAAGATTAAGTGATATTTTTCCCACGTATGCCCAGAATTTAATATTCCGTATTAGGTATTCAGCAACAAATACTAAATTTTTCACATATGATTATTTTCTAGAAATAAATAATTTAGAATAATGCTTCATAACCTAGGGAAAAGGAAACATAATAATAGTGTACTCAAATTCCCAATAATGGTAAACATAATCTTTAAAAATTAAATTTCATTATTGAGTATAAGAAGATCATAAATGTATGATTACATAATCAATGTTCTGGAGAATAACATAAGATAATTCATACCCTTAAAAACTAGACCATTAGACATGTGACATGGTATGATGATTTAATAAATCCTAGACTCATATGATTCAATATTCCTTAGCCATGTGATATCAATATTGATCAAACGAACCATTAAGAACCCATAAAAAGAATAAAAGAAATTTATTGGTAGAATAGAATATTATTTTTATATAACCCTTTAAAGAGCCCACACAAAAGGGATAACCTAACCAATCAAATACCCACAATATCTTAGGAGTAATAGGTTAATGGGTAAACTTCATAATCTCCTTGTTGTTACTTATATTCAAAAAAAACTATATCATCATTTCCAAATGAATTTTTGATCTATATTTGGCTCATCCATTATCATGAGCTATATCAGGATCTCCCATCAAAATATTCAATGTCCAAGTACCATAACATAATCATTAAACATGAAATATTACATTTTTCCAATATAAAATTAGCCATATTTCTTTACACTATAATAACTATTATTCTTCCATTCCCTAATTTTTTTATGGAAAATAAATTGGTTCCATAAAAGTCTATTTAAAATAATAATAATCCATCTATGGAAAGAACAATGATGGTATAATTACAACATATACCTTTTGGGTCATGTTTTACATCTTTTTTTGTTGAATTTTTTGAATAAAAACATCATTAAAATGTCATTATTAACATTATTGATTAAAATAACCTTTTTATATTAAAAATCACATTAAAAATATAAAAAAACAAAATATATTTAAAATAAGTTTCTTTGAAAATAAAAACTAAAAATTATAATTTATTCTTTAAATAATGTAATGGGTATAATGTTTGTAAAATTTTCTCTTATGGTTATAGTTAAATTTAATAAATATTTTCAAAATTTAGTATGGATATTCAAAAGTGACCCACACATAGAGTGTTAAGAAGTTTATTTTTAGATACTTTCTAAATAAAGTTAATGATATTTTAAAATAAATTTATATAATAAATTATTTTTAAAAAATGAAATTCTTAAAATAATTTCAGAAAGCATGGATTTATAATGGAAAGATTCAATCTCTAAAAGGAAAAACAATATTGTAATCAGTAAAAAAATTATTCATTTCTATTTAATAAATTAATAAATAATATGGAAACAAATTTCAAAATACATTCATAAATAGAGGATAATAAAAGATATACGAATTCATAAAATATGATCATATGATTTCTTTAAAAATACAATGAATATAAAAAACCCCAAAAAATGAGATTTTAAAATAAAGCCTTTTCTGCTTTTGGTAACATTTAAAGTATAAATTCATTGAAATAATGAATATTATAAGGATATATAAATAAAATAAATTTCATGAACTATTTCTCCGATATTTATTCATGATCAAGTAAGTATACCATATAATGAAATCATGGTTTTTGACCTGAAATGTTTCTCAGGAAACTGATATTATAACCAGGAATACCCATGAAATAATCATAACAGTTTGAGTGATAATCAATCCATTATCATGTTATGTAAATATTTATAACTCCATAAAAATAATTTGAAATAAATAATAAAAAAACATAGGGAAAAATCACCCATAATCATGGAATAACAAAGTGATTGATGTAAATGAATGAAAATTGAGCTAAGAACCAACTTACCACTTGGTAACGTTGAAGTTAAATACCCTTGGATGAAATAATTTGGATTGAAACATAAAATACCATGAATTATGAATTATTCATTATATAGTATATAAATTATCTAGTATACAAACTATATAAATTAAATTACGTGTATAAAATTAAAATATACCCAACGAAGAAAAATTGAGATGGAATCTCTTACCTCAAGTTAAAACATGCATTATATATCCTTTAATTCATATATAATAATTATATATAAATTATTTAATATTTTAATAAAATTTTAATGTTTTATTTATTTATCATTAATTGATTTGTTACATTTATTTCATTCAAATAATTAATTAATTAATTTGTTAAGTCCTTCATGAGTATTTTGAGGATGTTCGGTTCTTAATTTCAAAACAACATTAGTATGTTGACTATGGTCAATGAGGAAATTATTACATCATATCTCTAATAAAAATCATGAAATTATTATTAATTATATATTTTAAATATTCTTTTGAATTTTTTTTGAAATACTATTATGTAAAATGCATTGTGTAACAATCATGGATACGGTGGGTCATACACACACATGAGTAACATTTACATTTTTCAACAAACATTAGCGATAGAAGTTAACTTTTATTTTATAATGATATAATTATTATTATATCATAAATAACATATTATTTATTTAAATACTTTATATACACCATCTATTTGATACGGTGACAAAAAATGAATCACATCACTTCGTGGAGGTGGTAATCCACCTGTATGCATGAATGACGTTATAATTTTTCAATGGATAGAAATGAAGTAAAATATATAATATATTTTATTTATATAATTATACTTATTCATTTAAATAAATATATATATATATTAAAACAATTAATATAAATATCTATTAGTATTGGTGATGGAGAACGAAACACATCACGTTGTGGAAGTGGTAGTTCACATGTAAACCAAAATGATGTTTGTGTTTCCAATAATATGGGAAATGAGATGAAAATGGGTTTTAACATAATTCTAAAAAACAAAAGTATATAAGATATATTTATTTTTTATATCATCATTTTTATGAATAATTTAATATAGTAGAAGAATAAAAAAATTGAAAGAGGTTGGGTAGGACTATTAACTCATCTTTGGTAGACCTCCTTTAGATTAGTTCCTATAGACAATTGGAATAGAATTTTAATAAGACTATAACCTAAAATATTTCTATAAAAAATTTTAAAATTATTTTTTTTTTCATGATATAAGTTTCAAAGTAGGGTAAATACTGGAATGGAGGGTGTCCATTTATAAAATTGGTGAGGGGAATTATTAGAGATTCATGAAATATTATAAAATAATATGTTTCTAAATCATGTAAATGGTTCTAAAATGACCTAGTTTAAAATATAAGGATCCTATGATCTTAATTTAATCATAAAAAAATTAAATAGGTTTCGATATTTCTTTATGTCTTATATTTTGGTTTAACAACTTCGTTTATGAATTTTATCTTCAACCGTGGAAATGAATTTTCCAATATTAATTTGTCAACATTTAAAATATAAAGTGAAAATTATCTGATAAATCAAAAAGGATTGAAAATATAAACCATGTATCATCATAATTATCATTTTTATGCATTTTTATGACTTCAAATAATTTAATAAAATATTACATAACATAAAATATTATTAATTTCATTTTTGACAAAGTTCTTTTATCTTGACTTTAAAAACAATAATATAGAAATGGATTTTGAATGAAATTCTTTAAAAAACTAGTGATATGTTATATTGGCCTATAAAATTATTGTGATAGAATAAATAACTAAAAAATATTAATTTTACATTCATTAAATAATTTAAACGATGTTTATTCTACTAGTAGAAGAACTATGTTGACCTTCTACGAGATTTTAAGGAAATAATTTTTTCCTTAAAAATTAAAAATAAATTTATATGATTAAAATAATAACCTTTAAAATTTCAATCTATAACCGAACATATGTTTTTCTTATCCATTTCACGAAATTTCCAAAATATTTATAATAAGAGAGTTTCATTTTTGATTTTATTATTTATTAGAAATACTATGAAGGTCAGAATCAAGATAAATTTCATGAAAAGGTTATTTATATGATTTTATGAAGATATAGATGAAATATAATCATTAAATTAAGTAATGGAAATCAGTTTAATGAATTTAAATCCTTATCATATTAGTTTAAACTTTATCCACCCCATTTTACATCTAATGTAGTAATAATCATTTACTATAATTATTATTTTTATTGACCAAAAAATACGTCTACCTACTCTATAATATTAAATTTTATGATTCCAAAAAAGAAATAAATATTATCAAATTCATTATCATGAGGTAGAAGAGTTTAATTTAAAATTAAACCCACAAATTTAGACAAAATGTGATTTTATAGAAAAAAATTAGATATGAAAATGTTTTTATAAAAAATTGAAGTATCATATTGAATAAAAGAAAATTTAATGGATTATTTTAATGAAATTGTAAAAATAGTCCAAATTAGTATCTGACTTTGTATAAACTTGAACATAAAAACATTACAACATGATTCAGTATTTTTTACTATAAATTGAAAAATAAAACATTTTAAAAAATTATCCAAAAAATTAATCCTAATATATTTTTGATATAAATAATTAAAAAAATTTATAATTTTTAATAAAAAAATTTCTAAAAGTTTTAGAAATAAATTATAAATTCTATTTCAAAATTAAATAAAAACCATTTTTGAAGAAAAAAAAATTTTGAAATGTAAATTGACATTACTAAAACAATAAGTGATTATTTCCTCAGAGTTTATCAATAAATACAAATTGAGTTGGTAATTTATATATATTTCATAATTTAGTTAATACTATTAACACACTGTAATTCTACAACTACCTTATAATTATAATATTTAAATATTAATATTTCTTCATTCGTTTATGCTTGGTGTTGTGTGTTATATACACTATATAAAAATGTGTTCTTTTAAAATCATGAGATATTAAATTTACACCAATAGTTAGATTATTATCATAATTAATATAATATTTTTCTATTTTATAACAATGATGTCTAGTTTCTGACAAGGGAACATTATGACGGGCGTATATGGATGTTACTAATAGTGTGATTTTCTCAAGTTTGTACGGTCACGATTAGAAGATTTTCAATAAATACCGGGGGAAATGGCGAAACCAAGCCATAAAATATTTTTTTCCCAAACCCTATATCCATTAAAATAAAAATTATGTTTATGATGTGATAACTAGAAAGGTTCTTAGAAGTTGGCTCTACTAAAAGTGGGGTCTATTGGAGTTGGTTCCCTATAACCAACTACAATGTACCTATGATTTCACATATAATATTTGATAATAATAGTAATTAAATATCTAATCATATTATTATTTTTCAAATATGTAACATTGTTGACACTCTGTTTTGTTACAGAGTCTATAGAAAAAATGACTAAGGGAAATACATTAGAAAAAAGAGGGTGAAACATATGAAGAAAATATAAATTTGAAAAGGAACAAGTTTTGGGTTTCCCTAGTCAGGCCAAGAGTCTGTTACCATATAGCCTACACTATTGGAATTTCAGCGTTATGTGACGGGTTATTTGTGACCAGATCTCGTCGCTAAAACTCTTTTATGACGGGGTCCCGTCGTAAATAGCCCGTTGTAGAAAACAGCGTCGCAGCTAGTATTTTTTTTGCGATGGGCTCGCCACAAAAAATACTACCTGAAACGGGAAGTGGGTCTGTGGAAAATAGATGCTTGATTAAATACATTACACATACAAGAACCTTTCAAGAAGGGCTCGTCGCAAAAAGTATTTATGATGGGACATCGACCCATCGCAAATAGCTTATATGTTATAAACCGGTTGCGATGGCCCTGTTGCAACAAAGTTATTGCGATGATAAGACAACCCATCACCAAAAAATTAAAAAAATATATATAATCTATTTGCGATGGTCCCCCTGTCGCAAAAGGCCCTATCGCAAATGCTTAATAAAATTAATATTATTAAAATACGAAAATATTAAAATTATCAATATTTTCAAATACTTAATAAAAAAATAATAAAATTATGGTTAATGAAAAATATATTATTAGTATTATTAAAATAATAAAAAATAAAATATATTAAAATTCTTAGTATTCACAAAAAAATTAAAGAAATCATAAAATAATAATAATATTATTATTATTAAAATAAAAAAACAATAATAAATATAATACTAATAATAAATATTAAAATATTAAAATATTAAAAAAATATGCAATATTCGCACAAATATAAAAGACAAAAACTGTAAATAGTTTATTTTATAACAAATGATCAATTTAAATGTTTTTAACAGAAAAAAATTATAACTTGGGGGATAGTCTTCCGGAGGAGCTGGGTGAGATGGTGGTGGAAACTCAATCCCTAAACTACAACTCAGATGATGCATGTACACCATCCGATCGTGCTCCTGCTACTGCCATCGATACATGATCTCCTCATGCTACCACTACTGCTGCCACCAACAATACATGTCCTCCTCGTGCTGATGTTGCTATTGCTACTATCGACACATATCCTTCTCGTGCTCCTACTAATGCTGCTAATGCACCTCTTTTTAATGCTTATCCAAACTCTCTATATGCTCAGTTTGAGCTCGCAACTACTCCTGATATAGTGAGCCAGATGATGATGCCTCTCCACAAGCTCCTCTCGAGCTTGATGCCGACATCGCAACAGTACCATAATAAGTCCCAGGAGTAAAATGAGATCTGATGCCAACTTCTCATCCTTTATCGAAGGCATATTGGGTCGCTGCATCCATGCCACCTCTTCAAAATGGTGGGCACTAGTCTGATCAGTCATCTCGACCTGACTCTCAACCCGTGTCTGAGAGGTCGTGGCCTTATATGATTCCTTAAGTTTCAATACAAAATTAAAAATGTGAAAATATTATGTGTAATTAATTTTCAAATTGAAAAGGAAATAATACTGACCACAATCTAACGCTGGTGATCACCTCTAATCCTTCCAGTGGCGGGATCACTGTATATCCTACGATAAACATCGTAATTTATAATATCAGGATTCTCGACTTCCTATATGAATATAAAATAAACTGTTTATATGTAATGTTATATGAAATATTTAAAAATTATACTTACCATTTTTTCCCTATGTGTACTGAATATATGGCTACCAGCTCGATGTGGCACCCCCTGTCTCCTCTGGTTCTGCCGACCCAATGAAGATCTTCTTTGAAATCCACCACTCAACCTGTTTGAACATAATACATCTCAAACGTGGGATGAAATGTACTCTAGTTGGTGGGCTCTACATGACTCATCAAATACTGTGGCTCATGCTTTCTTAATGGATGTCCTTCTAAAATCATGCAAAAACTAACGGAAACGCTAACTCATAGACACCTCCCATGATTCGTGCATAATGCCACACATGCTATCATCGATGAGATACCATAAACTGTACAAATAATTTATAATATCAAGTTTTTAATGATATAAATTTCTAAATAAATATTACTTATTTATGTACCAGCAAATTATTGAACATTCAAGCTGGACATCAACAAGAATCTATTCCCATGTGATCCACGGTTGAGAAAAATCATTGCTCAAGATAGCACTCCCCTATCTAACAACTTCATGTAAAAAACTATGAAAGAAGAACAAATAATCAAACAATTAGTATATAAATAAATTAATGGAAGCTAAATTATTATACAGGTTATCATACCTCAATGTGCGTGAATCAGATCCCAGATGTGGATGTCGCTAAGGGAAAGGGTCAAGAATCATCAGTTGCGCAAGACTATGCCCCCTCCGCGTACCCCCTGAGCCGCCAGTAGCCTAAGGGTCAGATGATCCCAAATCCTCCTCATCTAAAGGTATCTCATCCTCCTCCAACTCATGAAACATATCAGGGTCAATCTGAAACACAAAATGATTGTTGTTTTTAGATAGTTGAAAATAACAATTACATATAAATAAATATTAGTTATGATTATCACCAATATTTAATTTTTTCATTGTTCACCTTCATTATCATCTTCATATCTGATGATGTCAATGTCATCATATTCATCATCGGTGTCATCAATATCCATATGAGTTTCAGTTTCATCATATATTTCCATTTCAAATTAATTTGTAACATTATTAACATCATCATCACTATCGACCCATAATTATGGGGTATCATCTTCGACATTCGTGTCGCTTTCTAAAAAGGATGGATTTTGAGTAGTCCCTTGCAAAATTCTCATTCCTTGTACATTTTTAGAATCACATTCAGTTTGTGTAAACTGATTTTCCCTATATTTCATTTTCATTATGCTCCAACAATCACTCAGGTCTCTTGAAGTAGTAGAGTACTTTGCGTAATATATTTGATGTGCCTATTGCGCCTGTAAAAATGGTTCATTTACTACAAGAAGAATTTTAATTTTAATATCGATGATTCCATGAATCATATGAACACGCAAGCCTCTCTCACTATTTAACCACCGATATTTAAACATTATTATATAATTTTTCCCAAGATAATAATGTTCAATATTTTAATCCAACATGCTGTAAAAGTCAACTTCAATATCTCTATAATGTAATCCTATCAATAAAACTCCACTTTTCTTTTTTTTAATTCCCCATATGCACGTGTATGAAATCGAAAACCATTCACCACATATGCATTGTATGATTTTAGCATTTTGAATAGTGGGTTACTGAATATACACAATCACTTATCAATTTTATCAGCATGTTGAGACACCTGAAAATTTGTAAAAAAATTATCAATATAATAACTCATAAACAAAATTGATATGTTAAACCATCAATAATTTTTGATACCAGTTTTTGAAACCATTGAGAAAAATATTACTATTAGCATTTTTCAAGAGCAGCTGTTGTAATTTTTGAACGTTTTTTCCTGATATGAATATCATATATCCTACAAATAAAATAATTTTACTTATTGTAACATAAATTATAGAATAAGTGATATAAGAACTCATAGTACAAATGATGTCATTTCTTTATAGTTGAGCAGAACATATGCATGAGCTCTGTGATGTTCATCATCTAAAAGACATCATTCATGAACTCCATCGAAGCCAAGATCTTGCCGATTAAAAACAGATAATTTATTATCTATTTCATCATTATCATTCCTCTCATTCAGCCCCAAGTTTTTGTGCTTGGAGAGATATTCAGATTAAAAATAACAAGAGTGGGAAAAAAATCAATTTCTTCTTGAAAATAAGATTTAGCAATTGATCCTTCAACTGATGCTTTGTTATTTACTTTTTTCTTCAATTTCTGCATGCATCTCTCAAATGGGTACATCCATTGAAACTTTACCAGACCTCCACTTTTAACTTCATGTGGAATATTTAATCTCATATGTTCCATTAAGTCAAAGAAAGATGGCGGGAAGATTTTTTCCAGTTTATATATAATGACAACAAAATCTTCTTCATGTTTACTTTGTGCATCATAGTCTATTGTCTCCACACAAATGTCTCAAAAAAATATGATTTCTCTATTATCAAATTCCAAATTATAGAATTTAACAAAACATTGAATCTAATCGGCATAAGTTTTTCCATTATAACGTGACAAATCAAGACTTTTTAATATGGTAATATGACTATTCTTAACACATCATCCCAAATTGGAAGCATAACCATCTGGAAAGTCTCAAATATAAAATCCACTAACAAAATAATAAGTGAATCTCTTTGGACTGTGTATATCATACTTTTGGATTCAATATCCTCTTTGATCTGAAATTTTAAAACAGCTCATGTTCCGGTCGTCTGCAAATTTGGGCAAGATCTAATCATGTCTTTTCATTATCTTTGGAATTACCTAATCCATCCAAAACTGTATGAACTAAATTATCAAAAAAGTTCTTCTATTTATGTGTGACATCCAACATGTGACAGACCAAAAAATCATACCAATATGGAAGATCCCAAAAAATGCTCTCTTTTTATTACTATTTATTAGTATTTATTACTATTTATTAGTATTTATTACTATTAATTAGTATTTATTACTATTTATTAGTATTTATTACTATTTATTATTATTTATTACTATTTATTACTATTTATTAGTATTTATTAGTATTTATTACTATTTATTATTATATACTACTATTTATTAGTATTTATTACTAATTATTACTAATTAATAATATTTATTACAAATTGTTAGTATTTATTACTATTTTTTTAATTATTACTATTTTTTTAATATTATTACTAATTAGCGTTAATTACTATTAAATATTGAAAAATATAGCTACTAATTACTAGTTACCACTAATTATTTATATACATTACTAGTTATCGTAAATAATTATTAATTATTACTAATGACTAAGAATTAGTACTAAATATTTAATTTTATTATTACAAATAAATACTAATGACAAAACATTTTAAATCTATTTTAATTACAACTAATAAACAATAATTAAAATTAATATAAAGAAATAAAATAAATACTAAATTAAATAAAACATAAATACCATTAAACATTTTCTCTTATAATTACATGCGGCTTCTCAACTTCTTCATAAAAAAACTAACTCTAAAAAATATTCACTCTAAAATTAGAGTTTACATAAGCAAAGGAAGAAGGAATTCATGAGGGGAGAAGAAAAAAAAGAGGGCGGGGGTACATATAGGTTATCTTATTTGTGACAAGACTATTTTCAAAGGGATTCCCATCGCTAATAGTTGTTTTAGTAATGGGTCCCGTCACAAATACCTACGGCCGCATCAATTACGGTAGGCGGTTAAAGTTTATTTGCGACGGGCCTAACGCAAAAAGTAACCTACCAACACACTATTTGCGATGGGACATCATCCCGTCACAAAATAGGTGTTTATCGCCGCATGTTATTTGTGACGGGACCCATCAGAAATACCCTCCGGGGGTCGAACTAGTTTCTATGGGGGATCCCCGATCCTAACTAGGTCATACCACCTCCTAGGATTTGTGACAGGCGGTGCCAAATCATTGCAAAATACCCTTTCACAGGGTTTAGCATGCAAACCACACCAATATGTGCATAAGTTCTTGCGTGGGGGTGCCTATTTCTGTCGCAAATAATTGTTAATTTGCGATGGGTTGACTAAATTGTCACAAATATCCTCTTCAACAGACTATTTGCGACGAGATTTATTCCCGTCGCAAATAACGATTTTTCACATAATGCTACTTGCGCACCCCATATGTCACCCAACCTACATGCTTGCCCCCATTTGGTGGGAAACCTACTTGCGCACAAAATTTCATTTCACACAGGCTCCTATTATGCTTATAAATAGAACCCTGGGGCCTTTATTTCTTCGGACGAATTTCCAGAAAGCCTAATTGCTACTCTAGTCATCCTAGTGCATCGCCCAAAACATTTTAAGCCTTCAAAGAAGTTATTTAACACCTAAGTAAGAGGAATTGAAGGGGGATTATAGGACTTAAGTATTTTTATTGTTTGAAATCCACAAAACTTGCGCACCCAAAGCGCCCAACATCATTAAATCAGAAACACTTGTGCACCACTGATTCCTTTCACAAGAACTTGAGCACCCCACATCTGGGATCACCTTATAATACTCTTGATGGATTGATCCAAGTCACTCCCATGTATTAACATACATTTTTTCATCGCTTAAGGGAACATCAGGTCACCCAAGCCTACTTATGTTCCTATACTTGCGTGCCAGTACCTACTTGGGTGCCCCACTTCGATTCACCTTCTCTCTTCATTATACATGCCATCAATCCCTCTTCAAATCCATACCTGTAAAGGGTTCTTTTTCATTGGATCCCTTGTCTAAAAGGGATTATTTTGATACCTCCACAAAACCTTCTCACTTTTAAAACCTTTGGGAAAGGAACATCACAGTGTCTCCAATATGGGTTTGTATATCTACAGTCATAGGTTTCCCACATTAGCATTAAAATGAGGTTAGGATTAATGTAATGTATGTGGGTTTGTATATCCACAGTCACATGAACCTTTCTCCCATGAACAGTGTTGGGATGTTCATTATTTAGAGGATTAGGTTTTTTGTCCTGACCTCTCCCTTCTAAAAAACCCAGAACCTCGGGTCTCTGGTATGGAAGGTACAATTCACACATACTTTTCCGTTTCAACAAAATAGAAGTCTCCCTCCCCTACCAGGATCAATTTTAGGGTAGATATCATGGTGTTATCCTATAACCATCATCCATCATTCCTTTCATTTGGACACTTTTCCAATGTAAAGAGAATAGGGGGAGGGCTCGTCGCCTCTCCCCCGTCCACCGTTGATGTTGAAGGCGTTCTCTCTTCCACCAGCGGAGGATGAAATGTGTGGGTTCCTTTGTTGAATCTTTGACATCCTCTTGTATCTCACACCGAGCATGAATCATGTGGGATTAGATATTTTTCATGATCACAACATTTTCACATATTAATGAACTACAAAAACTATGATTCCCATTTTCATTGGGATAAGTATGAGGCCATCTCAGGGCTCGAGCTATCTGGATATCCTCTTCAAGAATACAACCCAAATTCCCTTAATCTGGGCATCCTTCTATTGAATAAACCCCAAATTAATGCCCCAAATCATCAATACATCCTTTTTAGGAAGTAATTTCAAACTCATTTTTTGCAAAGGACTATACTCTCTTATGAGACGTATCGAACTATTTCGGATTTGATTCTCATTCACATGGGATATGTAGGAATCCTCCTTCATATTCAAACCCAACACTTCAAATCATCCTTGTTCTTCTTGGTTCATATTCCCAACATGGTATAATCTTTCTTGGAAACCCATATTTTTCCAAATTCCTTGGGTTACATAGGCATAAGTCCCACAAAAAACATTGAATAAGAACCATATTATTAGATTTCCAAACCACATGACATTATACTATACAACTAGGTCATTATTAGATGACCTTAAAAAGTATAATGTGTCCCATTAAGCGGAACTTAACTACGAGGGTTACGATTCTTTTCTCAATGATACATAGGTAGCCCATTTCATGAGTATGATCCCAATATCAAAACAAACCTTCATCTCCCTAGATGAAAATAAATTCTAGATTTCCCCACTAAGTGGCGTAATAAATAGTATCATCATAATGATGTTTAAAATATTCTCGAAGTAGTATATTAGAGGATATCTCCATTAGTGAAGAACCTAGAATACATATGGATGATTATAAATTTTACACATGTTAATAAGTGATTGAATATTCTACATAAAACATATATTATACATGGTTAATTAATAAGGATTCGTGAAAATTTCTTAAAATTATAAAGAGAGTCCCAGAGTAGATGATAATTCGTCCAAAAATGGTGTGATGAGTCTGACCTCCCATCCTCTCGACCAATACACGTTCCTAAGTATTGTAAATTTAAAACATACCGAATGTCTACCATTGGAATGTTAGTCACTTTTGGATAAAGAAATTTTGGATGTTTTTGATTCCATGAAAATACTCAATGGAAACCTCATGGAAGTAGTGATTCTTAAAACAAGAACACACGTTTCAAGGAACTATGAATGAAAAATAGTGAACCCAACAAGAATCCATAACCAAGTTAATAATGTTACCCACCTGCTAGGACCCTATAAATTGATAATGGAAGGCCAAGAAAATGAATTAATCACACGTGTATCCATCTAAAAGATGTCTCTTAAATGTTTTTTACTACTGTTTTCATGTTTTTCTCAGAACTCCCTTCAGTCCAAAATGGATTTCTTCAAGACGACTTCTCTAACTTCCAGACTACTACTCAAGTTGAATCCTCATCCACAAGAAGGATGCAATCACCCACCCAACGTCTTCAACTCTGGGTCTCCAACATGCTAGTAATGAAGTACTCTCATCACGGTATAATCCCAACCTTGGAGGCTTCCCGACATGCTCTCCAGGTTAATAAAAATCCTCGATCATTCAGCCAACAACGATTGATGATCAAGTATAAGATGGTTCCAACCACCATTTTAAACCATTTTGGGTCCTTATCGTAGGAATGAAACAACTAGTACCTCATGTATTACATGGAGGTGGGTTAAGAGGACACTTTAGGCCTCTAATCAAGGATACAAGGGTCTTTCCTAAGGACTCCCACTAAAAATCGCTGCCAGAAGAATCACACGGTAGTAAACCCCCAACATGATGTCAGTGTTGCCACTCGACGTTCGGCCAATGTCTCTCAGTCCTGGGAACACAAGATGAACCATCAGGGACAACTTCTAGTCAATAAAGAGTAGGTTCTCACCTCTTCCCCCACTGGATAATTTTATCAACCTAACTTGATGCTAAACAACGAGCGGCCACATACACTCGTTCATCCTAATTATGCTTCCCAAGAGACTCATATGGCAACAACCCACCAATCCTGCTAGAAAAATCATGTGGCGTATTGTGAACATGCACATACACCTGTTTACAAATTATTATCTAGTCAACAGGCTCGTCTGTCTACATTTAAAGAAGTCCACCAATCAATTGTGGTGGAAACTAGTAAACAGGAACATACACCTATTTACAATCACCAATTTTACCAGCAGTCTTATATTCTGATATATAAGGAAGTCCATCAACCATACATAATAAGAAACAACCAATATAAACATACACCTACCAACGTTCATCAAGCCTACCAACAGTCTCACTTGGAAACACCTGGAGAACTCAGTCGGAATGCTCTGATGAAAAATATGGGGCAGACTCAACTATCTTCGCACATACAAGAGTAATATCAATAACCATTTCATGTAGAAGGATGATAGGAGAAGGCACAAACACCCACACTCGATGCGGAATTGACGTATATTCTCATTCAAACCATTGAAGTCACCAAACACGTCTTATCAATGGTGAACGGGTAGACCCAAATTCGAAACCCAAATTCTAGAAGCATGACAATATATAATAACAAATACTTCAGCATATACCAGGGGAACAAACAAATAAACCTGTCTCCACACCTGGGATGACACATCGACTTTCCATCTCGAAGCAGATACACACCTTTGTTCTAGTCCAGGAGGGTCATGGAAAATACTCCACCATTTCATACAGATGATAGGATCAAGAACATACACTTGTTCTAATTTGAGGAAATAGGTCCGGTCTGGTGACCACTCCAAGGCAGTCACATACAAAAATCCAAGATAACCACTTTTCCCTACAAGTGGACCTAACTAAATTTCTGAGTGATTCAAGAACACCATCATTAACAAGTGAAATAATTTATCAACTAGATGAAATCTTAAGGGAATTGTTATTATCTGGACCTCCCCTAGGTCATTTTTCTTCTTATACAGAGTTTCGGCATTGGTCAGACTAAGTGGAGATACTTCTAGTTAAATATGATAATGATATTTTAAATAAAAGAAAACAATTGGCTAAAGGTAAAATACTAGGTATGATCTGGCCTTTGGAAAATTATCAATATATCAATCCTGAGTTGATGGAAGAAAATTTCATTTATGATATCCACCACAACGTATGGAAAAATCATCATTATTTGAAAACCAAAGTATTACCATATAATGAATAACAAAATCATGTAAAGGTAATAGAAGGGTAAAAATGCCAAATTGACTTGGAATCTCTCTTAGTTTCTAAACATCCAATTGTTTAAAAGTAGTAGAGGAACCTTCAGCGTGCATGCCTCAATGCTTTAAAGAAGTTACGCTAGTTAATTTCCGATTCCCCATTTGATGTTCCTATCAAAGGATGGGTTTCACATGGAGGATTGAATTTAACTGCACTCCAGAATCAGAAAAATCCCTCCTCAAGTGGTCTCATGCAATGTTATTTCCCACGACAAGCTACAATCAACAAATTTTTTATGCAATCAAATGTATGTAGAAGAATAGGTATTAACTAGATCACATTAGTGTCGGGACTAATGAAAAAAAGTTGTTGAGTTACTTTTCTATCATGAATCTGAAAATCTTGAGCAGGCCTCCAACTTAGAGGATGTTAGCCATCAGATAATGAAAATGTCTAAAATAGCACAACGATCTTCTGAAGTAGGTGATATGAGTGGTTTTCAGATAATTCACCCAACTAATTTCAAAACCAAAATTCACAAAATCAAAATAGCAGCCATGTAAATATCAACCATAACAGTTCAAGATCCACCCCAGCTTGCAGGGTTGGGGGATTTTTTAAATCAACCATCAAATTCGTTAAAAAATAGTTCAATGGTTTTGAAGAAGAATAATAGGAACAACCCCAACCCGTAGGGATGGGGGATTTTTCACATCTAAAATCCCCTCCCCAATGGAAGTAAGTTTTCTCTCGGTTATGGAATAATCCATAAAGAGAACACACAACTAAACTATCCAAGGATTCCCTTCGGGTTACTATCTTTCAAAGAGATCCTAAGTAACCATCATATAGGATAGAAGGGTTTCATGGACGATACAGAAGGATACGATCTTTCAAAGATACTGATAGAATTCTATCAATGTATTAAGCGTCAGTGGATATTATTAAAAAAAATTCCAAATATGCTCCAGAAAATGAGTCTGGTTTAGGGGAATCAAGAGATGAAATTATTATCCATAATATTGTACACAATGATGAAAATAAAGAAGGTGTGTGTACCTTAAAAAGTGGCTTACGAAGATTCTAGGTATTCTCGAAAATAACTAACTCCCACCCCATCTGATGTGCATCATACTAGGGGAAGGTAAAAGTCATATTGCATCTCACTTATTCACTGGAGAAGGTAAATCTATTTCACATGAAGAATAATTTTTACAGTAATAAGAGGAAATGAAAATTTTGAAAAGTCTCAATAAAATGTTACTTTGAATTATCATTTCTACTAGACATACTCCTCAGGAAAATCCTCAACTTGCACACCCTATAGGATCTCCTCAGTAAAGAGGATTTGAGGTAACTACATATGCTGATAATGAATTCCCTCTATTGGGTACACAGTCGTGAAAGTATCAAACACATCATTATAGGCCTATTCATGTGGGTTATCCAAGGAAAATACCAGCACCACCACCAGTGGGTTTGTCAGTCATTTCACTAGTTCAAGCTTCAGGTGTTGTACCTGTACAGGTCCCATATCATTTGGATATTTCCGAAGTGATTATGAACACAATTGAGGCATTAACTACTTGATTGGAATCTGTAGAAAAATTTTGTGCACCAGTTCAGTCAGAAAAGAAATCATACCCTAAATGGGTGGGTCAGATCCCTCACCTGAAAAATTTTGTGAATACCACATTCCCAATATTTAATGGTTTGGGAGATCTGGATCAAAACATAATGCATTTCATTTATACTTTTATCTAATGATGGGAAATCCTCAACAACAAGAATCAGTAAGCTTATGGGTTTTGTGGAGTCATTAAAGGGACCATATTTTGTATGGTATACATGTTTTTAATGTTGATCAATTACCATATGGGAAGATCTCCATAAAAAATTCCTTTTTTCAATTCATCTCAATGCTACCAAAGACAACATATTTTGAACTCAAAAATTTTAAAAATATGAGAAAATAAAAGAGTTCCAAATTTCAATGCATGATGGAAAGAATTAATGTATTCATTAAATCAGGAAATACCTCAAGAAACATTAGTACCAAGTTGTGTGGAAAATATGTGTGATGAGTTACGCACACCACTGATCCCTGTGAAACACATAGAAGGGTTTCAAGAATTTGCTTCAATTTCTCAAAATATTGAATATTCCATCATTGAAACTACGGTTAAAACTCATGTAAATTCCATTAGGTCTGGGAAGGAAAAAAGGGAAATAAGAGGCTCCTACAGATACACTTCTTCAATCACATGTGCCTACTTCCACTTCAAAACCTTCATCATATCGAAGGGACCTACCTCCCGAGCCTCATCAACAATGACCGCATCGACAAGATGACCAAAGAGATCAAAGGAGGAAATAGTTTGACGAGTTGAAGAAAAAAAATTATTTTTTCTATAATGAATAGGTTCCAAGTTACTTAATCTTATCTCTAGAAAATAATTTGGTTCAGTTTCCAAGTCCAAAGAAACCGAACAAAGAACGAGATTAAGATCTTTCGAATTATTTTCCCTTTCAACAGATTTTGAGGCATCCCATTCATGGGTTTTTTGATTTCAAAGACCTCCTGAATAAAATGGTAGACTCCGGACTGGTAAAACTGAAAAGTTCTTCAGTCCAGGTAGCATGTGTTACTGCTACTGATCCAGAGAAAGAAGGAAAATTGCCAGAAGTAAAAAAGTAAAAAAGTAAAAAAGTGATGAAATATAATTTTTGGATTATATAAAAAATTATCAACTGAACTCATTACATTCTAAGAACATAGTTGAAACAACTGATTGTGTCTCCTGTTACACCAGCCATAATAAAATAGACTTCATCAAAATATCATTCATCTAAAGGTCAATCCTCAAAAAAGCGATGTTATCATAAGTTTTAAGTGATGTTAGAATAAGACAAGATCATGTCAAGGCCAATGTTGTCTTTGACTCAAGAATATTTCATTCCATCTTCTTCAAAACCACATGCACCACCCTAATAAACAACATAATAAGAACTAACCTATCTGGTAGAGTCTTTATCAGATGAAGAATTGGTCTTTGGTTCTGTCAATGTTTTCCACTTAACAGATCCTTAGTCCAATGGTGATTCTAGTTATAATGATTCTTATTTCCCAATATCAAACTAGGGAACCCTTCGAAGAGGCCAATGTCGAGGATAAAAGGGAAGACTTTGGTATTCTAGAAGCCACTATTTTAACTCTACCTCTGCTCAAACTGTATATGCGGAGGAAACTTGTGGGAGAGACCTTCAATTGGCTCAATAATAACGAGGAGATAATTCCTTGAATGATAGGTTCAACCAAGAAATGATAATTTTGGAGGACCGATTAGAGGTCACACCATCTTTCACTCCGAAAATAGATAGATATAGTTAGTCTAATCTACCAAAGAATGGATTATTTCCAATGTTTTCTCTGACACTGGCTATATTGATATCAAAAGTGTCGACTTCCTAGGCACCTACAAAACCACATCTCCATGCAGAGAAATGAAAACCTCTAGACCAAAATTCTAATGTTTTGAAACATCTATCCGATGTACCATCCATGTTGTCAATTATAGATGCAATGAATCTATCAAAAAGATCTCTGAGAAGCACTTATTGAGGCTTTTTCAACTCTTCAAGAGTATGAAACCGAAGTTGTTGTTGATGCGTTTTACCATATAGAGAATGATCCTAGAGAATTAAATGAAGTTATATATAATATAGATGAAGATAATGATAATGTTGTACATGGACATATTATGACCATGTATTTATCTAGTAGGGTCAGTGACATAATCATTCGACGAGCCTTCATTGATAATGGCTCGAGAGTCAACCTCATTCTTATTCATACACTTTATCGATTGGGCCTCACTGAATCTGAATTATCTCTTTCTACCTTAATGTTTCAATCTTATGAAAAGAGTGAGCAAGAACCTATGGGTGAGATTACACTCAGACCTCAGTTTGAAGATCTTGTGTCTAATTTAGATTTCATTGTTGTTCGTTAGGACCGAGCCTTCAACATTTTTCTTCAAAGGCCTTGGATACATAAACAAATTCCCATAACTTCAACATTCCACCAATGTCTCAATTACTATTTCAATGGTCAAATCAGGACATTGTATGGTGATAAGGCTCCGTTAAAAATGTGTAAATCTCAATACATTGAGGCATAGTTTTATCACACTAAGGGGAAAAGTCCATAGCAAAGGAGGTAACCAAAATTAATGATATGAATGGACTGGAAATGATCCCAAAAAACCCATTCATACATTTGAGTATAGATTATGTGTTTCCTATCAATCAAATTGAAAAGGTAAACCCAAATCTAAGCACTCATCCAATTACTTCCATAATGTCAATTGCAGCAATCGAGCCTGACACCATGGGAGAAATTGGGGACTCACCAAGATGTAATGGAAGCTTAAACAGAGATGTCTTCATTTAATCTTCTAAACTAAAGAAAGACACTACTTCATTAATAATAATTGAAGAATTTGTCGCAATACTAGTGGAAAAAATTGTTGTTGAATCTGAATCCATCTTCTCTTCTTTATTACCCTAAGAAGACCCTTCATCATTAGTATGGTCAGAAATGGGGACTTATTCTTCAGGATATTGAAATAATTACTCCTCCCCTAACTTTTAATGTTTTTATTCGACATCTACTATACATGTAGAAACATAAGAAGTAACACATAAAGAAGAAGAAGAATAAGAAGATCTCAGGGGTGCTCATCCAGTATTTGAGGAAGGTGTCTCTACCACTGTGGATGAGCTCAAAGAAATAAATCTATGTAAAGAAGAAGGTCCATGCCCCACTATAATTACTGCGACCACGACTCTTGAAAGGAAATAATTGTATGCTTAATTTATAAAGAAACATCAAGATAAATTTTCATGGAATTATAATTAAATTCCAAGACTTAATCCTGATGTATCTTCTCATCATTTCGTTTTTCCAGAATAACATTGAGTATTCAAGAAGGCAAGAAGAAGAACACACCCTTCTCATGCCTCTAAAATTTTAGTTGAAGTTGATAAGATTATAAATTATATTACTTTTAGGGAGGTTAAAAATAAAAAATGGCTGGAAAATATTGTCCCTGTTAAAAATAAGAATGGGGATATCAATGTTTTCATTGATTTCAGATATATTTGGCAGCATGGTCTTAAATATGACTTTCTAATTCCAATCACATAGATTTTAATCAATGAAAAAGATGGCTATGAATACCTTTATTTCATGGATGGATACTCTGTGTATAATAAAATTCACATGGCCCTAGAGGATGAATAATATACACCCTTCAGAGCCCCTTATGTTGTGTTTTTTTATTGGGTAATGTTATTTAGCTAAAATAATGATTGTGAAACGTATCAACATGACATGAAATATATCTTCAATACCTTATTAGTGAAATTTTCTGAATGTTATGTGGATGATTTGGTGGTGAAATACACACAAAATTATGATAACTTGGCTGATCTAGAGACCTTATTCAATAAACATCAACAACATAATTTGAAAATGAACCCCTTGAAATGTTTTTTTGGGTATCCATAGGGATGTTCCTCACCTTCATTGTATGCCATCCTGGTATTAAAGATGACCAAGAGAAAACATAATAAATCTTTGGAATGCCATATCCTTGAAATTTTTAATAATTAAGAGGACTCCAAGGAAACTTGACATATATTCAACGGTTTATCGCCAATTTGGTAGGCATGTGTCTACCCTTCACCAGATTAATGAAGATGGGAGTCACCAATCATTAGACTGAATACTACCAACAAGCATTTGATAACCTCATGAAATATATCTTGATTCCACTGATATTAATTCCACCTGTTGGAGGAAGACCACTTATTCTCTATGTGACATCATTAGAGTGATCACTGGGTACCTTCCATACCCAAAAGAACGTTTTCTAGAATGAAATCAGTCTTTACTGTCTCAGTCAAAATATTCATGATGCAGAAACTCGGTATTCAAATATTAAAAAGTGATGAATGGAACTAATCTTTGTAGTTCAAAAATTTAGGCACTACCTGCAACATCATGAGGTCCAATTGGTGTCTCTCAATAACCAGCTCAAATTTATCCTTAGTTTTCCTATACTTACAGGGCGTGTTTCATGGTGGGCAGTTATGTTTCAATAGTTGGATATCCAGTTTGTGTCTCATAAGGCAATAAAGGGCCATGATATGGCCAACTTCCTTGCTGAACACCCATTTGTGGAAAATACATCATCAAATACTGAATTTACTCATGAAGAATTCTTCGCTATTCAGGATAATTCCCAAACATGGGAATTGTACTTTTATGGTTCCTCTAGAAGTCCAATAGGGAAGAAATGGAAAAACCTAAAAATAAAAAAGTTGGGTCAAGAATTGTACTTATCTTTGTAGAAAAGGCAGTATCACCTTATTACTTCATGTTCTTAGAAGGAGGACCCCACAATGAGGTGTAATATAAAGCTCTCATTTCGGGTTTAGAATTAGCATATCAGGTGCTAGTGAATCACTTGAAAGTGAAAGGTGATTCATAATTGGTAATCAAACAAGTCAATAGGGAATATTTTATTAGAAAACAATAGTTAATCCCTTTGGGTGATTACATTTGAGGGTTAATGGCTCAATTTCCCTCAGAGCTGACATTATCTTATCTCCTGCAATCACAAAACACCCAAGATGATGCACTGGAAAATGCAGCTACAACGTTGGAAGGTCAAAACCTAGATGAGACAGTCATTATTATAACCCATCTTCACTTGGTCTCACCTTTCATTAAAACTAGAATGGAGGAAATTAATGAAATTATCCCTATTTCTGATCCATATAGTCATACCACAGGATGGAGAACACCCATAATTAAATACCTTAAAATGGAGTAATTACACTAGATAGGGATGAAAATTAACTTATCTGATGATGAGTGACCGGTTTTACTCTCTGGGATGGTTAAAATCACTAGAAGATCCTCTACAAACGTGGATTCGATGGAATCCTCTTCAAGTGTATTGTTGGATAAGAAACTGCAGCTATCATAAAAGATGAACATTTAGGAGCTTGTGGTGCTCACCAGTCTGGGAATAGGATTTCTAATGAAATCCGAAGGCTCAGATACATTTGGCTGTCAATGATGTAGGATTTCACATATTTCACCAAGAAATTTCATCCCTTCCATGTGCATACCAACTTCTTTCATCAACCCCTGGAGTTGATACATACAACTAAATCTTCCTAGAAATTTTCCACATGGGTAATGGATATAGTATGACATTATACTCTAGCTTTGTATAATCAGTTCAAGTATATACTTACTACTACTGACTTTTTCGACAAATGGGTGCAGGACATACCTCTCAAATAAGTCAGAGCAAAAATCATTGTTAGTTTTCAAAACAAACATCATCACCAGATTTGGTGTCCATATACTATATTGATGGATGATGGCACCCGTTTCTATTCTTTTGGGGTAAAGAAGATATATCAGAAGCATTATATCAAATCCAGCCATTCATATAGCTATCATTCAGTAGGAAATGGTCAGATATAAGATTTCATGAAGACCTTATAAAATATACTCTAGAGGATCGTGGATAAAGATAAGAAATCATAGCCTGATAAACTTTATTATGCTTATGGGATTATCAGACTTATACCTGTACGACCACCTAGGAAACCCCTTATTCATTAGTGTAAGGAACGTAAGTAGTTTTTCCAGTTGAAATTCAATTGCCTTCACTCAGAGTTTGAATCTATGATCAGCTGTATACCGATGAGAGGTCTCAGAATCAATTTGATGAGCTGGAACGTGTAGATAAAAAAAATTACATACATTGCATTATTTTTAAATCTATCAGAATAGAATAGAGTTATCCTTTAACAAGAAATTTTTCCCCCATTCATTTCTTCCAAGATAATTGGTATTGGTCCTCAAAACTCCACTAATACTAGGAAAGAAACCTCCAAAGCATGAGACAAAGTTGGAAGGACCTTATTCCATCCATATGGTCTACTCAAATGAAGCTTATTCTTTAATCTCAATGGATGGAATGTTTACAACAACTCCAACCAATGTGATATTTTTGAAGAAATAAATTGTGTAATTGCACCTATTGTCCTCACTGCAAGACTGAAAATTGCACAATACACAATTTACTCACTATAAGACATAAAACTACACATTAAATTGTCCTTACTACAAGACATTAAGCTGAAGAGCACATGTTCCTAGTTATAATAATTTAAACTATATAACAACTATAAGCGTTCATGCTGCATGACGATAAATTGAGTAGCATCTTTTTCATTTTCGTACGATGTTAAACTATATGAAACTATTTTTCCTCATTACAAGACATTAAAATATATGTTTAACATCTTCTTTACATGATTTTAGGGGATTCCATATGCGAGAATCATTGATATATTTGATAATACTTAGTGTTGGGTCGAAATATGAAATGAAGATGGCCAATTAAAAGAGTGGGGTGAGTGAATTGTATGTTTAAAAACACTGATTTTTTACCTTAAAAAATGTTTTTAACAATGTTAAACAAGGTAAAATTCAAAAGACCTCTTTTGGTTCTACTAAAAAAACATTCTAGGTTCTAGAAATATGATTCCAGAAATGAAACTTATAGAAGGTTTAAAAGGAAAATATTCTACCTTAAAGTGTATAGAATCTTATTTATCATAGTATATAAAAGAATATAAATGTTTAAGAAGGTTATACATTCTTACATTACCAAAATACAATCAACATAAACATGAAACAAAATAACTAACAAGTATGAAATCTTATAACTCCAATAGTAGGGTATCCAACAACCTTGGATAAACGTCCCTTGATTTATATATTCAAGAAAGCCTGTCTTACTCACACCAGGGTAAGACCTCAATAGGAATATCGGAATCTGTCTTGATATCTTCGCAAGCCTCCGATCTTTAAGGTAGTCATAACCTCAATCTTCTTATCCCTGGATGTCCTCGAACATTAAGGTAGTCGGAACCTCTGTATTCTTATTCCCAAAAGACCTTGATTGTACCCAGTAACATTTGGAGTCACACGAAGAATGAAAAACTAGATGTTTAGTATGGACAAGGCATGTGATTCTATCTCTGTATAAATCACTTTACCAACATGCAATCTATTAAGTGATGGGAAAGTCTTTTTTATCATTATTATCTCGTTCAAATGAGCACCTATTTATAGGCACAACATGAATAGTCATCTCCCTCCTTCAATGGTCATATTTTTCCATGAATATCGGAGAGACCTATACATGTGTCACTCAAATAACGGTTTGTTATAAACAGATTGTATGAAAATGTTTCATAAAAATAGTAAGGAAAATTAAGTAACATAATCCAATCTATTTTTTTAGAGTCTAAGTAAAAAATAGAAGTCATAGTTTTAACCAAATAATTATTCGTAGTCATATAAGACAAGGATATTCAGATTTTGTTTTACAACGAATAAAGAATCTAAATTCGATAGATTTCAGAGTCTGTATTCCAATAAATTCTGAATCAGAATTTTGAGGAATTGAGAGTTTGAATTATGAGGAATTCAATGTTTGAATTCTGAGGAATTCAGAATCTTAATTCTGAGTAATTCCGAGTCTAAATTATGAGAAATTCTAAATCGGAATTCTGAGGAATTATATGTTGGAATTCTGAGGAATTCGGAGTCTGAATTCTAAAGAATTAGAAGCCTAAATTATGAGGAATTCAGTTTCTAGATTCTCTGGAATTTAGAGTTTTAATTTAAGAGAATTCAAAGACTTTATTTCAGAGAATTCAGAGTTTGAATTTCAGAGAATTCAGAATCTAAAAACTGAAAACTCTATATCCAACGATTTATAGGATTCCGAGGTTTTAGATGTGAAACTGAATTTTAGAATTAAGAATAAAATGATTTAGATTTAAGGAGATTATGAAATGAATAATGAAAACAAAGATAAGGATAAAAATTTCCTTAGAGAAGGGAAATTTTTATTATGAAGATAATTCTTAGGAAGAATATATTTTTCCTTAAGATAAAGTGTTTTTTATTTTCAAAACATAGAGAAATGGAAAAGTCATATCGAAACATTATGGACTCAGAAATCTTCCCCTTTTTGGAAATCACAAAAATCATAATGAAAATGAATATAAGAACTTATAATTTTTTATTATGAACATAAAAGAAAAATTATCTCCCTTTATTTATAGATCATAGTGAATATGAATAACTATTCATTAGGTTTTGAAATCCTTAAGGATATTATTCTTGACTTAAAAAGATTTTTATTTTTCTAGAAAAAAGAAATATTATTTGATAAAACTCCCCCTTAGATAGAACCCCCCATAGAAATTGAAATATCATCTATACTTAGTATTCTTTTTATCATTCCTTTCTCCCCCACTATGATTTTCAAAAAGGAATAAAGGGAATGGAAAAAAATATGATACCTGAAATATTAGTACTAGAAAGCAAAACATATGAAGAATAACCCAAATTTTCATTATGATTGGAAACATTTGTTCAAGAATGGTAATAAAACAAACGATATGAGATTTCAGGAAAAAAATACTTCCTTTTCCTTCGACATATACTTTTGGACAATCATCTTCAACTTATTAAGCTCTTTTTGATCCTCTTCAAAATGTTTGATTAGTTGATTTTGATCATCATTTTTCTTCTCCAGAGCATTGATCTTTTCTTCTTGAGCCTTAACAATTTCTCCCTATGTCTTGAAAATCTCTTCTTTCTTACTGATCTTTTCTTCTTAATTGATTTTCAGATCTTTTTCCCTTTTCTAATTCAGTGAAACTAAATTATGTTTTCTATTTAGATACTTGTCTTCCTGCTTCGGTGATGTTTGTTAAGTATGGAATTTCTCATTGAAACCTTTAGTAAGATATTTGATCTTGATATATTTGGTATTAAAAGTATCTTTCACATTATCTTGAAACTCATCAAATATTATCATCTCTTCAATTGTATTCTTGGAGCACTTAGTGATTTACTTGCACGACCTCCTGTGAGCATCATAACCAGTGTAGAAAGATTAAAAATTGGTATCAAGCCTGACAAATTTTCCATAAGCATGGAAACAAAATATGATTTCAGATTAAATAAATGTTGAAGAATCTGGAATCTCAATTTAATACTTGGAACCATAGGAATTTTATCAAACAATTTCTTAAGGGATTGGACAACAAAATCATGACCCAAAGAATATGATTCTGAATTATATTCTGTTGTTTGTGAGGATTCATTCTCTATCTCATCAATCATTCTTTTAGAAGATCCATCCACATATTTCTTTTCCACCATGGCCTTCTTATGTGTATCATCTTACACCTGTTTTCCTTTATCAGGTCTCGGAATGATCTCGACAACCTTTGATGATTCATGTTCACTATCTGATAATTCAAATATCTTGTCTTCCTCAAACATTTCCTTTTCAGAATCTTCCACCAGGTCCTCCAGTTGAACCAATTTATGGTTTCTGCTCTGTTCTTATGATGGTTTGTTTACTTCTTCATAACTCTCTTCTTCTATTCCTAGGGTAACAAGTTTAGTAGATTCGTCCTTGGAAGTCTGGATCGAATTTTTTTGAAGGAATCTCCTTCTCATGATATTATTCTACATGTCATATCATATCATTTGTATCATCGATTCCTTCATCTTCTTCTTCTTCCACTTCCTCTTCATAGACAATTTCTTCCACTTCATCATGTTTTGGAATGACCATTTTCATTCCCAGAGTCAATGGAATGGATTCTTTTAAAAACAATTCTAGTACTTGGAATTGTTTAGAGGCTTTTTCGAGGTCTCTAAGGAGATATTCAGCTACTTTAGCCTTACGAAACTTCTTATTTCTCTTTTTAAAGACCAGGAAATTCCTTGTATTTTTTTAATTAAAGTCGAATTTTACGATTCCTTGAAAATTAACGGCACTTGATTCCAAGGCCCTATGTTCCCGGAATGAATTTCTGAACATTTATCTTAGACGTTTAGTAAAAATGAAATCGGGGTTTTGTAACATTAGAAACGGTGCTCGGAATTGAAATCTAAGAGCACCGTTGAACTCACAACGCTAGTATTCTCTTGAGGAGACCTTCACCTCAACTTCAGTAGGTCAATGGTGAAAGATAGTTTTTCACTTTTTCATGGAATAATATAAAGAAAAATTGTTTAACATTTTTATTTTTATTTGAAACTCTCATGTGAAGGTTATGGGTATGGGGACTACTGAGCTTAAAACAACACTAATTGAATTCTAGTGGTGGGGAACTCCCGAACCCATTTAATGGGATAAAACCTCTCAAATTCCCTAAATCAATTGTGTCAACTCCTCGTTTCATTGATGGAGCCAAATAACAATTAATGATATGTGCCAGAACTTTTAATTATGCCAACATAATTGATCTACTTTATTAAAAATTATGTTGGCTTTTCATTTTTGGTCGAATTGGGGAAAGGGTTGGAAAAGGAAAATTGGGGGAGAACCTTGAAGGGATTCTTCATCCTTCAACGAAGAATGCACTCTGGAATTGAAGAACGAGGACGACGCTCGACCCGACTTGGGAAGCGTCTTGCGGAAGCAATGAACGCCGAAGCCATTATCCCCAACGACTTCGTCTCCTTCCTCGTGACCTCCTTCAACAATCCTATGAGGTAGGGGTTTAATTATGTGTGATTATTGATTCCCATGTTCTTCACTTATAAACAAAGAACGTGGATCAAATCTCTAACTAGTTGATCCTTGGATGATTTCTTTTTGTGGGATTGGGAACAATCATTACTAGAGGTTGTAGGGTTTGGCGTTCTTCATACATGTTCTTTTAAGCCGCTTTCTACATCCCTAATGCAGAGGGTGCGACCCAAAAAAAAACATGGCCCGACCTATCCCAAATTTATTATGTTTTTTTCTTCCTCGCATTGGAAGAAGGCAGCGACCGTTGTTGGTGAATGGAACCGGTGGGACTCGGATAGGGCGGCCAGCAAACAGCCACCCGCGATGAAGGCGACGCCGCTTCGCAGCCCCCACGCCGCCCCGCGGCCCCCGCGCCGCACCACGACTCCCCCACACAGCCGCACGGCCCCCAGTGCGGCCACGCGGCCCGCACTCCGCCCCGCTGGCCTCTTGCCACCCTGCGGCCCCCGCACTGCCCTGAGGCCCCCGCGCAACCCCACGGCCGGCGCCGTACAGTCGCCCCCGGGCCGCCCCGCGTCCCGCGCGTCGCCCGGCGGCCACCTCGCCGCACCGTGGCTGCCCCGCTGCCCCAGGCCGGGCTGCCCACCGTGGGCCGGGCCGTACCTAGTGGTCTGTGTCGACATGAACTAGGTTAGGTTGGGCCAGGCCGGGTCGGGCCGGGTCGGACCAGACCCGAGCCAGCTTCGACCAATTTTTTCTCTATCGGTCATAACTTTGGCACCAGGAGTCCGTTTGATGAACCATCAGCGATGATGGAAAACGTGGAGAGAGATGGTCCCTTTGGTATACACCACTTGAGATTTCGATAAAGTTTTAATATAGTTGCGTTGGATCGAGCATGAATCCAACCGGGCCCTTGGGACTAAAAGGAAAATAACTTACAGACCATGTGTCCGATTGATGCACCGTCTGTTGCATTGAGACCACTACGAAGTTGCAGTCCTTTGGGATACTTCTTCATGGCACATCTTGGTAGTTGGATTATAGACTAGTGTCTTGAAGAGTGGACCCTCCAAGAGACGAGGAAGCTTAGTGCAGGAAACCTGTAGCTAGTTGTAGAAATGTACTAGGTTCTTGTGTGGGTATGACAAGGTACTGGAGATGTACTAATAAATTTTGTGGGTCTCACGATGTACTATCCATGTACTAGGATCCTGTGTGGGACTAAAGATGTACTGGAAATGTACTAGGATCCTGTGTGGGTCTGATGACGTACTGGCGATGTACTAGGATCCTATGTGGGTCTGAAGACGTACTAGAAATGTACTAGGATCCTGTGTGGGTATTAAAATGTACTAGAGATGTACTAAGATCCTTTATGGGTATGAAAATGTACTAGGATCTAGTGTGGGTCAGATGAGGTACTAGGATCTTATGTGGGTATGATGATGTACTACGATCCTCTATGGGTCTGATGATGATTTAGGATCTTTCGAGGGTCTGCCTCTTAAGAGAGTATGATGAATTATTAGTTACATCTAATCATCTCTACTACTATACATAAGTTATACCTGGTGTGAGATAAATCCATACATGTGAGATACTTTCATTTGTGGAAATACCTTGGTGGTATTCTTTTGCGTGGCGTACCTTTGTGGTACTCACCTTCATGGTACTCCTTTTGTGGAACAGTTGATCTTGGGATTTTGAGTTGGACTTAGTGTTTCCTCATGATTGAGATGAGATTACATGATAACGTAAGTATATGTATGGTAATATACCTATGTAGGGTTTCCAGTTGATTTCATTCATTGTGGTTTATCCTTTGTGGATTTTGTGAGACCTTGAGGGTCTCGGGGTCCATACTGAGTATCTTTATACTCACCCCTACACGGGCTATGCCCGCACCATGTTGTGTTTGGTGCAGACGATAGACAACACTGACTGAGGATGAGGGTACCAGGACTGGAGGTAGCTCGAGGTGGACTGTAGATGTAGCGTACCGTATAGACGACCTTTCGAGAGTTGTACCTACCCTTCAGGAAGGATCCTTGGTAGGAGATCACATGAGCTATTCCAGTTTACTTTTATTTTTAGTTTCTTGTACTTTCCAGTTGGTCTTGTATTCTGGCCCCTTTTTCTTACTCTACTCACTCTATTTTACTATATTGTTGTCTGTGTTTGTATCTTGTTGTGTTCTTGGTTGCGTGAGTTTACAGGTTTCAAAGGAAATACCTTCCCAGTTTTAGGGAATACGCCCCTGGTGCTCGTCGCCAGCCATTGGCCTTTGGAAGGCGGGCTTGGGGTAGTCACGGCATGGACCCCGGGGGTCGGTTCATGACAAATTGGTATCATAGGAGTTAGTAATACCATAGAAAATTGGACTTTAATCTTTCTTTTAATGGAAATTTTTTAACTGTAGTGAGTGTGGTAATCAGTTTAGGGAACCCAGTGTTGGTGCGGTGGCCGACGTATCCATACACTATGACTGTGACTTCTGATTTCTGACTCAATTCTTAAAAACAATGATTGCATGTGTGTTTTGAAGATTTTTTGTTGTGATCTATTTGAGTCAACTCACCAGTTATAACTTATTGACTGTGGTAGACCTGTTTCTTTTTAGGATGCCTCTACACAGATAGCCAGCTAGGGTTTCGGGTATAGTACGCATTGATAGCCCACCGAGCGATGGGGCTTCGTTGCAGGGCCCGCTTCTAGAAGAGGCACCGACATTACCATTACTCTTTGGACCACCCATTACACTATCCCCAACAGTATAGGGTTCACGCTACTTGAGCATGTTGCACGAGTTCCAGAGTCAGAGTCTACCCAGGTTCAGGGGAGAGAGAACCCATAGGGAACTGATGATTGGATGGAGACCGTAGTGAGAGTCTACCGACTAGTAGGGACACCAGCTGATCTCATGGTGATCCTTTACACTATTATTCTATAGTCAGCAGTATGAATATGGTGGAGCTTTATGCTCCAGGTTCGTGATGAGGTGATGCTTCTTTGGGCAGAATTCAAGAGCCTGTTTCGGGTAGAGTTTGTTCCTGTGACTCTTCACGGAGTGCGCATACAAGAGCTTCTTCATCTGCAGCAGTGTAGCATGACAGTGTCTCATTACTCAGTGAGGTTCACTGACCTATCACGGTACCCCAGTGATATGGTGTGGGACCTATTCTTCAGGGCCTTGACCTTCGATAAAGGGCTCAAGAGAGTGATCAGGGCATCGACGGTTTCATTCCACACCCCGACGTAGGAGAGGGTGTTAGAGAGATCCCCCTTAGTGGAGAGTTTTCTTACTGAGCAGTCACCAACAGCGAGACCCACCACCAGGAATCACGTATTGGAGTCTTCTGTAGCTGGCAGTAGGCAGATGTCACAGAGGTCCAAGAGGATCAGACCTATAGGTGGACGATCACATGATTCAGGGTAGGTTGTGCGGGCCACCTGAGAACGAGCCAGTCATGCGAGGAGAGGGAAGTGTTACGCATGAGGCAGGCAGGGTCACATGACTCGTGATTGTCTGACCCATCGTATGTATGATCAGAATATGGTCTAAGGACCACCCAAGAAGAGATAGTGGTTCGACCGAGGGGGTTCTTCGGGAGCAGGCGGACGTGGCAGAGGAGCTGGTCGTGCAGCTGGCAGTGGGCAATGATTCGAGGTGTTACCGCCACCACCCTCAGGTGGTCCTCCCCGACCACAAGGAGGAGGTGGATAGGGGTGAGCTCAGCTCCAGGTAGCTGAGGCCTATGACCATGGAACTCCAGTGATGATACAAGGTATGATCTGTGTCTATTCCACCTTAGCTTCAGTACTTATAAATACAGGTTCCGGTCATTATTTTGTTTCCACTTCCCTTGTTTGGAGCTTAGAGATTCCGACGGAGCCATTGGCTCAATCCTTATAGGTAGAGGCTCCTAAGGGATAGGATTCGATGATTATGCACTAGTTCTGACAGTGTGATCTTATTCTAGGAGGCGAGAGAAGCGGCTGGGATATCCTGGTAGCAGTGTCGAGGCCTTATGATGTCAGCTTTGTTAAGGACTGGATATCTACAGTTCATGCTCAGATTGACCATATTAGGATCAAGGTGTGATGTGTCTGCATGGATGTTACCAGGTTTACCTTCACCGTTGTGAAAAGAGCCTTTTCAGCACCTGATAGACTTTCATGGAGGAGAGTGCAGCCGATCATTCATCGGTTGGCTATCCTTACCCTTAGAGTGGTTGATGTGAAGAGTCCATTCTATACTATAGTGGTGCACTAGTACGTGGATGTCTTCCCTGATGATGTTATGAGTCTACCTCCTCGTAGAGAGGTGGACTTTTACATTGACTTGTTCCCCGGGAAGACCCCAATATCCACACCAGCATATTGGATGGCTCCTGCGGAGCTTCATGAGATGCAAGTACAACTATAGGACTTATAGGGGAAATGGTTCATCCCGCCCAGTTTTTCCCCTAGGTTAGCCACAATTTTGATCGCCAATAAGGCAGATGGGTGGTTGAGGCTTTTTCTTGACTACCAGAGCCTGAACTGGGTGACTGTGAAGAAAAAGTACCCACTTCCGAGGATTGACGACCTCATTGATCAGCTGAAGGGAGAAAGATGGTTCTCAATGATAGACCTCAGGTCAGGATATTACCAGATCAGAGTGCAAGACAAGGATGTGCATAAAATCTATTTCAGATGTCGGTACGACTATTATGAGTTCTTGGTTATGCCTTTGTCGTAACCAATGCTCCAACAGTGTTCATGGGACTCATGAACATGGCCTTTTATCCATACCTTGACCGTTTTGTGATGGTCTTCATTGATGAATTTCTTATCTACTCAGATACCGAGGAGGATCATGCCTATCATTTTCAGGTAGTTCTGGACACACTCTGAGAGCACCAGCATTATGGTAAGCTCTAGAAGTACCAGTTCTGGATCTAAGAGGTTCACTTTCTAGGAAATGTCATCTTGGAGGCTGGAGTTGCAGTGGATCCAGCAAATATTTAGGCGGTACTTGCTTGGGATCCACCCAAGAGTGTGACAGAGGTAAAGTGTTTCCTGGGTTTGCCTAGATACTAACAGAGGTTTGTTCCAGATTTCTCCAGAGTTGTAGCACCTCTATCAGCATTGACGAAGAAGGGGGAACACATCATTTTTTCGGAGAGATGCCAGCAGATTTTTTAGGAGTTGAGGAAAAGGCTAACAAGTTCCCCCATCTCGAGGCTACCAGAGGAGGGAATTGGGTACATAGTCCACTACAACGCAACAAGGACTGGGCTCGAATGTGTCCTGATGTAGTAGTGATCAGTGATCACGTATGGTTCTCGACAACTGAGACAACATGAGTAGAACTTCTCTACCCATGACCTGGAGTTAGCAGCCGTGGTCTTTGCCTAGAAGATGTGGTGACAACACTTGATGAACAATCATTTTACAATGTACTCCGATCACAAGTGTCTTAGGTATATCTTCTCTCAAAAGGACCTGAAACTGAGACAACTACATTGGCTTGAGTTCCTCCAGGGCTATGACTTTGAGATAGTATATACTCCTGGGAAGTGGAACGTTGTAGAAGATACACTCAGTAAGAGATCTGGTATATAGCTTCTAGATGAGGCAATGGAGCCGTGTGACACTTTACATATATCCTTTGTGGATTTGGATGGAGCATCTTTTCTTCGTCCTCTTACAGTCACTCCCCCACTTATTCAGCGAGTTAGGGAGCTGTAGTGTGGGGACACTCAATGAGAGGCATGACGTGTTCAGATATCCACAGGACATGCACCTGATGGATTTTCTAAAGGTGGGGAGCACTTCATCCTTTTCAAAGGACTTACCATGGTACCAGCGTCTCTTTGGGTGTAAATGTTGAGGGAGTTCCAAAATTCACCACTAAGGCTACATCCAGAAGTGGCAAAGATGTACCAAGATATTCGATGACAACACTGGTAGTTGGGAATGAAGAAAGCGGTACCAGAGTTTGTCTCTGGGTTCCTCACTTGTCAGTAATTGAAGGCGGAGCATCAGGTACTAGCAGGCTTGGTTCTGCCTTTAGAGGTCCCATAATGAAATTGGGATGGGATATCCATGGAATTCTTGACAGTAATTCCACGTACATCCAAGGGTCATAATTCTATCTAGGTGATCATCGACCGACTTACCAAGTCGGCCCACTTCGTGCCGATTAGAGAGCAGGGTTCAATAGAGATATTGGGACACCTATCTATGCATGGGAGTGTGCGGTTACATGGAGTACCCTCGATGATTATATGTGATCGTGATACGTGTTTCACTTCCTGGCTATGGAAGGGGTTGTAGGAGGCTTTTGGGACACAACTTCATTTGAGCACTGCCTTCCATCCTCAGAAGGATGGCCAGACTGAGGTGACCATTCAGACCCTCGAGGACATGTTGCATGCTTGCGTCCTCGACTTTGGTCATAACTGGGAGGATCACTTGACCTTAGTGGAGTTTGCGTACAATACCAGCTATCACTCCACCGTTGGGAGGGCACCTTTTATTGTGTTTTATGGACGACATTTTAGATCACCTTGGTGGTGGACTAACCAGGGGAGTTAGCACTCATGGGACCGAAGATGGTATGGGCTACCATAGAGAAAGTACAGATCATCCAGGAGTAGATGAAGATTGCAAAGAGTAGGAAGAAGTCTTATGCGAGCAGTAGATGGATACCTCTAATGTTTGAGAATGGAGACCATGTCTTTCTATGTGTTTCACCCTAACAAGGTATACATATATTTGGCAGAGGCGGCAAGTTATCTCTGAGGCTCATCAGACCCTTTCAAGTCCTCAGTAGAGTTGGCGAGGTGGATTACTGCCTAGAACTTCCCCCTCAGTTGCACTGGGTGTGCGACATCTTCCATTTATCCCAGCTTAAGAGATACGTTCATGACCCATCTCTTGCCATTGACCACGGCGAGCTAGAAATTGATGATGGGGTGACATTTTTGGAGGTTCCAGTGGAAATTGAGGATCGACAGGAGCAGGTCCATCATGGGTAGTCGATACCTCTGGTGTGTGTTCACTAGTGGTACAGAAACCTCCAGAAGAGCATATGAGAGCAGGAGAGTCAGATTCGTTCTTATTACCCCCACTTGTTTACCAAGTTTTTTGATGTGGCTTTCGGGGACGCAAAGCCTTAAGGTGGGGAGAATGTAAAGACCCAGAAATTTCATGTAATTTTTTTTAATTAAATTATAATTTTACGAGTCTGCGAAAATTTATGACACGTGATTCCAAGGCCCGATGTTCCTGGAATGAATTTATAAACTTTTTTTCGGGTACATTCAGTAAACATGCAAGCAGGTTTTTGGAACTTTTGAACCGGTGCTCAGAATTAAAATCTGGGAGCACCATTGAACTCGCAGATCCAGTATTCTCTTAAGGAGACCTTAACCTCGACTGCAGTAGGTCGAGGGTGAAAGATAGTTTTTCACTTTTTCCTGATGAAAGAAAAATAAAAATTGTTTCACATTTTTATTTTTATTTGAAACTCCCATGTGATGGTTATAGGGGTGGGGATCACTGAGCTTAAAACATCCCAAATTGAATTCTAGTACTGGGGACCACTCAAACCCCTTTAATGAGAGAAAACCTCTCAACTTCCTTAAATCAATTATGCCAAATCCTCATTTAATTGTTGGATCCAAATAACAATTAATGAGATGTGTCAACATTTTTAATTGTGCCAACATAATTCATATACTTAACTAAAAATTATGTTGGCTTTTCAGTTTTGGAGGAATTGGGGAAAGGGTTGGAGAAGGAAAATTAGGAGAGAACCTTGGAGGGATTCTTCATCCTTCAACTAAGAACACACTTTGGAATTGAAGAACGAGGATGACGTTCAAGCTGACTTTGGAAGCATCTTTCGGAAGTGATGAACACCGATCCCATTATCCCCAACGACTTTGTCTCCTTCCTCGTGACCTCCATAAAAAAACTTCAGATTTAGGGGTTTATTTATGTGTGATTATTGATTCCCATGTTCTTCCCTTCTAAACAAAGAACGCAGATCAACTCTTTAACTAGTTGATCCGTGGACGATTTCTTTTTGCGGGTTTAAGAACAATAATTACCAAAGGTTGTAGGGTTTGGAGATCTTCATAAAAGTTATATAAATACAATTCCTACCACCCTATTGCGGAGGGTGCGGCCCAAACAAACATGGCCCGACCTCTCCCCAATTTCATGAGTTTTTGTTGTGTTCCTCACATTGGAAGAAGGCGGAGACCGGTTCCGGCGAATGGCCCCGGTGGGACTCGGATAGGGTGGTTGGCACAGTTGAGTGTGGGATTTTGAGTTAGACTCTATGTGGTACTTAAATTCATGGTACTTCTTCCTTTGTGGAACAGTTGCTCTTGGGATTTTGAGTTAGACTCTATGTTTCCTCATGATTGAGATGGGAATACTTGATAACTTAGGTATATGTATGGGCATATACATAAGTAGGGTTTTCAGTTTATTTAATTCATTTTGGATTATACATTGTATATTTTGTGAGACCTTGAGGATCTCGGGGTCCCTACTGAGTATTGTTATACTCAACCCTACATGGGCTATGCCCGCACCTTGTTGTCTTTTGTGCAGATGACAGACAACACTGAATGAGGACAAGGGTACCGGGACTGGAGGTAGATCGAGGTGGACCTTATACGTGGAGTACCGTAGAGACGACCGTTCCAAAGCTGTACCTACCCTTTAGGTAGGATCCTTGGTAAGAGATCACATGAGCTATTCCAGTTTACTTGTACTTTTGGATTCTTGTACGTTCTAGTTGGGCTTGTATTATGGCCCCTTTTGCTTCTATACTCACCCTATCTTACTATACTGTTGTTTGTTCTCTTATCTTATTGTGTGCTTGGTTATGTGTGTTTATAGGTTACAAAGGCAATGTATTCCTAGTTTTAGGGAATACACCTTTGGTGGTAGTCACCAGCCCCTGGCCTATAGAAGGCGGTCTGGGGGTAGTCACGGAACAGGCCCTAGGGGTCAGGTCGTGACATTCTTCGTATATTTTTCTTGATTATCATACTCTTAGGAACCCTTAATCATCAATGATTTTGCCTCAGCATGGTCCAATAAAAATCTAGGATCTATTTCCTTCTTATTATTTTTATCTTCTCTCCACTTAGCAACAACTTCATATGGATACATATTTTTCTTCTTAGGTTTTGGAGGTGCTAATTTGGTTTTCGGGACTGTTTTATTTTTTTCATTGAATTCTAGTTCTTTCTGCTTTATCTTCTTTCCACCCTTCTTGGAAGTCATAGTTACTTCCAAATTCTTCGTTAAGGATTCAACGTCGCTTTCAGACAGGTCATAATATTTTCTGAACTTTCTGTTAAATCCAAAATTCATCCTTCATAGCATTTCATCACTCAGCAATAAAACCTTGAAATTCCTTGTCTTACAACTGCATGGAATTTTGAAAGAATCTATACAGCGGTCTATGATCAAGGAAATAATAACAAGATAAAAAATTATTTGTAATTTGAGGGTCCAATTCTGGATATTCATAATTGTATGGAAGACATAATTCTCTAGATTAATCTACCTGAGGTTCACCAGAAAATCCAGAATGTAGATTTCACTCTTTTTCATGGTATCCTAATCAGCATTTCTCGGTATGAGAAATACCTGAAACCATAACTATAGAATCCAAAATTTTGTAGAGAGATGATTAATCTTTAGTGTCTTGACCCCTAATAGACCAAGATACTCTATGGAATTCTCTTTATCAAAACATCCTGAATCATCTCGTAGCTTATGGGTACATAAATCAGCTTCACCCTCATAAGTAATTACAATTATTCTAGCAGCCAAGATAAAGGAAATCGAATAAGATTTCCCATAAATCCTAAAATAAATCATATCATTCCAATCTTGAACAAAAAATCATAGGGCTTAATAAAATTATACCAGCAATTATGGATAAAACAGATCTTGTGCTTTTGGTTTAGATACACACAAACTCTCCCAGTCATTCAACGTGATATTATTTGAAATGAGAGAATCATACTTAGAGAAAAATTTCATATCTACTAACATGTCTATGTAGATAATCCATTCAAAAATTTCCTTAGATAACGAAATTTTCTTCTGTGGGGATGCTTCTAAAGACCTTCAGATTTGAGTAAACCAGAAGATTCAGAATGACCCAATAGTAGAGCAGTAGAGATTCAACACACAAGAGATTTAAAAATGATGTGGGACAACCATTAGGGGGTCCTTTATATATGTTTTGAGGTGACAGTTCATATTATTATATTGATCCAACGATTGAAACATTATTGATAAGATCCGATGGTTGAAATGAAAGTCGATGATGGAATTTGGTAGATTCTGATATTTTTAGGTTTTTAAGATATATCTTTGGATTTAAGGAATGTGAATCTGAATAATTTTCTTAGAACGAGATAAAAATACCACCACATAAAAATTTGAGTAAGAAAATTTAATTAAGGAAATATACCTTTCAGATTGATAGTAAAATTATCCATAATGAGGAAAATTATTCTTGAAGAGATTTAGATTCTAGAAAATTTTGATTACCAAAAATTTTGAGTATGAAAATTTTTGATTAACAAGAAAATGTACTCCCTGTATGAAAATGTTTTGTTTAGTGTAAGAAGATAGGGTTTGACAAAAAGTAAATATAGAAGATTACCTTGTGGTTATTAATCCTAACTTTTGGTTAATGTGTTAAAACATAATGGAGGGTAAGGATTTTGTAATAATATGATCATGTTTATCTTATGTTCAGATAAAAATAATAATGATATCTCCTTTTAGTGTGTGATCCATAAGAAAGTGATTCCTAATATATATGTGTTTTGTACGAGAGTGATGTGTAGGGTATTTTCTTAGGAAAATGGAACAAGTGTTATAAAAAATTATTTGTTTTTTGGTAAAACTCATGCCATAGTCTGTGAGTGTGTGTTGCATCGACAACACTAGAGCACAACAACTTCTAGCTACTACATATTCAGCTTCAGTAGTGGAAAGTGCTATAGAGTGTTACTTTTTGAATGACCCAAAAACTAATGAATCTCTTAATAAATGACATGTTCCAATTGTACTTTTCCTATCCATTCTACATCCACCAAAATCAGAATCTGAAAAAACTATTAAAACAAAATCATTTCAATAAGTATAAAAGAGTCCAACATTCATGGTTCCAATTATATAATGAAAAATTATTTTCACTGAATTTAAATGACATTCCTTATGATTGGATTGATATTTATCACATAAGGACACTGAAAACATTAGTTCATACAACTAGCTATTAAGTATAGTATGATTCCTATCAAACCTCTAAATGAGGTTTTATTTACGGGTTTACAGCTTTTTCATGATCAAGAGAATTTGAGGTACCAGTGGGAGTACATATACTTTTAGTGTTTTCATATACATACTTTTTAAGAATATATTTAATATAAATATATTGATATATATAAGTTCCTTTTAATTTTTGAGAAATCTAAAAACCTAGGAAAATTTTTAACTCACCCATCATACTCATTTCAAACTTAGTTTCATTAGATTCACAATAAAATTTGTTAATGATTTTGGAGTTGAACAAAATATAATTTCAACAACAAAAATTTGAGAAATGAAATTTTTTTATTATATTTCTTTATAAAATGAGTTGGATCAGTATTTCTTTTAATAAAGATGTCTTGTAACAAAAATATTGTAAGCCTATCATACCAGGATATAGGGGATTGTTTAAGTACATATAATGCTTTGGTAAGATTGAAAACATGTTCAGGATATTTTTTGTCTTCAAAACCAGGAAGTTATTCAACATAAACTTCCTCATGAACATATCCATTAAAGAAATCACAATTTACATCCTTTTAAAAAAGTTTGAAATTAATGAATTCTGTAAAGACATGTAAAATTTCAATAGATTCAAGTCTAGATACTAGAGTATAAGTTTCTTCACAGCCTATTCCTTCTTGTTGATTATAGCCTTTAGAAACTAGTCTAGTATTATTTCTCACATTGATTGCATTTTCATCAAACTTATTTCTAAAGACCCATTTTTCTCTAATAATAGAGGTTTCCTTTAGGTATTTTACCCAGGTCCAAACATTATTCCTTTAGAACTCATTTATCTCATATTCCATGGATTTAATCGAATCATCATTACCTAAAGCATCATCAGTGATTTTTGGTACCAATTGGGAAACGAATACATCATTTCATAAGGAACGTCTTATTCTTACAGGTTGATTTAAATCACCAATGATACTATAACTTTGATTATTCTTAAGAAACAATTGATTTGGGTTTTGTAAAATCTATTCATCAATATATTGTTGGAAATCTTCTGGGGTATATGCTTCAGAAATATTCTCTCAAAGAATTTCCTTATCAGAAGGATCTTCTATCAAGGGTTGGTAAAAGATTTTTTAAAACACATCCGAAGATGTAGGTTGGGTATGTCTAAAAAAATGATTAGTTTTATCAAATTTAAAATATACCGTTTCATCAATAGTTCAAGTATTTTTATTAAAAACTCTATAAGCCTTAGTATATATGGAGTAGCCTAGGAAAATTCCTTAATCAAATTTAGGTGTGAATTTATATAAATTATCTTTATTACTCATAATTAATACTTTTCAACCAAATACCTTGAAGGATGAAAGTGTAGGTTTTCTACCATTACACAATTCGTAAGGGGTTTTATTATGAAAATTTCTAATCAAAAGTCGATTTATAGTATAACTGGTAGTACTTACATCTTTAGACCAAAAGTGATTAGCTATTGAGTATTCACTCAACATGGTTCGATTTATCTCTTGAAGAACCTGATTTATTCTTTCAAAAACACCATTCTATAGAGGAGTTCTTGGAGTTGAGAAGTTATGAGTATTGCATTTCTTACTAAAAAATGTTTCAAAATCTGAATTTTAAAATTCATATTCATGATCACTATAAATAGTTATCAATGTACGGTTTTTATCATTTTTAACATGGGCTCTAAAAATTGTGAAATAAGAAAAAGATTCATATTTATTTACTAGAAAATAGACCCACATAAATATAGTGTCATCGTCAACTAAGAAAAATACATAATATTTACCGCCAATACGTCTAATTTGTGTTAGAACTAAAATATCCATATGCACTAACTATAATGCATCCAATGTTTAGCCTTCACTGATCGATTTAAACCTTGATTTATGTTGCCTTCCATATTGACAAGGATCACAAACTTTTGAAGAATAAAATCTAAACACTGGTAGATCCTTAACAAGTTATATCTTTGAGAGTTTACATAGGTTCTTATGTTTATAATGTCCTAAAATTCAATTCCATAACCGTGATTGATCTTCCATTGCACTAAGTAATGGTAGATATTGGCTTCTAAGTTCTTCTATGTTTGGTGTATATACATTCTCTTGCCTATGGGAAGAAAGAATAAACTCTTCTATGGAATTATGTACTTAGAATTTAGCATTCCTAAAATTCAAAAGGTATCCACTATCACATAATAGAATTATGCTAATGAGGTTGTGCTTGAGTACCTTAATAAATAAAACGTTTGAAATAAATTTTTCTTCAAGAAGAACAATGTATCATATACCAAAAATTTCTCCCCGAGCATTATCTCTAAAAGATACTTTCCCACCTTTCATCTTCATAATTTCTTCAAAGAAGTTTTGGTTACCTATCATATGCTGGGAACATCCACTATATAGGTACCATGTATTTTTTTTTGACATTTTATTTGTTTTCCTGAAAATAAAAGAGTGAGTGTTTCGGAATCCAGACTTTCTGGGATATGAAAATTTCAGAAGGTAAGATTTTTGGAATCCACAATTTCATAGAAAAGTAGTCTTTATGAAAACCTAAAGATTGAGTTTTGTTTAAACAAAAATTTTTCTCCCAATTTCCACCACACTGACATTTATTAAAAAAATGGATCACTTTGAGGAAGAAAATAGTTATTACTAAAATCTAGTTTAGAATAGGTATAACCAAATCCAGAATGATTTATTAAAAGATGAGTTTGGAAATACATATTTTCCAAGTTTCCCTTACCAGAGGTAAAGTTTGAAAGGAATTTCCTTAAGGACAATATTTTTGACTTTAGTTTAATAACCAAGTTCTTATCTTTGAAAATATTAGTTTAAGAACTCCAGTTATCCTCAAAAACATTTTTCATAGAAATTATATTTTCAAGATCCTTAGAAAGTTTATCCTTCCCAGAATTACCTTTCTCAAGGTTTCTTGAAATAATTTATAAATAAAAAGTTTTCTAATCACAATCTTTAGAATGATTTGACACTTCTTTAGTTAAAATATATATTATATATTTTTCCTTTTCTAGCTTCTTTTTAATTTTTCTATTTTCATTCTCAATATGTTTTGCAAATCTAGAAACTTCTTTATAAGATGGTAAACTATTATCTTCATCAGAAGAACATTCTTCATCTGAAGACTCATAATATTTAGCATCATTATAATTGGCATTCCAATATACCTTGGTGATAGATTTGGCATTGTGTACCATAGCCATTAGACAATGATTTTATGTGTGTAGTCTATCTAGTAGATCAAAATTCATCGGACCAGAAGATTAAAAATCTAAATATTCCTTAGATGAGTCACCACCACTAAAATTCCATTTATCACTAGCATTTAAGACTTTCTTGTCCTTAGACTTGTAATAATTCTTTTTATTTTTTTTCAGAATGTTCTTTCATTCTATCCTTTTTCTTAATCAAATGAAAATCCGTCCTTAAATGCCCTTCTCTTTTGCATTCATATCAAGTGACTTTTGAGTCTTTTTTTCCTTTCTTCTTACATCTATACTGAATATATTAATTTCTAACGATCTTGTTTATACGTCGTGCATGATTAACTAACTCATTCATAGATTGTTTACTTTCACTATATTTAGATAAAAGAGTAACTTTCTTTGATTATGATATTGTACTCATTTCTGGAGTCTTTGATTTATTAATATTAAAGGCTACAGTTCCATTTCCATTCTTCTCCTTATTCATATCATTATCTCTTTTCATTCTAGTTTCATATTGAGGAAGTGTTCCAAAAAACAAATCAATAGTAATTTGAGATACTTTCCTTTTCTAATCAATAAATGTTCTCCTAGATTCCCCCTCATTAGGCATAATATCAATAATCATATCTTCATGAGATTCTTCATCAAGACCTTTTTCAGCAATATATTTTAGACTGTCAACGATAGTCATAAATCTTTGTTGCACTTTGAAAACAGGTTCTCCATACAGAAATAGAAATCCAAGATATTATTCTCTAAGCATAGCTCTTCTAGTTTCTAAAACTTTGGATGTACCAAAAAGAGTAACGTCATGTTTCTTCAAGATGATTTTTTCATCTTTACAAGAATAAATTTGACTATATATACACCTAGTCATAGAACACAAAAATGTTTTGTGTACCTTGTAATTTAGTTGATATTCAGAAATTTCTTGGTTGGTGAAGGTTTTCAATTACTTGAATTTTTTTTAATCTACAGTAAGCATGAAAAATTTGTCCATGCCAGTGTTAATAAAAAAATTCTTTATTCATTCTCTCCAGTAATAATAATAATTAACATATAAAATAACAGGTCTGGCAGGGTTTAGATTTGCAATCAAACCGAAATTCATTGCTTCCATTCTATAAGAAAACACCATTCTAAAAAACATTTTAATATAAAAGGTTTGAAAACAAAGATAAAATCTCAAACAGAAACTTAAGCAAGAAAAGTTAATCAAGAAAAATTTATAACAATGAAAACTTGGAGAAAGAATCTTATATGTGCATATAAGTATTTTAGAGACCACCTTTGATTCCAATTGTATGATCAAAATATGAAATATAGATGCCCAATTACAAGAGGTTAGTGAATTCTATGTTTAAATACATTCATTTTAACCTTAAGGAAAACTATGTTTAACAAAGTTAAACAAGGTAAAATTAACAAGACCTCTTTTAGTTCTACAAAACAAAAATTCTATGTTTTGGAAATATGATTCCAGAAATGAAACATAAATAAAGTTTACAAGGAAAATAATCTACCTTAAAGAATACAGAATCTTACTTATTAGAGTACATAAAATAATATAAATGTATAATAATGTTATAATTTCTTCCTTTATCAAAATACAAGGGAAATAAACTTGAAAAAAAGTAACATGTATGAAATATTTTTAACCAAAGAGTAGGGTATCCAACAACGTTGGATAAAGGTCACATGATTTATACATTCAAGAATGATTGTTTTAGCCACAACAGGGTAAGCCCTCAATAAAAATATGGGAATATTTCTTTCTATCCATGCATGCCCTTGATCTTTAAGTTAGTTGGTACCTTTTTCATTCTATGTCGAGAAGTCCTCAAACATTAAGGTAGTCGGAACCTCTATATTTATATCCCTGGAAGCCTTCGATTGTACTCCGTAACAATTAGAGTCACATGAAGAAAGTGGAACAAGATGTTCAGTACACAAAAGGCATGAGAGTCTCTCTCTCTAGATGTCACTTCAGCAGCATGCAATATAAAATGTGATGGAATGGTATTTTTGATCATTATGAGCTCGTTCAAATGATCTCTTATTTATAGGCACAACTTCAATAGTCGTCTCCCTTCTACAATGGTCAAATTTTATATTGAATCTCAGAGGGACCCATACACTTGTCACTCTAACAGATGTTAGTTAGAAACAAATTGTAAGACATAGTTTCATAACAAGTGTATGGAAAATGAAGTTACTTAATAAAATCAATTTTTTGGATTAAAGAAAAATAGAATTTGGAGTCTTATCTAAATAAATATTCAGATTGTTATAAGACTAGGATTTTTGGATTCTTTTCAACATAGAACTCAGCATCTAAATTCTATAGATACCAGAGTTTGAATTCCATTTCATTTGGAATCTAAATTCTAATGAATTAGGTGTCTGAATTATAAGGAATTCAAAATCTGAATTATGGGGAATTTGGATTCCTAATTTTGTGGAATTCTAAATCATAATTCTAAGGAATTCGGAATATGAATTATGGGGAATTCAGAGTCTAAATTATGAGGAATTAGGAGTTGGAATTATGAGATATTCAGAGACTGAATTCTAAAAAATTCTTAGTCCTAGTTCTGAGGAATTCAGAGTCTGAATTTCAAAGAATTCACAGTTCGAATTTCATAGAATTCATAGTCTGAATTTCATATAATTCTAAACCATAATACAAAAAACTCTATATCCAAGGATTCATAGGATTACAAGGTTTTTGATTTGAAACCTAATTTTAGTATTGGGAATAAAATGAGTTATATTTAGAGAGATTATAAAACTAACAATGAAAACAATTATAAGGATAAAAATTTCCATAGAGAAGGGAAATTTTCCTTTTGAAAACAATTCATAGAAAGAATATAATTTTTCTTTAAGATAAAGTGTTTTTTATTTTCAAAACATAGAGAAATGGAAAATTCATAAGGAAACCTTATTGACTAAACACTTCATGTCACATGAGTCCTTTTCATCCTTATGTCTGAATCAGATCTGTATGGGGACCTCATTTTAAGAACTATGTGTGGCCTGATTCTCATTTATATGAGATATGTTGAGAGGCTTTGATTTTCAATCCTAGGTGTAGTCGCAACTGAAAAAATTGTATTTCCTTTTCTCCTATTGTATATGAATTCAAATATATACATAGTCTTCCCTTAAGATACATGGTTTTATTTTTATACCATTTTGTGTCATAGGTTTAACCATTCTACCAGAATGTGTCAAAATTCCCCATATCCCATATCAAACTCAATTGTTGGGGGGAAATTATTGTTTCAATAACTATATAAGGATTTATTATCATATATATGAGATACGCAGAGACGCTTAGATCTCCAATCTTGGGCCCAGTCATGATATAACCCCCCTATTCCTTAGATAAGAATCAAAATCTACATAGGGAATGTTTAAAGAACTATGTATGACTTTATTCATTCCCCCCAACAAGACACATAGAAATACTTGGGTTTTGTCTCTTAGTCCAACAATGATATGCATTGCTTTTCACATCGGTTCATATTTGTCTTTACCGCTAGATGTTGAACTGCACTAAAATCAAATTACTACATTTTTCTTGATTCTTACTCCAACAAGATAGGTAGTAAGCCCGGAATCTATGTCTTGGATCAACCATCACCTAATCATAATACCCCAATTCTTCCCTTTTTACATAGTTGTGTTACAGAAGATGCATTTACTGCTCCTAGTTTCTAACACCGAGACTAGCCCATGTTGGAATAGTAATTAGAAAATAGATTCTCTGTATAAATAAGGTGTCTCAATTTCTTATGAGGTTATCAATGGTCCTCACTGCATGAATTAAAAATGCATAGTATATTGTCCTTGCTACATGACATTAAATTGAACATCATAATATTGATTCAAAGGAAACAAAGAAAGTATCCATTTTCACATATGAGTCAGGTCTATGTAAATAACTTCAAACTCATGGCCAATATTGATTCAAATATTTTTCTGGTACATTTTGAATTACCCATTCCAAATTTCAGACTCTTAATATTGAATATTTTCAGATCATCATAATATTTTTTATGGTTTCTCGTGGTTGTGTTTCTAATATCTAAGAAATATTTTTCCTAACTATGTAGTACTTTCCCTTATGTGGCCTTGCATAAGTTTCCTACATAACGGGCATGTCAGTCAAAAGATTCCACTATTTGGCTATACAGACTATTCCATAGTTGTCCATGAGAAATACATCCTCTATAATGGGTATTTTTAAATGATGGTAATTTCATTCTTGATTTTATTGTTTTTGACCCTTCAAACATTGATGACAATATACAAGAATTTGTATTTTAAAATACTCATTCATATATATTTGTCCCATTATCTTTCTCTTGATTTAAAAGTCTTCAACACCATGGTTTATACATCTCTCTACATGTTTTCGAAGAAATATGAAATAAACGTGGATCAATTGATCACATATTATAATATTATTTTGATTTTTATTCCTATTTGTATGACCTAAAACTACAAACACCATACATCCTACGTTTGGGTCAGACCTTCATAGAAATCATATTCCTACGATTCTTTGGAAATCATGATTCGAAATACTCTCTCCATATTCAGGTACCTTTCTTCATAAATCAAACTATGTGATTTGGAAAATATGAATGTCCATAAACATTCTTCAGCTTTTAATAATATATTATCAAATTACTAAGAGCTCTTTTGCCCGACTATGCAGTATGTGCCCTTAGGTGGCCATGCAAAAGCTGCCTAAATAACAGGCATGTCCGTCAAAAGGTGTTACTATTTGGATAAGTAGAATATGACCTAGTTGACCCTACATAACACATCCCCCATAATTTTTTTTTCAAATAATGGTATCTTCTTTCTTGGAATAGGCTTCCTCTAATGATTTTATCCCTTTCACATATAATTCTTCAGATCCAGAAAGTCCCACATCATAATTTACAATTTTCCCTTACATACATGACTATGGTAGAATTTTTTGAAAAAATTATCAAGAAATTTGGAGTGTCTCATACGTTTGTTCGGAGATAAATACCTTAAATTCAAGCCCCACAATGTTCTCACTGCATGACATAAAACTTCACAGAATAATGTCCTCACTGCATGACGTAATATTGCACAAAATGATATCAGAAATTCCCCATTCTGATAAATTTTAACAATTACTCATTCACCAAATTGGTATAGAATTTTTTTTACTATTCATGAAATATGCTAGCATAAAATAACTCATTATTCTTAAAATTCGTTTCCTTGGAAAACCACCAACTGTGTTCTTGAGTCCCCAAAATCTTATTTTCCCTTGTCTATTAGTAGTAAAATGTTAAATTCCTAAGAGATCTTTTTCATGACTATGTAGTATGTGCCTTTAGGTGGCCTTGAATAAACGTTTCTTACATAACGGTCATGTCAATAAAAAGATGCCACTATATGGTTGTGTAGTATATGACATTGTAGGCCCTACATAACACAACTCCCATAAGAAGTTTATCAAATAATGGTAACATAGTTCTTGTAGGACACTCCCCATATATTGATACAAGTTTTGAATTGGGTGACCATAAAAATCATGGATCAAGATTAATCTTGGAAATATTTAATGAACATTAAATAAATTCTTAGCCATTGAGTCTTATTTGGGATCTAAATTCAAAATTTATGGTCAAATCTATTTGACCATAAACATTATCCATTTTTAGTCCAACATTATTGACTCTAAACTGCCAACAATAAGAGATGCGGTACTCAATATATTGAGAACCCATAAAGGTAACTCTAAACAAAAGTCGTGTCCCAACTCACAAAAAGTACATTTTGTATTATTTAGGTAATATTGAGCAACAAAATTTTAAAAGATACAAATTTTGTGGGGTTGTCTACATAACCCTAGAAAAAATCAAACTATGCTTACTAGGCCCCATGTATTAAATAAAAAAAAGCAGCTCGTGAAAATGAAAACACGTATGATTGAAGAAAAAATGATTTTCATTTATGAAAAACTTTTCAAAGAGGAGCATCCAAAAATTTGATTCTCCCTCTTCTCAGAAATAAAAAAAGGTTTTATACAAAATTCTTCATTTGGTTAACAGCCTATTGGGCCCCATCATCTACCTATTGGTGCTCGTTTAGTTTACTATATCCGCTCTCTTCAGCATGATGAAGTAATTATTTAGCATCTATAAGGTATTTTTCACCATCCTTTTAGACTTCTCATAATGAGAAATGTAGCTAGTCAAGCTCTCCTATGGTGATATCTAATTCATATTGAAGATGAAGCTGCTAAATAGTCTTTTCTTTGATCTTATTCTTCAATTATTTCAACTTTGTAGTATGATTTGCCTCATATCAGTACATCTACACTTTTAATTCTTAGGTGTTGATCAATAATTTATCTTTTATGAAGTCTTTCAAGACATTTACTCTTTCTACCACCTTCGAATTATCTATTTCACAATGGTATGAATTTCATGGTATTCAAAACCACCAAATCCAAGCGTGATAAAAAGATATGAGATTAGTGGAATTCTTGAAGTCAGTTCTTCAAGGGGAATCTAAAATATTATCTTCCATATATTCTGCCATGCCTTTCAACATGAAAGATGAAGAGGATTTTGTAGTATTGTGTCTGACTCAGAGTCTCTATCATAAAGAGTAATGTATTCTAGGATTAATGCACTTAAATAAGTACCCTATCCTGCTCCTTCCTAAGAAACCATTGCTTCCCCTTCTAGTACTATTTGGGATGATGCTGAGGCTTCACCTCTAGACCTATCAATTAAAGTCGGTAGACCTATATGGTAAATCGAAAATTATTGTTGTGGTTAGCTTCACGGGATAACCAAAGTGAGTACAATCACAATTTCAGTATCTCTTAAGTAACTATAGGTCAACATCTGGAGAAGAATCCTCTCCAATATTATCAATTTCAATAGTTTTTTTCATGTATCTGGGTGGTGAGTTCTATCTTCAATTGTATCAGGATCCTTATAATGAATCTTAGGAAGATTTTCTATCCCATTATTCACCTAAGACAATTTCTATGAAATTATTGGATTGTTGGTCGGAGTGGACACTCAAGAGGGGGGTGAATTGAGTTCCAATTAAAAATTTCTGTTAAAAACAATTTCTAATAAAATCCCCCAATTTCAAAAACAAATTAAACTGTAGTGAGTTTATATAGATTATAAAGGTTCAATTAGCTTCTCAAATATTGATTAGTTCTCAGTTAACGTAATCTTATGATTAAATTAACTTTTGAAACTAATTTACTGATTTATAATAAATATAAACACTTGCGAATTTAATTATCAAAGTAGCTTTGAAGATAGATTATATTTCAAAGTAATAGCAGCAGAATATGAAATAAATATGTATAGTATGGATATAGAGTATAACTACAAACACAGAGAATTAACCAAGAGGTTCAGTCTCAAGCCGAGACTTAGTCCTCTCAAGAGTTTATATAAAAATGATCCACACCCTGGATCAGGGTCAACAACAGTGAACACACTGTCCAGGTCACAAGACCTCTACCACAGTTCTACGTGGGAAAACAAACAACAGCAGCCAGCTGTCCAGGTCACAAGACCTCTACCACTATCCACAGTGGGAAATGAAGTGTAAAAAGGTTTGCTGAGGATTTACAGATCCTCCAGTAAAAGTGCAGGAGACAGTGTGTGTGTTTAATACAGCATATAACACACACTGCTCAAAATGTAGAATAAATAAATCACAGAGCAGAGATGTAGAGTTTAGAAATGGCTCTAGTGATTTCAGTGTAGCACTGGACTCGTTTTGGAAATGATCAGAAGTGATTCTGAGTCCTCTTCTCGATTTTGTTTGAGAAGCAGAGTGTCATATGCTTCAGGTTCACAGGTAGTGAGATGTGGTCGATGAAGCTCTTCGATATTCTTTTGTATGCACAGAACTCTTCTTGAATAAGCTTGATTGTATGTATGATTCTGTCTTGCTTCGGTTCTTCTTGTATGTACAGATCTCTTCTTGAGTATGTCGTATTCTTCCTTGTCTCTGTGTGTGTTCTCTACTTGTTGTCTCTGTTATTGTCCTCTTTCTTCAGCAACGCCTTCTTGTATTTATGTCACGTGCTCCGTAGGACAGAAAAGGTTTCCTTTCCACAGGTACGAGGTACGGTTTCCTGACATCCGACAACCTTTTATTAATTAATTTTCAGGGTATTAAAATATAACTAATATGACCGTTGGTTAGAATAAATAAAGATAAAGATAAAGAAATTCAAACAGTTGTTTATGACTGTTCAAGTGATCGGTAGGTCATCAGCATTAGAGTAATGATCGGTGACTCAGATAGATCAGCATCGGTCTGTCATCTGATCGGTGAGTCATTTTGATCAGCATCGGTCTGTCATCTGATCGGTGAGTCATTTTGATCAGCATCGGTCTGTCATCTGATCGGTGAGTCATTTTGATCAGCATCGGTCTGTCATCTGATCGGTGAGTCATTTTGATCAGCATCGGTGACTTATTTGCATCGGTGACTCATTTGCATCGGTGAGTCCTTGGATCGGTGACTCATTTTCATCGGTGACTCATTTGCATCGGTGAGTCATCTGCATCAGTGAGTCCTTGGATCGGTGAGTCTGATGGATCGGTGCGTCTGATGGATCGGTGAGTCTGATGAATCGGTGCGTCTGATGGATCGGTGAGTCTGATGGATGTTGGATCCAGAAAACTTCCAAAGTACTTTGTAAGTTAATAAGCATAGATAAAAACATGATAACAGATTCATTCATAGATTGGAATTATGTTTATGAGACATCAAACCAGATTAAGCATCAATGAGTTGTGATGATTTGTGATTATTAAAACATCAGTTATAAACATGAAATCAGCAATCTTCCAGAGGACTCAACAATCTCCCCCTTTTTGATAATCACAAATCTTCATATATATATATAAAAATAATCAATCAATAATAAGAACATAATGAGAATAAAAGTAAAGAGATATAAATCTCCCTCTTAATTTAACATTCCCATATATATAGTATTCAGATTTCTCCCCCTGAGATATTGATCTCCCTCTGAGATATTCACATCTCTCATATATATATAAATCATTCTCCCCCTTGGATATATATTTTTCTCCCATTATATATATCTTTCTCCGATTATATATATCTTTCTCCCATTATATATATCTTTCTCCCATTATATATATCTTTCTCCCCCTTTTGGATAATCAAAAAGGAGGGAAAACAGATAAGGGAAAAGAGAAGCAGGGTGCAGAGAGTATAGAGATAAAACAGAGGAAAAGAAAAGAAAAAAAGAAAATTAGATAAAGTCACAGAAGAGGATAAACAGTACATAGATCACCCTATCAAAAACAATACATGGCTATTTGTTGGGATACAAAGGGGCTTTCCCTTTATCCTTTGGATCAATGGTAGGTAAGGTAGAAGGCTTGGAGGCAGGCTATGGTTCACCGAGCTGAAGTGGCGGTAGGACAACTCTGGCAGGTGCAGTTGGAGGTGCCATAGAGTGTTGGTGAGAAGGAGCAGGAGCTGGTTGAGAAGCTTTCTGAGAGACTGGTCGCAACTGAGATAGAGCTTGGGCAACAGACAGCTGATTTGGAGCTACATCAGAGGCACTGAGAGGTTCAGAAGTAGGGAGTACAATTGCAGTGGCATGTGCATCCTAGTAAGGCTTCAACAGATGAATGAAGTCCTGAATGACTTCTGCTCCATACTTCATAGCTTTTTCAAAATCGTCCTTGTTCTCCATGAACTGTGCTAAGGTTGGGGTAAACTCTTGTAATTGGCGAACTTGAGTGTTGAAGGCCTGAGTGACTGGAGGTAATTTCAGATTCTCTGCCAAGACTTTGAAGTTTGCAGCCATCTCATGTTTTGTATAAATCTTGGAAAAGTAAGTATCAACTTTTTCCTTGATCTCTTGCAGGGCTTTCTTAGCATCTGCTGAATATACTAAGGCCATCTTATGACTATTATCACAGAGCTCTTTCATCCTCCTCCAAGATTCTAAGTCAAGAATTTGTCTTACAGCAGCTAACTCTTCATGCACAACTTCTCTTAGAGCTTCTATCTCACGGGTAGTGATTTTGGTTACCTTGCATGTACTGGCTTGGCCGACTATGTGAGTTAGTTCAGCTTTCAGCTTCCTCAGGTCAGACTTGTTGAGATGTTCAATCAGATTTCTCAAAACTTCCATCATACCAGAGATGGTTGATCTGAACTCATTTGATAGAGAAACTAAGCCAATTTGGAGATCCTTCAAGGTCTGATTTAAAAAGGCTATTTTCCTGCCAATAAGGTCACCAGTATTGGCTAGGTCTGGCTTCACAGCATTTGATACTCTCTGTGAGAAGGCTTCCAATGAATTTTCAGAAACTTGTAGAGACACTTGAGTAAGAGCATTAGAAACTTCTTCTCTAACTATGGTTCTCACAGCAGTTAGCAGTTCAAACTTAAACTGATCAAGATCAGCTTGACTGATTCCAGAACCAGGTAAATTAACATTGGTAGGATCAACAGTAGAAGCAGACCTTGCTTCTCGTGGGAGGTTCCTTTTCACAGTTCCAGCAGATTCTGGCAATTCGTCTTCTTCTTCAGAATATTCTAAGCCCAACACAGCATAACCAGGGTAGTCATCCCAAACAGCAGCACACAGGGTGTATTTTGGTTTCTCATAGCTTGCTGTTCCACTGATTTTTGGTGAATCATCCTTGCCACTGATATGGATTTCTGGTACTGACTGAGGTTGTTCTACTTGATCTACAGTAAGACCATCCACCGGTATGTTAACACCATCAACAACAGCTTCAACATCATCAGCATCATCATCATCACCATCATGATTGTTATCAGCATCATCTTGCTTATTATTACTCGGTTCAGAGGCTTCACTGTGATATTCTTCAGTATCAGAATCTTCTTAATCACCAAGAATAGGTTCTGACTCTGGTAGGGTTAAGGGTGGACTAGCAGGTCCAAATTCTATTCTTTTCTTGGGGCTAGCAGTGTCTGGATCACTCCTATCATCAGGAGAAGACACACTTCCTTCTGCAGTCGCAGCTTCTTCTTGCTCATCATCATCAGAATAAACTGGTTCCTCATCTGGTTTTAATCCAGGGTCTCTCAAATCCTTTGGCCTCTTGCCATGATCTATTGGATTGTAGGCTTCATACAATTTATCTTCATCTGCAACCCAGCACTTCTTCCATGGATTCCAATTTATTTTCATCCTCTTGCAGATCTCTTTGTTAAGACAGAAGGTGCGCTCTGTTTCAACAACTTCATCATCTTCATTAACACATTCCAGATTCTTGAGCATAGTAGATATCATTTTTGAATAAAACAAGGCAGTGGCTTTCTTGGATGGTTTCAACATACCAGCTATGTGGACCATCACATATCTAAACAGGTTAATCTTTTCATGGGTTTTGAGTAGAAACAACAGGAAAAAATCCTGATACTTTACAGCAGCAAAATCTCCTCTTCGAGGGAAAATTTGGTGCTGAATAAACTTGAAAAGAAGTCTACACTCACCATCTAATTTTGAAGCTGTGATTCTTTGTGACTCTCGGTTTCCTGTCAGAAGCTCCAGAGCTAACTCATACGAGAAGTAATCAGATGTTGGAGGAATATTGCCAGTATAGTCCTCATATCGACCTTCATGAGGTACGTTTAAACATTCAGCCCACTGCTTAGATGAGAAGGATATTTTCTTTCCTTTTACAACAGACGACATCCTAGCAGCTTCCACACCATCAAGAGTGATTTTCAGGTTCATGTAGAACTCATGTACTAGCTTCCGGTAATCTATTCGGGTGTTGTCTGAAAACCAGTCTATCCATCCTTGCGATTCAAGAACTTGTAGCAACAGAGACTTACTTGACAGAAGCCACGCCGAGTTGACTTCTTTTTCTACAGCAATAATCCGAGTTTCCAGGTTCGGATTTACTGAACTTTGAGTGGTACTGCTCGACTCGCCTTGAGCACGCTTTGAAGGTACAGGGATATCTGGTTCTTTGCTCGGTCTCTTTTGCTTAGTCATTTGAAGATTTTGGAGAGGCAGGAGTTCGAAGGTTCGAAGGTTCGAAGCAGAGGGGAAGGGATGTTGAGAGGTTCGGCGGGAAATGAAAGGTCAAAGGTTTAGGGAAGATAAATAGCCGCGTATCATTTATTTTATCATTTAGGGTTCCCATAAAAAGTAATTTACTAATTAATAAAAAGTAATTAAAAAAAATATCGGTTTGACAGAACAGTGTGATAGATCGGTTCCACAGATCGGTTTCACAGATCAGTTTCACAGATCAGTTTCACAGATCAGTTTCACAGATCAGTTTCACAGATCAGTTTCACAGATCAGTTTCACAGATCAGTTTCACAGATCAATTTCACAGATCAGTTTCACAGATCAATCATACACAACTCTTGTTTAATAAATTTCATTCTTTCAGAGCATAAGGGCTTTGTGAAGATGTCAGCTAATTGATTTTCAGAACTAACAAATTCGAGAGAAATATCACCCTTCTGGTAATGATCTCTTAGAAAGTGATGTCTGACATCAATGTGCTTAGTTCTAAAGTGAGACACAGGGTTCATGGATAGGTTGATTGCACTAGTGTTGTCACAGTTAATTGAAACATGTTTAAGATCAAATCCATAATCCAATAGAGTATGTTTCATCCACAGAATTTGTGCACAGCAACTACCAGCAGCTATGTATTCTGCCTCGGCAGTAGACAATGCAACTGAATTCTGTTTCATACTACACCATGATACTAGGGATTTTCCAAGCAAATGACATGTTCCAGATGTGCTCTTCCTATCTAACTTACATCCTGCAAAGTCAGCATCTGAATAGCTAGTTAGATTAAATGATTGTCCTTTTGGATAAAACAAACCTAAATTTACAGTATACTTAAGATACTTAAAAATCCGTTTAACAACTAGTAAGTGTGATTCTTTAGGATTAGCTTGAAATCTGGCACACATACATACACTAAACATAATATCTGGTCGACTAGCAGTAAGATAAAGTAAGCTTCCGATCATACCTCTGTAATTGGTTTGATCAACTGGTTTCCCAGTCTCATCAACATCCAATTTACAGGTAGTACTCATAGGTGTATTACTTTCCTTAATACTATCCAATCCAAAACGTTTTAAAATATCCTTTGTATATTTACTTTGATTTAAAATAATGCCATATTTATTTTGAAAGATTTGAAATCCAAGAAAATACTTAGCTCTCCCATTAGGCTCATTTCAAATTCATTTTGCATAACCTTTGAAAAATCAGTACATAAAGAGTGTTTAGAAGATCCAAAAATAATATCATCAACATATATTTGTACAACTAAAACATCTTTTGAAATCCTTTTTATAAAAAGAGTGGGATCAGCTACTCCTTTTGTAAATCCTTTAGAGATAAGAAAGTTTGAAAGCCTTTCATACCAAGCTCTTGGGGCTTGTTTTAAACCATATAAAGCTTTAGAAAGTTTAAAAACATGATGTGGAAAATGAGGATTTAAAAAACCAGGTGGTTGTTCTACAAAAACATTTTCAATAATAACACCATTTAAAAAAGCACTTTTGACGTCCATTTGATATAACTTGAAATTCAGATGTGATGCATATGCAAGTAAGATTCTAATAGCTTCTAATCTGGCTATAGGTGCAAAGGTTTCCTCATAGTCTATACCTTCTTCTTGATTGTAACCTTGTGCAACTAGCCTAGCTTTATTTCTAACTATATTTACAGATTCATCTACTTTATTTCTAAACACCCATTTTGTGCCTATGGTCAAAGTGTCCTTAGGTCTTTCTACTAATTTCTAGACTTTGTTTCTTTCAAACTGATTTAGTTCTTCTTGCATAGCCATTACCCAAAATTCATCATTGATAGCATCATTGATATCTTTAGGTTCTAACTGTGAAAGAAAAGCTTGATGTTCAACCTGATTTCTTAGAGAAGCTCTAGTCTGTGTTCCTCTATCAAGATTCCCTACAACAGCATCTAAAGGATGGTTCTTTAGAGTCCTATATGGTCTTGAAAAGATAGGGCTAGAAATTTCAGATTCATCTACAGATTGAGGTTCAACAGAAGCAGGTTCTGGAGAATGTCCAGAACTGGATGCTTTTATAACAGGCTCTTTAGATTTATCATTAAGGTCCAGAATAGAAAAATCTTCTTCAAGATTCTCAAGAGAGGTTTTAGGCTCATGTGGATCAGTTTCATCAAACTTGATGTGAACAGATTCTTCCACACATTTGGTTCTTTTATTGAAAACTCTATAGGCTTTACTAGAGATAGAGTAACCTAGGAAAATTCCTTCATCACTCTTGGATGCAAATTTGTCAAGATTGTCTTTAGTATTGAGAATGAAGACTTTGCAGCCAAAAACTTTGAAGTAGTTAACCTTGGGTTTCCTATGGTTCCACAACTCATAGGGAGTCCTCTTAAGAACTGGTCTGATCAAGACTCTATTAATGACATAACAAGCTGTATTTACAGCTTCAGCCCAAAAGTAAATAGGCAGTTCATATTCATTGAGCATGGTTCTAGATATTTCTTGAAGGGTTCGGTTTCTCCTTTCTACTACACCATTTTGTTGGGGTGTCCTAGGGGCAGAGAAATTGTGACTATAGCCATTGTGTGAGCAGTAAGAATCAAACTTATGATTTTCAAACTCACGACCATGATCACTTCTCAAGGTCTTAATCTTAAGTCTACTAAGATTCTCTACATACTTGGAATATTTAACAAAGTAAGAACAAGCTTCACTTTTTTGAGCTAGAAAGTATACCCAAGTATATCTAGAAAAGTCATCTACAAGAACATAGACATAATGCTTCCCATTTAGACTAGAAACTCTTGATGGTCCAAACAAATCCATGTGAACCAATTCAAGTGGTTGAGAAGTCGAAACTTCTTTCTTTGATTTAAAATAAACTTTATGTTGCTTTCCCTTTTGACAGGGATTACAAACTTTGTCTGCTGGAAATTCAAGTTTGGGTAAGTCTCTAACTATGTTCTTCCTAGAAAGTTTTCTAAGTGAGTGCACATTGCAGTGTCCTAATCTTCTGTGCCAAAGCCAAGACTCTTTATGAAAAGCATTTAAACAAGGAATGTTCTGTTTAGCTAAAGAATTCAGATTAACAGCATACACATTTTCATTTCTTAAGGCAGAAAATACCAAAACATTCTTAGAATCAAAAACTTTGCAAGAAGCATTTTCAAATTTAACATGAAAACCATCATCACACAACTGAGAAATACTTAATAAATTGTATTTAAGGCCATCAACAAATAAAACTTTAGAAATCAAAATTGAATCAGTGTTACCAATCTGGCCTAGGCCGATGATTTTCCCTTTTGAATTATCACCAAAAGTGACAAAGCCTCCATCAACTTTTACTAAGCTCTTGAAACATGAAAAGTCTCCTGACATATTCCTTGAACATCCACTGTCTAAGTACCATATATTTTTGTGACATCTCTTCAGGCAGGTCTCCTACAAAACAGATTTAGATGGAAGATGATTTTGGTACCCAGATCTTCTTGGGTCCAGACAGGTTAGCCAATAACACTTTAGGTACCCATATTTGTCTAATGGGTCTCATATAATTTGTATAATTGACATGCTTTGAAAGATAAACTTTATTAGATCCATAGCTATGTATATAACTGGTTGAAGTATAAGAAGTTCCAGAATTTCCTTCATTCTGTCCAGATTTAGAAATGAATCTTGTTTTGGCAATTTTCCTTTGTCCAGGTTGGTATCCTATACCAGTAGTATATTTAGGTGCTACTTGCTTTCCTAGCATCTGTGTTAGTGTATTTTTTCCATTGGTGAACTTCTCTAAGTCATTCTTGAGTTGCTCATTTGACAGTTTCAGTTCTGTATTTTCCTTATGTAGTTGAGCATTCTTTTCCTTTTCTATATCAAGATCAGATTTATGCTTAACACTTAAAGCATACTGTTTCTTTAGACCTTTATATTTATCTTTAAGCTCATTACATGTTTCTTCTAACATGTCACAGTATTCAAACAATTCAGATTTTGACATATTTTTTGAGTCAGAATCTTCTCCAGAATAGTATGAATTAAAAGCAGGAGTCTCTGATGTTACCTCAGAAGTGTTTGTCATGAAACACATGTTGGCTCGATTCTTTTCAGAGTCTGAAGATTCAGCTTCACTTGTGCTGTCTTCTGAAGCACTCCAAGTAGCCATCATGGATTTCTTGTATTTGTTATCCTTGTATTCATATTTCCTTTTATACTTCATCTTTGGACAGTCGGCTTTAATGTGTCCTTTTCTTTTACACTCATAACAGACAACTTCATCAGTTCTGTCAGCCTTCTTCCAATCCTTTTTCCCTTTGCCTTGTTGGTCATACTTTCCCTTGTAATTTGGTTTCCTAAAGAATTTCTTTTTCCTATAAAACTTTTTGAATCTCCTGGCTATTTGAGCCATCTCATCATCACTGTCAGAATCATTCTCACTTTCCTCACTGCTTGAACTTTCATTTGTAGCCTGAGGCTTTTCCTTATCCTTATTCCTTGAGGTTGTAGTCTTGAAGGCAATAGACTTCCTTTTAGGTTCACCATCTTCTTCTTTGTTCACCTTGAGTTCTTCTTCATACATCATCAACTTTCCAATAAGTTCTTTGACAGGTAGAGCTCCAATATCACATGATTCTCTAATATAGACAGAGGTTCCTCTCCATCTATCAGGTAGACATCTCAGTATTCTCATGATTTGTTCCTTTGCTGGAACATCCTTTCCCAGAGAAGTCATTGTGTTGACAATTTCATTGAACCTGAGATACATGTCAGAAATGGGTTCATCAGGTTTCATCTTAAAGTTATCATATTTAATAGTATAAGTATTTAACCGCATTTCCTTAACATTAGTTGTTCCTTCGTGAGAAACAGCCAAGGTATCCCAAATTTCATATGCAGTTTTACATGCAGAAATTCTATTAAATTCTTCATCTCCTAGAGCACATTACAGAGCATTCATAGCTTTACAATTGTTATTGTAAGCAGTCTTTGTAGGTTCATCCCAAGTAGATCTAACAGTAGTGGGAATTTTGTATTCTGATTCAATGGCAGTCCAAATATCAAAACCTATGCTTTCTAGATGAATTTTCATTTTCAGTTTCCACTGAGCATAATTAGTTCCATTGAAGAAAGGTGGCCGGTTAGTAGCAGCACCCTCAAGTCTATTATCCATGATAAGAAAATTTTAAAGAGATAAAAATTTAGATATAACAGAAATTTTAAGAACTTTAAAATACAACTAAAATCACAGTTCAAAAGCAGAGTACTTTTAGAAAGTATTTTCAACCTCTGATACCAAGTGTTGGTCGGAGTGGACACTCAAGAGGGGGGTGAATTGAGTTCCAATTAAAAATTTCTGTTAAAAACAATTTTTAATAAAATCCCCCAATTTCAAAAACAAATTAAACTGTAGTGAATTTATATAGATTATAAAGGTTCAATTAGCTTCTCAAAGATTGATTAGTTCTCAGTTAACGTAATCTTATGATTAAATTAACTTTTGAAACTAATTTACTGATTTATAATAAATATAAAAACTTGCGAATTTAATTATCAAAGTAGCTTTGAAGATAGATTATATTTCAAAGTAATAGCAGCGGAATATGAAATAAATATGTATAGTATGGATATAGAGTATAACTACAAACACAGAGAATTAACCAAGAGGTTCAGTCTCAAGCCGAGACTTAGTCCTCTCAAGAGTTTATATAAAAATGATCCACACCCTGGATCGGGGTCAACAACAGTAAACACACTGTCCAGGTCACAAGACCTCTACCACAGTTCTACGTGGGAAAACAAACAACAGCAGCCAGCTGTCCAGGTCACAAGACCTCTACCACTATCCACAGTGGGAAATGAAGTGTAAAAAGGTTTTCTGAGGATTTACAGATCCTCCAGTAAAAGTGCAGGAGACAGTGTGTGTGTTTAATACAGCAGATAACACACACTGCTCAAAATGTAGAATAAATAAATCACAGAGCAGTGATGTAGAGTTTAGAAATGGCTCTAGTGATTTCAGTGTAGCACTGGACTCGTTTTGGAAATGATCAGAAGTGATTCTGAGTCCTCTTCTCGATTTTGTTTGAGAAGCAGAGTGTCATATGCTTCAGGTTCACAGGTAGTGAGATGTGGTCGATGAAGCTCTTCGATATTCTTTTGTATGCACAGAACTCTTCTTGAATAAGCTTGATTGTATGTATGATTCTGTCTTGCTTCGGTTCTTCTTGTATGTACAGAGCTCTTCTTGAGTATGTCGTATGCTTCCTTGTCTCTGTGTGTGTTCTCTACTTGTTGTCTCTGTTATTGTCCTCTTTCTTCAGCAACGTCTTCTTGTATTTATGTCACGTGCTCCGTAGGACAGAAAAGGTTTCCTTTCCGCAGGTACGAGGTACGGTTTCCTGACATCCGACAACCTTTTATTAATTAATTGTCAGGGTATTAAAATATAACTAATATGACCGTTGGTTAGAATAAATAAAGATAAAGATAAAGAAATTTAAACAGTTGTTTATGACTGTTCAAGTGATCGGTAGGTCATCAGCATTAGAGTAATGATCGGTGACTCAGATAGATCAGCATCGGTCTGTCATCTGATCGGTGAGTCATTTTGATCAGCATCGGTCTGTCATCTGATCGGTGAGTCATTTTGATCAGCATCGGTCTGTCATCTGATCGGTGAGTCATTTTGATCAGCATCGGTGACTTATTTGCATCGGTGACTCATTTGCATCGGTGAGTCCTTGGATCGATGACTCATTTGCATCGGTGACTCATTTGCATCGGTGAGTCATCTGCATCCGTGAGTCCTTGGATCGGTGAGTCTGATGGATCGGTGCGTCTGATGGATCGGTGAGTCTGATGAATCGGTGCGTCTGATGGATCGGTGAGTCTGATGGATGTTGGATCCAGAAAACTTCCAAAGTACTTTGTAAGTTAATAAGCATAGATAAAAACATGATAACAGATTCATTCATAGATTGGAATTATGTTTATGAGACATCAAACCAGATTAAACATCAATGAGTTGTGATGATTTGTGATTATTAAAACATCAGTTATAAACATGAAATCAGCAATCTTCCAGAGGACTAAACAACATTAATATCAATACTTCCTTCAAGTATTGTTGTGGCATCAGTTTCATTAGATAGAATTGCACATTTCAACCAACCATGGTTAGAAATTTAATCATAAAAAGATTAATAAAATGAATAATAAAAACTCTCATCTAGTTGATTATAATCATGGAACTCAAAAATATTATAAAGAATTTGGTATATTAACATGTTTAACTACTACATCAAAAGACATGCCAAGGATCATCATATCATCCAATGATATCCCATATCCCATGTTATTCTCACATGTCGGAGAACTCGACGTGTTTTCTTCACAACCTTCCTCCTAAAACCTTTATCCCTGAATAGCTTCCTTAGCAACAGTTGTAGGTTCAACGTCAGTTGTTTTCTGAGGTTCTGGTTCATGCGACAATCCTAAAGTATCACAATATTTAAATCAATTGTTGTTACATTTTATTTCTTATAAAGCATTGTTGATTTACCAGAAGCCTCCTCTCTTTTAATATAAGGAACGAGAGAAATGATGGGAATAGACGTGGGTTATTTTGGCCTAAATGCCTCTTTAGGAACCACTATCTTATCAGTATTTTGTCCTTGTTTAACAGCATGCTCCATGGTTCCGTGAAGTTTATCAGTATTTTATTTCAAAGAAGAAATAGAAGAAGGCCCTGAAATTATAATAATTTTAAACACTTTTTCATGAATATGGCTAAAATTCAGGATTATCATGAAGGATTAACACCACTATTAAAGTATTTAAATATGGATTTCTTTCTCAGATTCTTTTGTTTCTTTGAATTTTTAGGTGAACTTTCTACATCATCTCCTAAGACAGGTTTTGGAGACGGCAATACCCTTTCTATCTCATCCTCTGTGGCATGTTGGCCAGGATATATTTCTCCCAATTCATGGGGTGATCATGTAGCTCCAAGATCAGTTTATCTAGGGATATATAGTGGCATCAGAACAGCTGTTGGTTTCCATTTTACTAGCTTCAAGTTAAGATAATACTTCCCTTGAGTGAACAATTCTTTGACTAAATTCAAATTGGAAAGTAGAAGAGTATGTGAGAAAAAGGAAATTTATATCTTCATGATCCACAAAATCATGCCCTTATTCATCTAATAAAGGAACAATCTCTTCTTTGGTACCATAATCTATAATTTCATTCACCCACTTTGTGGTGGGAATTGATTCATAAATTGCATATATGAGAATTTACAACTCCCAGATGTAAGTCCTCACTTCATTGGGATTGTCCTTGAATTTAATGTCAGAAGAGGAACATAGAACCCCTACTCTCGAAATACGTAGCCCTTCCCAAAAATCCATCCACATGGTTTCAACATCATAGTATAAAAATTTCCATATACGAACAAAGAATGATTCGACTATTTGGTTTTTCACCATATGACCTAGTTGTCCCAACATAACACAAATCGAGTAACGAGTGGGTTACATAATGGTAACTTCCTACTTGGAAGAGACTCTCTTTACGTTGATACCTGTTTTAAATTGTGTGACCATAAATATCATGGATCAAGATTCAGCTTGGAAATATTTAATGAATATTAAAGAAATTTTTATCCATTGAGTTTTATTTGGGATCTAAATTCAAAATTTATGGTCAAATCTATTCGACCTTAAACATTATCCATTTGTAGTCAAACATTATTGTCTCAAAACTACCAACAATGAGAGATGTGGTACTCAATATATTGAGAACCCGTAAAGGTAACTCTAAACCAAACTCATGTCCCAGCTCATAAAATGTACATTTTGTATGATTTAGGTAATATTGAGCAATAAAACGTTAAAAGATACAATGTTTGTGGGTTTGTCAATATAAACCTAGAAAAAATCAAACAATGCTTAATAGGCCCCATGGCTTATGTAAATCAAAAGCATCCAGTGAGAATTAAAATACATATGATTAAAGAAAAAATGAGTTTCATATATGAAAAACATTTCACAGAGTAGTATCCACAAATTTGATTCTCTCTCTTATCAGAAAGCAAAAATGGTTTTCTACATAATTCCTCATTTGGTTAACAGCCTCTTGGGCCCCGTCAGCCACCTCTTGGTGAACGTTTAGTTGACTATCTCTTCTATCTTCTGCATGATGAAGTGCTTATTTAGCATCTACAATTTTTTTTCACCATCCTTTTGGACTTCTACTAATGAGCTATATAGATAGAAAAGCACCACCGTGGTGATATCTAATTCATGTTGACGATGTAGCTGCTAAAAGGTATTTCTTTGATTTTATTATTCAATTATTTAAACTTTATAGTATGATTAGCCTTAGATCAGTACAAAGCCACTTGTAATTATTAGGTTTTGATCAATAGTTTAGATTTTATCACGTATTTCAAATGCTTTTTCCCTTGCTCCCTCCTTCAAATAATCTCTTTCACCACGGTATGAATTTAAAGGTATTAAAAATCTCAAAATCCTTGCATGATAAAAATATATGAGATTAGTGTAATTCTATTAGTTAGTTCCTCAAGGGGAATATCACACATTATCTTCAATATATTATTCCATGCCTTGCAATATGAAAGATGAAGAGACTTTTGCAGTTTTGGGTCTGATTTAGAGTCTCTATCATAAGGTGGAATGTATTCTAGGATTAATGCACTTAAATAAGTTCCATATTCTGCTCCTTCCTAAGAAACCATTTCTTCACTTTCTAGTACTATTTTGGATGATTCAGAGGATTCACCTCCAGACCTATCCATTAATGTTGATAGTCCAATATGGTAAATCAAAAATTTTATTTGTGGTTAGCTTCACAGGATTACAAAAGTGAGTACAATCACAATATCCATATCTCTTACCTAACCGTAGGTCAGCAGATTGAGAAGACTCCTCCCCAATATTCGCAGTTTCAACAGCTTTTTGTGATGTCTCTTAGTAGAGAGTGTTATCTTCAATTGTATCAGGATCATTAGAATGAATCTCAGGATGATTTTTTGTCTCATGATTCACCTGAGCCAATGTATCTACAATGATTGGATTGACATTAATATCAATACATACTTTACGTATCGTTGTGGTAGTAGTTTAATTGGATGGAACTACATATTTCAAACAAGCTTGTTTAGAAATTTAATCCTCAGAATATTAATGGGATGAATAATAAAAACTCACATCTAGTTGATTCTAAACAAGGAACTCCAAAATATCCTAAAGAATTTTCTATATTAACATGTTTAAATACTTCATCAAAAGACATGACAAGGTTCTTCATATCATCCAATGATATCCCAGATCCCATGTTAGTATAACCTATTAGAGCACTCGATGTGTTTTTGTTACAACCTTTCTTCATAAAACCTTTTTCCCTGAATAGCTTCTCAACAATAGTTGTGGGTTCAACATCATTTGTTTTCAGATGTTCTGGTGCATGTGAAAAACCTAATGTATCACAATATTAATATCAATTGTTGTTACATTTCATTTCATATAAATCATTGTTTATTTACCAGAATCAGCCTCTCTTCTAATAGAATGAACGAGAGAAAGGATGGGAATAGACATTGGTACTTTTGGCCTAAATGCCTCTTCAAGAACCACTGGCTTAGCAAAAATTTGTGCTTGTTCAGCATCACCCTCCATGGTTCCTTGAAGTTTATCAGTATTTTATTTTAAATAAGAAACAGAAGAAGGTCATGTAATTACAATAATTTTAGACACTTCTTCATGAATATGGCTAAAATTCATGATTATCAGGAAGGATTATCATTACTGAGAAAGTATTTAAATATGGATTTATTTATTTTATTCTTTTGTTTCTTTTACTTTTTAGGAGAATTGTTATCATCATCTCCAAAGACAGGTTATGGAGACGACAATACCCTTTCTATCTCATCCTTCGTGGCATGCTAGCCTGAAGATATTTCTACCTATTCATGGGGTGATTCTGTAGCTCCAAGATTAGTTCCTCTAGGGGTATACAGTGGTATGGGAACCTCAGTTGGTTTTAATTTTACTAGATGGAAGTTAAGATGATACTTCCCTTTGTTGAACAATGCTTTGACTAAATTCAAATTGCAATGTAGAAGAGTATGTGATAAAAATAAAAATTTATATTTTTAGGATCCACAAAACCACGCCATTATTCATCTTATGAAGGACCAATATCTTCACTAGTACCACAATCTATCATTTCATTCACCCACTTTGTGGTGGGAATTGATTCATTTTTGCATATATGAGAATTTATAGCTCTCAGATGTAAGTCCTCACTTCATTGGGATTGTCCTTGAATTGAATTTCAGAAGAGACACATAGAACCCCTACTCTCGGAATATGCATCCCTTCACGAAGATCCATCCACCAGGTTTCAGATTCGTAGTATAAACATTTCCATGTATGAAGAGCCTCTGGTCGTATGTATTCACAGTATATGTTATAGGGTTGTGAAGAAGATCCTGCAACCTTGGATTTATGTTTCTTCCCAAATCCCATAGTCACAGATAGGGGATGATATAAGGGGGATCATCGCTCTCCAGAATGATGGTGATTATATCACCTTGGTAGAACTATAGTAGTGATTGATGGGGTGGATCTCTTAACTCTGGTAGATTGATTATATATATCATGATGTCTCTTCAGTGAATTTGGTGCCTCGTCACCTCCACCCTCTAACTCTAATGAGTCGGCTCCCAACGATGAAGATTTACCTTCCAGAAAATGGGGTTACCTCCTCCAACTTTTCATTACCACCACTAAAGGAAAAACATTGTTTAATACACCTTTATTGTAGGACGCGACCCAGTCTTTGGCATACCAGATAGGCAATTTTCTTACTACATCAGCAGCAGGGAAAAAGTTTGATATGTGGGGATATCAGAGAAAGGATAGTTCGATATGTGGGGATATGAATTCAATTCAATGAATCCAGTTATGACACGTCTGAAAGGCTTATTGGCCATGTGGATCAGTGTGTACTTATTACAAGTCCGAGATTCCAAAGGGGGCATGAGGCCGGGTACTTTTGTTATCACGGCCAAGCTGGCTGAGAGATGGATGGTAAGAGCTTTGGGTCGCCCTAGTCTGGCCCAGAGGCCATCGGCGTGAATCCTACATGTGAACCCCAATATTATATGAATCATACTTTTGTGCCCCCATTTGGTACACATCCTACTTTCATGCCCAATTTCATTTCTCCCAAGCTCTTATTTTTCTTTATAAATACACCCATAGGTCCTTCATTTTTATGGATGAATTTTCCTGAAGCCTAATTGCGGCTCAGTCACCCAAGTGCTTTTCCAAAGTCTTCTGAAGCATTAAAGGTGGTTATTGAACACCTAAGGTGGAGAAATTGAAGTAGGGTCATAACACATAAGTCTTTTTAGTGTTTGAAATCAATAACACCTGCACGCCTAAGGTTCCCAACCTTCTTAAATCAAAAACACTTGTGCGACACTGATTCCTTTCACAGGAATTTGAGTGCCCCACTTCTGTGATCACCTATTAATACTCTTGAAGGCATGAGCCAAGTATTTACCAGGTATTGAAATATAGGTTGTTCATCTCTTAATTGAACATTAGGTCTCCCATGCCTAGTTTCCCGCCCATACTTGCGCGCCAGTACCTACTTGGTCACGCCTCTTTGATTCACCTACTCTCTTTAGCATACAAGCCATCAATCCCTCCTAAAATCCATTCATGTAAATACTTCTTCTTCATTGGATCCCTTATCTAAAATGGATTACGTTGAGACCTCTACCAAAACCACATGAATTATCAAACCTTTGAGAAACCCATGTTGGCGTGTCTCTTATTTGGGTTTTTATATCCACAGTAAGAGGTTTCCCACATTAGGTTAACAATGGGGTTAAGATTTATGGAATGTATGTGAGTTTATATATCCGTTGTCACATGGACCTTTCTCCCAAGACCAATTTTGGGAAGTTCTCGGTTTGGAGGATTAGGGTTTGGGTCCTTAACTCTACCTTCTCAAAAAACTCAGAACCTCAGTTCTCTTATAGGGAAGGTACAGTTCACACCTACTTTTACTTTTGAAGAAAAGAGAAGTCTCCCTCCCCTTCCAAGATCAATTTTCGGGTAGCCATCCTCGTGAAGGCCCCTGACCTTTATCCCTCCTTCCTTTCATTTGGACCCTTGCCTAATGTAAATGGAATAGAGGGATTGCCCATCTCCTTGCACTCATCCACCGTTGCCACTATATGTGCACCCTCTTCCACCAATGGAGGAGGAAAATTGTATGTGATTTGATGAATCATTGACATCATCTTGTTTCCACACCGATCCAGACTCACATGCCCTTATAGAATTTACATGATCACAACGTTTTCACATATTAATAAACTAGGAGATCTTTAATTCCTATCATAATTGGGATACGTAGGAAGCCTTCTCAGGGGCTGAGCTCACACAATATCCTTTTCAGGAATCCAACCCTAATGGTCATAATCTAGGCATCCTCTTTAGGGATAAACCGCAAATTAAACCCCAAAATCATTATGGCATCCTTTTCAATAAGTATGTCCAAACTAATTTTTTCCTCAAAGGACTATACTCTCCTATGAGACATATTGAACTTTGTGGAAATTGATTCCCAACCACATGGGATACGTAGGAAGCCTGCGTGAGGGTAAAACCCAACACTTTAAATCAACCATGTTCCCCTTGGGTTATAATTATAATAGGGTATGATCTTAAGTGGAAACCCATATTATTTCCATGTTCCTTGGGCTGCTTAGGCATAAGTCCCACACCAAACTTTTACTAAGCACCTTTTGCTTAGATGTATATACCACATGAAATTAAACTATACAGCTAGGTCTGTATCACATGAACTTGAAAGGTATGATGTGTCCCATTTAGTGGCACTGAACTACGGGGGTTCTGATTTCTTTCACAAGGATATGTAGGTAGCTAATTTCATGGGTACGATCACAATATCAAAGAAAACATCCATCTCCCTGGAAGATAATAAATTCTAGAGTCCATACTAAATATATTATTCACCATTATCATTATAATGATGATTAAAATAATCTCTAAGTAGTATATTAGAGGACATATCCATTAGTGAAAAACCTCAAATATATACGAATGATTCTAAATTTTACACATATTAATAAGTTATTGTAAATTATAAGGAAAACTTATGTTATACTGGGAAAATTAATAAGGATTCATGAAAATATCTTAAATTTAAAAATAGAGTCCCATAGTAGACAATAATTCCACCCAAAAGGGTGTGATGAGTCTGACCTCCCATACTCTTGACCAATGCACATTCCTATATATCTTAAAGTCCAAACATAATGAACACATCCTTTAAAAAGAAAGTACCTTTTGGATAAATAAGTGTTGGAAGTTTCCACTTCCAGGAAAAAATCCAATGGTAACCCCCTGGAATCAGTGATTCTTAAAACTAGGACACACATTTCAAGGAACTACGAAACAACATCAATATGATAATTTCCTTGGAGTATATATCTAATTTATAGGTCATAGAAGTTCACTTTTATAAAGAGAACCTTAAATTGATATGTTTATGTTCATAGATATATGTTCGATGGGTTGATGATTTCATCTTACTAGAAACATGTGACATAGGTTATTAAGTGTAAGAGGCTCATAAGATATTAAGATATATTATCATGAAGATCCCCTTCAGTAATATCTGAGAGAGGAGGTTATTAGAATATGCAATCCTGTATGAATTCCACTAGTTATGTGACATTGGATACTCCTATCTACAAACATGTGTAATGATCCTTATATTTTAACAATAATGTTAAAATATAACATTACAAGCATACTTTTATGTACTGAATAAAAATACGATGAAAAATATTTGTGAGAAGTAGGGTATGTTTGGTGCATCACAAATGATATATTTCTAATAAATTAGTTCAGAAAGAAATTATACATTTCATCATTATGGAATTTGATATATCATCCCATTGATTGGAATGGAATTATTGAACAAAAATCTATAGCCATGGTGTATTGACTTGTCCATCTTCGATATTAAAAAATACATATTGATCATATAGGATGATCAAATGAGTATGAAACCAACAAGATGAGATATTGAGACAAATGAATTATATTATATAATGATCATTATTATGTTTTCATTTTCATTATGACATTAATGAAATCTCTATGGTTTCCTTTACGTATATTTAGACACTAATATAGGACTTTAGTTAATACCATTTGATTTCATTGAGGAATTGTCCTATAGGGTCACACATATAGTGTATCCATGATCTTAGTTATATTCTTTTTTTATTTAAACATTCGAATGATCATTTTTCTAGAATTATAGTTTAATTCTTATTCAGTTATGGTTGATTTCATTAATTCAATCATAATCTATTGAAGATAAAATATATGATTGAGTTGAATATTAAATAATTATTCATTCTCTTGGTATTTATTAATTAGAAGAATATTGAATATTAATTTTTCACTATTAATTATTCTTAATCTAATAAAAAAATATTCCTATTTATTTAGTTGCATGAATATTTTATTTTTTAATGAGTATAATTTCATTATATTTTATTATTCAGGATTTGATAAATATTGTAGAGGAAAGTGAGTCCATGAAGTTCCTGGTGATTAGAATGTTATAATCATTGAATATCATTAAAATAATAAATATTAATTTATCTACTTATTTTATAAAATTATATTTAAGGAATACATGCTCTAGCACGTTCCATGATTTTTTTTAATTTTATTATTGGTATTTTTGTTACTATTTGCATGGGGAATTTTTTAAATTTAATATTTTCATTAAGTGTGTCTGTTAATTTACTAATATTAACACCAAGAAATATATATTATTATCTTATATCATTTGAATATGATGTGGAATACATATCTTTGTGCATAAAAATTTAACCCTTGAGAATTCCCTCAAGAAAATTCCTATGGATCTATCAAGAGCAAGAAAAATTTCCACCCTCCTCCCCATCTCAAGACCAATAGACTAACATATGTGATAATCTCTATCGAAGTATTACTTATTTTGATCAATATGAATGATTCAAGATTATTGATTCCTCAATGTTGGCACCCTGATTTTTATTGATGATGTTATGAGATAAAGGATAAAAAGTGGATCATCAGTAGAGGTATTATAAATTTTATCCTCATAGTGAAGTGAAGCTAAATCTAAAATGGGATTTTATTGATAAATACATTTTTCTAAGAAGTAATTCCAACACTGATGTAATTCATAACATTAAATTAATTATAAATTTAATATGGTAATATTTTATCTCTTGTTATGATGTTATTTCATTATGATTCTTTTGGTTTATTCATGGGACATGATGGTGTATCATCAAGTTCATATAGATTTCATATTGAAAATAATGAAAAAAATCATCTGGCATGGACCCGACCAGCTTTCGTTGTTCCTGGAGCCTTCATTATTGACTCTTGTTTTCTATACCAAATTATCCCTACTATACATAGATTTTATAACTAATAGATTTAAACAATGATATATGTGGTTCCATTATTACCTCAAAAAATTGATGTAGACAATAATTATGCATAAAATGGTGGAGAATAAGTAACTTTTAGGAAATCATGGTAGAGTATGAAGTTGATATGATCAAAACAGTAAAATTATATTCCTTTGAATTTATAATCAATTAATGGTAGAATATTACATTGACCATGGAAGGAAATTTTGCACTGACAAGATATATAATGTGGGAGACCGTAGTTACAAAATGTATTTGGGAATTTGAAGTTGATTTTTTGTCAATAGGGTTGTGATATGATCTAGTAATGGGTTCTGAATTTGATAGAGGTACTTCCATCATAAATTGAAATGAAATATGAAGGTAATTTTTAATGATACCACATGGATAGAATCTAGATAGAAGCAATTACATATAGATTTTTTTATGTTATTATTAAAGTTAATGATAATTGATTATAATGATAATAATTTTATAGTAATTTGTATTGAGTTTTAAGTAGTTTTATATCTAATAGATTCATTACATTTTATCAGGTGATAATTTTTTTGATATATGTATAAAGAAACCATCAAATTGATCATGATATATCAAAACTCCCATAATCAGTGACAAATATCATTATATGATGATTTGGAGTGATTATAATATTATTAGAATGTCCTCATATGTCATGAATATTTTTTGAGGTTGTCTGAGTGAAGTATCAAACTCTAAAATCTAAGTTAAAAATTAGGCAATGTCATGGACATGTATGAGTCATCCAGAGAAAATTCAAGTTCTATTTAATATTCATTTGGATTTCTATAAGATTAACTTCTTGATTAATTTTTGAGATTTTTTCTATTGGATGACTATGTATGAGTCATCTAAATGTACAAAATTTTCATTATTACAATGATGTAGTTATCATCTTAAACTATGTACACGAAATTTTTTACCAAATATGAATCATTAAACCTGTTTTATGATTTATTTATAAGAGATATATATGAGTCGTAAAATCATTATATGAATCAATCCCCTTATAAAATTTAGATTAATTAATTGAAGAAATTTCCCCACTAAAAAACGCACTTGCACATCATAGGTGCAAAGAACTATGAACACATAGATGAGGAATTTAAAATAAATTAAAGGTATAGATATCAGAGATAATAAAAGAACGAAAAAATCCCCATTCCTATGGATTATTTCACTGATATTTTTGAGCATTTTTAATGAGAGAATAAAATTTATAATTCTATTGAATAATTAAAATATGTTTTGATTTCACTATAGTTAATTACTAAATATTTCCTAATTGTAAATATGGATATAATATAAAAAATATACTTATAATATTCTATGAATAAATGTAAAGGTAATAAGACTAAGATTGTATGGTGTGAAATTAAAACTTGATACACTATGGTATATAATAGATAGAAGAAGGAGACTGAAGTCAAGAGTTTTAGGGAAGATTGGAAGTCTTGAAGTGATCAAGAATTTGGTGAATTGAGGAAGATCTAGATCATTGAAGACATAGAGATTGAATGAAAGTCCGAAATTCATGACCCTGATCATTATTTTTTGGTGGTCTTAAATAATTGAGTATGAACAGAATAGTTATTCTATATAGCATGAGGAGGAAGAAAAAATTAAGGTGCCATTAAAGAAACTAGGAGAAAAGGTGTTATTTCTTGTTTCATTTGAATTTTAGTTGTAGGTAGAAAGATTCAATACTTTTATTCTGCAAATCTATAGTGTGAGATAATTGGGAAATTATATTGATTGGATTTGGACAATATTGGGCCTAAATACCTATTCTTATATTGATGAGTCCATGATTGTGTTGTCATAACAATCATGGAATGGATTACCCCTTTATGGTTGATCTTCAATAAAATATGATGTTCATGTGATATTTTTTTCCTTTTATATTTGTGTAAGGTATAGTAACATTAAAAATTTGTATCGCGTCTTTAATTGAAAAAAGAGGTTAATTCAAAACAATGAATTATAAATTGTACAAAAACATCACCCTCCCCACTCAATAGTAACAACCCAAACCTATGATACATATACTCATATGTACATAAATAAATATGAATATACATAAATATGTACATACATACATACAAATATATGCATAAATAAAAACATATATACTTTCTTACTCACTCACTACCTTACATATATAATTACATACATTACTTTTGTCACGTCTTATCCTAGACCACTACCCATTAACTAAATCATAGAGACACATAACCTCAATAATGCCTCACCATAATCTAGAGGCTTATACATATAAGTGATGGCCTATGGTGGTGGGGTGGGGAGACTATGGCCTCATATTAGTGTGATATAATAGCATAAATAATACAAATATCATAACTTGGATGTATAAAGAGAACAAAATCATGGAAAGTGAAAATAAAAATATATAACCCTTGAGATATAAAAATAAAGGCTTGTACATGTCTGAAAAGTCATACATACAAGATATAACAATACACCAATTTCCCAAAAACGAATGAAAGGAATAAAATCATAAAATTCCAAAAAAATAGTCTTAAGCCCTAGTCTGGTACCATATCCCATGTTCCACAGTAACTAATAAATGATTTGTCTATACTAAGTAACTGCCCCTTATACTATTAAGAAACACTGATGTATTTTTTTTCATCATCAACATCTTGAGATGGTTGTGAATATAACTCAGTGTGCCCCACCAATAGTGTCTATGAACATATCTATTCTTATTAACAATGAATTTTGATATAAATAATAAAAAAATAAAACCCTAACAAATCAGCCACTATCAACCCCTTGGTTCTAGTGTTACACCTTGGATGCACAATTCCACATTCATCCTGTGTCATATTTTTTTGATCAATGCATACGCAGTGAATAGCCTCATATCAAAACCAAGTATCATATCTATGTAATTCCATGTGTATATGCTCATGGATGAATCCATGGAAGGTATTACAAGAATTATAAACCAAAATACATACAACTAGATCCTAAGGAAGAATCCGAGGTAATCTAAAATTATATTAATCCATCCAAATCCAAAGACATTATCTGAGGAATTCCATGTCCACAAGGATCGAGATGAAACAAAGTGGATTTCCCAAAGAAATTATAAAATGACAGGTATTAAGAAAAATATAAGGTGATTTCCTAAGTCATTCTAATGAAATATCCATCAGGAAAAATTTAAGGGGGTTACCTAAGGAATTCCATGTCTTTATAATAAATCATTTGTCAACTGATTTAGTTTAATTATTTATGTCTAGCATACTAGGCACACAAAATGGATCCTTGGAGTTTCCCTACGCACACCAAATAGAACAGGTGATCACTTGATCATTTCAACGAAACCCCCAAATACACAACTTAATATCTATTTAAATTGTTGAGGCTATCCACACATCATTCGGTGTTTAAGGTTTCATCCTTCAATCTTTATCAGACCACTCATAGGTCATGGTAAGTTTTAATTTCAAGAAGAATCTCTATATAATATCTATAAAAAATTTCAGGTCAAGAAAACATATTTCTGATGTGTCTATACATGAATCAAAATATAGAATAGAGACATAAAATCATAATATATTTTAGGACCAACTTCCATTGTTTAATATAAGGCAACTCATCTAATATCATCCTCAAATTTTTGCTAAAATTTAAGAACTCACAAAATTATATGAAAAACCATAGAAAATGAATAATATTTGAAACTTAAATGAGAATTATAAATTGTGAAATAAATATAGAATGTTATAATATGGATATATATACTCTACTATAGATCTACATATGTATGAAGGGTGCTCAATTCCATGGAGATTTAAGGGATAAATCATTGGGGGATGAAGAAAGGAAGGGGGTGTGTGCTTCAATGTGTATTAAATTAATAGAGTTGAATAAAATAAAGGTTAGGGGTTTGAGAAATAAAAAGGATGATTAAATAATTTCACTGGTTTTATGTCACTGGATATACCACATGGTTTTACAATCTATACACCAACTATAGAGTTCCAACTATTTTAATATCGACAAATTGTATGGTTTCCACACATGGTTTGGAAAACTAGGATCCAACCATGTGAAACCCAATAGAAATATATCGTAGGTTTCAAATATAATCATTTTTAAATATTTATTTTTTGAGGATCCATGTTTGAGGATATTAAATTATTTGGGTTGGGTTCAAGTTAATCTTGAACCATGTGCTAACCATCCGTCCCAACATACAACTACATTTTCAATATTTTTGGGGCTCTAGCTCCAAAAAAACCTTAATTATCCCTCCAACTCCCCATAAACACCTTCATTGAATCAAAACTAAGAAATATAAAACATATAGAAATAATTTAAATAAGTACATACCAGAAGAATTTATGGGGTTTTACAACATCCACACCATAGAGAAATTTTTCCTTGAGATTCACTCGTGAACATCACTAATCCACATTAGTGAAATCCACTAGATGCTAAGCCTACATATCAGACTATCTCATATGCATATCCTACTTTTATATAGAGATGATGAAACTACACTCACAACAACAAACCTATCATTCCATTGATATTATTATAACTTCAATCCACTATTTCAATAATATGCTCCTCAAAATGCCTGCTAGCCTAATGCATGATATTATTCGTATTAGTCATATGAGATAGATCAGAATAGTAGTGTCAAAGAGATGATATTTGAAAAACAACATACATGGAAAATATTTTTTTAGGGAGATACAATCAATATTCCACTACATTGACACTCTTTACTATATAAATCGGTCCCACATACCTGGGTGAAATTTTTACAAGCCTCTGAACATGATGATATCCAAGCCTCAGTGACACCTATAAGAATACATGTTCAATTACATAAAATTTTAGTGGATAGTTATACTAGTTGGAATACAAACTCTTCGTACTAGGGGATATCACCAACATCTTGGGTATTAATAGGATATTATATGATTTCTCATGTGTAGGAATTAACTCAAAAGCTATTTCCTCTCCAAATTTCATCCTACATAACAGTATTCATAAATTCCTACCACATAGATCTCGAAGGGTTCTGTTTTACAAAAATAATAATAAGTATTATTTTAGGTAAAATACACTAAATTCAAGTGGTTCTCTTAGTAACCACTAATTTCTAGGACACAAGATCTTTTCACATGCTATCAAATTTAAATTGTATTCTCATATTGTTCGTTCATATATGGATAAGAGGTAGTTGTCAAATATACCTACATAATAATACATTCCAAAAAACCTAACTAAAAATCAATGTTAAATGAACCTCTGGATCTGAAATAGGATTATTAGGAATCCCATGAAATCACACTATCTCTAGAATATAGTGATTTCCCAACACATCCATTGAAAAGGTATCATAGATCAGTTGGAAATGATCCACTTTAGTTTATTTATCCATTTTGACCCATAATTTTTCACTACCTAAGGGTGTACTCAGTAATCCCATAATGGAATACAACATAGAATCATCCCATTTACACTTAGGAATGGGAAATTTATATAGGATACTAGTGGGTTGTGGGTTCTCATCCTTCACCTGCTGATATGTGGACCACTACATGGAAAACCCCACTAGGTCCCTCTTCATCCATATCCACCAGCACTTTCATACATGTCCTACAACGTCTTATTCATACCTAGGTGTATCACTTATTTGTACTCATGTGAGTCCCTCTTTTATTCTTCACACATTCTCATAGGAACTATAAAATAACAACAGAGACGGAGAATCTCATCTTCATTAAGGTACTGGTCTAGTTTTTTCTCCCCACCATATATGAAGACTCTCATATCCTGGAAATAGAAAACTAATTGGTGGAATATATTCACCTTATTTAGGAGTGAAGATGCATTAAATAATGACATAAGGGTCACTAAATCCTAATACTTTCAATTCAAGAATTACCTTTTTGAAAAGATCCATCAACTGTCACTCATTGCTAAAATCTTAGACTACCTATGAAAACACATTCTGGATAGTGAATCTACAAACATGTTACCATTTATTGGTATATATACAAGGCCAAAATCAAAATACTAAAAATACCCAACCCACATTAATTGTAAAAGGATTTGTACCTTCTATATAAAAACAAACTTCAACATCGTTTTGTTGGTATAAACCATGAACATCTCACCAAATGGTTAATGCCACCAACATCTCTAGAAATATACCATAGTTTCTTTTTCCAAGTCACGTGTTGGGTAATTTCACTAATGAGACCATAGTTGCATGGCCCCATAATTAACCACATGACTATCTTTTATTAGGTCTACTCTTTTTCTGGCTCCTGATACATCACAGTATAATGTATATTCCTTACCCACCTCAGGTAAGTTTGGGTTTCTATTTTTAGCCAATATCCCCTTTGGATCCTAAAAAGTGATCTCACTTGTTTTAATACAAATAAACATAATTTTATACTTGGTTAGGACCTTCATACTTTATGATAAATATTATAATCCTTGAATGAATCCCCTATAGTAGCTGGGAAAACCAAAAAAATAGATTTAAAAAAGGTTCTTTGGAATTTCTGAAGAAAAAACTACACTAACCATTTTGTGGTGTACTATAACTCTATCCTCAAATATAATTTCCCCTAATAAATTCACTTTTCCTATATAAAATGGATCTTTGAGATCATATAATATAGTTTATTCTCTCAAAGCCTTCCCGACATGATCTCTACAGGTTTTTTTATCCTATTTTGACTTGGAGTACAGGAGGATATAATCAAAATAATGAACAATAAGGTGTCTAGGTACAGATGTTAGTCCATGTACATTAGTTCAATAAAAATATCCTTCAAAATTGTTATATCAAACACCATCACTAATTACTCATATATTCGACACCAAATCTTAAATACATTATGAGTTATGTTTGAAGGTCATAGTCTGAGCTGGTGACAACCTAACCTAGAATTAATCTTATAAAATAAAAGTGTTCTAGTCATATATTTGTACAATTAATCAATATGATAAAGTCAGTATGAGTTCTTAACATTCACTTAGTTCATCTTAAGGTAGTTCAAATGTATACTCAATAAAACATCATCCTTCGTAGTGACTAGGATTGGATAACCCCAAAGAGATTTATTGGTCTATATGAATCCCTAGGCCTCCAAGTACTCCAAATAAGTATTTATCAACTGAGGCTTCTATGGATCCATTATATGTGGAATTGAAATATCTAATACACTCTGTGTGAACATAATAATAATCCCAACCTCCCTATAAGATGGAAATTCATAGAAATAATCTATAAATACTTCAAAAAACTGATCCAGCATGAGAGGAAACATGTATCATTGTGCCACTCCATCATCTAACATAATAATACGAACCTAAGTTAATTTATGTCCAAAATTATGATAACCATGTCTGAAACAACATTCCAATAAGTCCCATTCTATGGAAAGTACATAACAACTACCATTTAAGGATGTGAATGATACCAATAAAAAATAATAGTTAATATGGGTTTAATGTGGCACTAACAATTTCATCCTGAGAATCAAATCATACTCGGTCATATTCATCAAGAAACAATTATATGGGGATCTTTGAATACCAACCATAATGAAATATTTCCAAACCTATAGAATTTACTCAGAATGATCCCCTAATAAAATATCAAAAGAAGTTACTATATATAGATACTATATGGATTTCATCAATCCCTCATGATCTAAGAATCTATGAATTAATGTAAAGCTCATGTGTCAAATAATGCAGAATCTCATGTAAAAGTTTCCACAATTTTACCAAAAACATTAGAGGATCCACAATCAGGGTCAATTGAGGGTTTCTTAATGTCATGAAATTGGAATATACTCTATAGATGATTCCCTTGATAAATCCTCAAAGATAAAAAAATATGTTGGAACTACTACCTCATCCCTGAGGAATTGCATCCTCCACCCTAACCTGAATGGCCAGTTGAGATCCAACTGACTTCATGTTAGGGAATAACTAAGCATACACTAGATTCATAATCATCTCTGAATCCCCTACCATTTTATATCGACTAAAATCACCTACAATATCTCTTTAGGATTCCTATCCTCCCATAATCAGTACTTTTTAATGGATGTTTGTTTCATTGAATTTGGATGTGGCCATGTATTCTACACTAATGGAATAACCCTAAAATATCATTCCATAGATAAAATCCTCCACCCTACGTAGTTTAACAATGACTAACGTAGAAAGGTACATCAAAGGATAACTTTTTACTACCAGATGGTCTACCCCCAAACTGTACATATGAATACATCTACCTAAAAAATAAAACATCACTTAGGTTCATTTTAGTAATAATAACCTAATACCCCAATTATGAAATAGTTTATTGGTGAAAAAAATTCACCTAAAATTTTATTTCATACCTAATTCTATCATAAAAATGAATCATCCTCACCATATTATCAGCTATCATCATTAGATAATACTACTGAATATCTATAAAATATGAGACATTATCTATTATGTACATACCACCATGCTCTAGGAGAATGAACTCATGGAAAATGTATTCCCTCAGGGTTTGAGGAAAGAAATAGTAAAATAAATTAGTTTATTAATTATCCATTCTATCCCCACATTTTAGTCTACCTCGACCTTGACTTCCCACAAGCATTTCAATGGTCTTAAAAACAAATATATGGAAATATTCACCCATCATTCGAAGGTCATCTCAGGACGAATTAAAAAATTATGCTTATAATATACCCAAAACACAACAACAAAGGGAACACCTTCACTAGAAGAAAAAACATGTGATGCAATTGGAACACTCTGGTAAGATCCAAAATCGTCAAATAAAACTCATGAACCCTCTATCTCCATCAATTAAACAAATATTTACAAAATCTCTTGGAGTTTTGTATCCACTACTAATTCTGATGCCTCATGAGGATTTGTTCCAAATATCAGTGGGATTTTCTCATCAGTACCCTTATAGTTCTCTACCAGAGTCTATCATGTAATCATTTATATAAAATGAAAAATAATTCCTCAAAACATATTACTATAATAGTGAATAATAGTATATTTTAGTTAAAGAAATAACAATAATCATGTACCACTATTCTCTACACCCCATCACGTATTGTTATTATTACATAGATGCTCTATCTAACCACATTTAACACGACCATGGGTTAACATTATTTACATATAGGATTCATGTCATTTAATGTTATTTATTTTCATGAATTATTTCATATTTGAGACTTAATAAAATAAAATTTCAAGTAAAACATATATAGGGAACAAATTTAAATGTTACAATTTGGATTTTATTTATATAATGTTATAGAGTATCTAGAATAAGTATTTATAAAATAAAATTTCATCCATTTTAAAAAAAAATTAGAGAATATTCAACCATCAAGTTATATGGGAAAATACAATGTAATTTAATGTAGAAACTATAAATAAATAACCCAAGTGTTGTTCCTTGTAATCAACCATAATAATTTGTATGAATGGTATGAAAACACTATGTTACTGATATGATTCATAAATGTATGCCCTATTTTTGTTTTGGATGAGAGATAAAAATCCCACAAATAATAACCCAAAAATTATGTGCATCTTTCTAGGTTAAATAACTCAACATTAAAAGTAGAAGGAAAGAACATGATCTCATCCTTTGTAACGTAACCATTTCCTCATATGTAGGTTAGTTATTACCAAAAACAAGTTCTATAAAATTTTAAAACAATTACACACCTCTTTTCTATATTACCCAAATATTTAGAAGGTAGAAAGGAATCTAAAACGACATTTTCATTCCCCTTCCGGGATTGCTAATCATTAACTTTATTATAGAGAAACATGACCTCAGTTATGCCTCATTGTATGCTAGATGCTACAATAATAGTGTAAATAAGATCAATATGATTCATTATATGAATAAGTAAAAACATCATGATGATAGAAAATAAATAAACATAACCCATTTGGTATACTAATGAATCTATATTCATATCAGGAAATTCCTGAATTCAAGACAAAAAATACATAAAAATATCAAAAAAATCTGTGAAATAGAAAAATGGAAAACTCAAAATAAAAATTGGTCTCGGTTCTTAGCCTATTCGCATCTCTCATGTTCCATACCAAGTAATTAATAGAGTATTATTCATAAGTCACTTACAATAATCATAACCTACCACCATGAATTTTTATTATATACAAATGCAGGCCTAAGAATGGTGAAATTAAAACCTGGTAGACCACTACTAAGGGTGATACGATGCAATCCAATAGGTTTAAATCCACAATTAACCCAAGAAAAACACCATAGGATAGGGGATGGTGACAATCATGGAAAGGAATAGCTGATATGGGAGGCCTCTACCTAATAAATCGGTACACACACACAAAACCATCTCCATGCAGAAGTGAAAAGGAATAATAAAAAAGATGCAACAAATAGAGAATAACATAGGAATCAAAAACCTCTTAGGATTACAAGATTAATATAACATAATAGAAAAATTAGAAGGTGAAAAATACTTTCCCAACCTGAAATATGTTACTACATGAAAAAGCTGGAAAAGTAAAATGTTGTGAGTATCAGGGTCGATATCTCCAATCCTCGACCACTGTAAGTGATCTAATTCACCAGGGCATACCAATGATACTCTGTAATCACCAACTACCTATCTGTCATCTATATAATAAATGAAACCCGTAGTAAAATCCCATGTATATATGAGTATATTCATACCTTCTAAGAAAATTTAAGGTTGAAGGGGAAGCAGTAAGATACATGATAAAAATAGATAGCTAAACTCATAGAAAGGGAGATGGAAAGGCAAAAATATGGATTTATAAATACACACACACACACACACACACACAGATATATATATATATATATATATTATCAATAAAAAATCCGAGAATAGAGGAAAAGGATATCTCAATATCACATCCCATCATAGGAAAAATATTTTCCCAATAGTACCAAGTGGTATATCAATGATTCTCTACATCTCGCAGGTCTATCCAGAAGAATCATCAATGTGGATCCATGCCTCATCATTGGGTCACACATTCTAGGGTACACAATCAGAAGGTTTAGGAAATTATATCTAATAAAATAGTTGGTTTCACTCTACAGAAATAAGACCATCACCCTAATTCCAGAGGGGGTACCAGTTAGTAGATTGTGGACCAGAGACCAAGTCTATCAATGGGTACCACTTGGCATAAGGAGGAACTAAGACCTTTCTGATAAGGGTTACTAGTAAGTATATAGAGGAACCAATCCATATTTTATCATGTTCTTACCACTTATCATATGGAGGACCCACTCCCTATCCAATACGGGGTACCACTCAGTAAATAGAGGAATCGTTCCCTAGTCTGTCAAGGGGAACCACTCCGTACATGGAGGACATGAGCCCTATTTGATAGGTGGTACAACTCAGTTGATAGAGGACCACACCCAATTACATTGTGTGTATGAATCCATAAATAGAGGACATGTTTCCTAGTCCATTAGAGGGTATAACTTAGTATTATAGGGGACCTTAGCCCTATCCGATTGTGAATTTCAACAATAATTACCCTATCCAATCATTCCTATCATTTAGTATCACCTAAAGAATTAAAACTCATGTAACATGATTCATAGTTTAATGTCTTGTATTTTTTCCGTTTATTATTTTTAAATATTATATGGAATTATTTCGCGACCGGGCGTGAAGACGACACATCATTCCGAGGTCCAGTGAGCCCAGAATAGTGGTTTGAACTTTTTTTAGTTATGTGAGTCGGCGCTTGTGCGCGGTTCTGGAAGTTTCCAAACGGATGCCCGGATTAAAAATATGAGCACACCGTTACGTCCGGGACGACGACTCTACCTATTAATGAGGTTAACCTCGACCGACTCAGGTCGAGGGATAAAGTTAATTTTTTCGGACGTTTTAAGTAAAATAAAATAAATTAAAATAACCAGTTTATTTTATTTTCTTTTAAGGAAACATCCACTACAGGGTTGCAACGGTGCAACTATTTCCTAAATTAATGATGCATCATAATAACTTCAAAATGACAAGTCAATGACATTAATGATGCCGCATAATTAAATTTCAACTTGTTTCCCTTTTAATGGGTTATCCAATTGTTGAATCGTTGGCAACGCTTGGGAAGAACCTCTACTGAATCCGCAAGGCGTTGGAGCAATTCTCGACGACGAACGACAACGGATCGAAACCAAGGATCGTTGTGCCAGTGTTCAAGGATCACGATGACAACGGTAGCACGACTTCATCATCAACAATCGATGCTTTCAAAAGGTATGGGTTGTTGTTTTGATTTTGTTTTCCCCATTTTTGAGTTTAAACGACGAACGCGGATCAACCGCGAACAAGTTGATCCGCGGATTCGTACGTTTTTGCAGGAGGGTTTTCTTTGGGATAATTTTGGGGAATTAATCCATGTTTTATATTCATGTTTATCTCTGCTCCATTTAAGCCTATTAACGGGAGCGGATCAACACCGTGACGAACGACGGTGGAGGTTCGTTCCACTTTTTGTTTATTTGGATTTCTTCTTCCTTTTTCCCCGAGCGTTCTTCGCGTTCTTCATGGGGCGACGAACAAAGGATCGTTGTGCATCCGTTCTGTGACGCAACGACCCCAAATCGAAGTTTCTACATCGTAATGTTCTTATGGAGGTGCGGCGACGTTGGCAGGCAACAAATCAGACCAGATCGGAATGGGAGTTCTTCGAGCGTTCTTCGCTCAAGAAGACCGATCATGTTTTCGGAGCCGATCGGAGGCTTGAAAATGATGGAAACAGCTTCGTGGTGTCAGGGTGACCAAAACATGAAGGTTTCGTGGTGATCGGATGACAAGATCAATGATCGGAGAACCACGGGAGGTGCGACGGCGGAGGCCCACGTTTCTGGAATTTTCCAGAATACACGGCGTGTACTTTCGAAGAACACGCCGTGTAGTTATGATGGTAGAGGCAGGGTTTCGGGGTCAGAGAAGGACCACACGGCGTGTGACCGCGGTCACACGGCGTGTTGGACCTTCCCCAAAGCTCGGCGTGTACTTTGGGAGGTACAAAGACACAGGATGATCTACACGGCTTCAGGCAGCACGGCGTGTACAGCTCGGCAGAGGCGGCTACGCGGAGCTCGGCATATATCCCGGGGATACACAGACACGGGATAGAGTACACGACCGTGTACTCCCTAACCCGGCCAGGTGAGGTCACCAGTGCAGGTCACCCACTGTGCATATCGCACGGGTTGGAGTACATGGATTGCTGACTGTGTACGGGCACATGGCCAGAGTACACGGAGCCAGCCCCAGTGACCCAGACACGGTGTGTACTCCGTACTACACGTTGTGTATAAAGATTTCTACACGACCAGCCTCACGACACGGGCCGTTGCACACATGCAGTGCCCGATGTCAGACAACACGGCGTGTATCATTTCTACACACCGTGTCCTTTTTGGAGAACGGCTTGGTCCTTTTGTTCACCGTTCCTTAAACATCTTTCGTTTGGGTTAATGCCCCTTCTTCTTTTCCCCTGAAGGTCAGGTATCTTTCCCTCATGCCGGATTATGATCCCTTCAGCAGGAATTTTCTGTGATAGAGTCAGGCATCCATCTGAGAGGCCCGGATCGAGATCCTCTATCCATTCCGGACCCTAGGTAGAGTCAGGCATCGGCGTGACCAACTTTATCGGGCGTTGATCCTCTACCTAGAAGGTGAATTTCGGATGAGTCACGGTATCTTCCATGGCCCTGGAAGTGATCCTCATCTGTGTATTGAGATCTTTCCCACTTAAGAGTGTGTCTCCCGTAATGAGTGCTTCTATCTATCGTAACCCTTCCACTTAGGAGTGTGTATCCCAAAATGAGTGTAGCTATATCTCATGATGGTTCCCAACGAACATCACTCCTCGGACGGACGTCATCAGAACTATAAGACTCATGGAGTGTGTTCTCCCGGAATGAGTGCATCATGGAATCTTCAAACAGAATCCCTATCGGGGTATGCGATTGTGTGACTTGTCTCTAGGTTGCGGGTCTGGGTTTTGAGTATATCTGGTTTGTTTATATGTTCTGTAAACATATATTGTGCATAGCGGACTGTACCTTTACTTTGTGTACTGCTTTGTGGTTTTCGGGGTCCTCTACTAAGTATTGTTATACTCACCCCTGCACGGGCTTTTCCCGCACATCTGGTGTCTTGTGCAGACGAGCAGCCTTTTGACAGAGTCTAGGGCGGACCAGGACAAGACCGATCTTTCTGAGTTTCCTACAGGACAAGGCGTTCCTACGGATATGGGTAGCAGTCCCAGTACCCTTGTGCTTACAGGTCGGACTTTGCAGTTTTTTTAGACTCTTTTTTTGTGGGCTTGTATTCTTGACTAGTTTACATTTACAGTACTCTACCTTTCGTCGTGCTCTGTTGGTTGGGTTTAGTTTTATGCATTCATTTTTTTTGTTCCTTAGTGTTTTACATTTCAACATTTGTGGGCATGGAGATGTGTGTGTGTGTATAGGTACTTAGGCAATGCCTCCCATGTTAGTGACATGCCTACTCAGTGCTAGTCACCAGCCCCTGGCCTATTGGAGGAGGGCATGGGGAGTCATAGCGCGGGCCCCACTGGGACGGGTCGTGACAGAGTGGTATCAGAGCATGGTCGGTTCTACCTTAGGACCAAGAGTCTGTGAGTTTGGTTAGGGCAACAGTGTTGAGTGTTTCGGGTTCGGCTTTCAGGCCAGAGACTCTAGCGCTGGTGCGACGACCAACGTATCCATACACCAGGACTCTGATAGCCTGATTTTCAACCCGGTTCATGAAAAAACTGGTTGCGGGGAAATAAAAAGGTACATGCATCATATAGGAATTAGTTGTGTCTTCCATATCCTTGGTGTCAACTATCCAGATATACTCTTTGACCGTGACACATCTTGTTTCTTTGCAGGATGCCTCTGCGATGCGTACCCGCTAGGAATCAGCAGCACGATCACAAGGATGACCCCCTCAGTGACGAAGCTTCGATTCAGGGACCAGTTCCCCAGGCTTTGCCACCAGGCGGTGCACCTACTATACCACCACCAGTGGAGCAGCCAGTGTTACCGGTGGTACCGACCAGTGAGGAGTGTAGGCTTATCATGCTCCACGAGTTTCATAGACAGAGGCCCCTCAGGTTCCGAGGCGAGCCCGACCCTCAGGCAGCTGAGGACTCACTTGAGGCGGTGACCAGAGTTTTCCATATAGTGAGGACACCAGCAGACCCGATGGTGATCCTAGGAGCGAGCCTTCTTCAGGGTTCGGCCAGACGATGGTGGAGTCTGACCACGCAGACTCACGATGAGGAGACTCTTTCATGGACGGAGTTTGAGCGACTCTTCAGGGAGGAGTTCTCTCCGGTTACATTGAGAGCTGTGCGCATCCAGGAGCTTCTTCAGCTCTAGCAGGGCAGTATGACAGTGGCTGACTATTTATCGAGGTTCACCAACCTCACCAGGTACTCGATGGATATGGTCAGGGATTAGTACTTCAAGGCTCGGAACATTGAGCGAGGTCTACGGAGAGACATCCGAGCTAGTGTCGTGCCTCTATGAATATCGACCTATGCTGGAGTGCTCGAGCGGGCCTTGGTGATCGAAAGGTTCTTGGCGGAGCAGAGATAGCCGTCGGCAGTCAGCAGCAGGCAGACAAGTGCGGAGACACCGGCAGCAGGGAGCCGACGTCAGACGCAGGGATCTGGACATGGGAGACTTCATAGGAGGACCCATGACAGGGGATCGACAGTCCAGGGCTCTCAGGCTGGATCCAGTCAGCCTAGGGAGAAGAGATGCTACGCATGCGACGGTAGGGGGAATCTCGCTAGGGATTGCCCGACACGTCGGGCTACTGACATGGAAGTGGTGGATGGGCCACCGAGACAGAGGCAGAGAATGGTTCAGGCAGATCCGCCAGGCAGCGGACGTGGAAGAGAAGCTGGGAGAGATATAGGTGGTGGCAGACACTTCGACTTACTTCCACCGCCACCCCCAGGAGGTCTGCACCAGGCTCAGGGAACTGGGGGACATGGACGGGGACAGCTGCATGCGGTCGAGGCATGCGACCCAGGGGCTCCAGGGATGATTCGAGGTATGATCTGTGTATTTTCTACCTTAGATTCCGTACTCATAGACACAAGTTCCAGTCATTCCCTTATAGCCACATGTCTTGTACAAAAGCTCGAGATTCTGGTAGAACCGTTGACTCGATCCTTACGATTGGAGACACCTACGGGAGGATATTAGATGATCACACACCTTTGCAGACAGTGTGATCTTACCCTTGGAGGTGAGAGTTTCGGTTGGAACCTATTGGTGGTAGCGTCGAGGCCTTACGACGTCATTCTCGGTATGGATTGGTTATCTTCGGTCCGTGCCCAGATTGACTGTTTTAGGCAAAGAGTGCGGTGTGTCCGCCATGATGGAACGAGGTTTTCCTTTGTTGGAGAAAAGGAATCCCAGGCAACACAAATTGGGCTCATGTATAGGAGGGGGCAGTCGATCACTCATGAGTTGGATAGCCTTACCCTCAGAGCAGTAGATGTTGTGAGCTCTCAGTGACCGGTAGTGGTGGCAGAGTATGAGGACGTCTTTCCAGAAGATGTCACAGGGTTACCTCCCCGTCGGGAAATTGACTTCTGCATCGACTTACACCCCGGGACGACACCGATTTCCTCATCGGCTTATCAGATGGCTCCCGCAGAGCTTCGTGAGCTGTGGGTGCAGTTGGAGGATTTGCAGAGAAAGGGTTTCGTGAGACCCAGCGTTTCACCCTAGGTGGCCCTGGTCTTGTTTGCCAAGAAGGCAGACGGGATTCTGAGGTTGTGCGTGGATTACCGGTGCCTGAACCAGGTGACGGTGAAGAACAAGTATCCACTGCCGAGGATTGATGACCACTTTGATCAACTAAGAGGGGATCAGTGGTTCTCGAAGGTTGATATTCGATCAGGCTATCACCAGCTACGAGTGTGGGATGAGGATATACCGAAGATGGATTTCAGGTGTCGCTACGGTCGCTATGAGTACTTGGTGATTCCCTTTGGCGAGACGAACGCCCCCGCAGTGTTCATGGGGTTGATGAACCGGATCTTCCGTCCGTACATGGACCGGTTCATGGTGGTTTTCATTGACGACATCCTTGTGTACTCGGCGTTAGAGGAGGAGCACGCGAGACACCTGCGGATGGTTTGGGACGTACTCCGAGAGCACCAGCTTTATGGAAAGCTCTCGAAGTGTCAGTTATGGATTCAGGAGGACCACTTTCTGGGACATGTCATCTCAGTAGATGGAGTAGCTATGGATCCAGCCATGGTGGAGGATGTGTTAGCAGGGGAGCCACCTCAGAGCGTGACAGAGGTGCGAAGCTTCCTTGGGTTTATAGGATATTACCGGAGATTCATCCCTGATTTCTCCCGGATATCAGCACTGATGACGGCCTTGACCCGGAAGGGGAAACCCTTCGTGTGGACAGAAAAGTGCCAGCAGGCCTTTGAGCAGCTGAGGCAGAGTTTGACGAGCGCCCCAGTCTTAATATTGCCGGAGGAGGGTGTCGAGTACATAGTTTTATGAGACGCATCAAGGACCGGGCTCAGCTGTGTTCTGATGCAGTGGCACAAGGTGATTTCTTATGGTTCGCACCAGCTTAGGCCACATGAGCAGAACTATGCGACCCATGATCTCGAGTTTGCAGTGGTAGTCTTCGCACTGAAGAACTGGTGACACTACCTTATGGGAGAGCGGTTCATTGTCTACTCTGACCACAAGAGCCTCAAGTACATCTTCTCACTGAAGGATCTGAATTTGAGGCAGAGGCGCTGGATAGAGTTCCTGTAGGACTATGATTTCGAGATCATCTATACTCTTGGGAAGGGGAACAAGGTGGAAGACACTCTTAGCAGAAGTTCGAGCTCACAACTGTTGAGTGAGGCGACACAACAATTAGACGCATTACAGTTATCCTTCATGGATGGTGAGCACACAGCTTACCTACAGTCGATGGTTGTCACCCCTCCACTCTTACAGCGAGTTAGGGAGGCACAACTTGGGGATGTCGACTGTGTAACACCCGAGACTTTTATGTTATATAAATCATCAAAGGAATCTTTTTCTACATAACACTTTCTTGGCTTGCTTTACACGCAATCACGACCTTCCTCGATAGCTTGCGTCGTACGCAATACCGAGTTTCACTAAACAACAATATGCTATTAAAACTAGCCGTTATGAATAGTAATAACCACTTTGTGAAAATTTATAAATTTTATTTTTCAAAATGGACTTCATTTTTGGACTCAGAATATCGAAATTAGCCTAGGGTGAAATTTTGGTATTTTTCTGAAAACTTTCAATTTTTGATGAATAGTGAAACCACTAAGTGGTAGGTTAAAAACTGAATTTTGCATAAAACTTAATTTTACCGCTTCTGTGAATGGAATTTCAAAAATCCGACAGACACGGCTGATGTCAGTAAGTAAAATGTGGTTCAATGAGATAAAAATAATTTTTTGGTGAATAGTAACTTTTTGCTATTTTTACCGCGGTTAATAGTAAATAGGGTAACTAAGGGTAAATATGATATTAATATTACCCTAACACATGTCCTAATTCTATTGGACAAGTGTAATGCGACCAAAAACAAACTTAGGAATAAAATATGACCATTTAGGCCCACTTGGATTAGATTAGGACATTTATTATTAATTTATTTAAAGAAGGGTTAAAATAGTTAAAATCAAAGTTTAATAAGTAAATCATTTTTAATATGGGGTTATACATAAGATAAATTCGATTTTAAATATTCATTAGAAATCTAAAAAGATTTCCTACATGATGGTATTTTATTTGTAATTTTTAGACATCAAATAATTTAATTTATTTATGACACAAATATGATGCAGTAATTATCTTATTAATGAAATATTGACAAAATTGATAATATAAATACCCAAATAAATGTAATTTGATACTTTTTATGAATTCCACTAATTTTCTAGGTTACTATGATATATTATTGTTGATTTAATAAACTTGGTTGGAACATATAATTCTGTTATGACTTTCAAAAAAATCATATATCAAATAGTTTCAAAATTGACACAAAATAGTTTTTAAATCAAATATTATATTATTAATTGTTATTTTATTCCTAAAAATCTAAGGTTCGGACAAATGACTTAGATAAGGATATATATATTAATAATAAACAATTTGGGGTTCGTTTGGCATGTTATAGTAAGTGTATTAACCATATAGTGAAAGAAAACAAAAAGACACGGTAAAAGTTAAATTAATTAACTTAGAGTTAAATCTAATTGATAGGGTTAAAATAATACCCTAAACTTGTCTAAATCCTATTGGTTGATAGGATTTCGACCCATCCCCACTTTAGCTTCGAAATAAGACCCTTTGGAACCATTATAAACCGATTTTTACTTTAATATAAAATAATATTTTGAGATATTCCTAAGGTGCCCCTCTCCTCCCTTATAAAAGGGCACCTCCTCCCCCTCCTCCTCACACCAATTTGAGCACTCAAGCTCGGCCAACCCCTGACATTTTATCCTCTCCACTTCCCTAGAATAATCCTAGAGGTCCTGGTCTTCTCCAAAGACCAATCTTAGTTCCTTAAGTGGAGGATTCAAAGAGGCGTTCCAAAGAAGAGGTAATATCCATTACCGATCTTTTCAATTTCTTTCTTCTTCAACTTCTTCTTCTTTAGTTTTTTCATGATAAAGTAATAACATCAGTATTACTTACATACTGATATGTTATTATAAATATGAAACAACCCTAATTCACCTTCTATCCATCCTACGGAAAAATGAAATCACCGCGCGTGCGTACGTACGGAATACCGTCTCCACGCCGTGGTGTAATCTATTTTCCACCATCACCTTACAAGGATGGGTATAATAGTGTAATGAGTAACTATATATGATTATTATTAAGTAATATTGATACTGAAATAATATATATATATACTCCAATACAATTCCATGATCATAGGAACGATATCATCACTCGTGCGTACGTACGGAATACCGTCTCCACGATGTGATGCGACTCGTTCTACATGATCTTCATTTCATAATGATTATATAAATGAATTGAATGAATGAATATGGTATATACTACACTAATACCATTCTGGAAATGAATTATCTATAACCTAAAGATAAGAATAAGAATTTATTCGACAAAACACGCATAAGAACAAAAAGTTATAAAGACCCGAGTAACAAGTAACAATGAACTATTACTAACAAGAAGCTAATAATATGACCATATATGATCTCATATCAATATGTATGATTCTGGAATAAGTCAATAACATTATTTAAACCATTATACAGGAGCTTCGGACACGAACAAAGCAAATCGGACCTAAGGTAAGGGAAATATCACAATCTCATTTTTATCCGAGATTGTTTATTCGTAAGTATTTATTGGGGTGTATTTTATCATCCACATCCATGTTTACTCAATATGTAATATTATTTCCATCCACCTAAAATTTTTTAAATCCATTTTTACCCTTCGGTGAGTTTTTAGTAATACGTATGAAAGGAATCTTTTGTCGTTTTTCGTACGAGGTACTTTTTGACTTTTCAGACAAAAGTATAAAGAATGTTTTTTTTAACTTATACGACACGAACGGATTTCTACTGTTTTATAAAGCCTTATTTTCATGAAGCTTCCTCTAAAATATTTCATGACTATTTTCAATAAAATCTCTTTCTTTTAAAATTGCATGATGTTTTGTGAAAAGAAATTGATTTTGAAGAAGAAAGGATATTTTCCTCAAGAATTCAATTCAAGTGTTTTATCAAAATTATTTTCCATCTAAGATAATAAAGGGTTCTGTTTCTATCCATATTTTTACATTGATTTGACTATGTTTTGATGGAATTATGTTTATGAATTCCTTTATCTTATATGAATTGATTTATGATGTCATGATGTTTCAAGAATCCCATTTTTGTTACATGTGTTATGCGATGATGTATGTTTTATGATTATGTGGCACACATAAGAAAAGATTAATTATAAGATGGGTGGGACCTATATCTCCCTCCAATGCATTGGGTAATGATTTTATATCTCATGAGATAGACATGGCTAGAACGGAAGGTTATTTCGGTTCAGTGATACAGGACTGAAAGGAGGAGCGAACTCGGTTCAGAAAGGGACTTTGTCCACTAAGATAGTCTTGGCAATGAGTCATGACTAACAAGAAATGATTTTCCATGATTATGTGTGCATGCCACAAAGTTTCAAGTTTTATGTTATGATTATGGGGATCTCATTTTCACTTCTATGATTTATTCCATGTTAAGATATTATGATCTCTTTTGCAGGTTTTGATTTTCATAAAGATATGATATGAGTTTTATTTCCTTTATTTGCCCTTACTGAGCATTTGAGCTCACCCTTTTATGTTTTCTTTTCCCCAGGTCAGGAAGATGGATATTAAGTAGAATATGCTAAAAGGGACCCTAGATATGATGAAATAAATGGGAGACACTGTAGAAGATTTATGAACCAGTTGTTTATGTTTCCCAGTTTCTAAAGACACTATACCTATACGGTCCTTTGTGGTTTTGTCATATGTTGTAATAAGTGTGCTTCAATTTTGAAGTATTAACAATGTATGTAAAGTGTGGGTCGTTATAGTTGGTATCAGAGGAAAGGTATAGTCAACCTTTGGAAACTAGGATGTGAAAGCCTTAGTAAGAACCCTAAGGATAAGTCTAAGCATAGAACACAATCTTAGAAATGGCCATGAATAACCTAGGATAAGACCATAAGCATGAATTTTTTTTTTCTTGAATTATGTGGTTTCCTATTATAATTAGTGTTGCTCACACTATTCTTCTTGGTTTTAGTCAATGGCTGGAACCCGAAGGAACCGTGTTAATGCGGAATGCGATGGGCAATGCAATGATTGTCCCCCTGAGCAACCAAACGATATGGGAGCTGGAATGAAAAATCTTGTAGCCATGCTCACACAACTTTCTCAAGCTATGAATCATGCAGGATTTCCAAACGAAAAAAGGAGGGAGCAACATTCTGTTGAATCCTTCATGAGGCAGCGTCCACCATCTTTCAGCGGGTCTACTGATCCATTAGTTGCTGAACAATGGATTAGTACTACTGAAAAGATATTTTCAGTTCTTCAATGTTCTGAGCATGATAAAGTCATCCTAGCAGTGTATCGTTTGGAAGGAGATGCGGATCAATGGTGGAATCTTGTTAAGAATACGAGGCAAAGGGATGAAATTGAGTCTATGGAATGGGACGAGTTCAAGAACTTATTTTTCAATATGTACTTCCCTCGTATTCTCCGAACAAAGATGGAGAAAGAGTTCCTTGAACTGAAGCAAAGGGATGATGAATCTGTTGGTACCTATGAAGCAAATTTTACCAGACTTGCAAGGTACGCTTCTGGTATTATTATCCAACCTGAGAGTAAGATCGATCGATTCTTTAGTGGCTTAAAACCAAGTCTTCGAAGGGCGTTATCCATAAGGGACTTCAATAGCTACGAGGAAATCGTTCGATGTGCTCTCAAAGTCGAGATGGAGATTGGAGTAACCCATCAGTCACATGGGTTTGATAAGAAGAGGAAGATGGAATTCAAAGAAAAATCTAAAGAGCACACGGAAAAGAAGATGAGCTTTTCCTTATGCTCAAAGTGTGGAAAGAAACATGGAGGGAGTTGTCTTAAAGGGACAAGTAAATGTTTTAAATGTGGAAAAGAAGGTCATCGGGCATTTGAATGCCGTGATAATGGGAAGAAGATGTCTAATGACGCAAACAAAGGAAGGGATACACAGAATGAACCTACTAAACTTCAATGTTTCAAGTGCAAGGAGATGGGGAATTATGCCAATCAATGCCCAAATCCAAGGGTTGATGATGATGGTCGACGTCAACAAACTCTTAAGGCTAAAGACAAAGGAAAGTCACATGCAATTTCTATCAGCGATGTGGAGTACGATAATGATGTGGTGAAAGGTACACTTACCATCCACTCTAAAGTAGAAAATGTTTTATTTGATTCTGGATCCACCCACTCTTTTATTTCTGAAAAATTTTCTAAGGGTATCACCGTATTACCTCAACAATTAGATGTTGAGTTAGCTGTGACAACACCTAATGGCACATCAATCGCATCAAAAGTTTATAATTCTTCTCCGATCGAAGTTTGTGGGAAAGTGCTTCCTGCAAATCTTGTGATCCTTCCTTTAGTGGAATTTGATGTGATTCTTGGCATGGATTGGCTTTCTCTACATGGAGCTCATATCAATTTCCAAAGAAGGGAAGTCACATTTCATATTCCAGATCAATCTACGATCGTATACCAATGCAAGGATGAACATAACCTTCCAGTGGAAATTTCTTCCATCTTATGGGTATTGATTCCACTAAATGAAGGTTATTTATCTCAAATGGTTGGTGAGAAACTCACGATTAAGAATATGCCCATTGTACGAGAGTTTGATGATGTCTTTCCGGAGGAATTTCCGGGTCTTCCACCAAATCGTGAAGTTGAGTTTTCAATAGAACTCGTACCGGGTGCTTTGCCTATTTCAAAGACACCTTATAGAATGGCCCCAATTGAGTTGCAGGAATTGAAGAAGCAACTCCAAGAGAATCTTGATAAGGGATTCATACGCCCTAGTGCGTCACCTTGGGGAGCACCTGTTCTATTTGTTAAGAAGAAAGATGGATCAATGAGACTCTGCATTGATTATCGAGAACTTAACAAGATCACTATCAAGAACAAATATCCTCTCCCACGCATTGATGACTTATTTGACCAACTACGCGGAGCTCAATACTTTTCCAATATTGATCTTCGTTCAGGGTATCATCAATTAAGGGTCAAAAGGGAGGATATACCAAAGACGGCTTTCCGTACAAGGTATGGACACTATGAATTTATAGTGATGCCATTTGGTCTTACTAATGCCCCTGCTATCTTCATGGATCTAATGAATAGAGTCTTTAGAGACTATCTTGATCAATTTGTGGTAGTCTTTATAGACGATATTCTTGTCTATTCAAAGAGCAAGGAAGAGCATGAAGATCACTTGAGAATTATATTGAAGACCCTGAGAAAGGAGAAGCTTTATGCCAAATTTACCAAGTGTGAATTTTGGCTTCAAAAAGTTGCATTTTTGGGTTACATAATCTCAAAAGAGGGGATATCTGTGGATCCTGCAAAAACAGAGGTTATCGAAAGATGGTCAAGACCAACAACAGTAACTGAGATCCGAAGTTTTCTTGGTTTGGATGGATATTATCGACGTTTTGTAAAAGATTATTCACGATTATCTAATCCACTCACCAAGTTGACTCGGAAAGGAGTTAAGTTTGTCTAGACAGAGGAATGTGAAGAGAATTTCAAGGAGTTGAAAAGAAGGTTATCCAGTGCACCTGTGCTCACACTGCCTTGTAGTGGAGAAATGTTTGTGATCTACAGTGATGCATCCAAGAAGGGATTGGGGTGTGTTCTTATGCAAAATGATATGGTGATAGCTTATGCCTCACGACAGTTGAAAATCCATGAGCAAAATTACCCAACACATGATTTGGAGTTGGCTGTGGTAATCTTTGCATTAAAGATTTGGAGGCATTACCTATATGGTGAAAGGTGTGATATTTATACTGATCATAAAAGTTTAAAGTATATTTTCACACAAAAGGAGCTGAATATGCGCCAAAGAAGATGGTTGGAGCTGATTAAGGATTATTACTGCTCAATCCATTACCACCCTGGGAAAGCAAACAAGGTGGCAGATGCATTAAGTCGACAAGACCATGCTAGTTTATCCGTGATGAGGATCACAAAAGATCCAATATTTATGGATTTATAAAGGATGGATCTTGGAATTATAATGGAAGGGGAAAAATCTTATCTTTCTCAAATGAATGTTCAACCATCTATACATGTGAAGATTAAAGAGGCACAGAAAGAAGATGTCGAGTTACAAAAGAAGGTGAGAAATGTTCCTGAATTCAACCTTGATTGTGATGGGATAATAAAGTTCAGGAATCGGGTTTGCGTTCCTCCCATCCCCGAATTAAAGAAAGAGTTGCTGGATGAGGCTCATAGTTCTTCATTCTCTATTAATCCTGGAAGCACGAAGATGTATAGGGACCTGAAAGAGTACTTCTGGTGGGATGGCATGAAAAGAGATGTTGCTGAATATGTCTCTCGATGCTTGGTTTGTCAACAAGTTAAAGCTGAGAGACAGAAGTCTAAGGGGATGTTACAACCATTACCCATATCCGAATGGAAATGGGAAAACATCACTATGGACTTTGTCACAGGACTTCCTAAAACATCAAAAGGCAATAATGCTATCTGGGTCATAGTTGATCGTCTTACAAAGTCTGCACACTTCATTGCTATTAGAGAGGATTTCTCTCTAGATCAGCTTGCCAGGATATATATAAAGGAAGTGGTAAGATTTCATGGAGTACCACTTTCTATTATATCTGATCGAGATCCGAGATTTACCTCGAAGTTCTGGCGAAGTCTTCAACATACTCTGGATACATAGTTGAGTTTCAGCACTGCTTATCATCCCCAGAGAGACGGTCAGTCTGAGAGAACAATTCAAACCCTAGAAGATATGTTGAGAGCTTGCTCTATGGATTTCAAAGGAGGTTGGGATCAACACCTACCTTTGGTGGAATTTTCTTATAATAATAGCTTTCACTCCAGTATTCAGATGGCTCCTTATGAAGCTCTCTATGGAAAGAAATGCAGGACTCCAACTTGCTGGGATGAAGTTGGGGAAAGAAAGCTATTAGGACCTGATCTCATTGATGAAATGGCAGAAAAGGTTAGATCTATTCAACAACACATAAGAGAAGCTCAGAGTCGACAGAAAAGTTATGCCGACAACCGAAGAAAAGACCTAGAGTTTGAAGTGGGCGATAAAGTGTTCTTACGAATATCTCCCTGGAAGAGGGTTATGAGATTTAGAAAGAAGGGGAAGTTGAGCCCTAGATATATCGGTCCTTTTGAAATACTGGATCGTGTTGGGAAGGTAGCTTACCGATTGGCGCTTCCACCGAATCTCTCTCAAGTTCACGATGTGTTCCACGTATCTCTCCTGAGAAAGTACATACCAGATCCTTCACATGTACTCAGCTCAGAAGTTGTACCGCTGGAGCAAGATCTTTCTTATGAAGAACAGCCGATAGAGATTCTGGATCATAGCGAAAAAGTCCTACGAAACAAGACCACTCGCTTGGTGAAAGTTTTATGGAGGAACCACCAACTTGAAGAAGCTACATGGGAGCTTGAGGATATGATGAGGGAGAAGTATCCTCATTTGTTTGTTACAAAGTGACGAATTTCGAGGGAGAAATTCTTTTTAAGGGGGGTAGAATGTAACACCCGAGACTTTTATGTTATATAAATCACCAAAGGAATCTTTTTCTACACAACACTTTCTTGGCTTGCTTTACACGCAATCGCGACCTTCCTCGATAGCTTGCGTCGTACGCAATACCGAGTTCCACTAAACAACAATATGCTATTAAAACTAGACGTTATGAATAGTAATAACCACTTTTTGAAAATTTATAAATTTTATTTTTCAAAATGGACTTCATTTTTGGACTCAGAATATCGAAATTAGCCTAGGGTGAAATTTTGGTATTTTTCTGAAAACTTTCAATTTTTGATAAATAGTGAAACCACTAAGTGGTAGGTTAAAAACTGAATTTTGCATAAAACTTAATTTTACCGCTTCTGTGAATGGAATTTCAAAAATCCGACAGACACGGTTGATGTCAATAAGTAAAATGTGGTTCAATGAGATAAAAATAATTTTTTGGTGAATAGTAACTTTTTGCTATTTTTACCGCGGTTAATAGTAAATAGGGTAACTAAGGGTAAATATGATATTAATATTACCCTAACACATGTCCTAATTCTATTGGACAAGTTTAATTCGACCAAAAACAAACTTAGGAATAAAATATGACCATTTAGGCCCACTTGGATTAGATTAGGACATTTATTATTAATTTATTTAAAGAAGGGTTAAAATAGTTAAAATCAAAGTTTAATAAGTAAATCATTTTTAATATGGGGTTATACATAAGATAAATTCGATTGTAAATATTCATTAGAAAGATAAAAAGATTTCCTACATGATGGTATTTTATTTGTAATTTTTAGACATCAAATAATTTAATTTATTTATGACACAAAGATGATGCAGTAATTATCTTATTAATGAAATATTGACAAAATTGATAATATAAATACCAAAATAATTGTAATTTGAGACTTTTTATGAATTACACTAATTTTCTAGGTTACTATGATATATTATTGTTGATTTAATCAACTTGGTTCGAACATATAATTCTGTTATGACTTTCACAAAAATCATATATCAAATAGTGTCAAAATTGACACAAAATAGTTTTTAAATCAAATATTATATTATTAATTGTTATTTTATTCCTAAAAATCTAAGGTTCGGCCAAATTACATAGATAAGGATATATATATTAATAATAAACAATTTGGGGTTCGTTTGGCATGTTATAGTAAGTGTATTAACCATATAGTGAAAGAAAACAAAAAGACACGGTAAAAGTTAAATTAATTAACTTAGAGTTAAATCTAATTTATAAGGTTAAAATAATACCCTAAACTTGTCTAAATCCTATTGTTTGATAGGATTTAGACCCAGCCCCACTTTAGCTTCGAAATAAGACCCTTTGGAACCATTATAAACCGATTTTGACTTTAATATAAAATAATATTTTGAGATATTCCTAAGGTGCCCCTCTCCTCCCTTATAAAAGGGCACCTCCTCCCCCTCCTCCTCACACCAATTTGAGCACTCATGCTCGGCCAACCCCTGCCATTTTCTCCTCTCCACTTCCCTAGAATAATCCTAGAGGTCCTGGTCTTCTCCAAAGACCAATCTTAGTTCCTTAAGTGGAGGATTCAAAGAGGCGTTCCAAAGAAGAGGTAATATCCATTACCGATCTTTTCAATTTCTTTCTTCTTCAACTTCTTTTTCTTTAGTTGTTTCATGATAAAGTAATAACATCAGTATTACTTACATACTGATATGTTATTATAAATATGAAACAATCCTAATTCACCTTCTATCCATCCTACGGAAAAATGAAATCACCGCGCGTGCATACGTACGGAATACCGTCTCCACGCCGTGGTGTAATCTATTTTCCACCATCACCATAAAAGGATGGGTATAATAGTGTAATGAGTAACTATATATGATTATTATTAAGTAATATTGATACTTAAATAATATATATATATACTCCAATACAATTCCACGATCATAGGAACGATATCATCACTCGTGCGTACGTACGGAATACCGTCTCCACGATGTGATGCGACTCGTTCTACATGATCTTCATTTCATAATGATTATATAAATGAATTGAATGAATGAATATGGTATATACTACACTAATACCATTCTGGAAATGAATTATTTATAACCTAAAGATAAGAATAAGAATTTATTCGACAAAACACGCATAAGAACAAAAAGTTATAAAGACCCGAGTAACAAGTAACAATGAAATATTACTAACAAGAAGCTAATAATATGACCATATATGATCTCATATCAATATGTATGATTCTGGAATAAGTCAATAACATTATTTAAACTATTATACAGGAGCTTCGGACACGAACAAAGAAAATCGGACCTAAGGTAAGGGAAATATCACAATCTCATTTTTATCCGAGATTGTTTATTCGTAAGTATTTACTGGGGTGTATTTTATCATCCACATCCATGTTTACTCAATATGTAATATTATTTCCATCCACCTAAAATTGTTTAAATCCATTTTTACCCTTCAGTGAGTTTTTAGTAATACGTATGAAAGGAATCTTTTGTCGTTTTTCGTACGAGGTACTTTTTGACTTTTCCGACAAAAGTATGAAGAATGTTTTTTTTTAACTTATACGACACGAACGGATTTCTACTGTTTTATAAAGCCTTATTTTCATGAAGCATCCTCTAAAAGATTTCATGACTATTTTCAATAAAATCTCTTTATTTTAAAATTGCATGATGTTTTGTGAAAAGAAATTGATTTTGAAGAAGAAAGGATATTTTCCTCAAGAATTCAATTCAAGTGTTATATCAAAATTATTTTCCATCTAAGATAATAAAGGGTTCTGTTTCTATCCATTTTTTTACATTGATTTGACTATGTTGTGATGGAATTATGTTTATGAATTCCTTTATCTTATATGAATTGATTTATGATGTCATGATGTTTCAAGAATCCCATTTTTGTTACATGTGTTATGCGATGATGTATGTTTTATGATTATGTGGCACACATAAGAAAGGATTCATTATAAGATGGGTGGGACCTATATCTCCCTCCAATGCATTGGGTAATGATTTTATATCTCATGAGATAGACATGGCTGGAACGGAAGGTTATTTCGGTTCAGTGATACAGGACTGAAACGAGGAGCGAACTCGGTTCAGAAAGGGACTTTGTCCACTAAGATAGTCTTGGCAATGAGTCATGACTAACAAGAAATGATTTTCCATGATTATGTGTGCATGCCACAAAGTTTCAAGTTTTATGTTATGATTATGGGGATCTCATTTTCACTTCTATGATTTATTCCATGTTAAGATATTATGATCTCTTTTGCAGGTTTTGATTTTTATAAAGATATGATATGAGTTTTATTTCCTTTATTTGCCCTTTCTGAGCATTTGAGCTCACCATTTTATGTTTTCTTTTCCCCAGGTCAGGAAGATGGATATTAAGTAGAATATGCTAAAAGGGACCCTAGATATGATGAAATAAATGGGAGACACTGTAGAAGATTTATGAACCAGTTGTTTATGTTTCCCAGTTTCTAAAGACACTATACCTATACGGTCCTTTGTGGTTTTTTCATATGTTGTAATAAGTGTGCTTCAATTTTGAAGTATTAACAATGTATGTAAAGTGTGGGTCGTTATAGACTGTGTGGCTTTACATGCCCAGTTTACCACAGGACATGCTCCTGATGGTTTTTCGCAAGGTGGGGAGCACACACTTATCTTCAGAGGATGCACTGTTGTACCAGTGGAGTTTCAGGAGGAGGTCCTAAGGGAGTTTCATACATCCCCTTTGGCGGTACATCCCGGAGTGGGAAATATGTACCAGGATCTCCGACGACAGTTCTGGTGTTCGGGCATGAAGAAGGCAGTGGAAAAGTTCGTTTCTCGATGCCTCACATGCCAGCAGGTGAAGGCTGAGCACCAGGTTCCAGCAGGGTTAGCTCACCCCTTGGAGGTTCCAGAGTGGAAGTGGGATGGAAAATCGATGGATTTTGTGATGGGATTACCACAGACGTCAAAGGGGCACGATTCCATCTGGGTGATCGTTGACTGACTCACCAAGTCGGCCCACTTTCTAGATATCAGGGAGTAGAGTTCTGTAGAGAGCGTGGGATGCCTCTATGTACATGAGATAGTTCGGCTTCATGGCGTCCCCTCGACTATAGTCTCAGATTGAGATGCCCGCTTCACATCTCAGTTGTGGAATGGATTGCAGGAGGCTTTTGGGACTCATCTATGCTTGAGCACAGCGTTTCATCCCCAGACAGATGGTCAGACAGAGAGGACCATTCAGGTTCTGGAGGATATGTTGCGGGTCTGTATCTTGGACTTTGGTCATAGCTGGGAGGACCACCTACCACTGGTGGAGTTTGCATACAACAACAGCTAACACTCCACCATTGGCATGACACCGTTCGAGGATTTGTATGGGAGACCCTACCGGTCACCACTTTGCTGGACCGACCCCAGAGAGTCAGCACTCATGGGTCCAGAGTTAGTGCGAACTACCACAGAGAAGGTGCAGATCATCCGGGAGCGGATGGAGACTGCACAGAGTCGGAAAAAGTCTTATGCTGACAGACGACGGAGGCCCCTGGTGTTTGGGGAGGGAGACCACGTTTTTCTTCGAGTCTCACCTCGACGTGGGTTGCAGAGATTTGGCCGAGGCGGGAAGCTATCTCCAAGGTTCATCGGACCTTTCCAGATCCTGGGAAGAGTTGGTGAGGTGGCGTACTTCCTGGCTCTACCGCCACAGTTGCATCAGGTACATGATGTCTTCCATGTGTTGCAGTTGAGGAGGTACGTGCATGACCCATCACACATCATCGACTGGGGCGAGCTGGACATCGAGGATGGAGTGACCTTTGCTGAGTACCCGGTGGAGATCGGGGATCGGCAAGAGAGGATCCTTCATGGGCGATCGATTACCTTAGTGCACGTCTGGTGGCAGCACGAGAATGTTCAGGAGAGCACGTGGGAGCGGGAGGACCAGATCCGTGCCCAGTACCCTCATCTTTTTGAGTAGCCTTTGTTTTGGCTTTTTAGGGACATAAAGCCCCAAGGTGGGGAGAATGTAATGTCTATGATTTTTTCAGTTTATTATTTTTAAATATTATATGGAATTATTTTGAGACCGGGCATGAAGAAGGCACATCATTCCGAGGTCTAGTGAGCCCGGAATTGTGGTTTGAACTTTTTTTAGTTAAGTGAGTCGGCGCTTGTGCGCGGTTGTGGCAGTTTCCAAACAGATTCTCGGATTAAAAATCTGAGCACAGCGTTGCGTCCGAGATGACGACTCTACCTAAAAATGAGGTTAACCTTGACCAGCGCAGGTCGAGGGAGAATGTTATTTTTTTCGGACGTTTTAAGTAAAATAAAATAAATTAAAATATCCAGTTTATTTTATTTTCTTTTAAGGAAACATCCGCTACAGCGTTGCGATGGTGTAGCTGTTTCCTAAATTAATGACGCGTCATAATAACTTCAAAATGACAATTCAACGTCATTAATGTTTCCACGTAATTAAATGTCAACTTTTTCCCCTTTTAATGGGTTAACCAATTGTTGAATCGTTGGCAACGCTTGGGAAGAACCTCTGCCGAATCCGCGAGGCGTTGGAGAAATTCTCGATGACGAACGAAAACAGATCGAAACCACGGATCGTTGCACCGGCGTTGAAGGATCAAAACGACAACGGCAGCATGAAACCTTCATCAACGATCGATCCTTTCAAAAGGTATGGGTTGTTTTTTTGATTTTCTTTTCCCTATTTCTGAGTTTAAACGACGAACGCGGATCAACCGCGAACAAGTTGATCCGCGGATTCGTACGTTCATGTGGGGGGGTTTTCATTGGGATGATTTTGGGGAATTAATCCATGTTTTATATTCATGTTGATCTCTGCTCTGTTTAAGCCTATTAATGGGAGATGATCAATGTCGTGACGAACGACGGCAGAGGTTCGTTCATATTTTTGTTTATTTGGATTTCTTCCTCCTTTTTCCCCGCAGGTTCATCGCGTTCTTCGCGGGGCGACGAACAACGGATCGTTGTGCATCCGTTCTACGACGCAACGTTCCCAAATCGAAGGTTCATCATCACAAAGTCCTTATGGAGGTGCAGCGATGTTGGCGGGTGACAAATCTAACCAGATCGGAAAGGGCGTTCTTCGAGCGTTCTTCGCGCGCGAAGACCGATCATGTTTTCGGAGCCGATCAGAGGCTCGAAAATGACGGAAACAGCTTAGTGGTGTCAGGGTGACCAAAACCTAAAGGTTTCATGGTGATTAGATGATAGGATCAATGATCGGAGCACCACGGGAGGTGCGACGGCGGAGGTCCGCATTTCTGGAATTTTCCAGAATACACGACTTGTACTTCCGAAGAACATGTCGTGTAGTTCTGATGGTGGCGGTAGGGTTTCACGGTCAGAGAAGGACCACATGGCATGTGACCGTGGTCACACGGCGTGTTGGACCTTCCCCGAAGCTCGGCGTGTACTTCGGGTGGTACACGGACACGGGGTGATCTACATGGATTCGGGTGGCACAGCGTGTACAGCTCAGCAGAGGCGGCGACGCGGAGCTCGGCGTGTATCCCGGGGATACACGGACACGGGATGGAGTACACGACCGTGTACTCCCTCACCCGGCCAGGCGAGGTCACCATCGCAGGTCACCCCGTGTGCATATCGCACGTGTTGGAGTACACGGGTTGGTGACCGTGTACGGACACATGGCCAGAGTACATGGAGCCATCCCCAGTGACCCAGACACGGCGTGTACTCCATACTACACGCCATGTATAATTTTTTCTACAAGACCAGCCTCATGACACGGGCCGTTGCACAAGGACAGTACCCGGGGTCGGACAACACGGCGTGTATCATTTCTACACGCCGTGTACATTTTGGAGAACGGCTTGGTCCTTTTTTTCACCGTTCCTTGAACATCTTTCGTTTGGGTTTGTGCCCCTTCTTATTTTCCCCTGAAGGTCAGGTATCTTTCCCTCATGCCGGATTATGATCCCTTCAGCAGGACTTTTCTGTGATAGAGTCAGGCATCCATCCGAGAGGCCCGGATCGAGATCATCTATCCATTCCAGACCCAAGGTAGAGTCAGGCATCGGCGTGACCAACTTTACCGGGAATTGATCCTCTACCTAGAAGGTTAATTCCGGATGAGTCGTGGTACCCTCCATGGCCCTGGCAGTGATCCTCATCTATGTATCGAGATCTTTCCCACTCAGGAGTGTGTCTCCCGTAATGAGTGCTTCTATATATCGTAACCCTTCCACTTAGGAGTGTGTCTCCCGCAATGAGTGTAGCTATATCTCGTGACGGTTCCTGACGAACATCACTCCGTGGACATACGTCATCAGAACTATAAGACCCGTGGAGTGTGTTCTCCCGGAACGAGTGCATCATGTAATCTTGAAACAGAATCCCTATCGGGGTATGCAGTTGCAAGACTTGTCTCTAGGCCGCGGGTCTGGGTTTTGAGTATATCTGGTTTTTTATATATTCTGTAAACATATATTGTGAATAGCTGACTGTACCTTTACTTTGTGTACTACATTGTGGTTTTCGGGGTCCTCTACGGAGTATTGTTATACTCACCCCTGCACGGGCTTTGCCTGCACGTCTGGTGTCTTGTGTAGACGAGCAGCCTTTTGACAGAGTCCAGGGCGGACCAGGACAGGACCAATCTTTCTGAGTTTCCTATAGGCTGAGGCATTCCTACAGCTACGGGTAGCAGTCCCAGTACCCTTGTGCTTACAGGTTGGACTTTGCAGTTTTTTTCAGACTCTTGTTTTTGGTGGGCTTGTATTCTGGCCCAGTTTACCGTTAGAGTACTCTACCTTTCGTCGTGCTCTATTGGTTGGGTTTAGTTGTATGCATGCATTTTTTTTGTTCCTTTGTGTTTTACATTTCAGTATTTGTGGGCTTGGAGATGTGTGCGTGTGTACAGGTACTTAGGCAATGCCTCCCATGATAGTGACATGCCTACTCGGTGCTAGTCACCAGCCCCAGGCCTATTGGAGGCGGGCTTGGGGAGTCACGGCACGGGCCCCACCTAGACGGGTCATGACACATAGTATCTAAAAATCCACAATGAAGACTAACATCATGTTCTATGTTGAAAAATAATCAGGATAGGCTACACGTGAGAAGCAAATTCAAGTACAAATGAAGGAAACAGGAGAGGTTGAATTTTCCTAAAAAAGGAGGGTACAATGATTGTAAGGGGACCCACACAGTATGTTTTTCCACCCTACAATATGTTCATGTACCTTCTATAATTAAACTTACATCAAATGTATCCCTACACATAGTGTAATGGGACTGCATTGTGTGTTTCATCCACTTGGGGTCCTTTCTATGTTCTTGGTCATGTCAGTGTACCTTAGTCATGTCCATTTACCCTATATGTGTACTAGATACCTATACATGGGCCATATCTATGTACACTGGTTGTGTCTATTACCATTCCTATTTCTATGTTTTCCTAGAGTCCACACAATATTTCAAGCACTATGTCACATGATGTCTGGGGATCCCACATGGAGTGTTTTATTTAACTCAACCAAAAACCATAGCATCCTTATTGAGGGGCCTACATGCCCTATTTTATTCAAAATACATGGAGTGTAGTAGAGTTTTTCATATAATCTCATATCCACTCCATGTGATCCATATTCATGCCCGCCACTGTGCTTCCAACCTTCTCTCATTACCTCACTGGATTCCACATCCACAAGAGAATCACCACCATCCCATAAAACATCCTAATCCATTATCTGATTACTAATTTTTTGATCATTCCTGAGTATTCCATGAATAATGGGGTCTGATCACACTCAGTCCCACATGAAAATAGGCGAATCGTGATCCCGTGGACCAATTGTGATGAAAATGAAGATATTTTGTGAGAAAAGAACAAAAAAAGGGGATAAAAAATTGATTTCTAATCAGTATTGGACACCTAATCCAAATTGGGGAATATTGGATGAGAATCATCAAATATAAGAGGTGAAAATATTAAATAATCAATTTAATTTGAAATTGGTGCATAAATTGTTTCATGAATTATATATCAACACATATATTGATAATCCATACTTAAACTGTTAAATATAAAGGGGGAATAGAACAATTAATGAGTCTTTTCTTGATATTGATCATTCATTGATGATGAACGTATTTTTTAATAAAGTATGAAGGTTTGATCCATTCACCACACCACAATTCACCATGATCTGGAAGCTCATTATCATCTGATCTTGATTCACCAATGATTGGTGGTGAAATCATCCTCTCAACGATCCCAAGTTTATGTGGCTAACCCTACCAATATTTTGTAATTTAATAATTATAGAGGGTTTATGTTTAGGCCATTTTAATTAAATATTTAAAATAATTAATTAATTTAATATAAATTCAACAGCCAATGGTCCTAATATCTGTACTCCCCATTCCAACCAACTTTAGGATTCACATAGGGTAAACGTTGTGCTCCAGATTCCCCCTTTGACCTTATATTTTTTATTTGACACTCCATTTAAGTGTAATCCCATTATTTTTGGAAAAAAGTAATAAATTGGTATAAAATATTATTAATATATTTATAAAATTTATTTTATGAACATTGAGCCATATAATACAACATTTTCATAACTTATGGCTCCAAAAATATTTCAAGATATATTTCAAAGTCTTATAATTCATATACTTTGTCCTTATAATGTTCCCTACATCAAGAATTTCATCCATGGAAAGAAAAACTAACCAAAATGGGAGACATATTAATAATTCATCAAGCTCTCCCACTCCAAGGAGCTCCCCCACATGTTAATGTTCTTCCATAAGTCAAAAAACAATGGGGATTGTCCATCCATACAAGGTCCTCTCCCGTTGATCCTTGATCACTAATGGGTTCTTCATGAATGTGTCTTCATCCTCGATGTCCTTCTCAGCCCACTCAATAATGTGTGGGGAGAAATGAATGTATCTCCTCAGTTTCAATACATAGGGGATTTCCTGGACCACCTCCAACTATGGGGTTAGGGTGAGGTACTAAGGAATCTCACCAACCCTCTTCAAGATCTCAAACAACCCTATGAACCTCAATCATCGATAGCTTATCTCCCCAGATGAACCTATGAAAACCTCATTATGGGGACACTATCAAGAATTCATGGTATCCCTAATCAAACTCAAAGGGCCTACGATGTTGATCTGTAAAATATTTCTTCCTACTCTGAGTTGACATCATCTGATAGTGGATGATGTAGATATTCCTTGTCATCGACTGCACCATCTCTGGCCGAACAAGATATGACTCTCTAATATTAGTCTATCATAATGGTTACCTGAAGGATCTCCAATACACTGACTAGGAAGGTTCCATTCCAATAGTTATATGGTAGAAACTATTGTATATATTCTATACCATGGGAAAGTTATCCTCCCATATATGGTTGAAGTTTAACATGTAATCCCTCAGTATATCATCAAATAACAGGATAGTGCACTCAGTATTTCCATATTTATAGGGGTGAAGTTTTTTACTCATCCCCATGTGGGTCTTAAATTTCTTCTATAGCCCTCCTCACAACCATGACATGAACGAAAATTCACTGTTGGTGAAAATTTTAAAGACCTCAACCCCAGTATCCCAACGATGGTGCACTAATTTATTACATTTTAATGATTACAAGGAATCACATCCTGAAGCACTAAATTTTTCAATAGTCTTGGAAAGCTAGATAAATATTTTAAATTCAAAATAAATTTTATACATAAAATAAAAAAATATTTTCTTTCAAAACACCATTATTTTACATAGTATAATCCTTTATGTCAATCATAATAAACATCTTGGAATCCAAAAAAAAAATATAAAATTCACAATGGGTCATCTCAGATGACCAGTATGGGTAACAATACAATAAAATCTATCATAAATAAACAAAAACAATAAGGCAAGGTGAATAAAAAAACACATTCCATTAACACATAATCATGGGCATCATATGATAGGACTAAAAGATTATCAAATAATTTTGTATAAATAATAACATGAGAATGAAAAATAAACACATATATTCTACTAGATGAATAATCACATGTAATATCAATAAACAATCTCATAATGAGGTAATTAATAATGTGGGACATCTAAAAGATATAATCAATGCCTCATCCATGATGTTTACATAAAGGGGTAAGACCTCATCCAAAACCCGATCTAGTTTGTCTCATGATACCTATAAGAGAATCGAGTGGCCATAATGACCCCCTCCCATCACATAATAGGTATAATTATCTCTTTTTATGAATAGAGTGTCACACCGTCAACAAAAGGATCGGTATTTAAACTATCATACAAATTGTAAATACAATTTCCTGTATAATAAACATAATCAAAACCATTTAAAGAAATATGGTGAGTGGTGTCAAGACAGTACATATCTACTATAACTATTCATAAACTATTCAAAAAAATATTTTAAATGGTATAATAAGAGATAAAAATCAATAAATTATAAGAATAAACAGAGGACGTTAACGTAGATAATTTAATAATATCACTGAAAACTTGTTGAGGAAAACACCAATTTTATATATAAAATTACATATTCATAAAAAGATGTACAATTATAAAAAGAAATAATTTTCTATTAAAATAACCTTTTAATATTATAACGGATTCATAAATTAATTGAGGCTTAATTAAATAGGAAATAACCACTAATTCCTTATATGTTTAGAAAACATTTCATTTAAATTTTGATAGAAAAAGTAACATTTAAAAAACTATTTTTAAAAGAATACGTGACTGTTATCCAAATGAATAGATTATGTATATCTGATATAAATACATATAAAACAATTAGGAATAGAACAAATGATAAAAAAATTCATTACAAACATAATCATTTCATGAATTAACTAATTGAGTAGTAGTTTAACCAAAAGAATGGAAATTGGGTTACTAATTTCCATACCACAATTTAAACAATCGAACCATCTTCCCCATAAAATTAATTATAATAAAATTAAAAAATGAATTACTTGAAGATAAATAGATTCAATATATGATATATTTTAAGTTATTATGTACACTAGTAACAAAAAATAAAGGTTTAATTAATAATATATCTCACATAAGTGAAAGTGAGACGTGAAACCCATACCACATTTTAATCATTCAAATCACATGTAACAATGTAATAATTAAAAAATAAAACCTTTGATAACATAAATATAATGAGATTAATGATATGATATATCAAATGGAATTATATTAAACACCCAAAATAAATTATTTGATAAAAATTCATATTTCTCATATAAATAAAAAATGAAAGGAGAAACCCATGCCTGATGTTCCAAAACGTTCTCCACCTGTACTTAATGTACAGGATAATCAAATTATATTAAATAATTACTTAATAAAGAAAATATTGAACATATATTTTATTTAATTTAATTTTATTATTTTGAATTATGTCCATTTCAATGAGTCGTAATGTTTTATTTCATTGTTTTGGGGGAGTCTGCTTTATTGTTTTATGGGTGGTTCCCTTGAGTATAAATGTGGGATTTCTTCTCAAATGGGAATAAATTATATAAAAGTGAAATTATTTAGCATCAAGTAGAATAAATAAGTTTAAATGGTATCATATATAATTTTTTAATGTGGTATTTGAATGAATTATTATATACAATGTTGAAGAAATTTCATAATTTATTTTGGCGGTTTTGATGATCAAAATGAACTTCTGTAGTTTTATTTAATATTATCTTTATATATTAGTTCCAAAAAAATACATAACATATAACATGTATAATTAGATATTATTTAACTAGAATAATTATTTTATGAATATCCATTAACGCATTAATGGAAAATGAGAACTCACCATTCGTGCAGGTGGTCAATCGACACATCAAGGGTGATATTTTCGTTTTAAAAAATATGAATAGAAGCGAAGAGATTTGATTCTAGATATAAATTTAACACAATAAAATTATATTATATATATTATAAATGAGTTAAAATTACACCATGTTTAGAGTATGTGAGGATAGTATAAGAAAAAATAGATATTAAAAGTTTAAGGAGGAGGATTTTACCTCATGAATATCATCACCTTGGGAATCTCCTTAAGACACTTGGATTCATTCTTTTGGTAAGGCCACTAGATCATAGAAATGGGGAGGAGTCTTGTTAAGTTAATTGGGAATAATTTATACTTGATTCATGTCTTATAAAGGGTTAGAATAAGGAGTGGTGAGGGGTGGTATTTATAGTGGGAGGAGATGGGTTTTGTTATTATTTTATTCATTTGATTATTATTTTTTCTCAAGACCGTTAATAGTGATGATTTTTATGAAAAAGTATAGATAAATGAGAATTTTATATTGATATTATTTGTGATTATCTCATCTATTCATCATCCATGACTCAAAAAACTATTTATATACTTATAATGTTAAATACAAAAAATAATTGTAATTCACAATTCACCAAAAAGTAAAATATTTTATAAAAATACAAAAAATTCACCCTAACCATATTTTTAAATGTAGATTTCAAAAATGGACTTCATTTTATGAAAATAATTTTTTCCAATATGAGAAATTTAATTTCTAATTAAAATAATCATCTCTTTGAAAAATAATGAATTTAAAATTATAACAGATTTTATGATACTTTGAAAAATTAATTATGGTCTCAAAAAATTACGTTCTAATTATTATATAAAATAATATTTATTTATGACTCTATTTTGTGAAAAAAAATATTTTAAATAATTATATGAAATATAAAGGTATAAATAAAAATTTACATTCCCCATAAATACAAAAACATTATTTATCATTTCTAATACATTTATGTTCTCATTAAATGATATAAATTTAATATTTTCATTTATGAGATATGTAAATTTTATTTGTACTTTCATAGGTGATGTTATTATTATAATGGCCACATTACTATTCTTAATGGTCATATTACAATTCTAACAGGCATGTTAATATTTAATAGTATATCACAGTTCGTTTATGATCAGTGTTTCATGTAACATATGCTATAAAATATGTAAAATTTTAAAATTGACATAACATAAAATCTTGGGGTGAAGCATTCTCCCATCATTAAGTAAATTGTATCCTACAAATTTTAAATTGAACTTCTAAAATCAATGTTTGACACTTGAAAATTCTTTTGTGGGAAACCCACAAAGTAAATAGAGTTAATAAAACATCTCCAAATCAAATGGAATGAGAAATGTGAAGCCTAACACAAAATTAGGATTTTAAATAGGATAACATTAGTGGATTGTGAAAATATGCACATGTAAGAAAAATATAAAAACAAATATTCTTAGAGAGTGATATATAACATGGCCATAATAAATTTAACCGTTACAAAATTGTAAAATTGCGATCAAATCAATAAATATTTATTTATCAGTAATAAAAGTAAACTATTAAATTTTTTTCTAAAATACTTTCATTGTAGTTGAGATATTATATATATATACACCTGATAAAATAAACTTACTCGAATTATTTATATGTCATAATAATAATCTCATCATTTAGATGCTCTTTGATATGTCTGCATATAATATTTTAGAACAAAAGCGTAATATTCAAGTTAAATATTTATTCATAAATAACTTTTATTAAATTATATATAAGTTATTAATGTTTCCTTTGAATATTTACCAAATTAATGATAGTTATAACTTTTTATTCAATATGATAAATCATACTTTAACCAAATTTAAACTTCATAAACTTCATAAGTAGTTTCCTTAAGGCTAATTCAAAATAAAATTTTCAAATTCAAACCCCTAAAATTTAAAATTAATGTCACTATATTTAGAAGATCCATATAACATAAGATTTACCAAATTAATATAGATCTTATTTTCACACACCAAAAATATAAATATCTTAATCTCCTTTAAACAATTATGAAACATGAATTTTTCCAAGAGTAAAATTTCATGTCATGGAATATATTCCTTAAATCCAATCATCTAATAATTCCATCATTTCATAATACGTAATATCATTAACCAAAATATCTATTTATTATCTCAATATCAAGAACATATTTTGGGTTATCTTTCCCAAGACATGTGTTTCCAAAACTATAATCTTATAACATAATCATTTCTCTTGATTATTAGTGATATTCATCAAATGATACAAATTATTTTAATAATATATAATAGATTACAAACCTAATATATATCATGATTATTATATAAAAAGTATAATTTATAAAATAATTTTAGAACATAATTCTTGAAAAAAATCTCAAAAAATATGATTATTCCACTTTGACATTAGTAGAATAATTAGCTTGACCTTGATCCAATTGCTTCTTCTTATATATATTTCCTTTATAATTTGGATAATCATTTACCTAGTTCCCTATCTCCTTATAGTTGAATAATTATATGGATTATTTCTTTCCTTTTCAAGTATAATTATGGCGTCCCATCTCTCCAGACTTATAATAAACTAAAATTCCCATTAAGAAAGAACGAGGGTGATTCTTCAACAATTATCACATGTGGTAAAATCAATCATTCCCTTTTATTTATCCATCGTTTTCTCTGCAATCATCTTCTTCTCTTTCTTCCATTTGATGTCATAAGACATGGATAATGTTTTCTATATCCTGATAAAATATGATATTATATCCACATAAGATAAAAATGTATGGGAGACTAGTGGGCTTCATATATTTGGCTTAATACCATTAATGAACTTTTAAATATTTCTATTTGGATTATGTACATAGTATTCAGTGTTCTGGTATGGCCATAAAATGTTACTTTCATACATAGAGGCATTTTATCTACCTTTTGTCTCATACTCAATAATTGTCTCTCCATATCTACTTGTTGTCCACTAGGAAAATATGTTTACCTAAAATGTTCATTAATGTTATTCTATTTCATATTTGAAATTTCTTTTTACACAATTTTGTTTTCAATTAATGACCTATATAGATCCACATCTCCTGATATACAATACACTAAATGATAACCTCATCCCTTACATTACATCCTAGAGAGAGAAATATCTTCTCTAAGGAACGTAACCATTTTTGGCTTTAAATACATATGTATTCCCATTGAATAATGATTTTTGTTTTCACATGATGAGATGTGAAATTTTTAAACCACATTTTGGATTGGTCTTCTACATAGAGGTAAGGTTGTTGCTCATAAAATGAGTTAATTATCCCATTATAGTTCTAATTTGTTCATCTCTAGCTGTAGTTTTTATTCTAACATCATTATGTTTCATAGGTGGGTAATAACTACATTGATTAGGTCTATTGATATGGTTTTCTTTCCTTTCACTAGGTTTAATTTATAAACGATTTCATAAACTAGATTAGATCATAACAGTATGAAACATTATGTATAATCATAATAACTGGTGAAATACGCAATATAAATTGAATATTTTATGTTTATATAATCACATAATATTGTTTTATATGGGATATTATTCTATAGTTACCCTCAAATTATATTTTATAGTTATGTTCACTAATATTGGACTTACTAAATATAGCTACCAATGTTTTTACTAAAATCCCTTTCATACCAACTGGAATAACCTAGATAATAGTAACCTAGAGAATGTTACTTACATTATTATATTTTTGTGATTACAAGTAATTAAATATTGAAAGAACAAATATCATAGTTGTTTTTTAAAATGAGATATATATTTTAAATTCAAAACAAATTTCAGACAAAAAATAAAAAAATTATTTTCATTAAGAACACCATTTTCCACTTAGTGTAACCCTGCATATCAATCATAATAAACTTATTAGAAAAAGAGGGACGAATAAAACTTTTCAAAGGGGTGATGTCAGATGTTAAGTATGGGTAATATTATAGTGGATGATATCATAAATTAACATGAACAATAAGATAAGGTGAATAACTAAAAACAGATTCCATTAAAAACATATTATTGAGCATAATATGGTAAGAATTAAAGTTAATCAAATAATTTCATATATATAATCACATGATAATGAAACATAACCATGAATATTCTAATAATTGAATAATAATATATAATATTAATTACTAATATAATAATTAAAAAATTCATAATGTGGTATTTCTAAAACATACCATCAAGGCCTCAATCATGAAGCCTACATAAATGGGTAATGTCTCTCCCAAAACCTGATCTAGTTTGTCTCATGAGACCTACCGATGAATTGAGGGGCAATAGTGGGCCATGTATCACATACTAATTCCAATGAATTACTTATATGAAAGCGGTACAACTTAATCATCATAACCCATTATGTTTAAATTATTGTATTAAATGTAAATAATTTTTCCCATACAATAAACCTATTCATAAACCATCCTAGGAAATATAGTGAATGATGTTGAAATAGTACATACCTAATCCAATTAGTCATACAAAAATCAATAAAATATATTAAATTGTATCATATGTGATCAAAAATAATAAATAATATCATTAAACAAAGGATGTTCAAATAGTCACATTAATAAGATCAAGTAAAAAAATTCTTAAGGAAAATAGCATTTTAAATTTGAAATCACATATTCATAAAAAGATACGTAATTATATAAGAATATATTTTATTTGAAAATAACCTAGTAAACTTGTAGAAGATTCCTCAAATCATCAATGAGACATTGAATTTAGAAAATCCACTCATTCTGTAAATTTTTACAAAAACATTTTTATAAATTTTAAAGAAAAGAAGCATTTAAAAGTTTATTTTGAAAAGAAACCATGAGAGTTATCCAAAAGTTTAGATTATGTGTATAAGTTATAAACACACTTAAAAATGTGTTGATAAAAATTAATACTAAAAAAATTAGTTTCTAGTATAATAATATCATTTCATAATCCACAAAGAATAATTTTTACCCAAAGACAAAAATTTGGGTTAATAATTCTCTTACAAAATTGAAAAAAGATGAACCATCTTCCCCATTAAATTAATGATCATAAAATGAAAAATTTAATTCAATGAATATAAATTTATTCATAATATGATATATTTAACTTCAGTATTTACATCACTCATAATAACTAATGTTTAAATAAGGAATATATCTCATCAATGTGAAAGCGAAATGAGAAACCATTATGAATTTTTAATCATTCGAATCATATTCTCCAAAGTAATAATTATCAAATTAAGAATTGAAAACCAGAGATATAATGAGATTAATGATATGATATCTAAAAGGTCAATATATAAACCATGAAATAGAATATAGTAGTGAATAAATCATATTTCTCATAGAAATAAAAAGTGAGATGACAAATTCCATACCTTATGTCTCAAAGTGTTCCATACCCATACATATTTTCCTGGAATAACATCCCCAAAAGGGATATTATTTGGTGTTAATGAACATCTAGAATATAAAATGGTCTCACATACCATTTGGTTATCTGGTGTGAGGATGATTTATTAGATAACATGTGGATGAAAATGTATTAATTTATTTTTGTGATTTTTTACGACCGTCACAAACATGAGTCATTTTATTTTATATAATTTTTATATATTTGTTCTAGAATAACCCACTAATATAAATATCACATGTACCAAGAGTTTGAAATTGTGGGTATAGCCCATGAAACCATGGGTATAGTCTATACCCACGTTTTCATGAACTGTGGGTTACCGAGGTGTTGATATAGCCCCCTACCCATGGTTTTTTAGAGAAATTGTGCGTATATCCAAGGAAAAATTAATAATAACCCCATTTTTAGTCAAACACTGAGTATATATCTAAACCCACAATTTAAAAAACCATCTATATATATTTTCACATCACACATAATATAGGCACGATTCAATAAACCATGTGTATAGATGCTTGTCATAGAAGTGCAGCTGCCCGCCTTCATGCATCCAGTTTCCTGCCATCCTTTATAAGGGTATGATCCAAACATGAATGTACCTACTAAGTTCTCACTAAATTTTTTAATATTAATGAAATAAATTAGGAATCATGTCTTTTTAGTACCTTCTGATATCAATGGTCCACTATATATTCTTGTATATAGACATGCTACCCTACTAAAACTACTATATATTCTAAAAAAAAATATCCTTAGTGTCAATAGATTAAAATATTCTATATAAAACAAATTATAAAAATTTTAAATTTAACTCATTGTGAGTATGATATATTAATGTATAACAAAGACTAGTTTTTTCATGTAATAGACTCAAAACTATAACAAACATATGATCTATGGGTTTCTAAACCATATAGAAATTGTGATTCATCTACACTAGTAATTTATTTTATAATAGGGGATTTGTATTTATAGAAAACCTAGGAGGGATCTACCACTAGAACTCATAATGTACAATCAATCTATGAGTAGTCCCATTCAACTCAGAAGGGATAACATATACTAAATTCATGGGTCTACTCTAATTGAATCTTGGTGAGGATCTGCCATAAATTCATGGTTCGAGATACCTCCATGAGAGATCTATAAACTAATATATTATCATACAAATATCTATAAACAAGATGTTGAAGCATTTTAATTGGACCATCATAAAATTAAATCTGAATCTATGTTGTTTATCTACAAGGTGACATCCTACATTTTGAAATGATGAACCTATGATTATTATGGAATATCTAGTTGACACGACCCATGAATAAAATTTATAAAAACAAAATTTTCAATCTATATTATCCATGTACTATCCAATTATGTCTTTCAAATGATAGAATATATTCACGTGTAAGTTAATAAATTATTAGAGTCCTAGTGAAATAATTTATTATCCCACCTTACTTATTCAGAGTTCTATATTATATTAATGAATCTCAAAACTCTATGAAAAATTTAAAATATTTTACCCTAGAATTTTATCCAAATCATTCAATTAGAGATTTATACTATGTGATGTCACTCAACAGTGTCAATGTACCATGCACACATAGTGAAAACTTCATGTAGCACTGTTTATGGTTCTGAAAAAACAATTATTACTTAAATTCTAAGAAAAACAACTTCATTGACTGAAAAACAATTTTTCTAATAACTATCCTTCACCTGTGAAAAAACTATAAATATGAATACAACCCACAACCATAGTAGATAATTAGATCACCAGCAACCACCTTAGGATGTATCACATTCAACTCTTTATACCATAACTATAACACCCCGGCCCCAAAAGCCAAGAGACGGTGCATTACTTATTACATCTGAAAGATTGAAAGGATTGAAATACCAAAGTAACGATCAGTTTAGAAGTCGTTAAGGAACTAGATACATACATGAAACTCATATTATAGAGATAAAGGTAACAACATAAAATACATAATAAAAACTAATAAATTGCATCCACATAAATGTAATAAATGGCCCCTTTCCCATAACCTGTTGTAGGTAAAAAAAGACTGGGGTGAGCTCAAATGCACAGTAAGGGTTAAAAATATCAGAATAAATAATCAAAAATAATTGAATCACAATAAAATTGGTAGAGTCAATATGGAATGGTAAATAAAGGAAGAACACACGCCATTAGGAAACAGATAATAAAACTGCATCCAAATATTTTGAGATAGTGAAAACCACATGGACAGTAAGAACTGAAAATAATTAAATATAATGATTATTAATTGGATTTCATGTATCTAGAACATTACACCACTATAATGTGGAATTGTTTTAAGGCTTTGGGTAGAATCATGTCTGATTCTTTGAAACAAACTCGAAGGGTTTTTCACCGAATGATTTTTCTCACAAGACATGTCGATGCATAAAGGGGTTATTGAAGGCCCCACCCGTCGTTTCAATTACAAACAAATAATTATACATAGATTTAATAAAAGTAAAATATTCCTTCTCAATATACATATAGATTAGAGGATACCGATTCATTCACATTTCTGTAGTTAAAACAACATTCCAAATATACACCGAATGTAAAAGAGGATACGACTTAAGAAAATAATCATATCCATTAAAACAGAATATGGATATATAATATATTTAAAATTTCAAATGAAAAATGATCTCAAAGGGGTAGTAGTTACACCACATAAGAATGATTAGGTTCAAAATACCTAGTAAATATCAATGAAATTGAAATTGATACAAAGTCTCGTACCACATTGTAATCAATAGAGTGTTGTTACAAAAAATTAATAACCACGAAATGAATCATAGAATACCATTCATATAAATATAATAATGATAATGCATATAAAATTATAGTACATAATAAACCTCATGAAAGAAATAAGTGGAGAATAAAGGAAATCACTTGGAATTAAAAGTGAGATAAGAAACCACTTAAAGAATATCGTCATGGTATTAGGTGTACTGAAGAGGGCTTGATGAGAGAGAAAGGGGATTAATAATCATTTATAAAACATGAGGGAAGTATGGGCGTGGTGAAAAATTATACCCCATCATTAGCAATTCCACTAAAAAATGGAATAAGATAGATGACATTCTTGAATAAATGTGAGATAGAGAGGATCTGTTGGAGTTGTGCGGTGGTGTTCAAGGGGTTTTAGGATGTGAGTTCGCGTGGAAAAAAACCTTTTAAGTGTAGTCTTCCACGGTTACTTCACGTCCATCATTGGGATATTATATTATTGACCTTCATGATGGTGGTGTTGGTTTTTCTGCGGATTTTTTTCATGGATTTTTTAGTGTTCTATTTAGAGGTTCTTCTGCAGCGTCATTGGATTCTGGTGGGCGAAACTTACCAGCGCTCTAGTGTTGTTGAGGTATGGTACAGAAAGGGTGCACGACACATGGAATATATTCAACCAAGAGGGTTATGATATTTTTTTTAATTTGAAATTTAAAATTTGAAATTTTTAATCTTTTCTCAATGGGTGGCATTATGGATGTTGACCAAACTTAGAGTGGACAACTGAGATGTGGAAATGTTTAGAATGGGATTTTTTTGTCTGAATGTTTTACTTGTTCTCATGTTTTAATTTTTATTTTGTCTTGAATTATGTTTTTAAATCTAAAATATCTAGATATGTGTGAGGTTACAAATTTTCCTAAAAGGGATTTTTGAAAAATACCAAAAAATGGATTTGGAGTGAGTGAGCAAGAGAGGATTCCTTACATTATGCCCGAAGGTGTTCTCGATTAATCTTAATGACCTTAATAATAAACTTTACAATCATTAAAAAATAATTCTACTGACTCATCAACATGAAATTTATTTATTATAACCTTATTAGATTCATTCATGCCTTTTTATGGGTTTAATGGGTTCAAATTTATTATTTTGGAAGCATTTTCTTCGTTGGTTTTCATGCACGGTTTATTTGTATTCATGAATGGAAGTTCATTTGAAATGTGGTCAAAAAAAATTAATATATATTAATTTAGAAATTACATAAATATTAATGATCTTATAATTATTTTGGGTTATATACCATGAGGATGATTCATTAGTTAAATGTTAATTACAAACATTTGGACTAACTTAGCAGTATTCTACATAATGAACTTGTTATGTATTATTATTTTATATTATGATTGTGTAAGGATTATAGAACATTGAAAAAGACAAAATAAATATATAATGATCTGGTTCAACCAATTAAAAAGTTTTGTGACTAGTATTGAAGATAGTAATAGAAATTAAAATTTTGTCACCTTTGAATTTGATAAATTAACTCATCTCATGCGGTATTTTAATTTTTAGTGTAAGAGGCGATAAAAAAGATAGAAGATGATGAAATATTCCATTAGCATAATAAAATTAAATTCCATGTATGTTACGGGAATTATCATAACATTTGGATATGGGTAGGTTAGGATAGAGAAACAAAATAATGCAACATATAAAAGAATTTGAAAGAAAAGGGAAGAGTGGTTAACCTCTTGAGTAATCCTCCATGAGAACCTTCTTAAAGACTTTGTTTTTGGCCTTTTGGTGAGACCAAAAGGTATTGGGAAATAGAGAGGAGCTTAGGGAGTTATGTGAGTATAATTTAGGAAATTTTTTAAGCTTCAGTGGTGTGGGAGGAAGAGGGGTGAGGGGTGGTTTATATATTGGTGGGGAGGAGGGTTTTCTTAATATTATAATGATAAATATAACATTTCCCCACAAGAACAAAAATAGTGAGGATCACATGACCTAAAATAGTAATAATTTAATGTGAGTTTGGAATTTGTGTTCTTAAATCACACATAATTATGGAAATAGTGAATTTAAATTATAAAGTATTTATACGATATATGAATGTATTTTACTATTCACAATATTTTCAAGTATTTCAGAAAAATCCCAAAAATTAACCGAAATAATTTTCAGACCTTCAAAATCCAAAAATTAACCCCATTTTTTTAAAATAATTTTTTAAATATGATATATTTAATTATTAATTAGAAAAATAATAATAATAAATACCAACACTTAAAATATTCATATTCATTTTTAAGGTGCCCATGTTTTATTTATACATTCATTAGTATGGTTACCATTCATAAGGGTTATATTACTATTCATAATAATAGGTTAATATTCATAAGGTTTTGTAACTATTCATAAGGCTTTGTTAATATTCCCCATAAATTATCCTAATTCGATCAGACACAATATATCACTCTAATCGCAACCGTGTATATCCGTTTTTCAAAACTCAAACCATAGAAGTAGAAAAATTAAGTTCAATTCATAGATTATGACTATCTCATAAATAACCATGTTTTGTTTAAAATAAACTCATTGCTTTATGAAATACATACTATCTAATGAATATAATGTATTTAAGAGAAACATACCATAATATGTTTGTGGTGTTATAATAATTACAAAAGCCAAACCCATGGATGGAATACTATCCAACCCAAAAAACACATCAATCCATAGTCATTAATCATCCATGGTTTTCATGAGTTCTCGACCAAAAATACTCATTAGGCGATAGTTATCATTACAACCAATAAATCCCTTAATAACATCCATGGTTGGAATGAACACATAAAACATATCACTGCATCCATTCCATAATAAATCACACATTTATGGTGTCCATAATCACCCAACTCATATCAAAACCTCCCAATATTCAGTATTATTTCAAAACCATATAATAATTGGTTTTAAATTAGAATCCTATGAGACACATTTGAGTTAATATCTACATCACATTGCAGAAATGAGGCTATATATAAAAATGGGAAACTTCTAAATTTGTTTTACACCTTTTCATTACTGGTCTTGTATGTTGTAATTTTTATATTGGGACTTGTGGTCCAATTTAATTCCAAAATAGTCCAAAAATATCACAGACTAAAAAATAATCATAAAAAAGAACTCACCACAACATCAATTGCACCAAATGACAACTTTAATGCTTCTTCATTCAAAATAAGTCTGTTTTAAATTAACTGATTAATTTCTTGAAGCGTAGCTTTATAATCAACACCAGATAACTCCCAAATCTCCTTCATAATTGGATGAAAATAATATATGGAATAAAATAACAAGAGGGGAATTTAATGTTTTATAAATACTTAATAGAAAAAATGTGTACAATAGGCATGATAAAAAGGTATGAAAACAAATTAATGATATTAGAGTTAACTTTTGGATGAATAAAAAAATAACATTATGTTTTGATAAAATTAATTGAACATATAGAAAACATGAATATGAGAAGAATTTGTAAGACCTACACATGTCAAATGATGAAATTTCAAATGGAATGATGATTTATAATCCCCAGCCTAAGATGAACCAGACACAAAACATGCATTTTAAACCATGTCTTTGAATTTCATAGACATGGATCTCTAGAAGATAATTTTTAAAGAACATAAAACACCTTAGAATAGATCACGTAAGAACCTATTTGAATGTGAGAAAGTATTATCAACCCATGAGAAAATCATTAAACATCCAAACTACTTGTACTAAAATGATAGAGATATTACATTAAACATATCACCAAAAATATTATAAGATGGGTTTTGAACTACAAGTAAAAAAGTACTTATCTATTATTATTTATCATTGAAAGAAACAAGTCTGGAATTGAAGCACAAAATTAATTAACCTTATTAGTTAACTACACTAAAATGATGCCTTTATACAAATAACACTAACATTTATATTTAAATTAGTGATTAGATGAAATAAAGGTTTATAATTATTTTATTTTTCAGTCATCAACATCAATCTCAAATATACTAATCATAAAATTATATGTAATTGATCAACATCCCTCTAGGTTTTAAATTTTTTTAATCAAGATAGTGAATAATATAACCTTTTTTTCAAAGATTTTTTTCAACATGATGTATAATTTTCTTCATTATTATTAGAAAATAAAATACAATTTGGGGAAAATTATTTATAGAGTAAATAAACATAATAAAATTTTACCTAATAAAAGTCATTGAAAGTGGACAAATAAAAAAGTGCCTATTTTGAAGAATCATATTTTGGATTCTCTGTCTTAAGGAAATTAAAGGGGGAACTCTTACCATAGTATCGATTATCAAGATAAACCACTACTACACAAATTTTATTTTTAAATAACTCTTAGGAATTATATAAAAAGTTATTTTAAAGGGCAACATCAGTGAAACAAAGGATAATAAATTAAATTCAAAATCTTCTTTGATAATTATAATTCAAAAACATATCCCACTTCCGCAAATGAATCCATGATCTTCTTACATAGATTATTCATCAATATTGTGAAAGGTTTAGATAAATTGTAACTTTATTCCATTTGAGGCTGAACATGGGTATGTTATACATGAGCATCCTAGAAAATGTGAAATAAATCCACAAGAACTATATCAGTTCAAACCAAAGGAATTAGAAATGAGAATATAAATAATCTACAAAGCCATTTTTAAGAGTCATTAATATCATATATATTAGAAGAATAAAATCTAAGAGGCACGTTATAAAATATAATGTTCTTATTGTTGATAACAGAAAAACATCATTAAGAGGGACTTAATTGAAGATGAAATAAAACTCAATTTTGATCCAACCTAATAATAATATTTTATTAGAGGACCCAGTTTTTAATAAAATAAGTTATATCAGAGAATAAAAACAATTAAACAATGGATATGAACTATAAAAAATAAATCTTTTAGAACATAAAAAATAATATTTAAATCTAATTCACATTTTTATCACAAGTTCCTTATTTTTTATTACAAATATCAACACCTTTAGTATTAGAGATAAAATTCAAACCTTTATCCTTTACATGGATTATCAAAAAGGTAAACCATAATTTCCAAGGAAGGTTCTATGTATATGATACAGTGGCATGTGTCATTACAGATGAACTATACCATGATGATTTTCTCAAACCATATCTAGATAGATTCTAACAAATAATCTCTTTTTAGATCCTTTAAAACCTAAAAGTATTAATTTTCATCATCATTAATCTAATGGGTTTATATTTTAATGATCTATTATTATGTCATGAATTCCTCCTATAATCGAATCCATAACTTAGATGTGAACCATGTGAATTTTTATGAACTATCTGTATGTATTACCTCACACAATTTGAAAATATAATTTATTTATAAGAATCAAAATACATCTACTAAAATATAAACATGTATAGGATGGTAGTGGGGTGATATTGTCATGTTTTAGGATCCAATAGTGGTGTTTCATCACTGAGAAGGTGGGGCTGGTTTATCATATTGATATTTTCATAATTTTTTCATTATATTGAAAATCAACACTATAGAAATATTAGGATCTAATCCAATTGTTATAAAATTTATCCTTACCCTGATGTTGTAAAAAGTAATTGATGGGGGGATGTGTGTTGACCAGAGGAGGATAAGGGGGGATCCACATCCATTATAGGAGGAGGAGAAGTGGGGATGTTCATCGAATAGAGAACGATAAGGGGCGTCAGGTGAGGAAAATGTAGGGGAGGAAAAGGGAACTATAGGGGGGGGGTTGGCCTGATGAGTGGAATTCCTTGTATGTATTAGTGGTCGAATAATTATGAGTTTAATTTTCAATTCATTTCAGTGGATGAAAATTTTCTTTCAGTCAATGAAAATAGAATTTTGAAAATTGCGGAAGACATAAAGACAATACTACCCTAATATCCTACTCTCAAAGATATCTAGACAAGATTAATAGTAGGCTAGTAAAAAATATAGTGGGGAGGGAAGAGAGCCTATACAATAGAAATTGGAATTTAGAATGGATTAAATGGGATATGAAATTTTCAAAAAATGTGTTAATAAAAATATAGTTTTCAAAACATCATTGGATAGCTATATAACAGAAATTAATTGTTCTATTGAATATGCAATTTTATGTATGAAAATTGGTGAATAACTTCAAGAAGTGACTTGAAAACCATGAAGTGATTTATAGGAGGTACTCACATTAATATAAGTTCTAAAAATATAAAAAAAAATTATAGGTTGATAGGTAAATGTGGTCCTCAGATGAAAGTAATAAAAATTGCATGTTTATAACCATAATCATGTGTCTGGTTTCAGTGATATGATTTAAATGAATGAAAATATGAAATGGGATATGGAGTAAAACACTTTGGTGGTTTTTTATTTTCAATTATGTATGTGTGTATCATTTTAAAAGTGATCAAATGAGAGTAAAATTAAAATAAGTACAAAAACTATCAATTAAAGTCAATCTGAACACCTTTGTAAAGGACAATGTAGTCAACAGTGACAAATCCTTGCCACACATTCAATTCTAAAATGATATATGTCACAGGCATACCTAAGTAACACAAATAAATTTTTTAATGATATTTACTTACAAAAAAAGTTACCGTCCCTCATTCTCCCCAGCCACCTACACCCCCCCAACCTAGAGCCACCTCCCTCACAAACCGAAACCCCCTCCCGATCCAAACTAGTCGCCCCCTCCATCCCAACCTACCCCCTCCAAACCTATATCCCCTATCCTGTGCTAATTACTAGCTCACAATTTAAATTCCTATTTGGTACCTCCTAAAAAATGCATTCAATGACATGCCTATGACCTCTACCTTTACCAATAAAAATTTATTTCTATTTTAGAATATTGGGAGGTGGACATATATTAATGGTTTATCAATATTTCTCTAATTACACACCAACAAAAAATCCATGATATCCACCTATGGGAGTTCATACTGTTCCACCTAGAGGAGGCCATTGATCTCAACATTTCCATTATTGAAGAGGAATATAAATAATTTTTCAATTTTTTCTTATTTTATTCAATTTTTATTTGAATTAAATCATCTAACCAGTTATAGTAAAATAATTATATTCTTTTTTCATGATGGATGAAATGAATATAAAATACCTTTATCATATGCAACTGATTTTGAGATCAAGAATTCACTAACATCAAATGATTATATTCATTTAGCTGTCAACAGGTAGCTATCTCTAAAAAATTATCTGATAATTAATAATCATACTCAATAACAAGAATATGAATCATCAATGAAACTCTAAGCTCTAAAAATTACTCTAAAATTATATCAAATTAGATTATTCCCAAGGTCACTATCTAAACATATTTTTTTATCCTAAGTATACCTTTTACTTTTAATCCCAAAGGCATTAATCGAGAATTATTTCCGAAGAATAAATCATCTGGTCTATGAACCTTAATGATTATTGAGATATATTTATGTTTCATGGTTAGAGGTCCACAATAATCAATAATTATACCATAATAATAAAATCTAAATAGTATTCATCCCTAATAATGAGATCAAACTTTTTCTATCGAATAGTTATTATTTTTTATTATGTGTGATAAACATTAACCAAATACTGGCTATGAAGTGAATTAAACTTATCTAAAAATTTAAACATATAGTAGGATGGTTTTCGAACTAGAGTGAAAATTCATGTAACGAACATCATCCAATTCATTAATTCCCTATGATCATGTTTGCCTTAGAATAAGGTAGGACATGGGAATTGGAACAAATAAAACATAATAAACCATTGGGTATTCCCATGATTTTATACCATTATAAAAACATGTTTTGTAATTGGGTATTTTCACTTTTTTACCAATGGTGGATATGACTCCAAATTTTTTCCCTACCAAAGATTCATCCCAAAAATGAAAAATATCTGGATTTAGAATAGATTTCATAGGAATATTGGGAATATATTTTTTATAATCTATGATATTGTGTTTTAAATGATAAAAAATGACCATTAATGAATGTCTTATTGATCTGGTTCATGAATTATGGTCATCAAAATACAACCAACATTCTATACAATCTATAAATGAAAACAAAACCAACATGCTATAGTTGAATGAACTCAAGGACCACCATCGCCAATACAACATTTTTTCCAAACCAATAAATTCCAGAATACAATATTCAACTACTTTTCCAAGGAATTGAGTGTATCAAATAAGAATCTAACACTATCTAACACACTATGACAATACCCATTCAATTAGTAAGCTGAGAATGCATTTATATTCCCACCTTAACTAATTCAATGTCTTGTTACTCTTACTAATAAATAATATCACACCTGTGTGAGGCATAAGCAATTAAACTTGAATAAAACCAAATATCATTAGAATATTTTATAATACAAAAACAAGCATCGATCAAACAGTAATAAAAAATACATTAAAAACATACTAAACATCACAATAGTATAGAATTGTATTCACTAGTAATTTAGTGGAAAATACAAGGTATAACATCCTATGCTAATTATTAACCTTTAATAAATGATAAAATGGGATCGATATATCAGTAACTAAAAATAATTAACTATCAGTAATGAACACAACTAAGATCCACTATGTCTTAGTTTTAGTACAAATCTGTCCCCCCAAATTCACTCTCGAACTATGCATCATATGTTCATGCAAGAAAAATTTGTTTAGAATGAAAATAATGGATTGAGAATAATAATACCAATTTGTACTCCACATAAATATAAAGGAGGGAAAAGAAAAATGTATGATCAAAACAATAGAATACCAAATAATCATTAAGATTCAAGAAAAACAATGAAAAACTAAATCTAGATATCAGTATCAATGCATCACATATATTATACCCCAATAGGACCCAAGATAAACTATGAAGTTACTTTAAACAATGAAACCAAAACTGTTATTAAAGTACATGAACATGTCTCCATGATATGTCAAAAATGGTGGGTATTAATATCCCCCCATCACCAACATCCCCATCCACATCCTCGTTCCCTTCATCATCATCTTCATCAATGTCATAAATAAACTCATCACCAACAACAACATCTGCAACATACTCACTATTAACAACTCTATCGCCACCACCTTCATCACCACCATGGAACTCATTGGAATCACCCAACACATTATTTAAATAGAACCTTGATTACATATATGATTGAAAATTAGCAGAAGCCTCTAATAAAAGTGAATAACTAAAAACACCCATAGCACTAATGAAATTCCTGATCATAAGCTTACTTATATAATGCTATTGTTTTATTCCTTCACATTCACCTAAATAAATTTTCATGGCCTCACATACATCAACATGAGAGACTTCCATCTCAGAAGTTTGATAGGATTTAGAGAAGCCCGATGATGACCAATACCTTAAGGGGGCTATGTTTCTCCCGAGTTGACATCATACACTCCCTGGGTAATCCTCACCTAATACCTAACTTAAATGATCTCGTGGCCTGAATTATTCATCTTTTGTATAATAGAGGGCCTCCAAGGAAAACTGTTGAAATTATATATATATATTAAATTATAATTTTAATATAAATATTTAAAATCTAAATAAAAAACCTTAGTTTTTTATCTTGTGTCTGTGCATTTACTACACTTCCATCCTTTTTATTTCTACAGGACAAAAATAATTTGACATGACGTATAGGACCTTGGATTTCCAATAAATCATGACACAAATTAGAAATTAAATAATCTAGATTAAAACCGTATATCCGAAATGTAAAAATTTTACCTATGTCTATTCATAAATATTTTCAATATAAAATCCTATATAACATCACAATACCTGATTAGAGTTCCTGAAACATCCCATGCTCAGGCATTTTAGTGCACCCCAATCTATGCAGATATGTCATTGAATATTTTCTGTTTGTTTTTTTCTTTGACAATTCCTAAAAAAACCAATAAAAGTAATTATAATTAAATTTTTTATGAGAACCATTAAAGATTAAAATTACCTTAAGCTTAAAAATATTCCAATGTGTAATAATTTTCTCAAATTACCTTTTTGGATAGTTGAGGAATCTGGATACACCCAATAATTGAGTTCCAAATCTACTCTTCCAACTAACATATAACTCATACTTGTATAAGTTCCATAACTCCCCTACATCCATCAACTGTACCATCATAGAAGCTTCTCCATCAGGAATGTTAAACCAACTCTCCAATAAACATGTTATTTCATTTAAATACAACAATAATATACATATAACATTATAAAATTACCATGTCCATATTTTCTCTAATGATTTTTCCTATATATCTTTACAGATATGTCTCTATGACATCATTCTATCGAAATGATATCATGATAACTGGAAAAAGAGTCCATGAAACATATACACTTACTTGTATTGGGAGTTACAACCAGATTTCATAATTACATTACAAGGATAATCATTTAAAAAAACAAGAATTAAACCATGTTTCCGATAATGAAATAAAATATGATTTAATGAAACTAAATTAGAAATACAAAAAACAAATATATCATTCCAATCTAAAACATAATTAATTTAATTACAGTAATTATAACCTGGAACAATCTTGTCAATGTAAACTGAATTAAATGTGAACATATATGGTTTCTTTTATATATTATGGAACAATACTTCAGGTTCAAAATATACTATCACAATGGGACAATTTTATTCATCAAATGAAATATTTTGGGAATCCCTAATGGGGGAATCAATTGTGCCAATTTCTTCACCAACATCATGAAAAATATTTCTTGGCATTACATTACTAATGACACCATAATCTAGTCTCTGAAGATCTCTCACATAAAACACTTGTTTATAATTTGATGCCAAAATGTATCGTTCATCAATATGCTTGAATAGACTCATGTCATTATATTTAAACATATAGTTATAAATAAATTTACTATGTCTCCTCTTTGAATCAAGCCATTAACATTTCATCATAGTGACTCTTCCTAGAGAGTAGTAATCCAATAAAAATATTTTCTCAATAATTCCATAATAATACACATATTTTTATTAATACCAACTATCTGATACAATGGAATATAAATATGTTGTAGTAGTTAACATAAAACCATCATCATGTGTTATCATTTTCACCACTTGATCAGTTGTTACCAATTTATACCCATTGATTATTAAAGATTTTCATTTACGAATCGATGAACTAGGACCAAAATCCAAATCTGTTAATTCTTTATAACGGGATTACAAAGTAAACTAAATAGCTAAAATATATTTGAATAATACTATTAGATGGATATCTATATTTTAAGCTCATTAAATTAATGGTAATATCTTTGATTTCAAACAAGAAGAAAACTCTAGTATATGCAAAGCCTGCCTCATTCTCAAAGGCAAAGATCAGTGAACACTACTTATAATTTTTTATGTTCCATAAATAAATGATAATAAAAGTGTATGGTATATGTGAAATTTCAAAGTATGAGATAACATATAAATATGAAAATTACTTACTTGATATATTCATCGAATAAACCACTGTTAAACAAGACTCTCTGATGGGACATATCCTGCTCTTCGAGGCTCAATGTAGAAAATTATAAGACCTAAAAATTCCTCATATTTGGGGAAGAGAGGGAAATGACGACTCAATTTCCCCATATTAGTCATATTCATTTCTCATTGTAATTTTATGTCTGGTGGTCACATCAAACATATACATTTAACAAAAATCAATACATTCTTGAGCCAAATAACCCCTCACAATCGAACCATCATGTTATTTCTTTTTTCAGACATATGAATTCATTGTGAACATATTTCTTTTAATAGGATACATCCACTGAAAAGAAACCAATCCCCCAAGAAGGGATTCAACTATAAGATGATGTGAAAAATTATACAATCAATTGAAAAATATGGAAGCAATTTTTTTCATCTAACACAGAATTAATGATGCCTCCTACTGCATTATTAACAATAATTACTTACACAACCTTCTTGAACAATGCACTCTAAAAAATGGAATGAGGGAATCACAATAACCCTTGAATTATTGGATAGAAAATGCCCAATTTCTTTTGGAATAAATTCATGGATAAATATGTGATAATCATGAGTTTTTAGAGATTTTAGTTTCACATCTATTTCTTTGACCTATTTATATATGTTGTTGGAATAGATTTCAGGAACAATGGTATTCTTCAATACTCCAAGAAATTCATATTTATTTGACTGTGGAATCACAAAAGTTGCACAATGAACATTCCATTCATTTTCACTGATACATACAAGATGTAGTTCTGGTCAAATACCAAATCTTAAATGTCTTGATGAGATCGAAAGTCATCTTCAGTATTCCCCTTGATATTTATAAAAATTGAAATAAACATTTAACATATATTTTTCTCGATTGCATTATGTCTAAACAATGGCACAAAAAATTGGTAAAATAATATGCAAACTTAGTAAAAATACTTCTATTTTTAAAATTTTAAGTGGCTTCAGTGTCAATATTCTTCTGATTTTTGTATTTCAACAATACATTCCCTAACAATGACCTGAAATATTTCAAATCACTAAGCACATCACTTGCTAAAATATGTTGAGGTTGTTGTTCAGTGTTAATAGTATTATCAAACCTCTATTGATTCTTCCAGTAGTAATGATACACTGTCAAAAATCGTCAATGCCCATGAAACTGAAAATACAAAGATATTTAAGCCTTCTCAATCATGTATTATTCATAAAAATAGGACAAGATATTTTCCCTTCTTTCACCACCCATATATCATACAATAAGTAGGGAAATTATTTATGGTAAATAGAATGGAATCACACATCTAAAACGTATTCATTGAAGATGCATCAAGTGTATGCACTCCCAAATACCAAATATTTTTCAAATATCTTATTAAAGGCTTAAAGTAGATATCTATATCATTATTGAGATCAAAATATCCATATATCAGTCTACTCAAGAAAGTGAAAGGTTTTTTTATACAAATCCACAGAGGTGGTTCTTTAGTGTCAATAGTATTATTTACGGTCATTATGGTCAAATTCTTACTGCTCACAAGATGTGGAAAGGTTTATGTTGAGGTGGTTGTTCGGTGTCGACATTATTATTTAAATTCATTATAGTCAGATGCCTATTACTCCCGAATACTTTTAAACTATCTTATTAAAGGCTGCAATTTACCACGATGTACCAAATTATTTACCGTTATTATGGTTTTCAGTTTCCTCCCAAAAAACTGAAATCTATCATATAAGAATTCCCATTATTAAAATCAAATACAAGATTCTTAATTAAAATCTATTCCATGTAATGATTTGATGGAATATATGCACCATCAAGAATAAAGTACTTTGAAAATGTAATAACATAATCAATGACGGTAATAGAAATTCTAGCCATTGTTTTCCCATTATATAACCATATTAAAAATTCTATCTTGGTCATTTTAGTACATTCTTGATATACTAGAGTTCTGGATTCAAAAAATAAATATTTCACTCTCAACATCATCATCTTTAGTATTTTACTCATGCATACATATATCATTTCAATATTCCACTGGCATAATATCTCTCTCGGGATGATGCAAAAATGAAAACAGATCAAATATCAAATTCTCCATGTCACTTATTTAATTTAATTTATGAACAGTTTTAGATTGATTCGTCTCTCCATGGCGATACAAAACAAAATTGTTCGTTTGAAATCCAAATTTTGGGTTATGATAACTAAATTATTCCCAACATAACCATGTTCTTACAATACATTTATATCATGTAAATTTTATATAATGTCCTTCTGAAGATTTGTTAAATGAAAAATCTATAAAATCATCTAAATTATTTTGAAACACATTTTAAATCTGATCAGTATAATACATCCAGCTTCTATCAATTCTATAACAAGGAAAAAATGTTTTCTTTCAATCAACTATGTAAACCATAATTAGAAAATGGATATGTACTATAAGAAATAAAACAAAAAGAACATAAAAACCTAATAGTTAAATATAATTCAAATTTAAATTGAACATGCCTTTTTTATCACCAATTTCAACCCTTTCAGTATCTGAGATTAATTCTTACCTCTTTCCAATAAATTGTTGATCAATAAGTGACACCATAATGGGACCAGGAAGGTTCCATGTCTATGATAGAGTGGTATGTGTCATTATATTTGAACTATACCATGGAAATGTTATAATCCCATATATAGCTATAATATAACATAAAATATTTTTTTTAGATCCATTAAAACATTAAAGTATTTACTTTTATAGTCGTTAATCTAAAGGAGTTATTTTTTAATGATCCATTATTTGTTCATAAATTTCTTTTACAATCACATCCATAACTAAGATGTGAACCATGTTTCTAGATAAGAATTGATATATAGTACCCAATTATAATCAGAAAACATAAGTATAAAATATAATCAAAATCCATATACTAATATCTAACCACGTATAGTGCGGTAGTGGGGTGAATTGGTCTGATTTTTGGAGCCAATAGAGGTATTTCACCACTAAAAAGGTGGGGGGGGGGGGGTTGAATAAGTTGATATTTTTATAACTTTTTCATTATATTGAAATAGACCATAATATAAATATTAGGATCTAATCAAAAAAAAATTTATAATTTAACCTTCCCCGGATATAGTAAAAATTAATAGAATAAGGACACAAAATTATTACATTCATTTGTCTCAAAACTAGTAAAATCCTTACTATGTTTGGTAAGATGCTCAAATCTTAGATTATCCATTATAATCCCAATCAGTTAATCCAAACAATCTTCTCTAGAATATAGATGTTTTTACTTTTCTATCCTCCAAGATGAATTGAGTAGCACATGCTCACCTATTGATGATTCTGAACATGAGATAATTTTATTATAGTTAAACATGTGTAAAATATGACTAAATTGGACACCATTTAATGTCTAGAAATTCTTAACATATAAAATTTATGATACTTATAGAGAAAAAGTAATTATAATCACATAAATTATATAATCCATTCATATAATATGTATCTTATCTCATATTTTTGGTTCAATATTTTTATTCTCAAGGAATTGTTATTTCAAAAATAAATTAAATGGTGTTAATTATTCTTAATGAATATTGATAAAAAAACCACACTCAAATTGAAATCTAATACAACACACACTTCCAATAAGAAAATATATTCTTGTTAATCACATATCTAAAAATGTTTCAACACCTTTACAATGAGTTAATGTCCTATTTATAGGGTACTTTTCAATAAGATAACACTTTATAATTGAGTAAAATATGGTAACCCATTTAACTATATTTGAATTAAAAAATAACATCTCATTAATGTATATATAAATTTCCCTTCACATAAATCATGTGAATATTTAAATATTATGCATTAGATAGAATTTTCATTTTCAAACTATAACACTCCATTCACATGAAAACAATATCCAAAAAGCATCAATGTTATGAATAATTCTACATATAAAATATTCTTAACATTTTTATGAGCTCAAAAAGATTTCGCATATAATATAATATTCTTTATGAAACTATAAAAAAATCATATACTTTTCAACTAAATATCAATGATATCATGTTCTGTTGTTTTCTTCTATGTGAACATCCACTAATTTATATATAAAAAAACAATGATAACTATTTTTTATGTTTTGAGAAATCCAAAATCAATCAGATATCAAAGTTAAATGACTCAAAATGAAATGATACAAATTGGATCAAGAAAAATCAAACTAATCTATATTCAATTGACCATTATAGAAGAAGGATTAGGTACTCACAATAAAATAAGACCCGAATCCAAAAAACATCCAATAGTATATGGCGATGCTCGACTAGACGGAATGCTTGAACTAGGGGGATGCTCGACCTAGTATAAGGGCATGCTTTCCCTAGGGAGGATGCTCTTTGTTTGAGGGAAAGATCAACGTAGTGGGGATGCATGAACTAGGAGGGTATGCTCTACCATAGGAGGAATTGGATGGTAGATTCTCACCAATATAAGGAGGATAAGTGGTGGTGTTCATGGGATGGATGAGGAGAATTGGCGTCGGGTGATGGAAACATAGGGGGAGGGAAAGAGACATGTGCAGGGGGGTTGCGAATTGATGAGTGATGTGGGGGGAGCAAGGTTATACAATATTATTCACCACTCTATACCAATAGATAGCTAAAAATCATTATTATAGATTGTGTATACCCATGATTTATTCAAACCCATGGGAATAGACACACTCTAATCCCACTATACCCACAGTTTTTAAAACCATGGGTATAACTATGTTTCTTTATCCCCACTTTCCAGTAGTGAGATATAAATTATAATATGCGAATTAAAATATTATTTAACAATACATATGGTTTTATGACCATACGTTAAGGGTGAGATGGAAAATGAATACTGACTAACCAGGAAGGGGTGAATCGACACATCACAGATGATGTTTATATTTTAAAAAATAAAATTATAAGTGAAGATATTTGATGATGGATATTACATAAACATAAGAAAATTACAATATATATATATATATATGATACTAAAGATACCCTAAAAATTTGGAATGAATATGTGAGGATATGATGAGGAAAAAAATAAATTAAAAGAGAATGGAGTAGGATTTTACCTATTAAATATCATCTCCTTGGGATCCTCCATAAGACAATTGTATTTGGTCTTTTGGTAAGACCAGAAGGTCGTAGACACGGTGAAGAGGCTTCCCTAGTAAACTTGGTTTATTTTATACAAACTTCAAGGATTATAAGGTGTGAGGATATGGGGTGGTGATGGGTGGTATTTATAGTTGGAGGAGAGGGGTGTTTGGATAATTTTATTCATTTATTTTTTTTCCTCAAGGTTATAAACAATGATGGTTATTGTTACTAAATATATTAACTAAATCTTTTGAGAATTAAAAAATTAGTTCTTAACTCATCCATACATAATCCACAACTCAATAATTTAGTTATTAACATATAATGTTATATAAAATAAATTAACGTATTTCATTGTTCACCAAAAATCAACTATTTTAGAAATATCAAAATAATTCACCCTAACCACTTCTCAACATTAATATTCCAAAAATGGAATCTATTTTTTTTAAATAATTTTATTAATATGATATATAAAATTTTTAATTAAAATTATAATTAATTTCTATAATTCCAATTTTAATACTATAAACGATTTCTCGACACATTGAAAAAATAATTATTTTCTCATAAGATTATTTATGATTATAAAAAAATATTATTTTATGAATCTATTTTAATAAAATAAGTTTTCATTTAAATCTTTATATTAATTATTAACTGTAAATAATCCTTTACATTCCAAAAAATACCAACACTTAATTTATCATTTTTAAAATATTTGTTTACATATTTCGTGATATAAATATATCATATATTCATTTATGAGATACCTATGTATTATTTATACTTTAATATTTTAGGTTATTATTATAAAAGAAACATTACTATTCCTAATGGCCACATTAATATTCCAATGGTCATGTTAATATTTAACAATATATCATGGTTCGTTTAAGATCATTGTTACGTGCAATGTAATCTATTGAATATGTTAAATTTAAAAATATACATACCATAAAATATTGGGGTGTTACAAAAATCATTTAGGTAACCCCAAGAAGATGAATTATCATCTGTATGTAAAAATTCCCCAAACTCTCCAATGAACTCTTCTCCCATAAAATAAAAATGAGTGCTGAATTTTTTAGTTGGTCAGCTATCACCCAAATGAGATCAAGGTCTCTCAATGTCCGTGTCATATCTATTATAATGTCTATGTATATGTCATTCCATTTTCATTATGAAGTCTCAAGAGGTTGCAAAAAGGAATGATGAAATCTAGTTCTCAACCATCACCTACAGATAGGTGAGGAACCATGAGATGAACTCATCCATGCTTTGTCTCATGCCATCCCACAAAAACTGTAGCTTAAGGTCTCTCAACATAATTCACAAAACCAGATGTATGACCAAATTAGATTTCTGAATCTATCCTGTCACCTCCTCCAGCTTCGTGACTGAGACAACCATCCATCCTTGGAAATGGTTGATGTGATTCCCTACTTCAGAAAATCTATCTGATGAATATCTTGAGGATTTATAGATGCGTAATACCTCACAATAAATGTCTCAAAACTATCCCACTCTCACATGTTGGAGGATTGGAGGTATCAACACCATTGACTAAAGAAAAGCTACATCCTCCTCCTTAACCAGGGTCAGCTACAAGGAATCAAACTACTCTGATGCCTCTAACTACAAGAGAGCTTCATATTTCTTACTTAAGGAATCTCTCACCTTGTTTTCCATTCTAGGTGTATAGTCTCTCTCAATTTCATTATCAGTTAAGAAATCCAACTAGCACCGCTGCTTCAGGTTCTGGTGTCTATGTGGGGTGAAATACGAGAGGCTTTAATTGTATGAGTAAAAAACAAAGCACTCTCCTAGAAGAGAGTTCCCCCACATCCTTAGAGTGATTATTACTTCTTACATATCTTGGTCAGGAGTCAAGTTGTTCTTCTCAAGGTTTTTCAACTACATCATCCCATATGTGATAAATTCTAACCTCAGAATTAGTACAGATCCATGACCAGCTCCAAATTAATCTCAATATACTATGTACTTCACACCTTCCTATGGTAGTCTTAAAATTAAAGCACTCATTATCCTCAACCTGAACTCCTTAAAGTATATCTGGTATTACTCAGTCCATGCAAATGGATTCCCCTTCCATTTCAGGGTGGTCAAAGGGGCTGCAATTCTATAGAATACTTCAAAAATCCTCTGGTAGTATACAGCCAAGCCAAAAAACAATGCACATCCAAAATTCTCTTTGTTTGATCCAAATAGAGAACAACATCATTATTTTAAAGTTACATAGATAATCCATGACCATAAATCATAATCCCCAAAAGGGAACATTGTAGATCAAGAACTAGAAGTTAGAGTTATTACCATAAAGGAGGTTCTCCCAACAAAAATCCAGGACCATCCTTAGGTTCTTTGCATGATCCTAATTTGATGAAGAGTATATGAGATTTTCTTCAATGAAGAAAATAAAAATAAGTCCAAGAATAGTGGGAACATATTATTCATCAAATGCATAAAATTAGTGTGGGAATTCATCACACTGAAAGGCATCACAAGGAACTCATAGTGTCTATAGTGAAATCGGAAAGCCAAAATTGGAATATCTACCTCACACACTCTCAACTGGGGGTAGCCAGACCTAAGATCGATCTTCGAGAACTAACTCATATCTCACAACTAATTAAATAGGTCATTAATACTCAAAAGAGGTACATTTTATTTTCATGGCCTATCTCATGTTATGATAATCTGCACAAATCCATGTGCTATTGTCTTCCATTATCATGAACAAAACTGAATCTTCCTAGGGGAGACACTGTGTCTGATAAAACCATTCTCTATAAAGACATCCAATTGCAACTGCATCACCTGATGCTTTTTAGAGGATATCCAATATTCCATAGAAGATATCGAAGTGGTGACATGGTGTAATAAGATGAAAAACTCCATCTCATTCCAAATAAGTAGTACCAGATCATTATTTGGGAATACATCCATAAAACTATCTAGGACTGAATGAGTCCAGTTACTTGAATAACCTTTTATGCCAAGGGATTCACTTTCTAACTTATTGGTAATTGGATACATCCTCCTTCTCATATAACCCACTCATCCCTCTATGAGATCTATCTTTTCCACAAAATAGAATCTCATCCCATTAGTGTGAATGCATATTACTCTTCTATGGTGACTGTCAATCTAGGCTCAAGCCATGGGCATCCTTTCTATACCCACTATGACATTATATGTTCCCATCATGATATCCAAATGGTCCCATGAGAACCTCTCTCTATCAAGAGATATATTTCCATACTAAAAGATAAAATATATACAATAATTATTCCATGAAGTAACCTCAAAGAAAATTTGTGGGGAAAACACTCTACTCGGAGCACTATCCCTCACACCAGAAGTACAGAGATGAAGGAATGACTCATACCAATGTCTACCCATATTTAAGAAAGAATATAATAAACATATATTGAACCTATAATCATCTAGTGTGTTGCTGGGTAATATTCCCCCATATCACGCCACAACCCTTGACCATGACTGACGTCACCCTGATCCTAATGTGGGATGTTTATGGTGGTGGTTGAAGTAGATCATAATTTCATCCACCACCCATAGCTCTTTATGGTTCCCCGCCTTCTCCTCTACCAGCTCTACCTCAAATGGGGAAACCATTCCTTAACATGATAGATCCATTATCACGATGGTGCCTCTACTGTAGTAGTCCATCAAGTATCTATTATCCCTCATTAGAATGTATTTTTTGGAAATCATCCACCATTTAACCTCACACATCACATGCATAGATCAAACCCTCTAAGGGTTACTCTGATCCTCTGAATGGTCCCTAGGCCACACGACCATGTGTGTGCGTCTATCCATGTGGAGGTATCGTACGTCGAGACTCTTCCAACTGACATTTAATAGCTTCCATAGATTAATCAGCCCCATGAAACCCACAACAATATCCATCTACATGTTCTCCATCTTATTGGAAACTCTCAGTCTCTAGTTCGAACTCCAACACTCTGGAATAAGTTGGAATGCACAAAAGAACCACACTAGCTTAGATGTCTCTATAGATACCCCTCTCAAATATCATTCCCTAGATGTATCATTCCAGAAACAGGTTGAGGGATTGTCGTGTATGGTCATTAAACATAGAAGAATACTATGAAACTTTAATCCCTACCTAATATACCTCCAGAACCACCTCAATCTGAATTGAGTATAAAAATGAGGGTATTACTACTCACAAAACATCTTTTTTAAGTCATCCCATGAGAGTTTCAAATAATCATACATCTCTGTAACTACACTCCAATAGTTCCCAATATCTTCAATGAAAGGGATGGATACCAACACAACCACCTAGTCAATGAGGATAGTATAATCCGAAAAAAATCGATCGTTGACTCTATCCATTCCTCCAGTCTATGGGGATTAGGCTTCACACAGATCCCCAACGACCATTAAAGCTAGAACTCATAAAGTGAAATAAGCATACACACATCCTAATAATTCTCTATTAGTACTATTTTCTACATATTGGTGGGGGTGATGATACCTATCCACCTACAGGATGAATCTTGAGGGATGACTACTGAACTATGGAATCATCACTAATTTAATTGTTTTCATTATCATGAGTAGATAACCTACATGGTTGTTTTCATGGAGAAATATTGAAAATTAAATCACGATGTACCAGTATCAGATGAGGATATATATATATATATATATATGGATACATGACTCTAGATATACAGTCAAATCTATAATCCAATATAATGCATGTACCAATGTTCACTACAATCAATGTCTCAGTATATTGATTTAATGACTAGGAAGTCATATTCTTTATGTATGGATATGTTGGAATATGCACCAAAATTAGCTTCCCTGACCTAAGAGCCTCACTTGAGGCACTTTGACAGTTTTTTCCTATTTCCCAGCCAAATCCTTGTAAGGGGAAAACTCTAAACACCATCCCAAGGAACTAACTACCTTTAATACCAATCTATCAAGACCCAACCCAATGGGGCATGAGCCACAACTATACCAAGTCCACCACCAAGGGTTAGTGGCAGGTGAAAATCATTGAACGAAATTACTAATATTGGAGGCCTTTTTCTAATGTACATGTACACAAGGAATCAACCATATCCATGAAGAAGCATAAGAGAATAATAATAAAATATGTATCATATAGATAATAAACCATGCATGTAAAACATCTAGAGAGTATAAGAGTAGGTCAAAATAATATGGAAAGATAAAGAGGCAAAATAAATTCCCAACCTGAACGAAGTACCAACCTAAAAAAATGGAAAAGTAAAATTATAAGAAATCCAGAATCAAGATCTCCATTACCCAACCGCCATACGCAGTTGAATACTCTAGGTTATCCATATTCCCCTCTATAATCATTTTTTATCTGTTTATATTCTTTATATGACATGACATGTGTGATCAAGTCAAATTTTGGCATTAGTATAAACATAAAAAGTAAGACACCATGGTAGATGAAGGGAGGGTAGTAAGAGACATGATAAGAATAGAAAAAAAACCATAAAAAGATTTTAAAAAAATACCAAAAAAAATATATAGATTTATATTTATAATTTATAATAGAATCTAAAACTAAAGGGAAGTGGGATCACCATCCCACATTCCATCCTAGGAAAAACAATCTGCCAATAGTTCTATGTGGTCCATCAATTATTCTCATCATCTCATGCTTCTATCCAGAAGAAACAACAATGTATAGACACAGTTCACCACTATACCACATAGATGAGGGGACACAATCTCTAGGTAGAGTAATCAAAACCTATTTCCTAAGGGGGTACCACATAGTATATATAGGACATAAGCCCTAATGTAATATGGGGGAACCACATAGAAGATACTAGATCCTCAACCAAGCCCATCATGGGGGTACAACTTGGTGTAAGCGAGAGTCATACCCTATCCAATATGGGATATCCCTCGTTAGATTAATGACTCACACCCTAGTGTATCAGTAGGGTACCACTCAGTGTTAGGAAAAACCACACTCTATCAAATAGGGGGTATGACTCGGTAGATAGAGGCATCATTACCTAGTCTATTAGGGGGTACTACTATGTAGATATAGGACCCACACCCAATCCAAAGTGGGGTACCACTAAATAGATATAGGATCCATTCCCTAGTACCTCAAGGTGGAGAAACTCAATAGAAGAAGAACCATCTCCATAGTCCGTCTTGGGGGTACTACTTAGTAGAATAGGGGAACCACATCCTATTCTATAGAGGTAGCACTCTATTAATCTTGTTTTACAACTTCCACCATCGTGCACCGCCTGAATAAGCATAATTCTGGAAACATCTGTCATCAAATCTCAAAATCTACCATGATGTATACTACTACATTCTACATGGAAAAACAGTCAGGATAAGATACTCACGGGACAAAATATGAGTCCAAATGAAGTAGATAAGAGAGGTATTTGTTTCATTAAAAAGGATTATAGACTGTGTGTAAGGGGACCCACATGGAATGATGTCACCTATTCTTTATATCTATGTCCCTTATAATATATCACTTACAAAAAATGTAAACCTACATAGTATCGAAGGTGATTACATGATGTGCCACATCCAATCAGGGTCCTACCCATGCTCTCGTTTATTTCGATGTACCTTATCCCTATCCATGTATCCTTGACATGTAGTTAGGTCATGTACCTTGGCCATGACAATGTATAGTAGTTGTGTAATTAGGTCATTTTCCTTGGTTGTGTCCATTTACATAGGTTCTTTTTATGGTCATGGATGTGTCAATTTACTCCTAGAGCACATATTGGGTTCCCAGCACCATGCCACATGGTGTGTGGGGTCCCACATAATGTGTAAAATTTAACTCCCCCAAAAACTATATCCACATTATCCAGGGGTATACTGGCCATGAATTATTTAGAATATATGGTCTGTAGTATGGTTTTTTCATATAATCTCTGATAGGCCTCACATGATCTAGATTCATGCCCGTCTCTATGATTTCAGCCACCACTTGTAGGATCAAAAGATTCCCGATCAATGCTAGAATCACATGAATCCAATAAAAACATACTGATCCATCATATGATCACTGATCCATTCATCAACAAATTCATATTCCAGGAATCTGGGGGTCTGATCATGCTCAGTCTCACCCGACAATAATCGAATAATTACCTTTCCATACAATGATGAAGAACATGGAGAATGTTTGTGACAAAATCATAAGAAAAAGGGTGTAATAATCGTTTTCCAAGCGTTATTGGCCAAAAATTCCAAATTGCAGATGATTGAATGATAAATTTAGAATATTAGGAATAAACATATTAAATAATCAATTTAATTTGATAAGGGAACATGAAAATATTTCATCAATCACATATCAATAAGTAAATTGATAATCCATGAATAAACTATTTAATCATGAATGATACAACCATAATTGTGAGTCCTATCTCGATTCAGATCATTCATTGAGGAAGAAAAAATTTTCTAATTAAGGAGGATGGTTTGTTGTGGTCATTGTGTCTCAATTCACCTTGATCCGGAGGCTCATTGTCATCTGATCTCAATTAACCAATGAAAGGTGGTGGAATCCCCCTCTAATTTATTCCAGGGTTATTCAGATAACCCTGAAGATCCACCATAATGGTATAGATATTGAAATTTTAATTTTAGGTCATATAAATTAAATAAACTAAATTTATTTTTTATTTATTTTAAACACACCTGTTAATGGTCTCTCAACCTAAACACCCAGCACCAACCAATTTTAGGTCATGCCTAGGGTAAAATGTATGTTTCAGATATCACTATGCTCTCAATTTTTTTTTAAATAATTCATTTAACATTTATCCTGTTATTTCTAAAAAATTGTATGCGGCTGATATAAAATATAAAAAATATTTTTTATGAAAATAACATTGGGCACATCGGGCCTCAGAATCATGTTTTGTCTCAGGTCCTGGATTCAATAATATATCAAGAGAAATTTTAATGTCATAGAAGGAAAAAACATGGACTCTAAAAATGGTATCTATGAATATATCCACTCTAATTAAATGTTCACGTAGAGCTTCAACATATAATAAAATAAAACCAACTAAATCAACCATTGTCGACCCCCAACCATTGATTTCTAAGGTGACACTCAGGATATGAAACACAAGGTTTATCCACTACTGGATTTCTCTAATCAATGTATACCCTATAAATATAATGCAATAAATTATTAATAAAAAATCTAGATCATTTTATTTCATTAGGATCAAGGCTAAATCCAAAGAGAAGTGTCCAAAGAATTTAAAATCAATAGACATCCAACTGAATCCAAGGATGCTATCAAAGGCATTCTTCACCAATCTACATTTTTATGAAACAAATATATTTTAATAGACATTTAATGTCCATACGAATCTAGATGAATCCATCAAATTTTCCCAATTCAATATAAACTAATAATAATAATGGTAAATCAAAGGGGATTTCCCAAAGCATTAAAATTAATTGGAATCAATCAGGATCGAAGGGGACTGCACAAGGAATTCCAAGTTCTTATGATTATTCATTTATCAACTCATTCAAATTAATAAGATGAGGTGTCGCAGGTTATGCATTCACATTGGATACAATGATGTGCCCTATGAATCTCAAATAACACACTTGGTCGATGCCTCAAGTACTTGGAACCCGTAAGAATCCATTTTAATTAATGTGTTAATTTCCATGGTCGAAAACACCTCTTGCGATTACTAAGGTTTCTATCTACACTCTCCATGAGACCAGTAAAAATGTGTTGGAAGGTTCCATTGAAAATTTTTTATAGGTAAAGCACACATTCTTTCAATGCATCCACACTTCACAAACATTATAAAAAATTTAATACATATAAATTTATATTTTAGGTCCAGCTAAATTAGGTCAATAGAAGCCTACTCATCTAATATCATCCTCTTATTCAAGCTACAATTGATAAAATTAGAAAAGTATATGAAAACTGAAAATAGACTATACTAATTGAAACTAGTGTAATATTTCGTGATAGGGAAAGAGATCGATGGAGGTATAATAAAGAAGGATGGACTCATCTCTAGCTCATTGTAGGGATGAACAATGATAGATTCCATTGAGAAGAATGCTTGAAATCACCCAAGAAAGAATAGATGAATAAGGTGTGTGTAGTGGAGGTTGTTGGTTGAAAAAAGGGGAATAAAATAGGGATTCATGATAATAAAAATAAAAATGGGAATTTATATGATTCATTATTTTTAAGTCATTATGTAGACTGTATAGTTTTCTAAACCCTGCACTAACCATTTGGTTCCTATAATTTTAATTTCCACACCTTAAATGGTTGGCTTGTGTGGTTGGGGAAATCGTGTACCAACCATTCCAAACACACCTGTAATATATTATATGTTTCAAACCACCTCCTTTAAAAATATGCATGGATTTAATAACTATGTGCTAGGATAATCTGGTTGGTAAGGTTTGGGGTCTTGGTAAGCATTATTCTTTCACTAACCATGTTCCCCAACCTACAACTTTGTTATCCATATTTGTTTTACCTCGAACTCCTAAAATTCTTCAAAGACTAATCCAAATAAACATAAACACATCCATGGAATAAAAACTAAAGAGGATATAATAATTGTTTTAAAAAATAAACTAGTTCATACCTCGATAATGTATGGGCTTTTACAACTTATTACATACTTACCTACCTATATACTTACTTACCTACTGACATAAATATTTACTTTCTTATATACTTAAATACTTATATACTTAATTACATACATACATACAAATTGTTTATGTTAGATAGTTACTTACTGACTTACATACACACTTACATACCTATTTACTTACATCTGTGCTTAACTATTTACTTACTTATAAACCTACTTAGTTATATACTTATTTACTTTATTTCATAAATACCTAGTTACATACACACATACCAACTTACAAACTTAAATACTCAATTACTTACTTGTCTACTTCCTTACATACATACCTACTTACATACCATCATAGATACCTGCATACCTAGTAACCTGCATATTTTTCTGCTATCCTACTTTCTTACTAACTTACCTACTTACCTACCAACATACCTACTAACTTACCTACATACCTTCTTATTTAACTACCTAACTAGTTACATAATTACAAACTTTTTTAACTACTGACTCACTTCCCACTTACTTAATTACATCCCTGTATACCAAACTACTTACATACACACCACTAGCATAAATAGTTACTTACTTAATTTATTTTTTACAATATTATATACTTACCTACTTAATTACTTACATACCAATATGACTACATATTAACTTACTACATACATATTTACCAAAATAACTACTTACCTACTTACTTAATTACTTACTTTCCTACTTACTAACTAACATACACACATACATTTTTACTTATCTACTAACAAACTATCTAACTCACATACACACTTACTTACATATGTATGTACTTACTTGTGTATGAACATTCTTTCCTACGTACACAAAAGCACACATACTTACATACATACTTACTTACCTACTTATGTAATTTTTTGATTTCTTCCTTTCTTGCAAGAATTTTTGTATTCTTATTTGAAGTTCCCAGTCAGGATCCAAGTATCACTGAGAGGGGGAGGGGGTGAATCAGTGATATCTTTTTCTTTTTAAGTTTCCCCTTTTTGAAACAACCTTCGCCTCCTGTTAAAGAGTTTCTTCCCTGCTGAACACACACATCCACAGGAACACAAGATTTACAAGGTTCACTACTCAACAAGAGTAGCTACGTCCTTGGTATGGTACGGAAATAATCCAGTACCACACAATCCACTAGAAAACAATCCTTTGATGTGGAATACAACGAGTAGGATATACCCTTACACTCGTGCAGCACTTTGAAAACAATCCAATAGTGTGTGTGCTCCCTCTTAGCACAAATAGGATAACACAATGTTTCAGTGCTTCTTTACAATTAAACAGATGTATTCTCTGAAGTACAAATCTTCACTTTCTTACCCAGAAGCCGGTAAGAACTCTCTTGTGCACAACTGAATACGTGCGAAGACCCCAAATATTTCGCGCAGCCTTTAGGGTGCCTTGCGCGCAATTCAAGTGGCTTGCGCGTAAAATTCCCTTTTGGCGCGAAAAACGTTTTCGCGCAACTTTCCTTTTACGCGCAACTTTTCTTCTTTTCGCGCAACTCACTTAGCGTATAATTTACGCGCACCAGAGCTCGGGATTTCTTCTAAGTGTCGAGCATTAACATTTAACAGGGATTAGCCTCATATTTATAGGCATTTTTGAACCCGCGCGAAAAACACTAATCCGCGCGTAAAACCTCCTCCATGCGCGTAAAAACTCTTTTATGCAACTTCATATTTCGCGCCATGCTTCAAGTTTTCGCGCACCTCATACCTTTGCCATTTTTCATCCTTCTATGCATGAAGCACCAATTGCGCGCAAAATTCCGCACCGCGTTCTATATTGCGCGCAAACCCAATTTTTCCTGCGACATCAGATTTCGCGCACTGCTCCAATATTTCGCGCATTTTATGCCTTTGACAATTTTTGATCTTCTGATATCGAATCATCATTTGCGCGAAAAACTTCATCCCCCAATTTCGCGCACCATGCCAATCTTTCGCGCAACCCGCAGATTTTTCGCGCAACCCGCTACTATTTCGCGCATCCCGCAGATATTGCGCGCACCACTTTATTTTTGCGCGAAACGTGCCTAAATTTCCGCGCACTCCATTCCTTTGTCATGTTTCATAGTTTTGACCTTGAATAACTCTTTTTCACGTATAAACCATCTTCAGCGCAACATCCATTGCCAAGCACATTTCTTCATCTCCCGATTTTCAGGCCCTAAAATTTGGCAAACACTGGAAAACGGCGCCACCTTAAACTGTGCTTTTCTGCCATCCCAGATTGTCTATTGCTTTGCCATTTTATCTCTTTACTGCTTCCCATATCCATTCTTCTGCTCTTATCACGAATCCCACTATCGTGATATTTATCCTTTGATAGATCAGCTTAAGCATCGTCAGAGTTGCAATGGGAACTGAATCTTTCCTATCTTCCAGCAGCATCATTCCTTCCAATCAAAACATTATATGACTGGCATCATCATTTCTCCCCCTTTCCTTCATAAGGCTTGCATCACAAGTTCTCCTAACTCATGATTTGTGTGAAATACATACCAGCAAAGCATCGTCTGATTTGTGATCCTTCTACAAAGTGAATTGATTTATCGCCTTTGACAACAAAATACAACACTCTGCAAAAGCTAACTCTTCAAACATTCATCTTCATTCAACCTGGTCCCAACAATCTCCCCCTTTGGATTTTGTTGTCAACAATGATTCATAAATCACTGAATTTTGAAACCTTTTGCAATGGATTACTTATCAACAATTCTAAGCCTACGTGAGCTAACTCATTGTAGGAAACAAGATTTATTGACAGCCAAAACCATGCTGTCCAAAAGCAGTGACTGTGAAATCTCATGAACATACCTCCTCATCCTTCTTCAGAACATCTTGCAATAGCATTCTTCACTTCTTCAGCTTTCCTGTAAAACAACTTTGTTTCCTACAACCACTCCAACAAATAGTTAGAATAGTTCACTCACATACATGCTGAATTCACAGCTTACCCACAACTCTCCCTTAATACATTCTTCCTTATGGATAGATTTATGAAACAATTCTCCCCCTTGACAACACTATCCAAAGCTAAGACGAGAGAGGGGACAGAAACATGTACCTTAACCTTGATGAGAAGGAGGTTGTACACCCATGTTCAACCTCAACTTTGCAAATGGTTCCTTCGGTAACGGTTTTGTAAATATATCAGCAATTTGTTCAGATGTAGGAACATACTCCAGCCTCAGTTCATTCTTTTCAACCTGCTCTTTGATGAAGTGGTACTTTATATCAATGTGTTTTGAACGAGAATGTTGTACTGGATTTCTTGTAAGATTGATTGCACTCTGATTATCACAACCCAAGAGCAATGGTAGCTTTACTTCAACAAGTAGATCTTCCAGCTGAGTCTTCATCCACATTAGTTGAGTTGCAGCTTGAGTAGCAGCAACATACTCAGCCTCAGCTGTGCTAAGAGTTACTGAATTCTGTTTCTTGGTATGCCAACTAACACAGCTTTTTCCTAGAAAGAATACTCCACCAGATGTGGATCTTCGATCATCAACATTTCCTGCCCAATCAGCATCAGAATACCCAAATAGATCAATATTTTCAGAGCCGTCATACCGGATTCCAAAGTTTGTTGTGCCTTTGATATATCTGAGAATTCTTTTTCCAGCAATCAAATGTGATTCTTTAGGAGCACTCTGAAATCTCGCACATAAAGTAACAGCATAGACGATGTCGGGTCTTGAGGCAGTCAAATATAGCAGACTTCCAATCAGTTTTCGAAACTCTTTCTGATCAACTTCCTTTCCTTCTCCATCTTTAGACAACTTGGTTCCCACTGAAATCGGTGTGGAAATTGGTTTCGAATTTTCCATGCCAAACTTCTTCAGAAGTTCCTTAGCATACTTTTCTTGAGATAGAAAAACATGATTCTTCTTCTGTGAAATTTGTAACCCAAGAAAGTACTTCATTTCACCTAGCATGGACATCTCAAATAACTTCTTCATCTCCTCAGCAAATTTTTCACATGACCTTTCATTATTTCCAGCAAATATAATATCATCGACATAGACAATAACGATCAGTGAAAACTCCTGACATTTCTTGATGTAGAGATTGCTGTCAACTCTCCCTTTCCTAAAGTTCATCTTCTTCAAGCAAGTATCTAATTTAGAATACCATGCTCTCGGAGCCTGTTTTAGCCCATACAGAGCCTTCTTCAACCTGCACACATAGCTTTCATCTTTCCCAATAACAAATCCACAAGGTTGATCAATGTAAACTTCCTCGTCAAGATCACCATTCAAGAATGCAGATTTTACATCCATTTGAAAGATTTTGTAACCTCGTTGTGCAGCAATGGCAAGAAATATTCTGATTGTTTCTAATCGAGCTACTGGAGCAAAGGTTTCATCAAAGTCAGTGCCTTCAATTTGTGAATACCCTTTGCAGACCAATCTTGCCTTGTTTCTTATTACATTACCTTCTTCATTCAGCTTGTTTCGAAAAACCCACTTTGTACCAATAATGTTCTTGTTGTCCGGCTTGGGCACAAGTTCCCAAGTATTGTTTTTCTCTATCTGATCAAGCTCTTCATTCATAGCATGAACCCATTCTGGATGCTCAAATGCTTCATTTACATCATTCGGTTCAACTTTCGAATAAAGAGAAGTATGTGATATAGCATTTGTTGTTCTTCTTGTTTGAACCCTCTGATTTTTATCTCCAATGATGTTCTGAGCCTCCACTTGTTTCCTCAACCTAGGATGCGTTGTTTGAACTTCATCCTCATCACTTGATATTTCTGAGTCAAATTCCTCTTCTTGAGTAGGATGAACAAATTCTGAAGCATTATCAGAATTGTTAACAAAATCTTCTCTATCCCGCTCGACTTCCACATCAACATATGACTGCTTTTCTTTCTCAGCATTTTCAACAACTTTTACATCTGAAGAATCAATAATTCTTCCTGTTTCTTTGTTGAGGCATCTATATCCTCTTCCTTCTGGAGCATAGCCAAGAAAAATTCTGTCATCTCCTCTTTGCTCGAACTTTCCCAGATTTCCACCTTTCTTCTTTATAATACATGGACTCCCAAAGACTCTCAAGTGTTTCAGACTTGGAGTTTTTCCATAGAACATTTCATATGGAGTCATATCTGAGTTTGGCCTATAGAAACACCGGTTCTGAATATACACGGCAGTGCTCATGGCTTGCCTCCAATAATAATGAGAGAGACTATGTTCAAGTAACATAGTTCTCCCCATTTCCACCAGACTTCGATTCTTTCTTTCAGCCACCCCATTTTGTTGAGGTGTGTATGGTGAACTAAACTCATGCCGAATTCCATGTTTCTCAAGATAACTTTCAAACTCTTCATTCTTATACTCACCACCATTATCAGTTCTCAACTTCTTCACTGAATACTCACATTCTTTCTCTACTTTCCTTCTGAAACTCTTAAACATTGTTAGAGCATCTGACTTATGTCTCATGTACATAACACAAGTAATGCGAGTAAAGTCATCAATGACAGTAATGAAGTACTTATCTCCATTTGAAGATTGCTTGCTCATTGGCCCACATATATCTGAGTGTATGAGTTCTAAGGGTCTTTTTGAGCGAATTTCAACTCTCTTGTGCATAGAATTAGCAATCTTACCTTTCTCACAAATAGTGCAGCACCAATCTCTTTCTCTTGATAAATCAGGCATATCCCGAACACTTTCTCGCTTTGACAACTTGCACATATTTCTCTGACACATATGACCCAGCCTTTTATGCCATAATTTATTTTCATCCACCACACTCATGTAACAAGAGTTCTGTCCATCCCCAACTTGGAACAAATTCCCTCTTGTACGCTGGCCCCTTGTAACTATGTTTCCATCATTTTCACTTTTTACAACAAATCCATCTTTTCTGAAGATCACTTTGTTGCCCTCATCACAGAGTTGTGACACACTGAGCAGGTTGTGTTTCAGTCCATCAACATATAGTGTTTTTCTGGATTTCATCTTTTCTTTTCCAATGATGGCTAACCCAACACCTTTGATCCTTAGAGATTCATCATTTCCAAATGTCACAGTTCCTTCTTTAAAGTCTTTCACATTCTTCAGCAGCTTTAAGTCTCCTGTCATATGAGATGAACATCCACTATCAAGAATCCATGGACGTTCTCCTTTGGTAGCCTTCAAAGCTGTTTCAACAACAAGTGCTTTTTGTTCTTCCTTTTCCTCCACTTTCTGTTTTGCTTCTTCCAATTTCCTAGCCAAATCAATGTGTTCTGGCCAGAGAACCATGCATTCTTTCTTTTCAGACTTATCATATTTGTCCCTTTTGTATTTTAAAAACTCTGTCTTCTGAGGATTATTAACAAACTTTTGTTGCTCTGGTAACACACTAAGGCAGCCCTTAGCAAGATGTCCAGGTTGATCACATCTTTCACAATAAGTTTCCAGTGGTTGGAATCTGTTCCCAACTTTCACACCAGTCTTCTCAGATTTCTTCTGAAACTTATTTGGAGATCTTCTATTTTGAAAGCGTTGGCTCCCCCTCAATCCTTGTCCTTCAAAACTTTTGGAATAGTTGTAATGTTGTTGGTTAAACCAACACATACTTTCCATGTGTCCGAATCCACCACAATACCAGCAGTATCCATAGAAAGAATATTTACCTCTGAAACTTTTAGACTGAATGGAGTTGTGAACACGCTTCTCAAAAACCATCATATTTTCATTTGTAACTCTCTTCTTCAGCTCAGATTCAGCAGTACCATAAGTATTAGAAGCTTTTCTTGACTCAAGATTTTTATGCACTTCTGATTTTTCTGCATTGCTGATTTTGACCACATACTTTGTCTTTCCAGCCTTGCTCTTATCAGAACCAGTTTTGTCTTTAATTTCAACCTTTGAAGGTAAGTTTTGTAGATCCCTTTTTGGTTCGTTCTTACTGGAACATTCCCCTACTTCTGAGATATAATTTTTGGAACAGATATTCATTTCTTTAGCTTTATGCAGTTTTTGTTGGACAAGTTCCAACTCTTCTTCTTTTGCCTTCAACTTCACTTCAAGATGATCATTACGATTCTTTGTATTCTCAAGAGAATTTTTCAGATCATCAATCTCCTTTTTCATCATCATTTTATCATCTGTAAAACCTTCTTGATTGTTTACTGTGGAATTTTCTTTTACTAACTTGTTGTTTTCTTTCTCCAGTTTTCTGATCTTCCTCAAACATTCCTTCAGCTCTTCTTTCAGATACTGTTCAAGTTGAGTATCTTCTTCTTCAGTACTACTACTCTCATAATCATCATTATTCACTGTTTCAAAAAAGGTACTCTCTCTAGTTTTTTCAGTAGCAGATTTTTCTGATTCAGTCTCGCTATCATCATCTTCCTTATCATTTGACAAAAAGCTTCTTCTTTTTGATTTAAAGAACTTTTTATTCTGACTTCTACCAGAATATTTATCTTTTCGATCCTGTTTCTTCCATGACCTTCTTGGTCCTCTGTCTTCTTCATCACTGTCGGCATCTTTCCCCTTTTGAGGGCAATTAGCCGCAAAGTGGCCAACTGCTCCACATTCAAAACATTTCAAAGGGAGTTTCCCTTTGTATTTCCCTGTGCCTCTTTTAACATTTTTAGAAAACAAGGATAGAATTTCATCAAAATTTTTACATACCTCATTTTCAGAGTTGGATTCACCAGCTTCTTCATTAATAAGAATTTTCTTCGACTTCTCTTTCTTTTCTGCCCTGAAAGACATTTCTCTATCAGTTTTTGCTTTGCTCTTCATGGTCTTCTCTCTTCTCATCTCATAAGTGATGAGAGTACTGTGCAAATCATCAAGAGATATTGTTTCCGGATCTCTGTCTTCTAGTGAAGAAACTTTAGCATCAAATTTGTCAGGCAGAATTCTCAGGATCTTTTCAACAACTGTATCATCTTCTAACTTTTCACCAAGACATCTGATTGTACTGACAATGTCATTAACTCTGGTAAAGAATTCCCCAACAGATTCAGATTCTCCCATTTTCAAGTCTTCATACTTCAGCCTCCAGATTTGTAGTTTTGCCTTCTTCACTTTTGTATTTCCTTCATAGATATTCATTAGCTTATCCCAGATGCCTTTAGCAGTAGTGACACCTTTCACTCTTAAAAACTCACTCTCAGAAAGTGATGAGAGTAATGCATTTTTAGCTCTTCCATCATTCTCAAGATTCTTCTTATCGACAGGAGTAAGAGGGACCTTGTCATCAATATCAGGAAATCCATCTGTTGTAGTTTCAAGAACTTCATATCCAAGAGACATAAGATACGGCATCATTCTGTCCTTCCAGATGTGATAGTTCTTCCCATCGAAGATTGGAATCCCCTTACTGTTCACGCAATTTAGATTTTCCATCACAACTTCTCTTCAAACAATTCAGCAAAGAGTAAACGAAGGCAACCTCCCTCTGATACCAATTGAAGTTCCCAGTCAGGATCCAAGTATCACTGAGAGGGGGAGGGGGTGAATCAGTGATATCTTTTTCTTTTTAAGTTTCTCCTTTTTGAAACAACCTTCGCCTCCTGTTAAAGAGTTTCTTCCCTGCTGAACACACACATCCACAGGAACACAAGATTTACAAGGTTCACTACTCAACAAGAGTAGCTACGTCCTTGGTATGGTACGGAAATAATCCAGTACCACACAATCCACTAGAAAACAATCCTTTGATGTGGAATACAACGAGTAGGATATACCCTTACACTCATGCAGCACTTTGAAAACAATCCAATAGTGCGTGTGCTCCCTCTTAGCACAAATAGGATAACACAATGTTTCAGTGCTTCTTTACAATTAAACAGATGTATTCTCTGAAGTACAAATCTTCACTTTCTTACCCAGAAGCCGGTAAGAACTCTCTTGTGCACAACTGAATACGTGCGAAGACCCCAAATATTTCGCGCAGCCTTTAGGGTGCCTTGCGCGCAATTCAAGTGGCTTGCGCGTAAAATTCCCTTTTGGCGCGAAAAACGTTTTCGCGCAACTTTCCTTTTACGCGCAACTTTTCTTCTTTTCGCGCAACTCACTTAGCGTATAATTTACGCGCACCAGAGCTCGGGATTTCTTCTAAGTGTCGAGCATTAACATTTAACAGGGATTAGCCTCATATTTATAGGCATTTTTGAACCCGCGCGAAAAACACTAATCCGCGCGTAAAACCTCCTCCATGCGCGTAAAAACTCTTTTATGCAACTTCATATTTCGCGCCATGCTTCAAGTTTTCGCGCACCTCATACCTTTGCCATTTTTCATCCTTCTATGCATGAAGCACCAATTGCGCGCAAAATTCCGCACCGCGTTCTATATTGCGCGCAAACCCAATTTTTCCTGCGACATCAGATTTCGCGCACTGCTCCAATATTTCGCGCATTTTATGCCTTTGCCAATTTTTGATCTTCTGATATCGAATCATCATTTGCGCGAAAAACTTCATCCCCCAATTTCGCGCACCATGCCAATCTTTCGCGCAACCCGCAGATTTTTCGCGCAACCCGCTACTATTTCGCGCATCCCGCAGATATTGCGCGCACCACTTTATTTTTGCGCGAAACGTGCCTAAATTTCCGCGCACTCCATTCCTTTGTCATGTTTCATAGTTTTGACCTTGAATAACTCTTTTTCACGTATAAACCATCTTCAGCGCAACATCCATTGCCAAGCACATTTCTTCATCTCCCGATTTTCAGGCCCTAAAATTTGGCAAACACTGGAAAACGGCGCCACCTTAAACTGTGCTTTTCTGCCATCCCAGATTGTCTATTGCTTTGCCATTTTATCTCTTTACTGCTTCCCATATCCATTCTTCTGCTCTTATCACGAATCCCACTATCGTGATATTTATCCTTTGATAGATCAGCTTAAGCATCGTCAGAGTTGCAATGGGAACTGAATCTTTCCTATCTTCCAGCAGCATCATTCCTTCCAATCAAAACATTATATGAATGGCATCATCATTTCTCCCCCTTTCCTTCATAAGGCTTGCATCACAAGTTCTCCTAACTCATGATTTGTGTGAAATACATACCAGCAAAGCATCGTCTGATTTGTGATCCTTCTACAAAGTGAATTGATTTATCGCCTTTGACAACAAAATACAACACTCTGCAAAAGCTAACTCTTCAAACATTCATCTTCATTCAACCTGGTCCCAACATTATTTTCTTCTATCCTTACATATTTAATTACATACTTTTTTACTTACTTAATTACCTTCATACTAACTTACTTACCTATTAACCTATGTACATACCCACTCAGTTTTTTACTAAATTACTTACATTCCTACTTACTAAAATACATTAATTTCCAATTACCTACTTACATACCTATTTACCTACCTACCTACATGACAACTTACCTACTTGCATACCATCATACATATGAACATAACTACTTACCTATTTATGAATTACTCACTTACATAAATAATTACATAACTACATACCTATTTACTTACTAACATACTTATTTACTAAAAGGTTTCCAACTTACTTACAAACCAACATACCTACATAATTATACACTTACATACTTAATTACCTACTTACCTACTTACTTATATATTAATATACTTTATTATATATTTACATACTTACAAACCTAATTAAAAAAAATTTATTTCTTTATTATATTAATTCATTCTTTTTTATATCTTCATTGATCACTTTATTACTTAATTCCATCCGTAAATACTTATTTACTTACTAAAATACTTACTAAAAGTCCCATAAGGACTTTGTTCAGACAATTGAGGGGGGGGGGGTCTGAATCTGGTGTTACAATTTTTTTTACAAAAATAAAAATATTATTAATAATATTAACACCCTTTGATATGAAAATCAATTTGTGGTTAATATTGATGGATAGTTTTATATTTTATCAAGAAATTATCAAACTCATGAAATTTTGGAATTTAGTTTAAAATTACATGTGGTATTTTTACAATGTTCAACCCTGCTATGGGTAACTTACTCATTGTTGTGATTGGTTGTCACATCAATCATGGATTCTCACATATAATAAATCTCATATGACAGTGGTTATTGTGAATCCAACTCTTACAGGGAGTCTCATTGTGAATATGATTTCAACATACTACTAAACATCACAAAATCATCTTCCCACTAAAATCACAGCTCCACTCTAAGTTAACCTACATACCCAAAGTCAACCTGGTTCCAAAACATCTCACAAAGTACATACAAGTGTAATCTTTTAATTCCTTTTGGATTTAATCTATGATCATCTCAGGGATTTCACGAAATCCATAGAATTGATCAATTTTCATATCCCAATAGAGTCTTCAAATTCTAGAAGGTATTAAAAATATGAATTTGAATATCAATCCCAATTACATTCTCACTTGTAGAAATATTATAAAAACCTACTCATTTATCTTTCTAAACTCAAACTCAATATCATTTAATCGTAAAAAAATCTAGAATCTCCTCATGCTCTGAAATTTGTATCACTTAGATATGAATAGAATATGAACAATCAAATATCCATTTTTTCCTCTTCTAAAACATATGCAATATTTTTTTCATAGGATCATTGTCTTATATTAGATTTTATATCGAGATTATATTTACATTAATATTATAGGATCATAATCACATTCTTATTCTTCTTTTTGATTTCTAAGAATTTCAGAATCAACTATAATTCTCTGATTCGGTTTTTGAATGCATGTTTTTGATCACATAAACCTAAATACATCTTATTATACTTATAATAAGGTCAATAAAAATGAATTTCATATATTTTTTAATATATCAATATTCTGAAATAAATATGGTGGACCTCCTAATTTATATATGACTTGTACATGTAATTCCCATATGATCTGGTAATTTATGTTTCATTAATGTGTTTCTCCTCTAAAATGACTGAAGTAACATTCTATTTTTTTTCTTTATCATTTTTATGGACAATAAATATTCCAAATTCATCCAAAATGTCTAAAGACTATTAGATTTTATTTGAAATTATTTCCAAAAAATCATTTCATTATATGGATAAATAAATTAGATCTCAGCTCTTGAAAAAATGTTAGCCCGAATATCCACATCCAGAAACTAAATTATAATTATAGAATGATCATATGGGATTTATTATATGAACATAGAACCGAAATGTGTTTCCACTATAAACATCAAGATATATTCTCTGTAATTTCACAACAAATATATTTGGTTCTAACTTCAAGACATCTTCATATATATGAATTCGTTATATAATATGTTATTTATTTAATATACCTCATTATCTCTTCATATAACTAGAATCATAGATTTTTTTGAGATTTTTTTTATTATTGGAAACATGTTTAAACCTAATTAGATTTATTTTTCTAGAATATAAAATTCTTAAGAACATGGATTTATTCACACAAAATTTTTGGTTCATTTATATTTCATTGATATTGTTCTTATCATGTTGAGATTTGATTTTTATAAATTATGTTCTTGGATAAAAATAGTTCTCTGATATATTTTATAAGGAAGAAACAGGTTTTGAACCATCCCAATGAGTTCTTTCAAAATCGTTAAATTCTATAACATAATTTTTCAAATAGAATATTTCATGTTTTTTCAAAAATGTATAATATATTATAATATTATCAGAATAATACATGCCCCATGAAAAATCATATACCACAAATAAATTCATACATGTTTTGAAATATCTTATAAACAAACAAATAATTTAAAACATAAAATTAATTGTATTATAGGATTCTAGAATTTTCCAAAACATAGAAAACTAAAAATAATGTCAAAAACCCATCTTAAAGTCTTATGTGAAAGCTTCAAATAGTCATATACATGTATATCCTTATGAGAAAATTCACATGTGAAGAGGGTGAGTTCCTTCCTATTAAAAATTCCAAAAAAACAAATATCATACACCATTAAAAAATCTCAATCATAGTACAAAAAATATTTGAAAATATTGGAATGTTTTTTGGGAATTAAATCATCTTTTGTGGATCATAATACTTATATTTTGACATCAAATTCTTACAACCTGTATCAAAAATTCATATATAATATACTGAATTTCCAAAATTCACTCAACTAATATCTTTGCCTATTTGGTAAATCCCTAGTACATTGATACCACTCCAAATAAACATAGAAAACTAAGGGAATGAAAGATTCCCAAACTATGTATGTCCATTACCAATAAATATTGCATCATAATATTACTCAGGTTAAATTATTTCCAAAAACCAGACTATGTTTTAGTATTCATATTCAATATAAATCATATAAACCTTAATAAAAGTGATATTTTATCTCTAAAATCAGTTTCTTTAATAACATAACACTGGTATTTATTATCCATTACATTATCACTTCACTACCTCCATTTAAGTTATCTATTAATTATTTTAATAAAATCTTTTTTGTGATTTTCATCTAGCTAGTTTCTCCACTATTTGTGTCTATAGTAAACATGACAACTTTATTAAATGTCTTTAACTTTGAGGACCAACTATTTAATCTTATGAAATTAAAATATTTACACAAAATAATCTTTCCTAATTTTTAAATATCACGTTATTTTAGTTAAAAATGATGTCTTTGTTTGGTTGGATGGAATCTAACTCCAAAACCTAACATTCAGACAAATTTTATTTTACCATTTCACAAGGTTTATTGAAAATAAATACAACCATAAGCTTTTAAATACATTTGGGTACTTGAAACTCTCCCATTGTATATTTTTTCATTAACAAATTTGTTAAAAGTTCATTTATATTATTCTCATCCCAATTGATATGAAATATGTAAAGAAAACGTTTACTCTCCCTTATTCACACATCAATAAAGGTGCTGGAAATATCCTCCTTTAAAATTCTATAACCTAAAAGTTATATTATCTCTTTGATGTTCTCTTACTTTTTTGAGATAAGTGTTGCAACACTATTTATTATGCATAGACATTTAGTTATGTAAATTGTTTGTATTCATGGGATACAGTGGTTTAGAAAGAAATAGTGATTTTAAAAATTCATAAATGATTTCAATATACATTTCCCAATTTGAAACTAACTCTAAACTATCCTTCATAGGGATTACACAATATATTTTTAAGAGGTTCTATAAACATGAACTCAACTAAACAAAACACATCATAATATTCATGTGTAATTTATTTTCCTTCAACATTTTTACATAATTACTCCCCCTTGGAATTTAGAAAATTAAAAGGACCGAACTAATTAAGTAGAGTGGAAATTATTCTAGAAACATCAACCTTCATTAAGGATGTGGAAATTATAAATTTTATAATAAATAATTTATATTTTAAATCTTTTTCCTTTAATAGCTTCACCTAAATGGACTTTTTCCACACATAGTCACCATAAAAATGAAAAAAATTCTCCCAGAAGTATTGAGACTAGATATTATCAAATACTAAATAAAAATTAATACTGATTGAAATTTTAGTATCAATGAAATATTATTTGGTAGTTTTACTAGAATCATATCTTTTTATTACATCCCACTTTTGGGTTTCACCATTAATTATTTTTTTCATGTTTTATATCTTATACAAATTTAGAATATTATGGGTATCCTATCAACTTCAATGTTTTACGATTGTGGATGAGACTTATTTCTCAACAGATCATCATCATTATTTTCAGTTCTAATGTTCCTGGATTTCATTATGATTATATATTTTATTAATGCAAAAAAAAATCTACATGTGTAAACATAGTTCAATATTCTTTTATAAGTTTCATATTAATTGGAAATATAATCTTCACGGGAGAAACAAGATCACTATCCTTGTATTCTTATTAAAAATTCTATTTATAATTTTATAAATGATTAGGATATAATATTAATTTTTATATGTAAAATTGTCCATCCTTATCCATTTTGGTGGAATAACTTCTCACAATTTTGGTTTTTGAACATGGAGTCATAAGTTTTTTCACATTGTCTCTTATCATCTCATTTTGACTAGAAAACCAAGGTATAAAATTATAGTTTTGTATCATAATTTTTTTATCCTTATTCAATCACCTTCATCAACTTTTTATTTTTCATTCTTTGAAAACCTCGATAATTATTAAGAAGATTCAAAAACCAATCCAATTATACTATATCTTCATTTATCGTTTCCATTTTTTGTTTTATATTTCTCCCCTAGTTATAAAAATTCGTGCACATATAGAAACAATCCACGATTTGGTATTTCATTCTACAATATAATCATCCACTCCCTGAATACAAGTCATTTGAAGAACCATTTTTCTAAAAAATTTGGGAGTAGATTCTTTATAATCCTTCATCACTATCATATTTTCCTATGAAAAATTATATTTATCTATTTATTTCTTCTACTTTTGTAGCCTCTTTATATCTGTATAAGAATGTGTTGATTTGGTGAATACAAAAATTCATTAATATAGTGACTAATTCTATTATATTATTCACAAATATTCTCTATATAATCAAATATGTTCTATATAAAATAAATTCATTCTTTACTTTTTATCTTGATTTTGTCTAGAAAATTTTCCATCTGTTTCATAAATTATATCATGTATTTTTTTGTTCTCTAGTTTGAACAAGTTGAAACATTGTGGTGATAATCTATGAAAATATGCTCGAACATCAAACAGTACCACCAGTGGACTATGAATCTTATTCTATTCTCTTTAGGTACGTGATTTGTACATTTATAATCATGATATTTTTTGGTTGTAACACCGTCCTTTTCATCTCTAATTAGTGTTATTATTTTTATATAAAAAATTACAACAACCATAGATACTTTTTTTGGGTTATCCTTCCAAATGTATGAATATTTAAACTATAATGAACTAGTGAACTATAAAAAATTAGAAAAAAATTACTTAAGAAATTTGGATTAAGTTTTCAATGAGCATTCGGTAGAGGATTCTATTAATTTTCTCAAGATCTCTTTATAAGTAGTACAAATATATTTTAAGGTTTAAAACTTCTCCAAAACATTATTGGAATTAAAATTCTTTACAACAGATTTGGATGTTCAAGTTTGGGTTGATTCTTGATTTTTAAGTTATACTTCAAAAGCATGGAACTTTAAACTTTTTCGGTTCTTCCAAATCACAACTGGGTTAAATCCCTATTTTAGTTCCTTATCAATATTTTTAAACATTATTTCATGTATTCTACATGTATCCTATTTATTTCACTCTTTTACATTTTAGATCCACCTATGCTTTCATCATAATCACTATGACTTAATTAATTTTCTATAATGAATGGATTACTTATGTAAAATTATATTCAAGAACATCCTTCTTAGAAAAAAATTAATCCATCATTAGTATATGAAAATTATATCTTACAAAGTGTCAAAAAATAATAACTTTATTTTACAATTTATGTTAGGGTGTTACATATACCAACCTATTTGACTAATTCATATTATTTGAAATAATATTTATTATCATGAACTGATTATTCATTCTATAGTCCCATAATATAAGATAATGTTTATGGAAAAACATCAAAAATAAATTTCACCTGATAAATATTGAATTAAAAATAAAAACCATGATTTGATTTTCCACTAAAATCATCTTCTTCAAATCTCAAAATTTATTCTTTTTAGGAATAATAACGAACTAATTTTTCAATAAATATACCAATCCTATATCTCGAGGTAATATTTTTCCCTCTTTCATTATTGTGACATTTTTTATCTTTTTGTATTTTTTCCCTTCATTTTTAACAAGGTTGTGGATAACAATTATAGGATATACATTTTACATATGAGGCTCTTATTCAAACATAAAAAATCTGCACGTCATTTAAATAACATAATAAATCATTTGCATGTAACCATAGATACAGTAGAGGAAACCTTGGCTTGCATACCATTTGAAATACCCCTAAGGATTGAGTGATGGGAACTAATAAGAGAGCAGATCAGGGTTTGTTTATTTTTTATCATAATATAAATCATCTTTAAAATATTAACCAACTTTATTATATAACTATATTTATGGTCAATATAGTAGAAAAATTTTATGTTTTATTAATAAATCATAAATTATATGTAATTTCAGAAATCAATCAAATATGCCACACAAATTCATAAATGTTCAGAGTAGATATTGGAAACCTAATAATTGTTTTGAATAGTTATTTACCTAAATTGTCACGACCCGTCCTCAGGGCCCGTGCCATGACTACCCCAAGCCCACCTTCCATAGGCCAAGGGCTGCCGACTAGCACCAAAGGCGTAAATCCCGATAACTGGGAAGGCATTTCTTTATAAAAGTAAACAAAACACCACAGAGTACAAGAGGAAGTAAATCACTAAGTACAAAGAGAAGTGCTAAAAGGTAAATATGCCAGAATAAAAACCCAAATGAAAGTACAACTACAACTGATCAAAGTACAATATAAAAAGACAACATATGGAAGAATGGAAGCGGCTCATGGGTCATCCTCCTCGGATCCTACCTGAAGGGTAGGTACAGATAGCGCAGCTCCTGGATCGTCCACCACGGATCCTACCTGAAGGGTAGGTAAAGATAGCCTCCACAATGCTCTCACCCTCCAACCTCCTCTGAGTGTCGTCTCGCTGTGAAGTCCACCTCAGGATACTGACTCGTCGTGTAGTCCACCTCCGGGTACCATCCAGTCCTCGAACACTCGGCCCCCGTCAGCACTGCCCGTTGTCGGCAACCAACACAACAAGGTGCGGGCATAGCCCGTGCAGGGGTGAGTATAACAATACTCAGTAGGGACCCCAAGACCCTCAAGGTATCACTAAAACCAACTAGGATAACCACAAAGTAGATCTCAACAGATAACCTCTACTTAGGTATATGCCCATACATATACCAAAGTTATCAAGTAACCCATCTCAATCATGAGGAAACACAAAGATTATGAAATCAACGGATAACCACCACCCAGGTATATGCCCATACATATACCTAAGTTATCAAGTAACCCATCTCAATCAAGAGGTAAACACAAAGGTCATAGACTCAGCTCAATCCAGGATTTTCATTAACGAAATCATAACACCTGAAGAGCCCCGTCTCTGGAGTGTACAGTGGTCCTGTCACGACTCTGAGGTACTGCTCACTAATCCAAGTCTCTGAGGTACTCCTCCTGTCGAGTACCAAGGGTCTGCTGCTAAATTCTGGGTGCTCCATCCGCTGTGGGTATGCCGCCAAATACCGGGCGCTCCCCCTAATAGCCTACAGAGGTACTCCTCCGGTCGAGTACCGTGGGTCTGCTGCCAACTACCAGGCACTCCATCCGCCATGAGTCTACCACCAAATACCAGGCGCTCCATCCACTGGGCTAGTCGACTCACTCCAAGTCGAGTTGGTCAAGTAGTCGTCAGGTCTCAGTTGTCTACACGGTCTTTGTACTTTGTATGCTCATCTCCGAGAGGGACCGCTCCACGAGCTACTGGTCAATAATCAATGTATCACAAAGTCCCACAAAGATGTATCTCAAAGGACCACCTCATCATAAGGGTCTCAACACAACAAACGACGCGTCAATCTGATGCCCGATCTGTGAGTTATTAGCCTTTTCGTCCCTGGGGCCCTGTTGGTTTCATGAGCGAACCAACCCGGTCGTATCTCAATTGTACCCCGAACTCTCATAGGATATACTCATAGGGACCGTTTCTCAACGTGATCCCCAACGCCGCTGACGGTTTGTCAAACGGACCTCTGGTCTGAAAGATATCAGCTTTTCCGTTCCAGGGGCCCGGTTGGATTTCGGGTAAAATCCAACTCATTCATACTCCAACTGCATCCAAACATCGGGCGAAGTAATACAAAAGATCCGTCTCCTCAAGAGGAAAACCAACAAAGTCGAAGGCACATCAATCGGACGTCCGGAACTGATGATATGACGGTTTTTGCTCCGACTGCCCGGTTGGTTTCATCTACGAACCAACCTGGCCAAACCCAAAGTACTCCAAAACCTTGAGTGCGATATACCGAAACGACCGTCTCGATCCAAGGATCGCATCGCCGCTGATGGCGCGTCGTTCGGAGGCTCGTAACTCAAGATACGGACAAAAGAAAGAAAAGGTCCGAAAACAGGGGGTCTGGGTCCGGACCGACCCGGCCCAACCCCCCCTGGGTCGGCCCGAACCGGCGGTCCGGCTGGGTGGCGTGGCCAGCGCGCTGGCGCTGGCCAGGCGCCGCGCAAGGCAGTCGCGGCCCCCCGCGCAGGGGCCGCTCCGTGACACCCGGACGCGGCTTAAGCCGCGTCCCTCCTCCATGGTCCCGCGTGGCCACGGGACCGTCCAGCGCCGCCGCGGCTTCAGCCGCGGCGGGTCTTCCCGGCGGTGCGCCAGCGGAGTCCTCCGCGGACCACCAGACGCGCTCCGGTGGTCCGTTTTGCTCGCCTCTTTCGCCAACGGTCCTCCCGGGACCTTTCCTTCACTGCGGAGGCTTCAAAATTAACTTTCGACCCCATTTTTCGTCGCCCGTCAATCCACACACAAAAATCAAACAGCGGAGTCTTCAATCGCCTCCGCGGCCCCGACTCTGGTCGCGGTTTCATTCAGCCTCGACGGCACGGCGTGACGGTGCCACGCTTCTTCGTCGCGTTCTTTCTCGTGTCCGCATAGTGTCGTTGCACTGTGACGTCTTTGTTTGTGCCGCAACGAATCAAAACAACAAAGGGGGAGGAGAGTCGGCCGTGTTCATACGGTCCAACCTCCTCCCGTTAAGTCGGTAACAAACGGCCCAAAATACGAAGAACAACAAGTAAAATTTCACGAACAAAATAGAAACAACCCAAATAGTTTTCCCCGCAACAGATTATTCCCAACCCGCATGGAAAACGTTCGCGGATCAACTAGGTAATAAGTTGATCCGTGTTCTTTGTTTTCATTATAAAGAAAGAAACAAGGGAATAAAATCATTCTCAAACATAATTCCCTACCTCAAGCATTGTCGTCGAACGCGAGTTCGTCGCGGAATTAACCATCGCGGAAGAAGAGGATCGTCGCGAAAGAGAAGGATCGTTGCGAAAGGTGCGTCGCAGTACAAAGCGTCACATCCTCGATCTCCGAGGGTTTGGTGTTCTAAGTCAGAGGTCGGAGCGTTCTTCGCGTTCTTCGCATTCTTCATCAAAGAAGAATTATTTCCTCCAAATCCTATCCACGCCACAAGTTCCAACAGAAATAAAATAAGAGTTATCTTATTTTATTAACGCGCATGTCACGTTTGAATTTCAAAAGAAAAGAAATGAAAAATTAATTCAATGAATTAATTGTAACGATTTAACTGCCCAATTAATCAGGCGTTTCTTTACCAGAAAACGCACGGTTGACTTTCATTAAAGAGGGGGGTTGCAGGTGCGTTACTTAGAGGAAAAGAAACGGTGGGGCTCGTGTGGTCCCCACCTCACAAAATATACTACCAAGTGGGTAGGATATTTTGGGTTCCACCCTATCCTCTTAACTTAGCTTAAGTGGATTTTAAGTGACTTTAATTGAAATAAAAATAAAGTTGTCACACCACTTTATTTTATTTCTTAACCTAAACCCAAAAATTAAAAACCACACCCTAGCAAACGCAACTCCGGAAAAGCCATTTCTAAGAAAATACCGGCGCTGTGATTCCATCAGTGCCCTCAGAATTTGATTCCGAGCACCGGTTCAAATGTTAGTAAAACACGCTCATTCGTTCACTGAACATACCTGAGCTAAACTTCGGAAAATGATTCCGAGCGCACCGGGCCTCGGAATCAGGCGCCGTCAGAAACTGAGTTCTTGTAATATCCCGACGAAAATTAAAAAAAAATTCCCTTGAAATTTCCAGGTCTTTACAATACTCCCACCTCAGGGCTTTGAGTCATCGTAAATCTTTAACACAAACGAGGCTCACAAAAGCGGTACAGAGCACGCATCTGAGCCTCCCACTCTCATGTGCTCACATGGAGGTTCCCGTACTACCAGTGAATGCGCATCTGAGGAATAGACCATCCTCGTAGGATCCACCCCTATCGATTCTCGATCCCCACTGGAACCTCCGTGAAAGTCACCCCATCTCCATCGTCCAGCTCCCCATTGTCGATGATATGCGAAGGGTCGACCACGTATCTCCTCTGTTGAGATACGTGGAAGTCGTCGCGCACCTAGTGCAACTGAGGTGGATGGGTCAAGCGGTAAACCACCTCGCCTACCCAGATGAGGTCTTAGAAAGGTCCGTTGAACCTCGGAGATAACTTCCTTCCTTGGCCAAATCTCTGTAAACCTCGTCGAGGTAAGACCCGTATGAGGACGTGATCGTACTCCTCGAACTCCAGAGGTCTCCAATTCCTGTTAGAACTAGAATTCAAACAACTGTTTCCAAGAGGGTAAGGTTGACTGACTCAAGAGTGATCGGTCACACCCTCCTGTGCAAGAGTTTATCCTGTGCTGCCTGGGGTTTCCTTTTCGCCGGCCAAGGAAAACCCATCCCGATGTCGTAGTTAAACCACATCCTTTTTCCTAACACCGTCATTCTGTGTATGAACTGTGATTGCCCAATCCATACTCAAACTAACTTCGTAACGCCTCGACGCTGCCACCAAGAGATTCCAACCAAAACTCTCTCCTCGGGGGTCTGACCACACTTTCGGCGTAAGTGTGATTATTGAGTCTCCTCCCAAGGTATCTCCAGACGTGAGGGTCAAGTCCACGGCTTACCGGAAACTCTAGGTCTGGGAAAAGATTTGTGAAAGAAAGGAATGATTCATATCGACATCTATTACTACAGCAGCTATTAGTGGACACAGACTATCCCTTGAATCATTTTTAGAGCAACTGGGTAACTCTCCCTGACCGCATGCAGCTACTCTCTTCCTCCGCCCTCCAGCTCCCTGAGCCTGGCGGGGATAACTATGGTGGGTGGTTGTAGCATTTTAAGATGTACACCACCTCACGCTGCTCTGCTAGCTCTACCTCCACATCTACTGCTTTGCAGACTCATCCCTCCTTTAAGCTTCCTCTTATGGAAACATTTAACACGCTCGAGTCTCTAAGACTGGCGCTGGTTTCCTGTTTCCTACTGCACTGTGCAGTCTTCATCCGCTCCTGGATGATCTGCACCTTCTTTGCCTATGATCTGAAAGAGCTGCTAAAATTTCTCCTTTGTCGAAAAAAGAAACTCGGTCTCATCCCCTGGATGAACCATGCCCATTACCTAATACAGTCTATCCTGACATGAATGACGCATTCATGCGATGGATGACGTCTTAAGGCCTCGACGTAACTACTAAGAGATCCAACTGTCACTCTCGCCTCCAAGGGTCGAGTCACACTATCGGCATTAGTGTGAGGTCACTGGGTCTCCTCCAGTAGAAATCTCGAAAGTGAGGGTCAAGTCAACAGTTTTAACCGGGACCAGTCAGTATCAACCAAACAAAAGGACATGAAAGAAAGCATCACAAAGATAAATGTCTTTTTATTATTGCATCTCATAGTACAAAGACACGAAGCAACTACAACAAACATCAACAAAACTAAAAGCAACATGATCAAAAGCCTCCAGGTCTGGAGCTAGTCCCACTCCTGTCCATCCGCTTCCGGAGCTCCATGACCATAGGCCTCAGCTGCCTGAAGCTGAGCTCTCCCATGTCCTCATGTCCCCTGCGGTTGGGGTGGGCCTTCTGGTGGTGGTGGTGGAAACACCCGAAGCGCCGTCCACCTCCAGCTACACGACCAGCTCCTCTTCCATGGCCGCCCGCTCCTTGCGGTCTGCCCTGATCGAACCTCTACCTCTGGCTGGGAGGTTCTTCATTTAACTGCTGGTCATCTTCATGGCGGGTCGGACAGTCACGTGCCATGTGACCAATCCCGCCACAGGAGTAACACTCTCCACTCTCGGCACGACTGGCTCTGACTCCACCCCGGTTCCCCCGCACAACTAAACCTGAGTCGTGCAGTCGGCCACCGGTAGGTCTGGTCCTCTTGGACCTCTGCGTCATCTATCTACTGCCTACTGCAGAAGACTCTGTCTCAAGCCGGCTAGTGGTGGGTCATGCTGCTGGAGACTGCTCAGCAAGGAAACTCTCCACTAAGAGGGTTCTATCCAACACCCCTGTCTGGGTCGGAATGTTGTGAGAAACAACAGAAGCTCTAATCTCCCACCTGAACCCTTGCTCGAAGGTTCGGGCCTAGAAGAACGGGTCCCGTACCATATCTGTGGAGTAGCGCAAGAGGTCTGTGAACCTCGCTGAATACTGTTCCACTATCATGCTACCCTTCTACAGCTGAAGTAGCTCCTGTATACGCACCTCTCGAAGGGTGGCTGGTACAAACTCTACCCGGAACAGGCTCTCGGAGTCAGCCCATAGAAGTGTCGACTCGTCATGCATCTAAAGCATCAGGCTCCACCACCTGCCTGCTGCTACCTGAAGAAGGCTGGAAGCAAGGATAACCATGAATTCTGCCGGCGTCCCCACTTTCCTGAAGACTCCCACCACAACCTCCAGCAAATCCTCAGCCCCCTGCAGGTCCGTCTCTCCCCGGAACCTGGGTGGCCTATGGCGCTGGAACTCGTGTAGTGCGCTCAAGCGACGTGCACCCTCTACTGCTGGGGCTGGTGGCATCGGTGGCCCAACGGGTAGTAGTACCGCTGGTGCCCCTGCTGGTGCCTCAACTGGGATAAGGCCCTGTACTGAGGCCACATCACTCGGCGGGCTGTCAGTACGAACCACTCTCGGGGCTCTAGCTGGTCGTCCGTGGGGAGGAATCCAGAAAGAAACAAACATGACACGGTCAAAAGATTTATACCTGGTGAGCTGACCTGGTTAGAGATGATATATGAAAACTTTTGTAAACACACACGCAATCAGTTTTTTCATGCACAAAGTCGAAAATCAGTTGTCAGGGTCCTAGTGTATGGATACGTTGGCCGCCCGCACCAACACTGGAATCCCTGAACTGAAAACCACACTCGGTACTCTTAACACTATTGCTTCACAGAAAGAAAAATATCAAAGTTATAAGTTCTGCGGAAGAATCGACTCCTCTGATACCAATTTGTCACGACCCATCCTCAGGGCCCGTTCCGTGACTACCCCAAGCCCGCCTTCCATAGGCCAGGGGATGGCGACTAGCACCAAAGGCGTAAATCCCGATAACTGGGAAGTCATTGCCTTATAAAAGTAAACAAAACACCATAGAGTACAAGTGGAAGTAAATCACTAAGTACAAAGAGAAGTGTTGAAAGGTAAATGGGATAGAATACAAACCCAAATGAAAGTACAACTACAACTGAACAAAGTTCAACAGAAAAAGACAACAGCTGGAAGAATGGAAGCGGCTCCTAGGTCGTCCTCCTCGGATCCTACCTAAAGGGTAGGTACAGATGGCGCAGCTCCTGGATCGTCCACCACGGATCCTACCTGAAGGGTAGGTACAGATAGCCTCCACAATGCTCTTTCCCGCCAACCTCCTCCGAGTGTCGTCTTGCCGTGAAGTCCACCTCCAGATACTGACTCGTCGTGTAGTCCACCTCCAGGTACCGTCCAGTCCTCGAACACTCAGCCTCCGTCAGCACTGCCCGTCGTCTGCAACCAACACAATGAGGTGCGGGCATAGCCCATGCAGGGGTGAGTATAATGATACTTAGTAGGGATCCCGAGACCCACAAGGTCTCACTAAAACCAACTTGGATAACCACAAAGAAGATCTCAACAGATAACCTCTACTTAGGTATATGCCCGTACATATACCAAAGTAATCTAGTAACCCATCTCAATCATGAGGAAACACAAAGATTATGAAATCAACGAATAACCACCATCTAGGTATATGCCCATAAATATACCTAAGTTATCAAGTGACCCATCTCAATCAAGAGATGAACACAAAGGTCATAGACTCAGCTCAAACCAGGATTTTCATTATCGAAACCGTAACTGCTAAAGAGCCCCGTCTCTGGAGTGTACAGTGGTCCTGTCACGACTCTGAGGTACTTCTCACTAATCCAAGTCTCTGAGGTACTCCTCCTGTCGAGTATCGCGGGTCTGCTGCCAAATACTGGGCGCTCTGTCCGCTGTGGGTCTGCCGCCAAATACCGGGCGCTCCCCCTAATAGCCTACAGAGGTACTCCTCCGGTCGAGTACCGTGGGTATGCTGGCAACTACCAGGCGCTCCGTCTGCCGTGGGTCTGCCGCCAAATACCGGGCGCTCCGTCCACTGGGCTAGTCGACTCACTCCAAGTCGGTCAAGCAGTCGTCAGGTCTCAGTCCTCTACACGGTCTCCGTACTCCGTATGCTCGTCTCCGAGAGGGACCGCTCCACGAGTTACTGGTCAATACACCAAGTATCACAAAGTCCCACGAAGATGTATCTCAAAGGACCGCCTCTTCATAAGGGTCTCAACACAACAGACGATGCGTCAATCGGACGCCCGGTCTGTGAGTTATTAGCCTTTTCGTCCCAGGGGCCCGGTTGGTTTCATGATTGAACCAACCCGGCCGTATCTCAACTGTACCCCAAAATCTCATAGGGTATACTCATAGGGATCGTTTCTCGACGTGATCACCAACGCCGCTGACGGTTCGTCAAACGGACGTCTGGTCTGAAAGATATCAGCTTTTCCGTTCCAAGGGCCCGGTTGGATTTCGGGTACAATCCAACTCATCCATACTCCAACTGCATAGAAACCTCGGGCGAAGTAAGCCAAAAGTTCTGTCTCCTCAAGAGGAAACCAACAAAGTTGTCGAAATGTCAATCGGACGTCCGGAACTCAAGATATGAGGGTTTCTGCTCCGAGGGCCCGGTTGGTTTCGTCTACGAACCAACCCGGTCAAACCCAAAGTACTTTCAAACCTTGAGTACAATATACCGAAACCACCGTCTCGATCCAAGGATCGCATCGCCACTGACGGCGCATCGTTTGGAGGCACGTAGCTCAAGATACGGAAAAAGACCGAAAAGGTCCGAAAACGGGGGGTCTGGGCCCGGCCCAACCCCCCCTAGGTCGACCCGACCCGGGTCCGGGTCTGACCCGGCCTGCGCGGCCCGGCCCGGCTAGGCATGGCCCGACCCGGCGGTCCAGATGGGCAGCGTGGCCGGCGCGCTGGCGCCGGCCAGGCACCGCGCAAGGCAACCGCATCCCCCCGCGCGGGGGCCGATCCGTGACACTCGGACGCGGCTTAAGCCACGTCCCTCCTCCACGGTCCCACGCGGCCGTGGGACCGGCCAGCGTCGCCGCGGATTCTGTTTCTGCGGGTCTTCCTAGCGGCGCGCCGGGAGCCGCCGCCTCCTGGAAGCCGGCCGCCGTCGGCTGCCGCCGGCCCCGGCGGAGTCTTCTGTGGACCACCGGACGCGATTCGGTGGTCCGTTTTGCTCGCCGCTTTCGCCAATGGTCCTCCTGGGACCCGTCCTTCACTACAGAGGCTTGAAAATTAACTTGCGGCCCCATTTGTCATCGCCTGTCAATCCGCGCACAAAAATCAAACAGTGGAGTCTTCAATCACCTCTACGGCCCCGACTCTGGTCGCGGTTTCGTTCAGCCTCGACGGTGTGACGCGACGACGCCGCGCTTCTTCGCCGCGTTCTTTCACATGTCCGCACGGTGCCGTTGCATAGTGCCGGCTTTTTTTCTGCTGCAACAAATCAAAACAACAAAGGGGGAGGAGAGTCGACCGTGTTTGTGCAGTCCAACCTCCTCCTGTTAAGTTGGTAACAGGCGGCCCAAAAGACAAAGAACAACAAGGAAAATTTCACGAACAAAAGAGAAACAACCCAAACTGTTTTTCCCCGCAACAGATTATTCCCAAACCACAAGGAAAACGTTCGCGGATCAACTAGGTAATAAGTTGATCCATGTTCTTTGTTTTCATTAGAAAGAATGAAACAAGGGAATAAAATCATTCTCAAACATAATTCCCTACCTCAAGCGTTGTCGTCAAATGCGATTTCGTCGCGGAATTAACCATCGCGGAAGAAGAGGATCGTCACGAAAGAGAAGGATCGTCGCGGAAAGAGCATCGCGGAAGAAATGTCATTGACATCACGGTACACAGCGTCGCGTCGTCGATCTCAGAGGGTTTGGCATTCTTCATCGGAGGTCGGAGCGTTCTTCCCATTCTTCATCGAAGAAGAATGCTTTCCTCCAAATCCTCTCCACGCCACAAGTTCCAACAGAAATAAAATAAGAGTTATCTTATTTTATTAACCCACATGACACGTTTGAATTTCAAAAGAAAAGAAATGAACAATTAATTCAATGAATTAATTGTAATGATTTAACTGCCCAATTAATGAGGTGTTTCTTAACCAGAAAAACGCACAGTTGACTTTCATTAAAGAGGGGGGTTGAGGGTGCGTTACTTAGAGGAAAAGAAACGGTGGGGCTCGTGCAGTCCCCACCTCAGAAAATATCCTACCAAGTGGGTAGTATATTTTAGGTTCCACCCTATCCGCTTAACTTAACTTTAGTGGCTTTTATGTGGCTTTAAGTGAAATAAAAATAAAGTTGTCGCACCACTTTATTTTATTTCTTAACTTAACCCCAAAAATTAAAAACCTCACCGAAGAAAACACAACTCCGGAAAAGCTGTTTCTAAGAAAATACCAGCACTGCGATTCCATCGGGGGCCTCAGAATTTGATTCCGAGCACCGGTTCAAAAGTTAGAAAAACACGCTCGTTCGTTCACTAAACGTACCCGAGCTAAACTTCGGAAAATGATTCCAGGCGCACCGGGCCTCGGAATTAGGCACCGTCAGAAACTGCGTTCTTGTAAAATCCCAAAGAAACTTTAGAAAAAACTTCCCTTGAAATTTCTAGGTCTTTACATAAATGGTGGATTATATGAAATAATTAATCCATGATTCTAAATTGTTTGGTCAATCCCACACCTATATAGAGTCTCACTATACATGTAATTTCTTGCTTCATATATAACTTCCCTCAATCAACTTCTCATAGTGATCACAGATTCATATTGTGTTACCCTTTCATACCACAAGTCACAAAAGTTCCATAGCATTCCACAGTGTATATACAAGTGTTTTATTTCATTTTTTTCTATATTCGATCTTTGATCATGTCATGGATTTCATTACCACTAAATTTTTATTAAAAATTAATCTTATAATATAGTCATGTCTTCTTGTTAAGAATGTGTAACTCGATCCATGTTACTATATTAACATAAAAAAAATTCTACGAAAAATTCTCACATATATATCTCATTTAAATCATGAGATACTCTAATCATCACGAATATAAAACCTCCTGAAACACCTGAACGAATCGACACTAAAATATTAATAGTGATATTATAGTCGTCCATTCCATTATTTTATTATTCTCTAGTTCATGAATCAATAGATATCATTGGATAAATTTATTCCTTCATCATTGATGCCCATTTTATCTCTACTTTAGTAGAATTTTATTGACCTCATGTTAATATTTTTCTTTTATTGTTCCAAGGTCTTCACATTAATCTAAACCTCTTGGATCTAGTTCTAAAAAAATGTTATCCAAAAAGACTCTCTCCATCTTATTTTCTATTATGTAGGAAACTAAAAATGTATTTTCAATACTTATTAAAATTGATCATATTCTAAATTTATTATTGTTATCCCCCTCATTTATCAATGGATTGTACATGGGTGTCACTGATAATCCAACTATTCTTTTTTATTAACATTTGAATCCTGTAAAATAAAATAATGGATATCATATTTTCTTTATTTCTTATTTTCCTCAGATAACATATTTTCTAAATTATTCTAGTATGTTTCAAGATTCTTATATTTTATCAAAAATATTTCCAATGAATTGGATCATGATATTGAGTACTCAATAAGATCACATCTTTTCAAAATGTAATATGTTGGATATCAAAACATTAAAACTAATCTAGAATCACCAAAAATTTGGATCTAAGAAATTATTTAACCAAAATACCCAAAACATTATCACTATAACTTTTTAGATATATTTTTAATAATTATTCAATCTTTATTTCGGTTACAAAATTAATTAATATTCATATAGATGAATTCATGATCTAATATAGTCAAAATTGAATGAAACTCACTATATCATCATATAGATTAAATAAAAAAACAATTTTATGTTTTTATCCCTAAATATCAATTCAGGCATTATTATATTTTTTTTCAAAGAAATATAGAACTCTACCAAAATGAACTTTCTTCCACATAATTTCTTCATGTGTGACCATGACTTGATCTAGTTTTTACTAACTTGTGATAAACATATAAAAAACTCAATTCTAGAACCACAACAATATTTTGATATTTTCAAACATGAAAAATATATTTATTTCCATCATTATCCATTCTACCACAGTAATTAAATTCTGGAAACTCATTTTTGATTATGAAACTTTAATGATTTCTAGACAATTTATTAGATATTAAGAGATTTAAAATCTCTTAGATGTTCCATAAAAATTCGTACTCTGCTAGTAGAATCATATGTGATGTGAAATATCTTATAAACAAAAAAATTAATTATACACATTATTGAAATATATTAATCGATTCCAATATTTTTTAAAATTCAGAAAACTAAATAAATTAAAACCCCCATTTCAAATTTATACACAGATTCTTCAAAATGTCATACATGAGGAGAGCCTTATTAAAAAATTCATAAACTTATAGGGTTAATTCATTCATCTTCCAAATTCTCCCAACTATAATTTCTTATAATATAAATAAACATCATATATAGGAAAAAATTTCTTCCACAATACCAAACCATCTTATGACCTTTAAAACATCTGCCATGACACAGAAACATTATAAAGGTGCATAAAAGTATTAGAGTTTACTATAAAATGTTTTACGCACTATAATGAATTTACAAATTTCACTCAACTAAACAAAAAAACTATCTAGATAATACTAAGGTGTTATCTGAAACCTGAAATCAACTAAATTTTCTTTCAAAATAAATCAATATTCTCATACTTATAATCCCCATTCCCACATAAACTAATAGAATATTAATACTAAAGTTAAATTATTTTTTAAAACCCCACAACCTATAATTTTTCATATTCCACTGAAATCATTTCATCAAATACTCAAGTTTTGTTTCATGTACAAAATTAGTTTCATATGTATGAACATAATTGGATGGATTCTCCATAATATCATCACTTAATTATATTCAGTTATACTATATTTAAACTATATTAATAAAAATATATCCTTGTTTTTTACCCAGCCATCTTATCTATTGTTTGTGATTATAGTAGAAACATCCACTTAAATACAAGTCTTTGACTTTTAGGGCCATATCTTCAATTTTATAATGTCCGCGGATTATACCAAGTCATATTTCCTTCTTCTTTGATTACCATTATGTGAAGGATTCATTCATTCCCTAGTTTTGATAGATATAATCACACACCATCTCCCAAAATTCACACACATTAGAATTTATTTATTAGTTAAATTTACATAAAATAAAAACAACCCTCAACATCAATGTCCATTTTGGTACATGAATCACTTACATACTTACCTTATTATATAGTTACATACTTTCATTCATTATTGTTTTGTTACTTTCTTACTTTTATACTTCCATAATCCTTAATATAATTTCCAAAATTCTCTCTTAACTACATAATAACTTATAGATTTACTTAATTACATAATATCGTAATTAATTTTTTTCCCTTCGTTCATTACTTATTTCTTTTTTCCTTACATAAATTCATAGTCTTTTAATTTTTTCATTCATTCTTTCTTGATTAATTAATGACTTAAATACATATAAATAATAATACCTACAATAATTTTTATTAAAAAAACTATGATTTTTTTTTGGGAACCTTGGAGAGCTTAATCTAAAGAATACACACCATCCAAAAACATCAACTGAACATAAGTGATTATTAGTCCATGGATAGCCTTGAACCATTTGAGAAAAGTTTACACATCTCTAAGAAATTTCTGGTAAAAATATATGGACTAATATGAAAATTTTCTTCAATACATGAGGTAATAAAATACATAATTTCGAGATAATCTTCGATATATAATATTTTAGGTTTAATTTAAACATGGTTGAATTCAATAGTAAATTCTAACTATTTTAAATGTTTTTTAATAGTCTTACGATAAACATCTATGATCTAAATTTATCACTCTAATCATGATTAAAATTCACTTTTGTGTTTATGTCCATATACTTATAACATTCATTCAATTAATCGTCTCTGAAAACACAAAAACAATTCTTTCATTATAGCAGAAATATGAGGGAGTATTTAATAGTTAAATAATCATTTCTTATTTTGTATCTAATATATTATTTTTGGTTCATACTAGCTCCCAATTCATTTCCCACTTAACCAGTCTCTATATGCCCAATAAATTTATGCGGATTCATAGTTTCCATTAATCTTTTAAATTTAGGGTAATGTTTACATAATTACTTATTCTTCATTGAGGTCATTGAAAATCTCTTCGAGTTGATTATGATTTTTTTTCTTTTTTCATTATACCAAAATTATTTTCATAGAATTAATGATATATTCTTTTTCTATATTCTAATATTATAAATAATCATATGAGTAAATGTTAGCCATGTCAACTATTTAGTTACCTAGTTCCTCTAGCTATTTCATTATCTTAATGCCATATGGAAACTCATGAATATCTACATAATCACAGCTATCCAAGTCCACAACCTAAAAAAATATCCATTCCCAATGAAATATGATCTCTGTAATGCCTTGTATTGTTTATTTGTTAATATTATCATTATTTCCCTTAATATAAGTTCCAAAAATTACATATGTTTGGTTAGAAGACTCTGGTTGAAGATCCCAATTATTGAATTAAAATGTCAAAAGAGTAAAAACCTTTAATATCTAGGAAGCTAAATTATAATTCCTCAATAAAAATGAAGTTTTAGGATAAATATTATTCCTTAATATTTGTATATGATTTAATAAAATTCATATAGAAATAGTTCTATCAAAATTTACCCCTCGATAAGCTTCATTTTTACCCAAATAAGCAGAATCCTCAGACTCAGAATTTTATTTTATGGAGAGGATATTTTAATATTTGATGTTGAAATAATAAATAATAATTAGTACTTATTAAAGGATGTGAATCCTTATACCAGCCTTTAGATGATGATTTTTTAATGATACAAACATAATACTAGTGTACTTATAAGAATCGTCAACTCTTATATAAGAATATGAATCTAGGAATTGAGCACCATTTAATGAATATATTTCCAGAAATAGTTTTTCTTCTCTATCCTCTAAAAATAATATAAGAGATTCCTCATGATCACCCATCTGATTTAAAGAAAAATTTAAGGTGATTGAGAGAGATTAAATAGGCCTCTATATATTATTCCACTTTAAATTGTAAAACCAGATAATATAGAAACCCTAACTCTAACCACTTGGATCCGCATCTAGATCACTAATATCATATAGGATAGAAATATCCTAAATTTAATTTTAAAAATAAATAGTATTTGAATATGTGAACTTAAAAAATCAATGTCCACAATAATCGAAACCCAATTAACAAATAATGGGTTACAAAAATTGATATTCCCTAGAATTCATTATCCAAATGAACACAAATAGAGGTTTTGTGATATCGAACTTAGTGAAAAAAAATCCACCACTAGGTATTGTAGTGAGTGAGTGTGAGGATCAAAGCATATTAAATAGATTTCTACATTACCAAGATGATTTAGATTAAAGATATTCAAAAATGGGAGAGGGAGACCGGGGAATCTAATCTAAATAATAGATATTGGTAGATTTTTTCACTTGTGAAAATTGAAGGAATTCATAAAGAGAAATAATTATAAATAATGAAATTATTTGTGTTATTTAGACCTAGAAACTATGATGTCATAGTTATCTGCATGTTTAAAAGGAAAGTGAAACAAATAAATAAAACTAACCATTATTCAAGGGTGTAATCTCCAATCATTAATAACATTATTTTTAAAGTCTAGGACTGAGGGTTGATGGTGGTAGAAATGACCAATTTAAAAAAGGGGAGAAATTTATGAACATTTACTAAAATCTAATGTTATAATATTCCTATTTGGAGCACCATAAATATGTTGAGGCATGTTCAACCTAAGGTTTATGCCTCAAAATTTGGGGTGCTCGAATAGTAAGGAAGGAGATTTGAGATAAATCCCATCTCTAGATAGTCAGGGAGGGGAGTTGAGAACCAAAACCTTGGTCAGTAGGTCATCAAAAGTAGATATAATTTATAACAAATAACACCTACATACTTACATATTTCTGTACATTCTTTCTAACTTAATTTTTTCATTCCTTCTTTCATTCATTTCTTACATATATCCTTGCATGCATACATAATTATTTACTTCATTAATTATTTACATAATTTATTACTAACCTATTTATTTAATTATTAACTTACTGATTTAATTACTTAAATACTCAATTACCTCATTTATCCCTTATTTACTTACTCCCATACCAAAGAACATAAGTGGATACTGATGAATATTGAAAAAATAGTGTTGAGCTTGTTATTATTGTATCAATTCCAAATAAATTCAATGTGTGTAGATTAATGGGTGATATAGAAGAACCCAATAAATTAATATTGGTGACGTTATATATATACATAAATGAGAAAATTATTTTTTGTTGCTACTTTCATGGAATATCTTTTTGGAATGGTTTTAGGAAATCTGTATTTGAATCAAATTATTGTTGAACTGATCTTCTGTGAAAGAATTTTACTACTAATAGAAGTTTAATTCATTGATATTAAAACAAGGGTTATCTATTTCTACCCATGTGTTTTTGTGAAAATGTCATAACATTCCAGCTATTTACCATGTTGTGAGTCCCACATTATTTAGTGGGAGGAATTAAATTTTCATGATAATAAGTGTGTAACCCTCTCCCAAATAAAAGACCATTTTCTAGGGGAACAGGTTGGGAATCCATATAAGGAAAAACATTATAGTTGGATACCAAATGTTTTCATTATTATTTTAGCCTATGTTAACTGGTGGATGGATTTAGAAACTTTAGTTGGTATCAAGGTTGGGTGAATATTCTAGAACCTATTTGGTATTGTTGTGTGGTGAAGATCAAATATGGATTTTTCCATTTCTCCCCTTGGGTATGTGTGGCCTTCTCATAACAAACCATCTAAATGGGTGCTGGTATTAGTAAGTTTAAATCCCTACATTGAGGCTGGGGAGGGTTTTTTATTTCTTATAATATTAGTTTAACCCAATTCCTAATATGAGAGGAAACAGGTTGTAACACCCTATGGAGAAAATCATGAGCATAGTATTCCCAATATGAATTGTATATTGTTTTCATGTGAGGACATATAGATGGTTAGAGGACCTATAGCAGTTGGATAATGGTGTATTGAGACTAATATTATTGATTATGTTTAGTTGGAATAAAATAAAATGTTTATAAACTGACCCACAAGCCCGAAAGAAAATATCATTTGAAGGATAAATTTTTTGGGACACTATATTATATAAAATCCTGTGTTTATGTAATTTTTACGTCTTATTAAAACATTATTTAAAGATACTGAAGGTGAAAATAACTAGTTTATGAGTAACTTGATAAAAAAAGAAACTTCCTGTGTTTTCATGAATAATATTAATTATTTTTATTCGATCCTTGGGTTTTAAATCAAATATTACATAAATATGATCCAATATGTTTGAATGGAATTTAAATCATCAAGGTCGGTGAAAAAGAGATCATGACACTATGTTTTTTAGAGAATATAATTTACCATAAAATGAGAGGATTTCTATATTTGGTTAAATATAATTTTTTTTAAAAAAGGATATGATGAAAATATTAATCTTCAATTAATTAAATATCAAAAAACTAATTTTGATTCATGCTTCATAAAATGTTAAATAATGTTTCTACTAGTACATAAATATTAAATTGGAACCTGTATAGGACTTCATGGAATTCACTGGGGGATGAGAATGAGACAAAAATCCATCCACATTTGTGATGTTCTATTTATATTGCATATGAATAATTTTTTTATTTACATTTAATATAATTTATTTAACTAATAGTTATAAATTTATATTATTTATGTTTCAAATAATGATTTATTTAACCATATAAAATAATTAAAAAATGGTACTTTTGGTATTTTAAGAGAGTCACCTGTGTGATACATTTAAATGGAATGATATGGAAATCATGGGTCTCTTTATGAAAGAAGATTTAATTGATATAAATTAATTTCAAATTATTTTAATTTTTTAAAACCCTATTTGTTTAAGAAGGTGATCCACCTATACAATGCATCAAGATAAGGATAAATATATATTAAAAGTTTTTTTATTCTTGTTTCTGTGGTTGAGTGGATGAAAAAAGTAAGTCATGATAAATATTAATAACTCTAGAGGGAAGTAGAAGAGGAAGTAAGATTCAAGTGATAACTAGATCTCTTAAGGAAAAAGCTTTGGATTTTGAACCAGTGCAAAATAGGGAACCATATGGGTTTTGAATAAGAAGATGAAGATAAAGAAGAAGAAGAAGAAGAGGAATAAGATGAAGAAAAGACTAACATACACTTTTAGTGAGATAAACCCAGTTAAAAGAAATAATAAGGGTGATTTCAATATTCTAAGTTTGAGTGAGTTGAGGTAAAATATTATACTGAAGATTTCAATGTTGAGAAGTCCTTTATTGGGATAACCAATAATAAAATTAAATAATAACATAGGAATTATAAATATAGTACCAAACACAGAGTTATAATACTTTTTATTGAAGATATATTTGTTATCAAAGTCTCTAAACTATTGAAATTGGTATAATATTTAGATGAAGTGGCATAATATTCATTAGTGTTGCTAAACTTTAACAAGAAGTTGATTATGGAGGAGATGTTGATATTCTATTATAAAGTAGTTCTAGGATGATTCCTTTGGTTTTCAAATGTAATATTGTGAACCTCCCTATGTAATATAGAAAAACTGGTTTTATAATATTCCTAATCTATCAATTATAGTCTATAATATGATTATAGTAAAGATTTAATGTCTCAAAGAGAGTTGAACATAGAAAAAAGTATGTTTCTCACATCGATGTGGAACCTTCTAAAAATATTATGTGATAAAATCATTTTTATATACCTTATTACAAGTTTTTGTAGATTTTTGGATAAAATATTTGACTATTAATTTGTATCCTAAATGACCATAGAGTAATAGAATACCAAAGGGGTCATTATACCAGAAAAAATTGTATTTGGTAAAAATTAGTTGCACCTTACTCACCCTCCCTGTTTCCACTTAGGAGTGTCTATATGATCTTACTGGGACTCTAAATTTGTATTTTATCATATTTTCCCAATAATATGTATCTATACTATCTTTTATTAGATATAAAAAAATTCATTATAGTTTTTTAACAAATATATGATGTCCATATATTAAATTTCTAAAGACATTATTCAAATGTAAGAATATATTTCTATCCATATTTTTTTGTTTATAGATACCATACAAGACCATAAAATGAGGGATGGAAGAAGAGGAAAAATAAAAAATTCTATTGGAATCTGAACTATATAATTTTGTTCAGAATGGTTAAGTCTATGGTAAATATATTGGAATGTATTTTTTTTTGTGATATAAGTTTATGTTTTGAATAAAACAATTTTGTTGAATCCCTTAGTGGTTTCTATTATAAATTAAAAGAGTATTTGAATAATATTACAACTAAATTTGTATAAAAAATATTTTAAAATATCAAGGGATTATAAGATGGGAAATAATAGCTAAAAAAGGAAACTGAATATTTGAAAAAACATTAGTTAATAATGCAAGTTATTACAACACTCTTACAAAGATTGTGAAATTCAAATTATAAACTATTATAATTTGTAACAAATGATTTTATATTTTCCCAAAATAATTGGAAAGATAGTATATGAGAAATATGTTTTTGAAATTTTTTTCAAGGAAGTGTTCCATGCATTTTATAAGTAACAAGAAATCTCTATGAATTTCATAAAATCTCATCTAGAAGATTAATCAATGAAGATAAAAAAATTTGATAGTACTAAAAAAAATTAATATGAATAAGGATCAAGTTTAAAAGTTGATGATAAAATGGGAAGATATCTAGAGGTTTTTTGATAAAGAATAATATATAATCAACATGATGTGTCTTGAGCTGGAGATAAAATTGAGAAACATGGAAGAGGAACCAAATGGAATTTACCATCAAGATATAGAGAAAATTGATACCTCAGATAGTTATTTTGGAAGGAGTTTTTATTATAAAGAGACACATGATGGATAAAAAAGATATATAAATTATCACAAGTGAATCAAATAACTATCTCATACAAAAAGGTAACCCATTGTTCAGTTATTTCACTTTTAATTAAATTTATTTTATCTATATTTGCTGTAAATAGGATAATTTTTTTAAAAAGATTATGAGTAAAAATTATTAAACACCCAAATCATCATGGGTGAGGTTAAATATTCCAAAAAAATTTCCTCCTAAATGGATCATTTTTTTTTCTTTCTTCCCAAAAATAACAATCCACTAAAACTAGATAGTTTGTATATACCAAAAAAATAATTAGTCTTGTTAGAGGATACTTGTTTTTCTTTAGGTTTGGGGATATAGTAATTTTGTGAACGAATAATGTGTCATCCTTTTCAAGAGATATAAGCCGTAAATCATGTGGGGAGAGTTAAATTTAACAAGTGTACTACTGGAAAAAATATGTCATAGATGAAGGTGAAACTCACCTTAAAAAAATTGAAAAATTATATTATTATTTAAAATTATTTGGGCACTATTTTAGGGAATATATGTACCTACTATAATGTTATAATTCTAATATTTATGTGAAGAGAAGACTATTATATCATGTGATGACGAAAAATAAATATAATTCTATCATTGGTTGTAAATATGTAAAAAATGAATTTATTCAACTACAAAAAATAAGCTAAAAAGGAAGATAAAATGGTTTCTCAACTTACAAGGAGAAGTTTTTTCTACAATGGTAAGATATTCCACGCCATTTAATATATCAAGATATACTTGAATTTAAATATATATGAGAGAAAATTATAAAGAAATATTCAATATATGAAATTGAAAATATGACATTCATGGTAGTGAAAATTTGTGATGAAGTGTATAAAAGAGTTCTGAAACTGGATAACCTGAATGCTAAAAAAAGTGTGTGGACTTTTAAAAAATAAAATACATGTCACTATCAAATGCAAGATTCATTGAACTAGCCAAATTAAAAACAAGGTAAATGAACTAATGACTCAATCTTCCATGAAAAATATATTTAAAAGTCAGTCAAAACACCAACATAAATATGATCATATGAATAAAGTGTGTCTAACAATATATCTATATTAGCTGGAAAGGGTAAGTAAGTATGAATAACCACTAAATATTCAAACATATCATGATTCTAAATGACTAAAACTTATTCCAACTATATATAAAGAAGAAATAAATAATATTTTCATGCAAAAATGAAATTGTTTTCGATGTAAATCCATTACTAAAGTAAGAATGAAGATTTGGAGACACTTTATACCTTTAAGGAATGGATTGCCTGGGATGGGAAATAGTTCTCAACCTAATTTATCACATTAAGTGTTAAAAGAACACCCACCTTATTTCAATATCATTTTGTTTTTGATTAAGTGTGGGGGATTGAAGGTGAAGAAACATGGATAGAATATATTAATATTGATATTTTAGAAAACACGAATCTTATAGAGATATATAATTTAATTTAAATCTATAATCTAAGAAATCCCATTAAAAATTAATGATTGAGGTAAAGTTTTCATTTTCATCACTCTTTTTTGGTTCATGATGAATATAATTATCATGTGGAGTGATAATAAAACCAAATGGGGAAATATATACACACTTTATGTTTTTAAATATATATATTTAAAGTGAGTGAATTCACATGATCATTCTTTAATATCTGTCTGGATATCCCCAAAGATGTATGTTTTGGTGTTGCAATCACATTGCGGATGTTTAAGGATATATTTGTTATATAAAATTTTTACTGTTATTTTATAAAAAAAAATTATCCAATTTTGATCTAGAGTTGATGGGATAATGAAATATTTCCTATAAAAATTTGGTGTCTCTATTTTCTCATGGAACTACTGGAGAACTTTGAATTACAATGACAACAGAATGAGATAATATGTGTTTTCATAAATTTAAAATAACTAGTTAAACATCATAAATACCTTCCCTTTATTTGTGGATATAATTAATGGGATAAGTTTCCTCCCATTTCATTTCATAATTTTTATGAGGATATATAATTTCATTGACTTTTGGAGTAAAATTGGAATTGACAACAAATATAGTTGGAGATATTGAAGTTTCATTAGGTTAAATATGGATATGATTTCATTAAGATTTATTGTGATATACCTTTCTATCTAATCATGAAAATGATATCTACATGGCTATAGACTGATAAACCTCCCAAATTAGTTGAATAATATTCCATTTAATATGTGGTTAGATATATTCATAGGGAAATCCTACAATCATATGATTGGAGAGATGAACCTAATGAAAAAGACAACTAGCAAGGTAGTGAAGTAATATCTATAATAGTTGGTATCTGATTTATTGAAATTCATATAATCGTAATATTCTCAAATTGAAAATTAATTTTTGAAACCATCCAAGGGTAAAACATTTTAAGGAACATGAATATAATATTTTAAATCACTTAGTTGAAGGTATATAGTGGAAACTTTTAATGAAAATGTTTTTTTGGATCCAAAAAAATATCAAAGGATGGTTACACACCGTTTTGTGTAAGGATCATCCATAGAAAAAATTAATATAATATGAACCATGAGATATTAGATAATTTAAATTTATTGGTCGTGTAAGAATAGTCTCATGAGTTTTGAAGGAATGATCTATGATTTCATAAACATCAGTGTCCCATTGTGTAAGTATACTCTATTCTCTTTATAAGAATTAATCTAGGTTCTATAAGGATCATATTTATCTTAATAAATAACATCTAGACCTAAATAAAAATAAATATTTTATTTTATAAGCATTATTTTGGTCTGAATAAGTATGATCTCCATCAAGGATGCCATCAATCCTTAGTGAAAATATGAAAATTCTATAGACTGAAAACATCAGTTTCCAGATTTAAAATATAAAGAATAAAATCAATAAAGATGATGGAATATTTTTTCTTAAGTGATTAAAACATCATGATTCAATTATTATCTATGATTTAAGATAAAACAAATTTTGATAAAGGGATGTTAAATCATAGAGAATAAGATCAATGAAAGGGAAAAAAATTAGAGACTATTTAGCATCTAAAATATTGAGTTATATGATTTTTAATTTTTTCCAAAAATCCATCTGAAGATGAAAAACATGAGAAGATATTGTGTATGAGTAATCTGATAAAGAAAATGAATCTTCCTATGTTTTTAAGAATAATTTAGCTAAATTTTATTTGTGTCTTGGGATATGCATAAATACATCAACAATTGTGATCTAAGATTTTTTAATATAAAAAATATATTCAAGGATATATAGAATGATAACACAGAAGGTTGAATTTAAAAAATGTTATTTATCGTAAAACGAGAGGAAAAAAACAATGGTTCAATATGAAAATAAATAAACCAATGTGTCATTTAAAATACTAATCTTAGATGTATTTAATATAAGATAAATGATTTTAATTCAACATTAAAAGAAGGAAAAGTTGAGTTTCTACTTGTGTGTATGGACTAAGTTGGAATCTTTTAAGGTATTAATGAAATGAACTCAAGTTTTGGAATGAGATAATATTTAATCCACACATGTGTTGTTAATATTTATAAACATTAGGAAACCATTTTTCTATATTTATTTTGTAGTTTGGTCTAAGAATCAAAAGAATATGATCCTTTTACTATTTCAGTGAGATATTTATTCAGATAAGGAAATAAAAAGAGGAAGGTACATCATGTAATTTGAAAGAGTCACCCATGTCCTCTGTTGAAAATTAACGATATTTAAATCATGGGATTCTCATTTGTAGCTGATTTAATTGACATAAATAGATTTACATTCATGGGAATCTAATAATAACCCACAAAACATAATGTTGACCAACTCTAAAGTTCATTAATATAATAATAAAAAATTAAAATTGGATTTGAAAAAGTGTGAGAGTTATTTATATGGTTAAATGACATAGATAAAATTAAGAAGAATAACTCTCTAGGATATAATAAGATATAGTAATTGGTAAATAGGGACCAATAATTCTCATGAGGAAGAAGATGGAGGTTTTGAACCAGTGCTAAATAGATATTCAGTTGTGTTCCAAAGAAAGTGAAAAATATAAAGACGAAATGGATGACATGTATTGTAGGTCAAATATTTTTGAGTAAGAATAAATAATAAGGATGAGTTCCTAAATCATTGATGAGTGAGATGTCATAAACAAATTTACATGAGATGTCAATATATTGAAGCCTATGGTTTTGTAATCCAGAAATCTGTTTCATGGGGAACTGGGAAGTTATACCTAGAGTACTAGACAGAAAATCACATGATGTCTTCATGATGATCTAACAGAAATAAAATATTGTATGTTAAATAATAAGGTATTCCTTTGGATGAATTCACATCCTATATATTAGTATAGACCATCTTCATGGGGAAAAAGATAGTGGACAATTTTTAGAAAGCCCATATAAATGAATTATGGGATGTATACCTTTGTTTGGCTGTGTAATATTGTGACCATTAATATGTTATATGGGAAATTTTTTTTTTATAATCTCTATCCAACTTCTATAATTGATAAAAAGAGTATAGTGGAAAATCTATGTATCAAAAGAAGTTAAATGCGGAAAGGAATAGATTTCCCACATCATGGATGAATCCCATAAACATATTATGTGATTCCTTCCTTTCATCCTACATTTAATACAGTTGTGGAATGTTGGGTAATGGATAGACACATTCATTTGTTTCCCAACAAAATAAATAGGCTCAAAATACCAAATGGGTGAAATGAACATAAAATAAGGAATTGGCTTTGCTACAAATTGGTCACGCCAGATTCGCTGCCCCAGCTGTGTCTACACAGTCCTACTAGGGATTTCAAACAACTATAATAGATTGGGAATAAATTAATAAAAGAAATCAATAGAAATTCCTTGATATATATGATTAATAAATAAAAAATATTGTTGGGACTTTTACAAACCATAATTGGTTAATTTAGAAAAAAATTCTATTATAATTAGTGTTAAAATGTATTTTGATATTTATCTAGAGAGGATAGGACTCATGAATTGAAAATATAATTACAATGAATTATATGGTCTCATAATATATATATATTCCCTTATTATTGAAAATAGATAGAAGTATATGTTGGACTTATTATTGGTAAAAGAATATGTGTTCCATGTAATAAAAAAGTAGTTCAAACCTCAAATTATCCCACCAATGTAGGTAAACATCAAATATACTATGGACATGACAAATGGGAAAGGAGAAATTAAAACCATAGAGATGAATATGTAGAGATCATGTTAGATCTACTTTGATTAACGTGTGTTCCTATCAAGGGGTGATGTTACGTAGTGCAGTAGTGATCATTGTATGATGCAGTACAATGGTGTGAAAATGATCATCCCTAGATTTTATAGGTTCATTAAAAAAGAATATTAATTAGAGAAATATGAAAATAGGATAGGGAAAATTTGGCTTTATTCACTATTTTAAAACAATATATTTTTTGGTTTATGAAAAATCATAAAGAGTCATCTACCACATCACATGTTATAGTCTATATGCAATGGAAGTTCATGTGGTGCAGAATGGGAATCATTCCATGTATAATTTTTTTTAGTGAGGTTCCATTTGAAATCATGAGAAGCTTGTGTTTTTTTTTATTCTTTCATTCCACAAATATTAGTTTTCTAGATTATACATTCATGTAAATTTGAAATAAGTTTTGTGAGATTGTTGTAGACTAAACTGTCATACATTAAGAGATAGTGGGGTTTCAAAGACATATGTGTGTCTAAAGATAATTAAATTCGAGGAATGAAATATGTTTATGTGTATAATTAATGATAATAATTATAAAACTAAATAAAAATTAAAAGGAATTTTTTTTGTGTTATCTTAAATTTAGTAATATCATGGTGATTTTGAGACCAAGATTTTTGCTGAGTATAGTGGTTGTATACCTTGAAGTATAACTAATCGAATGAGTTATGAAGCTGATTGCCACATCGTGGAACTTGTAATTTTATGTCATAGATTGTGGTGTAATAAAATAAACTATCAAATAGTATCCCTTGTGATAATAGTTCAAGTGTGAATATTTTCTAGCGCAATAAAAGGAAATGAAAATTAATGTTATGTTTTGGAAATAGAGGCATAATGTTTTCTGATATTTAAATCATTAAGTGGTTATACCTATATTTTGGAAGGTATAAGTAGTTGAAACTCTACTATTATTAATATAAATAACCATGGGTGAATCATTAGTACTATCATAAGGGGAGATTGGCGGAATTAATGATAACCAAAATCTCTATTTTTAAAAAACATTATATAAAATAATTACTTATTAAAAGTAATTCATGTATTGATATATTATATAATTAAACATACATAAAATTAATTATGTAAAATTTTTTATGTGGGACAATATTTTTCCAAAATATTTTAAGCCATAAAATTTAATAAATGTATTTCTGGGGTCAAAGTTTGGTTGTTCTTCATGAATTCAGTGGAAAAAATAACTCATAGTTAATATTGTATGCATGAAAATAGTTATGAAATTTGGAAGTCACGCAATTAATTTTTGAGGTTTCCTGAAAAAAGGTTCCTAGTGAAGTAGTATTAAGGTGACCAGATAGAGGTTTCGAAAGTTGAGTATACTATTTTATAAAATTTTAGGTGAATGAATAAATAATAATAAACACATATATTGGAAATATAGAAGATTAATAATTTTAGTAATGAGATATTATAACTCTGAAAGAGAAATTAAAAAACTGAGTATGACTAATTTTTTATATCGGAGTAACTATATAAACAATTTTATAGTTCTTTAATTGGTAAAAATTGAATGATATATATTACAATATATTCAAAAGGGTACATTCCCAACATTTATTAAGATAGAGTTTCCGACATAGTAGAACTCGGAGACCATTGTTGAGGAAGTAGATCATATCTTATTGATGCAGTGATAATTGAATATGGCTAAAGATCTAATTTTATTGGTTTAGAAAGATTTTATTATTATATTTTAGAGGAATAAATATTATATGGTGGAGTATAATGATTATAGTGTGACACTAGAATACATTATGGGATGATATGTTGAATGATATAATGTTGTTATAGTGTGTGATTCATTATAGGGTCTAGTGTGATTCAATTCCATTTCAACAATATATGTTTCTAGTGAATAATAAATGATTCATGTGAATAATTGATCACATCATGGAATACAGTTTCCTTGAAGTGTTCAATCCTTTTTAAAATAGATTATGAAATATGTTCTTTATTTCCAGAAATATTCAGGTAAGGTTGGGAGACATACATTAATAGGTTTATAATATAAACTATCTTAGAGGTTTATTTCAATAGAATAAATCACAATAGAATATAATGGTTTCACCCCTTCCCCTCTTTTTGATATAACCAAAATTGGGCACATGAAGTTTTATAAAATCTAAACAAATTCCATTTGAAAGATCTAATATTTTTAGTTTAATTCAGAGATTCATCGGTTAGAAAACATGAAATATTTTATTTCAAGTATAAACATATAGTTCTCAACCACAAACTTATAGAATGGGAATAAAAATGATGCAAGGAAAATAATTAAAATGGAAAAAGGAGAATTCACCACTACCTGGTGATAAAATGAGTTGGAAAATATTAACAAAATATACTAGTTATGATTTTCTTGTTGAATTGTGTTCCAATTGTGATGGATTTATGGTGAATGATTCATTTAGTTTTTTGTATATTGAGGTTAAAAATTATTTTAAAATTATCCTTATTCACATTACCATATTCATATTGGATTGTTAAATTTATTACATGATGAAAATTCATAGTTTCAAAAATATTATGATGTTTTGTATATATCTACATTTGAGGAGATACAAATGTGAAAACCTCAATAAATATTCAGAATCCATGAATCATATCATTCTATTCCACAAAGAATACCACACATAGATTTAATAAAATGATCTGATCAATTGTTTATAGGGATTATATTAATTAAATTTCTCGGGAAAGTACCCACGCTATAGAAGAATGTATTTTGTGTAAACTAAAATGTTAACCCCCACACTATAGTGATGCATTTTATGTTAGGGTTGACAAATATTATGTTTTTTCATGAATATGATGCATTATGCTACAATTTCCTCCTCTACTATGTATTTAAACAGTTATGAAACAATGTATCCATTAATCTATGTCTGGAGGAACTTATTCCTTGGTGATAGCAATGAATGAACACTCCTAAAATGTGTGATGCATGAGTTTTATGTGATGAAACTCCAACTGTTTGGCATGGATTTGACACTTCATTAAATGAAGTTAATTAATGATTTCTATAAGAGGATATAATCATCTATTTCGGGTTCTCTAGGGTGTGTTAGAAACAATTGATCCATAAACAAAACTACCTTCTATTTCTGATGCACGTATATCACTAAATGAAGGTGATAGAACCCCTTCCTGCATTAAAGAGACCTCATGAATCATTCATGTATCCATTAGTTAGATTTCCACCTTATATGTTAGAGTATCTGACTACTGATCCTCATGATCGACATTAACAAAACTCTATCAAAGGAATATGATGGAATTTGATGATGTTTTGGCATTTCATGTATGTCATTTTATGATCTTTTAGAATCACACATATATGTCTAATTATTATGATATATTTTTTTTTTGTGTTTGTGTTCCCTTAAACTAGAGTGTTAAATATGATCCAATAAACCCATCGTGGGTATTATATCTAGATTCCTCAAGGATTAAATGTGTTTAATCCTGGTTTTCAAAACCCATCATCGTGGAATTGTGATGCCCACGGTGGTTATTACGCAATTTCTATAAGAACCATGGTCAAATACATAGGGTAGGAGTCCCTATGGTCCTTCAAAATTATAATATCACCAATACCATTTTTTAGCACAAGGAGCAGTAAACCTTTGTGTTTCCTCTATGTAAAGGTGAAACTACTTACCTTTACATGATTAATTGATTGATGATATCATACACAACAGGTGGTCCAATTTATTGTTTTGTTATTTTAACAGGTCATTTCACCCAAGATTTCCTTTTCATGAAGGGTATGTGTGTATGTGATCCATTAGTTAGATTTATGTGAATGGATGAAAGTAACACCATTTATGGACCATGATCATTTTCTTTCTATTATGAGGCATTAAAATGTTTAAAAATAATATTTTATAAATTTTTATTTAAATTTTTTATTAAATGGTTATAAATAATTATAGAAGGTATTTTTACAAAATATAATTTATATGAGGTTTAAAGATTAATTTATTTTAAATTTCCTATAATCAATTTTTATTTTTGAAACATTTATAATATTCATAGATATTAAATTTTATTTCTAAATTTTTTTTACCAAAATTATATCACATGACTAATAATATAAAAATAAATGGTTTTAAATATAAACTATAAGGTTTAATCTATATTGTGTTTATAAATTACAAAAAAATTAGAAAATTCATAGTTTTTTTATTTATTATTATGAAATTTTCATAATTAATTACTTATGAAGTGTTCAAAATTAAAGGAACCTTATCTTGTTGTTATAAAGACTACATCAAAAACATTTTTGAATAATGGTTTAAATAATAAAAATTGATTTGGTATTTATATTATGTAAATTGTTTATATAATATAAATTGAACTGTTAAGTATTTATAATTCATGAAGTGTCATACAAATTCCATATAATAAAAAATATTAATGAGTTCATATAAATTATTATTATAAATTTTTTATATTCGTGATTTAGATCATTTCTAAAAAAATATAATTAGCACTGTTTTATAAATAGTTGATAAATTTTTCTTCTTCTGTAAATTAAATAATTATTTATTTATTTTTTAATTTCCATTGATATTCATGTTTTGTTAAAAAATTATAAAATTTAAATATTTTGTATTATTTATTCATAACTATAAAACTTATTTTAATAGTTATATCCATACATTTCCTGTTAGGAATGACTCCATAAAAGATAGTATTCATCACCATGACATATGTTTGTAATTTGAGGTATAAGAATAAGAATAGTTGTTAAATATTGTTTTTTTAGGTGTTATAGATATCATGAATTTTATTTTATATTGGCTAAATTCTCCCCATGTATAGGGACATGGTGTAGGACCACATAGTGGCATATAGGGTGAAGCCCTACCAGAAAAGTGAATGAGGTTGGTTATCAATATTTTTGGGATTATTTATGAAGATATTTTCAATCTCATAAATATCTATCAATTTCCATAAAAAAACGTAATTTACCTTATTCTAATGACACATTAGAGATCGTGTGAATATATTTGGCTTCTATTTTTTGGTGAGTAACATAATATTTTTTTTTGTTTAATGAGTTACACATTAATGTGGTGGGAAGACAACAATTTCATTGTAGTAATAGAGATTCCAATGCTATAGCGATTGAATAATGAACACACAAAAGAACAAAACATGAGAAGATTAGGATTAAAAAATATGTAATATTTATGAATTTTATATGCATATAATGTATATTAATTCAGAGAATCATTGAAAGAAAAACCCATTAATACTTAGTGTAAATTCATTTCAATGATGCACTTTTCAAGAACCCGATATTCCAACATATAAGATTCAAAATAAAGCATGGTTTCAAAAGATTATCTTGTGTATGGAAATAAAGAAATTAGTGATGCAATATTATTCAATGATGTATTTTCATTCTATAGTAGGGTTTCCATTGATTGTAATTTCTTTGCATGTTTTCATACTTTCTTTGTTTTACAACTAGTTGGTAAACCACAAGGGTTCGGATACCAGAGGAAAATAGATTTGTATTGTCTATATGATAGTTATAGATAAAGATTCATCCACTAAACTATCCAAGAATCACAATATCTATGATTTAGATGAATTCATAACTAAATAACTAAAGGGGTGAATTTCATTCCAAATAGATGAAATTTCTTAGTGAAATATAGACCTTGGATAATTAATTAGATATTATGTTTTGGGTAATCATTTTTGGGGATATATATAATTAAAATTATTTAATTAAAACCTATAATACAAGATACTCATCCACTAATAAGTCTTTTATAGATAATGGTATAATTAATCATAATGTTTTTTAAATCGTAAATATGTATGACTTATAAACCAGTATAATATGAGCATATATGATTGAGATGTATTCTCATGTAGAAACACTTATATTACTTGAATATGAATGTTATAGATATTAATTCCACCAACTATGACTCATATATATTTTATACTGGGTGCGCATCACACATCTATAAAGATATACACAAACTCAAAGATAGGAGGTATGTAATGAAGAATTAAGTATATATTTTTAATGAAACATGCTGTTATGAGTTATAAATTTTTGGAGAGTTTTTTAAAATTTCATCTGATTGATGGCCTGTATTGGGGATCAAGAATTTAACAAAGGAATGACCTACTATAATAATTATAATAATTATTTTTAACACTTTATGGGATGTTTGGTGGGTGGTTAAATATCAATGTTTTACCTGAGGAGACCTTAAGAAGTCGAGATATTAAAGTTGTACTAGATAGTTAGTAGTCTCCAGTATCTATTTAGAGGTAATAGAATTAGTTCTAATACCCGTAACAATTCAGTATCCTTTTAGTGAGTCTATACCACCTACTAGTGGGTGCACTATGAATGGTTTAATGATGTTCCTTTTTTTCCTTTTCTCCACCGAGGTCCTATCAAATTTAACGTTATTTGGAATGGGTTCTAGAGATAAAATTTCTAATGCAGCTCTCATCTTCTTCCTATTAGAGTCTCATTCAATCTGGTGTAGACCTTTAGGAGAATCATTGGATATTCTAGATGTAATCGTCTATTCTTCTTCAACATTGGCTTTTTTATTCTTAGTAGTTGTGGATCAATGCGTCATTCATCATAGATGATACTCAGTGTAAATAAAAACACATTTTATAATTTTATATTCCATTAATATTAAAATAACTAAATTATTAGTCATCATTGTAATTTATTTTATTATTTCCAATATCCCAGATAGAGAATCGGATGACAATTCCATCAGATCTAGGTGGAATTTTCCAATAAATATAGGGATTTGGATCATCATGTTTATAGGACACTACATGATGATGAACTCATAGTTTTTTATTTTAATTTCAATTAATTTTTGTCCCTTATTGATATATACATTGGTTTTTAATAAATTGGATTAAATTGTTCATCATAATCAAGTTTTTATTTTAATATTTTTCTCATCATAGAAGTAGGAGTGTGTGGGGAGTGGCTCAAAATATGCTGGACAACATTGTAGCTATGATACATCCTTGGGTAGGTTAATTCTGAAAGTTTACAACATAATTAAATTAAATTTTACTTTTTCTTGTTTCCTCATGATGAGACCTTTTCTCAGAATGAATTTTGAAGTGCTAGATAGACCTTCCATTCATGGTTTGTAAGGGCATTGATTAGTAGGTGATATCTGGTAAGTATTTCGACAAGCATGACTTCACCATAAAATTTTTGTTATTATGATCTTTTAATTAATTATATTTTAGTTATAATTAGTCAAATTGAATTCATTTTTTCCAAAAGAACCTTGTGGAGGTAATTGGAGTCTTAAAGGACATGTATAACAAGGAAAAACAACTGGTTTTTATGGAATGGAATTGTATATGTTTGGGGTTAGTGGACCAAATAACATGATACTAAATATTATTCTTAGTCTATTTCAATTTTATATGGAGTTATAGAACCCTTGGGAGGATGGATTTGATATTTATGTAATTCATGGAGAATAAATAGAACCCCAAACATGATATTTTAAAGGATTTTATAGATCAATTAAAATGAGAGTCCACGTTCCATGGTTAATTAGTTTATGAAATTTATACCTTAACTAATTGAATGAATATGATAATAAATTTAAAAGGTCTAAATTTCTCAGTTCAATTTTTTGTGATGTCATATTGTTTTTTCATTGATGTATGAGTCTTGAATGTTGTGTATTTCCGATACTTTGTTATTACTAAAAATATGTTTGATGTTTGAACACAAATGAATGTTTTTGAATCCTATTGGACCATGTCAATAACTCAACCGCATGAGGTGTGGATTTATAGTCCTTGACCTATGCCTTATTTTTTTCAAATTGGGATTATTATTATTATATAACTCTTTTTATTGATGTGAATATTGATTTTTAATTTTATCTTGTATACTATGTGTTGTTATTCAATCCATTCATTTGATCATAATGGTTGATCTTATAAGACAACCCCCTTGAGGGGGATGTGTCATATGTAATAGTCCACATGAATTAAATTATCCCTCAAGGGGACGCATCAATTATTATATAGAAAATTCCATCGAGGGGTGTATCAGGGGACTAATTGATGTTCATTTTAACATGGAGCTGAAGCAGGTACTGTTTGGGTTCATTTCAGCTTGTTTAGTGGACGATCTCTCAGCACATAGATTCTTATTTCTCTATACATGGTGATTATATGTCATGATTATGTTGTTATATATTGACTATTTATTTTTAGTGAGCTTATCACATGATTGTACATTGCATTTACCAGTTGATTATAAGACCACGTGAGTGGTACCCTACTGAGTCATTCTCACACCTTGCTCGGGTGTCTATATCACTTGGGTACCCAAGAAACCAACAATTATTTTGGTTTCGGGTTGGGATACTATTTGGGCTTAATCATCTAGTGGTATAAATCAATACTATTGTTGGGAATAGGATTATGTGGGGCATGGATATTTCTATCCTCCTTATGCATTCATTCAATTCTTTATTTTTGTATGTGATCGTCCAAGTGGGGTATTAGCTACTTTATGTATAAATGTTGATCCTGTATATTATTTCCTAATGTTGAGTCTATATATTATTTCCTCTCATTTATATAGATTACCTTTTTATTGTTTATACATACTTGGATTGTATATTTTTAGCATATTTGGTTTTTTATTTTCGTTTTATACTCTAAAGAAGGTTATATTCCCCACATTACATTACTGAGACAATCTCTTCTAGTCAGAAGCCACTCGCATACAAGTAGGCATGCATTAGGTCATGTGACATTATTGATCAAACTGAGTGATTCTATTCATGGGTTTACAAAATGGGATTAGAGGTCTGGTTGACTAATTTTCCTATTTTTGTGCAGTTAGTAGAAAGGTGACTAATGAATGTGTCATAGCTTGTTACGAAACTCAGAAAGGTGTGTTGAAAACACCATTCTCAAGGGAATTTCAGATTACAAATGAATGGTATTGATGTTCATGGTTTAAGTTTTTGTAGTTATATATGATTTATCCTTGTTTGATTCACATAGATTTTTTAGTTTTGATTTCTTATACAATAGACCTATGTCTGTAATGTAAAGAGGCATCACATGCATCATATTAGCCACATAGGTTTCACATGACATATAACATTACTATGTGTGATTATACTACTGGTGGAGGAATTGGATTCATAGTGTTCACAACTTGTACTACATTTTCACATATGGTTTCTTGGTAATGTTACTTTACTTGGAATCTAACTCAAAATTACTTCTAATAGCAGGTTATGCGATTCTAAGGTGTGGCGCACCAGGGTAATGATGGTGAAGATAATGACAATGATTGTGAAAATGATGATTTATTCCCTATATGCCGGTGGTGAAACATTCCTTGTCTGGTCATAAAAAATCATTAACTCTATAATAATAACCTTGTGTGAGTTCTCTTTGGTTATGTGTCTATTGATTAAGGTGTCTAATGTAGTCAATGTTGAGTGATCAATCTCCTACCTAGTGGAATTCTATTTAACTGAACTAGGAATCCTTTGTTATCAACATGGCCATTCTAGGGAAAACTTATTCTTGATATGTTTACAAATATGTTTCTAGAGAGCATCGTGTGGGTTCTGACCCTAGTGAGACCTTACTGTGGGTTTTCTATATTTCCTTGTGCCTATGTAGTGGAACTCTGGTTACTAGTGGCATGATCTCATGTGATTCTTGAAGGTAACCAAAGTTAAGATATTCCTTGTGAAGATATGGTTAATCTTAATGACATAAAATATATTTTCATTTATTAAAATACCATGTCCAGGTGGGTAACCTTTGGAAGTCCTAAAGGAATATATTTTATGTTTTCATTTTACTCAAGATAATAGAGAAAATTGAGTGATAGTAAATAAAATATAAGGTTGGTTTCCATAGCATGGTGGAAGCATAAAAACATTAGTTTAAATCAATTTTATGGGAGGTTTATGGTGAAACATTATATCAAGGATTTTCATTCATTGAATTCGACTGCTATGAGTGATCAATTTAGAGGATTAGACACCTCGGGGTGCATGTACATCTATAAAAAAAATTTGTTCTGTCTTGGAGGTACATGAGTCATGATTAATCACTCTGTATAGAGTAAAAAGTTGTGATTGATTACATCTCTCAGCAATCCTTAATTTGCACGAATTCAATTGGTGGTTACCCCTTGTGTTGATTGAATTGGAGGAATAGTATTTGGAGATGACCATTAGAATTTTTTTGGTTCTATGGATAAACCTGGAGGAGGTGAAGGTATGACACTAATAAATTTGGTTTATAGACTCCCTTTGTGTTTGAAACCAATTCATTTGGAATGAGGTTATATGGTTTTATAGGCCTAGGGTTTAATACTTACAAAGAAATATTTGAGCTATAATATATGATCGATAATGAAGTAGAGTACCATTTTTCATTAAACATAGGTTTTTCATTGGAAACATTTTTTTGTTTGAAATATTATCATGCGTAAGGGGAAGAGACCCATCCAGTCAGGATTCAAAACCTACACCCCAATTTTTTATTACATTACACACACATAGAATTCAATTTTTTATGTATTTGATTATATTAAAAAAATACATGTGTGTGAAATGAATGTTTTTTTGAAATTAGTGGAATGGAAAGTCACACTTAGTAATATTGTTCGTTGAAGAATTAATTATGCACTAGGTTGATCAGCGTGTTCATTGTATGTTTAATACAAGGATACACATTTGGAGGGGGGGGGGTTGTATCAACCTATTTACTTATATAATGACTCTCTTGAGGAAAGGGTTGTAGTTGGTGAAATAATTACAATTAAACTATCATGGATACACTAGAAAACTAATTTCTAGTGGATCTAAGAGTGTCTAATTCATAGTTTAATGTCTGTTATTTGATTTGGATGTAGTATCAGCTGGATACCAGATGTGGGATTTAGACATGAGAGAAAATAAATGTGATATTATATGTAGTTAAATCTTTATTATGTTAGTTAATGGTTGAGAGCCTTGTGTCTGGTGAAGGTTGTTGGTGATCAATCGAGAAAACTCTTTCAAAGCTGATTTAGTCATTGGTTAGGATGTTATGCTAGTTTCATGATTCCTCAATGTCTTCAGGCATCATGATAGGTGCATTTATGGAGTGTTGGATGTTTAATATGTGATTTCTTATAAGTTGTCTGTTGGAATGATACCAACTGATATTTCCACATGAATCTAAAATTTGTGGGTCATAACTGAATCAATCTCATGGTATAAGGTATGATTTAGTTGTTAAGAATCTTCTAAGGAATTTTGGGAATTTTTTGGTTCTTAGGGTTTCATTTATCAGTAGCGACTCACTAGTTTTGATTGGAACTAAGAGAAATATACGTGTATAATATTTTAACAAGTTTATTGTGTACGATTGATCATCATATAATTAAACAATATCAAGTGTGTGTTTAAAATTCTATAATTTTGATCCACTTGGTGATCCTTATAGTGGGTAGAATATTGATTTTTTAAGAGGAATCATCTACGGACACTATTGCGTGTAAAGTTGGAGAGTTTCATTAATCACAATATCAATTTTAGGGGAAAGTGAGATTTTGTCTGGGATTCTAGTTTTCATTCTTGGAATCATGCTAGATGTGTGTGATGAGAATTCAAGGAATAGAATGTCCCAAAGGAAGTGGGACCACCATTCGAGCATTAAATAGAGGTAACTACATATAAGTTATGATCTTATATGATCGGAAGGTTTGATTCTTATTTGACCACAACTTCATGAGGAATAGATGTTCTATTATAACGAGATTGTAGTTACCTGTATTTTTTGATAATTAAATTGTGGATGATTTTTTAATTTTTCATCCATCGGGTGGCCCATTTTGAGAACTAGGCTTTGAACTAGGATAGAGATTTTAAGAAACACTATATAGAGTGTTTTGACACATGAATAGAAGCTCTGTGGGTGGCCAAATATGAGAGTTTAAATATATTAATCCTAGTATATTTGGGATACTACAGTGGAACTATCTTTCTAGTATTCTCTACTGGATGCCTAATTTGGTGGATAGTAGTCCTGCAACCAAGCTAGTCTCACCATCCTGCTGATGGGGCTTGGTGGGAATGGTTTAATGAAGGGACATTTTTTCTTTTTTCCTAATAAATTCCCCTTGGTTTAATGAACATTGGTGTTTGTTTTCTAAGACAAAAATATTCAATCATATCTCTTATCCTACATCTAATATTTTCATCAATAATTGCAGAATTTAGAAGAAAAGAGTTGAAAAATATATATGAAATTCTCTGTTCTCCATCAATCATGGATTTTTTCTTTATCATATGGTTGTGGATCATTGTATTGTTTTCTAGATGATACTCATGGTAATTCCAAACCCTAAAATTCCAGTGAGGTTCTATTTAAATTTGAATTCCATTCTTTTTTGTTATATCAATATTTGATTTGACCTTTTTCTAGATTCTAGATTGAGAATTAGATGACAATCCCATCAGATCATGGTGTAACTATCTGAGATTAATGGGAATTTGGATCAACATAGAAAGAGGAACTACTATAACAATGAATAAATTTCAATGATAGGTGTTTTCATAAAGGTATTTACCTTATAGATCTCTTTTTTTGTTCAATTAGATTAAATTGACCAACATAAAGTTGAACTGATTTGGGTTTTTTTTCTCATCTTAGAATGGGGAGTGTGTTAAGAATGGATTGAACTTTATTGGATTATGTTTTGGCTAAGGTATGTCATTTTTTTGTTTCTTATAAAATTTACCCATATAGTTATATTGAATTATACATTGTCTTGTTTCCGCATGCTAGATCGTTTTCCCAAAATAATGGTCAAAATGAAAAAATGACCATCCATGGATGGTTTGTAATGGTTTTGACTAGGTGGTGATATTTTTTAAGAATTTATTCATCTATGAATTATATTTTTAATTTGGGGTTCTTGTTATCTTTTAATTAATTATATTTTAATTGTATATAACTAAATTGAATGATATGGATTGTGAAGAAGCTTGTGTTGATCGTTGGAGATTGAATATACATGAATATCATGGAAAATCAATTGTCATTTCTTGAATGGGAGTTCAATACATTTGAGGTATGTGGTTCTAAGTACATAAACAATAGTTTTATACTTATTCTGTTTGAATTTGATATGTTGTCTCACCACCATTGGAAGGTTTACCATGAGACTCATGTAACACCTTAAAATTAAATAGTTCCCCAGAATGAAATTTTCATTAATTGGCCCGATAAATTAAAATAAGATACCTAGTGTCAAGATTATATAGCTAATTAATTTACTTTATTAACTAATTAAATTAATATGATAATAAATTGGAATGGTTCCAAGGGCCACGTTAGACCTTTTGGGGCCACTGATGGAAGAGGAAAGATTGGTGTGTATTATTAATTTATTTAAACTACTAATCATATGTTTGATGTTTGATCACATTGTATTACACTTTATATCATGAGACCATGTCGATGCCTGAATCCCAGTAGGTGTGAATGTGTATCCCTTGACCTATTCTTGAGGATTCTCACATGTTTATTATTATGATTATGAAAATGTTTGACTTGACATGATTCTTGATCTTTCCTTTGTATCTGGAATAGTATGTGTTGTTAGTCTATCCTTATAGTAGAACATGCAAGATAATCCTATTAGTTTACCCCCCCCCCCTAAGACATTTTTGTTAGATTTAATTTTTGACATGCATTGGATTATTCATTAGGGGGATGTTTCAGACATAGATTTTACTATTCCATCGAAGGGGGTTTGTTAGGTAGCTGAATGAGGTTCCATTCAGCATGCACTAGTTGTAAGTATAGTCAAGGATTGTTGTGTCTGGTCGAGTGCGTGACCACTCTATAATTGCATGTTTATTTACATATGAATATTGATTTTCTTTAATGCATTTTTTGTTATATGTTACAGTTTTATTACTATTGAGATTATCATATGTACATATATTATATATACTTGTTTGGTACAATACTGTGTGGGTGTTACCCTCTTGAGTTGTACTCACACCCTGCTCGGATGGCCATTGAACTTGGGTACCTGAGCATCCCTCACTTATTATGGGTATAGTTTTGGATGAGTCCTAATGATTATCTTCAAGTGGGATAGCTCTCTATGTGTTTGTAGAATAGTATTAGATGAGTTTTGGAGTTATAGATCCTCATTTTTATTTTATACGTTTTTTATTTATGTATGTGATCGGTCCTATTGGGAATCAGCCATTGGATTTATATGTTTGTTGACTATGCATAATATTGTTCCTCATTTATATAAATATCATGTTAATTTTATTGGAAAACACTAATTAAATACTATTTTTGTATTGGGTTATTTATTTTTATTCTTGTGTACTCATATTGAGGGTGTAGTATCCCCATGACATTACTTAGACCCTTGATACTAGTTATCAATGTCCGACATATGGGGAAGAAATCTTAAGACCATGCGAGATTACTTAATAGAATCATTTATTCTGGTTTAGGTTTTACAATATTTCTGATGGTAATAGAGAATGAGTTTTTCGCTATAATTATTAACTAATAATCTAACTCTACTAGTTTTATTAGACCAACCATTGAAGAACTGTTATTATGTTCCCACTATAATGATCAATCTGATTTATATATCTTGTTTGTACAAGAATGGATTTTAATTTAATATTAATGAAAAAGTCTTTTTCTATAATTAAAATTATTTTTTTAATTGATAATATAATTAATTGTTTATACTTTCATGATATGGATAATTCTATTTATAACATTTCCAATAAGAAGGTCAATGTTGATTTTGACCCCTCCTACCTTTTTCATGGCCTCATGAGGCATATTAATGAGAAAAGAATTCAAAGAATTCATATGAAAGGATTTATGGACACATTTTATTATGAATCATTTAATATATGTGAATCGTGTTTATTTTAAAAAATGAAGAATACACTTTCCATGAAAAGGGTTAGAGGGCTTGTGGGATATTGGATCTCATAAATAGTTATGTATGTGGAACAATTATTATAGAAGAATGTAGTGGTCTTAGATACTTCATTACTTTCAATTAAGAGATTAGTTGATATGTTTATGTGTTTTTTATGAACCATAATTATGAATATTTTTAAAATTTCAAATAGTTTTATAAAAAAGTATAAATTCCAATGGGAAAAAATATTAAGATTATCCTATCATATTGGGTTTCTGAATATTTAATCTATGATTTCATAACTAATTATAATTATTGTACAATTCCCCCATAACTCACTCCTTGTGGATCACCATGATGTAATGGTGTGTTTTATTGAAGGAATCATAGATTATTAGACATGGTTTGATCAATGATGAGTCAATGTGGCCGTCTTGTTTTATTCTGGGTTTATTCTCTAGATAATTATGTATTTAAACTAATCTTCATTGTATATATAGTAAACAATTATCATATGAGATGTGTACTAGGAAACACCTCAATGTGTATTTTATAAGGATTTTGCATTTTGAATCACTCGTATGATAATTGGATTATAACAAGTTTGGACACAAGTTAGAAAACTGTTAATTTATTTATTATTCCATGGAAACTAAGGGAACTTATTTGTACAATCAAACTAGAAAACAATTATTGTGGTTTTAGAGAGTGTTTTACTCGATAAAAACACATGGAATGAGTATCTAGTGGGGAAGTGTTAAAATATGAGAATTTCAAGACAAAAAATAAGAATTTTTCAGGTGATGGATATTCAGTTGATTCTTAAATTAGTTTTCAAAGAAGAAATGACTCATGTTACATAAGATCTTCCAAGTTATAGGTTTTTTAATCACCCAACCATATATGGATTTCAACAATAAAATGATGATGTTGGATTTTATATATGTGATATACCTATAACTTAGTGGAAATACATTGAGAGTTTTATTTCAAGGATATGGTTAAAATCCATGGATGCTGAGAAAGACTCAATGTACACTGACTCTGTTTATAAGTAGGTGGATAAACCTGATGGGGTAAGAAATTTAGAGTCTAGGAAGGTATCGTACAAAAAAATTGATATGGATGGTGTATTTTATATATATAAATCAAGCATGGAATCAAAGACTTACAAACAAATTTATGTTATTAACTGCGAATAAAAATGTCCGTCTGATTTGATGATAATGTCCATTTTATTTTTCTTCCCATAACAACTCATTTTGACATTGATATATAATAAATGAATGTAAAAACCACCTTACATCATGATAATTTAGATGAATACTTGTATATGATACAACCTAACTTTTTTTGAAGTTCTTAATGAGTCTATTAGGGTATGTTAGTTTAAATGGCCTATATATATATATATATTTAATCAAAATTCATGGAGTTAGGATTAAAAATATGATAATGTACTCAAAGGTGTTAGTTTCATCAAGAACTCGGAATAAAATGTTTTATATAATGGGATTAGTGGGATTATAGAAGTATTTCTAATATTTTATATAAATTAAATACTTATAATTATAAATGACATATCTGTACTTAAATTTTTTAATATGTATCTAGGTAAATGTTTCAAAGTGAAATACATTCGTGAATAAGCCTACATACTAATAATTAATATCTATAGATATAGATGTAATAGAGCTCTTATAATGATTCAAAAAAAACATATATTATTAAAGTGTTGAAGGAATTTAGAATTTTTAATGCAAAAAATGGACGGGTGCTGTTGTTTTATGGAAATAGTCATACAATTATGGAGGATCCATATAAGGAGATAAAAAGGACAGATAAATATCCTTATGTTTTCAAAATATGAACTGTTGTGTAAGTCATGTTAATTAATTTAATATATGTTCATTATGAATTGGGAATAAAATTTAATACCAATCAAAACGTTTTGGGAGACATTAAATTGACATTAAGAACACTATTAATTACATTATAAGTACAAGATATGTCTCCTTGTACTTTATGGGGTAGGATAAACCTTATATAAAGAGTCACACAAAATAAAATTTCCAATATGACATAGATTATATGAAATCTCAATATAGATTTGTTTTTTTCCCTAAATGGTTGAGTTAAGAGTTAGAAGAGTTCCAAATTATAAACCAGAGAAGCCTCAACAATAGAGAAAACGTACATCACCACATTATATGTTGTGAAGGAAGTTATATGCATCTAGAATATAATGACTTATCTTTTTTATAACATAACTATCACATTTTTTTAAGATAAGAAACATAATAGTGATAAAATCCCTTACCCAAATGTTTAGTATATTTGGTAAATTTGGCTCAAACATCACTTTTACTTAATAAAACTAAAATATTATTTAATTCTTTATTCTTTATCACCTTAGTAGTAATCATTTTCTCATCATTACAAGTAATGACATAAGGATATACATTAATTAAAGGGGAAATCTAAAAAACCATTAATGGGAGGAATACGGGACAATATTCAATATAACATTAGTGAGAATAATTATAATCATTATATCATAATAATAGTTTCATCATCCTAATAATGAGGTAAATATTAGTTAAAGGCATGGAATGTGTCATATGCATAAAATGAAAAATTATGTCTTAGTGGTTAAATACCACACATAGTTGGGAACAAAGTTAGAATCATTTCACACATAACATATGTTCATAAATAATAACATCATCATTCTAAACAATGATGTCATCGGGTTCATGAATATAGAATATAATATCATGATATAAATCATATTACCCAATTCGTTGTAGGGGAATATAATCCTAGTACAACCCATTACATCATAAATGATCATAATCGTGTATTCCACATAGAACATATAAAAATCATAGTTGTAAATTAAAAAAAGTAATACAATAGGTTTCAGAGGGATTTAAAAAAGTATAATTTCATTAAAAAAACTTTTGGTTCTCTTATGAATAAGTCAAATCATTGTTTTTAACAAAAAAATCCTTTTTTTTTCAGTAGATTAGAAGCATTTAAAGAGGAGTAAAATATAATGTTTTTAGAAATTGATGTCAATTTAAAAAAAAATCTCCTTGAAAACATTTTGAAGTGGTAGGAATATTTATATTCCTAAAATAAAATGGAAATGGAATTTTATGGAAATAATAACCATATTCATAATATATAAGGGAGGACAACACAAATAAAGTAATTTTCTTTGAGAATCATCTTTCATTAAATATCGCTTCATTTTATCGCTTTTCCACTTCCTAAATAAAAAACATATTATTATAAAAACATAGTTTCCAAAGTTAACTATGTTATTTTTTTCCAAAAATTAACCAATTATATTAATTGGATTTTATTTTACCACATCATTATTTAAACATGAATTTTTTTGATATAATTTTTTCATTAAATTTTATTGTTTTCTTCCAATTTCATAATTTTCAAAAAAATGCCTTCATAAATAGGTGTAATTAAATCAAAAATCCTTGAATGAATATAATTAAATATTTATATGCTATATATATTTCATATTTTCCATAAATAAATGTGGTTATAATCATTAACTTGGAAAAGTCTTTGTAGGTGGTTAATCGACCTTGAATGGGACATTGTCGAAAGAGCAAGAAAGAGAATTTTAAAATTTATATATATAGTAAATATGATACTTTATATAGTTTAACAGAATTAAAATAATTTCAACATACTGAAAAATTAATATTATATGTTTTTTCATGAAATGGGTATCCAAAAAACATATATAATAAAAAAAAATAAGAGTTAATCAAACCATACTAAATCCCTAGTGTACCTTCTCTTGTACAAAACTAAAACACCCTTGATTTTTGGAGTTGGATTAATCTATAACATCTCTGAGTACTTCAAGGGGACTAATTGGAATTATATTGGGGTAGGTTAGTCGATTACATGTAGGGGGATTGGTTTTCTAATGCAATGGAGTGAAGTTATTTATAATTAAGGAGAGTGTATTTTTAAAAAATAATCATAATAAAAATTATATATCAAAGGTAAAACTTATATTAGTGATTGTTTACAATATAATCATATATAATTATAATATAATTATTTTTATTACTTTCAACCTCTGTATAATTTTAATTCAATTTTTTTTAAAAGGAATTTTGAAAAATGAAAAATTGCAATTTTAATGGATCACATTTGACATTGAATATTGGAAAAAAAAATTAGGTTTGGAATTTAGGTTTATTTTATTTTAATTAATCCTTTATTAAGTTAAAAATATCATAGATGAACCTAACATTATATAAATTTTTAGTTCGTTGTTACATTATGAATGATGTAATTTAAGATACACTCGTTATGTGAAAAACTGTATTTTTACTATTCACAAAATTGAAGTATTTCATAAAAGTACCAATAATTAACCCATAAATTTTTTTGAATTTAAGGTTAAAAATTGATATTAATATTAACAAAATATTTTTCGGGCATAATATATTTTAATTTTTAATATAAGTAATATGATTTTTATTAAATACATTAAAATGAAATTTATAAAAAAAATTGATTATATTTTTATTAGGTATTTAATCATGATATTTATTTTTTTGTAATTATAATATTTATATTTACTTAAATTAATCACGATTATCAATATTTATATCAAACAAAATTCATGTGAAATTACTATTCAAAAAATACTATTACTTTTCCCAATGGTCGTGTTACTATCCCCAATGGTCAGTTTACTATTACCAACAGTCAAATAAATATTTTAATGGTCACATTACCTAATATGTATACCACTCCATTATTTAAATAAATATTAACTAAAAGAACCCCCAATGTAATATATTTTTATTTTCTAGGACATTTATTAGTTTACTAATGTTTTCCTTCATTCTTATATTCTTCGTTATGGGGGCGATGATCCTAGGAGATTGAGGTGGTCCATATTTTCCCACTTTAGCATTTCTATTTTATATATTTTTTCTAATTGTATTGTTTGTAATTTTAATTGGTTTTATAGAATACTCATGTAATGATATTTATTAATGAAATAATGTTTCATTGGTTTCTCTATATTTTTTCTGAGTATAATATTATATAATGTAATACGAAACACATTTATCCAGTTGTACCGCCTTTGAATTCAGTACATGTGAGGGATCTTGTATGTACATCCTTATGAGATATAAATAGAACACATCATTAAAATGATCCATATTTTGTGGAATTTATAATTTATAGGACTCTTCTTTTAAGAGATCAAGGATAAAAATGGGGAAATATACTTTGGGATAAGCTTTCCATTCTCTCAAAACTATATGACTCTCTTCTATAGTGATATTCGAAGAAAATATTTTTCTCTGACATCAAATTCTATGTCCCTTTAATAGTTGTTAGCATATCTCTTTTGTCTAATATGGTCCTATTTTATATATTATTTCATGTATTGAACCTCTTATGTCATTTATTGCACAATATTATGTCTAAGTGTATTTTTTCTCCTAAATTCATCACAACAAGTAGGTGTTCTACATCACTTCCCATATAGATATTCATATGGTTTCATTTGAATACTTTAATTGGAAGCTATTATAGTATGAGAACTCACCAAATGGGATATGATAATCCCATCCTCATTTAAATGCCACATAGTAGGCTCTCAACATGTCCTTGAGTGTCTGAATAGAATTTTCATATTGGACCTCAGTTTGAGAGTGATATGCCATACTAAAATTCAATTAAATACTCAAATAATGTTGAATGATTCCCAAAAATTTATATTTAAAAATTGGATCATGATCAGAGATGATTAAAAGATGTGCCCCATGTATCCTCACCACATTTATTCCATATATACTATAATGTTTTCAAGTAATAAATATTCTCAAATAGCGATGAAGTGGGGAGTCTTGGTGATTGGATCGACCATAACCAATGTAACATCGTTTACTTTAGATGTATTTAATAGGATAGTTACCAATTACATAGTTATATTTTACAATTTACACATGGGTATGAGAAATGGTTTCATCATACCCTTTTTTTCATCACTATACATTAACCTATTGACATACAAAAAATTCAGATTGGTACACAGTGATGTCCTTTTTTATGTTCTCCCACCAAAAGTTATCTCAAAGATCACAACACATCTTGGTGCTTCTTGGGTGGATTGAAAAGATGATATATGTGAATTTTCTAATATATATTTCTTTATATCAGGTAACATATGCATACAATGTCTAGTTCGAAATCGAATGAGATCATTCTCATCCATCTAAAACTCATGACGTTTTTCTTCTTTTACTGTTTTTTCCTTCATCTAAAGATTTAATTTTCCAATTTTGCCTCTCTGATCTTCTCCTAGATAAATGGTTTAGAAATAAATTAGGAATGATATGATTTATTACCTATAGTTATGATTTACATATCCATCATTTTATTACCCTAGATGATATGGTCTTCTCCAATATTCATCATAGATATGGTTGTAATCTCTTTTCTACTGAGATAATTATCTCCCTTGTTCGCCATTCCAGGATGATAGTGAATAAGGAATTCAAAGTCTCTGATAATCTCTAACCATCTTATTTGAAGAATGTTGGGCTCCTACAATGTCAATATACACTTTAGACTCTTTTAATCAGTATATATATCACACTTTTCACCAAAGAGGTAGTGCCACCAAATCTTCAGTGCAAAGATCCAGCTACTAAATCAATATCATGCATCAAATAGTTCTACTCATTGATCATCATCTTACAAGATTCATAGTATATCACCTTATAATTATCCATGAGTATGAAATTCAAGTCATTCTTTAATAATAAATTTATATCACAAAACCTTATCCACCTGTTAGTAGTGTGACTAGAAACGCAATGATTATCCTCTTCTGGATCCCCTTAACTCATTCATCATATTTTTCTATCCAGGCATACTCTACCCCATTCCATGTAAACATAGTAATAGGGATATATAATCTTGATAAATTCCTAAAACAACATTTTTAGTACTCATCTATTCTAAGAAAATAATAGATTTATAGGACACTAGTTGTTCAAGTCCATTCCTCAATAATCGTTGTTTTTGAAGGGTCCCTAGAAATTCCATCACTTGTAACCATGATCCCTAATAAATTGACCTATTTCATCAAAGATTTATGCATTATGAACTTGGAATAAAATTTTTCCTTTCTTAATTATTCAATCAAAATGCTTAGATTCTATTCATGTTCCTTCTTTCTCTTGGAGTATCTGAATGTTTCATAAAAAAAGTCTTCCAAAAATTTATCAATATAGCCTCAAAAGACCCTATTAATCAAATCTAATAAAATTATAGGGTAATTAGTAATTCCCATGGGGTTCAATATGAACTCATAGTGTACATACCTTTAACAAAATGAGATCTAATGAATATCTTCCTTCTTCACCTTTAGTTGGTGATATCCAGAATGAATACCGGACTTTGAGGAAAACTGATCACCTAGAAGTTGATTGAACTATTTTTAAATCCTTAGTAAATAATACATGTTATTTACAGTGATCTTGTTGAGCTCTAAATAAACAATAAAAAACAACACTGATCAATCATTCTTATTAATAATGATCCCTGGCACACCCCAAGGTAATGCACTAGGGCGTATGAACCCTTTGGAAAAAATTTCATGGAACTGCTTCTTTGACTCGTCCATTTCATTTGTGGCCGTCCTATATGTTAATTTAGATATAAGAGTGGAATCATATATAAGTTAAATTTACAACTCAACCTCACTATCTATAGGATGACTGGGTAACTCTTCAAGATACACATCGTTGTATTCCCACAAAAATTGACAATTCCTCAAGGTATGAACTTTTATTCAACTCAAACATTTAGGAACGGTATACTTATTTATAGGGTATAATCACCCACACCATTGATGGATTTTCCAAATTTGATTCATGATTTTACATGAATTTTTATAGTTTAATGTAATTGTTTGGAATATAGAAATATATTTCTTTTTCATTATGATTGATGTTCCCTTTATATAACGAGATACAATACATGCATATTATATCATTAAATTATACAAAGGTAAGGATTACAATATTACCTGGTATAATCTCTACACATATTATTACATGAGAAGAGTTCAACAATTTTGTTTCACTGGTCGAACCACTTTGTGTTGTTATGGATATCTATACTTTAATTTATCAAGGTTGTGATCCCATAGTTCTAGAAAATATATAAGAAATAAAGGAATTTATAGAAATAGATTCAAATAAAACTATTCCCATTAATGGGTGAATAGGATTTGTACCATGTACGAATACTCTTTCATGATCCACATTAGTTGTGGTGATGGAATAAGAATTTCCATGTTCTTTAGGTTTCGGTGGATGCCGACACAGATTACCCTCAATGACATGGGGTTGAGTTCACTAGTTTTATAGTTCCCTTATTTCATACATTTGAAGCATCTAACCATCGGTGCTACATTATTTTCTTCCATCATATTTTTTATAGTATTCATGTCTCTATAATATTCATGAGGTTGGTGGTCTCTCTCACACACTTGTAGGATTTCCTTTTCCCTTTTAGGTAGTTCCCATGATTCTTTGTCAGACATTTTTTTCATGTGAGAGGTTGATCCTTCTTTCCACCTCTCTCATTATATCCCCATAATTGAAACTTTATATTTCATTTCATATCTCTATATACAAGGGACCATTATCGAAAATTCATCTTCACTTATAGAGTACATCTAATAACCACTTCATAATTCCCAAATTCTTGAATATCTAGAGCCTTCAAGAAATATTATTTAAAGCTACCGAATAATCTATCGATTTTGTTACCATCATTGATAACAAAACCTTCTACATACAATGAAATCCATGTAACATTTTCATCATAAGAAGTAATAAATTCCCCATCCGTAATATATAGGAACCATCTCTCCATATCTTTTCAAAAAGTTCTTGGTAAATATTTTTTATGAAATAACTTCATGTAGTCTTCCCACTCCATTTCTCCCATTTCAACCTTCATCTTTGTATTCATTGTCAGCACTCACCAATGAAATAACTATATAGATAACCAATTAATGGACATAGTAAACTTCTCTTTATAATAATGATGGGGAATAGAAAATATATTCTCTATTGGGATAAACCACTATTCTAAAATAAATGGATCAGAAGATCCACAAAATGATGATGTTTGTTTACACGTAAATAATTTGATATCCAATTACATATTATGAGGTGAATGGGGATGTTCCACATTTTTTAAGTTATTTTTTATTACTAGAGATATATATGTACTAATCCACAATAAGTTTTGAACTCTAACTCCCATTTCATTGTGATTGTTTTTTGGGAAATCGTTTCATTATACATCATACAGGTTGTTGGCTTGGTTTCTCTGAGTTCCCAACAATTTATAAAATAGAAAACATTTAACATATGTCAATTAGAATTAATAATTAATTAATTCATTTGTGAAATTAATATTAATTTAATATATTATGGGATCCCTAGGATTATCATTTTCCATAAATGATACTTCTAGGATCATATAGATTAATAAATTTATATATTTAAAATGGAAAATTTCTATATTTAAAAAGGAATAATTACATTACCGATATATCATTCAAAGTGTGCCTTAATAGATTTTGTGATTAACCGAATCATATAAACTGAAAGTGTCAAAGAAAGTTTGAATCGAGGCTCATTATAATTCATTAGTTCCTAGTTGATTCTACCTCAATACATTGTTTTTTGGGTTGTTACCACTAAATATATATGTTCGAGATCAATATCCAATTGTAGTATCTAGAAAATAATTTTCACTAGTTGGAAACCATACACTCTTATAATTTGCAAAAACATAGGACATTTATCTATAAATAGAGTTCTAATTAGGAATTTAGAATAACATTTTCAAATCCAAATTACCAAATCCACTAAACTATGGTTGGATACCAACTTTATAAAACTGAAATTTTCATTATATTACAATTACATCATTTTAAGATAAAAAACATAAAAGTGAAAAAATTAAGGATCCAAATTTTTTTATATTGGGTAAATTTGGATGAAACATCACTTTTAAAAAATATGACTGAATTTTTTTTTAATTCCATCTTCTTCTTTCTCTTATTGGTCCTCACATTATCCTTAGTATAAGTAATCGCCTGATGATATACATCTATGAAATTAGAGAGCTAAATGATCAGTAAGATGAGGAATAAAGGCCATGAATCAATATAACATGGGAGAGACTAATTATCATTGTCATATAAAAATAATAGTTCTATACACATAATAATAAGGTAAATATTTTGAAAAATACAAGGAATGTTTCATTTGTATAAAATGAAACATTATGTCTACGTGGTCAAATACCACACATAGTTGTGAAATAATCTAGCATCATGCTCACACATAACATATATGAATAAATAATAACGTAACCATTTTGGAATAAATCTATAATAATGTTAACATATAAATAAGTTAATCTCATGAGATACATCACATTAACCAATAAATTATAGGAAAATATAATTTTGGTCCCACTCATCTTATCCTGAATACATGTAATCATTCATGCTATATAGTACCTATAATAACCATAACTATGAAATAAAACCATGGAAGAGAATGTGTTTCATATGTATTTCATAAATAATAGATTCATTAACAAAACATTTATTAACCAAAAATAATATGTTAAGTCTTACATGGACATAAGACATCATTACTCTTGTGTTGAAAAGAAGCATTTCTAGAGGAGTGAAATATGATATTTTGGAAATTGAAGACACCTTGAAAATGGACTTTATTAGTAATATTTTTGATTGGTAGGAACATGTATATCCTATAATGAAAATGTAAAATACATTTGATGTACATAATATGAAAATTCATATTTTGGAATAGAGTAAAACCTAATGAAATGAATTTGGTTTGAGAATAACATTACTTTCAATACGGCTTTATTTTTTCTCAACCTCCAGAATAATAAAATAAGATTATTAATAAATAGTTATAGACGTGAATTTTGTTAATTTTTTCTTATTTTTTCCATTACAGTTATTTGACTGAATTTTATAATACTCTTTGTTAAAAATGAATGGTTTTTATATCATGTTTTCCATAAATTTTCATGTTTTGTTTCAATTTCAATATTTTTATTCGAAATCATTTATATTTAAGTATAATTGACCCCATAATCTTAAAATAAATTTAATTAAGTATTTTTATATTATATATAATTCATATTATCCATCCATTAATGTATTTATAATCATTAAAATGCAAACTCTTTCCTAGGTGGTTAACCGACATTTATGGGACATTTTCAATAGAGCAGGAAAGGGAATTTTAAAATTTATATAAGTAGTAAATATGATACTTAAAGAATATAAACATACTTAATATAACGTTAAATTACTTCCTAGTTAATATTATATGGTTTTTTTTGAAACATTAGGTGAAGAAAATAAAGAGAATAATTTTATAAAAAAAGATGTTAAAATCGAAACATAATTAATCCTCATTGTAGATTCTCTTGTAAGACACTAAACATACCTTGATTTTTGGAGTTATATTACACTAATACATATATAATGATTCTAAGGTCCTTAATATGAAGGATTTTGGTAGAGTATATACTTTTTAAAGTGGTGGTGAATGGTTTTCTAAGGGGAGTGAGTGGGGTTGTTTATACTTGAGGAGAGGGGTATTTTTTTTAATAAAATAATAAATAAAACAACATATCAAATTTAAACTTTATAATAGTCAATTTTTTTCAATATAAATAATATATAAATAATATATAATGGTTTTTAGGTATTTCAACCACATTTTAATTCGAATTAATTATCTTATTAAAAATTAAAATTGAATGAATGAATAATTGATATTTTAACTCATCATTTTTGGACTTTAGGTTTTCCAAAATTCTTTTCAGTTTCTAAAATTATGTTTCCTTTATTTTAATTATTCATTTGTAATGTATAATATCTCATGGCCAAAACACATGTTATAGAAATTATATGTTTATAATTACATCATGAATTATTTAATTTAATATACACTACATACATGAAAAATTATATTTGTACTATTCTCCAAAAAATTGTAATATTAAAAAAATTATCAAAAAACCTTTAAGAAAAATTTCTATGTGCTGATTTTAAAAATGAAATTAATTTTATCAAAATAAATTTACATCATATGTAGTTTTAATTTGTAATATAAAAATTATGATTTTTACAAAATAAATTATGATATAGTATATTAAAAATATTTTTATATTTTCATTGATTTTTTTAGTCATGAAATTAATTTTTTTGCATGATAATATTAATATTTTCTTCAAATCATGATAAATATTATTTATATAACAATTAATTATTTTTGTCTAAAATTACTTTTCCAACAGTTAGGTTACTATTTCCATTAGTCAAGTAATGATTCCTGACAATCAGATTACTATTTTAGTGGTCACATTACCTTCTATATATACCACTGCAATATTTAACTGATAATTCACTAAAATTCATCCCACGGTTATATATTTTTCTTTTTAAAAATATTTATTGGTTTTTTAATATTTTGATTAATTTCTACTGTGTTAGTTTTGGGGTGATGATATTAGATGACTGGGTTGATACATTTTTTTCTATTTTATCTTTTATATTCTATATTTTGGTCTTATTATAATGTTTTTCTTTTTAATTTGTTTCATATGTGACTTATGTAATGATATTTACTAATTTGAAATTGTTTTTTGGTTTTTATATATTTTCTATGTTTATAATATGATATAATATAATACAACACATATTTATTTTGGAAAAATATAACTAATAAACACTAAGTTATTACATTCATCCCTCCTTTAGAAATTTTATGCCCAAAATTTCAACTCATATTCCAGATGTATAATAGTCTTGGATCTTCATCATCTGATCATCATAAGATAGTTCATTCTACACTTGTACCACCTCCTAATATAGTACATTTGAGGTATCGAGTATCTAATTATTCAGGGGAGAAATGTCGAACATGTCATGAACATGAGCCATATTAGGTCGATGTGCTAGCTGATAGGCCACTTCTCCCATGGGATCAAGGATGTAAATAGGGAAAATGTTCCTTTAAATTAGAATCCCTACTTTCCAAACCACATGACTCTATTCTGTGGTAATATTCTATGGATAAAATTTATGCCACATTAAAATCTTAATCCTTTTGATGGTTCTCATCCAATAATTTTTTATTATTCTAAGTACCTTTTATATGTCGTTGGATGGATTGAACCTTATCAGTTCTCTCTTAAAAAATATTAGGTCTACGTATATTTCATTCCCTAAAATCATCACAACAATTAGGAGTTCAATATATCTTTCTATAAAAAGCATCATATAGATCTATTTGAATACTTAAGTGAACACTATTGTTATATGAGAAATAAACCAATATGAGATATTGATCCCATCCTCATTTAAATTCTATTTATTTAGATCTTAACATGGCCTCAAGAAACTAAATTCTCCATTGAAATTGGACATCGGTTTAGGGGTGATACGTCATACTGAAATTCAATTCAGTGCTCAAAATTGTGATGAATACTTGTCGAGATTTTTTATTTGATCTATTGATAATGATAAAAAATGATAGAAAGTTGAACCCCATATAGCCTTAACACTACCTATAAATTTATCTTATCATGTTGATCAAGCGATAAATAATCCCAAATAGTAATGAAGTGGGACGTCTTGTTGAGTCAATCCACCAAAACCCTTATCACATTGTTTCATTTGTATGTCTTTGGGAGACTACTGACAATGTCCATGGTGATACTCTCACATTTCCATGGGGTTATGGGAAATGGTTTCATCTTCCCCTTGGATTTCAATATCTCCGCTTTTACTTGCTAGCATACCAAGAAAATTGAGGTGTACTCATCGATCTAATTATTCATGTTGTCCCATTAAAAGTTCTCTCAAAGATCACAATACCTATTTGTACTTACCATGATGGATGGAAAATGATTAGCTATGTGAAATTTCAAATAACTTTTTCCTTATCTCTGGTGATGTGGGGACATAAATTATAGTTTCAAATATAATGAATCCAACTTTATCGATGTATAACTAATGAATATTTACTTAAATTACAGCTTTTTACTTTCTTCAAAGCTCCAAATCTTCCCTCTGTACCTCTTCGATCTTCTCTTGGATAAACGATTGTGAAATAATTTGGGCAAGGGAAGATGTAATCCAATTCATTATGATTTAAAAATACTTCCTTTGTTTATCCAATAATATAGGATCTTTATCAAACTAAATAATGGATAGTGTAAGGTGTCATTTTCTACTAGGATAATCAACTACATTATTTACCTTTGGAGAAAGGAAGTGAATCTAGAAATCGTAGTCTTTGATCAGTTCTAACCATCCTCATTACTACATGTTGAGAACTCTCCATGTGAATATATACATACTCTTTGGATCAGAATATATATCAAACATTTCAACATGGAGGTATTACCGCCAAATCATAATAGAAAAGAATGTTACATCTTACTCTAGATTAAGTGTCAGATATATTTACTCGTGGATATTAAACTAGAATGGGGATAGGCTTTCACTTTATCATTTTGCGTGAGTGTAAAAACCAATATTTCTCTAAAGATTCATTGTATATCACAAAACCTTATTCACTTGTTGGTAGTGTGATTATTAGAATGTTAATTTTCCTCTTCCTCATATCCTTAAATCATATCTCGCATTCTTCCATCTGGAAATAATTTATCCCATTCCATGTTAACATCCATATCGAGCTTGAAAATCATGATAAATTCCACATATAATGTTAGTAGTACACATCTAATCCAATAAAACAATACATTTCTATAACAATAGTGTTTTTAGGTCATTCCAAAATTACATTTATTTTTAAGGGTCCATAGAAACAATGTCACTTGTGATCAGGTGCCCCAAGAAACTGACATACCACATCCAAAAGTAACATTTTATGAGCATACCTTAAAATTTATCCTTCCATAATATCTCCAAAAAAATCCTTATATGTTCTTCATGTTCCTCCTTAATCTTGGATTAGATGATTATATCTTTGATAATGAATATGAGAAATTATTCAAGGTAGATTATAATGAATCTATTAATCGAAACCATGGATATTTTAGGGGAATTTTTAAGTCATACGGGAATCACTATGAATGCATTGTGTCCATACCTTGTACAGACGGATCCATTCTGAATATCATCCGTTTTCACCTTCATTTTACTATATCATGAATAAATATCCAACTATTATTAAAAAATATCCTCAATGTTAATCAAATAATTTATCAATCCTTGTTATATAATAATAGGTTTTTATAGTGATATTTTCTAGATCCCAATAATCTATACATAGACACATTGATCTATCCTCCTTCGGAAAAATCATAACTTGAACATGCTATGGTTATACACAAGGGTGTATAAACCCTTTATAAAAATCATTGCAGCTAATTCTTAAACTCATCCAGTTCAATTGGGTCATTCCTATTGGTGATTTTAGAGATAAGGGTGGCACCAGGTATATGTTCTATTGAAATATCAACCTCATGGTCTAGGGGATGTCCACGTAACTCTTCAGGAAATACATCACATTGTTCCCTCACAATGGTAATTTCCTCAAGGTTAGTATTTTTATATGGCTCATTAATTTTGGAAAGGTATGATTCTTGATAGGGTATCATCACCCGTTCCATTGAGTTATTTTCTAATAGACATTCATGATATTCCATTAATTTGTATATGAGAATAGAATGGTTAATAATATAGGTAGATAACTATTTTCTAAACAATTTATATGTTCTCTATATTATGATATCCAATCAATTCCAAGTATATTTTAAATTTCCACCAAGGGAAGGATTAATATATTCATTAGAAGAATTATTCTTCATTTTCTAACAGGAGAAGAGTTCAATACTTGGGTTTCATTGATCACACTACCAGGTGTTTTTACAGATATCTCTACTTCATGGTATTGGGATTACAAGCCAACAACGGTGGAAAACATAAAGGATACTATGGAATGTGTCGAACCCGAATAAAATAAATTAAGAAACGCTATTTATTAAATAAGGTTTATAACTTGTATGACTTCATATTTAGGATCCACCAATGCAGTGGTGATGGCATAAGATTTCCCCTACTCTTCAAGTTTTGATGGTTGCGTACACTGATTACCATTAAGGGACCATGGTTTAGTTCAAAGACATTCATAGTACCCTTTCTCCGTATAATTTCAGCATTGAACAATGGGTGGTTCTCTCTTTTCCCCAATCACATTGGTCCGATTATTTATATCTATTCAACATTCATGAGCTTGGTGGCCTTATCTACCACACTTGTAGCATTTACATATCCATTTGAGTCAATTCTCATGATTCTTCTTCCCATATTTTTTATATGTGGGTGGTTTACCATTATTTCCACCTTTTTCATGAGATCCTTTATCTTGAAACTCCATATTTCATTTCTTAACTCCATTTATATGGGGACATTATCCAAACCTCATATCTAAATGGAAAGATCATCAAAAATCCTCTTCATAATTCCCAAATTCTCAAATAGATAGAGCCTTTTGAAGGTGTAGTTATAATAAACAGAAGAATCTATCAATTTTATAATCATTAATGATAATAAACCCAAGGATTAAGTAAAATTCCATGTAATTTTTATGTGAAAGGAGTTATAGATTCTCCATTATTTTACATAATATATATGAACTCTCCCTTTAACTTTGTTTGAATATTTTTAGGGAAATATTTTTTAATAAATAACTTCATAAATTCAGCCCACTCTTTTTCTTTCATTTCATCCATCTGCTAACTATTTTTTATCTGCGTTCACATTTGATTTTCCTCTCTATCTAAATGATATATGGTAAGAGTAACCTTATCCTTCTCAATACTATAGATAACAAAAAGGATCATCTATATTTAGTAAACCCACTATTTAGAAATAATTTAAAAAGGATATACCCAAAACAATGGTTGTCGTTACTACATAAAGAATTTTATAGCCGATTTCTCCTTCTTAAGTGATATTGAGAATTCCTCATTATTCAGGATAATACTTATATCATGAGATAGATAGGTAAGAATCATCCAGATTTTTTGAAAACCAACCCTCATTTCATTAGGTGTGTCATTCATAAAATTATTTCATTTTCCCTCATGTGGGTTGTTGGCATAGTTTCTCTTAGTTCCCAAAAATTGTTTAAAATATGAAATTTCTAATCATAAGCCAATAGAGCATGAATTAATAATTTTTAATGTAGAGAAACTAATTATAAAGTTTTATATTATGGGATACCTAGGATTTTCATTTTTCCATAAGTTATACATATAAGGTCATGTACTTTAATATTTTTATTTATTTAAAAAATAAAAATTGTATTAGTTATATATACTTCATAATGGTTAGTAATAGTGTTTTTGATTAACCTAATCATATCCCACGTATGTTTCAAACTATTTGTGCAACAAGACCCATTTTAAGGACCCAGTTCTTGATCGAGTTTTGCACAATACGGTGTTTTGGGGGTTGTTACCCATTGGTATATATGTCTCAGAACCACATCCACTTGTAGTATCCATAAATTAATTTCATTTATAAAAAACTACGCACTCATATACATTACTAAAACATAGGATATTTATCTATACATATACTTATCCATAGGCATTTTCACAAATTTTTTATAATCCTAATTCAAAAATTATCTATACTGTTCCCTGATTCAAACTGTAGTGGACTAACTTTTTCATTACATATCCATTACATAAATTTTATAATTATCAACATAAATTCAATACAATCTAGGATCCAATGATTTAGTATCATGGGTAAATTAGGCTCAAACATCACTTTTTAATAGTAAAACTGAAACATTAATTTATTATGTAATCTTTATCCTTTAAGACTTCCTCAAATTCTACTTAGTAAAAGTATTCACCTAATGATATACACAATGAAAGGGGTGAGCTAAAATCCTCGAAAAAGGGTGAAAAGGGGGAATGAATCAATATAACATGAACGAGAATGATCAGCATCATAATATCATAAGCACAGAATCATCATCATAATCATGCAGGAAACATTTGAAAAATTTATGGAATGTGGAAAATGCGTAAAATGAAAAATCTTATCTTAGTGGTCAAATACCATAAATAGTATTGAAAATTGTTATAATCATGATCATGCATAACATATGCACGTAAATAATAACATCATCATTGTGAACAAGTATAGCCCCATGTTCGTGTATATAGCCCATAATCTCATGGGTGAATTAATATTTTCCAATGTAATGGATGGCTATATAATTCTTGGCCAACCCATCACATCATAACTGCTCATAATAATTCATACCACACAGAACGTATAACAATCATAGTTATTAAATAAAACCAAGGAATAAATTGAGTTTCATAAGTATTTCAAAATTAACACTTTCATTGAAAACCATTTGGTTCCAAAATTATTTTGTTAAAAATACTTGGACAGGAAACATCATTATTCATGATTTTAAAATAATAATTTCAATAGAAGTAAAATATGATATTTTGGGAAGTAAAGGTACATCGAAAAAAAGGATTTTCAAAGGAAAAGTTTTAAAATTGTAGGAAATTTTCCATCCCTGAATGACAAGGGAAAGTAAATTTAAAGGATAAAATATGAACATTCAAATTATGGAAGAGAGCATAACCCAAATAATGGAATTGGGTTTTGCGGATCCCCTTACCTTAAATACATTGTTATTTTTTTTACTTTTCCACCTCCTAACTAATAAAATTTTGATTATTGAAAAATAGTTCCAGAATTGAACTATGTTCATTGGATCTATTATTTATAAATTATAGCTACTTAATTCGTTTTTATTACACTCTTTTTTAAGTATGAATTTTTTTGATATCATGTTTTAACTAACTTTTCCAATTTTGTTTTGATTTCACTATTTTTTTTCAATATCATGTATACATATGAATAATATAATAAAGAATCTTAAAATATATGTAATTAAATATTTATATTTTATATATAAATCATATTATCCATCCTTGATGATTTTCTTAACTATAGACTTGGAAATGTCTCTGTAGGTGGTCAACCAACCATTAACATGACATTACTGAAAGTGCAGGATAAATAATTTTTATATTTATATTTATAGTAAATATGATATATAATGTAGGAAAACATCCTTAATAAAATTTTAAATTATAGCCTAATAAATTTTTCATTGTTTGTTTTTGAAAGGGGAGGGAAAAAATAATGATAAGAAGAATAAAATTATATGAGTAAATTGAAACTTATTTAATCTTTGGTGTTGCTTCTCTTGTACGACATTAAAACTCCCTTGATATTTAGAATTGGATTACTCCAAAACATCCCTAGTGATTATAATGGAATTAAGATGAATTATTTTGGTTGAGTTTAGGCCTTTTAAATTTAGTGGCGAGTGTTTTCCCTAGGGGAGGTACTGGGGTCGTTTATACTTAAGGATTGGGGAATTTTTAGAATAAAATATTTCATAAAATATTATACCAAAATTAAAACATATAATAGTATTTTTTTACTATATAATCCACTGATATATATAATATTATTATTTTTAATAATTTAGACCTTTATATAATTTTAATTCATTAGTTTATTAAGAATGAAGTTTGAAAGAAAGAAAAATTGTTATTTTATGGGATCACATTTGACTTTCGGTTTTGGAAAAATCTTTTAAGGTTTGGAAATAATGTTTATTTTTTTAATGAATTATTTATGAAAATAAACATATCATGGCCTAAAATGATTTTTTATAATGTATTAGGTCATTATTTAATATGGAAAGATGTAATTTAAGATACACTCTTTATTTGAAAAGCTATATTTTTTAGATACACACAACAATAAAATTATTTTAGAAAATTACCCAAAAACACCCTTGTAAACTTTTGATGTGTTTATTTAAAAAGTGATATTAATTTTATCAAAATAAATTTATAAAATTGAAATCATTAATTTTGAATATAAATATTATAATTTTTATGAAATACTTTAAAATAATTTTTATTAAAATTGTACTTATATTTTTGAGAGTTCTTTCGTCATGATATTTATTTTTTGCAATTATAATATTTATATTTACTTAAATTAATCATTATAAATATTATTTATATCACACTTTATTGTTTCGAGGTAAAATTACAATTCTCAATGGTCAGGTTACTATTCCCAATGGTCAAATTACTATTCAAAATGGACTCATTACTACTCCAACGGTCACATTACCTCCTATATATAGCACTCAATTCGTTGACTCAATATTCACTAAAATATCTCCCATGGTTATATATTTTAAAATTCTAGTATGTTTATTAGTTTACTAATAATTTTAATTATTTCTATAGTTGGGATCGTGGAGGAAATGATCCTCGATGATTGGGGCAATCCATATATTCCAACTTTAGCTTTTCTCTTTTATATGTGTTTCCAATTATAATGTTTGTCATTTTAATTTTTTTGTAGCTGACTGATGTAATGATATTTATTGATGAAGTCACGTTTTTTTTTGGTTTCTTAATATTATTTATGTGTATAATATTATAATAAAATAACAAAATCCACATTTTCTCCTTAAAAAAACTATTATGAATAAACATTGGTATATTACAAAGAAGATTATTTCTAAACGTGGGGCAGTAAAAACTCAAGGTTACAAAAGTGGACAAATGGATGTCGAGAATCTTCAAGAAGCGGTTAAGGGCCCTCCCCCACCAGGGGGAGGGTCAGTGAGAAGCCTATCATTGCATAGGTAATTCTGGCATCGACCAATCTCTCGAGCTCGCACACCTATGGTTCTTGAATTTTTTTGAAGGAACCCCAAATCTATCGATTTCAACATCAGAATTCAAAGATTCTTCCCCCTACTGACTCTGACATTAATTTCATGAACCAAAAACCATCATCCATCAATGGCTTACATATATCGATGTGTATTAAAATGTTGGGGAATATAGGAATGAGAAAAAATATGATTATTGGAATCTAAAAACGTCATCATCGTGTTTGCATCGGAGGACGACCAGATAATTTCTTTGTCAAGAATGCCTCATACCTATGCTGGAGCTCAGTTCATAATATTCATGTTGTCATATTATTTCCCCATGAAGTGGGATTCTTCCAAAATGGTGGTCTCGGTAATGTTTTTGAAATCCCACTCCCTATCAAAATAATTCGATTCTTCATATAATGGTTAATCTGGTAGGATGTTACCTATGTTTGGACAACAAGACAAAGGTGGTATGCCACTCAATTTTTCAGAGAATATTTTTCGATTTTGATGTTACTATTCTTACTGTTTATTTGTTTCTATTGTGGTGGGTGAGGATTTTTATTATAGATAGGTTTTTGTGTTTGATTCAGGGTATCAATTCTATTTTTCTTGTTAAATATTCGGTCACAGTATAGAGGTTTATAGGTGTATGGGGGGTAGATTCTGGTGACTAGTTATGCGTTTGACCCTCATGTTGGTATGTTCTTGGATGTGGTTTGCAATGTGTTAATGGATTTTTTGTCATGGATTAGTTCAAAATGATGGTAAGGATGTTGGGAAACATGTAGTGGTGCATTTGGATAATCCAAAGGTCTCTAATGTTTTCAATAGGTTGAGAAAATAACTGGCTAGTTCTTTCACTCAAAATGAACAAAACACCAATGATAGTGCCAGAGTGTGTGATGGATATGTACATAGTGATTCTGCATAGATGGAAATCAAAATGAATGTAATTAATGTTGCAGTGGCACCATTGGAAGGCGGTAAGGAGTTTGTTACTTATGCTTATAATTCTGTGGTTTTAAGTTTAGTTAGTGGTGGCTAGCTAAAGGGAAAGTTGGTAAATATCATGTACATCCCTAACCAATACATGGTTGGAAATTCAAGGGATTCTAACCCAATGACCCAAACAACAATTCAATTGAGGAAAAAATTTGAAGGCCCTGTAGTAGAAGGTTTCAGCATTGACAAAACAGATTTTGTTATACATGGGGTCTGTGGGAATGAGTCCAATATAGCTGATCTCAGACATTCTACATAAGAATCTTCAATCCCGATGACAAAAAGGAAGAGTAAGGTTATGAAGGATTAATTTTTTTACCTCATCCATTGGAGAATCAATCCAGGAAAAAGATAAATTCCCTGAATATAGATAGTGAGGGCCTGTGTTAGTGGAATTCAGTTGGTATGTGTGAATAATTCTTCGAAATTCTGTTGAGTTGGGATGATGGAGTGGTCAAGAAGGTTTTGTTACTCTATTATACTAAAGAGGAAGTGGATAACATGATGGTGATGTCATTAAGGATGACCCTCAATGAGGATAAATACACCTGGATTTAAAATTAGGTCCTAATTCTTGTTGAGGGATTCAATAAAGGGAATATTTGCCTTGGGGAGTACATCCAGTCCTTGGATATGGTGGCATTTGGGTTTGATGATCTGATAATGGATGAACCCAACTTTTAGTTAACTACTATCTCATATAAATTTTTTAGGGAAATTGATTTGGGTAGAATTAAATGGAACTTTAATGACTCTATTGTCTCTTTTTTTAGTGAACACTAGGTTTCTCACTTTTTCCATAAAATTGATTGGAATAATAAAAATTTCATTTTTAGTCAAACGTGGGATGGGTTCTAGAATGTAGGAAAACAAATGAGCTATATTGTGACATTAATGGGTCTCAAACTCATTATATGGAACCCTAATCTCACTAAAGAAACAAAAAAACTCTTTTGTGAATACCACTCATGTTGTTGGTTTTTTAGATGAGTTTTTTAAATATCAGGTGGATGGCTATATATGAGAATGTATTAGTTCCATTAATGACCATTACTGTAGTAACAACATGAGTGTCATATAGAATCTATTAGATTAAAAAACATGAGATATTTGTAATAATGGTTGAAAGTGTATCATGTTGTTATAATAAATACAATCCCAAATTATCATTCATTAACGTGTGTTGTGATTTATTTTACACAAATGGTCGAATGATAATATCCCCTCAATGTACAACATTGAATATTCCTTAAACAATGATCACTATGGAGTATTATGGGTTGTAATGATATAATAAGTATATTAATAATACAATCTCATATTCATCACAATTTTTTAATGTGAGATATAAAGAATTGATTCATGAGGTAATAAGTTGAAACTTGTAACATTTATTGATCTTCTAAAGTATGTATCATGTAATTTCATGTAGTTATCGATATACATAAGGGTGAATGATTATTATCAATCCTTTTCACCTAATTTAATAGAGATACAAAGAATGATAACCTTCATAATATGATACCCCATATACTCCATTATATATGTTGACATAGTTACAATGAGTGTGGTTGGGTATATTATTGAGCGCGTAAGCTATTGGAACACAACCAATATGATATTTCAAAACTTTTATGATGCATAAATACATCTGGAACTTGATTGAATTAGACTAGGGAAATGAAAATCCCTGTTTACACGTGTCATATATTATATGAGAAATTATTTTTATGAGTGACATGTGATATTATTATTAAATAGATCAATGGAATTTTATGTATTCATCATCTTGGTTCATCATTTTAATATAATCAAGAAAATATGAGGTCCAATATACTATATTGACATGTTACATGTTTATTAGTCACTCGATGTCATAGAAAAAATGGATTATATTTGTATACATATTGTAAAGAACCTACCTAAATACCTTCTCAAATAGGTAAACGACCTGAATCATCACATGTTCGAATTGCATTCTCAATCTGCATGGTCTAATGAATAACACTCAGACATAGAACAAAAACCAAAGCAAATTATTTTTTCCAACCTAAAGAAAAAAATATCAAATATATAAAATAAAAAATGGAAAAGATAAATATATTCCATAACATAAAGCATCTAGTAAAAAGACTAAAGAGTAGAAAAAATATAAAACTATAAGTCCAACCATAAAAGAGTACAAAAATAGGAAAAATAACGGTTCGAAGAACTCGGAAGTAGGAACAGTACACAAATGAAATTCACGAAACTAAAAATGGTTTACGGTCAAGCGGTAGAGCAGTACACGGATGGGATGAAGTTGGCAGAGGAAGTCGACTGCGAAGGAGCAATAATGGTACCTAGAGCGTGTAGGAAAATGGTTCTCGCCTGGTTTACGGTTCGTTGTGGCTAAAGAATCAGTAAGAGGTGTTGGCTGGATTAAATATTTGGTAAATCTCGATTCAATGGACTAAGCAGGTATCTTTTCCTATATAAGAAACGCATATCCCACTGATTAGTGTTGAGTTTGTTTATCATTAGAGAAACTCTTTTGATTTAGAAATTTGGCGAAGTCCGAAGGAAGTTCATGAAGGGTGGTTCACGAAGGCTAATGTGGTTCACAGAGGAGTTGTACCGCAGATGGGGTGTGCGGGGAATCTAAGCCCGAAAAAGAAGTTTGGTATGTAGAGGAGGAAGTCTGGTTCACATAAGGAATTGACTCGGTATGTGGAGGAGGAATCTCCGGTAAATAAAAGGGGGAGTTCCACAAGCGGTACATGGATGGGAGCTCTAGTACGCAGAAGCGAAGGCAGCCCGCGAATAGAGAATAGTTCATGGAAAAGAGGGATTTCATAGAGGTGGTTTGTGGAATCGGTACGCGGTAGTGGTATGCGCTCGTGAAGGAGGAGGCAGTCCAACGAGGAAGGGTGGTTTGTGGCAGTATTAGTGGAACACGAAGAATGTGTCCTACGTAGAAATCTCAGTAATGAGTACATGGGAGAGGAAGGTAGTTCACAAATTTCACAGGGAATCTTGAAAATTCTTTAAATCAGTTTGAAAATATATTTTCTAGTACCTAACAGTTCCTAGGAAGGTGGAATTTATCTGTGGGTGAAAAAGGAAGTTCAATAGGGCATATACCTATAGTTAAGGATGTATGAAATTCATGCAAATCAAGGGACTTACATGTCCATAAACATTGTTTGACCTACAAGTCCATAAAATGTGAGTGGATTCCATTCCAAGAGAACTTAGAAAAGGAAGACAAAGATGATGACCCTTTCCAGTAGTAGTGTGCTAGAGAAAGAGGCATAGGGAGTGACCCTTGGGAATTCGGTGAGCAGAACCTAAACCTTGTAAAGGCAGTGATCTTGGGAATAGAAGATCTAGCCCGAACATTGTAATCATTATTGGTCGTGAGCCTTAGTGGATTTGGTACATCGACACATTGTCATTGTATGATCCATGAGCGTAGCCCAGTGAGGGTGAACCAAGTAAAAATCATTGTGTCCTATGTATGATTTCATAACAGTCTGTATATTGTCACGGTAGGAAGAGAGAATTGAGTTTTTTCTAACAATGAAACAAGATCCAAAAGGGATAATGTTTTAATCTTCCATTCCCTGGTCCCCCCCCCCTCTCAGGGGATTCGACCAAGTGTACCTAACCCAAACTACTCCATTTTATAGAATGGGTAGACAACCGCCATCACACACCCTACTAATCAACTTACCGGACAAAAAAACTCACCGCCTCACTTCAACACCTAGGCTTTCCCTAGATTGAATGAAATAACTAGGTCTACACACTGTTGAATGGGTAAACAAGGTGTGATATGACATTCTTAGTAGGATCCGACACATGTGTTTCCCAACAAGTCTTTTTATAAACAACTAACGTATTCTCAATTCAAAAAAAAAAGTGGCATGATAATAAGTAAAGTATTTTTATAAAAATAATGGAAAATATTACCCTTTTTCTAGAAATTAGAAATCAATTAAAGATATATCAATTTCAATCAAAATTTCCATAGTTATTTCTTAAAACACAAGCACTCATATTAAATCCTAAACAGTAAAAATCCAAGAACAGGTAAACCATACTAATAAACTCAACAGGTTAGTCTATCAGACTACTCATACCATAAAAAATGATTATTGCACCACTACTCCATAGAACATCATCCTAAGGAGAAGGGAAACACTCAAATAGTGAACCCCCTCCCAATGTAAATAATAATATCCTATAAAAAAGGCTTAGGGACTAGAGAAAATTCACTAATGAAAACCTCCTAATTATAATAGGGAATATGACCCTAAAATAATCCTTCCACCTATGTACCCAAGGCATCCCATGTTCTATATTTCATAAATCATTTCAATTCATTAAAAATAACCCTTTATATATTTACCAAAAATAAGGGAAACCCCACTTTTTATCTCAAATGAATTTAGAAACACAAAAAAAATCATGCAAAATTTATATATAAATCAATTTATCAAAAGAGGAGAAATAGATTCCATCCAACATAAGTAATAGATGGAACCACCAACCTCAAACATGGGGTCACACATGACCATAAAGGATCCTCTGACAAGAAGATCAAAAAAATGAAAATATAGTCCCTTAAACCAATCTAAACATATTATAATTGATTCAAGTCCTCAAAAGGGTTGGTGAAGATGAGTAACAACACATACCTTAAGAACACACACCCACCACGCCATATCCAACAAAGGAAATTTCCCCCAGAAAAACATGACATTACAGTTATTGAGGTAAGTAAAAGAAAACATCAATAAGGATCAATGTAACTGATAATGAAAGGAAAAGGTGCTTCCAAAATAATATAAATTAATAACAAGAATGACTTACTCACCTAGAGAGATGAAAAACAATATAAATGGAGATCAATTTCTAAATAGATCAGTTCAGATCGAATGAACACTCCCAAAATAACCAGATAATCTTTCTAGGTTGAGAGACAAAGGATCTCTGGAATAATGAAATAAAATTTCACTCGTATGGATCCCAAAAATCATTATCTGTGAAGTTTACATGAAATGTAATCCATTTCCATGTCATGTAATCCTCAAGACTCATATATTCCAAAAAACACATCACATTTTTATTAAAAAGCAATCTTTTAACATTACATGTCTCGTAATCTTTACACAATATGTAATTCATTCATTCTTTGTAACAGGTTCATGGAAATGACCCTCTATAACATACACACAATGTACTCCAATTACACAACATGTATTTCTCTTATAGTTTCCAAAAATTGAATATGCTTATATGAAAACCCAAAACACATCGCATGTACTCCAAACTCAAGGTAAAACCCATAATTCCATTAATGTGTTTATTATTAAACTCCCATAATTAAAAAAACATGCTTCATCAAACATTTAGTCATTTTGAACAAAAAATACTCTCCATCTATGTAAATCCCATTATTCACCCCTTTAAAGAAGAGAAGAAGTAAATGGAATGGAATTACCTGAAAGCGGATAGTGGGATATTACACATATAATGTACTGGATCCACCTTCTGGCCGACATGATAATATATATACATACATACATATGTATGAGAATGTTCAATAGAGATCACACCATACCCCTTAAAAGCATTTCTCGAATATATTCTTTTCTAGAAACTTATCTTTGATTACATTTATCAAATAGGATATTATATATATATTTTTCAAGGATGATAAGTACTAGAGGGTCAAATATTTAGATCCTCAAATAAGGATTATGTTTTGGACAACTTTTTTGTTCAAAAATTAAGATTGTGTGATGAAACCATAAAAAAATATATTTTTAGATGGAGTAAAAAGAGTTTGGATTTTTTTTCATAAATTCTTCTGGAATTTTCATACAAGGGGAGATTATGGGATGTGCACTATAACAACAACCACCATACCATGGTGATGCATTAGATATTATGGTTTATAACCACATGTTTTTTATCATGTATTTAATGCATGCACCTAACACATCCTTCTACACTTGTATTTTCCTTTGTCATGAACCAGTGGGTTATTTCGTTTATGGACAGAAAACATCATTCAAGGTATTTTTAATGAGAGAACACTCCAATAGTTTTTATTCTTATGGGTCATGTGATTAAACTCAAAAAAATTCACATGGTCATCACACTAAATTTAATGAATTACATTGAAGATTTATAAGGCCCCATCCTTAAACAATACATAATCTTCTGTTAAGTCAATATTTCACATTTTTCATCTTTTCAGTTTTATAAATTTAGAGAATTAGGCCATAAATATTTCATTACATATCAAAAATTACAAATTATAAACTTCTAATCTATCCAATTTTTCACAAAAATAAAACTCTTTAAGTAAAACAAGAATTTTTTTCTTGATAAAAATATTCTTTAATTCTTTCTTTCTCTTAACCTTCCTTATACCCTGTGAAAAATATTTCAAAAACTTGGGATGAGCATAAAAATCTTAAAAATGGATGTAAAACAAGGAAAGAAAACATTATTCCATTAATACATAAAAATCAATGAAATCATTATTTTTTTACTTATAAAACATAACTGCTTTAACATACCTCATAAAATCATAAGATTTATGATTAACTCATAGAAATCATAAATCATAATGTTAACTTGTGGAATCCATAACATACATATAATTTATCTTTTATAGCAACATAGGGACTAGCCTTCACAGTTACATTCAGAATACCCATCATAGTATATTCCCTAAATATTTTAGTAGAAATATTAATATTTACCTCTATCATGTTACCCAATGCATTGTAGAGCTACTTCAGGCTCACCGACCCTCGGTTTATCATGGAACCACCTGTATACGTAAAAAATGCCCATGAACCATAAAATAATCATAACACATAAAACAAGAAAAAAGGAAAAATAACATTTCCACATTGCAATCATAATATATCATTTCAATATATTGACATAATAAATGATCCCTCAAAACCATTTTCAATACCAAAATCGGTAAAAAGGTTATATGGTATTTATATTCCTTTTAAAACATTATGGCTTCTTATGGAATCCAAATATCAATTAATGCTTGTGGTAGTGGAAAGGTCGTTGTGGCTGCATACGTTAAAAAGAAACATTCCTTTTTTCATTAGTAAAATTTTTTGAAAAAAATATTCTTTTTGAAAAATGTTTAATTAAATTAGAAGACAGATGGTATAATTTTACACTTTTAAAAAGATGCTCATGTATAAACCAAAATATTTTTGATTGAAAGAATATTGAGATGAATTCCATTAAAAATTGAGAAATACATGAATAAAAAATTAAATAACAACATTAAACAAAACATACAATATCATGGAAATAATGATATTCATGATATAATATATCAAAGGGTAGTATATAAACTATAAAAGTAAATTCGTGAATAGCAACAACTATGTCTCAATTGAATGTAAATTGAGAAGGAATCCCTTACAAAGATTATATAAATGATGTAAGAATTAATAAATAGGGATATTATGTTTAGAAAAAGTATATACACACAAAGGGAAGTGTAAATTTAAACATAAATAAGTAAAAATTTATTACACCCATTATCATGTCATAATATAATCAACGATGTGTGTGTAAAACCCAATGAGTGGAAATTGATTTTACAAATTCCCTTACAAGGTTCATATTGTTAATAAAATAGATATATTATGTATATTTTGTACTTGAGTTGAAAATGAACTTATTTTGATGTAAATTGTCCATTTATTCAAAATTACATCACCTCCATAATGACATTAATGATATAAATATCACATCTATCTAGGATATATCTATTTATAAAAGTCCATAACATTTGGACATGAGAAATAAAATGCATCGTTCATGGAGAAGGTATGTCGTACGTACACATGAATGCTACAATCATTTCTTTGTCATATTAGAAGAATAATAATAAAATGATATAAATGCTTATTATGATAAATTTTTTATATTTTTTTCATTTATGTATCATAGGTTTAATAAAACCATCCATTATACATTCCATGTATAGCATGAATGAGCCATATCATATTGAGGGGGTGGTAGTCCACACTTCCTCAAATGAAATTATCATATTTACACAACATGGAAAGCATAAAGGTATGATGTAAATAAAAATTACTGAAGTATAAAGACAATATAATATATATCATATATAAATAAATTTCCATCAAAATTGACAACATGATATGTGGTAGCAGAAAATTGTACAATCATAGTTTTGTGAGGTAGTAGTTCTCCCTACACTGAAACAATATGTTCGTATCGATTAGATGGAGGAGTGTGTAAGTGTAGTTTGAATCTATATCATAAAAACATCCTAATATATATATTATACTGGTGTTTATATGTAATCAATTAATAATAATATCATAGGGAGTGAATAAAGAAAATTAATGAAAGGAACTTGAGAGAAGACATTACCTCTAAAACGAGTAACTTCTTATTATTTGAGGCAAGATGCTTTTTTGAATTGCCTTATTCCCATGTTAAGGATTATAGGAGGAAGTGATGGATATTGGTAGATTATTTGAGTAGAAGTTGGGTGAGCCAAGGGGTTTTAGAGGTGTGAGTGGGTGGATAGATTTGGTGGTTTTTTTAAGAGGGAGGATGGGAACTTTAGGAAACCCATGAAATATTATTTTATTATAAATTTATATTCGGTTTATATTGGTCCAAAACTCATTTTTGTGAAAGATAATATGATTTTGGGTTGTATGCCCATCATACAATTTAAATTATACAAGTTTTTAATATTTTTTATCCTTATCTTTTTTTAACTAGTATTTTAACGTCTCTAATCTTACACTGATATCAGGTTATTTACACATTCTGGTTTAATGTAATTACAATATCATGTAAAATGACCCAAAAATAATAATTTATTCCATAATTGGACTTATAGTGACCATATTGATGAATAGTATATTTTTAAGAATTTATAATATCATTTATTTGAATCCTTTATTAATGAATCAATCACTACATCATCATTATGTCATAATTAACATTATTTATTTAATGTCTGAAAATTATAAATGAAATACCATGATGTAGGAAATATTTTTATCTTTATAATTATTATTTATAGTCTGATAGAACAATTATATAACCCCATATAAAATTTTTATTGGTTAGAAGATACTTTTTTATGTTATTTTTCTCTTTACTTTAAATTAATTAATATAACATGTGATTATCACTCCCAAGTGACTCCCAAATGCCAAAGGTTCGGCCTAACGGTGTCCATGGTCGGAAATAACGCATCCAATAGGATTAGGACACATTTTAGTGTAGTTTCCTATTATTATAATATTATTTTTACCCTTATTTACATGATTTACCCTTTAACGATGGTAAATAAAAATAATTACTCATGTTACTATTCATAATGTCCAAAATTAAAAGGTATATATTTAAACAAATTGGGTCATATGATTCAAATATGGAATCCATTTTCCCAAATTAAAAACACAAAAGTTCTTGTAATTAATTTAAATCTAATTTTCATTGTCAAAACCAAAAAGCATGTTTTTAAGTCATAAAAACTACCAAAAGATTGACATGTCTATACGTCCAATATCAATGTGAAATTACTTCCAATAACAACATTGAAATAAAGGATATAAAATGATCTAATTAAACATTAAGCCCAATTAAAAAGATACTATAAATATATAAATAAATTTGATGAAAAGGCAGTTTTGAATTAAAATGCAGTATTCTCACTATTCATTAAAATATGAATTTTATCAGAAAAATACCAAAACTTCAACTAATGTAAATTTTGATGTCCCGCTACTAATGAAAAAATTTATTTTTGTGTAGTAGAACATATAAAAGTGAAAAAAAAATATTTTAAAAGGGTTCCTCATCAAAAAGAAGTAAACTGACCTTTTAATAATATTAGAGTATTTTATGCTTTAAATTGGATTCATTCACATTCTATGACTCATAATTTTATTGAATAAATGTGAAAAAAAATTATAATCATATTTTAGTTAGTTTTCATCATTCTCAAAAAAATAAATCCTATTTGATAACTACCATTTGAATTAATAATAGTATTATTTTATTATTTTCTCAAATAACTCATAGTTTTGTCAAACGTAAGATTTTAGAGAAACTTGTTGTTGTGTGTCGAGTACGCTATTAGAAAAAGAGTCCCTTTAATGTAAAATTAATATATTATTCATAAATTTTAAGAGAAATGTAATTGTATTATTCTATAAATACTTGGGATTCTATATCATTCCCCCCCTTTTGGAATTTGCATCCCCACAATTTTGTTACTTTTCAAATAAGTGGTGAAATTTATCCCTCATAGCATTTTCAGATTCCCATGTTACTTCATCAACCATATAGTTTTCCACAAAACCTTTACCCAATGAATCACCTTATTCCCCAACACTTTCTCTCTGTGAACATGAATTTTTACTGGTTATTCCTCATAAGAAAGATTTTGTTCCAATAGAACAACCTTAGGACTAAAAACATTAGATAGATCTGGAATATACTTTATCAAAATTGAAACATGGAAAACATTGTTTGTCTAGGATAAACATGGATGTAAATCCACCCTGTAAGAAACCAATCCAAATTTCACTAGGATTTAATAGGGTCCAATGAAACTCTTACTTAGCTTTCCCTTTTTACCAAAACACATTACACTTTTTCATGAAAAATATTTGAGAATGACATGATCACCTAACATGAAAGAAATATCCCTACTTTGGTTATCTGCAGAACTTTTATGCGTGCTCTGAGTTTGTTCTCATGTGATTCTTAGTCAAATGAACTTTTTATGCCATCTATTTTATCAATTATGGTCCCATAAACTTCCTTTCACCTACTTCATTCTAAAAATATAGATTTTGACACCTTTATACATAAAATTATTCAAATGGTTCCATTGAATAATGTAAAGAAAACAATTATTATAAGAAATCACAACCAAAGAAATATGTTGGCCCCAAATTTCTTGATAATCAATTGAACAGGAACATACCATATCATCCAATGTCTAAATTTATTTCCATGACTGCCTATCTGATTACGGATGAAAAGTTATAGTAGAATTTAATTTCATACTCAACAACTTTTGAAGTCCCTTTCAAAAGTTTGAAGTGAACCTGTGATCACGATCAGATACAATGGAGAGAGGAAATCTATATAACATGACTATCTATTTAATATACAATTGTAAAAGTTGATCTAGAGACATAATATATCGAATAGAAAGAAAATGATTGGATTTAGTCAATCGATCAACAATAACCCATATTGCATTGTTACCCAGATAAGTTTTTTGTAATCCCACTATGAAATCCATGGACACATTTTCCCATTTCCACTATTGCACTGGAAAATGATGAATCATCCTTTTTGGTAACTACTTCTCTTCTTTAACCTATTGAAAAATCAAACATATCATGGTAAATTCATTAATATCTCTTTCCATTCCATCCCTCCAGTAATACTCCCAAAGATCTATATTCATATTAGTAATGCAAGGATCAACTAAAAATAGAGAACTATGATATTTATATAATAAGTCATTCTTCAAATGTGAATCTCAAGGCACACATAACCGCTTTCCAAACCTCCAAAACAGTATTTATCAATGTAATATTCTAGTAACTTACAATATTGACCCAATAATACCTTTTTCTTCAACTCACTATCTTCTTTTTGCACCTTCTTAATTCTGTTTGATAGAGATTATTTCACTACCACATGAAACAAAATGGATAAATTCCCTTCAACAAAAACATCTAATCAAAAATTCATCATATCAAATACCAAATGATCTCATTCCAATCGTAGCAAGGTTAATATAACTTTACTCTTTCAACTTAAAACACTAGCCACTTTGTTTTCCTTTTCGAGATGGTAATAAATTGCGCAATCATAATAATTGATTAATTATATCCATCTCCTTTGTATCATTCTTAATTATTTCTGAGTGAATATATACATCAAACTATTGTGATTAGTATATATCTCACACTTTACGCCAAACAAATGATGCCTCCAAAATTTTAATACAGAAACAACAACAGCTAATTCCAAATAATGTGTAGGGTAATTTAACTCAAGATTTTTAACTGACATGAAGCATAAACAATTACCAGATCATTCTGCATTATGACACAACCAAATCCTTTTAATTAAGAATAACTATAGATAACAAATTAACCATTTATATAAGGGAGTTCCAAAACTAGATCATTCACCAATCTTCTTTTTAATTCGTGAAAACATTCATCACATTATTTTGTCTATATTAACTTAACACCCTTTTGTGTTTACTTATTTAGTGGGATACATAACCTTGAAAAAGATTAAAAAAACCTCTAGTAATATCCTACTAATCCCAGAAAACTACGAATCTTGGTTATATTTGTGGGTCTTGGCCATTCTATAACAACCTTTTTTTAGAAAGATCAATTGTTATTCAATATTTAGATATAATGTGACCATGGAATGAAATTTTTGTAACCAATACTCACACTTTATGAATTCCCCATATAGTTACTCTTCATGTTAGTATTTCAAGACAACTATTAAATGACTTTAATTCTCCTATTTACTTTTAAAATATAAAATATATCATCGATAAACACAACCTCAAACTTATCCAACAACTAAGGAAAAAATTTATTCATAAGATCCATGAATATAGTAGCTTCATTTGTTATCCCAAAAGGCATAACTAAGAAATAATAATGTCTATATCTAGTATGAAACACAGTCTTCAAAATTTCATATTCTTTTAATTTCAACTAATGGTACCCCGAACTCAATTCAGTCTTTGAAAAATACTATGCCCCCTGGATTTGATGAAAACAAATCATCAATATCATGAAAAAAATACTTGTTCTTACCAATGATGTTATTCAAGGCTCTATAAAAAATGAAAATTCTCATTGAACCATCTCTATTTTTAACAAAAAAGGTAGGAGAACCTCATTTTGATGTTCTTTTTCGAATGAAGCCATTATCTAAAAACACCTAAAATTGATTCTTTAACTCTAAAAGTTAAATTTGTGCCATTCGATAAGGGGGTTTTGAAATTGTCATAGAATCAAGAAGCATTTCAATAATAAATTCATCTTCAGTATTATACCAGGAAACTCGTCAAGAAAAACATAAAGATAGTCAATTACCACTAGAATATCATTAATCTAAATAGTTCCTTTGTTTTCAACAATATGTGCAAGGTAAAATTCATTACCATATTTTACTAGTTTATCAGCTTCATGATATGTTATGAAAAGTAAGGGTTCATTCTTGTACACAAAATGAAACTCGTTTTAAAAAGAAACTACTTTAGCTCTATAGACAATATTAGCATGATAAATGGAAAGCCAATCCATAACCAAAATAACATCAAACTCTACTAGAGGAAAAACATTAATGTTTTTTGGTAAATGTTTTCCTCACATAAGGATAGGAAATTTCTTATAATTTCTTTTTGTCTAATCATTTCCCACAACTATTTTTCCCACATGTTCTGGATTCATATCTTGATATGGAATTCCCAATTTACTAAAAAATTTCATAGAAATGAAAGAGTGTATTCCCAGAATAAAAAAATGCATTGGCATAATCTGAACAAACAATAAATGTATCTGATACTACTTCATTTGATGGCCCAACATCTGCTGAAGTATTTGTAAAGGATTTCACCACCCCATTATTCTTCTACTCTGGATTCTTTTCATCATTTTAGTTCTTTTTAATAAACTCATTTTTATAATAAAAAATTTAATTACTCTTAAAACATTTTACTGACTGTAACTCATATTTTTTATTACCATTACCTTGATCTTTTCTAATGCAATTATGAGCCTTATTTACCATTTTACCACATTGATAGGACTTACTAAAATTCAAAATGCTTTCCCCAGTGTGATTTAACCATAATTTTCAGAAAATGTAAACTTCTGTTTCATACCATCAGACTTTTTTGAAGAGTTCTTCCCTTTCATCTGCCACCTTTACATCTTATTATGTGGTTTTTCAAAGAACACCTGATTATCGGCAAACTCCAATTACACCTTCTCCGCACATCAAACAAGATTTTCATAACATTTGAACTCATGAGAAGGTAATTCACTTCGATAATTTGGATTTAATACAATGTAAAATAATTGATTTTACTATCTAAATCCCATAATAAATTTCGACCATACCATGATTGTTGGTGAAGTTTTCTTCGCAAGTCTCCACCGAGTCATCCTCCTTCCTCAATTCAAAGAATTGTTTTTCTATCCGAAGTCAAACATCCTTAGGAAAATATTTCTCAAGGAACATACCTTTAAATGCATCCCAATCAAGAGAAAAAATCACCTCACTATCCTTGATATTTTTAACCATCGACCCTCACTTATCAGATTCATAATTAAAATAGTAAAAATCAAGACTAAACTTTTGATGGTCTGAACACCCCAGACATTGAAAATATTTCCAGTGCGTTATTCCATCTTTTAGCAAGCACAAGGTCATATGATCCTCTAAATTATGGGGATGTTTCCTCATGAGATACTCCACTACTGAAATGTTCATTTTCGATTGATCTAGCTGATCAAGTGCATGGATACCCCCACCATTTATAGCCTCAGTCAACTATTCCATCACTATAACTAACTATTCAGTTCTGATTCCAACCATCCCTAGTTACTGATATGGTAGGTTGTTCTCCTATTGATGTAATCCCATTATAGCTTCCTTGTCCCTCCTCAGAAAACAATTTTGAACACATATATATCTTAGACAAAGAAACATGGAAATCTTTTTATTTTATATCAATTAAATTTGATAATAAATTAAAAATAATTTATGGATATCCATTTAATAATATCCTAACTTCTAATGTTTTCTAAAACGAAATCTGAAACCAACTATAAGGCCCAAGTCTTAAACATTATATAATCTTGAATTTAATCAAGAATTCACATTGATGGCCTTTTTAGGTTTATAGTTTTAGAGAATTAGTTTGTAACTATTACATTACATCTCAAATATTATTTGTTGGACACTTATACTCTATCCATTTTTTCACAAAACTAAAACTCCTTAAATAATACAAGAATAATTTTCTTGATAAAAATCACCTTGAATTTTTTATATTAACCTACCCTATACCCGGTGAATTTTTTTTAAAAAACAAAGGATGATCATAAAATGATCAGTAAGGGGTATAAAATATGGAATGAAAACATTAGTTTATAAATAGAAACAAATAAATGATTAACACTTTTTACTCATAAAAGATAATATATTTAACTTACCTCATGAAATCATAATATATTTTAATTATTCATAGAAAACAAAAATCACAATGGTAACATGTGGCATCCATAACATACTTACATTGTAGATTTCACGACTGCATTGGGAGTAACCATCTTGGTTATGTTTGGAATTAATATCACAGTATATTCCCTAAATATCTTTAGAGAAACCTTAACATTTACCTTTTTCATGTTACCCAATAAATTGGAGAGCTATTTGAGGCTCACCTACCCTCGGTTTATCATGGATCCACACATATATATTAACAATTCCAAATAACCATAACATAATAATAACACCTAAAGAAATCCTAAAGGAAAGATAACATTTCCACATTATAATCACAATATATCATTTCATGATATTGAAATAATAAATTTTTTCTCAATACCATTTTCAATACCAAAATACATAACATTGGTATATGGTTTTTATATTCCTTTTAAAAAATTATATATTTTTGAGGAAGTCAAATATAAAATAATTCTCGCCGTGGCAGAAAAGTTGTGGTCACCACATATGTTAAAAAGAAACATTAATTTTGTCATTTAGTATAATGATTCATTAAAAAAATATTCCTTTTGAAAACCATTTAATTAAATTAAATTAAAAGGTTTATAATTTTACATTGTATAAGATAAGGTCGTTTATAAACCAAAATATGCCCCAATGGAAGGATATTGAGATGAAGTCCCTTGCCAGTTGAAAAATACTTGAAAACAAATAATTAAGGAATAAATTAAAAAAAATTATTATATCCTGAGAATAAGTATATTCATGATATAATATATAGAAGGGTATTATAGAGTTCATAAAAGTGAATTGGTGCATAACAACAACAAAGTCTCAATGGAATGTAAATTGGGATGAAATCTTGTAAAAATATCATATAAATAACATAAGAATTTATCAATGAGGGAGATTATATGTATCAATAGTATATCCACACAATGGAAATTGAAAATTATAAAATAAATAAAAAGAGTTATTCCACACATAATATTGGAATAATGTAATCAATGAAGTATGCGTAAAACCCAATGAGTGGAAATTGAGTTAAGAAATTCTGTTAGAAATATAATTTTGTTATTACAATAGATAGATTACGTGTATTGACTACAAATACACATAAAGAAATTATAAATACATGATCATATATCAAAATTTATTTTTCACATAATCATTGAATGACATAATCAGAAAGTAGAAGATTAACCCAAAGAATGGAAACTAGGTTAAGAATCTCCCTTACCTTGAGTCCAAATCATCGCGTATGTTCCTTGATATTCCTAAATAATATACTTAAGATAATTTATTCTTGTTTGAGTACATTTTTAATGTTTATTATTACATTTATATCACTTATTACCATTTTATAACAATTACATAATTATTTAGGTTAATATAGACCATTTTGTCGATATTCGGTTTTTTAGTCAAAAATGAACTTTTTTTGATGTAAATTGTCCAAGTAGTGAAAATTACATCATCTCTAAAATGATATTAATGATTTTAATATCTTATATATCTTGTATATATGTATTTATAATATTCTATAACATTTTGATATAATAAATGAAATTAATGGTTAATGGAGAGGGTTGTTCGTTCCTACACATGAATGATACTTTCATTTCATTGTCATATTAAAATAATAATAATAAAAGGATATATATGTATATTATAACACCAATATTATATTTATTTAATTTATCTCTCATAGGCTTACTAAATCCATCCTTTTACATTCCATATATAGCATGAATGAGTCATATCACATTAAGGGGGCAGTAGTCCACACTTCTTCTAATGAAATTATCATATTTACACATCATGGAAAGAATAAAGGTATATTGTAAATAAAAATTACAAAATAATAGAGACAATATAAATATAATATATATATATATATCATATATAAATATAGTTCCATCACAATGGATACCACGATTGGTTGTAGGGGAAAATTGAACAATCAACGTTTCATGAGGCAGTAGTTCGCCGTACAGAGAAATAATGTGTTTGCTTCTATTAGGTGGAGGTTTGTGTATGTGTAGTTCTAATATTTATCATAAAAAACCCTAGTATATTTCTGATAATTTTGTTTTTATGTAATCAATGAATAATAATATCATAGGAAGTGAAGAAGGAAAAAAGAAAAGAACATGGTAGAAGGCGTTACCTCTAAAACGAATAACTTATTTTGATTTGAGCCAAACGGCTTTATTGAATTTACTTATTCCCAAGTTAAGGCTTCTTGGAGAAAGGGTTGTGTAATGACCCTAAATTTTGACTATTTTTTTTCCTAACATTGTGTGTTATTTTATTTTCTACTTAACATAACTGTTTCATTTAATAAAATGAGTATAATTAAAATAAGACCATTGGGTTTCGAATTTTATATGACCGTTGGCCAATATGACCATTGGAAACAAAATTCTGTGATTATTGTCTTTAAATAAAAGTGATATTGATTAATTAATATAGAAAAAATATTTGATGGCCCTATCCAGTAGTCTCGGGCCGATCGAATCCCATCTGATGGAACTTGGGAAAGAGGTAGCACCTTTGGGCTATGCTCTGGACCAAACCCAAGCCGAACTTCATCGTGTGAAGCTAGAATGGAATCTCCTTCGCAAGAAGATCAAGCTGATATAAGTCACTAATTGGGAAATGTTGGCTGAGCCTCCCTAAGATTCCATCACCCAATCACACCTGAATCTTCGGTCCTATGCTGGTGTTATAAGGAGTTATGTAAAGAGACCGTAACTGCCTTGTGTAATCCTTTGATTTAAATAAATAAATGTGATGTCTTCTTATGGTGAAGTTTGTGAATTTAAAAATGATTGGATAAATATAGTATGCATATTATTGATTAATTTTAGAAAAAGGATAATTTAAAAATATTTTATGTAAACCTTAAATAATTAATAATGTGTCATGATTTTTGAAAAATGGTGGTCTACAGTTATGTTCAATACAAAATTTAGATTCTAAAAAGGTCAACTTAATTTTTTATGAATAGTAAATTATGAATAGTGATTTTGCGCTTATGATTAGTAATTTGATCAAATCAATTAAGTAAACTCACTTGATAATGTATTAATATAATCTAGGCACCTTTATTAAGTAATGTGATTCAGTAAAAATGGTAAATAACTGTCCCAGAAAGTACAGGTTAAGTATTAGTTTTTTCATGTGAATAGCTTTTTTTTTATTTTAAAAATTAAATTAATAATATTTAGAAAATTATTTTCATAAAATGGAGTTAATTTTTGAAATCAGAGCATCGATATTTGGTTAAGGTGATTTTTTGGGATTTTTTTGAATCAATTGAATTTTCAGTGAATAGGGTTTTTATTTAAAAGTTAACTTAAAGATATTTAGAAAATTATTTTCATAAAATGGGGTTCATTTTTGAATTTAGAGCATTGATATTTGGTTAAGGTTAATTTTTGGGATTTTTCTGAGAAAGTTGAATTTTTGGTGAATAGTGAAAATACAGTTTTTGAGTTTCAGGTGTTTAATGACATCATTAAGGATGTAATAATTATGCAATAATTCTGGTCGACTAATGAATAGTAATATAAGTTATGAGGTGTTCCAAGTGGACAATACCATTTGTAAATACCATTGGAAAGCCCATGGTTTTACCAATACCACCGATGACGTGTCTCTTGGCAATTATTGTCTTGTCCCCTCACTTCTCCGAAAAATACCAAGCTATTCCCTCATTAATTTCATTTTTAAATCCTCCCCAACAATTTTCTGGTCTCTTTACCTCTTGAGGATTCCTCCCAAGGTGCCCTCAATCCTCCCAAGGTCCCAACCTTCATGCTTTCGATGTTACTCTTCACGGTAAGGGATCCTACCTCTCACTTTCTTTTCAAGTACTCTTGTTTATGTCATTTATTTTACGCCCCTTGTTATTATATTGGGTGTGTTATTTTATAATCATATTACTGTCCTTTTCATGTTCATATGATGAGATACCCTCTCTTTCTCTCATCATTTCATTTTTATGAATGTTTAATTGGCGCCGTTAGGCTGCCGAATTTTTGTAAGGGGTTTTTTCACTCATCCCATTTTCAAAGTTCTATTTTCATGTCAAGTCGTTGAATTTCATTTTTCCCATGTTGGGTATTATATCTATATTCATCATACTTTCCTTTTATGTTAAAATTATTACAGACCCTATTTAATCTCATCAATTCATTTTTTGAAGTTTTAAGTGACGTCGTTAGGCTGCCGAAGTTTTCATAAGAGAAATATTATTTTTGTCTTCCTTTCAAGTTTTTCATTTAATATGATATGTCCTACAAATTTCATTACCATGTTCTTATATCCATTATATTTTGTCCCTATAATATTTTATGGATCATTTAGGAGTGGGTGACCCATGTCCCTTCTCTTTTCAATGTTTTCTAAAACCCTTCAACATAGCCGTTATGCTGCCGAATTTTTGTCTCAAAATGTCTCTCTCTTTTTATCAAATTCTTTTATTTTATTAAGTGAGTACTAAAAACTCCTTATTTTACATGGTTATTCACATATATATAAAAATTTTCTATTTTAAATTCTGGGATTTACATACATGATACCCGATTTCATTTTTTCGTGGGTTTAAAGTGACATAAATAGCATGTCTTTAAAGCGTGTTTTAAAATGTTATGACTATGAAATGAAACACATTTATTTTATGCTATATGTTTTATTTATGAAAATATTTATGATGATATATGTGGCTGATATGATAAAAAAGGAAAATTAATGGTGTTCCCTAATAGCACTCCAATGTATTGGGTAAAGACCTAATCTCTAGAGATGACCATTTTAACGATTCCTTGATGAATAACCTTGGTAATTTTTTTAATGACACCTTGGGGATGGACCTTGGTGAAATGGAAATGATTGTCTAAGTTAAATGTTGTAGCCACATCTTCAAGTTATGAAACATGGTATTTCTATTATGATATGTGTAGAGATTTGAAGCTTGATGTTTATAGATATTACATTACTTTTGCGGAATACTTAATACATAACAAAAACAGACACACAAGGACCGTAATAGTTTAGTGTCTTTGGAAACTTGGAACGTAGTCTTCTAATCGTGGTGAAAGATCTTCCACATATCCCATAAAGATCTTCCACTTTTTGTTTCTTTCCTAAAACCTTTCTTTTAATCTTGGGGGAAAATAAAACATAAAAAGGGTGAGTTCAAATGCTCTGTAAGGGTAAGCATGGATAAAATAAAACATACCATATACACTTGAACATAAAAATATGAACATAATGTTTAAACATAAAAATCTTGAGCAACGACATAAAACTTGGAAGTACATAAGGCATATATCATAATGGAACACAAATAATGACAAAATAACATGGAAATAAAACATGTAATTGTGGCATCCATTAAGCACATGTAATGATTTACATTGTTGCCAAGGCATTGCTGCCAAGACCATCTTAGTGGACAAAGTCCCTTTCTGAATCGAGTTCACTCCTCATTCCAGTCCTGTAATACTGAATCAGATTAAATTATCGTTCCATCCATGTCTATCTCATGAGATATAAATCTTTACCCAATGCATTGGAGGTAGATATAGGTCCCACCCATCTCATAATGAAATCATTCTTATTTGTGCCACAAAATAAACATAAATCATTCATCATAACCCAAATAATAAAATTGGGTTCATAAACATCATCCCATCATAACATAATCCATATAAAACAAATGGATATCATTTCATCATAAAAAAAGAGAAAACCATGTAAATCATAGAGAAATTGTACTTGAAACATACAGATATGTAATAATTTCATCTTAGATGGAAAATGGTTTTGATAAAACACATGAAATGAATTCTTGAGGAAAATATCATTTCTTTTTCAAAATCATTTCCTTTTCACAAAATGTCATGAAATTTTAAAAGAAAAGGATTTTTTTGAAAATAGTAATGAAATAATATAGAGTATGCTTCATGAAAATAAGGCATCATTAAACTGTAAAAATCTATTCATGCCGTATAAGTTAAAAAAACATTTTTCTTGTACTTTGGCCGAAAAAGTCAAAAAGAACCTCATACGGAAAACGACAAAAGATTCCTTTCTTATATTTACCAAAAACTTCCCAATAGGTAAAATTAGACTTAAAAAATTGTAGTAGGATAGAAATAATATTACAAATTGAAGAAACATGGATGTGGATGATAAATATGCCCTAGTGAATATCGAAGTATAAACAATCTCGGATAAAAACTGAGATTGAGAAATTTTCCCTTACCTTAGGTCTTATATGATTTGTATGGATCTGAACGTCCTTTATAATGATTTAAATAATTTCATTGACTTATTAAATAATCATATTCATTGTTATGATATCATATATGTTTCACTTATGACTTTATATTACCCGTTCTTTTGTAAATTCCATGTTAAAGTAGCGTTTTGGGTAAAATAATTTCATTTATCGTATGTGTTTCGACTTGTCGTTCTTGATATTTTTACTTATATCCTGATATAAATAATTTAAAAGGGTAAAAAATGATTTATATATAATATATATTCATCATGTACATATATATTATAGATCTAAGGAAATAGACCGTTCATGGAGACGGTAGGCCGTACGTACGCATGAACGCTGTTTTCGTTTCTTTATTGAAGTGAATGAAATTAAACAGATGACATTCATATATATATATACATAAATCTAGTAGCATTATTATTTCATATATTTCATTATTATTCATTATATATACTTTATAATCATTCTTTAATGGTTAATCATGGAAAGTGAATCTCATCACGTTCGTGGAGACGGTAGTCCGTACGTACGCACGAGCGATGATATCATTCCCATAATCGTGGAATTATATTAATGTGTATGTATAATATTAAAAAATAAAAATCACTTTACAATAATCATATATATTCATTACTTTCACCATTATACCCATCCAAGTAAGGTGGTGGTGGAAAATAGATTACACCATGGCGTGGAGACGGTATTCCGTAGGTACGCACGCGCGGTGATTTCATTTTCCATAGGATAGATAGATGGTGAAATATGGTTTTTTAATACTTATAATAACATATAATTATATCAGTGATACTAATGTTATTACTTCAGAATGAAACAACTAAATAAGAATAAGTGTAAGAAGAAATAAAGTTGAAAGAATCTGTAACGGTTATTACCTCTTCTTTGAAGTGCTTCTTTTAGACCTCATTTTAGGGCACTAAAATTGGTCTTTGAAGAAGGAAGGAACCTCTAGGATGTTTCTAGGGAAGTGTAGAATATAATTGGGAAGGTTGTGGACGAGATTGAAGGCTCAATGTGTTGTGAGGAAGAGAGGGAGGAGGTTCCCTTTTATATGGGAGGAGAGGGGCACCTTTGGAATAACTAAAAATATTTTTATATTATAAAGTCATATTCGGATTTTAATTGCTCAAAATTGATTTATTTCTAATCTAATGTTGGTATGGGTCTAAATCCTCTCATCCAAAAGAATTTAGACAAGTTTATGTCTCTGTTTTGACCTTATCATTTAGATTTAACCTTAAGTTAAATAATTTTACTTTTACCGTGTCTTCTTGTTTTCTTACACTATATGGTTAATAAACTTACTATAACAAGACAAAAGAATCCCAAGTTGTTTATTATTAATATAAATAACCTTATATAAGTCATTTTGCCGAACCTTAGATTTTTATGAATAAAATAACAATTAATAATATAATATTTGTTTTAAAAAATATTTTATGTCAATTTTGACACTATTTGGTAATTGATATTTGTGAAATTTATAACAGAATTATTAGTTCAAAAAAAGTTAATTAAATAAATAATAACATGTAATATTAACCTAGAAAATTAGTAAAATTCATAAAAAGTCTCAAATTACATTTATTTGGGTATTTATAACATCAATTATGTCAATATTTAATTAATAAGATAATTACTTCATTATTTTTGTGTCATAAATAAATTATATGTTTTAATATCTAAAAATTATAAATAAATTACCATTATGTAGGAAATCGTTTTAGCTTTCTAATGAATATTTATAGTCGAATTTATCTTATGTATAACCATATATTAAAAATGATTTACTTATTAAACATTGATTTTAACTATTTTAACCCATCTTTAAATAAATTAATATTAAATGTCCTAATCTAATCCAAGTGGGCATAAATGGTCATATTTTATTCCTAAAATTGTTTTTGGTCTAATTACACTTATCCAATAGAATTAGGACATGTTTTAGGGTAATAATTATATCATTTTACCCTTAATTACCCTATTTACATTTAACCGGGGTAAAACAAAGTAAAAAGTCACTATTCCCAAAAATTATTTTCATCTCATTGAACCACATTTTAGCCCTTGATATTAACCGTTTCTCTCGGATTTTCGAAATTCCACTCACAGAAGTGGTAAAATTATGTTTTATGAAAAATTTAGTTTTTTAACCACCACATAGTGGTTTCACTATTCATCAAAAAATGAATGTTTCCAGAAAAATACCAAAAATTCCGCCTAAGCATTATTTGATATTCCGAATTCAAAATTGATGTCTATTTTTTCAAATTCAAATCATAGAAGTGGAATTAATTAATTTTAAAATTAATTCCCGTTATCAAAACAAATAGCGTGTTTTTTAAAAAAACAATAACTATCAAAAGATTGATACTTGTTTATATCCAATTTCAAAGTGAAATTAATTCCAATGAACAAAATTGGATTAAATGGTAAAAATATATTCTAATTACACTTTAAAACAAATTAAAAAGATAATATAACCATATAAATTATGGTGATGAAATTTTTTTTTATTTAAAATATAGCGTGGTTTTACTATTCATTAAAATATGAAAGTTATCAGAATAATATGAAAATTTCATCCAAAGTAAATTTTTATATCCTGATTCCAAAGAAAATTCTATTTCGTCAATTTTAACTTATAGACATGTTAAAAATAATATTTAAAGTGGGTGCTCCATTAAAAGGCGACAAAACTACATTTTTTGAAATATACTTATTTTACTCGAAAAATTGATTTTGTTCTCATACCATGTTCTAGAAAATGTGTAAGATGAATAATAATGTTATAAAATTTAAAATGTAGTTGATATTATTCATAATGGCTAGTCCATAATAATATTATAACCATATATCGTTGTTTAGTGAAACATGGTATTGCGTACAACACATGCTATCGAGGAAGGTCGTGATTGCATGTAATGCAAGCCAAGTTGGGGTTGCGTGTTGTGAAAGACTCCTCCGTTGTCTCATGTAACAGAATCCAACCATATTTAATTTATACATTGAATACATAAATATATACACTCAATGTTTCGTAGAATAACTACTATCAAAATTGTGTGTAACATGATCCAAGAATAGTGTTGTGTATACTGCAAGCTCATACGGTGTTGCGTATGGAAAAAGGCAATATTGTCGTAGCTTACAACACAAGAAATCAATGAAATTAAGAGAATATTTTTCATAAAATCTCGGGGTGTTAAAATATGTGTCATGATTTCTTTCTCATGCCTTAAAGTTCTTTTTCATGACTTTATTGATGTATCTCAAGTTGACATGTCAAATGTTTTCCCTTGTTTCCATTACTGGGAATTATGCTCACCCTTTCCTTTAATGTATGTCCCCTGGTTATGGGATGCAGTAATGAACCTATGATGAGCATAAGGAGAAGCCTTTCAAGGTTTTAATAAGAATTTTTTATGTTTTCATGTATTATGTTCCTGGTTTCCAAGACACTAAACATTAAAGATCCTCAGTTTTGTATAATGTAATGAAAGTTAATGTCATAAAAAGGCGGGATGCTGTAGGTGGGATGTTAGGAAATTATTCTAGAATAATTTATACTATCCAATGGGATTTATAGGTGTGTGTAATTTAGTAGAGGTGGTGGCCTTTTATAAGAGGGAGTAGGGACACTTTAGGAAACTCTCAAAATATTATTTTATTATAAATTTATTATTGGTTTATAATGGTCCCAAACTCATTTTTTTCAAATATATGATGATTTGGAGTCGTACACCTATCATTTAATTAAAATGAGACAAGTTTATAATTTTTTTATCCTTATCTTTTTTGTTTAACCCTTATTTAACCTTTTTAACCTTATAGTGATATCATGTTATTTACACATTGTGGGTTAATGTAATTACCATATCATGTTAAATGGCAAAAAAATAATTTATTATATAATTGGACTTATCTTAAATATTTAAAAAAATATTTGATTTTTAGGAATTTATGATACTATTTTATATTTTACATTATGAATTACGCCAATTTTGGACACTATTCATACTTGAATTTTTGAAAAATTCACAAAAACATGATTCCATCTAAAAAAATGAATCAATACAATCTTGTCATATTCAACTATATAATCCGTGGATGACATTAATTATGTCAAATAATATTTATTTTGATATATATATTTTAATTTATTTGAATCTGTTATTAATGAAGCAATCATTGCCTCATTATTATGTCATAATTAACATAATTTATTTAATTTCTAAAAAATATTTGTAAATACCATGATGTATAAAATATTTTTATCTTTATATATACTATTTATAGTATAATGGTTCAATTATATAAACCTATATAAAAATTGTTTTAGTATAAAGATACATGTTTATTTAATTTTTATCATTACTTTAAATTAATTAATATAACATTTTATTATCACTACCAACGGGAACCCAAATTCCTGTGGTTTGACCTAAAAACATTTTGGGTCACATATGACTCATAAAATAGGATTAAGCCACATTTTAGTGAATTTTAAATTATATAATATTAATGTTTTCCATTATTTTCCTAATTTACTCATTAACCATGATAAATAATAATAATTACCAAAGTTACTATTCATAATGTTTAAAAATAAAACTATTTTCACATTTTGGAAATTATAATTTCTAAATATAGAATCCATTTTTACAAATTCAAAACATATATATTGTAGTAATTGATTTAAAATTAATTTTAGTTGTCAATACAAAAAAACGTGTCTTTAAGAAGTAAAAAACTACCCAAAGATTGACATTTGTTTATGACCAATTTCAATGTGAAATAACATACAATGACCAAAATATGATTAAAAGGTAAAAAATAATCCTATTAATCTTTAAAAAAAATTAAAAAATAAAATAACTAAATAAATAATTTAGATGAAAAGGCAGTTTTGAATTAAAAAGATGTATTCTTTATGATTCAATAAAATATGAATTTCATCAAAAAAATTCCTCAATTTCAACCAATGTAAATTTTTATGACCCTATTGTAAATAATAACTTTATTTTTTCAATTAGATAATATAAATGTTAAAAAACTAATATTTAAAAATATTTCTCCATCAAAAAGCAGTAAACCAGGCTTTTAAAAATATTTGATTATTTTATGCCTAAAATTGGATTTATTCACATTTTAAGGCTCTAAACATTATTGGTTAATTGTAAAAAATACTAAAAAACATGTATAATCATATTTTAGTTTATTATGTTCATTCCCTATAAAATATTAGTTACGTGTTAACTACCATTTAAAATAATGATTTTACAATTTTAGTATTTTTCGGTATAACTCAAAGTTGTGTGCATCTTAAGATTTCAAAGAAACTCGTTGTTGTATGTATAGTATGCTATAGGAAAAAGTGTTCCTTTAATATAAAAGTTATATCTTATTCATAAATATTAATAAAAATGAAAAATTATTATTTTATAAATATCTAGAATCCTACAGGATTCCTATAAGAATATGTTATCCTCATCATTAGTTAGGTATGAGATTGTGAGACATGACTATGGAATATATTAATCTCTCTTCTATTCTCAAAGATTATTCACCACTCGATGAAGGTTATATCATCCCTTATAGAATTCAAGTGTCCAAAAAAGTATTCATATATCCATTGTTTAGTGTTCCACCTCTGAGGTGGGATGAATTCTTCTACTTCTCTTCTTGATCATCATCAACATAAATTTTTTGAAGAAAGATGCTATAATCATGAAAAGTTTCAGGTGTTTTTGGTATAGGATTTAATGATCTATTTTTAATATAAACATATCTATTTTTTTATGTTGAGATATATATGTATGTTTTATCATTATCTTCAAATGATGGGGGTCAAATAATGATCCAAAAAATCATCCTAATCCTACAAGTCCTCTCTTTGTGTCAAGGATAACTAGTTAGAGGTTACAGCTAAAAGAATCATGGACCTTGATAATTATCTAACAGAAAGTAGAAATTTTTGAAATTAAAATTTTATTAAATTGAATAATGAATGATGGATTAGAATATTATTATTTAAGCATTATAATATCATCCTCAAATTTATGTTTCTTAAACTAGAACTCACACTGATAAATTAATAGGAGGCATAAACTTACCAATCTATTTAGAATAAAAATGTTTCAGTAAATTTTTGTGATGAGTTTTTTTGTCTCCCATAAGTTATAAATTAATGGAAATAAGAGAATTATATCATTCGTAAATCCATCTACTTTAACATTATGGAGAAATTCCTACCTAAATATAGATTAATTTGTTTTTTTACTAATGGAATTCGATATTTTAGTTCACGTTCGAGATCTAAATATAAACACATTTGTGTAAAAAAATTCCAAAAAATACACTGCTACATCAATGGTGGATGAAATAATTTCAAAGATAAGTAAATAACTGAAAAAAGCTCAAAATAAGATTTATTATATCCCAATACAATAATAATTTAAATATAGCCAGACAACAAGGGAAAAGAACATGATTTTTTGTCATTATTTGTGATGTGGAAGGTTTGGACATAATGACACTCAATGCTAGAAAAATATTTAAACATATAAAAAATATATATGGTCTAAATTAATGGGGAGAAGACATTAAACAAATAAGAAACCTAATGTTGAAAAAAAAATATCGGAGAAAATATATATACTATCTAGCAATAGAAAATTTGATTTCTAGAAGTAAATTTTTTACTAATGAAACAAATATAGTTATATTTTTAAATAGTGATAATATATACCATCCATGAACAATATGTATACTAATTTTAAGATAAGACCATAGAATAAAGTTATAAATCAAAGAGAAGAAAATAAATCTACCTTAGGTTGTAAGAAAGTAAAGAAAAGTGTTCAATAAAAGAAGAATACTTTAAAATTAACACCAAAGATGAAAGCTAAAAAGGATGTCAAAATAAAGTAGATATAGTTATATTAGAGATCTATTCATAATATCTCAATATCTTCTTCCTATTATTTTAGGTCTTCTTAGGTACATGACTCTCCCCTCCACTAGTTCTCTCCCTCTAGACTATATGCACATTATTAGAGTGGATTCCCATTTAATTCATTATTTCAAACCCCCTTGATCACTGTTTGTGGTGTTATCTTGACGCTTTTTAAAATAATATCAAATTTTGTGTTATTTTATGTAATTTACACATCATTAAATATTTTAAATAAACCCTATAGAGTATAATTTATAGGATAAAGCTAAATTATAGAATGGAATCAATCCAAAAGATATATAATGGGATTGATTTAGTATATAAATTTCTATAAGAAACTTTATAGGTGTTACCTATGAAGGGTAACAATAATGTTTCTAATATACCATGTAGAAACTCTAAGAATGATATGTATGTTAGGGATGAGTTCTTGACTTCTTTCATTGATCAATTGGAATTGGATATAAATATGGAGAAAGAATATGAAATTAAAAAATGTAAAGGGAAATAGGTTATTAAATATGAATAATAATTCAAATTTCATGAGAATTTATACAAAAGGTTGAATAGATATTTCATGAAAATAATATTTGGTGAAGTTTGAGTTAGGATAGAAATGTTTCAAATTAATTAATAACTATTTTACCACATCATGAAAAATTACTCAAATAGATTAATAAAGAACAATGAGATTCATTTGCATGGGTGAAAGATATGAAGAAAAAAGCTCCAACCAAGAAGAAATCTAATTAAATTAAATAATAAATACATTATAATGAAGATCATATTTAGAAAAATAAAGGTAATTGAAAAATGAAGTGATCTGATGATTTTAGATTTGTAATGTGAATATTTTATATATTGATATCTAAATCTCTTTCCTGCAACTCTTTTTAAGATAAATATTAAAAACTCACCATAGTTCTGTATATTTATTTGTATGTGTCTTAATGATGTCAATTTAAGGTAATATTTGAAAAAATATAACTGGATTAAGCATATAATATCTATAAAGATTGAAGATATCATCCATCATGGAAGGTTTATTGATTCATGGAGTATCAAAAGATTCTTGAAGATTTTCCTTGAATAAGAACAACCATGATAATGATTATTGGAATGAAAACCATTAAGGAGATCCTTGAAAAGAAATAGTATAAAATGAATAAAATTTTTGAGGATATTGAAATATAGGATGTCAATAATAAAGATAAAGGAATGGTTATGTAATCCAACCTCATAGTCCTTATTTTAAATTATATTAAATTTTATTATTAAGGGGTGTCTTTTTAAATAAAAAAGGGGTAGATGTATACCTTGAATTTGAATTCTTTCTAGAGTTTTTTGAAAATAGATGAAGGATATAAAATCATTGAATCATATATTAATAAAAACCCTAAAATAGATACCTAAAGTTGTATCACATATTGGAATGTTTATTGAAAACTTTAAATGAAAATTTAGTCACATTTTTCTAAACCAATACGATAATGTACAGTTAGAGTTGATTAACTAATAAGTAATTATAAAGAGACATGTGATTCTTTCCTTCTATTAATTTTTTGGACCATATTATAACTTTTAACAAATTTGATAGAAGAAGTTATTTTTAAAACAAAAAAAGATAATTAAGACAACTAATAACTTCCCATTTATTTCACATTTGTATTTATTATCAATAATGGGATAATAGAATTAAATTTATATAGTAAATTAGTATTCAATACAAATAAAAATAGTGGTATTTATTGATCCATGTGGATGATGAATAATTTTGAATAAGAGTGTTGTATTTTTTTAAATGTATCAATTTCAAATAAAACCAACATTTTGAGAATATTGGGTGATGTAAAAGATCCAAATAAATGATGATAAAGTGATGAGTTGTTTCTCATACATAAATGGGAAAAGTAATTTGTGTATCTACTATAATGAAATATGTGAATACAAAGTTTCTAGAAACAAATTATTAATAAAATACTTTTCTTGAATTGATCTTCAGTAGAATAATGTCTAGTTCTGATAGGACTAAAATACACTTACTGTAATAGCTTTGTAATGAAGTTGGAAAGATAGTTGTTGAAACAACTTCAGAAATGTAAAAAACAAAGTAAATATTTCTTGAGACATTGAAAAACATCCTTTGATGACTTATCATTAATTTTACTACAATTGGTGTTGATATACAGTTGGATAAAGATTTGGGCAATATTATATTCAAGAATTGATTATGGAACTACAAAGAATTATTTGATCATATAACATATATACATAAGTCCTTAGTTTTTAAAAAAGAAATAATTATATGTTATACCAATCATTGTAAAAGGAATGTATTTTAAAATTAAAAAAACCCAACCCTTGAACTAACCCACTCAAGAAACCATCCATCAAGTAGACATTGTCCAATATCAATGGCATGTTAGTGAGGGTGGATATGGAGGTTTATAGGGTCATCCTAGCTTAGAATATGGATAAGGAAGGTGTGTTCCTAACACAGGGTGGTGTTACTATAGGGTGGTACAACAAGAAGGAAATGATCATCATAGCACACTAAGTTTAATAAAAATCCTATAGTCGAAGTAAAATAAAAATCAGGGAATATAGATACTGTAGATTTTTTAACATTTAAAAACACATGGTGTTTATTAATAAAACTCGATATCAAATCATATTCATCATAATTTTCTTGGTTTTTTCATACTTGGGGAGTTTATATGGTGCATCACTAGTATAATGTTGAGCCTATAAAAATCTACTAAGGCGTCATGGTAAATCATGAGAATTATTCTTTTTCATCAAGTTTTTCATATCATAAAGATTATATATTATGGTGATCCATTATTCAGAATTGTTAAAAAGTTTCGTAACACTATAATAGATAAACGAATCATACATGAAGTGAGTGAAGTGTCCATAATATACCATTAAGTATGAATATAATGATATTCAATGAATTAACGGTCTTTAGGAGCCAATATATTCTCAACAACCATAATATAGTATGAAAATTAACATGATGATATTTTATGTATCTTCAACATAAAAATATCATTCTGGTTTAGAAACTAATATTTTGGATGATTCTTGAGGTCTCTTACATTTGAAGATAACTAATCAAATTATTTTAGATGTTTTAGATAAGAAGAATCTAATTTTAATGTCATGGTAGTAGGAATTTTATGTGATAGATTATACTGTGAGAAGAGTAACAAGAATATAGAAGCTTTAGAGACCAATGTTTAAACATATCTGAGTTAATATCAAAATTAAATTAGACCATAAATAAAATTATGTTAGAACATAGATGTTCAATTTATTTTGTAGTCATGATGTAATGAGTATTTAGACAGGATTTTTGGAAGTGGTAAGGGGTGTGCGCTCAAATATTAAATCTCTAAAAACCCATAAATCATTATTACCAATGTGATGAGGGGAGAAACACTCAATTAAAGATAATTTTAATCCTTTACTCTATATTTTTATAATAAATAGATCATTATATGAATAAATTCATTTGATAAACTATTACGGTAAGAAACGTACTTAATATTAATTGTGTAAAGGCTTCTTGCCTGAAATAATAGTTTCACAAAGGTGGTGAATCCAAATTTTTCATTATGTTAATTTATTATTACAAATTTTTAATGTTCCTCATAATCTATGTTTTTTGATGTATCAAAGTGAGTGTTGTATACATGAAAATAGTTCAATAAACTAATATTTTTGTAAATATGTTTTTAATTTTCTCTGACACAATGGTTCCAAAGGATGTAGTGTTGAAGATACTAAACCACCACCACAAATCTCGTTTTTTAATTTTTTAAATCCACTTTTTGGATTAGTGGTAACCGCACAAGATTAAAAATACTTCAGGATTTTAATGGTTCACGATTTTAATGATACAGGTTCATGATTTCAAACAGAAAACCCAAACAATATCCACAAATTCAAAAAACGAAAGCGCACTTGATTCCAACCAAATCAACTCCTCGATGGCCGCGAGATCACCGCGTGGATAGAGGTCAGGGTGTCGGGTCACAGTGTAATCCAAATCGTCAGTGCTATCACTGCATCACCAGCTACATCGTCCAATCACCATCGTCCTTATCACTATTATCCTCTCCAAGCGTCGTCGACACCAGCAACGTCAGTCATCGGCCATAGCAACCGCCATCCAGCATCATGAAAATTATTTACGTGAAGGAATTATAAGATGCCAATATAATGAGAACCATAATATGATGAATTTTATTTTCTAATACAGTAAAACTCAAAAAGTGATGTTAAAATATTGTGAAAATACAATGTTATATGTAAGAGTGATTCTATTATAAATTTTTCAGTTCTTAAGAGAGATGAATTGGAAGTTATATCTTGTATTATATTCATAATAATTCATGAAGAACTTCCATGAAGTTATAATTTCCCAGTAAGTGGAAGTCAAATACCATTGTTAAGGACTCATATCTAATAGTATTGATGTAGTGACATTTTAAGATGATTGAATATATACTTCAAGATGTTTGTATAATGTTTTTATCATTCTAGTTGAGAGTATTAATGTTTGCGGGAAATGGTATAAATATTTTGTTGTAATGTTATAAGACTTTATGGGATTCCCTATAGCATGGTGAGATATTTTTCTAGATTGGGATGTATTATAGGGTCTAGATTAATTCCATCCATTTTTAATAACTTGTGTTTCTACTGTAAAATATCTTATTAGGGAAAATTAATAATCATGACAAGGAGTAGGTAATATGAGATTTGTTAGAACCATGTAAAAATATTTTTTTAATAAACAATTTATTTACAGAAATATATTGTTAAGGTTGAGGTAAATATAATTACAGGATCAAAATTTATCTAGCCTTTGAGGTTGAATTAAAAAAAATAATAGCACTGATTTACCCCTCATCCTCTCAGTGATATATCAATTACTGGCCACATCACATACTTTCTGATTCCCTCCTCTTATTTACACCCTCCCTTACTTACTCTATTACTTATACATACAACTTAAATTACATATTTACTATTTTCCATTGATGCTTGATTGCATTCATTCAGAGTTACTTGAATTCATGATTTATTTCTTCCTTCCATCATTAAGTTGTTCTTTCCACACTTACATACTTACTTAATTACTTATATACTTATTTAATTATATATATACATTTATATAGGAAAAACTATAAAAATATCAATGATAATTATTAATAAATTTTTCTATTATTTCAGATATATTTTATTATAAATCTAGGACTATTGTTTATCTTGATTTATTTTTTCAATATATTTATATATTTATAATAAATATATTAAACTATATTATAGTATTTGGATTATATATATAATAAAGATTATTTGACTTCAAGTACCCTCTTCTTGGGTTCAATGTGTAGTCCGGTTTTGAAAAAAATAATATATATATATATAAATAATAAATATATATATATATATATAAATTTTATATTTAATTAAATATTAATTTATTGATAATATAATTTTAAAGTTATATATATATATTTATAAAGGGACACACATTTATTGATTCATACTTGTGGGTATGTATCAATGTATAAATTAATTTATATATGTATATGACATGAACCTACCTTTTCTGGGCTCCATCAAAGTCAGCAGTGAGAGTAATAGTTCAATGTCAAAATTGACTCTAGTAAGAAACAGTTTTTGACCCCCAATAATATGGAATTGTAAGAGTTGGTGCTTTATAACCAACTAGTTGTACATTGATTACATGGATATTTAATATATTTAAATATTGAACATCTTATTATATATTTTTTATTGGTCTTCATGAATATGATGTAATAATGTTGTAGAGTATTTATTGTATTGATAAGGTCATGAAAGTTCCATTATATGATGAGAACCTTGAAATTCTATAAAAATATTCTTAAATATAGTTATATGGTTGGATGACAAACTATTATGGGACACATATCATCCAGACCGTCTGGTGCGAGTACTCGAAAGTAGATTAGACTTCCTCTCATGAAGTTTGAACTTGGTAATCTCCCAGACAAGAGATTATGAGAACAAACCCGCGAGTAGAAATTCTACATGTTCTAGTTTCATCAGATATTTCTATATGAGATTGTGTGTAATGATCCTTAAACTTCAATATTATCATTAATACATGTCACGACTTGCACACTTTAATTTAGTGGCGAAAAATTTCACGCAAACAATTTGTGGGAGGTAGGGTACATTGACTGCGTCACGAGTGGCATGTTTTTAATGGATAAATCAAGGAAGGGTTTGTCCCTTATATTTATAAAACTTGATATCTCAGCCCTTTGATTGAAATAGAACCTTCGTGAAAAATTCCCCGGACATGGTGTAACGATGAGTCTATTTTATGTAGTCATGGAGTGACTTGTCAAGCATAAAGGTTCATGACACTATCATGAAATCTGCTTGATGAGATATTGAGATTAAAGGATTATATTAAACAATGATCATTCATATGTGGATGTCATTGTTGTGACTTTATGTTTTTTTCTCTTGGGTTCCTTGACCCGTTTCTAGATAGCACTCTTCGACTTTAGGTAATCCATCTTAATTTCAACAAGAAAGATTCCTTGAGGGTAACACACTAAGTGTTTTTGTGGTCTTGGTTAAATTCTATTTGAATTTAATTAATGAAATAAATATTATTCTCATGATAGTGGAATAATATTATTCATGTTAATATGATCCAAAAAATTAAATAAAATATTTTATTTATTTTATTGAACATTTAATAAATATTTATTTACTAGTTTGTAAATAAAATATTTATTTATGAGAATAAATTATTAATTTATTTATTTAGGTGTACAGTAAATGGATGTAGTGATCGAGTGGACCAAGTCCGGTTCGGTAGTAAAATAATTATTTTCAAGGTGGTAAATAATTATTTAACTATTTGGCACATGTTATAATAAAAATGACGGTGTTATTATTTGTTGTCGTGGAATTTTATTCACAATTTCATTTTGCGCAAGTTGACACACCATAAAAAATGATGCGGTATTATTATTATGGTCATGGGTTTTCTCTATGTTCATGAATTTTTTAATTGATATGATGTTATTAAATATTGTAACTGATGTTTCTAGCATATAAATAGACATGTACATCTATTTTACCATAGACAACTCACCACCCCCTTAGTGAATTGAGAATTGTTGAGCTAAAAAATTTCTCTCTCAAATAATCTTCCCACCCCTCTCAATAATGGGAGAAGTCCTTTGAGGCCGAAGAACAATCAATCAAGAGTGATCATCACAAGACACTCTCTTTGCCATGCTAGCACCTAGAGAACTAGTGGTGTCGATCGGAGGCCATCAGAGCACGTGTGGATCACCGCTAAATGGGTTCTAGTTTGGAACATCACATGCACAATGATGTAATCCATAAGGGTCATTCTGAATGATAAACATCATCAATGAAGAAAATACTGAAGAACCTAACATTCATTTCTTTATAAAAATTATTAAATTAATTATAAACAAGATATGAAAGTTCTTATCTAAAAGATTCAGGCCCCTTGTTTTTTTATCTAAATTTTTTATTCTATTCTGTGGAGATTTTCGTTCATCATCATATTGATCCCATAAGATTAATGAATCATGGTAGAAAATAAAGTTGGGTGTTGGCACAATTGTGCTTACACTATGCCCGAAACCATTAAGTGATATCAATGGGGTTACATTATAGTTTATAATTATTTAAATATTTTATTGGGGATTTACACATTTAAAAATTTAGTTGTTTCAATTCAATATAATCATTCTAGAAATCTGAATCTCGAGATCTATTCCTCCTCTTTAATTTCTTGTTCAACATAAAGAAATTATATTTTCTTTTAATTTTGATTAAAATAAAATAAAGGATCTCATCCAGAGGTTCCAACACTTCCTGTTCATACCATATCATAACACACATCATGTATTCGACAGTACATGTTGTGTAGTGAAGATTCGATGCATTGGACTGGTCCGCCAAACCAAGCTGTGTGTTGGAGTATTTATAAGTCATAAATGACTCTATGTATTGACCGATAATATGAGGAACATAGGTTCTAGATTACATGCCATGTAGTCCACTGGACACTGCGTGTAGTCCCTTTGGGTTAGGGTTGGACCATGTACCCCATACATTGATTTCCCGACTAGAACCCATGTAACGCGGATACTACACAGTGTGGGGCCCACTGAACATGTTGTGTACTCTGATGACTTATGAAGTGCGTCTACACACCATGTCCCTAGGTGTGTACTGCAGATGGATGGTGAATGATCGTAAACACCATGTAGTCGGAACTACACATCATGTACTCATCCAAAATATGAAGATTTATTAAAATTTTATTTTTATTATATAAAAAACCTTGAGACTTGTACCATAGTGCGGGCGTAGAGCTGAGTCACAACACTTGATTTTTTTTATATATATGTGATTAATTTAACATCATCATAATGTTCATTTTGACTAATTGGGTAGTTTTGAATGGGAATTCACCAGGTTGCCTCAAGGTACGAGTTACATTCAAAGATAATATTAAATGAATTTATTTGTTTAAAATTATGATGGATAAGAATCTCAAAGAAATTCAGAAAAGGGTTTGAGATATAATTATTGATTAATTAAAGATAATTAATTGATTCGAGCGTGATTTATCTTAAACAAGAATGATTAAAGAATTGGATTCTAGTTTTATTTATGAATACATATCATTTCATGTATGGATGATCATGAGCTACACCAATACCTTTGTATTTGGATGGTTTCTTTTAATTAATTTATTTAAATTTATGTTTTTGGCTTGTGAGCATTCTCCTCATTCATATGTTGGGTCTGCGTTCCTATGTTTTCTTTTATATAACCCCCCATTTTACCCCTCACCTGCATGTGAGTAAAAAAAATGGAATATGTAATGGATGTAACTCCCTATCGAGTAGAGGTAGTTCAAGATGGAGTTGAGACGAAACCAATCCTAGGAGATATAGAGGTACATAGGTGGAAAGTTGTATACATGAACCCCGATGGTTCAAGATGTTTCTCCTCTAGGTCAAGGTTAGTTTATCAACCGCTAGATAAACTAACCATTTGAAAATCTCATGATCATTCTCTTTACTTTATTTTATTTCTTTCAGTTGCATGGTTCATCATTATGGATGTGTTGTCACGATCACAGAATTGATTAATTAAACAATCATACAAGATGGAACTAAAATAAACTAGACTTATGCATAAATATTATCAAGGAATGGTTAATCACTTATGTAAGTTACACTTAATATTAACAAGAATTTGATAATGATAATAATAAATTCATGCATAAGATTTAAAATTCTCTCAAATAAAATATTAAGTTCGACCAACCCTTCTGTTACTTAATATAGGAAAAAACACAATAAAACTATGTGTTTGACCAACCCTTGTTAGGACCCTTACTTTTATACAGATATCCCTTATGAAAGGTTTTGGGTTGACTTAACCATATTACATTCAGAGGGGTAACCCTTTCTTGAATTGGTGAAATATTGGAGGCAAGGTTTGAGGAAATCCAAAGTCATGATTTCCAGATTAGAGAGTCCAATCAACAGATCAAGGAGATGAAAACCCACAGTTGGAAAATCTTGGCCCATATAAATACCTTCTAATATCTTTAAAACCCTTTTTGTGGTTAGGAGGAGGGGAATATAGATCCTTTCTACCAGAATTTCTTAGCAGCTGGACATTCCGAGTTCAATGGGGAGGGCCATTGATACTTGATAAAATAGTGTGAGACTTGATAAATGTTATTATTTCTCATAAAATGTAATCAAGAAAGTACTAATGATCTTCTATTTTAATTTTATAATAAGAAAGAAAAGCTCCTCAACCACACTATCCATGTGATCAATTCTGGATAAAGACAAAATATTCACCAGTAGTAAATTCCAGGAATGTTTTAGATGCCATTGGGTTATCCTACCCTATTAACTGAATTCTAACATGCTAGAGTCTATATTACCTGATCCTTCTGCAAAATAGATGAGTGATGAGGATTTACTAGTCTATGAGAAACATATGAATGACGTAGTCGATCATCAATGTTTGATTCTATCATCAATGTCTAGTGAGCTCATGAAGTCTCAAGAAAACATGGATGCTTATAGAATGCTCGAGAACCTCCATGGTCTTTACTAGGATAGAAAAAGACAAGAATTTTTTGAGATCTCTAAGGAACTATTCCATTACAATTTTAGATAAGGTTCCCCAGTTGTGCCTCATGTATTCCATATCAATGAATACATTGAGCGCCTGGAGGTTCTCAGGTTTAGAATCCTTGATGAACCGTGCACCGATCTCATTCTCGCATCACTCCATTAGATATTCTCTAACTTTTTGGTCAATTTAAATATGAACAACATTGAGAAGTCTCTACCTGATCGTTTATCCTCATTCACCAAGTGGACAATGATATGAAGCCCAAAAACCCTTATGTGCATATAGTGAAAATGAGGAAGGGGATAGCGAAGAGCATTAAGCCCAAAGATTCTTCATGGCCTTCCAAGAAAAGGAATATCAAAAGAAAGGTAAGGGAAAAAGAAGCTGTTTATTTCAAATGTGCCAAGAAGGGACACTAGAAGAAGAACTGCACTCATCCTATGAATCAAGGGGAAGCTTCAGGTGTGTTTGTTATCGAATACAATCTATCTATTTCTACAAATAGGGTACCAGATAAATATTTTGGTACTCACATATGTAACCAAATACAAGAACCAAGTAGACTCATGGCAATTTACTAGGGGAAGGTAGATCTACGTGCATCCAACAGAGCCATACTTAATTTTGTAGCTGTCATGGACTACCAACTCACAATGACAATTATGATGATATTGGTGTTAAAGGGTAGTTATTATGTGTCATCTGTTATTAAAAACATTATTTATATATCCAGAATAGATACATATGGTTTTTTTCATTTTTGGAAATTATTTTTTCTTCTTCTAAAAATATATTGTTCGGTTTGTTAGGGAACATTTATACAATGGTATTTACATGTTGCATTACAAAAACCAAGTAATGGAAATCGATAAAAAATATATTTACATGGATCATACCACAACCAACATTGGCATTACTGGCTAGGTCATGTAAACGAGAAATGATTGATAAAGTTACATCAAGATGGACATTTAGATTCTTTTGAACTAAAACCAATTCGAATATGTCATGCATGATTACAAGGCAAAATGACCAAATCCTCATTTAGTGGGAAAGGTGAAAGGGATAAAGAACATCTTGAATTGGTAAAGACTGATGTTTGTGGACTATTTCCAGTTGAAGCAATGGTAGGGTACTCAAACATCATACCATTTATTGATGATTTTAGTTGATATGTATATATCTATATAATAAGGTATAAATAAAATTATTTTGATAAGTTCAAAGAATACAAGAATGATGTTGAGAACCATATTGGCAAGAAGATTAAGAAACTCTACAAAGATGGAGGTGGAGAATATCATAGTCAAGAATTCATTGATTACATATAGGAGTTTGGGATCCTATCCCAACTCACACCTTCATACACGCCCCATTAGAATGGTGTGAGAAAAAGGAGGAACCACACCCTGTTGGACACGGTGACATCAATGATCAGTCATGTGAGTCTTCCATTATCCATTTGGGTATATTCATTACAAACAATGGTGAATATAATAAAACAAGTACCAACTAAATTGATAAATGGTATTCCATATGAGTTTTTTAGTGGAAAGTAATCCATATTATTAAATTTACGTGGGTGGGGAAATGATGTGTTCGTGAAGGCTTCTTTAGGTAACAAACTTTCACCCTGAACCACAATGTGTACCTTTATAGGATACCCAAAGGAAACAAAGAGATATTTCCAATACAACCCCTCATACTAAAAGTTTATAGTGGCATGACACACCATATTCCTTGTGAGGGAGAAAAACTCCAAAAGAGATATTGAGAGCGAGATACACTTCGATTAAGTTGAGGAGCAAGGTACACAAGAGTTGGTACAAGAAAAGATTACCCAAATCCAAGTGGAAGAAATAACTATTCCAGAGACACAATAACTACATAGGAGAACAAGAGAGGTTAGTGAATCAGACTGGTACTATTTTCTAGTACCGTGGATGGTGACTCGTTATTTTTTGATAATAATGATCATCTAACCTACAAGGAAGCAGTAAGTAGAATATATGTTTCCATGTGGAAACAAGCCATGAATTATAAAATGGATTCCATGTACCAAAACCAATTTTTTATTTTGGTAGATCCTCTAGTTTATGTAAATCATGTTGGTTGCAAATGGTTATTTAAGAAGAAATTGGACATGGAAGGACAAGTCAATACCTATAAGTGACTACTGGTTTCAAAAGGGTTCAAACGGCATCAAGGCATTGACTATGATGAAAAATTTTCACCACATTTAATTTTGAAATACATTATAATTGTATTGTCCATTTTTGTTTACAATTATTGTGATATATGGAAAATGGATTTCAAAACAACCTTCCTTAATGGTAATCATCATAAATATGTCTACATGACACAACCTGAAGGATTTATGACTATAAAGGATTAAATTTAGATATGCATGTTGAAAAAAATCCATTTATGGATTGAAAATTCATTTTGATGGAGCCATAATGAAATCTGGTTTTATAAAGAACGAATGTGTGCCTTGTGTCTAAAAATGGTTTAGTGGGAGTTCAATTGTTTTCTTAATAGTATATGTTGATTACATATTACTAATGGGAAATGAGATACTAGTCTTACAGTCAGTTAAAGCATGGTTGAATAAATGATTATCCATGATGTACATGGGAATGGAAACATATATTCTTGGGATCAAGATCCATCGTGTTAAATCCATGATATTGTTGGGCCTAAGTCAAAATTCATAAATTGATAAGATACTGAAGATATTCAGTATGGAACAATCTCAGAGGGTATTGTTGTCAACGTCACATGGCATTCATCTTTCCAAGAAAATGTGTCCTCAAACACATAATGAATGAATGATAATGGAAATGACTCCATTTGCATCAGCGATTGGGTCAGCCATGTATGCAATACTATGTACTAGGCTGGATTTCCCCTATGCATTGAGTGTGGTTGGAAGATATTGTGCTAACCCAGGTGATTTCCAATGGTTGGAAGTCAAGACTATCCAAAATTATCTGAGGCATACTAAGGATGTGTTCCTAGTTTATGAAGAAGATGAGGAACTAGTCATCAAAAACATGTAGATGAAAGTTTCCAAATGGATCAATATGACCTGAAGTCACAAACGGGATAAATATTCACTTTGAATAGAGGAGAAGTTAGATGGAAGAGATCAAAGCAGAGTGTGATCACAGATTCTACAGTAGAGTCCGAGTATATTGTAGCTTTTGAGGCAGCTAAAGAAGCAGTATGGATTTAAAGCTTTGTCTCGAAGCAAGATTTGATACCTCTTAGTAAATATCCCATCACACTGTACTGTGATAATACTACAGAGGTGGCTCTCGCAAAAGAGATATGTTCACATCAGCAGAAGAAGAACATACTTCATAAGTATCACCTCTTGAGATATTTTTCTATGATAGGTGATGTTGTTGTGAACACTATTTCCACAGAAGATAATGTGGCAGACCCCTTCACTAAATCCTTGACTCAGCAGAAACATGATCACCATGTGAGGTCTAGAGGAGTAAAAGTCCTAGGTAGTTAGCTGTAGTCCTCGTGGGAGTTTTTATGATTTGGTGTCCTATAAGAAACTTGTTATACCAGGATTACAAGGAAATTTAATTTATTTAAATATTAAAAATCTTATTACATATTGTTCATTGTTCTGTATGACTATGATTTAATAATGACCTATAGTATTTGTTGCATTGATAATGTCATCGAAGTTCCCCTCTATAATGAGAACCTATAAATTCTATGACAATGTTCTTAAATATAGTTCTATGGTTGGATGACATACTATGATGGGACATATAGAATTCAGATCGTTGGGTGAGAGTACGCGTAAGCAGATGATACATCCTCTCATGATTTTCTCACTTGGTAATCTCCAAGATATGAGATTATGAGAATAGACACCCCCTAGTAAGAATTCAACATGTATTGGTTTCATCGGAGATTTCTATCATTGAGTGTGTCTAATGATCTTTAGACTTTAATAATATCATTAATACATGTCACGACCCATGCACTTTAATTTACTAATGAAGACCATGTCACAAATAGTTGGTGGGAAGAAGGGTATGTTGGGTGCATGATGAGTGAAATGATATTAATGGATAAGTCAAGGAAGGACTTTTCCCATCCATTTATGGAAGATGATATCTCATCCCTTGGATTGAAATAGAACTGTCACACAAAAATCCATGGAAATGGTGTAATGATGAGTTTATTTCATATAGTTAATGAATGACGTATAAAGCATAAAGGTTGATGAAACTATCATGAAACCTATTTGAAGAGATATTTAGATGAAGGGATTATATTACACTATGATAATTCTTATGTGGATGTCATTTTTGTGACTTTACGTTCTTTTTCTTGGGTAACTTGACCCGTTTCTAGATTGTACTCATGGGATTTAGTCAAGATCGCCTAATGCTAATGAGAAATAATCCTAGAGGATCACACAATATGTGTTTTTTTCGGTCCTGGTTAAATACTAGTTGAAATTAATTAATGAAATAAATATTATTCTCAAGACGGTGGAATAATTTTATTCAAGTTAACATGATCTCATAAATTAAATAGAATATATCTATCTATTTTATTGTACATTTAATAAATATTTATTTATGAGTTTGTAAAATAAAATATTTATTTAAGATAATAAATTATTTATGTATTTATTTGGGTGTTCAATAAATAGAAGTGGGTTTAGAATATACCAAGGCTAGTACGGTAGTAAAATAATTATTTCCAAGATGGTAAATAATTATTTAACTGGTTTCCACAAGTTTAAATAATAATGACGCTACTATTATATTTTTATGCGGAATTTTACTCATAAATACATTTGGTGAAAGTTGGAAGACTGTAAATAATGATGTTGTATTATTATTGTGAGCATGGTTATTCTCTATGTTCATAAATGTATTTAATTGCAGTTATGCAATTAATTATTGTAACTGATGTTCCATGCATATAAATAGACAAGTACATCTATTGTGCCATAGACAACACACTTCACGCTTAGTGAATTGAGAATAGTTGATATAAAAAATTTATCTCTCAAATCCTCTTCCCGCCCCTCTCAAGAATGAGAGACGTTCTTCGAGGCCGAATAAAAAGCGATCAAGAACGATCATCACAACACACTCTCTTTGCCGTGCAAGCACCTTGAGAACTAGTGGTGTCGATTGGAGGCCATCAGAGCACGTGTGGATCACCGCTAGATATATTCTAGTTCAGATTCTTGCATGCGCAATGAGGTAATCCAGAAGGGTCATTCCGAATGATCAACATCATCAATGAATATAATACTGAAGAACTCAGAATTAATTTCATTAGGAAATTAAGAAAATTAATTATAAACATGATGTGAAAGATCCTCTCTAAAGGTTCCAGGCCTCTTAATTATTTATCTAAATCTTTATTTTATTCCATGGAGACTGGATTTTATCATCGTATTGATCCTATAACAATCATTGATCATAGTAAAATTAATGTTGGGTGTTGGCCCAACCATGCTACTATTGCGCCCAGAACCAACAGGAATATATACACATATAGGTGTAATTATTCTGTTAATACATACAACCAGAGGATTATTGACCCTTAAACGAGAAATAAATTCAATAAAATAAATGATGTATTTATATATGACATGTCTATTTTATAATCCACGTAAAAATATAAAGAAAGTGAAATATATAATAATACTGTCTATAAGTAAAATAACAAAAAAACAATATGTTGGTTGAATGAAAATATCCCCTATTTGAGAAAAACCATCAAATCTCTAAAATTTTGTAAAGACCTTCTCTACAAACTCCATAACAACCACACTATTATGAAAATTAAAAATCATATACACAACCATGAATATATACCAAAAACATTTCTCATATTAAAAATACACAGTAGGGTACTTGAAATAATAATTAATTATAATGTTTTATGTACTTTATATATATTATTAAAATTTATAAAATAATAATAAAACTCATCACCTTAATACATGATAGGATCCATGGTCAAATCATTATTGTATGATCATTTGAGAATCAAAATCAGTTATAACATCCATACCCAAGGCTCACCACATAAATAATTTATAAATAATATTATTATAAAATTTAAATTTTACCACAAAAAACATTATTCAAAAATAAAATTTCTATAAATGAGGAATCATTTATATCAAAAAATTATGACCTAATTAAACCTTAGAGATTTCCACACATCCAATAAAATTGAGTTAAAACAATTATGTCTGGGGAAGGATCTCAAAGGAAGGATATCCATCATCAAGGGATGGTGATTTAAAGTGATATATCAACTATACCCATTAACCAACTTAATAAATGGAAACCAACAGTTTCAAGTATGGTATTATGTTAACACCAATCCAAATATCATGGTGGTCATGTTGAAATAACATAAGACATCAAGAATATTTTACCATACCATCTAGAAGGATATCATATCTAAATTTAGGATTTTTCTTAAAAATAATTTTTCACTAATGAATTATATGAAAATTAAAAGTTTTATAGAGACTAGTAAGATTACATAAGGTAAAATACTTTTTTGTACATAAAAATCTGTACACACTACTTGTCAAAGATGAGGATTTGGTTGATAGTGTCACTAAAATATAATATATCCCAACAGTATCAAGATTAAAGGTTCTTAATTAACATTTTCTAGTATATGAGACTCTTTGAGTACTCATCAGCACCACTTTTCTTCATTACAAAATTATTTTCACAATGATCATAATAATTATGTATAAAACCATATTTTAGAGTAATATGATATTTTAAGAGCTCCATATGGTCCTCATACTGATTCTAAATGGTTATTCATTTATAATGTAGTAAAATAATGGTTAAAGAAAAATGTGATAAAGATTATTCCACCTCCATATGTCGAAAGGGACCCCTAGACAATATGGGGTTGTAACCCCCCCCCCCCCAAATGATCCCCAAGTAGATGAATACAAACCACATTTTATAATTCTGAAATATTAAATTTTGATGACCCATGTTATGTAGAAGAAATAATCTCTCACTTAAATGAATAGCATAGCTAGGTGTAATGAAAAATTCCTTAATCATGCAATGCAATGTGATTAATTATTTTCATGACATAAAAACTATGATTGTGATGTCTCATGAAATCTAAAATCCATTAAGTACAACAAAATGATACATTGATCACATTAATTACTAATTTGAGGGAAACATTTTAATTGTATACCTCCAATTTTTGAAATATAGATATTTAATCAGTTTTAATAAACCAAATCATCTTGGGTTAAGTATTATGTTCTCATGGACTTTCCATATCTCTTAGAAAATTAGGTAACAGTAAATTAACTATAAAGATGATATAATATTATAGAATCATCATTCTTATTTACCCAATCACAATGTTTATTTCTATAATGATTCTACATGATGCATATACTCATTCAAGGTCTAATATTGAGTATCACGATCATCTAATAGTCCCAAATCTAGGATCAAGTGTCTTGAGAAATACCCAAACCACCTTCCATTTCTAAATAAATTTTTTTTTATCAAACATGTAGAAATTAATTGTTTTTTTATTAGATAACTTTATTACAAAGGTGGTTTCTTCTGATTTATAGTCCTAAAATTTTCTCGTCACTATTACCATCTATGATGTAACCAACAAATAAACATGTTTTTTGTCTAATAAGGGGTATGTAAGTCCAATAGGATCCCTCTATTGAATTTACATTCCAACCATATGGACCCACAACACCCTAAAAGTGGGGGTTAGGTTAATAAAATTCAGTCATTGTGTGGGTATTTTTCTAATGTCAATTTGAACATTTGAACCTTTCAACTCAAATTAATCACTACAAACAAAAAAATATGTATGTAAAGTGGAAGATAACACTAATTTATTAGTTCAGCAAAAAGTAGGATATATATGACGAATATACAAATAATATGGGTAAATATAGAAATAAATTACTAATTTATTATTGATAAATAATAATAATTTCAAATTAACAGCTATAGAATCTAATGATCATTACATATTATTATCTTTATAAATGATATTGTAAAATTGAGACACAAAAAATTCAACACATAAGTTTTTTGTAATAAATAATTCAAAATAAATGAATTCCCTAATATAGTAAAGTTGTTTCTCTTTAAAACTATATCCTATATTAAATCTAGATATTTTCTAGAACATGATCCTCCGTCCAGCTGGTGAGGACTCCTTAAGTGCATCCAAGAGACCTGGGATCAAATCCAGGAGGAGGCTAATTTCTGGCGGTACTGTAGTAGATACCGTAGCAGGCACTGTAGAAGGCACTGTAAAGAACTCTAGTAGGTACTGTAGTGAGAACTGTAGCAGACACTGTTTCGCATTGTTGCAGCCAGAAATATTCCCCCGTTTGGGCCTTTGGGACACCAATTTGGTCCCTGAGTCCTTTAAGGCCTTCGTGCCACCCAGGCCTTTGGGTCAGCAAGGCCTTTAGGCCACCTCAAGGCCTTCAGACCACCTTAAGTGCAGATCCAAACCAGACAACCTAATAGGAACAAACTTCAGAAGAAGGATGAGCAAGGATCTTTCACTATAGAATAAGCTAAACGGATTGCAAGAATGAGAGGGTATGGTACCTACCATCGGGACAAGCCTGTGCATGCATGGGAAACCCAAGCCGAAGAGCCGTGTGAAGGTGGAGATCTGATTTCACGATGAAGATGATGTGGATGAACAGTTCCAAGTAGTTAGTCTGGGTTGTATGTAATGTTTGAAGCATACAGGCAATGAATTCCTCTAAGGACTATGGTCCATGTAATGATTATGCCTACTGGCCTTGTAGGGGTTCCACCTCACCACTTTAAAGGTGGATTATCAAAAATCAATAAAAAAAAATGAAGGCATTCAGGACATTGGAGGAATCTAGATATTTACTATTGTGTAGTTCTCATAATAGAATATTTATAATTCTATATTTATAGAAGTTTTCATCGTAATTATTTTCCCGTTAATATATTTTAAATATTAAAAATAATTTATTCAAAATTAATTTAAATATATTTCCACTTGTCTTTTATCACTTATTATTAAAATCTATTTATAATGGTTGAGATTAATCTCCCATTATTTATGAAATACACCCTCTATTTGAAAAATATTCAATCTTTAAGAATATGAAGTTAACTAAAACATTGTTGTGTAGTAGGAATCATTTTAGGTTAATAAATGTCTATTTTCATATGTCATTAAAAATAACGACCTATGAATTATATCAAATCCAATGAATCAGGGCCTTTGAGATCCGAAAAACTCTATTGATATACATGTTCCAGTATAATGTATATAATTATATTACAATCAATTTTTCATACAAAATTACATCCTATTGTTATAGTATAGACATCTATACCATAAAACACAACATTTTATTCTTTTTCTTACAAAATTATTCCATATAAGTCAAAAACTAAAACTGTGGAATGATTTATAAATGTAAAAATCAAATTCAACAACTTTGATGTCACTATCATGCTGTAACCAAAAAACATGACATTGTTCTCATTATAGCCTATGATTGTGGCATGAACACTCAGGCCATAATGCTCATAATATCCATAATTATTCATTATCTAAAAAATGAAATATAAATCCTCAATTATTATTTATGTAATGCATTGTAATATTTATTCATTCATCCCTTCGAATATCCTTAAATTAAATACAACATCATGAAAAATTACTACAACCTGATTTTTTATTACTTAACTAATCTACTCGAAAACCCTTCAAATATTCTCCATATTTCATTAAAACATCACAATATATATAATTCATACAATAATAAACATTGCAATCATATATAGATAATTTTAATAATCATACCATCATTCCCTACATTTGATCAATATATATTCCGAACATAGAATGTTTTCATCAATTGTTCAAAGGAATATTTTATACAATGTTCTTAATGTATGAAAATACAATAGGAGGGTAAAATTATAATTCCTTGGTTTTGGATAAAATTAATAATATACTTGTTTTATTTGTTTACAGCATTTAGACATGTGTTTAATTTTTTTTTGGAATAAATTTAGAAGTGTTTGATAAAATGAGGAGGTTATATGAGGAGCTTGGTGAGATATGAGTTAAAACTTGGGTGTACATGGGGATGTTTAGAGGTGATTCATTGTGCTTAAGACCATGCTGTCAGGGCTGGCTTCTTGGGATCTTGGGAAGGAGTGGATGCATGGTTTTTGGATGGCCTCTAGGAATATATAGTTGTGTCATACATCATCTATAATATAATAAAAATATTAGTTTCAAAACAATATTTTCTTCTTTAACCCCCATTTTAGACAAAACAAATGGGAGTGGCTCTCTGGGATATTTTATGATGATTTTGCATATTTACTCCCACTGAATATCTTATCCATGGAGTCTTTGGTGGTCTAGGTACAATATAAATGGAATTTCAACCCTTTTTTAGGTCTATTGATTTTCTTATCAGATCTAGGTTTCATAAATAGGGGTTTCAACGAGTTATGTAAAAACTGTATTAATTGATGATACTGTTTTATTAAGAGTCTTATAAGGATAAGTGGAATGAATACCATGTGTTATGTGGTGATATTCTAATCTCTTATCATGATATTAGTTATGAGGCCTCTCTAATACATAATTTTATATACAATCCATTGGTATTTAATGTTATTATTTTGATTAAATAATTCAATAAAATGAAAAATAATTTAATTATGGTTGTGATTTTGATATAATAAAAATTGATTTAGTGAAAGGTATTGTGATAAAAATGAAATTGGTGGATCTTTGGGTATATGTGTTTTATCTATAAAATTTTTAAACTTTAATGATAATTATTAATATTATTTTATTTTTAATTATAATTTCTATGAGTTGCCATGGTTTATAAAATGTTATTGGTTCATGAATTGATGTGCACATGTTTTTCTATAGTTAGTGATATGAGAATTTATTTTCATATAATTTAATATCACTTTTTATTAAATAAATTACTTTTAATAATTATTAATTTTAAGAAATTATTGATGGATTGGTTATGGTGAGGGATTAGATATGATTCAGAATTACCAAATTAATGCGGGCTCTTTGTCGGGTTTGAAAATGATGATAGAAATTTTTAAATTGGTTATAGGTACCATACCAAGGATGATAAGGAACATAATTTCCTTATATGTTTTGGTGTATCATTAGTTTAGATGAGGATATCAGAAATTGTTTTGGTAGTTAGTGAAATTAGTATTACTAGGTACCAAATTGATTAATTGTTATTAATCATGGTCCAAACATTCCATTTGGTTTAGGCTAATGTAAAGAGTGTGTGGGTTAGAGATTATGAATCAGTTAAATAATGTGTATTAGTTATGTTTGGATGTTTTTTGATTATTTTCATATGGTGAAATAAATTTCAATAATTTCCATATGTGGAGCATTTATCATTTAAAAGTTATATTTTTCAATTTTTTCTAAACTATTATGGGATTAGTACAATTTTTATAAAATGTATTTATATCCTGTTAGATTTTCAATTTCATGATATGAATATAAAGACTTGGGTAAATTATACTAGGTAATGTACTCACCCCAACATGTGAATCTTCATAAACATAAAGATAATTTGGACTTGTGTGTTAGTATTATTTTATATTGCTTCTTTTGATTGGAAATATTAGTAGAAGTCATCTAGTAGGGACTATTGGAGAATGTGTCATTAGTTCTAGGTTGGTTGGTCCCATTGGGTTGTCTTTATATTTATTTATATTTTTTAGTTATTTTTATATTGTGTTATTGTTGTATTCATTTACATTTATGGTATTCTACAACGTATCGGGTTTCACATGTATGTTTCTGGCACCCATGTTGGGTTATTACACCATTATCCATGGTTGGTGTTATATGTTTTATTTTTATTATTGAGACTTAGATGGTTAGAGGAAAATTCCAAGGCCAGTGTAACATTTCTAATTTTCTTAGGTTTAGGTTTGAGTAGCAAGACTAAGATTTATGCTATAAATAATATCAGTTTTATTTGTTCATGGTTTGATGGTTGTAGATATGGGATGTAAAATACTAAAAAGGTAAATTATTCAGAATAATGATCATTATATTTATCATGATCCTTGTGTTTATGGTGATTTTTTAGTTAGGTGAGTTTTCAATCAATTTTTAATGAGTCTATTTATTTTTTCTTTTCCCTGGGATGGTGTTTTAGCCATATTCCGATATTGGATTTGTATGTAATTCAATATATAATACTCTAATAAGGATTTTAGGGCATGAATATATTTTAATTTTATTGATTGATGATGTATTTTTAAAATAAATGTATATTAAACTATGTAAAGGAATGACTATTCTCTTATTATTGAATTTTGATAAGGAGATTATTTAATTTGTTATATCTATTTGTGATAAATATTAGAAAATAATTATAAGATAAAGTGTATCTCCATGAAGGTCAACTTCGTATTTTATAATTTTTATGGTTTTTCACAAGGATATTTTATTAGTAGCTTTCGTAGGAGTATCTATTTAACTACGTGTTATATTTATCACTAGTATTAAGTCTTATTGAATGTTTCTTGGAGTATTTAAAATAAAATTAAAGTTTAATTGTTTAAAAGTAACCAAAGGACAACAAGGATAAGGGTAAAAAAAAATTTGTTGGAGAACAAATTTGTATAAGATTGATGGTCCAGATTATGGAATGTTTGTACTATATTTTATTAACTATCCTTTTCAAATTTAAAGTTAATGATTCTTTGGGCCTTCACTACTTTAGACCCCCATGATTCATCCTTTTTAGGATTGTATTAGAGGTTATTACATGAAAAAATCAATAAAAATGTTTGTATTCAGTCAATAATATGTGTTTTTAAGGAGAAATAGTTTTGTGTTGTTGAATTCATAAAAAATGAAAAAAAACATTTTTTTGAAACCTTTTGGTTTGAAATAGTTTTTTTGATATGAAAGGGTATTGTATATTCATATAAAATTTTAACATGGTTACTATTTTGTGGTTGGAAGGGGTACTTGTAAAAATATATAGTTGTTTAACATGGTTTATGGTAGCTTTTAGGAAATGTATTTCATCATGATGGTTTAAATGTGTTTAAATTTTTCTTCATATTGTAGGATAGATATTGGGTTTTCCACATTTTATCTCATTTAGATTTAGTAGGGAAATATAAAATTCATCTTTTTTGATGGTTTCAAAATTATATTTCCTACATAGTCAGAGAATCAAATTTTTTATTTATAAATAAATGTATAGAATTATTGGATTTTGGGGAAATAAAATTATTTTTAAAAAATTAAATTCTTTTTACGATAGCTTTAAAAAATTTAGCTCATTTCCCTATTTAAAAAAACGGGGATTTGAATGATAATGGATTTTGCTAAAAAATATATAGTGAGTTAATTTTGTATTAAATTGGTTTTAGAAAAATTTATTTTTAGAAAATACTTATTTCAATCAGATTATTTTCATTTTTATATATTGTGTTTGTTAGGGGCTTTAAAACCCATGTCATGGGATGGTTTATTAATTTAAAATTTATTATAACATATTGTCGTATAAAAAAGTTCATTTCAAATATTTTGAAATTAGTTATGCTGTTTTATGACGTATATTTTCATGAAATATTCTTACCTTTTAAGGTAGTGTAAAAATTGTTTTTGACAATGTATTGTTTTATCGAAATTTTTTAAAGGGAAAATGAGTTTTTTTAAGAGTGTTATTGACATGGAAAATTTAAATGCATATTGAAAAATAGAAATGCAGTATAAAGGTTATTCTATGTATGGAAAAATGTTATTATAAGAGGTATGTTTAGCCTAGTGTTTAGTGAGTTGGATCATTAAATAGATAATAGTATTTATTTATATTAAATCAAGGTGGAATAGATTTCTTATGGATATGATATAACACCCCATGTTTATTGGAATTTTTTTGATAAATTAAAATTATTTGAGGGATTTTGATTCACACTACACTAAATTAAGCTTTATTTATATGAAACACCAAGTTATTATATTGATACAAACAACACTGATATTATCTTGTGGTTTAAAAATACAACATTTTTCTTATGTAACACATCATTCCAAGTTTCTTCAATATCATACGTCACATGCAAAACTGAGTTTTACCAAACTACAATATACTATTAATAATATTATTTAATATAATAGTTATCACATAATAATTGGAATGGAAGGAATGAATCTAATTAATTAATATAAAAAAATACATATTTTTCTTATTTTTATTATTCATCAATTTTTTATAAATAAATTAAAAACCATTTCAAAAAGCAATGTATTTTGAAAAATATTATCTTTTATAATAGACACGTTAATTATTGTTTGCACTAATGATTTAAAATTAAGATTTAACCCCATTAGGAAATTTATTTGATAAAATAAACTTAATTTTTATATGATCGATATAAAAAATTATATTTTGGTGAATTTTTGGTATTTTTTAAAAAAATGATTTTTTTAAATATTAGTGAAAAATACTAAGTTTTAATTATAAATTTCTACTTTATTTAATTTATTTGTAATGTTAATTTATATTTTAAATTTATTTGAATATATAATTATATCAATTAAATATCTAGTAATCCAATTTATTTAATTTGAATCAATATATTATTGATAGTGAATATATAAAAAATTTAAACATGAAATAATTTTTTCACATTTAAAAAACTAAATTTCTCATCACGACTGTGGGATTAATTTTAATTTATATTTTTCAAAATATTTTATTATAATTTGAAAAAAAATATTCCATATTTTGAATAATAATAATTTAAATTCCTTAGTAATTCCAAATTAAATTTTGACCAAAATTATTAGTGAAAACAGTAAAAATTAATCCATGAGATTAAGAGAAAAATGAGTTTACTGATAGACTAAACATCACAAATAAGAAAACAATAACCTCAAAACATGTCCAAAAACTATTAGATCGAACTATTTTAACCATTAATTCCATATTCTATAATATTATTATTTTTGGCACACTTTTCTATAGGATTTACCCATATATTATTGTAAGTAAAGAAGAAATACAAAAAAATAAAAGTTTCTTCCATTTAATTTCTATAAAGCATTGAAATAGGGGGAAAATAAATATTTTAGGTTATAAATATTAGTTTGAAAAACAAATGAGTTTTTTAGCATGATAATTTAAAAAAATAATGATGATATAATGTCAATAAATTCATTAGAAATACAAAGTATTATTTATTTAGATAATAATTAAATAAGTCAAATGATACTAAAAATATAAAATTTTAAGGAAATTGAATGATTTTTTTCATTATAATATTTTTTTTATTTTAATATACCTTATTAAAATGGTTTGAAATAAATATTTTTATTCTATCATTTTCTTGATATATTTTTTATTTTGTGAAATGAATAATGTCAAAATTGACATTAATTCAATTTTATAATTAATGGTATTCTATTATTTTATTTAAATTTAATAATATCATATCTTATGTCAAGTAATTTTTAAATATTTATAAATATAAAATATTTCCAATTAATGGACCAATTTTTCTAATATAATTACTATATTTACAAATAAATATTTAGAAACATTTTGGGCGGTTAATGTTAAAGGAGTGTTACTGTGTTTTACCAATGCTTTTCTCAAAATTAATTTCCAACACAAATAAGATATTCATTTTAGAAATTAGATATGAAATTTTGAATAAGTGGGTACAAATTACCATATACTTATCACTTTAATTGAATTTAAATGATAAATTACATAGGTTAAAAAACTAATCACAATAATGAAAAACAAAAAAGGTAAAATAAGGAAACTTAAGAGTTAAAGAATAAAGAGTTTGAAAAATGTTTATAAATGTGTGGTGGATATGTTTCCTAAAAAAACTAATCTACACAAACCATAAATTATCATTTTTTGATCATCTTCATATAGTCTTGACCTCCCAATAGTGAATACATTTGAGTATTTACAAGAATTTCACTCCTCCTAAATTATAAAAAGGCACTCACTATCCCACTTCTTCACACCTCTCGGATTATTTTTCTTTATAATTCTATAAAAAACTACTTCTCAACCTCCCAATTCTTATCGAACAGTCACTCATTTGGGTAGAAATTAAACCAATGAAGTCCTTTAGTGAAAACCAAAAATAGATACATGATGAATAGAAAACGTCCATCAATGAATAATTTTATTTTATTTCTTCCTCAAACCCCTGTACTTATTTTTATCAAGATTATATAATAAGTTTAATACAAAATATATATATATATATTCTGTTATGTAAATGGTATAACATAAAATCACAAAAACTTCAATAAAATGGGCTAAAAAATCATATATGGTATGATATTTATGTACATGGTTCTAGGAAAGATTTATAATAAACTTATATTTATTATACAATATGTATGAATGTGTATAAAGGAAGTAACGACATAAGGTGATGGGATTTCCTATATCACTTTTATTTTTCTGTGATAAACATGCTAAATTCTCCACCACATTCTTCTATATGGTGATATATTTCACACGATTTAATTTTTTTATGATTCTACAAAAATTTATTCTCATTTTACCATCCATTTAAAGATCTATCTTTCATGGGGTTTATAGTTCAAATGTTACAAAATCGGTAAAGGATTTTTATCTTTGTATTCCTTCTTCGAGATGTATGATATTGCATTATCCAATATTTTATCACGAGGTATATATACAGTTCATTTTATAGGTAATATCATGAATTTATCTTTCCTCGTTATATTTTAAATTCTATTTTTTTATTCCATCATGGGGATTAAAATTCAAGGTTACCAAAGTGGTAATGATATTATGTTACACTGTTATCATTTATTGAGATTGTTTATGACAGTACTTTTAATGATAAAATATAACGATCTATCTATCAATAATTTTCATTAATTTACTTCTCCTTTTTTATATTCATGATAAATTTAATTAAGGGATTCATTTTTATACTCTTTGGTACTTATTATAATTAAGAAAATGTTTTTTTAATATTATTTGTTTCTCCCTTCAGTCAGAAATATGTTTTTCCAAAACCATATTTTTATAAAATGTTTTAAAAATTGTTATTAAATGTTATATTAATATAATTTTTAAGGTAAAGGGTTTTTTAAAATGTATAATTTTAAAAAATTATAAGTATTTTGAAAGATTCATTTAGAATTTCTCATGGTTAATTTTAAATAAAAGGTTTTCAAAAAAATTTATGTTTTAAAAATAATTTCTCAAAGTGAAAAGGATATTTTCCTCAAGATATGAATAAAATTATAATTTAAAATTTATTTTCCATCTAATGTGACCTCCATTGGTGTTACATATGCCTTATAAAGGATATGATCTAAGGATACCATTCATATTATTTCTCTGAATGGTTTTTGTTTTGATGGCATAATATTTATGAATCCTCTTCCTCTACCATGGTTCGATCATATATTGAAGAGATTGTTATGAAACACATTTATTTTCCATGGGTTTATCATGTTTAAAATATATTGACATGGATCCCATTTCTTTTCCTTTTTTTAATCAGGTAACGAAATAATAATGATAATGTTAATGATTGTTTAGGATGACATTTAATCTCTTTCTACGGTATTCATGTTATGGTTCATGGAAATTAATTATAATATTGGATGTCCTAGTTATCATTGGGAATTACTATTAAAATTTATATGATGTCGAGGCCTAGAAAGAATTGGGTTTTATTGTTACAGCTTACACAATGAGGTGGCCTAGATAGCATTAGGTAATCTCGTTACAGCTTATACGGTGGGGTGAATCTTATAGAACTAGGTAAGCCCACTACAGCTTATATGATGGGGTGGACCAGATAGTACCAGGAAATCCTTTTATACATTATATGATGGGGAAGACATGATTGTATCAGGTGAGACCATTGTATCTTTCATTATGGGTTCTCCCTGATAGTAATCCATTACCTTGGGTAAATATTTATATCTCATGAGGTGTAAATGGCTGTAATGGGGAGTGAATAATATTCAGTAAAAGAATTTGTCCACTATGATGGTTGTGGTTGTGAACCTTAACCAATATGATGGTTTGGGGAGTTAACATATTCCTCCAATATATCCTTGGTAGTGATCCTTTAATACTTTGGAATTCATTTCATATGTTTATGAGTATTCCACAATTCCTTGTCTTATACCTTTGTTGTGCTCAAATGTATTGTTATATTTTATTTCAATATGAATAATATCTTATGAACTTGAAATATTTATTTCATGGCTCATTATTATGATCTTTTTTATTTAGGGTATTTTTTCAAATGTCATTCTTGTTTTCTCATAGCCTTATGTTCATGTTATGCTTATGTATCTCCTTTATTTACCCTTACTGAGCATCTAAGATCACTATTTCTTATATTTCTTTTCACCGAGTTACAAAGAAAGGTTTTAAGAAGGAATACTAAAAGTGATGTACTTTATGGGAAATATTGAATATATTTCACGATACAAGATTAATTTTTTCAAGTTTCCAAATTCAATAAAATATTATGGTCATTAGTTATGTGTTTGTTTAATGTAATTAATATTCACCTTAAAGGAAATAATATCCATGTATGTTAAATCTAGGTATCCATAGATAGTATCAAATAAAAAAATTAAAAAAAATTTCAAAAATAGGATTAGAAATTATTAGTGATATACCTAGAGTTATTTTTAAGGATATTTATAGGGATTTATCCAATGAGAAGTCCATGCATGAGACAAGGTATTAGATACTTTCTTGGAGTTATAGTAAAGTCTATAGTCAGTTATTTCCTAGAAAAAAAGCCTTTAATGGATATTACTAGTGTATGTGGAACTGGAATAGATGTACCTAGTGGTAAAAACCCTGAAAACACTATATTAATCTAGATTAGATTGGGAACTACTGCACAAAAATAGGCCTTGTTATACATCTGGTTAGACAGTTATGTGGGATATTCTTGGGAAATTCACTAAATCTTTATCAACCATTTTTATGAATTTAAAATGATGGTGACTATGAATAACCTATATTGAACCTACAATTTTATAGATTTAAAATAAGGTGTTATGATTTAGACATCATATGTGTTGTTTTTCAATTTATGTGGTTTTTCGCTATAATAAGTGTTTCTCACACTATTATTTTGTTGTTTTAGGGAATGGATGGAAAAAGAATGAACTGGGATTACAAAGAATGTGATGTAAAATTTACTGATTTGAAAACAAATGGGATGATGAGTGGAGTAAAGTGCATTGTGATTATTCATAATCAGTTTTCAAGTAACATGATAAATATTTTATACCTTAACCAACATGGAAACTCATTTAAAAAGAGAAGGAAATATTTCACTGAGAGTTTGGGTAGTGTAGACCATATAAAAAATAAGATTCATTTTCCTATGTTTTGATAATGTGGGAAGAAATACCTAAGATAAAGTATTAGAGGAACTAGAAGATGTTTTGACTATGTAAAATATGGAATAAAAGAAATTTACTCTAAATGGAAAATGAAAAGTTCAGTTAATGCAGTTGTTGGGAATATTTCCCTCCTTAAGTTATCATTGAATATGGAATTATTTAAATTAGGAAAGTATGGGAAATATGAAAAAAAAATTCCTAAATGGAAAACCTGTGAAGATAAATAGAAATGATGTATGAGTAATGGTTTTATATTGTCGATGAGGAAGAGGCTACAAATGGTATATTAAATGAAAAAAGGAATTAAGGAATAATATGTTGAAGAATAACTAATGGATTTAGTATGAGGTTGAACAATTAAAGTGTTTATATATTTTAATTTTATAATTATGAATTATATAAGGATTGATTTTGTAATCATGGAATTATGAATTTTCATGAATATGTTAAATGGTACTAATGGACTAGAAAATTTATTTATTTTTATTAGGGTTATATGAACCTAAAAATGTTTCTTATATTGATACAATGATGTTCAGATAAAGATGTGTTGGATGTAAATAAATTAAATTATACAGTACTAAATATCTTGGAATTCATTAATGATTTTTCGGCAAAGTTGTTCATACTAGCATGGATGGTGTTTGGAGTATTTTTTTATTTAATAAATACATCTAATCATCTATGTTTTATGTAAGGAATGATGAATAATGTACTTTTTCAATAACTATTTATGGTAATTCAGGTTATTATCATGTTTTAATATAATAAATAATTAATATACTCACATTATTGATATGTGATGATCGAGAGATTCTTTATGATATATGGGTGATCAATTTTAAACCAATTTTGAGAAATTTAATATCCTTCTTTCTATGGTTTTGTATTTTCATATTTTGGAGGAGTTAAAGGGATAAAAATTTATGAAATGGTTTATGTCAATCTTTTATTGTTGTTTTAAAGATTAACATATTATTTTTTTATATGATTTATGCCTATTGGAAAACCTGTGATAACAATATTTCATTGATGACAACCAACGATAGATTTAATGACTTATCATTTTAACAATGGATCCTATGATATGATAGTGATTTAGTGATAACAAATTCACTTTCATTTTTTTCTGGTAAGATATGGCATTTAAATTGATCAAGGCATAGAAAAAGAGTGATATAGTTCATATGGAAAGGAATGAAATATAGTAAGTATAAATCCTTGTGAGATTTCATCTACATTAGGAAAATAAATTATAAATAAAAATGATATCCTAGTATCTTGATTACTGATGATTAAAATGTTCCCTTAGATCATCAAAGATTTAAGTTTTTGTGATCATTTACTTTCTCTAGATCACCCACTTTATTGTGATCAGTGATCTCTATCACTCTTTGTAATTTTTTATGTCTTTCTTCGATTCCCAAATCAGAACTCTCGACTCATGTTCTCTAATGTGGAAGCCCAGTTATAAGATACTTTAGGTGGCTTTTAAGTTTCCAACATTCTATTTTCAAAGGATGTTTTATTATTCATTCTTATGATGTTGGTTTCTATGAATGGAACTTTTGAGTATTAAACTTTTGATGACCCAGATGAATTTCGAGGGTGAATTTCATTTTATGTAGGTTAGAATGTGACATCTCATGTTTTTTTAAATAAACTAAATTTATTTTCTAGATTAATTTTCATGCTACACCATGTTAATATTTATTTATAAACAAAAAAATTATAGTATTTTTCAACACACAACACTGAGTTTATCTTTTGGTACACACACCACTACATTTGGATTGTGTTCCTTCAATATCTTTTTTAAATGGACCGTAAAGTTTTACTAAGCTAAATTATACTATTAATATTATTATTTAATATATATTTTTTACAAATTAATTAGTTATATATTGTTTATAAATAAAGTATGGATCATTTAAACGAAAAATAAAAGTATTCTAAAAACAATATCTTTTTTAAAAGACGGGTTAGTAGTTCCTGAACTCAAAACATAAAATTTAAATTTACCACTAATTGAAATTTTATTTTATAATATAAACTCCATTTTTGAAATAAAAATATTAAGATTAAAATAGGGTGAATTCTCTTTTCTTTTTTGAAAAGTTTCATTTTTTAATGAATATTGAAAAGTACTGAGTTTTGACTGAAAATTTCCTTTTCATTTATTTTATATATACTGTTAAATTATAATTTCAATAAGATATAAAGTATAATTAGTTTAGTTTTATATTTATTAATCTAATATATTTCATTAAAATATATTTCATATTGATATTTAATATTAAAACATTGTAATCTTGTGATCATATGTTCTCTTTAAGAAACAAATTTCCCATAATGGCTGTGTGGTTAATTAAAAAATAACTTTTAAACTTATATAATTTTAATTAAATGAATGGATTAGATATTTATAAAAATAATATTTTATAATTCCTACTAAGGAAAACATAATTTTTGACAAAAATGGTTAGTGATAAGAGCTAAAATTAATCAAGGGTTTTAAGAGAAAAATGATTTTACCAAAAGACTGAACATTAAACGTATGGGTAAAATAACCAATAAAAATCTAAAAAATATATTTTACGAAAATATTTCAACAATTTGAACCTTAATATATAATATTATACCATTTTGGAACAAATCTATTAGAGTGACTAGTATAATAATTTAAGTAACGAAAAATGAAGAAATATACCTTTCTTCCTTTTAAATTCTAAAAATTTTGGGAATAGTTAAAAAACCACATCAGTTTAGTTATAATTTTTTTTAAATTAATGAGTTTTTTATCATTATAATTTAATTTATTTTTTTAGAGATGGTTTAATTACATTAATTTCTTAAGAAACTCTAATACAAGAATTATTAAGTAAATAATTAAATAATTCAAATGGCCTTAATAATATTACAAGGGAAGAAAATTAAATGAATTATTATGTTAAATTTATTTAGATCAATACACCCAATTTAAAATAATAATAATGAAAATTTTAATTCCATAATTTTCTTGAAATTTTCTAAATTTAGTTAAATAAATAATGTCAAAATGTACATTAATTCTATTTTATTATAAATAATATATTATTACTTTATTTAAAACAATTGAAAATATTATATTATAAAATTTTATTTATAAATTTTAATAAATATAAAATATTTTTCACTCGTAGGGAAATTTTTCTTTTATAATGACTATATTGACCATTAAATAGTAAAAAACATTATTAGAGCAGTTAAGGTTAAATAATTGTTTCTGTGTGTTACATGTGGTTGAATTTTAATTAATTTCCTACAAACATATAATTTTTATTTTATAAAATATTTATAATATTTTAGAATCAATGGGTAAAAATTTAAAACAATTTTCACTTTAATTTAGTTTTAAAGAAAACATTACTTATTTTAGAAAACTAGTTACCCTAATGAAAAACAAGAAATTGTAAAATAATGAAACGTAAGAGTTAATGAAAAAAAAGAAAAAATAATCAGTTCAAATTTGTGTTAGTTATTTTTATACCATATAATACATAAAAACATTTATTTATCATTTTCTATAAAATCAGAGGTAAGAATGATCGCCCAATAGTGAAAACTTTTGAGTATTTCCTAGAATGTCACTCCTCAAATATAAAAAGGATTTCACTCCCCCCATTTATTAAAACCTCTCAAGACATGTTCCTCAACCAGTATCATTCCAAATCAATTACAAAATTCCCTCCCCTCATATTTTAAGTCTTAATTTGGGCATAAATTAAACCAAGATTGTCTTATGATTCAAACCAAAAGCAAATACCAGAAGTAGAGGTAACGTTCAAAAATGATAATTTTTTTTTTATTTCGTCCTCAAACCTAATCAATTATTTTTATACCATTTATATATAATATCATAAGTATATTAAATATAATTATATTTTGTTATGTTAAGTTTATGTTGTAAAATCACACACAATTCCATCACATGGGATACAAAATCATCGCTCATGTGTACCAAAGGATAATGCCCTGCAGGCCGAAGACATTCATTTTTTCATTACGATCACTTAATGTGGGGAATAATGATTTAAATTATGTTTATATATGATATTTATGATATGTTTATGCTTTTTAAATTTCTATATATCATGTACCTTTTTGTTTTCCATTTTTGAGAATACGATAACATCGTTCATGTGTATGGGGGACTAATGCTTTGGGAGGCAATGTGATTCATTCACGCTTAAATAGAATGTAATAAAGAGTGTTATAATATAAATATGTAATTTATATTAAATAATAATGATACTATAATGATAATATATATATATATATATCGTTTACATTTCTCTCTTTCAATGCAAAAAGAAAATAGAAATAACATTAATGTGTACGTAAGGTCTACCATATCCATGAATGGAGTGTTTCATTTAATTTTCATATAATTTATATATCATTATAAATAAATAAATACTTAATATATATTATATTTATATCATGTTCTAATTTCTTTAAAATAATAAATCATTATCAAATTATGAGGACCAAAAATACCAAGTCAAAATATATATGAAAAACAAAGCTGTTATTACCCAAATTGTAAATTTAACATGGAATTATAAATGAAAGTATAGTTTAAAGTCATAATAAAATAATATATATTATGTAATATATTAATATAAATATTTTATAGATTTATAGTCAACTCATGTTTATTATACTAGAATTTTTAACATGTATGAAGGAAATTAAGACATAATGTAAGTGTAATTATAGTCTCACGTCAATGTTTCTATGAGACACATGTTATATTTACCACCTATTTCACATATGTGATGTATATAATACCCTTGAATTTAATTTATGATTATTATCTTAAAATTCATTTTTATTTACACATCCATTTGAAAGTATCTCTTTCATGGGGCTTACACATAAAAAGATATTGAATCCGCAAAATATTTTTGTCCCAATTTTCATTCTGGGAGACTTACATCAGGACATGATCATATATTCTATCACGAGGTGTATATATAGCCCAATCTAAATTTAATATCATGAATTAATATATCATTATGATACTTTGAGATCCATTTTTTTATTCAATCTTGGGGATTATGATTGAAGGTTACCAATGTGATAATGCTTTTATGTCACAATCATATAATTTATCAGGATTGTTTATGATTATAATTCAAATAATAAAATCATATGATATATATCTCAAGAATTATCATGATTCTTTTTCTAATATGTCTTTTCCTGATATATTCAATTAAGGGTACCATTTTCCAACTCGTTGGAAATTATAATAAATAAAAAAATATGAAAATATGAACTTATTTCCCTCTATAGTCGGAAATCTGTTTTCTTTTAGAAGAACATTTTATAAAAAAGTTTTAATTTTTTTAAATGATATTTTATGTTCATTTTCATGGAAAATAATTTTATAAATGTTTTATGATTTAAATAGTATTTTAAGTTATTCTCAACAATTTATTTATATGTTTTTTGGGTTATTTTCATTGAAAAAAGTTTTCAAAGGGTTTTATGTTTTAAGGAGATTTTTTCAAAGAGGAAATTGTATTTCCCATAGAAATATTTCAAATAACCCCTTAAAAAATCATTCTAATATGATATCTATTGGGGTTAACTATGACTTATGGGGGGTATCAGTCAAGGATACAATTTATATTCTTCTTCAAAATGGTTTATGTATTTATGGATTTATATTTATGTAACTCGTTCCTTTCATATAGTTCAGTCGTACTTTAAATAGATTATTATGAATAACATTTATTTTGTATGGGTTGATCATATTTCAAATAGATTGACATGAAAACCATTTCGTTTCAATGTATTAATCAGGTTATGAAATAATAATGATTGAATTTATGATTTTTTATGATGATATGCATGTTCTTTGTACTTAATTCATGTTGTGATTGTTAGACATTACATATAGTATGGGGTAGCCAAGATAGCACCAGGAAAGAATATTACAGCATATATTATGGGGTGGTCTAGATATAATCTATTAATCCCATTAAATCTTATATGATGGTGTTTCCTAGATAGAACTATGTAATACTATTATAGCTTATGTGATGTGGTGGCCCAGATAGCACTGTGTAAGTCTATTATAGTTCATAGGATGGTGTGGTCCAGATTTGTATAGGTAAGCATGTTACATATTTTCGATGGGGTGGCTCAAATACAGCTTGGTGAGACCGTTATATCTTACATTATTGATGCAACCATATATAACTCCAATTCATTGGTTAATTATTTATATCTCACAAAATATACATGAATAGAATTGGGAGTGAACCTTGTTCAGTAGTGGAAGGATTACATGAATATGGTCTTAGCATCAGAACCATAAAACATAGATGGTTTAGAAAGTGAAAACATTCAACTAAGATTGCCCTGACGATGATCCTTGACTACTATAGAAATCATTTCATATGTCTATAGTTTTCCAACAATTCCTTTTCTTATACAAATGTTGTACTCACACAGATTTTTCTCTTTGGTTCCTTTATGACTCCAATATTATGAACTAAAAATATTTATTACATGACTCATGATTATGATCATTGATATGTAGGGTATATTTCTATAATGTTATTAATAAGTTTTCATACCCATTTTTCATGTTATGTTTACATATATCCATTAATTACCCTTATTTCGCATCCGAACTCAAACATTTTTATGTTTCTGTTCCCCTGGATAAGAATAAGTGTTTTAATTATGAGTGATAAATGGGAATTTCTTTGTGGGAAACATTGATGATATTTTTCCAATCTAGAAAATTGTTTTCCAAATTTCTGAAACCACTAAACTACTATGGTCCTAAATCATGTGTTTGCATAATGTAATGGATATTCATGTAAAAAGATGTAATATCCATGTATGTTATCCTAGGTCTCTATATATGACCAAAAATCATAAGTGAAATAATATAAGGGAGATACAGAGGTTGTGTGGGATGTAATTATGGGTTATGAATTAGTATTTTATTTTGGATATCTTAGAAAATTACCTTAGACTATTAGTTGATTAATTATGTTGTCTCTTTATGGGTATCTTTAGGGAATCATTATCATATTAGTTTTTTCTTTTTTTACTAATATATATTAACATGAATGTTACATTTATTCTATTTTTAGGTGACTTGTGCATGTATGAAAATTATTTGTATTCATTAATTTATTTGTATTAGTTCTACATGTTAGTAAACGCATCATTTACGGATCCTCGATGGTTTCATTCTTGTTTTGTTTGGACTTTCCCTCTGTTAAAATAATATTTGAAATTGGTTAATCAATTTTAATTAAATTTATTTGGGTGTTAATGGTTGGGTACTATATTATCATGTAAATGGTTTCTCAAGCATGGGTTATAGGATATAATTATTAATTTAATGATTTCCTATATGTAAGTGGATACATACTGGTGGGAAATAGTTTATTTTACATGTATAAACGTTTTGACCAGTAAAAGGGTGTTATAATATAGAATATATTCATAGTTAAATGATATATAATTTTGGTAATATGTAATAGTTGGCATGTTCATCATTAATTTTTGGGTTCGTTAAATGGTCTTGTGGTCTATAAAAATTATTATGTTTTTTATATACACACACAATAGACATAGGCGATGTGATGTTATTAAAAAAGTATATAGAATAATGTATTATAATCAAAAAATGATTCAAGAACTAATGAACCTTGGTTTGGGTATGGATTTTCTTTTTGGAAGGCTTATTAGATTGAGAGAAATTATAGGGTTGAGGTACTCTAGGTTTTATTGGAATTCAATTGGGGTTTTATGTTTTTTTAGTAATATGAAATAATTTTTGGGATAGATAAATGACTTGGTACTTTCATGGTTACTTTTTTTGTTTTTTTAGTATGTTCTCTTCTCAGTAGGTAATGTTTTATAGTATGAATCTGTGATTTAATTTAGATGGTTATTAAGGTTGGATATTATCTATAAAAAATAATGTTTTAAAATTTTCCTAGTTTATTGGTATTTTTAGTTAATATTTTTTATATGGGTCTTAGAAAGAATATTTTAGTGGTCAATTTTAATATAAAATTTATATTTTGGGTATATGAGAAAGTTAAATCTTCTTTGAGTAATATAATTTGGTAAATTTTTATTATGTGTTTATATTCAGTTTTTCTTTTAATGGTTGGGTTATAATAACTTGAAGGTTTGTTTAAAAAGGGCTTCTTATTGGGATGATGTTATCATGGTTTAATGTGACTTCAGTTTGGCTCTAAATTGTTATATAAGGGTACTCTTTTGGTTGTGTTTAAACCATTTCTTGGGTATCTCCCTCAGGTAGGACTTCATTTGGTAGCCTTTGGTGTATTGGTTCTAGTATGATGTAGTGACCCAACCATAGAAATCCAAAATCTAGTGTCTACTACCATTACATTATCTTGATTACAAAAAATTCATCTTGAAGGACCAATCATCAAATTAGTATATGTAAACCAGAGACATACGTGATTCTTGTATTACAAATAAATACACTAATTAAGACATAATTTTTTTTAGGATAACTTCATTCCAACATAGCATATCCTTTAATTCCTTTTCTAGAAAAATTCTAGGATTCCTAGGGAAATGAAATGAAATAAGGGTGACCTTCAATGCTCAGTAAGTGTCAAGTATAGTGGAAGTGATAATCAACCAACAAAAATTGTCAATATGGAAAGGTAGTAACTGAAGACACATGTCATGTAATCAATAAACTGATAAATAAGTGTTTAAACAATACAGAATGTTAAATAACTAAAAAAATACATTTAAATAATTGGATAAGGCATAATAATTATAGAAAGATAATATTTAAAAAAAATAATATTTAATCAATAAACAAAGAATGAAATTTATCTATAGACATTTTAATAGTGAAAATATCGTGGATAATAAGTAATGAATCAAAATGAGGGAAATGTTTAATTTTTTCATGTCATGTCCCTAGAACATGGAAACCAATACCTTTAAGACCATTCAAACGATTGTTTAAAACTACTAGTATAGAACAATATAATTTTTATAAAATATATTTCTTATGAGAACCTATTGATGCATCAAGGGGATATATAAAGACCATCCCCGAGGATCATTTTCATTCCAAAACATTCCTCATATTTAATAATTGAAATAAATAATATTCCTTATCATATATCTATATTGAATTAAGAATAAAGAATTATAAATATTTCTATATATAATCAAATAACATTCAAACTAAACACTGAATGTAACAATTATATAAAGTGTAGGAAATAAATATATTCATAATTAATGATATGGATAATTATGGAAAATAAGTTTTCAATTATCATAAGAAATTAAATATTTCATTGGGAGTAACCAAGGGATTAAGAAAGTGAACATCAGTAGTATCATTTGACAAATCAATCATAAAAACTCCAGAAGAAGAATATAAATAGTTTCAATATAAAATATCCTAGTTTGAGTAAAAATAAAGTGTTATTGTAATTTATTAATGGAAATATTATGAAAATATATTTAATAAACACTGTTGATGAAAATACCCATTTTATTTTGAAAAAGATATCAAAAAAATCTTGTCCTCTAAAATAAAATTAAAAAACATTTAAAAATTAACCTTTTAAACATTCTAAGGAATCCTCACTGAAATAATGGAGGGTAAATCCATACATTTCATATGTGTAAAAAAGAACATTCCTTTTTCAAGGTAAAAATATATGAAAAGTGGATTGTTCAAAAAGAAATAAGAATATTCACTTGAAAACATTTTTAAAATAAAGTGGGTAAAAATGTTTTTAAAAAATAACTTTTGAAAGGTTAAATATATTTTTGAAAACATGTTTTAAGAAAACATGGATTTTGGAAGAAAATGGGTTCTCCAACAAAAGAGAGAAATGAATTTTGGTTTTCTAAAAAATACTTTCTAATACCTTTTTAGTAGTAAAGAATACGAAAATGGTACTATTAATTGAGAAAGGTCATGAATAACTAGAATATAATAAAATTAATTGTTTTATTAGATAATGGTGAAATAATTTCTTCTACTATAAATTCATGTGTAACCAATCTTGAATAAAATGATATTGTTAAAAAATACATGAAAATACTAGAACATTGATGTGAGAATCAATCAAAGAATAGATTATTTGTGTTAAATTGAAATCTATATATAATAATTGTAAATACCAAAATATATAGTAAAATTTAATCAAAAACATAATATTATAAGATTAATTATAATGAAGAGGTAATATAACTCAATGAAGTGTAATTTGGGTATGAAAAACTTTTCTACTTAGTAATGCTTAATTCAAATTCCCTTAGATGAGATATTTCAAATTAAAACTAAAAATAATTTATGACTCAAATAATGAAAATTGAGAGGAAGTACCATACTATATGGTAAAATTTGAATTATAATACCCATGAAAGAAATACATTCAAATGAAACTCAAAATACCAAAAAGATAAATTTATTCATGATATAAAATACCAAAGGTGTAGTATAAAAACCAACCAAATGAAATTAGGGTTGAAAATGAAGTATTCCTCATGGAAGAAAAAATAAAGACAAGAATCTCATACCTTGTGTTTCATTTTGAGCGAAGGACCTTTGAATTCATGTATGATGGTTTTAAAAATGTCACTAACTTATTAAAGAACCATGTTAATATTTATGATATCATATAAAATATTTTTATAATATATTATTACATGATTGTTAGTTTTATATTATTATTTTCACTATTTTGGTTGTTAATTACCCAGTTTCTCATGTATGTTTTTACTTGTTACTTATTGTTCCTTTCAAGGTGTGTGAACCTGATTTTTCACTTATGTATTTTGTTACATAACAGGTATTTATAAAATAATACCACTTCATTTATATTATTATTTATGAATAATATGTAAAATATATGTTAAAGGGGATTCATTTCCCAATAGCGTATTTGACATCCAACAACAGGTTTCTCTGAAATCGTATGTTGCATACAACATTGAGTTATACTGAAAAATAATACAATAACAATACTATAATTTTAAATGGTTGTTAACGCCTAGATATTTTAACTAAAATATTATTACACTTGTTTTTAAATTTTTTTTACATTTAAACAATAAATTTTAGAGTCTTAATATGTGAATGAATTTAATTTTGAGCATAAAATACTCTAATATTTTTAATACCTTGTTTTAATGGTTTTGATGGGGATCCATTTTTAAATATAGTTTTTTACACTTTTATATGTTATATTTGAAATAATAAACATATTATTTAGAATAAGGACATTAGAATTTACTATGGTTGAAATTTTGGTATTTTTCTGGTAAAATCCTTATTTTAATGAATAGTTAAAAATTCTGCATTTTAATTCAAAACTGCCTTTTCATCCAATTTATTTATGTAGTTATATTGTAATATTAGTTGGTTTTAAAGTATAATTAGATTATTAATTTATTATTTAATTCAATTTGGGCCATTTTATTTAATTTAACATTTAAATTTGACATAAACACATGTCAACATTTTGATTTTTTTACTTCTTAAAAACCGGCTTTCTGGTTTTGAAAATGAAAATTAATTTTAAATTAAGTACTAAAATTTATGTGTTTTGAATTTGAAAAATGGATTCAATATTTTGAATAATAAGGTATAAATTTTTTAAATAGGTACCATTAATTTTTGGACATTTTGAAAAGAAATTGTAGTAATTATTTTTATTTACCTTGGTTAAAATGTAAATCAGGTAAATAAGGGAAAAATAATAATAATATAATAATATTAAACAACCCTATAACATGTCCTAATACTATTATATGAGTCATTGGAGACCAAAATAATCCCTAGGCTGAACATTTTGCATTTGGGTGCCACTTGGGTGTGAAAATGACATGTTATAACAATTAATTTAAATTAAAGAGAAATATAACATAAATGGGAATCTTTTTACTAAAAAATTTAAGGTCGGATCATATAATTTATATATTTGTCTATAAATATTAATTATAAATCTAAAATTATTTCTGAAATAATGTTATTTTATTTATAATTTCTAGACATTAAATAAATTTATATATTTAGGACATAATGATGATGCAGTGATGACATTATTAATGAAAGATTCAAATAAATAATATTATAAACAATAAGATAAATGTTATTTGAAAATATTTATGCCATACACGAACATTTTGGATTTTATTGACATGTTATGGATGGTTTAATACTTTTTTGGGATGAAAATAATTGGTTATGACTTTAACAAAAATCAATTTCTAAATAGTGTCAAATTTTTCATAAATAAGTTTTTAAAACAAATACTCTTTTATTAAATGATATTACAAACCTAAAAATATAATATTCAGAAATATGACTTATATAATTTTAAAAATGTCTGTAATTATTCACATTTTGTTATATTGGAATTTTATAGTAATAATAGTAATCGTATATTGTGAAAATACTAGAAGACATTGTAAGAGTTAATGTTTTTAACTAAGGGGTGTGGCTAAATGATAAGGTTAATTTTGTGCCCTAAACTTGTATAAATCCTATTAGTTGAGAGTATTTATAACCATAATAATCTTATACTCCAAATATATCACTTTTTTCCATTATATTTCTAAAATAAATTTATAATAAAATAACATTTCAAGACATTCATAATGTGACCCTCCTCTCTATTATAAAAGGCAACCACCTTACCCACTTACTCACACCTCTCAAGTCCAGTAGCTTGTCCAAATTCTACTAAAAGAAGCTCTCAAAATCTCTATCTTCCTCCTAGATTACATAAATTGGGTATAAATTTATGATATGGATCCCTTTTGTGAAAATAAAAAGAAGATACTCGAAAAAGAGGTATTTGCTTTATCACCTCTCTCAAAATTATTTTATTCTTATACATCCTCTTCTTATGTAGTTTCGATACTAAAGTAATAAATAATGTGTATTCAAAATGATTATAAGTTATTATAATTACGGGACAACCTTATACCTCCTTTTATCTGTCCTATGAACAACAACATCACTATGCATGCATACGTACGACTTACCGTCTCCACACTGTGGTGTAATTTATTATTCAAAAAAACTTATGTTTGATGGGTAAATTATGAATATAATGGATGTAAATAATAAATATAACCTGATAATTATTATGTATAATTAATATAAAATCCAATTCTATACCTTTTAACCATTAATTTAATGATATCGTCACTCGTGCATATATATGGCCTACCGTCTCCACAACGCGATGCAATTCATTATAAGTTATCTTCATTGAAACATGATTATATATATCAATTGGTTGAATAAATATGATATATATTTTATTTAAATTGACTCTGCGCTTCTTTAATTTTTATTTACATCATATCTTTTTTCTTATTATAATTTGTAAATACAATAATTTCATTTGGGGAAGTGTGGAATAACGCCCATTCAATGTGATATGATTTATTCATTCCATACATGGAATGTATAAAGGATTGTGTTAATGAACTTATGTAACATATATAAAATAGATATTTTACTATAATTATAATATTCCAATGTATTATTTAGTTTTCATTCCTTTAATATGACAAAGAAATGAAAGTATCGTTCATGCATACATACAACCTACCGTCTCCATTAACGGTGCATTTCATTTCTTATCTCCAAATATAATGGACATAAAAAATAAATATATACAATATATATATATGATATTTAAATAATGAATAATAATATTCTGGAGATAGTGTAATTTTGACTAAATGGACAAGTTACATCAAAACAAGTTCATTTTTGACTCAAGAACCAAATATTGACAAAAAAAGGATATGAACTTAAATAATAATGTGATTTTTTTAACATGGTAATAAGTGATACAAAAAGAATAATAAAAATAAAAAAAATTCTCAAGGAAGTATAAATTAACCTATGTTTTTTATTCAAGAACATAATGATTGAACGTGATGATTCATGATCAAGGTAAGGGACTTCGTCTCAATATCCATTCATTGAGGAATATATTGATTTTTTACACCACATTATTTTATACGGTGTATAATAAACCCCTTAAATTTTTTAATTTCATTCAAATGGAATATTTTTTCTACGAAGTGTTTTACAAAATGAAAAAAAGGAATGATTTTAACATATGTAGTTACAACAACTCTTCTTCTACTGTAACTGTTATTTGATAGTTGCATTCCCCTATAAGCCTTAATGTTTTTTTAAAAAATTAAATAAATTATTTCATTTTTTGGTGTTTTGGTATTGAAAATGGTTTTTAAAGTGGATTTACTATTTCAATATCTTGAAATGATCTCTTCTGATTGCAAATGAAATTTTATGATTGAAATGTTGACAACTATAAACCGTTATGTGTTATGATTATATAATGGTACTTGGACATTTTATGGGCGGTTACGTGAAAACCCAATGATGGGTGGTTACGTGATAAACTAAATAAGGTTAGTTCTGTGATAATCCATGGATGGTTGGTTATGCTATAACCTCCAATGCATTGGGTATTGAAGTTAGTCGTATGGTTATTCCATTAAGTGATATGTGTGGATGTCGACAGTATGATTTTTGATTTAATTATTTTTATGTAACAAGTTAACTTTATATGTTATATATTTATTTCAATGGGTTTATGGTAATATTTAGGTTATAAAATGGGTAAAAAATGATCTTATATTCAGTGAATTATATTTACTAATTCTTAAAGATGAAAAGTATTACTTTATGATAATGTATTCATGGTTTTCATGTTATCTAAATACTAACACTTTTCATTCTATGAGTACTTCTTACTGAGATTTTTAAGCTCATTCCATGGTTTGAAATTTTATTTACAGGACATAAAGAAGAATTGAGTCAAGGATGGGATAAATGAAAAGTCATATGGTTTAAACATAAAAAGATACCACATTTCTTTTTAAAGAGTTTTTATTTTATGAAAAAAATGGATACTGAATAGAAGTGTCTATGGGTAATATTTAAGTTGTTATATATGAGTTATGGACTAATTCTCTAAAACTCTGAACTTAAAAATATCCTCAAAATGAATTAAATTCAATTGTTTACTTATATCAATATTAATTAATGTTTAAGTATGGGGCCTTATAGTTAGTACCATTAGTCATTTTAGATAAATTTAAGAATTATTATATTGTTAATACTATATCCATAAAATATTTTTACTTTATGTTCAAATTGAAATGATATAGAATTTGAACATTACCATGTTTATTTATCTAAGATATGTTTGTTTAGAATGGTTTTCCACAAAGAAAACATGGAAATTGTGTTAGAAAGAAATATAGAGGGAAATAACCTTCCCAATCAACATCCTAATATGGCCGGAATTGTAACTTAATAGTATTTTACAATTATGTCTTAGTTTCCTTAGTTGATAAATTGGGGTGGTGTCCATGCACATAATCAACCAGACCAATCGTAGAGGCAGATGTTGATTATATATCATTTCATGAGGCAATTCCCCCCATCATTCAGTGGAACGTCTGACCCTATTCCACATAAAGGGTGCATTAAATAATTGGAAAATATTTTCTCTATAATGGGGTATTTAGACAATCAAAATTTTAGTCTTGTTATCTATCATTTTTAAGGGGAAGATGATCAGTGGTGATCAATGATTAAAAATAATAGAGCAAGTTAAGATATTGATTCCATGGAATAAGGTGAATTTAAAATTATATTCCTTGGGAAATATTTTCCTATGATTGTTTGACATAGGATGGAAAATCAATTCTTATTATTGAGATAAAAGGAAGAATATTTTTTTGGCATCATATGAAGAAAATTTCACCTGTTTTTAAGGTACGTCCAAAATTTTATCCGGGATATTGATAGTAAGATATGTCAATTTTACTAAGGATTGAAGCCCAAATATTGAAGGGCATTAGATTCTAGTAAGTTCAAAAGCTATGAGAAACTTTTCTGATGTGGTGAGAAGGTAGAAATTGATTTTTCTAATGAGCATGTTTTCCATGAGAGAAAATAAAAGATGTGATCCATTTGTCAAGTAATGGGAAAGAATTCATCAATGTATCATGGATGTAGGAAAACCAAATTTCCAAATTGTGACAAGTGTGGTAAAACCTATCTTGGAGAATGTCTCTCAATGTTCGAGAAGTGATTCTGATCAGGTAAGACTGGTTATATTGCTCGTAAATTTATGGTAGATGATTAGGTAGGAAATGAAAAACTAGTGGTAAGATGTCTTATTTGCAAAGGGATATGATATTATTCCAATGTGTGTCCAAAGTTGATTACCCTGGGTGGAAACCAGCAGGATCGAAAGAAGAAGGGCATGGAAAATCTTTTTATACTACTATGGTTGGTCTTGGATCGTCAAATGAAGTGGTGATAGGTATGTTATAAGTTTCTTCAAAATATTATAGTACTCTATTTGACTATGGATCTTCACATTCATTAATTTCTGATATCTTTGCATGTAAATTAAAATTAACACCTCATGAATGTGATATATAACTTTTGGTAATGAATTTAAGTGGAAGTATTAAAAAAACCAAAATTTTTAGGAATCTTCTTATTTTCATTTGTGGGATGTTTTTTCCAGAAAATCTAGTTGAACAGACCATAGTATAATTTGATATCATTTTGGGTATGAATTGGATTTCAGTTTATCATGATAAACTTGATTTTAAATTCAGGAATGATTTATTCAATGATTGCATGCCTTTGATATCATACTAATAATCTGAAATATTTATTAAATATGGAATTTAATTTTATCTAGATCATGTTGTTGAAAAGAAGAAAATAGTTCTGATTAGAGACATTCGAGTAGTAAAGGAATTCAGATATTTTTTTCTGATGAATTTCCTGGTAGTGTTCCCAATCAAGAGGATGAATTTATTATTGATTTAGCGAATGATGCCAAGCCTATTTCTAATCCCACTTATCAAATGGATCAAGTAGAACTGGTGGAATTAAAAAATTAGTTGCCATAATTACTTGATAAATGTTTCATTCAACATAGCACTTCACCATGGGGTGGTCCAATTTTATTTGTGAAAAAGAAACATGGTTCAATGAGACAATGTATTGATTATATATCCTTCAATAACATCACTGTTAAGAAAAATTATCTATTTCCTCATATCAGTGATTTGTTTGATCATCTCTAGGGATATAATTATTTTTCAAAGATTGATTTAAGGTATGGGTTCCATCAACTGAAGGTAGGGGAGGAATACACTCCAAAGATAACTTTATGAACAACATATATGCATTATGAGTTGGTAGCTATGTAATTTGGGTTATCTAATGCACCTTCTATATTTATGAATCTCATGAATGGAGTCTGTCATTAGTTTTTGGATCATCTTTTGGTTGTGTTTATAAATTTCATTTTGGTATATTCTAAAATCTAGTAGGAACATAAAAGTCACTTAAGGACTATTTTAAAAATCCTAAATGAAAAGAAACTATATGGAATGTTTAGTAAGAGTGAATTTTTGTTGAAAAAAATCATTCCTTTTACATATTATTTCTAAAGATGGAATAAATATTTTCACTTCTAAAATAAAATTTATTGAAGAGTGGACAAGACCTGCCAATATCACAGAGATTCGCAGGATTCTTGGATTAGCAGGTTATTGCCAAATGTTTGTTGATAACTTTTCTCAGTTATATAACCCACTAACTACGCTAACACATTATGGAATTAAGTTAATTTTGAAAAAAGAATGTGATTTTTTTTATTAATTGAAAAGAAGAATGGTATACATGAAATGATACCATGTTTCTATTTAACGTTTTTTTGCTTTATGAACAAAATTGATAATGAGTAGAAGTGTATAATAGTAATATTTAACTTGATTTTTATGAGTTATGTCCAAATTATCTAAAACTATAAACCTAAAAAGATCCTTGAAGTGAATTAAATTCAATTTTTGATATATCTCATGATTATATAATGATTAAGGAAAAGGACTTATATATTGAGAATTTAATTTTTTTTTCTAATTCGTTTTTATGGACCTAATATGGATTCCATATGAGTTATTGGAGGTATTGGGGGTGTTTAAGACTTTTTTCAAAGTCTGGAACCTAGATAATTGGGAGAAAAAGGCATATGTTACATAGTTTAAATCATGAGAGATAGGCCTCATGGTATGTCTAAACTGCGAGAGACTTTATAGTGGGCTTGGATATGGAAAAAAGTTTCACCAAACCATTAGATTTGGGTCACATGGTTGTGTGTTAATGTCTTTAATTTTAATAGTGATGTTTCACATGGTTGGTGAATGGTTTCAATAACCATGTAGACTAACCATGTGGGGTTCACTTCTTATCGATTCTCATGAATGATTTGTGAATGGTTTTTCCAACCTGTGCAACCAAACCAAATGAAGGGTAAATTTTTAGTGAATTTTTTTTACCTTAATTCATGTCTTAATTGAACACTTCCCTCCCATTGGATTTCTAAAAGAAAAAACTACCTTCCACCTCCCTTTTGGGTCCTTTTAAAAAAATATTATAATAATTGGGATTGAGCATCTTTCTAGAGTCGGAATCAACCACAATTCATATTATTAGATCTTTATTGGTACGTTCTCAATTACATTTTAATCTTACATGGTTATACTTCCTATCTATTATTCTATTTAGATACAGCCTCATATTCCCCCATTTTCATGGAACTTCTCTATTCTTTATATCTACTCTAATCCAAGAAAAAAAATGTTGATTCTAGATAAGAAGAGTCATACGAGTATGAGGTAGGTTGTCTATAACTCATTCCTCCTTTTCCATCATTTTATAAATTTATGTGTCATTGCGTCGATTTCATCAGGCATCGATTTTTGAAATTACAAGTCTTCTAGAATAGTCATTATGATCTTATTCCATGACCCATTCTATATATGTTAATCATCATCGGTGGTTAGGTCTACAACATCATCCTTCCCATGTATGATTTTTTACTGTAATTGGTTTTTTACAATTTGGACACCTCTTGATCCATAGATCAGGTGTGTTTGAGCTTGTTCATTCTTATAGTAGGCATACATATGATAATTGGATATTTAATTGACCAATTCATAGTACCATAGTCTCATCCACTTTACCCATCTAAGGTATGTGCCTCAATTAGACTTGATTAATAAATTTGAAATGGATTCTGCAGTAGTATATTGTAAGAATATGACATAGGCTATTTGATTATAAATCAATGGGTGTTTTCTATTCCATATAACAACCTTTACATGTCATCATATTTAAAAGAGAGAATAAAACAATTTAATATAAAATTATTTAAATAGTTTCATGCCCCGTGGCCTTGTCACGCTAATAAAATTCAAAGCATTAACCTATTTAATTAATAATTTAATGTGAGTTAAATTACCGAATTGGAAATGGTTTAATGTCTTGAGATGTTGTGTATCTTATATGAAAGTCTTGGAATGATCCTATTACTGCTAATTAGAATAATTACTGTTTTGATAAACAAATTAAATATTTCTAATGTAAGGTGTGTGTTTGTTTATGGACCTTGGAATCATTACTATAGGGGTGGTCAGACTCATGTTAGATCTTGGATTCCCAAGGGAATGATTTGATCAATTTTTGATGCCATCCTGATTCAAGGATTCTAGTTTCCCTAGTTGAGACCCACTTTGGAACCTAATCCTCATCTATTATTAGAATCCTTGTATAACAACATAGGATCCCTCTTTTTCTATTATTGTGTGACATTGATCCACTCCATGGATCCAAAGTTGATTCTATAGACATGAGGTGACTTTTTTATATCCTTCTTCCCTGCCATAACATAGCCCATTTTACCTTTAATGTATTCCTTAGACTCAGTTAGACCATACTATTGGGGAATTATTTGGATGATACTCCATGGATTACACTCTTTCACTTATAAAGGTTGTAATTACTATTGAGTTTGCGACCCTTGAGGTCTCTGTTTCCTTTTTTGGTACCTTGGAACCCATTCTTTATTAATATCAATACAAGATTATTTTATACATCATGAAACCCTTAGTAGTACAACCACGAGGTGATTTTGGTGCTGGCCATGCCTCACGTGACTTAATTTTGTAAACCTAGACTTAATTAATTAATGAATTGGTTACATGTTCAGACACTAGTCTTAGGATGAACGTAACGCCCCGGTTCGGGGTGCCGCCCAAGGGTTCCTCGTACCTAGTCAGTCAAATGACCTCAAGTGCATTTCCCCAAACCCAAGAGGCTTCCAACTAGTAGTAATAACTATGGTATGATAATGGGAAAACAATTCCCTAATTGACAGAGTATACACAATGGAATAACAATAGTTAAAATAGTGGAGGCAGTAATACCAAAAAATGAAGTAAACAACGGAAGACTAATAAGAATATACCAACATGAGAATATATATATGATGCATGTCACGTGTATCTTGGAAAGTGGATAAAAAAGTCACAATGCTGGAAGACAATACTAAACCCACATACAATAGAAAAACAAGTAAACTCTAGAAGCATCATAAGCCTTAGCTAGGTCACATGCTCTCCATATCCAACAATAATCATATACTTAATGAAGAAGGGTGCCTTCACTTATATATAATTGCTACTATATAATCTTTTTGGGTCCAAAATCATGACACCAACAGGGTGTGAGATGAATCCCAATAGGAAACCACCAAAAGATCTATGTCTAACTATAAGTGAATATATATTGTAGGTAATATGCTGATATGACGCAATAAAATAAGAAGTACTAAAAAGTAAAAATTATTATAGTTTTCAATTAAATTAATTTAAATTTATTTAGTATTCAAACAATTGAATAAAGAAACATTAGGATTCAGCCTAAGATTTGTATCCCCTTGCATGAAAATAACAACAGATGTGTCAAAAGACCATCTAAACAATCAAGTAAGACCGAGTTCCAAATTTTTCTTTTCCTTGGTAGACTCATCACAATCATTCAAACATTTGTAAGTAACCCTCTGAGAATTTTCTCAGATTCTGACCCCTCTAGTTGGACATGACATTAATTCCATAAATAATGACCCTCTGGTAAATCTTTCATAGTCTAACCCATTTGTTCCCACATAGCGCTAAAAATTCACATACGACCAGCTAGGTAGCTCTCACTATCAATACCCCCTTGGTCTGTATAGAAACAATAAGGTTTTATGACCACCTAGAAGCTCTCAAAATCAATTCCCTAAGGCCCCATATTCATTTAATAAGGACCCTATAGTTAGTTCTCACGGTCTAACTGCTCTGTTATATGACCACCCATTATCTGTCACAGTCAATTACTCTAGGTCAACATAACAAAAACTCATACATAAATGACCACACTTTGGGAAGATCTAGGAATCAATTACCATTTGTCAAACATTCACAATGTGAAACACATGCATCTCATATAATCAGTCAACTCCATCCTGAACAATTCAGGGCAGGGAAACAAGGTATGCCTCATAGGAACCTTAGGCCAAACGTCCATAAATAGTCAAAAGGGGAACACACCCATGGGGTTTCCCATAAAAAGTTATAAAACCTTAGGCATATGTAATTACCCTTTCTCAAATAAAAAAACCAAATCAGGTAGTAATCGCGGTTAAATTTTAACACACGCAATACCCTAAACATGGGTATTCAGACCTTTTAGCATATATATAATCCAAAGACAACCAAGGAAAGGAAATAACTACCAACCTTGATATTGTACAATGAACACTCTTGGACATAAAATCATCCTAGAAAAATGTAGATCTAAGGAAAGGGTAAAAGCGATCAAACCGTAATAACTCGTGAAAGAGGAGAAATCATGAAGATATGATCTACGGAAAGAGATAACTCACCTTCGGGAATCCAACGAACCTAGCAACATCTCAATCGAAGTTCGGATAGAAAACCTAGAGGATCTCAAAGATCGTCATCCTTCAATTTCTCTCCTGTACAAACCGAGGGGAGAAGAAGAATTTTTTGGAGATGAGACATGACCCCTCTCCAACTCATCAAATAAAAATAAAAGTATATGGCATGTTCATTTAATGTAAACTCCATATACAAGCCTCAATTGGCCCCCAATTTAGGTATTCTTCCAGGTCATCTACATGGCCATATACTCAGCCTTTACACAACCATTGCACGGATACAAGTGGAAACTGGGTACACAGTGTGTACTTGGAAAATTTTCAATTTCTTCTTTTTTCCTCGAAAACACCCAAAATAAGATCCATGCCTGAAATGATGATCCGGGTTCTTTAAAACTTCTCCCCTAAAATAAATTCATCCCCAAATTTCCCTTCCAAGGGTGGTGAATAAGTATCTTCAAACAACTACATCCACTTTCATCGTACGTTGCCTCCCTCCCCCAAGTCTCGTCATGTACTCGCTTGTGCGTCTATAACACTCATACCAGAGGAATAGAACAACCACGGAGAAACATCATGTTGCGATAAAAAATATAAAATGGGTGATCCTCTAGGGATGCATCCACATCCAACTCAACCTCCTCATGTTGAAAAATATGAGACGAGTCTGAAATTTAATGTTGTAGTTGAGAAAGATGGAAGATGTTGTTCATAGTCTGGTACCACTAAGGTAAATGAAACTGATAGGCAACCGGGATGACTCTATTCAAAACCTTATATTGCACAACATATCTTGGTTAAAGCTTACATTGTCTCATAATACTCCAATGTCCAATCCTCAGTGTGACACATAAGAAAAATTGATATCTGACCATGAACTCCAGATGTCATCTCCATCGATCAGCATAAGATTTATGTCGAGACTGTGTGAGAGCCATCATCTTCTAAATCAACTCCACCTACTCAATGTTCTCCTAGACAAGACAGGGTCCCAACATAGCTACCTCTATGTATCCATCCAACATTAAGGTAATATGCATGGCCTACCATACAATGCATCATAAGGTTCCATCTGAATTGTTTCCTGAAAAGCGGTATTGTAGTAAAACTCCACAAGGGGTACATTTGTCATTGAAGAGAACCTGAAATCCAGGATGCATGATCCATGCATGTCCACTAAAACCTGAATCGTGTGATTCGGTTGGTTATCTATCTAGGGATGGTAAGATGTACTCAGAAGTACATGTGAACCTGAGGCCCTTTGTAGTCCCTTCAAAATAAGAGAAGTAAACCGAGCATACCTACCTGAAATGATAGAGTGTGGAACCCCATGAAAACGCACAATATCTTGGATGTAAAACAATCCAAGATCATCAACCCTGAAGTTTTCCTTGATCATAAAGAAATGTGAAACCTTCATGAGTCCATCGATGACAAATCAAACCAGATCATTCCCTCAATGCGACCTTGGTAAACCCATCATGAAATACATCATGATATCGTTCCACTTCTACAAGGGAATGAGTAACTGGTGTAAAAGTCCGATGTGTCGCTAATTCTCCATCTTCACCTACTGACAGGTGTAACATCTTATAACAAAACTAGCTACAAACCTCTTCATACCTGGCCACCAATACTGATGGTTTATATCTAGATTTATCTTGGTGACACCATGATGAACTTCCCAAACTGAGGAATGAAAATCGCACATCAACTCCTCACGTATATCTGCTGACACCCATACACATCCATTAAAATAAAATACCTCATCCTCAAATATGTTCTGACCAGGATTATGGTCATCTCTTGACACACTCTCCCATAAGATCAGGCCTTTAGAAACTAATAGCATCCACATTCGCACTCGATCCAGAAGAGTAGATGTAAAATCTAAAGATGAAAGAAAAGTCTTCCTCTATTTTTCGAGAACCTCCAAATGAATCTTATTCAATAGATCCATATGTTTCCACTCAGTACTGGACTCATGAATGTCATGTACTTGAGTCCTCCTGCTCAATGCATCATCCACTTCGTTCCTTTCCCAAGTCTGTAGGCAAGCTCAAATTCCAAAGACTGAAGGTAATCAACCCACCTTCATTGTCTCAAATTCAAACAATTCTATGTAAATAAATACATGAGACTTATTTGGTCAGTGAATGCCAAAAAATTCTCTCCCAAAATATAATTTATCCAACAGTGCAAAGCATGTACAACTGCAGTTAACTCGAGATTTTCGGTCGATAATTCTTCTCATTTGGCCTCAATTTCCAAGACCCGAACAGGACAACACCATCTCCCTACATAAGAACTGCTCAGAGCCCAATTCCTGATACATCATTGTAAATGGTGTAACTTTTCTTCGGCTCTAAAAAAATAAGTATCAGTGCTTCATTAAATATCACTTTCATTTCCTGAAAGGATGAATCATAGGAAACATTCCACAAGAACTTCACAGCCTTCTTAGTTAGGCCTATCACTGGCACTGCTAATCATGAAATTTCCTATATAATGCTTCTATATTAACCAGTTATAACCAGAAAACTCAATAACTCAATGATGTTCATCGACTACTCCCAGGAAACTACCACTCTCACTTTCTCAAGGTCTACTGATACTCTTGTCTCTAAGATTAATTTACCCAATAAGTGAATCTGATCTATCCAAAAGTGAAATTTTGAGATATTATCATATAAATGATGATATCTTAGTACACTCAATATGATCTCAAGATGGATGGAATGGTCATGTTGATTGTGAGAGTACAGGAAGATATTGTCCTCGAAGACTACCACAAATGAATCCAAGTAAGGATGGAACACTTAGTTCATCATCTCTATGAAATCTATCTGCGTTTTCATGAGGTAGAAATACAAAACCAAATACTCATATACACTATACCTTCTCCAGAAACATATAAGAGGTATATCTGGTGGTCTAACATGCAACTGATGATAACCGGATATCAATTCAATCTTCAAGAACACCTGAGATCCTTGAATCAGATATAAGTGATCATCAATCCCCTATAAAGTATATCATTTCTTAACCATCAACTTGTTCAACTTCCAATAATACACACAAAGTCTAAGGGTACCATCCTCATTCTTCACAAAAAGGACAGGTGAACCCCAAGTAGAAGTATCGAGTCGAATGAAACCTTTTTCCTATAACTCCCCTAACTCTTCTCAAGATCATGTAACTCTAGTATAGTCATCCTATAAAGAGTAATGGACATCGATTCCAGTCCTAGCACAAGATCAACAGAGAAATATACATCTCGCTCAATAGGTAAACCTGAAAATTTGTCTAGAAATACATCTCTAAAATGATCCACTAGTGGAAGAAATTCCATTTTTGAAGTCCCTAGGTCATCCATATATAGACAAGAAATATGGGTTGTAATTATTTTGAATCTATGATGTTCGAGTCCCACTATGCTCACCTGAACATCCCATTCACCCTTGTGTAGATAATGACACCCCTTTAGTGATATGAAACTCACCCTTGGGCGATAGAAGTAAAAAAAGTCATAAAAGGTGACTAACAAGTCCATTCCAAGAATGACCTTGAGGCCTATCATCTCTAATACCTAGAGGTCCCATAATAAGGGTCACCCACCAAACTTAAGAAGGAACTCCTTACACGGATGTTCACTAGCCGGCCTAAGCCCCAACGGAGTGTCTAGTATCATAAAATTATCAGAAGTAAAGATACGAAGCCTATGGATCTCCAAAATGACAATAGATATAAAACTATGTGAATCCCTTGTATCAAAAAGGGATGAATATAAAACTAATGCAACTAGAATCGTACATCTAATCGTAGAGGGTTTGGGATCCTTATCCTGCTGAGTCTTATCCATTACAAAAGTTTGACCGATACCACAACCCTCCGACTCTGCCTGACGACCCATAGATGATCCACCATGCTATCACTGAAAACCTGTAGCCTGACTACCATGACAATGACCACCTCCATGACCTAAACAACTTGATGAACTCCAGTTCCTGGACTAATGAGAAATTTGTGGTCCTGCTCTTGATCATGGAGTCATAACAGGACACCTTTAACTCACTATTGTTGAGGTAATTATGAAATAACATTGAATATGTCCAATATTTCCACAAGATCATCAGTCAACTGGGTCCTTCGAGAATGGTTATCTCGTATGTCCAATCTTCCCACAATTGTTGTATACCACCTAGCTACCTAAAGAAAAATCGAGTGAAAGCTCCCTACGAGGGTTCCTACTATCTAACAAAGGAGTACCAACCGTGAATGCTGGTCTACCATGGATTGCAACTCCTAACTCCCTCCGATTGTGCTTGGTAATCCGTTCTTGGTTCACTATATTCATCACTTAAGTCATCCCGAAAACATTATCACCTCCCAAAATAGGTGTGAAGCACTAAAGATCTATAAAATGAGAGGAGTAATCCATCACTAAAAGAGATCCCTACTCAAAATGCATGAACTCTCGGCCTCGATTGGCCATCAACTTATCAGGGTAGAAGTAATAATAGAAGGTTCTTTGGAACTCTTCTCAACCCATATCCTGATTACCTCCCACCTATGAGATAACATCCCATCATCTTTTGGCAGAATCATGTTGCATGTACATTGCAAGCATCACACTCTTATCTGGAGGTGTCTTCCGATACTCAAAGATAGAAAGCATAGCCTCTAACCATGACTCTGCATCCTTTGGTCCTCTATCCCCTAAACAACTTGGAGGATGATTCTTCTGGAACACCCATGTAAACTCTTCCATATATGGGGAAGTATGGGGTGCTCCCGGCAAAGTTTGTAACAACCTAAAAAAGACTTCATGGAATGGTGCATTAGCACCTACGTCTGGTATAATAGTTGATGCTAAGAAGGTAATAATGTAAGTATCTTCTAGTAGTCCTTGATCTACAATTTTTGGGGTTTGGTCATCGCCTTGCACCTAGCGCACAACCGGAGGACATATAGAATCCCGCCATTTTTATCAGATAACTTTTATTACAATTTAAAACATATGATCTTTAAAGTCTAGTTGTCATGAACCAGCCCGAGTCGACCCTGAACCGGTCACCCAGGCCCGCCCGCGACAAGTCCTGAGAGGCGTTCCTGATCCTCCCGGGATGGTGACAAGCACCAAGGGCATCAATAGAGTACACAAGGGAATGATTTCTCCCATATATTAACAATCAAACAAACAGCGGAAATAAACGGACAGCCCAAAATGAATTTATATAAAAATGTAACTAAATATTATTTGTACAAGAAACTAAAATTAGAACAAAACCAAAAACTAAACTGAACAATCCCGATGAAAAAAAATAACTCCATGTGACACTTCTGGTCACTCTCCAACACAATGATAAAAAGTTTCCCAAGGTGATTGAACTAAAGATGAAACCTGCACAAGGGCTAAAAAAAGAAGAAGACTATAGGCGTGAGTATTAAAACTCAGTTGGTTAGCCAGGTATTCTATTCCCAATGCACATTACTTTAAAATAAAAGAAACATCAATTTATAGTTTTAAATTCAACATTTGAAAGTATGGTTTTCAAATAAGGTTCCATGCTATAATAATTATCAGACAAAAACATGCATGTTTAATAAACAAAAATGCAAGTAACAATTATTTTCAAAGAGGTGAAACTTCAAAATGAAAATAATTTTCAAGAGGGCTGCTTTAAAGAATTTTAACATTCAAATAAATAACACATACTACTTAATTTACCAACCAAACACACCGTATGCCGACAGTGAGTACAAAATAGCCAATGAGCACTAGTCACAGGAATACCCCTAGGCACTAGTTAGTTGTGAGCCCCACGTACCTCGTATCTCGGTGAAAGTAACCATAATAAATATTCATTCTCGTGCACAAACCACTAGTAGGGAACATACCCATAACCTAGTGGTCCCCAATAATCATCATCATCATAGTTTAGTTAGTGTTGTCATCATCAAACTTGCTACGTGAAACCGGGGCCAACCCCCACAGAATCACTAGCATACTAGTACACGTCTGCCCACCTAGATACCCGGGATTCCCTTTAGTGCTCAATCAAGTTACACATATTATCAAATACACATTTCACATCCCCATTCCATTCCAAAACCATAAAAACACAAACATCCCTTAATCATTCTTCACATTTCTTACACTAATCAACAAACCGCTAAATATTTTGGTAAAACAATTTCATGAAGTGTATTGAGGCTTTGCACATAAAACTCTTTCAAAAACACTCCTTAAATTATAAACACACATCATAACCAAACCAAATCATATTTTTCAGCCCAATAAACATTTAATAAAATCATTTAATGGACCATAAAACAATCCCAATTGCACAAATTGTTATATACAAGTAAAACACTCCTTCATTTCTAGGAAATGCCAAACGGGCCTTTAATTATTTTCTCAAAACTATCCCTTGACGAAGGTATGAATTATAATTATATTAAGGATATGTATAAACACAATTTACAGTAGAAAACGACATTCATAAATCTCTTATAATACTCAGGTTACATATTCAAAACACAACTATTTTCATAAAGAAGTGAAACAGTCTATTTTTGGGCAACTCGGGCCAAAATATGTAGTAAATCAAAACCCACTTGATTGTAAAAACAAATACAAATAGGAAATCCATATAAGTACCCAAAAATACCATTTATCATTATTCCAATTAATTTATAAATCCAAAAAAGTAACTTTTAAATCACACATCACACATAAAAGCCAACCGGGCAATTTACCGAACACATGACATGCCATTTTTAAACAAAACAATTTGTTTTAAGTACATGAAAAGGAATAAAACACCAATTGAAAGACATATTTTCATTCAAGATACTGTAACATGTTTAAAATACCATAGACCAGATTATAAACCTCACAAAATATTTTCAAAAGATAACGGAACATTTAAACAAACACTTGTAGAGAACTTTCATGACAAAACAACACTACCGTTCACAAACCAATGATTAAACAACCACTTTGAACACCAATAAAATTATATAAAGGATTAAAAACAATAATAAACATATATATCTGGTGTTAAATATAATAAAATGATGAATCTTAAATAATAAATTCATGTGCAAGGGGTATCCTACCTCAAATCTTTAGCGTAATTGAAACGCACAACCAAAATCACCCGCCGCGGGTTTAGAAACCATAAAACTATAAAGATCAGACCTAAACAAACAGAAACCCCATAAAAAACATGGTATAACAAAAACCTAGGTCTATCAAGACTAGGGTACAATATAAAACCAATAAATAATGAAAGGAGGTGGAAGAGGAAGAAGAAAGGAGAAGGAATCTCATCTTTCATCCTAGAAAACTCTTCATATTCCATTAGATATGAAGCCCTAGAGAAAAGGTAATGGCCTGAAAATTCGTGGAGAGACTCCTAAGGTCTGGAAGAACCAGGGGAAGAAGATTGGTGGCTAAAGGAGTACGAATTGATTGATTTATGAATGATAATATTTACCTTAGAAATTCTGGGCTATTTGAGGTTTCCTAAGGATTTCTCCCTAATTCGCGACCCACATGAGCTCCAAAGAGGTAAAATCTATTATGAGGGTTAGGATAGGGTTATTGGATTCTAGGGGGAGGTGGAATCACCGAAAAATAGTAAAAATTGAAAAAGATATACATGAAACAAATTATTTTTTTAAACAGGAAATGGGCCCATGAGCTGGCCCAATACCTAAATAAGTAACCCAAATTCACCCAGCTTATGAATTTCTAATGGGTCCAAAATGATATATAAATTTTAATATATCAGTATAGGACATGTGGTAAGTTGAATGGGTGAAAAAGGATTAAAAACAAAAGAGTTATAAAAGAAACAAATTCAGTTTTTAAAACTGGGAATGGGCTCACGGTTGGCCCAAATCATGAAGTAACCACCCTTTCTTCAAAAACTCCTAAAAAAGCAATGGGGATCACAAATTATGGTGGTTAAACATATATGAAACTTAAAAACTCAATATTTATCTCATAAAATACCCATGAAAAGGATTAGTATATATAATGGGTCAGATCAATACAATGACAGAAAAGAAAAAAAACCGTGTGTGACAATTCTCCCCACCATTAAAACTTTCCGCCCCCAGAAAGCCATAACACTTTCCGGCTGAAAAAAAAACAACACCTAAGGATTCCAGAATGTACTCCCCACCATTAAGAATCAAATATAACTAGAAATTTTCTTAGGATGAAAATCCAGAAGACCCATGGTGGGTCTCCCCACCATTAGAAACCAACTAGCAATGAATAGACAAGAATTGAACATGAGCTAGAGTTGGGACTCACTCACACATGCCCAAAAAAAACCCTCCTAAAAAAACTACTATACCAAGTTAATAGAGTTACAACATGAACATATAAATCACCCACTCCTTAATGGAGGGGAAAATAACTTGGTCGACACATTCATCACAATTCTGGACCCCCGTCACTTGGGGATGGGAGGGAAGGGGACCCAATAATTTGGCCACTGAAACAACAAAAGAAACAAAGAAACTACCCAAAACTCTCCCCTTATGAATAGGTAACACCAAGACTGCACCTGATTTTTACAGGCGGTCCACACAGGGACATTGATTGAAAACCCACATCCATGAAAGAATAACCATAGACACTGTGTGAGGGGTTAAGTCCACCACGCTTGTTGTGACAAAGGGAAATTCATAGAAATGAGGAACCAAAACATTGACATAGTAACTAACTTACCAAAATAGAGGAGTAAGGATCATAATCTAGCACTCCACACCTCTGTTGATTTCTTTACTGCGTGAAAAGCTTCACTCCGAGGCCAATGGTTGGAGCCCTGATTCTTGAAGCATTTGCTGCACCGCACTCAGGTGATAAGGATCACACCACTCAAAAAAACCACACTTGATCACCAAACAAAAACCTTCATCTAAATAGTAACTCATAGATACATATCAAAATTCTATCTCACTCCAAATGAGGGGTAGAATGGACAAGGAATACGATGAAACACATCAACATCACCGAACACAACTGCTCTGCCCAAAATAATTATCATGACCTAGAATCACTTTTAATAGATCCCAAACAGCTCTCTACTCCAACAAACAAGTTGAGGAATCATCAAAAGAGGTGGATTTAAAATTTGAAAGGAATCCTTAGGTTGATCTGTAGGAACGATTTCCAACGCAGAACTATCCATGGCCACATCACAACATCAAACACATTTTTAGAAACCCAATGAAAATTACTCCAAAACCGAGCCACCAACAAGATCTCATCACTAGATAGAACAAGAGTATGAATTCTAGATCACATGGAAGCTAACCAAATAAAAAACTCTTCTAAGACATAGAAAAATCAATCCACATAACCATTGGTTTTTAAAAAAGGCCATAATTTTCAGCTCAAAGCAATTTTGAAAAAACAAACTAACTTGGTGGGTTTCCATATTCACCAATGGTGTTTCATCAAGTCTCACCCACATGCACATTTCCATGCCACCCCTGACACCCAACCACCATACCATATAGGCCATACTTCCAAATAGAAATAAAACCATGCATGTGAGCACCCATGAAACCACCAAAGGCTAAAATTAAACATCATAATTCAAAAAAAACAATTTACCTTCAAAAGGAACACCAACCACCAAGTCAAAAAAAATTCATGTTTCACAAAAAAAAAACCACAATTAATTAAGAACCATTTTCTTGAAAACCAACCCCTTTTCATTTTTAAAAACTTTTTAAATAACCAAGCCACTCCAAACAACCCCTTTAGATTATTTTTTAAAAAAAAATCAGCAATATATATTTTCATAATCCGAGGTCCATTGAGACCAATAACGTTTCTAGTAAAACACCAACCGATCAAAACTAATTTCCAAAACTAATTTATCCGATTCAAAAACATTTTAACATCTTAAAATACCCCATTTAAAAAAAATATCCAGAATCACTTTAAAATGATTCACAATTTAAAAAAAATTATTTCAACAAACCACAAGTTTAGATTATGGATAATCCAATCCCTTTAAATCATTTCTGCAACCCTCCTTTTTTTACAAAAACAAAACCTTCCAAAACCATTATTATATTTAATTATTGAAAACCCCATTTTTTCACATTTCAAAATCTAATCCTTACATTAAAAACCATTTCCACAATTCTCACACAAGGATTTTAAAAACAAAAATTCAGAATTCAAGAAAGGTTCAAGAGACCCAAGAAAAAGGGAACTCGTGTCGGTGGGTGACTTGACCATATGGTTGGCGGCTATATGCCAAACACAACACCAACACAGAGAGACTTATTAGGACCATTCCCCAGCTCCACATGGCTTGCCAGGCCCTGTGAGCTCATGAAGGCCATTGGCCAGACTCCCCTTGTCATATCACAATACCAAACAATCAACTAGAACAAAGGACACTAATAAAACCGGACTTCCATGGAAACCTGAGGACTAGAACAAGAAAGAGTTCACGACACTCTTCTTGCACTTACCCCTCAAGTCCCAACAATCCTACTCCATCTACCTTGATATCCCCAAAATAACAAGGGTGCTCTAAAAAGAAAGGTCCGATAATAGCCGACCTCCTCTGATACCATTTTGTCACGAACCAGCCCGAGTCGACCCTGAACCGGTCACCCAGGCCAGCCCGCGACATGTCCCGAGAGGCGTTCCTGATCCTCCCGGGATGGTGACAAGCACCAAGGGCATAAATAGAGTACACAAGGGAACGATTTCTCCCATATATAAACAATCAAACAAATAGCGGAAATAAACGGACAGCCCAAAATAAATTTATATAAAAATTTAACTAAATATTATTTGTACAAGAAACTAAAATTAGAACAAAACCAAAAACTCAACTGAAAAATCCCGATGAAAAAAATAACTCCATGTGACACTTCTGTTCACTCTCCAACACAATGATAAAAATTCTCCCAAGGTGATTGAACTAAAGATGAAACCTACACAAGGGCTAAAAAAAGAAGAAGACTATAGGCGTGAGTATTAAAACTCAATAGGTTAGCCCATTATTCTATTCCCAATGCACATTACATTAAAATAAAAGAAACATCAATTTATAGTTTTAAATTCAAGATTTGAAAGTATGGTTTTCAAATAAGGTTCCATGCTATAATAATTATCAGACAAAAACATGCATGTTTAATAGACAAAAATGCAAGTAACAATTATTTTCAAAGAGGTGAAACATCAAAATGAAAATAATTTTCAAGAGGGCTGATTTAAAGAATTTTAACATTAAAATAAATAACACATACTACTGAATTTACCAACCAAACACACCGTATGCCGACGGTGAGTACAAAATAGCCAATGAGCACTAGTCACAGGAATACCCCTAGGGACTAGTTAGTTGTGAGCCCTAGGTACCTCGTATCTCGGTGAAAGTAACCATAATAAATATCTGTTCTCGTAAACGAGCCACTAGTAGGGAACATACCCATAACCTAGTGGTCCCCAATCATCATCATCATCATAGTTTAGTTAGTGTTGTCATCGTCAAACTTGCTACGTGAAATAGGGGCCAACCCCCACAAAATCACTAGCATACTAGTACACGTCCGCCCACCTAGATACCTGGGATTCCCTTTAGTGCTCAATCAAGTTACACATATTATAAAATACACATTTCACATCCCCATTCCATTCCAAAACCATAAAAACACAAACATCCCATAATCATTCTTCACATTTCTTACACTAATCAACAAACCGCTAAATATTTTGGTAAAACAATTTCATGAAGTGTATTGAGGCTTTTCACATAAAACTCTTTAAAAAACACTCCTTAAATTATAAACACACATCATAACCAAACCAAATCCTATTTTTCAGCCCAATAAACATTTAATAAAATCATTTAATGGACCATAAAACAATCCCAATTGCACAAATTTTTATATACAAGTCAAACACTCCTTCATTTCTAGGAAATGCCGAACGAGCCTTTAATTATTTTCTCAAAACTATCCTTTGACGAAGGTATGAATTTTAATTCTATTAAGGATCTGTATAAAAACAATTTACAGTAGAAAACCACATTCATAAATCTCTTATAATGCGCAGGTTACATATTCAAAACACAACCATTTTCATAAAGAAGTGAAACAGTCCATTTTTGGGCAACTCGGGCCAAAATATGTTTTAAATAAAAACCCACTTGATTGTAAAAACAAATACAAATAGGAAATCCATATAAGTACCCAAAAATAACATTTATCATTATTCAAATTCCTTTATAAATCCAAACAAATAACTTTTAAATCACACATCACACATAAAAGCCAACCGGGCAATTTACCGAACACATGACATGCCCTTTTTAAACAAAACAATTTGTTTTAAGTACATGAAAAGGAATAAAACACCAATTGAAAGCCATATTTTCATTCAAGATACTGTAACATGTTAAAAATACCATATACCATATTATAAACCTCACAAAATATTTGCAAAAGATAACGGAACATTTAAACAAACACTTGTTGAGAACTTTCATGACAAAACAACACTACCGTTCACAAACCAATGATTAAACAACCACTTTGAACACCAATAAAATTATCCAAAGGATGAAAAAAATAATAAACATATATATCTGGTGTTAAATATAATAAAATGACGAAACTTAAATAATAAAGTCATGTGCAAGGGGTATCCTACCTCAAATCTTTGGCGTAATTGAAACGCACACCCAAAATCACCCGCCGCGGGATTAGAAACCATAAAACTATAAATATCAGACCTAAACAAACAGAAACACCATTAAAAAAACATGTTATATCAAAACCCTAGGTCGATCAAGACTAGGGTACAATATAAAACCAAGAAATAATGAAAGGAGGGGGAAGAGGAAGAAGAAAGGAGAAGGAATCTCACCTTTTATCCTAGAAAACTCTTCATATTCCATTAGATAGGAATCCCTAGAGAAACGGGAATGGCCTGAAAATTAGTGGAGAGACTCCTAAGGTCTGGAAGAACCAGGGGAAGAAGATTGGTGGCTAAAGGAGTACGAATGGATTGATTTATGAATGATATAATTTACCTTGGAAATTCTGGGAGATTTGAGGTTTCCTGATAATTTCGCCCTAATTCTCGACCCACATGAGCTCTAAAGAGGTAAAATCTATTATGAGGGTTAGTATAGGGTTATTGGATTCGAGGGGGAGGTGGAATCACCGAAAAATAGTAAAAATTGAAAAAGATATACATGAAACAAATTATTGTTTTTAAAACAGGAAATGGGCCCATGGGTTGGCCCAATACCTAAATAAGTAACCCAAATTCACCCGGCTTATGAATTTCTAATGGGTCCAAAAGGATATATAAATTTTAATATATCAGTATAGGACAAGTGGTAAGTTGAATGGGTGAAAAAGGATGAAAAAAAAAGAGTTATAAAAGAAACAAATTCAGTTTTTAAAAATGGGAATGGGCTCACGGTTGGCCCAAATCATGAAGTAACCACCATTTCTTCAAAAACTCCTAAAAAAGCAATGGGGATCCCAAATTATGGTGGTTATACATATATGAAACTTTAAAACTCAAGATTTATCTCATCAAATACCCATGAAAAGGATCGGTATTTCTAATGGGTCGGATCAATACAATGACAGAAAAGAAAAAAAACCGTGTGTGACACTAGTGTATTGGAAATCTGGAACAAAATACATGAAAACATAACACATTATTATAATCCACTTTAAAGGATTCACTATCGGTTCAACCTAAGTAAAATTATTTCATCTCATAACCTAGAGACATACATCAAAGGAAAGGGTGTTCTGAATGCCCTGTAAGGAATGAAAGGGAATCAGTTTAATTATGATATCAATAAGAACTTTTTGTAAAACATAAAGACATGAGAAAATTAAGAAAAGTCATATCATAATAAAAAGAACATGAATCATAACTTGAATGTGTGGATAAAACATTTGTTTTATACATTCAAGAACATATCATCAAGGAACATCCCCATGGTGTCATAAAAATTACCAAGGTTATTCACGAATGCATCATAAAACTTGTCATCTCAATAGATTAAATTCTTTAACCAATGCATTGGATTGATATTAGGGTGAACCTTTAATATGTATTTATTTTCATGTGATTTACATAGATCATAAATAAACATTTCATAAATAACCCAAAAGGAATAAAAGAAATGAGTTTCATTTCAAAATCGTGACGTTTTAAAAGTGCTTAAATACTTTATAGTTATGTCATTTATAACCCCAGTAAAAGGAATAAGGGTTTAATGTATGTAAATTAAAAAATAAAATAAATCATTTTTATTTCTTTATAAATACCCCTATAAATTAAATAAGTTTGGGTATTCATATAAATAAAACAAGATATTTTCTTGAAAGAGAGAGAGAGATATTTTCAGATGAAATTTAAGCAGCGTAACAGCTATATAACATAGATTTAGAAAACTTTAAAAAGATAGGGGACAAGGGTCAACCACTCATAAATAAATCATCATATGGTATAGGGATAGAATAATATATAAATAGGATCATGGTCTAGATTTTTTAATGACATACCACATGAAAAGGAAACTTGAAGGAAATGAAAAGATGTCATTTATTTTATGTTTGGAAACCTGTTATCATCACTTAAAAATTATGAAAATTAGTTGATGATATTTGAAAGGTTATTTCATAATTTTTACATAAAATGTAAATAAATAAAGATATCAAATAACATACTCCCATAAAAATAAAATGAAAAATAAATACTTAACATCAATGAAGTCGTGACTAAAATCGGAGGGGGAAAGGTTCCCTTACCTCGAAGAGTAACTTTGGAAGCATGAAGGTTGGTACCTTAGTGTGATTGAGGTCACCTTGGGAGGACTCCTTGGGTGGTAAAATGTTCAGATCATTGTTAAAGTGGAATTTCGAATGAATGGAATGAAGGAATGGGTTGGTTTTTATAGCAAAAGTGATGGAATGTTTAATTAATTTCCAAGGGACACATCATAGGTGGTATTTGGAAAACCATGGGCTTTACCATGGTATTTTCCGATGGTATTGGACACTTGGGAAAAATCATAACATATCTTACTATTCACAAGTCTAATAGAAATATTACATCATTAATGATGTCGTTAAACACACCGAAACTCAAAACAGTATTCTTACTATTCACCAAAAGTTCATTTTATAAAAATCTCATAAATTCACCCTAACCAAATATAGATTTTCACAATTCAGAAATAAAATCAATTTTATGAAAAAAAACTAATTATGAGATATTTAATTTTTATGTAAAAACACTATTTACTTGAAAAAATACAAATACTTAACTAATAATTTCTGAAACAATTACTTACTTATGATATTTTATCACATTACCATTCAATATGCCTAATTTATATTTATACATTATTAAGTGAGGTTACTATTTAATTTTTCACATTAATATTCATAAGGGTAATATTAATCTTCATACATTACTATTCACCAAAAATTAAGTTGATTTTATTAGACTCAAAATTGCTTACTGATCACAACTATAAAATCCCATTTTTTGAAAATCATTTCACATTATTAATTATTTTAAGTATACAAAAATATTTTAAAATACCTTTTTTTCTAAAATTCACCAAAAATATGGAACCTCTAAAAATTCATCCAATATTTATTTTAACATTTGAAATTCAGAATATTTACCATAAGAATGAGAACAAATTTTATTTATTCAAAAGGATTACACAAATTAACTAAGTATTTGTTACATATCCCCTTATAAAACCTTCATAGGACCTATTTGTAAGGTGTGCTATGGTTATAGAATCTTGGGGTGGCTCAGACAACATTGCCCGAGTGGTGATTTCAATCTGCTTGAACTTCTCCTATTTGTGGTTCCGTTCAAGATTCACATGTTGGAATTCGTCTTGGGATTGGTCTAGATCAAAGCCCAGTGATTCTACCTCCTTCCCAAGCTCTGAAATATGGTCTTCATATGTCCCAATTCTACTTGATGAGGCCTTCGACTCTTCTTTCTTTATTAATTAACATTGATCATTTTTTAATAAACAATAATAATAACATTATAGTTTCCAATAGTCAATTGACTAATGGTCATATAACATTACAAACCCAATAGTATCATTTTAATTATACTTTCTTAATTAATTTAAGGATATTTTTTTGTTTAGTATAAAATAAAATAACACACACATTTAGGAACAAAATTTTATTCAAAATTTCGGGTCGGTACACTCTTCCCCCCTTAAGAAATTTCGTCCTAAAAATTTCAACTCGTACCCCCTGAAAAGAATAGGTGTGGGTACTTCTACCTCATAGACTCCTCTAGTTCCCACATGGTTTCTTCACATTTTTTGTTCCCCCAAAAAACCATAACAAGGAGGGTAGTCTTATTGCGTAGAATATTGTTTCTATGATCCAAGATCTCCACTGGATGCTCCTCATAAGATAGGTCATGTTTCAGTTGTACCACCTTGGGATTTTGTATATGTGAAGGGCTAGGTATGTGCTCCCTCAATAGGGATATGTGTAAGACATCATGAAGTTGTGCTAGATTAAGAAGAAGTGTAAGTAGATGGTCCACTTCCCCTATGAGATAAAGGATTTCATAGGGGACACTGTATCTTGGGATGAGTTCCCTTTCTTCCAAAACCTCATGACTCTCTTCCAAGTTCAAATTTGAAGAAATAATTTGTCACTCACAACAAAATACAAGTCCATTAAATGGTTGCAGGCATAGATATTTTTCCAACTATAAGAAGCCTTAATGTGTTATTGGATGTCATAGACTTTTTCTTTAATCTCTTGCACAAGATCAGTCCCAAGAAGTTTTCTCTCACCGGCTTCATACCAACATGTAGGAGTTCTACATTGCTTCCCATATACTGCTTCATAGGGTTCCATTTGAATGTTCGAGAGGAAGTTGATGATGTAAGAGAACTCAACTAAATTGAGATGTTGATCTCGCCCACCTTTAAATTCTATTGATCATGTTCTTAGCATGTCCTCAAGTTTTTGAATAGTCCTTTCAGATCGGCCATTAGTTTGGGGGTGATAGTCTATACTAAAATTGAATTCTTTACTCAGAAAATGTTGAAGACTTCTCTAGACTGTTTATGTGAACATTGGATCATGTTGATATATGATATAAAGTGGAACTCCATTTATCCTTTCCACTTCCTTCACGTAAATCCGAGAAAGTTGATCAAGTAAGAAATCTTCCCGAATAGAGTGAAAATGGCCAGTCTTGGTGAGACTGTCCATAATAACCGAAATAAAATTATATCCTTTCAAAGTTCTGAGAAGACCTATTATAATGTCCATATTGATATTTTCCAACTTCCATGCTGGTATGGGTAGAAGTTGCAATACCCCTTTAGGAATATGTTACTCTACCTTCACTTTTTGACATACAAGGCACCATGATGTGTAGTTAGCAACCCCCCATTTCATATTATCCCACCAAAAATGATCACAAAGGTACCTATAAATTTTAATTCATCTCGTATGTATAGATAATGTTGAGCTATGAGTGTCATCCATCGGATCCTTCTTTATTTCTGAGTAGATGGAACAAGTTGTCTTGTAAGAAATTTCAGTTCACCTTCTTGATCAATATTAAACCCAGAAAACATCCCACCCTTCAAAGCCTCAAACTTTTTCTATAGAAGAGGATATTTATGAGCCTTCTTGATCTTCTCAAGAAATAATGTTTGATAAATCATTTAGGGTAGGGTTGATGATTTCCCTTCCCTTATAATTCCCTGGTCCAGCTTTACTAGTTCATTAAATGATGGATATCGTTGAATCATCATCATGGATAGAATAAATGGTTCTTTCTTGATTAATGAATTGGTGAAATTTTTTTCTCTTCCGAGATGATAATGAATGGAAAATAATAGTATTTAAGAAGTTCCAACCATCTCCTTTGTCTCATGTTCAATTACTTTAGTCTGAAAATACAATTCAAAATTTTATGGTCTGTGTATATATCACATTTATCCCCATAAAGAGAGTGCCTCGATATCTTCAGAGCAAAAACCACCACCACAAGCTCAAGATCATGCGTAGGATAGTTCTGCTCATTAGTCTTCAGCTTTTGAGATGCATAAGTGATGACTTTGTCATTATTCAAAAGGACACACCCTATCCCTTTCAAAGATGCATATTTAAAAATAACTAATCATTCTCCACTTGAGGGAACATGTAGCATGGGTGCAATAACCAATCTCTTATCTATCTCATGGAAACATTCCTCACACTCCTTTTTCGAGATGAACTTGGCTGCTTTTCGAGTTAAATTGGTTAATAGATTAAAAATTCATGAAACATTTTTGAAAAACCTCCTATAATATCTCTCTAATCCCAGGAAACTACGAATATTAGATATTTTTGTAGGCTGAGGACACTCCTCTATAAATTTTTTCTTTTCAAGGACAACTATGATTCCATTATTGGTTACAATGTTCCCCAAGAAAGAAACATTTTGTAAACTAAATTCAAATTTTATAAACATTACAAAAAGAATAGCCATCTGTATAGTTTTCAAAACTACCATTATATGATCCTCATGTTCCACGATACTTTTGGAATATACCAGAATATCATTAATAAAAACTAACACTTAGTTATAAAGGTATTCTTTAAAGACTCTATTCATAAAATCCATAAAAATAGAAGCTGTATTAGTCACTCTAAAGGGAATAACAACTAACTCATAATGATCATATCTTGATCGGAAATAATTTATTGGAATATCTTCTTTATTCACACTCAATTTATGATAACCAGATCGAAGATCAATCTTAGAGAATAATTGAGCCCCACAAAGGTGGTCAAATTAGTTATTAATTCTTGGAAAATTGTATTTGTTCTTCACTGTGATTTCGTTCAGTTCCCTATAATCAATACATAGCTGCATTGATCCATCCTTCTTCTTTATAGAGAGAATAAGTTCTCCCCAAGGAGACACGCATGGTCGAATAAACATCTTATCCAAAATATCTTAGAGGTGTTTCTTTAATTCCTCCATCACCACATTTTCCGTCCTAAACGAGTTTTTTGATATCGAAAGAGATCCAAGTATGAGTTCAATGGGGGAACGCTTCCTCTATTTCTGGTGGTGGTCAGGGAATCTCTTAAGTTAATATGTCCATGTATTCATGGATGATGGGGACATTTTTTATCCTAATACTCTCATTTCCTTCTTCTTCTTCACTAATAAACTCCATAAAGAAGGATGTATAAGGTTCTTATGGATATAGATTAGGTTGAGATATCTCTCTATAGAAGATAACCATAGGTTTTCCATTCAAGACTACTAGTATTTCCTTACTTCGACATTTGATCTTACCATTATACCTTGAGAGCCAGTATATCCCTAGTATAATGTCGAATTCAATCATGGGAATGACTACTAGATTTACGATAAGATTTTGCTCACTAAAGTAGATACAATAGTTTCTAAACATTAACGATTCTAGGATAATCCCACCAGAAGTTTTGACTGATAACTCTACTTTTAGAAATTCAGGGTTTGGTTGTAAATTCATTGTAATCTTGGAGGAAATAAAAGAATGCATAGAATTATAATCAAACAAGATACATGCTATATTTAAGAGAAAAATATGAGTACCCACCACCACATCATTCAAATATTCAAAAGTAGATGTCATGATAGATAAACCATGACCTTTCTCCCTTGGCCATTGCTAAGTCTAATGGTGGTTCCCCTCCACTGCACCCAGATTTGGACAGCGATTGGAAAACTGACTAAGTTTTCCACACTTATATAATTGGACATCGCGTAGGGCATGCACCATCATTCCATTTTATTTAGTATTGCGAAGTTGAGGCTTCACCTCACTACAACTATTCTGTGCGATATGTCCATCTCTTCCACAATTGTATCACTTCCCACTCCCAAGTAGGAAGTTCCCTGAATGCTTCTTGCCAAACTTATTACACATGGGACGTTGTACTTTCTTTCCTGCACTTCCCTGATCAAAGATCCTCCCTATGGATGGATCTATCTATCTCTTCTTTTCATTAGATTTATGAGACCACAGTGTCTCACTGAACTCCATTTCAACTATAATTTTACTCCGTACGATCTCCTCATAGATTTCATAGTCTTGGTTGGATAGATTCTTCTGCATATGAGGTCATAGTCCACGAATGAGTCTATCAACCATCCCATTAAGATCCATGACAATGTTATAGGTGTAATGTGAAATCCTTTTTCATTTCATCTCGTAGATTCACAACGATTCATTCTCCTTCTACTTTAGATCGAGAAACTCTGTCTCCATTTTTGTTCTCATCAATTGAGGGAAATACTTATTGAAGAATATCCCTCTAAACACTTCCCACTCCATACCATTAACCTCCAATATTTTCCTCATGTCTTTAAAAATCTCCCACCACTAATTAGCTTCTCCCTCTAAGCGGTAAACAACTAGGGTGACCATCTCTTGTTCCAAACAGTAGAGCACATAAAAGATCTTCTTGATAGAGCTGATCTACTTTTCATCAATTAATGGATCAGTGGATCCATTGAAGGTTAGTGGTCATTGATGCATAAAGGACTCAACAGAATGTTGTTCCCTTCACATTGAAATTATTCTCTAATATTGATTCACATTATTTCTCCTAAATTTGAGTTAGTTGGTTCATTATTCTCATGATAGTTTTCATTCTGGCTTCCATCACAGGTCTTCCAATGCATGGACCATTACGGTCTCCATTTGCACGGTTCCTCCTTTTTCCCGCCTTTTTCTGAAATAATAAAACTATAATTAGAAGCTTATTTCATTTATGAATCTTTTAATGATAAATGATTTTATGTCATAAAACTTCATTCTTATGAAATTACATTTCTCTATAAATCTTTCATAATTATTGATAAGAAGCTTTCGATTAACCAAACATATCCCATGGGAGTGTCAAAACAGGAGTGCATCAAGGACCTTTTTCATGTACCAGGATACCTTGGTTCAAGCCTAAAACTCCTTGTCAGATTTTTCACTCCTAGGTAAATCTTTTCCAGAGCCACATCCACTTGTTCATATCCAGACAGGGATTTATTTTTTTGGAAACCACTTACTTTATATTTCACCAAAATACCAGTAATTTTTACTATATTTAATATTTTCTATAGGGTTCTTCCTAATATTATCAAATCCTGATTTCCATAAATATCTAAACTACCCTTTGATACCAACTATGGAATCCTACCAATTTATTAGATAACTTTTCAATACATTTAAAAAACCAAGGATCTTTATATTCTAGTGTCTTCGAAATCAGGAACAATATACATGAAAACAATTTAAAACATTATTCTAATCCACTTGTAATTCTTCACAATAGGTTCATCCAAAGTACAATTACTGTGTCTCATAACTTGGAGACATACATCAATGAAAATGGTGAGCAGAAGGCCCAGTAAAGAAAGCAAGGGAATCAGTTTACTTGTGATATCAATAAGAACTTGTTGAAAAATATGATTATATGAGAAATGTAAGAAGATATCTATCATAATAAAAAAGAAAATGAATCATAAAGTGAATATGGGTCTACAACATTTATTTTTAGACATTCACGAACATATCACCAAGGAATATCCCCAAGGTGTCATAAAAATTTCGATGGTTATTCCCCAAGATATCGTAAAAAATTTCATCTCTAGAAAATAAATTATTTACCCAATGCATTAAGGATATATTAGGGTGTACCCTTAATATTAATTTATTTTCACGTGATTCACATAGATCATAAACTAATATTTCATAAATAACCAAAAAGAATAAATGAAATGGGTTTCATTTCAAAATCATGAAATTTTAAAAGTGCTTAAAAACGTGATCATTTTGTCATTTATAACACATGGAAAAGGAATGAGGGTTTCATGTAAGTCAATTCCAAAATCAAATATATAATTTTTATGTATTTATTAATACCCCTAGAAACGAAATAGGATTGGGTATTTATATAAATAAAATAAGATAATTTCTTGAAAAAATGAGAGAGAGAGTGATTTTGAGAAGAGATTTCTACAGCATAACGACTATATAACATGGTTTTAGAAAACAATAAAAATAGAGGGGACAAGGGTAACCCACTCATAAATAACTCATAATAAAGTATAGGGATAAAATAAATTATAAATAAAATCATTTCATGGATTTTAGAATGAAATACCACATGATTATGAAACTTGAAAGAAAAGAAAAGATGTGATTTCTTTTACAAAAATTCGGCAGCCTAACAGCGTCACATTAAAATTCAAAAAATAAATTGATGGGAGTGGAAAGGGTATATAATAATTTGGAGATAATATGGACAGAAATTAGTATATATATGAACACACCCTGACATAATAAAATGGAAACTAGAATACTAAACATAAAGGAAGTCATGACTAAAAGAGGAGGGTGAAAGGTTCCCTGACCTTGAAGAGTAACTTCAAAAGAAATACGATTGGGACCTTGAGGGGATTGAGGGAACCTTGAGAGGAATACATGGGAGGTAAAAAGACCATAACTTCATTGAGGAGGAATTGGGAATTAATGGAATGAAGGAATGGGTTGGTTTTTATATAGAAAGTGAGGGAATATTTAATTAATTTCCAAGCGACACCTCATCAGCGGTATTTGGAAAACCATTGTCTTTCCCATGGTATTTTCCCATGGTATTGGCCACTTGGGACACCTCATAACATATATTACTATTCAAAAGTCGACCGGAATAATTAAATTTTTTTAAAAACATTAATGATGTCATTAAACACACCAAAACTCAAAACAATAATTTTACTATTCACCGAAAAACAAAACATTTTATAAAAATCTCATAAATTCACCCTAACCTAATATCAATGCTCTAAATTCAAAAATGAACTCCAATATAGGAAAATAATTTTCTAATTATGATATATTTAATTTTTAAGTAAAAAAACTTTTTACCCAAAAAATACTAATAATTGAATATTAATTTCTAAAACAGTTATTTACTTATGCTATTATACCAAATTACCATTCAAGATAGAAAAATTATATTTATAATTTCTTACGGGAGGTTACTATTCCATTGGTCACATTACTATTCATAAGGTTAATTTTACTATTCAGTAAAAAATTATGTTTATATTGTTATACACTAAATTTAATATTGATCACAACTATAGAAGACCATTTTTTGAAAATAATTTCACATTAATAATTATTTAAAGTATACAGAAATATTTTAAAATACCTTTTTCCAAAAATTCACCAAAATATAGAACTTCTATAAATTCATCCAATATTTATTTTAACATTTAAAATTCCCAAATTTTACCATAATAAGAAGTAACAATTTTATTTATACAAAAGGATTACACAAAGTAACTAACACCTCATTACATAACCCCTTATAACACCTACATAGAACAAAACTTTATGGTGTTCTATAGGGGTAGATTGATTGGGAATCTTAGAAAACATTGGTCGAGTGATGATTTCTATCAGCTGGAACTTCTCCCATAGGCAATTCCATTTAAGCTTCAAATGAAGGAGTTTGTCTTAGGCTTAGTCTAGAGCAATGCCAAGTGATGCTATCTCCTTCCCAAACTCTGACATATAAGCTTCATAGGGCCTGATTCTACTAGATGAGGCCATCAATTCTTAATTCTATATTAATTAACCATTATCATTTGTATTTATAATCAATAATAATAATTTTATACTTTGCAATGGTCATATAACCATATAAACCCAACAGTATCATTTTAATTATACTTACTTCATTAATTAAAGGATATAGTTTCGTTGAGTATAAAAAAATAACACAAAATTTCCGGAAACAAATTTTATTCAAATGTTTAGGTCGTTACAGGACATCTTGGTGGCATGACTCTGCAAGGTCAATTGCACACCTCAGTTCAAGATTAGTAAGGACAACAACTTATATGTGCAAGAACAGAATAGGAGAAGGAAAGCATTCATGTTTTAGTAATCAGGGTTACACGACATTCATAAACTGTATAGGAGGTGTTCCCTCAAGCTTTTAACATGGAGTGTACCTCTACCAATCCTAGTTGGGTAACACCCCATACACATGACATGTTCCTCCTGAGATACGACATGTTCTTGAATTTTCCCTCCTACCCATGTTCTTCTACATGGCTAGAATTACATTGTTCTATGTTGGTGTAACACTACATGGCATGTACTTCTTATATTCTAACCACCTGTGTTGTTATTCACACATTCAGAAACATGTTCGACTCTACACAACCAACATAAACGATACATGGTGTGTACAACCTATATTTCACCAACATGTTTCATTAGTCACATGGCTGGGCACATGGTCCACTATAGCACAGCGTGTACTCCTAATACACGGTAAGTTCCACCAAATATTTCACAACCTCATGTCTCTGCTCACACAGTCAAGTCACACGGTCAAAAACTACAGGGTGTGTACTCCCGGTACAAGATGGGTACATAGGAAAATACATTCTTCCCGAATAGAAGAAAATGGGGCATGTGTTCATAATAACACATTTCTCTTTGTCTGGGTTTCCAGACTGTAAGCCTCTAAAACTTCTCTAGAACCCTTAATGACATAAAATATTGTCCAACACATCAAAAATTCCATCCAGTGAGAGCCCATACTCCAGCGAATTGAAGTATGAAATCCTTATTCATATCATAACTTGAAAAAATTAAATCAAAGTTCGATCATGATCTACCAAATTCTGATCATAGAGGCCCATAACACCCGAGGGACCAAATTTTGGCATCCATCTAAATGAAAAATTACATTTACCATTACCCTATCAATGTAGCAGGTATTATATCACAACATCTATCACAACAACATGCATATATAGCACACTGTCAGTCGTAATGACATGTAATCCATAATTCACCCTAAATGGAATGATAAGAATGCCTGACATGTGATCTCTAGATAGTGCATGTACGATGCATGAGATGGAATTCCCTCATCTCTTTAGGTTGAAACATAATAGAACCTAAATAATATCAATGATAATATATCAAAACAAGTTAATCCCCCAACGGTTAAATAAAATCAATTGTAATAATTGATAAAACTAGAAAAAATTGCAGTATTAAAGGTAATCTGGTTTTTCCCAACACATATATTAGCTACTCCCAGGAAAAGCTTATTTCCGACTACTTATTCCTTCTTATCCCTATATATAGGCTCCAAATAGTAAGATATTAAGAAATGTACACCTTGGATACCACTTTGTAACATCTTGGTTCTGGGTGCCGCCTAGGGTTTCCTCGTAACTGGTTGGTCACATGACCTCAAGCGCATTTCCCCAAACGCCAGAGGCTACCAACTTGCAGAGAGGGTCATGATCTGAAAATGGAGAAACTATGGCCTCATTGGTAGAGTATACAGAGTGAAATAACAATATTATCAATAACAGAAGTAGTAATTGTAACAAAATAAGTAAATAGAGGAAGACTTATAAGAATATAATAATACGAGCATATATAATTGATGCATGACACATGTATCTAGGAATAAAGCCAAACAAGTCATGCTACTTGAAATAAATACTAAAACCATGTACAGTAGAAACAAAATTAAACTCCAACAACATCACAATTCTCAGCTTGGTCCCATGTTTTCCAAATCCAATAGAAATCAAGTACCCGATGAAGAAAGGTGCTTTCCCTTATCTATACTTGCAACAATATAATCTCTTTGGGTCCAAAATCATGACCCAAATAGGGTCTGATATGAAACCTTGTAGGAAAACACCAAAATATCTATCCATATGTATCAGTGAATATATATAGTAGGTAATATTTAGAAATGAAGTAATAAACTATGAAGTACTCAAAATTGAACAATCCTACAGTTTTCAATTATATTCATTAATATTTATATATTATTGAATCTATTGAATAATGAAACCATGTGATATATCCTAGTATATGTATCCCCTTGCATGATAGTAACTACAAACATTTCAAAATACCATTTATACAATCAAGTAAGACTTAGTCCAATCTTGTTCATCGGCTTGGCAGACTCGTCACAATCATTCAAACATTCATAAGAAACCCTCTGTGAAAGTTCTCATCGTCTGACCCCTCTAGTTAAACATATCATCAAGTCGATGAATAGTGACCCTTTGGGAAATCTCACACATTCTAACCCCTTTGGTCCCACGTAGCACTAAACATTCACATACGACCACCTAGGTAGCTCTCACAATCAATACCCCCTGGGTTTGTACAGCAACAATAAGATATAATGAGCACTTGGTAGCTCTCACAGTCAATTCCATAAGGTCCCAAATTCATTTAATAATGACCCTCTAGGTAGCTCTCATGGTCTAACCACTCTAGCCTATGACCACCTAGGATCTCTCACAATCAATACCTCTTGGTCAACAAAACAACAACTCATACATAAATGACTCTACTTAGGGATGCTCACGTAGTCAATTCCCCTTGGTAAAACATTCATAATGTGAAACACATGAATCTCATATAATTATTCAACTACATCCTAAGAAATTAAATGTATGAAAACAAGGTATGCCTCATAGGCACCCTATTCCATAACCCCATAAATAGTCAAATAGGGGAACACACTCGTGGGGTGTCCCATAACATTGTATAAAATCTTATGCATAAGTAATTACCCTTTCTCAATCAAACAGACCATAGAAAGTAGTAATTATGGTTAAATTCCAAAAAACACAATACCCTAAAGATGGGTATTCATTACTTTAAGAATATATATAATCTAAATACAACCAAAGAAAGACATAAACCACCTACCTTGATGTTGTATGATGAACAATCTTGAACGTCGGCCCTCAAATCGTCTTAGAACATTGTAGATCTACAAAAAGGGTAAAAAAATAAACACCTTATAACTCATGATATATGTGAAATCCTGAAATAAGGCTCTAGAAAAAGATAGAACTCACCGGTAGGAATACAATGCACTCAACGACATCTCAATCAGAGCTCAGATGGAGAAACAAGAGCATCTGTAAGATCATCAACATTTTATTTCTCTATTGTATGAACTAAGGGGAAAAGAAGTGCTTTATAGAGATGAGACCCAACCCCACTCAGACTCATCAAATAAAAAGAAAATTACATCGTGTGTTCATTTTATGTACGTACTATGTACTAGCCTCAATTGGCCCCTGATTTAGGTGGTCTTCCCGGTCACCTACACAGCCATGTACTCGGTCATTAGATGGCCAGTACATGACTACACATGGAAACAGGGTACACAGTTTGTACTCAAAAGTACATGGAGTGTACATAGAAAATTTCCCATTTCTTCCTTTTTCTTCAAAAACACCTGAAATGAATATCTGGGTTCTTATACTGAAGTAGGTACTTGGGTATTTACATTATTTTACTACTAACTTTTATATATACGTGGTTTTGTTGTTTCTATTTATATTAAACTAGAAAAGAAGTTTTAGACGCCATTAGCGTTGGCCTTATGAGAATTATCTCACATAGTATCTAGGACTCATTTGTACCGAGGAAGAATATTACTATACATGTGTTAACAAAGGATAGAGTAAGGCTTTAGACACATGATTTCTTACTATTTTAGAATTGAGCTGGTAGGAAATGACAGAGATAGAATTCAAGATAATTCAGATTATTTTTTGATTTATTTTTTCTACTTTTGTATAGGATTATTTTATGCTTCTTATATACACGTTTTCTTATTTTCTAGATACATTGAATAACATCTTCATCTATTATGTATTTATAGAACTTGAGCCTATTGATTTTTTATCCAGTTATATTCTGTTATTACATATATCTACTTATATTTCATTCACTATATATCTACTATTTGATTTGTTATCTACTGGGATACACTATAGTAATGAGTAAATTGTATCCCCATATACACATCCTAGGCCCTTACAGCTAGTCAATAGCCACTGGCATTTGGGGATATACACTTGAGTCCATCTGGGCAACCAGGCTCTGGGAACTCCTATGTTTCATCATTATTTGGGATGTCATAGAGTGGTATCAGAGAAGTACCTTTCTTGATTTACTAGCTAGAGAAAATATATTTGAAATTGGTAATTCTTATAACATGTTCATAAGTCGTTCTTGGGCATCATTAACCCTTGTTCGGGGTAAAGGCTGATTTTCCTGAATTATAATTTCTGTTCTTATTTTTCCTATTACAGTATATATCATTTCACTATTGGGTGACTCACATGTTATGTGGTGTTGTTGATTATTATTTTTATTGATATTATTTTTCATCTTTGTCCAGATGATGTGATAGAAAGGAGTGTTGTTACATGCATCATTATAGACACCAATAACATTCATGTAATTCATATTATCATTCCATATAGTTTCCTTTCACTAATTTCCATATCATGATACACATGTGATTGTTAATTGAGACGTAATTTGTATATATTCTTGTGTTATCTATGGGATGTGATTTAGTGATTTTCTATTTCAATTCATGAGGTTTTATGGGCCCTCGCGGGTTAGGATGAGTAATTTACTAGATCAAACATTAATTATAAATTCAAATGGGTGTTAACATCAATGATAAGGAGTACGATCCCAAGTCTACAGGGACATACATCTCATTTTAAATTATTCATGGTATGTGGAAATAATAAAATGAAAAAAAGAGTCAAATATTGATTTTAGAATAAAATAGATTTGTGTCCTTATCTAGCCTTATCATATTTATTAAAATTAATTGAGTGTGCCAAGAAATTAAATACAAAATGAACTAAATGGTTACTAGTAAATGATGACGCAAGGTATCATTACCCATTCATCTACTAGAATTCTTGAAACATATACCTGAGAAATTACCAATACATGTCCTTCTAAGTGAGTAGTTAGGGTATTATTCTACTGATAGTGATCCCTTTCATTTATGTAGCTTCTTCTAGTGTTACTATCTATCTTTATAAATCACTTTCTGAGCTGTTTGTTTGCTATTTTTGGAATAATACTGCCACGACAACCTTGGGTTGTTCACTAGGAAGGTGGTGACGACCATGGTCCAAACATTGTGGGCCCTGAGCTACCAGTCATACCCTTAGAAGTGACACATGAGACATCATCTATTATAGCAGATTTGGTAAGTAACAATGATGTTCTAGATTGATTCATACATCTGATGTAGTCCATTCATGGTTCTCTATGGCTTGCACTTGTTATGGATGATCTGATCAGGGACTTACAGAAGAACCATCCTCCTACCTTCTTGGGGGACGGTGGTCCATAGGCTACCAAGTCATAGATATAGGCAACTAGATCTAACATTGATCATTTAAAGATGCCACTAGAGTGAAGCGTAAATCTTTCTACGTACATGCGGTGTAATTTTTCCAAGTTTTGGTGGGATGCCTAGGATGGTCTCTATCTTGTCAGGTTTTGGAATGATTTCCGTACTACCTTTAGTTTTTTTCTTAGAAGATGAGAGCTGATACATCAAGATATTTCATGCATCTTAAGAAGGGTTCTATGTTAGGTATGGAGTATACATCATGTTTCACTAATTATTTTCAGTTCACACAATGTCTTGATGGTGATGAGATTACAAAATCTAGATGCTTTTTGGATGGGATTCAGTATTCCATTCAATCTCAGGTAAATGTATTTCTCTAACCTATGTTTTGAAATATTCTTTCAAGCACTTATAATTGAGTTCAACCTGAGGGGGTGGTGAGAGTACCTTGTATAGGGTAAAAGTTTCCTGTCAAGCCAATAGTTCTTTTGGTGGCAGGAAACGTTCCCTCCAGGTATATTGTAATTGCAGTGGTAGACAGAGTACCTATGTCGGTATCTTGATGGTGTGTCACCATTATGTAATACAAGGGAACCTAAATTCCCAATGTGACAGAGACGCTCTAGAGGGCCAGAATTTTTGGTCATACATGGAATCATCAGAGACTCTATTAGACCTTTCAATCAGCTTCTAGTAGAAGAGGATCTACACCAGATCCACCTTCAGAAGATGGATGTTTTATGCCACATTAGGCAGGGAGTCAGAGTAGCACTGGTTGGGCTGAATGAGGAGAATGTTGATTCTGTAATAGTCGTACACCTAATCACTAGAAACACCTTTAGTGTAGTTTTGATCATTGTAGACAAGATATTTCACAAGTCCATGGATCATGTCAGTTTCATTCAATATAACAACACAAAAGGATTAGGTTTTAGAACCTTCAAATGTATGAGGAACTATTCTAGTATCATTTACTATAGTAGCTTATTTATTTGATATAGGCGTTTCACACTCTTTCATCTACTTATCTATCATGTAATGTGTCTGACTATAAATAAAGTATAACTAGGTTGTAATGACCATGGATACACCATTGGGAGTATAGTCAGAGAGTATATGAAAATATAATGGCATCCCCCTTCTAGGTAGGAATTTATCCCTTTCTATGGGACCTCGTTGATCTTGATATGGTGGGTTTCGATGTCTCTCTTGGGATGGATTGGGTCATTCCATGTCATGCATTTGTAGACTAATATCAGAGAAAGGTATCATTTACATAACTATAGGGAAGAATCTATCTACACAAGGGTGAGTGGGATGTACAGGTTAGTAGAGCTAGACCATAGCGTCATGGGTTTGGTGGTGTGAACTCCTACATTAATAATGTCTTCATAGAGGATCAAGATCAAATTCATGTATATTTACCTCTAGTAGTAGATTATTTCTTGGATGCCTTTTCTAATGGCTTTTCAGGATTACCTCCTATGAGGGATGATGTTGTGGGTTAATATCCTAGAATCCCTTAATATATAGTAGTATTCACAAGATCTAAAACACTAGTAGAAGTAGGTGGGGGTCCTGGGGCGTCTAGGTTGATGTCCTATTAAAAACAATAAATATTTTTCCAAAAAAATAAATTTTTTTATTTAAAAGAATTAAAACCCATTTATAGAAAAAAATTAGTTTTAAAAAATATTTTAAAATAAAAAAATATCACTAAAATTTTTATTCTAAAACCCACTATTACAAATCACACTGATTTTTTAAAATTATTGTGAAACAATTCTTGACAACACTATTCGTGATGGTTTTAAAAAATCATCATGAATCATTTTAAGACTATTTAAACAATCTCTAAAAGAAAAAAACCACCAAATTGATTTTTTACCATAGTGTAACCCCTTTAATTTTTTTTACTCACAGTGAATGCTTTAAAACCATATGACTCTTTTTGATTTAAAATATATAGGGAATTTGAATTTTTGAATTTCTTGAGCATGTGTAAATGTAATATTTCAGTTTAAAATTTGAATTCGAAGAGTTTCATTGTCTTAATGTGATGTTTTTATATATGAATCAAGGACTAAGAGTTGCCTCATATTCCTAGGTAAATCTTGGAAGCTTCAATATAGAGTTATAGTTTTTAGGGGTTTACCCCTTATGCACGGTTGGTGTGAACAATTTCAGACAAACAATGTGGCACCCCAAACATGTGGGTGTTTATATCTTTTTTTATGTATGATTGGTTTTCAATGTCAGTCCATTGTTTAGGGTTAACCATGAAAATTTTAGAGAAACATTTTTTAGGCAGTCTTCCCTAGGGGTCTCGATGCATGGTTTTAGATCAAACATGTAAAACCAACAATTTGGTTTTAGTAGTGTTTTTAATGTTTGGCGCATGGTTTAGAAAACTATGTGGAAAACTTTATAGGGTGTGGGATTTTAGTAAATTATTTTTTCAAGGTTGTCACATATTTGGGAAAACCATGAATCCAAATGAAACATATATCCTTGGGAAGAGAAAAAGATATAATATTTTACTAATTACATAAATGTGGAGGACCAGTGACTTCTCACACGAGGTGATTTGCAGCCAGTCACACACTATTCCAAAATTACTTATTTTATTTTTTATGATTTCTTATTTTATGAAATAAATTAAAATGGGGGATTAATGATAATGAAATAAAAAACAAAACCTAACATTAGGATTTCATGATAATAAAAATGAATTCAATAAACAAAATAAATATAATTATCCTGACGGATTTTTATTAGGAAAAGCTTCATTTACCTATTTTAATTATACCTAATGTACATACTGAATCATATATGTGAACACATTATTCTTCCAAAGTTGTAAATATATTGTGGACTTAAAAATTTCTATGTAAACTGCATATCTACATCCTCATTTGAGGGAGAATACTTATTGAATAATAATTCAATCCTTAGATAACAGTAAAGATGATTACACCCATTGTAGATCATATTTTGATTTACCTAAATAATAAATTACGCATGGATGCTCTTTCAAGCACTGAATTACACCCCCGGGGTAAGAACTTGGTTCTTTATTTAGTTATAGATCCTTCAATTTTTTTAAATTCTCACTTTAAATGTTTTATTATGGTCTAATATGAATTCCCATTGAGGTTATGGATGTATCAAAGGTGTCTAGGTTGGTTTGGATCCCACAACCCATGTTTTGGGGTAAAATGGTCTGGAACACAGTTAGATAAAATCATGAAATTTTTCTTTCATGGATAGCGACCAGGTCTGCAATTTTGATAGTGGGGTTTTTCATGTTTACACAAACCGCACAGAAAATCATGTGATGTTCTCTTCCCTATAGCTAAGCATGCACTGTTGGCACATGGCTTGGACAAACTGTGTGGTAAAACCATGAAACACGAATATTTTTTGTAAAATGAAAATTTTCACCATAATTAGAATCTTTTTCAAACCAAATATTGACACTCCCTCATGCACAACAAGTTGTTCCCATATTTGAGCTCCCATGGTGACAATGCATGGATTTGATCCTGAATCTCTGTATGATCTCCAATTCATTCCCTCTTGTCTTGTTGGATATGCATCAGTGAGTACTCAATTTCATTTTATTCATTCTTTGTTCATATGGATATCATCTACACTATTTAAGTGAAAGCTAATATGACCTTTTATAAATTCCTTCTTCTGTTCTTAAATATTCTCCTAATCTAAGGTAGAATCTGGAGATGATAATAGATGATCTATCAACTACAGACCTAAAAAATATGTTCTCATTCACTTCTTCAAATGTAGAGGTATATATATATGTCATTGTGTCATCCAACCGATTTAGGGCTCTCTCCTTGAAATGAAATTAAATCCTTGAATTGGTTAGTATGGAATATTCAATTAAAGAGTCCATGATTGACTAACTATAGCTTAAGGACAGTGAAACTGAAATCACCCCTTTGGATGAGTAGTTTATTTTAAATTTCAACCATGATGTAATATGAATTTGAATACCTTTAAGGTGTACATTTTCCCCTTGTCATGGGATTTTAAACTATGAATTTTCAATGGTAAATTCAATTGAATTGTAAAGTTAATTAAATTGATTAATGGGAAGGGATAAATTTACCATGACCAATGTCCCTTGAGTTTTAATGGCTTGTTTACGCATGTGATTATTTTTCTAGTGAAATGACATTGTGGGTTGAATAAGTGGAAACCATTCTAAGCTTTCCCAATGCATGAGTAACTTTTTTGAGGTGAGTTTTATTTGGAATGTTCTTGGTATAGACCTTGACAGGTATGATTTATAATGATTAAATGATTTCGAATTTTTTGAATGTTATTTATGATTGATATTGAATACTCCATGGGTGACACATGGATTAAAATGACGAATACCCTAGGTAGACTCATTTATCTTTGACCTTTCCTATGCCTGAGTGACACTTAGACTGCAATATGGTTTTCCAAGGATAGAACCATTTGGGATGACTGTTATATATTGAGTGACACTTGGAATCGAATTGGATTTCAAAAGATAGAATCCAAATGAATTTTATCATGTTTTCATGCGTGATAATAGGATTCCCTTAGTGGATATACATGGATGAAACTGAATGGAAGTGATGTAATACCACACCTATTTTGATACCTTGGGTCTTAAGAGGTTTTCCATGGATGGGGTTATAGTGTGTCAGCTTATATTAATCCTAGAGTGAAACTGGTATTCCAACATAGGAATTCCAAGGACCGTCTCAGGTTCTAAATTGAATAGTGAATGGAATTATTTATATAACATGTCTTCTAAGCCGAAGAAAAAAACATGGACTCGGTCTTGTCTTGCACTTTATCGATGGTATGTTTAGGCATCCTTTGGTTACCTATTTTTCATCATAGGTGTCAAGCTTTTTGGTGGGTCTCAAGACTTATTGATTAAATGAATTTAAATCATAAATTTAACATGTTGTTAATGATAAAGGCATGACTCTTATTTTAGAGACACAACTTCAAATAGAATTGATTAAATGAACATGATGATAAATGATAACTTTGATGTCATTGGATGTTTACTTTTAGTACTTCCATGCTTGTTATATCATCTCCTTGAAGTTGTGACTCTTTTATATTCACTAACTATTTAGTGCTTGACTATGGGTTGTTGCCTAATAGGATTTAGTCTCACACCCTATTTGGACCTCCTTTGGGTACCCAAATATACAATATGATTGTAGGTATTGAATAGGGAATGCACCATACAATAAGTTCTTTATGATTTATTATGAGCAGGGGAAGCATGGGATCAAGCTACGGTTTGTGCTGCCAGTTGGGATACATTTGGCCTTTTTATACTTCTATTCCATGTATTGTGCCCCTAAAATGTATACCTATTTTGGAAGCTCTATTACATACATATGACATGTATTTTCATCATCATTGTATATGAGATTCCTTTTGTTATTATTATCTATACTTACATTGTATCTATTTTATGTATGTTATAATGCTCTCCTATTTTTACATTATTGATATTCCACTTTATTAAAATCTAGTAAGAAGGCATAGTCTTTCCATGGAAAAACCCTTGTCCCTTTTTACTAGTCAATATCCTCTAGAGTTTTGGGAGATTTTTTTGAGGACATGTGACCAACCAAGATCAGGGAACCTTTAAGTAGAACCCAAGGCTAGGATGTTAAAAAATGGTATGAATGATTTTTTCTTGGTTCAGTTTACAATTTAGAGACAATAGAAAGCGATAGTAGGGAAATTGAATTTTCAGAGGATATGTGTTTGGGTGTAGCTAACCCACAATTTGGAAAAACCCAAATTACATTGAATGAAATTAATATTTTTTAGATATTGACTTTGACTAAAATTTCTTTTCCATAATTGGGTGACACACTAAAGTAATAATTTTCTTTTTCAGATTATTATGTGTTATATTATGTTGCAACCCAATTTGATGAGGGTACTCCATCTCATTCATTATTTTAGGAACTTTAAAAGAATCACATTCTGTGCATTTTTCCATGCCATTTAAGATGCATTAAATTTTTGCATGTTGTTTTGATAGATGATGTGATATATATTCCTTCTATTGTGATAGATATTCTAGAATTTCTTATGCTGTGAATTAGGTAGACTCCATGCATTGGTTACTGAGGTGTATATTCCCTCATGTACTGTAATTTGGATACCCACATGGTTCAACCTATTTAAATGAATGAGAAAAATGTGAAACGAACTATGACATAGTGAAATTGAATATAAAATAAAGGGAATGGAAATTGAAATGGATTATTGGAGAGAAGATAACCTAGAACCAACCGTAGTAGTGGGAAGTAGGTGGTATCTATAGCTTATATTTGATCTATATGATGCCTATTCTTAACTCATGAAGTTGGTAGAGGGTAGTGTTTTTATATAGGAAGGATTGTACCTATCCTATTTCTATATATATGTTTTTTCTATGAACATCGATAAAATATAGATCTAAGGTGTGTGTTCGGAATTGTAGAGGAATGCCTCCACCATGACCTCCATTCGTACTCTAGGAGGTGGAGATGACCACACACAGAAGGTGGTGGGTCATAGGCTACTAGTGGATCTTCCAGTATTACCATCTGTGGCACTAATTGTTTTACCTAAAACAGGTGTTGAGGCATAGTTTTGCGAACGATTATCGTGCCATGTTAAAACCATTAAAAGATCACCATAACCATCCCTAACTTTGGAAAAGATTATGCAGGAGTTCCAGCAGCAGCATCTTCCTAGTTTTTTTGGGTATGGAGGACCATAGGTTGCAGAGTCATTGCAATAGGCCATGTTATCCATGTTTGATCATCTTGAGATGCCTCCTAAGAGGATAGTAAATCTTGATATGTAAATGTTTCATGATTTCTCCAAGAGATGGTGGGATTTTATAATTAAAAGAATCATCATTAGGAGAATTCCTGGTGGGAATTTCATATATCCTTCTATGACAACATCTATCCAAGATGATGAGGCCCAATAGAGCCTGATAGTTCTTACACTTAGAGAAGGGTGTGCAGTCAGTTATGGATTAATCAGCATGTTTTATAGATATCCATTGCTTCTCACCAATTATGATGGTTGAAAATATATCTAAATCTATGTGATTCGAGGATGGTCTCAGGTATGAAATATAAACAGAGAGGAATGTGTTTTGGCTACCTACCATTTCTAGAATTTTGAATCATGTGCTTATCGAAGAGTGTAACCTGAGAGAGACTGGAGGTGCGATCGTGGGTGGTTCGACATCTATATCTGGTGCTGCATTGACCGGTAGTAGGAAGCATCATTTGGAGCTTCCATGTGGGGACATTAGCAGCTAGAGAACACACTCTAGTAAGCAGGTGAGGTGTTAGTAGTGCGGTGTTCTAGGACATATGATGCCATAGTGTATGAGGGGCCCATTAGAGTGATGATCATTCAGAAACTTAGGCAATCTATCGGCCTTCATCAAAACTTTTCCACAATCATCTAGTGAGATAGGTTCTGCACCGACTCCACATTCAGGATTAGGGTCAGAAGCCTCTCATCAGATAGGGAACTGGAGGACATATGTCCAATCAGTCTGAGGTGGTGGTCATGGTCCTGGTAGTTAGAAACCTATTTTACCTCAAAAGTAGAGTGAATATGGTGAGGGTAGCTAAGTAGTATCGTATGGTCATCGTTGAGGCCTGATATACACAATGTAGCATACCCTTCAAGAGAAGGATCTCAGACCTTCTACTATTAGAGGTACTATTCTAGCAGCCTTTACTTTAGATTATGCACATTTTTATATAGGGGCTTCTCATAGCTTTATAAGTGTGACTGTGGTTGAGAGCCTTGGGCTCAATATTCAGACCTCTGAGGGTGTTTTGATTCTTGACACTCTGTTGGGGATTATAATGGAGGGCTTATGATAGTTCATGGAGTTCCCCCTTAAGATTGGTTGTGTCAATTCATATGGGACACCTATGTCCGTGAGATGACTGGTTTTTACATATTTTTGGGATGGACTATTTGGTTCTCTTTTATTATTTCATTGATTTTTATCACTAATGGGTAACCATCACATCACCAGAGGGAGTCCAGTTCATTCACAAGGGTGAATGGGATCTCAAGGCGAGCTTAGTTGGATATGAGCATTGTGGGCTGGGAGGGATGAAAGTCTTGATTGTGAGTTTTTATATGGATAACCAAGGGATACATCAAGATTATTTGAAACCTATTGTTGATCATTTCAAGGATGTTTTCCTATATAACTTTTCAGGATTACCACTAGTTAGAGAGGTAGGGTTCTCTAGCAATCTAATGCTTGGGGCTTCAACTGTATCCATTCACTATGGGAAAAGTTGTTTTTTGCGACGGGAAAATTGCGACTGGAATATACACCATCGCAAAAGGTCCGACGAACTACGTATTTGTGACGGAAGACTTTTCCTGTCGCAAATAGTAGGTTAATTGCGACACAAATAGGTGACTTGTCGCAATAGGTTTGGCGCAGTATGCACGTCAAAACACGGGAAGGGTATTTGTGACGGGGACGCATCTCCGTCGCAAATACCCTTTTAACTGCCGATTTTAATTAATGCGGGTGAGGGTATTTGCGACGGGCCCTGTCGCAAATGTATGGCGGTAGTAAATACTATTTGCGACGGGCAAAGCCGCCTGTCGCAAATAGTATGTCGGTAGGTGGTATTTGCGACGGGACTCGTCACAAATACCCTTTTACCCGTCAACTGTAATTAATGTGAGTGAGGGTATTTGTGAAGGGGCCCGTCGTAAATACCACCATTTGCGATGGGATACCCGTCACAACTAACCCAGTCGCAACTAATATAACTTATATATACCCCCATCCGTTTTTTTTCAAATCACTTAGATCTTCTTCTCCCTTTCTCTTGACTCGCCAGTTTTAAGAAAAAAAATTATGTTAGTTAAAAATTTTTATACGATATCAATTGGAAGGTGCCAACAGCTTCAGAATATCAAAGTTTAAGGTATTTATATTTTTTTTTTTATGTTTACTTTATTTTTTTATTAATTTTAATTGTTGTTTATTAGTTGTAATTAAATTAGATTTAAATTGAATTTTATTTATATTTTTTTAGTACAAAATTGATATTGTTAGTGATAATTATAAATAATTTGTGTTAATTTGCAATAATTTGAAATTATTAAAGATAATTAGCAGAATTTAGTCATAATTAGATATAATTAGGTGTAATTAGAAATAATTAGATATAATTAGTAATAATTAGTAATAATTTATAATAATTAGACATAATTACTAATAATATGATATAATTACTAATAATTAGTTATAATTAGTAAAAATTAGGTATAATTAGTAATAATTAGGTATAATTAGTAATAATTAGGTATAATTAGTAATAATTAGGTATAATTAGTAATAATTAGGTATAATTAGTAATAATTAGGTATAATTAGTAATAATTATGTATAATTAGTAATAATTAGGTATACTTTGTAATAATTACTTATAATTAGTAATAATTACTTATAATTAGTAATAATTACTTAAAATTAGTAATAATTAGGTATAATTGGTAATAATTAGGTATAATTAGTAATAATTAGGTATAATTAGTAATAATTTGGTATAATTTGTAATAATAAGGTATAATAAGTAATAATTAGGTATAATTACTAATAATTAGGAATAATTAGTAACAATTAGAAATAATTAGTAATATTTAGCAATAATTAGTAATAATTAGCAATAATTAGTAATAATTAGCAATAATTAGTAATAATTAGCAATAACTAGTAATAATTAGCAATAATTACGAATAATTTGCAATAATTACGAATAATTATCAATAATTAGGAATAAATAGTAATAATTAGGAATAATTAGCAATAATTAGGAATAATTATCAATAATTAGAAATAATTATCAATAATTAGCAATAATTAGTAATAATTAGCAATAATTAGCTATAATTATCAATAATTAGGAATAATTAGCAATAATTAGCAATAATTAGGAATAATTAGCAATAATTAGGAATAATTAGCAATAACTAGGAATAAATTGTAATAATTAGAAATAATTAAGAATAATTAGAAATAATTAGCAATAATTAGGAATAATTAGGAATAAATATGAATAAATATGAATAATTAGGAGTAAATAGAAATAAATTTTAATAATTAGGAATAATTATGAATAATTAGTAATAATTAGGAATAATTAGCCATAATTAGGAATAATTACTAATAATTAGTAATAATTACTAATAATTACTAATAAATATGTATAATTTGGAATAATTAGCAATAATTAGCAATAATTAGGAATAATTTTCAATAATTAGCAATAATTAGCAATAAATAGGAATAAATTGTAATAATTAGCAATAATTAGGAATAATTATGAATAATTAGAACTAATTAGAAATAATTAGAAATAAATAGAAATTATTAGGAATAACTAGAAAGAATTTGGAATAATTAGGAATAAATAGGAATAAATTGTAATAATTAGTAATAAATTGTAATAATTAGTAATAATTAGTAATAATTAGTAATAAATACTAATAATTAGGAATAATTAGAAATAATTAGAAATAATTACGAATAATTAGGAATAATTAAGAATAATTAGAAATAATTACGTATAATTAGGAATAATTAGCAATAATTACGAATAATTAGCTATAATTATGAATAATTAGCAATAATTAGGAATAATTATCAATAATTAGTAATAATTAGCTATAATAAGTAATAATTACTAATAAATACTAATAATTAGTAATAATTACAAATAAATACTAATAATTTGGAATAATTAGAAATAATTAGCAATAATTAGCAATAATTATCAATAATTAGCAATATTTAGCCAAAAATATGAATAAATTGTAATAAGTAACAATAATTAATAATAATTATGAATAATTAGAACTAATTAGAAATAATTAGAAATAAATAGCAATAATTAGTAATAATTAGCAATAATGAGGAATAATTAGGAATAAATTTTAATAATCAGTAATAAATTGTAATAATTAGAAATAATTAGTAATAAATAGTAATAAATAGTAAATATAATTATATTAATTATTAACAATAATAAAATTATATTATCAATATTTATGAAAAACCAATATTAATATTATTAAAATAATAAAAAATTTATAAAATATTAAAATTATCAATATTGTCAATAGGCTTTGCTCTAATCTTAACATGTTCAAATCTCAAAGGGTCGCCAATTGTCAGGTCATGCACAATAAAAAGTTTGTGTTAGTCATGTCCAATGTAAACTCTATAATTGTCCTTTCTTGGTTGATCACCTTGCTAGTAGCATTGCAATAGGAAAACCCAAGTCATTCCCTTCTCATCTATAAGAATTATCTCACATGACCCTTTATATAGACCATTATTCCTTGAAAATTTAAGGGATAGATACTTATGTCCCATCAAAGTTTTAAGGAAGAATGGTATATGAAAAGGAAGTGAGATGATTCTTAGAGACGAGAACGACATTAATTTTGTCATCCTATTGCAACACTACTTACGAGGTGATCAACCATGCAAAGACAATTATAGATTTTACATTGGACATAGGTGACACAAACTTTTTATTACCCATGATCTAACAATTGGCGACCCTTTGAGATTTGAACATTTTATGAATAGAGCAAAGCCTGTTGCGAATATTGATAATTTTAATATTTTATAATTGTTTTTATTTTAATAATATTAATATTGTTTTTTCTTAAATATTGATAATATAAATTTCTTATTAGTAATAATTAGTAAACAAAAACTGCTTGGATAATGAAGGGAAAATTTATAATCATCTCCACAATAATGATTACCAAATTTCCTTTCATTATTCAAGCAATTTTCATTTTGCTAAGTATTGCTAAGTATTGCTAAAATACTAATAAATATTAATAATTAGTAATAATTAGTAATAAATTGTAATAATTAGTAATAAATTGTAATAATTATTAATAATTAGTAATAATTAGTAATAATTTGAAATAATTAGAAATAAATTGAAATAATTAGTAATAAATTGAAATAATTAGTAGAAAATTGTAATAATTAAGAATAAATTGTAATAATTAGAAATATATAGGAATAAATAGGAATAAATAGGAATATATAAGAATAAATAGGAATAATTAGTAATAATTAGTAATAATTAGTTAGGAATAGTTATGTACAGTTAGGAAGAAATTTTCATAAATTTTAATAAATTTTAAGAACATGGCACAATTTCCAGTGGATTGACAGCACTCCTTTTGCTCGATGACTTTTCTCCTTTCAACTCTCTCTGACTCAAAACATTATGAAAAATGTGTTGCTACGTAGACATCTTCAATATTGTGTGCACGATATTGGATATGCATTCATAGGATCATATTTTTTATAATGTTTTTAGGTGGTCATAGTTGGAAGAAGACGATTCATCAACGAAAAGGGGGCTCTTTTATCCAACGGCTCATTTACTTGCATCTTTATCACACTGAAATCACAATGAAGAATCTGGTTAGAGGTACCCATATTATTTCTCATGCGTATGAGAAGGAATATGCGTACCTCAGACCAGATTCTTCATTTTGATTTTATTTTGATAAAGATGCATGTAATTGAGCCGTGAGACAAAAGAGTAGTCGTCAATCCACTGGAAATTATGTCGCCCTTAATTAATGGTAATTATTAAAAAGAAGTGGTAATTATTTATCTTCTTTTTTCATATATTGATTTTATAACTTCAAATTATTCAAAAATAGTGATGATTTTAGATTTTATGTTGAAAAATATGAAATAAGGAATTCGACATCAGTCATTATTGGATGATCGTGTTTGGATAAATCAGTACAGAAATCCAAATGGTTCGGGTTTAAATCCTGTATATATTGAGGGTGTTGAAGCTTTCTTAGTATTTTCATCATCAAAACCAGAATATGTTTCAGAAGGCACAATTAAGTGTCCTTGTAAAAAATGTGCTCTGAGAATGTTTGACACAATTGACAAGGTCGGGGGATATCTCTTGCGGTTTGGTTTTCAACCAGATTATGTTTTTTGGTATTAACACATTGAACGCAGTTCCATAGATAATCCTAATAACTTGATTCAGGATTCATCATAGTTTCAAAATTTAGTACATGATGTTGCAGATCCATTTGTGCAACAAACTAAAACTCATGATGATATTGATTTAACTCCTAAGTTGGCACCATCTGAATTTTATGTGTTGTTGAGGTCTGCTGAGGATAAATTATATCATGGTTGCATGATATGAAAATTAGAAGCGGTTGCAAAATTTATTACTATTAAATCAGATACTAGAATGTCAAAAAACTGTTTTGATCAAATATTTTATTTGGTTAAAACACTATTACCTGAATGAAATGTGTTTCTTGCAAATTACTATGAGAGAAAGAGATTGGTTCATAATCTGGGCATTAGTTATCGGAAGATTCATGCATGTCCAAATGATTGGATCTTATATTCTGGCAAAAATGATTCATTGGATAGTTTTCCCACATGTGGACAATCGAGGTATAAATAAGATCAACCAGGGAAGTCTTGATCAATTCCAGTAAAACATTTGAGATATTTCCCCCTTACACCCAGGTTGCAGGGTTTATTTATTTCATAGAATACAACATTAATGATGTCATGGAACAAAACCAAGATTTGAACTGATAGAAGATTTAATCATCAATCGGATGGTGATTCATGAAACATTTTGACCGTCTTTATCTGTTTTTTTATAGAAGCCCAAAATGTGTGATTAGGTCTTTCTACTAACGGTTTCTACCCATTTGGTTCTTATGGTAGTCAGTAATCGTGTTAGCATGTATTTATAACTCCGTACAATTTGCCTCCATGGATGTTGATGAAGGAGCCTTATATATTTTGACTCTATTAATCCCAGTACATCCGAAATATAAAATTGATGTTTATTTGAAACCTTTGATTGATGAGTTAAATGCACTGTGGAATGATTGTGTTATTACATATGATGTTTTTGCGAAACAAAATTTCATATTAAAAGTTGCACTAATGTGGACGATTAGTGACTTTCCGGCATATGGCATGTTATTTAGTTGGAGTACACATGGTTCGAAATCATGTCCTTACTATATAAAAGACAACAAAGCCTTTATGATCATCAATGAAAAAAAACTTTTCTATTTTGATTGTCACTGTAGATTTCTTCCAATTGATCATCCTTTTCAAAGGAACAAATATCATTTCAGAAAAGGTACAATTGAAAGGGATGAACCTTCAAAGATGATCTTAGGTACAGAGTTAATATCAGTTGTATTTTACTTACCTCCCATCACATTTGGACCAATAGTAAACCAACATAAAATTCATGGCTTTGGGAAATAACATAATTGGATAAAACTGAGTATTTTTTAGGATCTTCCATATTGGTCTGATTTGTTGGTCCACCACATGTCGGATGTTAAGCATATTGAGAAGAACTATTTTGATAAATTATTTCATACCATTTTGGATACACCTGGTAAGACCAAATATACTATAAAGGAATGATTAGATCTTGCTGAAATTTGAAGGCGAACAGAACTTGAACTATTTGAAAATGTCAAATCACAGAGGTTAATGAAGCCAAAAAAAACTTATACACTGTCCAAAGAGAGTTTCCTATTATTTTGTTAGTGGATTGCAGATTTGAGACTTCCAGATGGCTATGCTTCTAATTTGGACCGATGTGTTAAGAATGGTTATATTACTGGACTAAAAAGTCATGATTCTCATGTTATAATGGAAAGACTAATGCTGATTGGATTCAGAGGTTTGATGAATTCTAGGATTTGGGATTCAATAACTGACATATCATATTTCTTTCGAGAGATTTGTGCAGCGACAACAGACTATGGTGCGCTAAGAAAACTGGAAGAAGATGATGTTGTAATTATAAGTAAACTGAAAAAATATTTCTGTCGACTTTCTTTGACTCAATAGAACATCTGATATTACATCTTCCACATGAAGCTAAATGTGGAGGTCCAGTACAGTTTCGATGGATTTATCCATTCGAGAGATGAATATAGAAATTGAAAAAAAAAGTATGTAGCAAAGCATCAGTTGAAGACTTAATTGCTTAATTTATTTGCAAGAGGAAATTGCTTTCTTCTGATCTCATTATTTTGAAACTCAATATCCCTCAAAACACAATCTCATGGGATGAAATGAGGGGAATATTAATGACTAAATGGAAAATAAATTAACAGTTTTTAATCATCCAAATCTTGGTTTCGATTGAGTTCATAAACGATGGATTTTAGATGATGATCATCACAGAGCTCATACAAATGTTCTGCTCAACTATGAAGAAATGACATCATTTGTCCTGTGAGTCCTTATATTACTTATTCTATAATTTATTTTACAGTATTTACACTTATTTTATTTTTAAGTTATATTATAATAATATCAGGAAACAACTTCTACAAATTATAGAAGCTTCTCTTAAAAAACACAGACAAAAATATTTTCTCAATGGTTTCAAAAACGGGTAACATAAATTATTGATGGTTTAATATCAATTGAATTTATTATTTATTATATTGATAATTTTTTTTACAAATTTTCAGGTGCCTTAATATGCTGATAAAATTGATAAGCGGCTATGTATATTGTGTAACCCACCATCCAAAATGGTACAATTTTATAATGCATATGTGGTGAATGGTTTTCGATTTCAAACACATTCATACGGGGAATCAAAAAAAACAATGAATAGTAGAGTTTTCTTGAGAGGATCACATTACAAAGAAACTAAAGTTGACTTTTATGGAATTTTGTATGAAATTATCGAGTTGTGTTATCTAGGACAGAATTACATAACAATGTTTAAATGTCGGTGGTTGGATACTGAGAGAGGATTGTGTATTTATCCGACTCATGGAATCATTGATATTAAATATAAAAGTCTTATTGGAGTAAATGAACCATTATTACTGGCTCAACAGGTGTATCAAATTTATTATGCAAATTACTGTGCTACTTCAAGAAACATGAGTGATTGGTGGAGCATAATAAAAATGAAATCTTAGGAAAATTTGTTTACTCAAACTGAATGTGGTTCCTTTGAAGTGGAAGGAATTGAAATTTTTCCAGAGACTGCTCAACATCCATATGATTCACAAAGAGATGTGAATATTGATGATGACACCCCACAATTAAGGATCTATGGTGATGAAGATGTTAATGATGTTACAAATGAACTTGAAATGACAAGAGATGTTGAAACTGAAACTCATATGGATATTGATGATGTTGAGGAGGAAGATGAAGACATTGACATTGATAGATATGGAGAAGTGGATGAAGATGAACATCGGCACAGTTAAATTCCCGTTATAATCATAACTAATATATATCTATATTAAATAGTTATTTTCAACTATTTGCTAACAACAATCATTTTTTGTTTCAAATTGAATCTGATATATTTCACGACTTACAGGTGGTTGACCTAATGTTGGATGGAGGATATTTTGGATCATCTGACCCTCAGCCTACTGGCGGTACAGGGGGTACACGGAGGGGGCGTAGTCTTGCACAACTGATGATTCCTGGCCCTATCCCCGAGCGACATCCACATCTTTGTTTTGATCCACACACACAGAGGTATGGTAACCTGTATATTTTAGTTATCTTTCATTAATTTATTTATATATATACTAATTGTTTGATTATTTATTCATTTTTCATAGTTTTGCGCATTTAGCTATTGGACAGGGGAGCACTATCATGCACAATTATTTTTATCATCCACGGATCACATGGGAACAGATTCCCATTGATGTACGGGGGGACATGTTCTATCATTGGCTGGTACGTAAATAAATCATATTTATTTTGAAATTTATTTTATTAATAACATGATATTATAAATTATTTTTATGGTTTATGGTATCCTGTCGATGATAGGATGTGCGACATTATCCACACGTCATGGAAGGTTTCTATGCGCGACCATTTCTGTCAGTTTTTGCACAATTTGAGAAGGACAGCCATTAATAAAGAAGGGGTGACAGAATTTGATGAGATGTGCAGAGCTCACTGACCTGAGTACATTTCATCTCACGTTTGGGATGGATTATGTTTACACTAGTTGGGTGGTGGATTTCAGAGGAGATCTTCAGTGGGACGGCAGAACTGGGGGAGATAGGAGGTGACGCATCGAGCAGGTAGTCCTACATTCAGTTCGCATAGAGAGAATCTGGTAAGTATATCTTTTAAATATTTTATATAACTTTAAATATAAATAGGTTATTTTATATTTCTGTAGGCAGTCTAGCATCCTGATATTATGGAGTTCGACATTTATCAGAGAATGTACAGTGATCCCACCACTGGAGAGATTAGAGGTGATCGCCAGCATCATATTGTGGTTGGTATTATTTTTTCAGTTTGATAATTAATTGCATATAATATTTTCACAATTTTAATTTTAAATTGGAATCGAAGGAGTCATATGAGGCTGCGACCTCTTAGACCCAGGCTAAGGGTCAGGACGAGATGACTGAGTAGACCGGTTCTCACCATTTTGATGAGTCGACATGGATGTAGGAAACTCAGTATGGCTTTAAGAAGGGCCGAGTAGTTGTTATTGGCTCTCATTTGACTCCTGGTACTTATTATGGTACTGCTACAATGTCGACGTCCAACTCGAGAGGAGATCGTGGAGAGACATCATCTTCTGGGTCACAGTATCAGGAGCAGTTATGAACTCAGGCTGAGCTTATAGAGACTTTGCAGAAGCAGCATGAAGAGATGCGTCAGCGATAGCAGCAGTAGGAGCAGTATCACGAGGAGGAGCTGCGTCGATTGGAGCTGCGACGACAACAGGAGTATCACGAGCAGATGGAGTACATGCGTCGTCTGACTCATAGTTCAGGGATGAAGTTTCCTCCACCTCCTCCACATGACCCCCAGTGATTTGTTTTTTATTTTAAAAACATTTGAATTCATGTTTTTTAATAATATGAACTATTTAATGTTTCTGACTTTAATATTGGTGGAAATATTGCATAATTTAATTTTTTAATAATTTATTATTTATTATTAGTTTTTTTTTAATATTTTTTTTATTTTACTAATAATAATAATAATAATATTTTATTATTATTTATTATTTTTTAAAAAATATTGAAAATTTTAATAATTTTTTTATTTTTTATTATTTTAATAATATTAATATTAATTTTTAGTTAATCATAATTTTATTAAATATAATTTTTTAGTATTACATTTTTTAATGTTTGTTTATTTTACTAATAATAATAATATTTTATATTTTATTATTATTTTTATAATAATAATATAATTTTTTCATTAATCATAATTTTATTAGTTTTTTTAATTAATTTTAGTATTTGTGATGGGATCTTTTGCGACTGGGCCCCGTCACAAATAAGTGAAATAAATTTTTTTAAGATTAGTATTTGTGACGGGCCCGTCGCACAAGGTGTATGGGTATATAATGTATATAATCATAATGTTATTTGTGACGGGTAAGATCCCCATCACAACAACTAATTACGATGGGCCCGTCACAAAAGGTTTTTTGGGTATATAATGTAAATAATCGGGAGGTTTTTTGTGACGAGTAAAAGTCCTATCACTGCAGATATTTTTCGCGATGGGCATGTCGCAAAAAATATCTGTTCCGACACCATTTTCTACAACGGGCTATTTGCGACGGGGGCCCGTCTCAAAAGGCTACTTGCGACGGGATCCCATCCCAAATATCCCATTGCAATAAACGGGAATTCCAGTAGTGATTCCCTATTACAGGATGGCTACTTCTGAGATGAAAGAGCATAAGAGGTAGTTAGAGGATTTAGAGGCAAAGGGGTTTATCTGACCTAGTTCATCTTTGTGGGTTTCCCAGTACTTTTTTCAAAAATGGTTGATGTAAATCCCATGCTATGTAAGGATAACAGAAAATTGAACCAGATCATTATTATTAACTAGTATCCCCTACCTCGAATAGAAGTTCATTTAAATTAGATTTGAGGATGTCGGGTTTTATCAAAGGTTAATTTGAGATCCAGTTGTCATCAGGTGCAAGTTAGACCATTGAATATACTATTCACAACATTTCGTATAATGTATGGTCAATATGTGTATTCACTTATGTCATTTGGTCTCACAAATGCACCAACAATATTCATGGAACTAATGAATCAAGTCTTTCATCCTTTTCTTGATTCTTTTTTAGTAGTTTTCATGGATGAAATCTTCATGTATTCTCACAATCAACACAACCATAACAAACATATTGATATTGTATTTAATACCCTGAGAGGGAATTATTTTTATGCTATTATCACAATGTTCCACTTATAGATGGATCATTTTCACATCCGGGGTCACATTATCTTATAGACAGAAGTATCAGTTGAACCATAGAATGTGAGAGTTATAGTTTCTCGGGAAAATCCCACGAACATCTCTGAAGAATGGAATTTGTTCATGCTAGTCAGAGACTATATGTGTTTCATACATTACTTTTCAACCTTAGAATATCCATTTGTGAGATTGACTAAAAAGGGTGTGAAGTTTCTATGGTCATATTCTTCTGAGACAACATTTCAGAAGCTGAAATAGAGACTGAATTAAACACCAATACAAATTTTTCTAGATTGAGGGAGGAGTTACACTATTTACTACGATTCATCAAGTATTAGGATAGGGGAAGTTCCTATGTTGGGAGATAGATTCATGGCAAACGGGTCTCAGTAGTTGACGCCGCATGAGAGGAATAATAGACGCATGATCTCAAGTTAGCATAATTTTTTCACCAATTGTGATATTGGAGACATTACTCACTTGTAGAGTTCTTCTTGGTGTACAGACACCACAAAATAATCAAGTACATATTTACATATCATTATCTAAATATTTAGTAGCAATGGTTTGTTGAGTACCTATAGTCTTTTGATTTTGTTCTTGCCTATACAGGAAGTGATTAGGAGGAATCAGAGAGGAAGTACAATAGAATAGTAATCAGTGGAAGCTCATGGATTTGTTCTCTCAGATGCACTTGGTGGTGCAGGATGGTTTGGGGAGTAATTTTATTTCATCCTTATCTGATACCTCTACCATTCTAGACTGTGTTACAATGAGGTAGCTATCTAATATTGAGATCCTATTCATATAGAAGAGTGTGGAAGGTGAGGAACATCCTTCTAGTTAGACCATGGGCTTGGGTGAGATTCTATATGTACATGGTCACGTATGGGTTTAAATATATATGCATGATGAGCTGAAGATAAATTGGCATGATTCATCTTGGGTAGTTCACCCTAACACCATCAAGATATATAAGTATTTACGTCACATGTAATGATGGTCGAGTATAAAAAGTTCCCCAGCTGGTTTTTTCCTGAAATATTTGGCATGTTAGTAGGTGAAGGCAGAACACCATCAACGAGATAGACCTTTTCTATAGCTTCCCATTACCATATAGAAAATGAATAAAATTATGATGTATTTCATGATAGTTTTACCAATGTCACCTCAAAGTAATGTTTCCATATGCGTTGTTTTTTAAAACCACCAGAAGGTTGAAAATTTCCTCCTAATTAAGGAAACAATCACTATGGATGAGCTTGGAAGGTTGTATATTTGTGAGATAGTATGAGATCATGGGGTCCCGTATACTATCATTTTAGATAGGGAATCCCTGTTTACTTCATGATTATTATCTAGTATATATAGGGAATTAGGTACACTGGGGTTTCTAAGCACGACATACCACCCTCAGACTGATGGCCAGTCAGAGCACATGGTTGATGTTCTTGAGGTCATGAGGCAAGTATTCATCTGAGATTTTGGGGCTTCTTAGGAGTGGAATATACCACTGTTTGGATTCACCTACAATAATGGCATTAAAGATATTATTCAGATGGAGTCATATGAGGCGTTGTATAATAGGCAATTCCAACCACCCATATGTTTATTAGAGGTAGGAGAGGCATCTATGTTTGGCCCTCATCTTTTCCAAGAGACCACAGAGAAGGTACAGTTTATTCATAAGTCGATGGATACTATGTAGTCTCATGAGAAATGTTACACCGATCATTGTAGATGAACTCTATATTTCCATGTCAGAGATTGGTTATTCTCACATGTTTGACCATGGCTAGGACATAGACAAATCAAGAGATAGGGTAAGATCTCACCATGTTATTTTGGGCCATTTGAGATTCTAGAGAGAGTCAGGCTAGTATCCTATCAGTTTTATTTACTTAAAAAGAAACTTGCACAAAATCTTCCATGTATCTCATCTATACTACTATTTTTCAGACCTATCTCATTCCATTCAGTCCACGGAAGTTAAGTGACTTATAGAAGCATCCTTTGAAGAGAATATGATACGTATTTTGGATCATAGCATGATGGTTCTTTGAGATCATTTAGTTCCTCGATTATAGAGGATGTGAAAGCATAGTTGTGTACAAGATGATACATGGGGGTGGGAGGCCAATGTATGATCATAGTGGTCAGAGTTATTCTTAGACATTCTTGACCACCATTTAGTAGGCAATTCGGAAGAAAATTTCATTAAGGGGAAAAGTATTAAGAACCTAAATCTTCTTTGAGGTATTGATCCATTAATTTATATCAGTCATGAATTTAAATCTTTAATTACGGTCTAATAAGAATCCCCTTTGAGTTAATGGTGGTATTTGGGGTGTTTCTACCTTGTTCAAAGCCCGAAACCCATGTTTTACGGTGAAATTGGTTTGTTCATTGTTAGTGTAAACTCTGTGATTTGGGAAGCACTACCATGTGGTCATGACTGCGATTCTGATAGTGGGGTTTTTTTCAATTTGCACATGTTTAGTCAAACTACTTTTTAGAAATATTCTATGTTACCTTCCCTAAAGCTAAAAATGCACATTTGACATATGGTTTGGGCTAACAATGAGGTAAAACCATGTAACCTTGATATTTTTAATAAAATAACGATTTTCCCAAAATAAAAATCTATTTTAAACCTAATAATAATTGTCCCTCACACACTGAATGATATCACCAATTTTAATCTCCCTTTGTGGTTATAATTTGATTTGATCATAAATCTTTATCTGATCTCTAATTCAAGTTCCACTCATCTTGTTGGATCTACATCAATGAGTAATCGATTCCATTTAAGCTATTATTCATTCTTATAGATGTCATTTGTGATATTTAATTGCAGGATAATATTCCCTATTATTAGGTTCTTTGTCTATTATTCAATTTTCTCCCAATTTGATCCAAATAAAGAGATAATAACAAAAGAACTATACACTATGGACCTATGAAAGGTGGTATCATTCATTTCATCATAGGTGGAGATATTTATATATGTCGTTGTTCCTTGCAACCAATTTATAGCCATAGCCTTAAAATGAAAATAACTCCTTGTTTTTTTAATATGGACTATATAATTTAAGAGTCTATGATTAATTAATTATAGGTTGAGGGACTTGAGACTGGAACCACCACTTTAGGTGAGTTGTTTATTTTAAGTGGCCATTATCATGGCATATGCATTTGACTTTATTTTTGGTTTAATTTTTCCCTTTTCATGGGATGTTAAAAATGATTTTTCATTGGAAAATTCAATTGGATTTTAAAGTGAATTGAATTTATTAATGGGAAGGGATGTAATGACTATAATCCATTACACTTGCCATGTAATGGCTTGTTTATTACTGTGATTCTTGTTGTATTGAAATCACCATATGGGTTGAATAAGAGTAAGTCCATATAATCTTGTCCAGTAAATGAGTCACATTATGAGGTCAGTTTGGATTGGAATATTCTTGTCATTGAACTTGACATGTATGAATGATAATGATTAAATGATTTTGAACTATTTAAATTCAATTGTTTTATGATATTGAAAATGTCGTGGGTGAAACATGGATTTGAATGAAAAATTCTAGGGAAATACTCATTTTGTTTTGAAATTATGTATGCCAATGTAACACTTGGACCCCTATATGGTTTTCCAAGGAAGAAATCATAGGGGTTGTCTATTATATTGCAAGTGACACATGGAATCCAAATGGATTTCTAATGATGGAATCAAATGGATTTTGATCATTATTACATGGGTGGTACTTGGGATCCCTTAGTGGACAGGCAAGGATGGGACATGGATGGAAGTGATGTTATTCCATACCTAGAGTGATACCTAGGTTATTGAATGGTTATGATTGATATTCTTCTAGGGTGTTGGTTTATATTATTCCCGGAGTGACACTTGGATTCCGAATTAGAAATCCCAAGGATGACCTTGGGTTATAAATTTAATAATTAATTTAATGAGTTATATGATGCATATACCAAGCTAAAGCATGATCTATGATTCTTTCTTATCCTTCACTTTAGGGATATCCTATTTAGTCATCCTTCAGTTATATATTCTTCATGGGAGATGTCGGGGTTCACATCGAGTCTCGCGACTTATTAATAAAATGATATTGAATCATTAATTCAACATGATGATAAATTATATAGGCCTAACTATTAATTCGAAGAATTATATTTTAAATGGAATTGATTAAATTAAATTTATCATAAATGGGGACTTGGAAATTATTGGATATTTACTTTCATTACTTCATTTCTTATTATATTACTTCATGGACATTAGTACTATTATATACTCTATAATTGAATGGAATTGTAACATAGGTGGTTGCCTATATGTATTTGTCTCACACCCTATTTGGGACCACTTTGGTTACCCAAATAGATTATATGATTTCAGGTATGGAAAATAGAAAACACACAACTACAGGTTCTGAATTATTTCTTAAGAGTAGGGGAGGATGGGGTTGAGATAAGGCTCATGAAGACAACTATGATACTTTTTTATTTTTATACTTTTGTTCAATTTATTTTACACCTACTCTGTATGCCTTCTTTGGGTACTTTATTAGAGACATATGATGTGTATTATCATCATCATTGTATATGTGCTTCCTTTTGATATTTTTATCTATTCATAGTGTGTATATGTTTTCTATACGATTTACAACCACCTTTATTTGTACGTTATTGATATTCTATAGTGTTAGACTATGTTTAGAGGTAATGGTCTCCCCAAAATCACACCCTAGGTCCTCACTACTAGTGGGAAACCTCTAGAGTTTGGGGAGATGTGCTTGAGTCCATGTTCCCAATCGGCCCCAGGGAACCTTTTTGTGGAACTCAGGTCTAGGGAGTTACACGTGGGATATTCCATTGGTCCTTTAATCATCATCATTAGTACAAGAGATCACGGTGGGGAGAGATAGGGAGAGAGGAGTGGAAGGAGAGAGGGACATAGGGTGAGAGTGATACATAAAGGGAGAAAGGGGTAGAGGGAGAGAGGTAGAGAGGGAGATAATGAGTTAGGGAGTGAGGGATAAGGTGAGAGAGATAAAGAGATGGAGTGGAGAGAGGGGTTAATAGGTAGTTCATGCGAGAGAGCGAGATAGACCAACAGAGACTAATATTGAGAGTAAGAGGGAGATACAGGGGAGAGGGGAGCTAGAGAAAGAGGGAGATATAGAAATAGTGAGATTCATCAAAAAAATGAATATGGCTTACATGTGATGAAAATAAAAATAAATTTTTACTAAAAAGAGATCAATAATATCCCAATCCATATTCCTGATTGAGTGGTCGAACCCCTTGAAAGTAGCATAGAATTTAAATTTATATTTTTTTTCTGGAAAAAGGTCCAACCATTTTTAATCTCAAATATATTTCATCAAATTCTTGTATTTGTATAACCTTTGAACTACTAAGATCATTCTCTCTTTTAATGAAAATAAAATTCCCCTTTTAAAATCATCTTTTGAAATGAGAGAGTATGATATTTTGACTTAAAAATGTTTCTACATCATCAACTCTGACATTATCTAAATTTAATTTCGTTTTATCCTCATTTAAAAAAAAAAATTCTTTTTCTATGTGGAATTAGATCTGGCACTTATGTATTGGAATGTATGTGTTTGGAGGTGGGTATCCTGAATCAATATCAAAATTTATTATCAGATTAATTAACTAATAATTCTATAAAATAGATTTCAAGATTGTAAAAAATGTAAGATTATCCATTTAAAAACATTCATCCCACTTCTATAAAAGGATTTATTCACTTGATTAGGGTTTCATAATTTATTTATCCCCCTTATCCATGAATGCATGTCTACCAAGTTATGTCAACAAGGATTCCCTCTTAAATGTCAAAGGCTCGGGTGGTATCTGGAATTATAAATATTCTAATATATAACCACATATTTATAGAAGAATCAGAATTGTAGTGAGAAACAATGACATATTTAAAGTGGAAGAAGTGTGCAATGGAAGCAGATGAAAGATTATGAAAACACACCAATGAAATCAGGTGGCAGTCGTAGCTAGTGTTATTGGAGATATAGTGGGGGTCATGAGTTTGGAAGAATTATTCCAATGATATCACTCTGGGGGATTTTATGGTAATTGTGGTAGATGGTATGGTGATGGTAGTAGACAGTGACAGGGCTTGTCTGGTATTAGGAGGTTGTGGCAGTGGAAATTTCCATTGGTATCGGGTAGTGGTAGAATAACCCTACTATAGTGCCAAGTGAAATCATACCATGGTGCGAGAAGTATGTTATAGTGTATTTTGGTAAAAGAAAATAGAGGCAAGGTTTTCAGTATCATGTAGATGGTGGAACCTGTAGGTCATAGGTCTCAACATTATGAATTAGTGGTAATAGGTGATGGTGGCATCTCTCGGGGAAAACAGGGGCTTCACTCTATTTTCCTGGCCTCATACAAGAATATCATAATCTTGTAATGTCACCCATGTGGGTTTTATTTTTCATCATATGTCATAAATAGTGTCTCATGCTCTTAAACAGGTGTCTATAGAGATTTTAGGGGACAAAAGTTGTGGTTTGGTGGAGTTCGAGTGCAGAAGCAGTAAATGTTCATGTTTCAGTAGGTGGGGTCACCTAGCTGAGGTGATATGGTTTTGTTTTAGTTAATGATGAATAGTTCCTGCAACAAAATTATCCCATGTTGATTTTTATTTTATAAATGTGTCTCTATATCAACAAATACATGGAAACTTTAGCATAGAATCCTTATCTGAGGATATCTCATGCACATAACATACATGGGTTGTGCTAACATGCACATGACCAATAGGTTGTGCATAACTGATCTATATGTTCTGTGGGACTCTTCATTATCCTTTTTGTTGACCCATGGATTCTACTTTTTGGTCCTTAAATATTCTAGACTAGGCCTATAGGAAACTCCTTATCTAGATTTGCGACTACATTTTTCCAAAAAAAAAAGAAAAAATCAATTTGTCAAATTTCATAAAAAATAGACATTGAATTTATTTTTTAAAATTGTCTTTAAAATTCACATTTTTATTTCAAATTTCATAATTCCTATTTATACACAAAAATTACAAAAAACTAATTAACTAATTTTCATTATTCATTAAATCATTCCAAAATTCCTTATTTTTTAAAAAATATTTCATGGAAAATTTATATACATAAAATACCAACAAACTGGAATTATGATTTCCCTTAGAAATATTCAAATTTAAAGGTGATTAAATTTAATAATTATCATTTAGTTAGTAATATTTTGGATTTCCACACAAAATATTAATTCAAATTCACATTTTTCATAAATCCAAGTCAATCAAAAAAATTAATTTATCTAATTTTGGATTTCTGATTTTCCCCTTAATTCACCCACAAATCATAAAATACTATTATTAATAAATTCATGTTGTGATTTACCCCCTAATGGATAATTATATATCATCAATCATGATAAATATTTAATAAGAGTTATTCTCATACCAATATTAGAGGCCCTTTTTCCATAGGATTGTAATGGACTTACATTTTCTACATTGTGAAGGAAAAAATCCCAACAAATCATGAGGACTTTGAAATTAATGTTTTTAGGACACCGAGGATCAATATTGGTAAGTATTTATGTCTTAAAACATTAAATATAAAATATGACATTGAATCTAAATCACAACGCATGATATAAAAAGTAAATTTCATTGGAATAGTGTCTCCACATCTCAAAGTGACAACCCCCACTTCCCAAAACTCAAATCAAAGGTCATGAAACAATGAAAGTCAAATAAATGATTAACAACCTCTTCAATTTTAAATAATTTTATATTTTCCACTTTTTAAACTATTTCTATATTTTTTTAATTCTAGAATGTTATTATTATAATGAATCACATATCCACCACCTAACCATATATGAAAAAATCATCCATCTTGTAATGGTGATTTTTTATTCTTCTATGCCAAAACCCTTTTTTCCTTTTTTTCATGAGGGGAAGATTTGAAATACAATGAATGATCTGGAACCTTTCCCAATAACCAGAAAACCAACACTACACTTTTTCATTTCAATTTATTGTATCCCTTAATCCATGAATTCTCTCACCCTCGCACTCAAACATTTAAATATCATTGAAATTTATAGAGAAGGGTATCAATGGGAAATATTTTACTATAATGTGGCTCATTCCAAAAAAATTTCATTGATCGATTATATATGGTAAAAATGCATAAATGTAAAATGTGGGCTCATTGAAGAAGGTTAAATCAATAAAAAATACTCAACAATTTTAAGATTCATACTATAAAATAGTATCTTTGATAAGTTCTGATTCAATTTATAGTAGGTTTCATGCCTAGATATCTCTCAATAAATATGATCAATATATAAATGGGAAGTATTATGTAATGAAATACTCTCAATAATGAAAAATAAGAATTTATATAATTACTCATGGGATGATGTAATAAAATTAAATCCATCCACAAGAATATTAGAAATTCAACACATGAAGAATTGATGGGAAATTTAATTTATATTAATCCACATATTCTCTCAAGTAATGTTTCATCAGTATAAGATCATATTCTTAAACATAATCATTAAATTTTCTATTTTGCTCCTTCAATATCATTAAATTGGTATTCTAAAACATGGAATCATGTGATTTCAAAGAAAATTGTTTCTCCTATATTAGTAACGTAAAGGATAGAGTCTAATAATGGAAATCAAATTCTATTTGAAATCTAAAAAAAAGTCTTCAAAATTATATGGTGTTAAAAAGTAGAGAATATTGAACTCCCTTTTCAATGAACCTATTTTCCTCTCCCTACTTTTGTACATTATTGTTGAGATTCTTATTCCATCATTATTGTACTATAAAAGAAAATTTATTATTAAAGAAATGGGATGAGTCATTAAATCTCAAAATGATATTGGGGAATTAGGATAAATCCTACTATTTTTCTAAATATAATTCCAAAAAATTAAATTGAAAACTATAGTCCAAGAATTGAAATTTATGAATAGAGAGATAGGTCTTGGTACGATGTCCCTTGTGGGCCCTAGGTTTTTTCTACCTCTATCGTGGAATTACTAGCTATTATCATACATTCAATAGTGGGTTGAATTTCATTGACATGAACGACTAATAATTCATTCTCCCTTTTACTCTCTCCTTATTCACTATTTTTGCAGAATATAAGGATTGAGTACACCAAATACTCCCCCTTATAAATAATATACATTTTTTATGGTGGATTAAGTATAAAGAATGGTCCATACTTCTTTTTGATTACTTCCAACAAAACACCTTCTTCTTTTTCTTGTTCATTCTTAAGGTATGATTGAATATAAATATTATGTTTCTCTATTTCCTTTGGATGATTCCATTGGATCAACTAATTAAATACCTCTAATATATATTCATCATGGTCTAGGGGATCTATATGTTTCTTCATCAGGTGTATCTTTCTATTCTTCATCTTTCTGTAAGGCCAAAAAATTATGTCTATTATGAAAATTCAATATAGTTAGAGGGGATAATAAATTTAGATTATCTAAAATTAGGCATGAAATTTTTAATTATAATACCATCTCCCTATGTTTTTATGGATTCAATATATTCTTCACTGGAAAGTGATTCTTGGTGATGGGTGGTAGTAAGTGGAGTTATGTATCCTCCATTATTTCTTTGAATTCCAGACCCAAGTTGGTTTTTTCTTCTATATCTAGAAAGATATATAATGGTTTAGGATTTTTTTTTAATAATTGGTAGATCCTATTGAAATTTATATTAATCCTAGAATTAATCCAAATATACTTGACCTCCAATATGTGCATTAGAAGGTATATATTTTTTCAGAATCAACTCTAGTAATGGTTGAGTAGGGTGGAATAGATAATTAGAGATTTACTTTGTGGCCTAATAATTTTTTATTTTGGAATTATATTAGGGGCTAAAAATTCCTGCTCTAGATTGGATTCATGTGGAGCTTCTGGTTGTCGTTCCTTATCCAGTGTAACTTTTCACTTAGATTATAGTCTCTGATAATCAATTTTTTCTTGATCAATCATGTTCTTCACTTATTGATGTGAGAGACTCAAATTAAAAAAATTCATCATTTTCTTGGAAAAAATAGTTAGATTATCAATCCTTTTTAAGAGGACATACTCAATATTGTTATCCACTTTTCCTTACACATGTGAGTAATTTGCGCATGTAGAATAATTTCAATTTTAATAAATCCTAGAATATTATTTTTTAAGAGGATTTTAGAGAAAAAAAATATTTAAAAAGTGATAAAAAAAAATAGTGAGATAAAAACTACTTGTGTGACACCCTGTGGATTTTAGAAAAATAAATGAAATGCATGAAACTTTATTTTAAGTAGATATTTATAACTAGCCTTTAAACATAATTTTACTATTTCTATGTTTTGAATTTCGAAAAATGGTCATCTAAAATTGTGGTCGGTATGTTATTTAGAGGCATATAATCCCAAATTAATTTTTTTGAATAGTAACATACCCTTATGAATAGTAACATACCCTTAACAATAGTAATGTACCGTTATGAATAGTAATAAACCCTTCTGAGTAGTAACTTTACCCTAATGAATAGTAAGTTACCCATATGAATAAATGTTTTACTCTTATGAAAAGTAACATACCCTTATGAATAGTAACATCACCTATGATTGCATATATATAATATTAAATAGAAATTATGGGACACCCATAGCTTTGAATAAGTAAATAAATGCTTTAAAATTTTTATTTTCTGAAAAATGTAATATATTATTTAAAAATTAATTTTCTCATATTTATAAAATTATTTTGATAAAATGAAGTTTATTTTTGGATTCCACATGTTGAAAAATTGTCTTGACGAATTTTTGGTTATTTTCTGAAATATTTGATTTTTTTGTGTATAGTGAATTTTTGGTATTAGAGAAATAAATGAATTTATGCATCATGGAAGTGTCATCGATGATGTGGTGCTGATGTAAGCCCATTATCTCGAACTCACATTCCATTATTACTGTTTTTAGTCATGTAAGAGCCATTATTTCTTACCTTGAGGCAAAATAATAAAATAATAATTAAAATAATGTGAAATCTCTCCCCTCCTCCACTCTAAATACCACTCATTTCCCCCTCATCCTCATGCACCTCTCCAGCCTATAGAATTGACTAATTTCTACAAAATTACCTCTCACATATCCTTCCCTATTTCCAAGACCTTTGGGTCACACTAAAAGGCCAAAATCAAAGGCCTTAAAGAGGATCTCAAAAAGAAGAGATCAAGAGGTAAGAAACCCTATTCCTTTTCCATGTGTTTTCCTTTCCTTTATGTTCCTTTGATTATAGTCTCTTATCCTCCTCTTATACAAGAGGAATGAAATCTCCCTTAACCTTTTATATTTTTTATTTTATCAGGTTCATGGAAAATTCATCATCATTCTTCCTCTCTTCCACTTATTCAAGGAATAGAAACATTGTCTGTGATGTGTCGAATTACAGACATTATGGACGAGGTGATTTCTATTTGCATTAATTCCTAAAAGTATGGTCATGAAAACGTTTTTATGTATGAACTAGGTTATAATATTTTTATTACTTCTCATAAATGGTACTATAATCTTTTTTCACCCATTGTTTTAATTTATAAAACAAAATGAGGTTTTTATTATCAAAGAACCACTAAAATGATATAAACGAACATCATTAATGTTTTAACTTACAAATCATCCTCATTTTATGAATTAAAAATTATAAATAGTATAATTTAAGGTTCTAGAAATATTTAACTACCATTACATTCCAATTCTATAGTTTCACTTCCAATCGACATGAACATTCATCATGAACCGATCATGGAAATCATGTAAAAAACGCACCCAAAACAATGGAAGGAACAAAATACTAACAATTAAAGGAGAAAATGATGTTAAAAAGGATCATATAAAATTTAATAAAGATTAATATGTTTCTTTAATATAATAATAACACTTTTTTAACAATAATATTGGAGGTTTAAAAAAGTTTGATGTATGAAAAACTCAAGGTAAGGAAATTCTTAACCTGATTTTCATTCTTCGGGTTAGCCTTCTACTTCACTATTTATGTGGTATTTAAATTGTTTGTGTGATTAATTATGATTAAATTATGTTTAAATATGGGTATTTATAGATTATATACATATTCCATCCACTCTATTAAGTATCCTTTCAATTATATGATTTTTATAAGGGACTTTTATTTTAGAAACCTTTTTTAAAATTCAATTTTACGAAATTCAAAAGGAATGTTCTTATGATATTATTAATATTGTATGATTATGTTATGGTTCTTGTGAATTTTTATGATGAATTTTGTGACCTATATCTCCCACGAATGCATTGGGTATGTGTAAGTTGGAGTTCAGTTGTATGGTTACTCAATGTGTAACTACGACGGTTACACAAATTGTAAGGTAGTCATGAGGTTTACAAATTATAAGGTATTTGTGAGGGTTATAGTATTATGTATTTAATGCACAATATACCTTTATTGTTATATTTAGGTTTGAAGTTATTTTGGGAATCTTGTCTAAATATCATGTTTCACAAAGTATGTATATATGGGTGACAAGTATGTCTTTTGAAAGTGATTTCATGTGTTACAAGTATTCATGGACTAATGTGTTCATTCTTTCTTTTTATACCACTTAATGAGATTTTTGTGATAATACCATGTTTTTAAATGACTTCCATAGGTTATAAGGATGTGTAAGACAAAGAAGGAATCCAAGTTAAATGTTTGAAGAACTGTCAATGAAATCATGTTTTATTTGAAATGTTTTTTATATTTGGATAAATGAGTACTATTTTTTTGGTATCCACAATGTATTAATGTATAGTGTCATGAATATGTTATGTCCCTTTTCTCTAAATCTCTAAACATTGAAAGATCCTCAATGTTAATGAAGTGATTTATTGACTAAATTCAAGATTATATAATATAATAAGGTTGGGTCCTTTTAGTTGGTATCAGAGGATGGTTTAGTTAACTATAGGGGTTAGGATGATGTTAATATAACAACATAAATGTTTATGTACTCTATGGATTATTTGAAATGTTATACCATTTAAAGATTTCCTTGTTTCTTCAACTAAGATTTGTTTGTCCAGAATGGTTGTCCGCAGAAGAAATTGGGAAGTAGAAGAGGAGAGACACCGACAAAACGACATTCTTCCGAATCTACAGCTTGGAATGTAGGGTTTGGAACAGAGAATTTTGTGATAGTAATGGCTTGGTTGAAGAAGGAAATAAATGGTGGTGGCATCCATTCATGGGAACAAACAGAGGTACCACATTGGAACATGATGATAGTGGAACATTTTATGAGACAACACCCTCCTGATTTCAATATATCTTCTGACCTAGTAGAGTCTGAAGGATTGATTAAAGCCCTTGAAAAGATAATTTATGTAATGGGTTGTTCAGATAATCAAAAGGTATGTCTTTCCATTTATTTTTTTGAAGGTGACGCTTATCAGTGGTGGTCAATGGTATGGAATATCAGGTATAGAGAGGATATTGATTCCTAAGCATGGGATTAATTTAAAAGTATTTTCCTTGGAAAATAATTTCCTAAGGTGGTGAGAATTAGGATGGAGAAGAAATTCCTTAAATTAAAAAAATGGACAAACATTCAGGTGCTGTGTATAAAGAGAACTTCACCCAAATGGAGAGGTATGCTCCAAATATTATTTTGGATCTTGATAGAAAAATCAAACTCTTTTACTCAGGATTGAAGCCAAGATATCAAAAACTGATGGCCTCCTATGTATTCAAATGTTATGAGAAACTTATCTGATGTGATAAGAGGGTTGAGATGGAGTTTGATGATTATCATGTTCATTTCAGAAACAAGGATATTAAGAGGTCTATATGGAAAGAGATGGGTAAAGAATCAACCAACAAAATATAATGGTAAGAAAATCCAGTTTCTAGTTTGTGAAAAGTGTAGAAAAAAGCACTATGGGGAATGTCTTACCAAAAATGGGATGTGTTTTCGATGTGGTATGTATGGACATATAGACCGAGATTGTAATAAAAATTATCCTAAGACAAATCATGATAAGAAAACTATTATATTTTTAAAATTTGTTGATATGGGTCATTATGCAATTTCCTACCCAAAGAGAGATATGAATGATGCAAAAAAGCCAGACTATAAAAGAAAGTTGTAGTGATATCCTTTTTGACTAAGTCTAAAGATTCCAATATATCCAATGAAGTTGTATCAGGTACCTTGTTTATTTACTATGATTTTGATAAAGTTTGGTTTGATATGGGGTCTACACAATCCTTCATTTCTGATAAATTTTCAGGTAAATTGGAAATATCACCTCACAAAATGAGACCGGAAATTTTTTTAAAAACACCACAGGGAAATATTATAGAAATGTGGAATTATAATAATATTTCTATTATGGTCTATGGAAGTACTTTACATGAAAACCATGTTGTTTTTCCTTTAGTCTAGTTTGATGTTATTTTGGTAAAGGATTGGATTTCTTTTTATCATGCTAAGATTGACTATAGAGCTAAAGAAGTTGTTTTTCATAAAGAGTTTTAATTTGTATATAATAAAAAACCCATACAATTGATAACATATCAGGATGCTGAGAAACTGTTGAAAGATGGAAATGAAATTTATATTTCTCATATTGTTGAAAATAATGGAATAGTTTAGATTAATGATGTGCTCGTAGTAAATTAATACCTTGATATTTTTTCTAATGAGTTACCCATTATCATACCTAGTCAGGAAGTCTAATTAACAATTGGATTTATTCATATTACTAAGACAATATCAAAACCCCCATATCGTATGGCTCAAATAGAACTTCTTGAATTGAAAAATTAGTTACAGGATTTTCTTGATAAAGGCTTCATTCGTCCTAGAACTTCACCATGGGGTCCTAATGTTTTGTGCATTAAAAAGAAATATGGTTCTATGATACTTTTCATTGAATATAGATCTTTCAATAACATCACTGTTAAAAATAAGTAACATTTTCCTCATATCGATGACTTGTTTGACTAGCTCCAAGGAGCTCAGTACTTTTCCATGATTTACTTGAGATCTGGATACCATCAGCTGAAGGTGACGGAGGATGATATCCAGAAAATAGTCTTTTGTAATAGATATGAGAATTTTGAATTTGTTGTTATGTTGTTTTGGTTAACTAATTCACCAGCTGTATTCATGGATCTTATGAATAGAATATTTCATGAGTTCTTGGATAATATTTTCGTTGTGTTTATTAACGACATTCTGGTATTTTTTAAAAATGAAGAGGAGCATAAAAAACATCTAAGGGTTGTTTTAAAAACCTTAATGGAATAAAATTGTATGGAAATTTCAGCAAGTGTGATTTTTGGTTACAATAGATTTCTTTTCATGGGCGCGTTGTAAATAAGGATCTAATAACAGTTGATCCTACCAAAACAAGAGTGGTTGATGAATGTCTAGGACCCACCAATGCTACAGAGATTTGTGGTTTTCTCTGATTAGCATGTTATTACCAACATTTTGTTAAGAACTTTTCATAGTTTTCTATCCTGATAGCTCAGTTAACATGAAAAGGGGTTAAATTTATTTGGAAAGAATAATGTAATGTTTTTTTTCAGGAACTGAAGAAGGGATTGGTGAATGCTTTGGTTTCAACCTTGCCTTCCTAAAAGGGTGAGTTTGAAATCTATAGTGATGCTTCATCGAAGTGACTTGGTTGTGTTCTAATGCAGAATCATCAAGTAATTTCTTATGCTTCAAGAAAACTAAAACCCCATGAGTTAAATTATGCCACACATTATTTGGAATTGGTATCTTTGCTTTTTTCTTTGGAAATTTTGAGGCACCATTTATACAGATTCAAATGTCAAATATATATTTAACATAAAATTCCAAAGTATATATTCAAATAGAAGGAATTAAACATGATGCAGATAATATGGATTGAACTGATAAAAGATTACGATTGCACGATCAATTACCATCCCAGAAAAGAAAAAAATGTGGGAGATGCCTTGAGTCAAAAACATCATGCGTCATTAACCATGTTATGTTTAGAACATGATTCGTTTATTATTTATTTTATTAATTTTGGAATAGAGGTTATTGTTTCCAGGAATAAATCGATTTTTCTTCAGGTTTCAGTGCAATAATATTTATTCGAAAGAATTAAGAAATCACATAAGGAAGACCATGATCTATTGAATAAGGTAGAATTGGTTAAAATGGGTATGTTTTGATAATTTAACCTTGACAAAGAATGTGTTTTATGATTTGGAAAAAGGATTTGTGTGCCTTCTGATTCTCATTTGAAGAAATATTTGTTTTGTAAATCTCATAGTTCTCCATTTTCAGTTCATCCTGGTAGTACTATGATGTACATAGTCCTTCAAGAGTATTATTGGTGAGATGTAATGAAAAGAGATATTTCTTATTTTACTGTGAAATTCTTGAAATGTCTATAGGTTAAAGAAGAGCTGCAGTTACTGAAGGGGATGCTTCAGTCTTTTCCATGGCCAGAGTAGAAATGTTAGAATGTATCCATGGACATTATGGTAGGGCTTCCAAATATTTCTCAAGGTAATAATGAAATTTTTTTTGTTGATTATCTAGAAAAATCTACACATTTTATTTCTATTTGAGATTCAATGGCTTTGGATCAGCTTTCTCGACTATACCTCAATGATATTGTCATGTTATATAGAGTTACTCTTTCCATTGTATTTGACCAAGATCCCAGGTTCACTTCTATCTTTTGGAAGGGACTTTAGAAGTCATTGGGCACAAAATTAAATTTCCGTACAGTTTTTCATCCTCAATTAGATGGGAAATTAGGATGAACAATTCAAACGTTGGCGGATATGCTTCGAACATGTTCAATGGACTACCAAGGATGTTGGGATCCAAATCTTTGTTTAGTTGAGTTTTCTTATAATAGTAGTTTTCATTCCAGTATTTAGATGGCACCATTTGGGGTATTGAATTGGAAGTAGTTTCTGACTCAAGCATTTTGGGATGATGTCGTTGAAATAAATTTTTTGTGGCTAGAATTTGTAGAAGAAGTGGCTGAGAAAGTGAAGATGATCCAGAAGCAAATGAGGATAGCTCAGAGTAGGTAGAAAGGTTATATAGATAACAGAAGGAAATACTTGCCTTTTGAGGTAGGTGACCACGTTTTCCATAACATTTCTCCTTGGATAAGTGTGATGCATTTTGGTACGAAAGGAATTCTAAGTCCATGATTCATCGGCCCTTTTGAAATCCAAGTGAAATTTGGACAACTTTCATACCGAGTAACTTTGCCTCTGAGTTTGTCTCAGGTACACAATGTTTTTCATGTTTTGATGTTGAGAAAGTATGTTCCAGATGCAACTAATGTCTTGAGTTGAGAAGTAGTTCATCTATAAGAGAAACTTTTGTATGAAGAGAAACCAGTTCAGAATCTCGATCGAAGGTAATAGTTATTGCTGAGTAAATTAATCTTCCAGGTAAAGGTTTTGAGGAGAAACCACATGGATCAAGAATCAACATGGGAATCATAAAATGCTTTGTGGTAAAGGTACCCTCACATTTTTAATGAGTAAATAAAATTGTGAGGATGAAATTTCTTGAAGGTGGGTATAATGTAACACCCCAAGTATTAAAAAAAATAAATGAATTTCATGAAACTTTGTTTTAAGTAGATATTTATAACTGAACTTTAAACATAATTTTACTTCTTCAATGTTTTAAATTTCGAATAAGGATCAACTAAAATTGTATTCAATAAGTTATTTAGAGTCTTATATGACCAACTTAATTTTTTTGATTAGTAACACACTCTTATGAATAGTAACAAACCCTTATGAATAGTAACAAACCCGTATGAATAGTAACAAACCCGTATGAATATTAATGTACCTTTTGGGATAGTAATGAACCCTTCTGATTAGTAGCTAGACCCTAATGAATTGTAATGTACCCTTATGAATCGAAATTTTACCCTTATGAACAGTTACATACTATTATGAATAGTAACCTCACCTATGATAGTGTATATATAAGACCTAATTGTATATATTATACACCCATATCATTAAATAAGTAAATAATTGCGTTAAAATTGTTATTTTCCGAATAAAGTATTGTTTTATTTAAAACTAATTTCATCATATTTATAAAATTATTTTGATAAAATGAAGTTCATTTTTGGATTCTACACATTGAAAAATGGTTGGGTTGAATTTTTGGTAATTTTCCGAAATACTTGATTTTTGGTGAATATTGAATTTTTGGTATTTGACAAATAAATGAATTTCTACATCATGGAGGTTTCATCGATGATGTGGTGCTGATGTAAGCCGATTATCTAGAACTAACATTCCATTATTAATATTTTTAGTCATATAAGACTCACTATTTCTTTCCTTGACGAAAAATAATAAAATAACAATTAAAATAATATGAAATCTCTCCCCTCCTCCACTATAAGTACCACACATTTCCCCATCTTCCTCCCATGCCTCTCAAGCCTTAATAATTGTCTAATTTCTTCCCAATTACCTCTACAATCTCCTTCCCCACGTCCAAGACCTTCTGGTCTCACTAAAAGGCCAATATCAAAGGCCTTAAGGAAGATCTCAAGGAGAAGAGATTAAGAGGCAAGAAATACTCTTCCTTTTTCATGTGTTTTCCTTTACTTTCATTTCTTTTAATGTAGTATCTTCCCATGATAATATCCAAGAGGCTTGAAAGCTCCATAAATCATGTATATTTTTTATTTTCTCATTTTCATTGAAAATTCATCATCATTCTTCCTATCCTCTCCCACTTATTCGAGGAATAAAAACATTGTTTGTGATGTGTCGAATTACTGACATCATGAACGATGTGATTTAAATTTTCTTTAATTACTTCAAGTCTTGTTGTTAACCCTTTTTTATTTTTGAACCAGGTTATAATATATGTATTATGTCGCATACATGGTTCTTTAATCCTTTGTTACACGTTTATTTAATTTATAAAACAAAATGAGGTCGTTTTTATAAAAGAACCACTAAAATTATATTAACATGCATCATTAATGTTTTATCATTTGAATCATACACATTTAAAAATTAAAAATGATAAATAGTATAATTTATGGTTCTATAAATATTTGATTACAATTCCATTACAATTCTAGAGTTTCACTTCCAATCAACAAGAACATCCATCATGAACCGATAATGGAAATCATGTAAAGAACGCACCCGAAACAATGGAAGGAATGAAATACTAAAAATTAAAGGATAAAATGATGTTATAAAATGATCATATAAGATGTTTTAGAGATTAATATGTTTCTATAAGATAATAATAAAACTCTTTTAACCATTATACATGATTTTCAAACAAGTTTTATGTAATACAAAAATGAGGAAAGGGAATTCTTAACCTGATTTCCATTCTTTGGGTCAGCCTTCTACTTCATTATTTATATGGTATTTAAATTGTTTATGTAATGAATTATGAATATATTTTTTTTAATTGTGTGTATTTACTGATTATATACATATTCCATCCACTATATTATGCATCCTTTCAATTATACGATATTTATAAGGGGCTTTTCTTTTAAAAACATCTTTTAAAATTCTATTTTACGAAATTCAAAAGAAATTGTTTATGCTATTATTAAAATTATATGATTATGTTATGGTTCTTGGTCTTTTTTTATGATGTCATACGTTACAATTATTCTTTGACTAATGTTTTATTTCCTTATTTTTACATCCCTTACTGAGATTTTTCTGCTCATCCTATTTGTTTTAAAATATTTTCACATGTTATAAGGATGTGTAAGACAAAGAAAGAATCCAAGTTAAATGTTTGAAGAACTATCAAAGAAATTATGTTTTATTTGAAATGTTTTTTATATTTGGAGAAATGAGTACTATTTCTATGGTATCCACTATGTATTAATGTGTAATTTCATTAATGTGTTATGTCCCATTTATCTAAATCTCTAAACATGCAAATATCCTCATTGTGGAAGGAAGTGGTTTCTTAACTATATTCAAGATTATGTAATTTAATAAGGTCGGGTACTTATATATTGGATCTCTAAAAATAGTTCCATGTTTTTACATGACTATGGTTGTGTGGTTAAAAAAGTTTCAGTATTTTTTGTAGTGTAATAGAGTTGTTGAACAGGGTTGACTAACGTGATAAAATTCATAATCAATCACAAACTCTTAAAAATTAACTTGTCAAATTTTCAAGTGTTTTATTATTTCATTAAAATAATGTAAAATGGGGGAATTATTATAATATAATGAATAAATAAACCTAACATGAATATTCAATGGAAAAAATGAATGTACTTCAGAAAAGAAGTGAAATTTTACTGAGATAGTTTTCGAGGGAGTACCTTAATTTTCCTATTATAAACCTACATAATGTACACACTCCATTGTTTTGGTGAACAATTTATCCTGGACCATTTTGGAATATATATTTCACTAAAAAATCACTAAATACACCACACATCCTCCTCCTCAATAAATGGAAATTTTATTTATTATAAGAAGTTAATACTTAAATTAACTTAGTGAGGATTATACCCACTATAGATCATTTTTAGATTTACCTAATGTAGAAATTAAATGAGGACCCCAGTTCAAGAATTAGGTTACTCCATTAGGATATTCTTTGAGTTTGTTACTTATCATTTTGAGCATAAGAGATCACATTAGAGATAGAGTGAGATGTATGGAGAGATAAATATAGAGAATGGAATGAAGAGCACATTGATTAAAACAGGAATATGAGTTACACATAAAGAATAAAAGGAAATCATTAGAAGAAAATAAATAAGTAGCAATGCCAACTAGATTCTCTATTGAGTGATTGATCCCCTTCATAATATCATTCGCACTAAATTTATCAGAATTGGATTCCCAATTTCTAACCCATTTGAATATCCAAAATATTTCTCCAAATCATTAATTATTTCTTCCCCTAGAATTTTTCATCGTATTAACCTTTTTTAAAAATGTAATGTTATCATTTTAAATAAATTTATTGAAAATAGAGTGAGTATGTGACTTTTATATAGTAATTTTTCTGCATATTCAACTCCATGCTTACGTTGATTAAATTTTCCTTCATTATTTTTTTAAAATAAATTTATTTTTCTAGGAGTAATATTTCTTATAATCGTTGTATTGGAATGAATGTGTATGGATTTGGGAATCATGAATAAATATTAAACAATTAGTGTATAATAACTAATTCATGTTTCTTTCAAAATGGGCTTCAAGATTATTCTATGGTGTATAATCCAGAATTTCAAACAATTCGACCAACTACTAGCCACGACATCACCCACATGACGTGGGTTTAAAAATATCATTCTCCTTCTTGTTCACTCTTGCACATCTACAATGGGACATCAATAAAATTTCTTTATTCAACATTAAAGGCTTCTGTAGCATCCAGAATGACCACACATCCCAAATGGGTTCCATCAGCCTTGACTCAATGCAAGTACTATGACATATGTGAGAAATGATGGTATATATATGGTTGAATATGTGTGTAATGGTGTCAAAGGTTGGATAATTAAGTCACTCCACTGAAACAGGGTTGTGGTGACAACTAGTTATAGCATAGAAATAGTGTAGGTAGTGGTTTTGGCGGTAATGTGATAATGGTATCTCTCTGATGGATTTTAAGGTGATGGCAGAAGCCTGAATGGAGATGGTTGTATGAGGTTGTAAAACATAACTTGTGGTAGAGTGATGTAGGAGGAGGCATTAGTAGTTTGAAGTGGCAGAAATCTTAAGTAAAATAAGCTCATCGTGACGGTAGAACCAAGTGTATTTAGCTAATGGTATAAAAATTTGGCAGTAATGAATGGAAGTTTTAGGAAATATAGTCATAGAAAATGGTATGATGAAGATATTGGAACCTGTTGGTAACAAGCCTCAATAGTAGGACTCAGTGATAATAGTTGACTGTGGAATTTTTTAGTGGAAATAAATGATTCATTCCCTTCATTAAACATCACAGATGCTTCTCCCAGGATATTTATGGAATCCCTATGGGTTTTAGTCTTCATAATATATCATAAAAAGTATATCCTTCTCAACTTATTGAATATGTGTAGATTTTTGGTGACTCCAATGGTGGTCTGGTAAAGTTCTAGTGCGGTGGTGGTTGTTGTTCACCTTCCCATAGGTGGGGTCACATATCTAAGGTAAAATAGTTATATTTTAATTTTTTATGATATTTTATTTCAACAACACCATCCCACGTAAGTTTTTTTCTAGAATGGTATCTCTATATCAACTAAAATGTAGAAACATTAGCTTGGAAGCATATTGTGGGGATGGTATCCCATGTTCACCCATATACCTAACATATACAGGTCATCCCAACATGAATTGGTCTAGCATGAATTGGCCTAACCAATGGAAATTATCGATAGACCACTTGGTTATCTTATTAGATGACCAGAAACCTATAAGTTTTCATGCCAAACATGCTTGACAAGGACAATTTGGATCCTACATATCAAAATTTTGGGCCACATTTTTTTAAAAAAGGTCACAAATAACTTTATCATATATCATCAAAAATGAACATTGAATTTCTTAAGTAAAATTAACATTAAAATTCAAATTTTTATTTCCTTTTTCATAATTGAATTTGAATGTCTAAAATTCCAAAAACTAAAAAAATCAATCAAATAATTTGGTTTGTTTTTTTTTCAAAATCCCTGTTTTTAATTAAAATTTTCAAGTAGAAATTAAATACATCATAAAAACATAATGTCAAAAACATCATTAAACATGGTAAATATCAATTATAACACTATGAATATTTAACCCCCATTACACCCTTTCATTCTCCCCCATGCGTATATCTAGGTCGACCGGCCCCCTCTCTTTCCTTTTTGATTACGCTTCATTTATGAGTGACTTCCTTTCATTTGTTTAGTGATTCATGGTGTGTATCCTCCTCTTACTTCCTCTATTCCTCTATAACTATATTATCTATGATTCATAATTCCTCCAAAATTGTTTACTAAGTGTCGATTCCATTAGAACATGGTTAAATCATTTAGAAATAAGTTGTTTTTACTCAACATGGATAGAGGGCATCCTAAGAGGATGAACCCATATGTTTTGATGAAAGAATGTATCATGTGGAGTTTAATTATGATTTCATTCAATAATTCGATAAAATTTTATGTTGAATATGGGGTAATGATTTGGGATTTTTTATGTCTTTGGTCTGGGTTCATTTTAGGAGTAGAATAAACACCATTTCTCAGGGTTTTTTGAGTGGATATCGCCTGGTGAGTTTTTAGAAATTATTCATATTTAATTAAAAATTAATAATTGACTGTAAATTTATATAATTTTTTTATTTTAATGATTTTACTTGAGATACGACAACGTGATGAGGGAAGATAGATGTTTAGACTTAGATGGGCTCATGATATGGTTTTTAGGATTCACTTTAAATGGTGTAACATTATATAAGGTAGGTTCTCCATATAAATTACCATATGGTTATTTCATTTTATTTATGCACCATGTGACATGTGGCCTCATCACGAAGGGAGAATGAACTTTTAAAATAAAATAAATTGTATTATTTAATTGAAATGATAGTGAATGAAATGACATGTTTGGGGCCACGATGGACCCTTGGAAAATCATGGATTCAACACCCACCAATTTTTGAATTCATTTTTATAAACCATATTGTGTGTCATAAATATCCCTTTGAGGGTTATAAATAAGTATAGAGTTATGGTGAAAACAGAAGGATTGTCCCTAGTAGGCCATTATAGACCCCTAAAAGGTTTTATAGCTTAATAGATAGTTGAGATGAGTCGAGAGAGTGTGTCCCCCACCACAAGAATATGAATACCAATTTGGTATACACTAGGTAGATTAAAAATATTTTTCTCATGTGTAGAGTGACCTATGATGACTTGGGAAGTATGATGAACACTATGCCATATTTTTAGTGTTATTATTCGAGGCCTAAACCTATGAGGCCAGTGAGGTCGTAATACGGCTATGGTAAAAAAGGGATATTATTCCCTCTAAGTGATGATATTTTCCAGAGGGATGATATTAATATATGGTAACCCATGTAGGGTTTCTATGTTATGATGTGATCTAGGGGACCCTAGTTGGTACCCCCGTGTTATGTAACCATTGAGATGGTTTCTATGGGAATGGTTAGTGATGATTTCAAGAATCAACATAGAACCAGAATCGATTATGTGATCCTTTTATGTATATAGTTCTAGTTATAGTTCATAAACTAGGGAGTCCAACCATTGTTACATGATATCAGTTGGGTCGGAGGAAAACCCTTGTTTTTTATATTATTATGATACATATGTTGGGTTCCTCTTAGTGGAAAACCATTGTTGTATGACATGAGTTTTTGAGGATGATGTAACCTTAAGAATATGTTTAATTTTATGTGAAATTTTATGGGATGGGTGTATTTTCTACAAGTGGTTTCATTATGCTTTAGGAATGGGTAAATTTCCCTCGGTGGTTTTACAATGTTCTAGGGATGGGCTTATTTCCTCTTAGTGGAATATTATTATTGTAAACCCATATTCTTGTGTTTGATTTTTTGAAAATATTGGTCAAAAATTGGCTCAATGGATGTTAATGTATTTGATAGTGATTCCTGGTTTTTAATGGAATCAGTAACTCCATAAAGTATTTGGTTGATTGAAAAAGGTTTACTCAGGATGAAGATTGTTTTGGATAAAGATAAATAATACTTGATTCTAGTTAATATATATATATATAATAGTTCTATTTTTAAATAAAACATATATAAATATATATATATATATAAAGGATTTATATTTTAAGAAATTTATGGATTTATATTGTTCAAAAAAATGGTGAAACCCCATGAAAGGATAGAACCTGAGAAGACTACCTGTAGTCCTTACGGACAAGCTCAAAAAAACACAACAAGGAGGGTAAAAATTTATTTGAGAGTGATATCATGGTTCAGTAGTAGCCTATGTGAAGTTAATTATGTGTAAAGTTTGTAGCATGAGATAAGATGAGGAACTCGAGCAGGCGGACTCGAAAAACCCATCAACATGAATTGGTGGCTAGGGGATTTATTGGAGGTCCTTCATCACATAAAATTTTATATTCAACATGCCTCATATTTGAGTTTTTGATGTGTTATTGGGAATATATTATCATTGTTCATCTCCAATAAAAAACTGACACATTGGAGTTTAAAAAAAGGTGCAGTCATTTTCTACCAATATGCGAGAAATGTGTAAACCATTCCATAACCATCAGAAGATCAAACACCATGTGAGATTCTGAGAAGTATTTTATAACTAGGATAGGATATGTTTACTTGTAAACACTTTCAATTATCTCTCCATGACTAAATAATGGTCATGTTCGTATGTGTGAAAAAAGGTTCCCCAGACTTATGAGTTTTGGAGAATATGGGCGTAGTGAATGCTATAGTCAAAATCATGTAAAATATCTACATCCAAAAATTTTAGAAAGGGAACACAATGTTTTTTTAATTTTAATATAGGTTAGGTATATACCATTTGTTAAATTATGAGGCCCAATGTGGTCATAGAGTTGGTCTTGGTGAGTGTCGTACAAGGAAGTTGAACCCAAAATAAAGATTAATGAATCACCACATCATGGTTAGTGGAGTTTCATATAAGAATTACACCAATATAAAAAATCCACATAGAACTCACATATTAGTAACCACAAATTCTATTTCATAAAATTTATCATATATATATAGTTTCAAACAATTGGTATAGACCCCAAAACCATTAGTAAGTCCTATCCTGACAGTTTCAGGAACCATTGGTGTGTGGGCTATCAGTATAGCCACATGCAAAAAATTTTCTATAAAACTATTGGTATACAATGTTTTGAGATACTGTATTCTAAAAAATTTTGGTGAACCTTTGGAATATATATATTCCAAAAGTTTTACAACTGCGGGTATAGTGTTATAGTTTGTATAATTTTATACCAACAGTTTCATGTAAACCATTGGTATAATTGTATACCATCGTCTCTACAACTGTATTTATTTATGTTCATCAGAACAGTATACCAATGATTACATTGAAACTATTGTTCTAAATCTATACCAATGGCTCTACAAACATATGTATTTTTATTTAGTATAACTATATACCAATAGTTCAAATAACTATTTATATAGCCTCCTCTCCCCACCAAACACAGTAGATCTTCACTCAGCGTAGTAGGCCCCCTCTCTCCCCACTAGGCACAACATGACCTCACTCCACCAGAACCTGTATCCAAAAAAACTAATGAGACTCCACATTTGAAATAGAATTTCATATTCTATCTGAAAAAGAATTAATACTTGGGAATAAGTTCCCTAATATAAATCTTTTTCATTATCATATGTTCACATTTCCCATGTTTAGATAAAATGTCTATATATAAATTTCAAATTAATTTAATCTTTTCTTCATAACTATTATTCCATTCATAAAAATCACATGATAGCTTCATATGTCTGAATACTATTATTTAGGGCTTATATAGATTTAACAACTCACCATTTACTGAGTGAATTATTATTCCCACTTCTTTAATTCATCAATTATGTCATGTTTTCAAATCTTCTTGTTTCTTACAATAACATCATCTTCGTATTGGTTTTTACATTAAACTACAACTGTTAGATTTGTAAAATTTTACAAATCTACTAACATTTATACCTTATTATTTTTAAAATATTAAAATTTGGTTTTTTAGTTTGTAATTCAACATGTGAATGAGTCTTATACTACATTATTTTATAAGGAAAATTGATTTTTATGTTTTCTTATTACATATTTCATTCACTCTATTTTTAGTTCACATCCCATGGGGATTCTCATTTCACACCCTATTCATAAATTCATAAATTTTGATATTCACTTTGCATTATATAATTTTTTAACCAATCGACCTCGAACTGTTTCAAGATAAAGAGTCTTTTATGTTGATGTTTTGAAAAAATATAGTTTTAGTTTCCATCCAATACCTTCCAAAATTTCCAATTTATCAAATATAACATAATAATAGTAAGAATAGAAAAATCAAAACTGAGAATATTGTTTGTCATAACAACCCTCACCATATTTTCATCAAAAGATTTGTGAAAGGTAGTGAATATTATTTTGGATAACAACCCTTAATTTAATGGTGTGATAGAAGAAGTGGACCTTGACCTATATGCTCAGAGTTAACAAATGTTGTGGAAGTTATAAGTGTTCTTGAAGGGTGCACTAAAAACAAAATGAAAGTGTGCAAGTGATGTGAATATTAACCAAACCATCTATAGCATCCACTTCAAAAATAAATGGTTTATTAAAAATTCACTTTCTTGTATCGCCAATAAAAATTCTAAAAGGGGCTCCTTTTGATATTGGAATGTTTTCAAGGTCAGTGTACTCCCTAAGAGATGATGATCAAGATTTTCAGATTGTTTGTATACATAGTTTTGTATCACAGGTGGATGAAAAATAACTTAAAGAGATTAAAAATTATTAAATTTGAAGATCCACTCATCATTGAAGTCTATTATCACGTTAGGGGATAACTATTAATGTTTAATGTCTTATTAAGGTTTTATTAACTTATTATTATGATTGTGTGTTTGTGACATTTTAATTAATTGATTATGTCAGGAAAATTAATGGATTGGGTACCAATTATGTTTAGAAACATAAAATTAAAATAACATGGGGTGATCTCCATCAGTTTATATTGTACCTATGTTGTGTGTATTTTGAATATCGTTATGCTGCTACATTGGTGAATGTTAGAATCAGAGTATGTATATCATTGTTAGTTAGACAACGTAATGATATATTTTTTTACATGATTATTGTTTTGATAATTATTAAGAATGATAGAGTGATGGTGTATACATATATGCATTCCTACCAAATAAATTGTTTATGTAGATACATATTATTATAGTGGATGGTGGTGAGATTGTCTATCAATTCCATCGGTCTGCATATCCCTTCCCATAATCCATGGGATGACCCGCGACCCTTAATTTGTATACCCCTTCCCATTTCCATAGGATAATATTTTTTCCTAACATAAGATGTTCTCCAGGGTGGAATCAGATAAATGATTTACCAACCCCAACCTAGATTTGAAATGCTGAAAGAATTCCTCACCTCTAGCTTCATATCAACTCCCATCCTTCTGAGAGTAGGCAACCCCAAGGTAACATCATTTGAGGATCCTCTTGGTATAAGGAATAATTTTATATTTATTCTAATTAATCTGTTAACATCTTATTTTATATTTTACAAACATAAAATCCTAAATTTGTTTAATTTTATATATAAATACATGAGTGGACATGTCTGCACATACACCAGATTATTTGTTACTATGTTGAGGATTATTTGTGGTTCCATATTCAATATATATGTGATCACACCCTACATGAGCACTCTTATTGAAATAAATATCTTATAATTATACTTTTAATGTAAATAATTAGGTGTGTATTGTTCATGGTTATTCTAGATATAGGAATAGGAGTTAGACGCTCATTCAGTCTAGGGATTTTGGGGAGTCTCTTGGAGTTCTTGATAGATGTGTGGAGGTGATGCACATGGTCTGCACATGGCTTGTCCACTGATGTCCTTCATGTGGAGTTTATATATGGAACACCTTCTCTATTTTATTTTAAGGACACATTTGGTTTTCCTACTTTATTTGTAGTTCATTTTGGGTTTGTTCCATTCATTTTTTAGCTATGTATGGGCTTTTTTAAATTGTTTCATTGTAATCATTTTTCATCTAATTATTGTGTAATATTTTTCTATCCATTTATATGTACACTGATAATGGATGTAAGTGTTTTGTCATATAGGTCCCTTGAGTCCTCTATTATAAAATCATGATTATTTTATGGTCATTATTAATAGAATTTAGAATATTTCCAATCCCTCCCTTGATATTCTATGTTTCCTAGGCCCTCCAATAAATTAAACATAGTAATAACCTAGTTGTTCTCTAATATAAGAATGAAAAGGATCGAGTAAGATGGATGGGAAACACCCATAAGTGGGCACAAGTGTCCGGGAATCAAGTAATCACCACTTTGAAAAAATTTATCCCACAAACAATTAATTAAAACAGCCGCAAAACAATAATAAAATTTTTTCATGACCCATCTGACAGTCATACATCCACGTCGAAGAAAAAGAAAACAAATAGATGTAACACAGTATAAATTTGGACAAAAATAAAACACACAAATTAAACTCTCCACAATAAAAATCTCCCTCCACTATAAAGAAAATTGTGTAGCCGCCTCTAATTCCCTTTTTCCCACATTCACATAATGTAACTAACTTCTATCTATAGAAAGCGGTAAAACACTGAATTGGATGATTTGATATAGAAAATAGAATAAAAACTAAACTATAACATACCTGACTCCATTGACTATACAAGTCACCTCCCAAGATATAAGAACCATAATGTCTCATGGGTCAAATCATGTTCTTGAATGAAAAGGGTAAATAGATCCATGTTTCAAAATGATACTACAAAATGGTATATTACAAATAAGTAACAATTACTCTTACTATTAATTGTTTATAATAATCTTGTATCAAGTTTTAGCTTAGTTCGGTTTTGTTCAAAACATGTCAGTTAGGGACAATTTCAATATATTTAGTTTGACATGTTTTTTTATGTTAGCTTGGAAATTTTCATTTATTTGTGTTCTAATCAATTCAGTTTGATTAAATTTTGTTTATATCAGTTTGGATTAGTTTAGTTTAATTCATGTTAGTTTTGGTCATATAGGTTTGAATTCATTATATTTGGTCCAATTTGATTCATCATCTATAATATCATATTAGTTCAATTTATATTGTTTTCACTAGGTCCATTTCATTTTCATTCAATTTTTTCAATTGGAATTCTATTTTATTGATATTAAACATTCTAGATCTATTTTGGTTAAATAAATTTTCATTTATAATAGTAATGTTCGGTTAGTTTTGGAATTATTTCTTTGAAATGATTAATTCAATTTTTTATTTGTATTTATTCTATCAATTATGGGTTTCTATGGTGCCACTTTATTTAGTTCAACTCACTTTTGTTTTACTCTTCGTAATCTTATTTAGATCCATTTCTTATGGTTTATCTTGGTTCATTTTTTTGGTGTAATCCTAATTGAGTTAGGTCATGATAGGTCTAATTTGATTATACTAATTATGTTCGATTCCCTTTAGTAAAACATGATTTTATTTCATTTAGATATGGTTAGTTTTAAATTATATTTTTGGTATGGGATAATTTATTTCATTGTAGATTTAGCTAGGAGTATTCAGTTTTACCCTTTATAGGTCAATACAATTCATATTATTTTGGTTTTTCCTACTTATATTTTTTCCTATTTCTTTAAATTTAGTTTGAATGAGTTCATTATGGTTTCATTTAATTTGGTTTGTTTTGATTTGAATCAGGTTAGGTTGATTCAATTTGATTTGATTTGATTCAATTCAGTAAAAACATCATTTCATATTGAAAAATTATTCTATGAAATATATATCTTTATTTAGTACAAAAACATGGTGTGAAGTACAACTAATCAATGATTATTTAAATTTGAAGGCCAATTCATAAGGGAACTCACCTCCAACTCAAGGCGCTCTACTTATAAAGATGGAAAATCTTATATTTCATTTATCGCTTTCATGCATATGCACTCTCGCATATATAGAAGCACACGTATCCCCAATGTACATATTTTCATGGCAAAAAATGTACAGGGGGATCCTTACAAATGTTCTTATACATTCATATACCCCTTACCCTTACACATGTATGAATTTTTTATCTAAATAAACAACATAGCCACTATATATATATATATATATTCATCCTTCCATAAGTGAATATATATGTGTGTGTGTGTGGGAACTTATATATGTATATTCCTACCTATGGATTCATGTGGATGTCACTTTTGACAACATCAACCCAAAACCACTGCAGTGAGGTCCAAAATCCCTGAGAAAAACATAGAAAACTCAAAACAACCAAAGCTCTAAATAAAAAAAAGTAAAATAATTGAAGCAATACAAAACATCCCTAAAACCCATGGAAGATATTTAGTATTTCTAAAAAATAGATTATGGGATAGGGACATAAATTTTTACTGAAATTAGTGAACCTGTATAAAAATATAAAGGAATTATGTTTCTTTACAATCAACAGAAAATCCAAAAAATAATGATTATGAGAAATAAAATGGATTGGTTTTGGCCAATAGTATGGTTGTACCAATTTAATGGAAGTAGAATTGAATACTTCCTGAATTAGTGATTATATACATTTAATTGATATGATCTAAAGTGAAATATACTATAGAGAGTGTTTCGCACGGATTTCGGGGATGACCTCCTTGATGGGAGATTCAAACGTTCTGATCGGTTTCTAGCGGGTTTGTTCGTAAAACCGGAAACATCAAATGATTCCACATCCGTTTGGACCCACTTTCCAAAGGTAGGCGCTCATTAGCTTGTGGACTGATGAGGCTTAGGAATTTGCATTGGTCGAGAGGATGGGAGGTCGGACTCATCACACCTTTTTGAGGGGAATTATTGTCTACTCCGGGACTCTCTTTATAGATTTAAGTTATGTTCGTGAATCCTTATTACATTACCAAGTATAAAATGTGCTTTCCTTTAGTTTTAACAATCAATGATTAAATATGCAAGAAATTTAGAGAATGTTTTATATGTATTCGAGGTTCTTCATCAATAGAGAATCATCTATATCTGTTTAGAGATTCTTGGTCAATGGTATCCTTCAAAACATTTATATAAAAGTCTCTTGGTCATTATGATGACCAGGATGGTTTTAAAGCCACTCAGTGGGGCACTTGAAGTTTATCGTCATTCAGAAGGACATGGATTATTTCAAAGTTGGGATCGAACCCATAAATGGGCTACCTACGTATCCTTTGTTTTGGAAAAGGAATCAGAACCCACGTAGTTCGAGTAATGGAGTATGATGCTTATGATTGATGGATCAAAGAAGAATGTCATAATTACTTTTACACTCTAAGCTCACGTGAGTCATGCTCGGTGTGAGAAACAAGAGGTATTGGTAAAAATTAGACAATTGTGCCATGAAAGATGCAATCATAAGAAATTGTTTGGGGCTTAGGTATGTATGACTGCCTAGATAGATGAAGGTTTAGGATTCACTTTTAGGGATAAAATCCAGGAACAGGGTCCATAAAGGTATATGTGCTTTATGGAGATTTGAATACTCTAATCTTGGGGTTTACTCCTAAGGAGGATGCCCAAGTTAGGAGGGGACTTATGATTGGGTTTTACTCCTGAAAAGGAAACCCAAATCAAGGGTAAATTAGGACTGGTTAAGAGAAATTTAAGGGGGCTTGGGGTTTACTCCTGAAAAGGAAACACAAGATTATGACTGGGACTTACTCCTAAAAAAGGAGGCCCTGGTTATGACTGAGTCTTATTCCTAAAATGGAGACCCAGGTTAGGGGACTTGGAGCTTACTCCTAAGAAGGATGCCCAAGATTATGACTGAGTCTTATTCCGGAAAAGGAGACCCAGGTTAGGGATTAAGGTTTGGGGCTTACTCCTGAGGAGGATGCCCAAGTTTGGGAAATTTAAGTATTTGGGGCTTACTCCTAAAGAAGGATGCCCAGATTTGAAATCGGGGCTTACTCCTGAGGAGGATTCCCAAGTTAAAGGATTATGATTGGGGCTTACTCCTGAGGAGGATGCCCAAGTTAAGGATTCTCTCATCTTAAAGGATGAGGTTGAATGAAGGAACTCTCTATATTTAGTGACATAAGGATATTTAAATCACTAGGTTTTGAGAGATATTCCACAGAATTCCTTTCAGATAAGGAATTCAAATCAAGAAATCATACCATAAATGGCTTTGAAGAGTGTCTTGAAGACTGAATCTTGAAAAGGAATGGTGTAATGGCTTAAGAGGGGTAAAATGGGCAAGATGGGCACCCAAAAAGGTAGGGGCGCGCATGTTTTGAAAGGCGCGCAAGTCTTCTGTGGGCGCGTAAGTTTTGGTCGCGCAGGTATACCTGCACGACACATGGTGTACTTGCGCGATTTTCAACCAGCATTGAAATATTTGAGCGACTCTTTTTTAAACCCTTTAGAATCCTCTTGAGGTTCTTCCAGAAAAGGGACGCGCAAGTTATATTGAAGGAAATAAGTCGGCGCGCAAGTGTTGATACGTTTCAACACTTAGGCCTTCTTTCTTCTCTTTAGATCTTCCATTCTAGGTAAGAAATTACCTTAGAAGTGTTTCGGAATCTTTGAGAAGAGACTTGGGCGTCGAGAGATTCAATCCGAGTTTCTGGAAAAAAGATCCTCTCGAATGGGGGGCCCACAGGGTCTATTTATAGGCAAAAGAATACCCTGGGCGGTTACCGGGCGGTTATCACTTAGGTCGCGCAAGTCACATGCACGACCATAAGGCATCGCGCAAGTACTTGCATGACCACTAGGCGGCGGGCAAGTTTACTTGCGCGACCATGAGGGAACTTGCGTGACCTATGGGCAATGTTCTACTTGTGTATCCCTTTGTCGATTTTTGATGTTTCTTCAAAGGATGAATCACATTGGACTCAGATATTCCCCTTTTCCGATTTTTAGATTCTGTGACGAAAGGAGCGTCAACCAAAGTCCCCACTCAGAGTGGGATCCGACGAGAAATGAGGATTTGACTCTGAGGAAATTGAATCCTATCCAAAGGAAAAGGGGCCGCGCAAGACTTTAGGGCACAGAGGGCAGTGCGCAAGTGTGCTGGAACTTGGCTTTTATTCAAAGTTCCTTTGTCTTTTGTGGGCAGTTTAAAGTCATGCATGCCGGACATAAAGGGGCTAATGTTTAAGGTCGAAATAGCTTTGACCGAAATGGATTAAAATTGATTCAATTCCTTGACAATTTATCTGAAAACGTATTACCATACTCAAGTATGAGAGAAAATATGTAAACTATGGCTTAAGAATATTTGAATCTGAGGAATGATATGAAAAAGAGCTAAAAGGCATTAGAAGAAGTAGTTTCCAAGAATGAAGTTACTATTATTTAACAAAACCCGTTAGGGGGTTTAAATATGCAGGGCCACCTATGGGCATTGGCTGCATGGTCAAATAAATGGCATCTTTCGGCTGACAAGTCTGTTATGTGGACTGTTTATGCAAGGCCACCTATGGGCACGTGCTGCATAGTCAGGCGAAATAACTCTTAGAAATTTACATTCCTAGTGCTAAAAGCCAGTGAAAGTTTATGGAGATTCAAATTTTCTAAAGTATAGATTTTGTTGTATGGAAAGAGGTACTTAAATATAGAGAAGATATTTCTGAACAAGAATATCAAAGAACTGGATGAATATCACTCCTACGAAGGTCTGACCCAAACATAGGGAAGAAGAATAAACCGTAGACTTGAATACTTTCAGATCATGAAAAAGGGTATGGGACAAATATGTTAAGGATGGCTATTTTTTTGCGGATCCCTACATACTGTCGTTTAAGACAAATAAGGACAAAAGAGGCATTCTTCCCAAGAATGAAGTTTACTATTATTTAACAAAACCCATTAGGGGGTTGAAATATGCAGGGCCACCTATGGGCATTGGCTGCATGGTCAAATAAATAGCATCTTTCGGCTGACAAGTCTTTTATGTGGACTGTTTATGCAAGGCCACCTATGGGCACGTGCTGCATAGTCAGGAAAAATAATTCTCAGAAGTTTGACATTTTTGTGACTAGAAGTCATGAAAAGGGTTATGAAGATCTGAAAATATTTAAGGTTAGGATTATAATGCATAAATATGGGTATTGTCCAATGTATATAGAGATACATAGGTCAATGATAACCATAATCATGTTGTGGCTGGGTCCTGAATTGAAATTTTGGACTTCACTACGTATCTCATAAGAATGAGAATCAAGCCATACGTAGTTCTTGAAATGCAGTTTAACGTCATGCAGGACGAAAGTATGAGTGATCTTAGTTTAGGGTCATAGAATTTGGACCATAATAATGAATACACAGTGTGTGTTTTCATAAGGACTTTTCAGCCAAGGGACTGAAAGTGAAATTTGGGGTTAGGCCCAAAAGACTTGGGACTGGATTCTAGGGATACTCGAATGTTCCTACGTATCCCATAGGTATGGGAATCAAGTCCACGTAGTTCTAGAACTACCCTTTGTACAAATTCGGTTCGTACATGTGAAGGGTGAAAGGGGACTTTAGTGCAATGATGGTTTAACCTAAGATAAAAAGTTTAGGAATTACCATGTATGCATGTAGTCTTTTGAAAAATGAAAACCATGATTGAAAAATCAATTTCAATAATAATTCTCTCTCAAGTGAGGAAATCAAAGAATATTGTAGTTTATTGTCGTACCGGACAAAAGTGTTCCATAGTTTAACGTCATATAACAAGGACGAAAGTGAATCAATGTAAAGATATTGATTCCAGGGGTGGTTTCACAAATCAACATCATATGAGATGGTGGTGAACCGATGTGAAGAGATTGTTTTTGGGCTTGAACCCTGGGAGGTTGCCTACATACCCAGCCTGGAGGGCAAGGATCAAAGTCCGTGTAGTTCAATTAAAGAATGAATTAATGATCAAGTTGTTCTTGGGGACAATGATCTAAAAAAATATTGTTGGGACTTACACATGGTTAGTGGCCCAAAGGGAGTGTTATGGTTGATATTCGCTCTAAGATCACGTGATTCATACTCGGTGTGAGAAACAAGAGGTAATAACAACCTTAACGATGCACAGTTTAATGTCATGTAGGACATAAAAAAGGGACTATGCAGTTTAAAGTCTTGCAGTTAGGACTATTGGTGCTGCACAGTTTAGTGTCATGTAGCAGGGACAAAATAACAGTTTAATGTCATGTAGGACATATCAAGGACTTTCTGTACAGTTTAGCGTCATGTAGTTAGGACTATGGGGACAATACAGTTTAACGTCATATTGGACGAAAGGGGGATTGTGCAGTTTATTGTCATGCAGTAAGGACAAAAGAATGTACCATTTTAACGTCATGTCAGACGAAAGTGCGAATAGTTTAAGGTCATATGCATGGACCGTTAATGGTGCAGTTTAATGTCATACTGGACCTTTGAGATTATATAGTTTAACGTCTTTCCGGACATAAGGGACTTTTATACAGTTTAGCGTCATGTAGTTAGGACGTCACAGTTTAACGTCTTGCTGGACGTAAGGGATTTGCAAATAGTTTATGGTCATATATATGGACCAGGGATGATGCAGTTTAAGGTCATGCTGGACAGTTCATGGAACTTTTTCATAGTTTAATGTCATGTGGGATGAAGTTGCAGTTTAAAGTAATACTGGACCATTGCTGTATAGTTTTAATGTCATATAGCAAGGACGAACTGGTGTTGTACAGTTTAAATTCATGTAGCTAGGACTAAGGTGAACCAATACGAGGATATCAGTTCTGGGGACTTTTTTACAGTTTATCATCATGCTGGACGTTGGAAGTGCCACACAGTTTAATGTCATGTTGCTAGGACACAATATAGTTTAATGTCATCTCGGACAAAATATAGGAACTTCTGTACAGTTTAACGTCATGTAGATAGGACATAATACAGTTTAGTGTCATGTAGGAAAAAATACAGTTTAGTGTCATGTAGGACAAAATACAGTTTAGTGTCATGTAGGACAAAATACAGTTTAGTGTCATGTAGGACAAAATACAGTTTAGTGTCATGTAGGACAAAATATGAACCAATGTGATTTTTTTTGGATCTGGGAACAATATTTTGTGTTTATACAAAATACTTCTTCAGAAATCTGGCATTAGTTGGAGTCGTGATGTGTTCTCCATCCATTGAGATTAGAGAATACGCTCCATTGGAGTAGACCTTATGTATTGAATAAGGTCCTTCCCATTTTGGTTCAAGCTTGGGAGGCTTCTTTCCTGGTATCATTGGTGCTCTGAGAACCAATACCAATTCTCCCTGAATGAATGAACGAAGACGAACTTTTTTGTTAAAAGCTCGTGCTATTCGATTCTGATAGATTTCCAAGTGGTGCAAAGTGCACAGTCTTTTCTCATCTAACTATTCCAATTCATTCAACCGCTTTTGGGATTTCTCATCTGTAGATAACTGATCACAAATGGCTATTCTGAGTGAGGGAAATTGAACTTCAATTGGCAAGACTGCTTATGTTCCATATACCAATGAATATGGAGTTGACCGCATTGCATTGCGAGTGGTAGTCTGATAAGCCCATAAAGCATGAAAGAGTTTATCAGGCCATGACCTATTATCTTTATCCACCGTCTTTTGCAGTATATTTGAAAGAGTCTTGTTGAAGGCCTCTATCTGGCCATTAGCCGCTGCATGATATCGAGATGAATGGTTGGACTTAATGTTGTATTCTTGATACAATTTCTTTACCTCAGAAGAACAGAAGTTGGTGCCGTTGTCCGTCAATATGGTATGAGGGACACCAAATCTAGTAATGATGTTAGACTTGATGAAGCTAACAATTCATTTAGAACTGACTTCTTTGAGAGGTACTGCTTCTTCCCATTTGGAAAAGAAATCAGTAGCAGTAAGAATGTACTTAAACTGCTTGGCCGTAGCTGAAGGGTAAGGTCCCACCACATCCATTCCCCATGTGGAAAATGGCCATGAGTATTTAGCTGTATGAAGCAACTCTGGAGGTTTATGAATGAAATTGGCATATACTTGGCATGAATGACACTTCTTTGTGAAATTAACACAATCTTGTGTCATTGAAGGCCAAAAGTATCCAAGCCTTCGAATTTGATCAGACAATCTATGTCCAGACTGGTGGGCACCACAGTCTCCTGTATGCACTTCTTTTATGACATCCATTGTCTCTTCACCATCAATACATCTGAAGAGAACTCCATCAAAACCACGTTTGTAAAGAATTTTCTCGAGGTGGTTTGGGCTGTCATAAAGAGTAAAATTGACCACACGTCGCCGAATTTGTTCTTTCTCGGCTCTATCAGGTGGAAGTGTTCCATTTTGAAGGTATTCCCTAATAGGTGACATCCATCCTATAGTATGACCATACGGTTCAGGAATGGGACTAATTTCATTAATTTCATCTGTTCTGACTTGAACATAAGGTGAAATTGCACGACGGTGGGCAATACAGATGGTTGTCTCGTCCCAATTTGGATCTGCTAAAGTTGTGGCTATATTAGCCAGTGCATCAGCTTGAGCATTTTGTGATCTTGGGACATAAGAAAATGTCAGTTCGGAAGGGAATTCCGACATTAACACTCTGACGTAATCATACAAAGGGATTAATTCTTCTTTTCTGATGGCATAATCCCCATTGACTTGTTTGATTACCAGGTCTGAATCACCTTTCACCTTTAAGTGATTCACTTGTGCTTGAAGCGCTAACTCCAAGCCTGTAATGAGAGCTTGGTATTCAGCTTTATTATTTGTACCACCTTCCCACAATAAAAAGGAATAAGGTAACACTGCCTTATCTGGAGAAATGAGCACAATTCCTAAACCAACTTTGTTGAATTTAGGATTTTCCATTTTCTTCCCTGTTGGACTTCTAGAAGCACCATCAAAATACATTTCCCATGTTTGAGGACTCTCTTGAATAGAGAAAACTTCCTCATCAGGGAGTTTGATATCTAAATACGTGTCTTCCACTGAAGGATGTTCAGCCAGGAAATTAGCCAGAGCTTGGCCCTTAATTGCCTTTTGAGACACATACTGAATGTCGAACTGTTGTAGAATAACCGCCCACCTTGACAGACGTCCTGTAAGCATTGTACGACTAAGGATGAATTTGAGCGGATTATTACGAGATACCAATTGGACCTCATGATGTTGCAGGTAGTGTCTCAGTTTCTGAACTGCAAAGATTAATGCTAGGTAGCACTTTTCAATACTTGAATACCGGGTTTCTGCTTCAAGCATAGTTCTACTGAGATAGTAGAGACTATTTTCATTCCCAGCATCATTCTTTTGAGCGAGAAAGGCACCCAATGATCGCTCTAAAGCTGTCACATAGAGGATAAGAGGTCTACCCTCAACAGGTGGCATGAGTACTAGTGGACTCAAGAGGTATTTCTTGAGGACATCAAATGCTTCTTGACATTCTTCATTCCATTGGTAAGTGACTCCTTTCTTCAATAATTTGGTAAAGGGTAAACTTTTGCCTGCCAAATTGGCAATGAAACACCGAATATAGGCTAAGTGTCCTTGAAGTCCTCTTAATTCTTTCAAATTCTGAGGAGGTGACATACCAAGGATTGATTTGGTCTTCTCAGGATCGACTTCAATACCACGATAGCGTACAACAAAGCCGAGGAATTTTCCTAAGGTTACCCCAAAAGCACATTTTAAGGGGTTCATCTTCAAATTATGTTGTCGAAGCTTGTGGAATATAACTTCCAAATCAGCCATGTGATTAGAACGTTGTTTGGATTTAACCACCAAATCATCTACATAGCATTCAACAAACTTCCCTAAAAGAGATTTGAAGATACGATGCATGGCGCGTTGATATGTTGCACCTGCATTCTTTAAACCAAAGGGCATCACTCGGTAACAAAACACACCTTGAGGAGCTCTGAAGGCTGTATATTCCTCATCTTCTGGGGCCATTCGGGTCTGATTATATCCAGAATATCCATCCATGAAAGAAAGTACTTCATAGCCAGCTATCGCATCAATTAAGAGTTCTGTAATCGGAACTGGGAAATCATCTTTAGGACAATACCGATTAAGATCTCTGAAATCGATGCAAACCCTAATTTGTCCGTTCTTCTTCTTTACAGGGACAATATTAGCCAACCACTTGGGATATTGAACTTCTCTGACAAAGTTAGCTTTGATAAGCTTATCCACTTCAGCCTCAATTTTGGAAGCATAGGTTGGGTGTGTTCTTCTTGCGGCTTGCTTGAATCCTCGATGTTCTTTTAGCAAACCCAAATGATGGGTGGCAACATCAGGATCAAGGCCAGGCATCTCTGTATAATTCCAAGCAAAAATATCTTTATTTTGCTTTAGAAAAGAAATATACATCTCTTTCTCTTAAAGGGTCATGGCCGCACTAATTAAAGTGGGGCGTGGATCTTTCTCTGTACCCTGATTTACTTCTCTGAGTTCATCCACAGTGGTAGAGATACCCTCTTCAAATACTAGAGGAGCATCTCTATGATCTTCCTCTTCCTCTTCATCATGTGTTATTTCTTCCGTTTCTACTTGAAAAGTAGATGAAAAAACGAAATTCTCATGATCATAAGAGATGTCAAAATTTTCACATTTTGAAGAAGAAGCTTCCATTTCCGACCCTATTGATGATAAAGGGTCTTCTTTGGGAAATAAAGAGGGGATGATGGATTGAGAATCGACATCATTATACACCTCTGGTGTTTCTATAACTTCTTCTGGCCTGATTAGCGAAGTATAGACTTGTTGGATTTCAGCAGATGAAATGAAAACGTCACCACTTATACTTTCATCATTGCTTGGTAAGTTACCAATTTCTCCCATGTTGTCTGGCTCGATTGCCGTAATTGACATTATGGATCTTTCCATAAGAGTATTTTTATTTGGGCCTATTTTGTAAATTTGACTGATATGTAATACATAATCTGTAGTCACATGTGAAAATAGATTTATTGGAATTTTCTCCAAACCATATGAAGCATTAACTTTGGTAATTTCCTTCATTGTAGATTTTTCTCTGCCCTTCATGTGATAAAATTCCGCCTCAATGTATTGAGACTCACATGTCTTGAACGGGGCCTTATCACCATACAATGTTCCAACTTGACCATCGAAACAGTATTTGAGACATTGATGGTATGATGAAAGAATAGCTGCATGTTGATGTAGCCAGGGTCTTCCAAGCAAGATATTGAAAGCTGAGTCCTGATCAACAATCATGAAATCCGAATTGGAAACAAGATCTCCAAACTGGGTTCTGAGTGTAACTTCTCCCAGTGGTTCTTCTTCATTTTTATCATATCCTTGCAACATCATGGTAGAAGGAGATAAATCAGATTCTGTGAGGCCCAATCTACGAAGTGTACGAATGGGCATGAGGTTGACTCCTGAACCATTGTCAATGAAAGCTCTTCGAACATCTATACCATTGACTTTGCCAGATAAGTACAAGGGTTTTATGTGCCCATGCACAACATCATCTTCATCTTTATTAGTAAAAGATATCACTGCATGGCATTCTGCAGGATTATTCTCTATGTGATAGATTTCAGCTGCAGCAATTTCAGCTTCAAACTCATGAGGACTTCACAAAGCTTCGATGAGTGCTTCCCGAAGATCTTTTGACAGATTCAAAGCATCCAAAATTGATAACTTGGATGGTACTTGGGCCAAGTGTTTCAATATATCATACTTTTGATCTAGTGGTCTGCGTTTCCCAATAGGAATATGCGGTTTAACAGGTACCTTGGAAGCAGATGCTTTGGAAGCTGATGCATCTTGTATTGAAGTTGGCAACATCCTTGGTTTTGGAAGATTATACTGATTAGATCCATTTACTTGCTGATATAAAGAAGATGGAACCTTTAATCGGTCTTCCAAAATAACTGTGCCAAAACTGAGTTGGCCATTGGCAGAAGAACTTGCTTGTTCTTTTTGAGCTCACTGAAGGGCTCTACCACGAGTTTCTGCTGCATATACAGTGCTAGCAGGGGTACAATTAGAGCAGTGGCTTCAGAAAGATCCACGTCTTCCCCTATATCCTGAACCTCTAGAACCTCCTCGGATCCCCTTATTTGATATAGGGAATTCAGGCTCATCAAGACTGGAATATGGATCTGTTAATTGAATCATATTAATAGAACCAAAGATTAACTCTTCGTCTGATAAAGACTCTGCCTGGTTAGCCTGTCTAGGTTGTTCCGTTTGGTGGGACGGTGCTCGTGGCTTTGAAGTAGATGGCATGAAATCTGCCAGAGTCAAAGACAATTTAGGCTTTGATACATACTCATCTTCTCTTGATTCCTCTTTCTTCTTTGAATTGCGCTACACTTTTGAGGATTTGTCTTTTGATGGAGGCTTTACTGCAGCTTTTGTAGGAGACACAATTGGATTCTTCAATTGTGTTCGCAAAATGGAATGGGTCCGATTGATTGTCTTTCTGACCATCCAATCATCATATTTTTTTGCAGTTTTGCTTTTGACTTCCTACCACTCGCCTCCTTCCTCTGGATCTGTAGCGGTAATACACGCTACATGAGCTGAAGAACCCTTCAATTTGACTTGTCCCAAGTCGACCATCTTTTGCAGGAGGTCTTTAAAGACAAAACACTCCTGGATGGGATGCCCCAACATTTGATGAAAGGGACAATAATTGGGACGGTCTTCATCTCCTTCCTTGTTTGGCCTCTTCGGCACTGGTAATTGAACCAAATTATTTTCCAGAGCTGAAATGAAGTAACCAGGAACTTGCTCACTTCGGAAAGAGTATGTTTTACTCTTCATATCCTCAAATTGTTTTAGTCATTGATCTCTTTGATCATTTGGACGAAATGGCCTTTGTTGTTGGCGTTCAGGAGGTGGAGTCCTTCGAGAAGATGAAGGTTTTGAAGTAGATATAGGTACAGGTGCTTGTTTAAGCATAACTGTAGCAGTTTCTGCTTTACCCATTCTTCTTCCTGGAGCTGATGGAATTACACGAGATTTAACCTTATCCTGTACAAGGGAATCTTCAATCTGCTGAGCGATTGAAGTAAGGTCTCGAAACCCTCCTGTGTATTTCACAGGGATCAATGGCGTGTGTAATTCATCACACAAATTTGCCACACAGATTGGAAACAATTCCTCCTGAGGGAGTGCTAAACTCAAGGAATATGTTAATCCCTTCCAACGAGCAATGAAATTAGAGACTCTTTCATTCTCCATTTGCTTGCAGTTTGTAAGATCGAAAACTGTCGTTTTTGGAAAAGTTGAGCTAAACTGAAGAAGGAATTTTTGACGAAGATCCTCCCATCTGATGACTGACCGGGATTACAAGCTTTTATACCAGACAAAAGCTGGTCCTTGCAAGGTTCGCACGAAGCATCTGAGTTTCACTTCTTCTTGCTGCTCTGGAGTTCCCATCATAGGATCACAACAAGACACGTAATGCGTCAAATGTTGCTCAGGGTCGCCTGATCCATTGAAAGTTGGGAAAATAGGGTTTCCAAAACTGGATGGAGGAGAAATTGAATCTACCCATTCAGGGTAAACATTCTTTTCTGGTTGAACTTGCGCCCGTTTTCCTTCCATAGTTTCTAACCGAGCTGTTAATGACTCAATAGTAGTTATTAACTTTTGAGAAACATCAGGTTGAACTTGGTTTTGAGTAGGTGCAATAAATGGAGCTTGGACAGACGTGGTGGTTGGGGCTTCAACTGATGGTAGTGCTGCCAACCGTTGTTGTGTTTGACCCGTAGGATTAGACCTCTGAGGGTGTACTGATAAAGGAGGATATTCCTGATCCATCTCAGTAGTTACAAAAAATTCCTTCGGCTGTCGGACTTCAGCATTCTTAAGAAGAAGACTACTCTGAAGTAGTTCTGCATTCAACCTTCTTAATTCTTTCATTTCTTCCTCCTGTTGTGCAAACCTTTGCTCTAATGAGAGCGATTGACCTCCTGCAGAGGAAGGGTGAGAAGTAACCTGATTCTTTCCTTTCCCCTTATTGGATCCTTTTCAGAGAGGGGGAAGTGGGTTACTTGAAGGAATACCCAGATTTTGGGTAAGCCTTTGATTATGTATGCGCACACCTTCTTCATTTAGGTCTGTGTGCGCAACTTCTTGAGCAGGAACCTCTTCGTCTGATCCCTCTGATTGAGCCTCATCTGGTGAATCAGCAGCAACGGCATTGATGACATTAATGGATGCATATTTCATGGAATCCTTTCTATTAGCATTTATGTGATATTGTCTTCTTTTATGTCCATGATGAGACATGGCATTCTGTTGACTTGATCCTTCAGGAACTTCTTGGAGAACCGTCACTTGGAGAGAATCTCCTGATAGCTTGGCTCTTCGTTCCTCTTGAGGCTTATTCCCTAATCGAGAGAATACTAATTTTCTCTGAGGGAGGGATTGAGGATTTGAAAAAGTCCCCAGTCCGGTGGACTGGGGATGTTCCTGCTCTTTCCGCTCAACTCCTAGAATCCCATTTGTTGAATCTGAGGGTTGGGTTAGAGAAGTCCCCAGTCTGGCAAGCTGGGGTGTCTCTTGACATGCTATGTCTGAGATATTTTTAAAATCTCTCTTGATCTTGCGAATCTTAGTTCGGAAATTAGCTGGATGCATTAACCTGTATCCACTTTTATCACCTAGTTCAACAGATCGTTGGATGATTTCCGAAACTTCTGTCATTTGATGACGTGTTTGCTCCAGACGAGAGGCTTGTGAAATATTCTCGCCTGCTTGATGTAGGAGAAATTCAACAACTTGTTCTCTATATACTTGATTTTGAGAGGAACTAGTTGAAGCCTGTTCTTGAGAAAGATTTTTATTATGAACAAATCCCATTGACTGTGGCCGGCCATGGGCAATAACATTGCATGAGACCATTTTCGGCGGGCTTTGCTGACTGGAAAGCACTGTGAAATGTAGTGCTCTGTGAACACCCCATCCTCAGATATGAACATCAGATGGAGCATTGGCAATTAACTGACGCAATTTTCTTAGTGCGCCAAGGCATGAACGTTGAAGGGTTCTTTGTTGCTTTTCAGCCTTCGGATACCGAGAGACTGATAGAGATGCCAAATCAATCTGGCGTTGTAACCCTTCTATTATCTTAATATGATTTTCATAATCACCATAAGATAATACTTTCTTCTTCAATTGACAAAGAGTCTTCCATATGTTGAGACGATTATCATGGATTCTATCATCCGTCAACATCTTTGGAATGTCGTACTGGGAGTCAGCCAAAGGCCAAAACATGACTGGTACTTCACCTTTTGCCAGTTTTTTCCTCATGTTCAGCATTTCCTCTTTATCATTAAATGAAGATTCTTCTACCTGTTTGGACCAGAGTTGGTGTTTCCTTGTTGCTTCATCATATTCAACATGATTGGTAGAGATATCACTATTCATGCTGGAAGATGAATGACCCAGGGATGGTTTGGAGAATAACCTGAACCCCAGGCTATCTTCTGATGGAGAAAGAGTTTCACCTGCCGATAGTAAAGCATCAGACATGACTGGTTTTACGTTTTCAAGTGCCTCGAGATAGGAGGGATTTCTCATCACTACATTTCCTTCTGAAGAATTTTCGAGACAATGTGAATCACTACTGAGGAGAGGACTTTCTCAGCGAAGTTCATCACCATGAGGAGGACCGTCATGATGGGTTACAACAAAAGATGAAATCTCTTGCTCCTTGGTCTTCTGACCACACAGAGGGATCCTGTGGCTCTCATCTAAAGAAGAAACTTCAAGATTGACTGAACTTTCATGAAGCAAGCCTTTATGAGGAAGTGTCTGTTGAAGACCTTCAAAATTAATTTTCTCGTTATTGAGAACTGAGGGAGTAGAATCTTGAATTCCGACAGATAAATGTCTGAGGGCTTCAAGAAATCCAGCATCGAGCAAGGACTTGTTGCAGATTGGCCTTTGATCTCCTGACTGTGCTGGGCGGATCTTTTTCTTAGATGCCTTCTTACTCAATTTAGAAACCACTTATTGATGAAAGTGGTTACTCTGAGTAGGTGTATGTGCCTGATCATGAAGGATGGTCAGGTTAGGCTGACGATCTCCACTCAAATCAGGTGTATGTGCCTGACTTGGTTGTCCGTTTGATATGGGGGAGTATGCCCCATAACCCTCTTGGACTAGAACAGATGTGCGTGTCTGTTCCGGAGTGAATCGTTGATGTGTCACTTCAATGCTAGGGATAGATTTATGTGTCTGTCCCTGTGATGATGCTGAAGTTGTTATGATATCCTGGCAAGCATCCAGAATATGAGCAGGAATTTGCTTCTGCTCTTTCACCATTGACAAAATATGTTTGGTGACTTCAGCCGCTGGAACGGGGATATACATCCATTCCGGGCTTGGAGTAGGTGTATGTGCCTGATCCTGTCCTCCTTTTCCTGTCAGTGAATCCTGAAAGTACTCAAGTGTGGAGGAAGAGAGTTGAGTCTGTCTCCTGTTTGTTGTCGGGACTTTCCGACTAACTTCTCCATGCGCTACCAAGCGAGACTGTTGGTAGGCTTGATTAGTATTAGCAGGTGTATGTGCCTGCTGATTACACTTCGCCAAACGCGGTTGACGAGATCCATCATATGTAGTCAGACGAGCCTGCTGACTAACTGGTGATGTATAAGTAGGTGTATGTTCCTGCCTACAGTACTCCGCCGGAATTGCCTGGCGGGATTGGCTTGATGCTGCCAGACGAGTCTGCTGGATAGCCAAATTAAAACGGGCAGGTGTGTGTGCCTGCTCATTGTTTTCCACCAAGTTAGGTTGGTGGACTTCTCCGGAGATGGCAGGGATGAAAACATGCCCATTGTTCACCGGATTCCGTCTCTGGTGGTTCATCTTGCCTGCTCGGGTTCGAGGAACCTGAGCTGAATGCCTGGAGTCGGTACCCTCATCATGTTGAGGGCGCACTACCGCACGAGTCTGGCGGCGATTGTTGATGGGAGCCCTTGAGAAGGACTCATGTCTTTTTGAATTAAGGTCCTGTGGGACCTGCTCATTCACTTCCTCAGAGTAAGGGAGTGAATGGAAATTGCGTTCCGGGGATAACGACCCGAAACGGTTGGATATGGTAGTCAGCACCGCCTGCTTCTTGATCGCTGGCCGCCGTTGTCCGGACGACCAGGTATAGTTGATAACTTGTAGGGCTTAACGAGCGGCCTCCAGAGTTGGGATAGTACCGTTTTGACGGTACTCCTTAACCAGTGCATTAGAAACCCAGCGTTGAAGACACTGAGTTGGTGATGTCATCCTCAGAGCGGATGACGTTTCAGCAGGAGTAGCAGCATTGGTTTTCACAGCACCAGACCTCACAGTAGAGGTGTTCACAGCAGTGAATTTAAGGAAAGCCATTTTGCAGAAGATCTTGAGAAAAGAGTGCCTGTTCCATATAACAGACATAATAAAGATGAATCCGGCCACTGCATATTTTGGATGATCACATGTCAATGATTTCTTTGTTGGCCCAAGGGGCCTAACAAATAAGAAGAACATCAGTTTAACTTGGTTAAGGATTCATGTCGGGTTCACCATTTTTGTTTCGCACGGATTTCGGGGATGACCTCCTTGACGGGAGATTCAAACGTTCCGATCGGTTTCTAGCGGGTTTGTTCGTAGAACCGGAAACATCCAATGATTCCACATCCGTTTGGACCCACTTTCTAAAGGTAGGCGCTCATTAACTTGTGGACTGATGAGGCTTAGGAATTTGCATTGGTCGAGAGGATGGGAGGTCGGACTCATCACACCTTTTTTAGGGGAATTATTGTCTACTCCGGGACTCTCTTTATAGATTTAAGTTATGTTCGTGAATCCTTATTACATTACCAAGTATAAAATGTGCTTTCCTTTAGTTTTAACAATCAATGATTAAATATGCAAGAAATTTAGAGAATCTTTTATATGTATTCGAGGTTCTTCATCAATAGAGAATCATCTATATCTGTTTAGAGATTCTTGGTCAATGGTATCCTTCAAAACATTTATATAAAATTCTCTTGGTCATTATGATGACCAGGCTGGTTTTAAAGCCACTCAGTGGGGCACTTGAAGTTTATCGTCATTCAGAAGGACAGGGATTATTTCAAAGTTGGGATCGAACCCATAAATGGGCTACCTACGTATCCTTTGTTTTGGAAAAGGAATCAGAAACCACATAGTTCGATTAATGGAGTATGATGTTTATGATTGATGGCTTAAAGAAGAATGTCATAATTACTTTTACACTCTAAGCTCATGTGAGTCATGCTCGGTGTGAGAAACAAGAGGTATTGGTAAAAATTAGACAATTGTGCCATGAAAGATGCAATTATAAGAAATTGTTTGGGGCTTAGGTATGTATGACTGCCCAGATAGATGAAGGTTTAGGATTCACTTTTAGGGAGAAAATCCAGGAACATGGTCCATAAAGGTATATGTGCTTTATGGAGATTTGAATACTCTAATCTTGGGGCTTACTTCTAAGGAGGATGCCCAAGTTAGGAGGGGACTCATGATTGGGTTTTACTCCTGAAAAGGAAACCCAAATCAAGGGTAAATTTGGACTGGTTAAGGGAAATTTAAGGGGACTTGGGGTTTACTCCTGAAAAGGAAACCCAAGATTATGACTGGGACTTACTCCTAAAAAAGGAGGCCCAGGTTATGACTGAGTCTTATTCCTAAAAGGGAGACCCGGGTTAGGGGACTTGGGGCTTACTCCTAAGAAGGATGCCCAAGATTATGACTGAGTCTTATTCCTGAAAAGGAGACCCAGGTTAGGGATTAAGGTTTGGGGCTTACTCCTGAGGACGATGCCCAAGTTTGGGAACTTTAAGAATTTGGGGCTTACTTCTAAAGAAGGATGCCCAGATTTGAAATTGGGGCTTACTCCTGAGGAGGATGCCCAAGTTAAAGGATTATGATTGGGGCTTACTCCTGAGGAGGATTCCCAAGTTAAGGATTATCTCATCTTAAAGGATGAGGTTGAATGAATGAACTCTCTATATTTAGTGACATAAGGATATATAAATCACTAGGTTTTGAGAGATATTCCACAGAATTCCTTTCAGATAAGGAAGTCAAATCAAGAAATCATGCCATAAATGGCTTTGAAGAGTGTCTTGAAGACTGAATCTTGAAAAGGAAAGGTGTAATGTCTTAAGAGGGGTAAAATGGGCAATATGGGCACCCAAAAAGGTAGGGGCGCGCAAGTTTTTAAAGGCGCGCAAGTCTTCCGTGGGCGCGCAAGTTTTGGTCGCGCAGGTATACCTGCGCGACACATGGTGTACTTGCGCGATTTTCAACCAGCATTGAAATATTTGGGCGACTCTTTTTTAAACCCTTTAGAATCCTCTTGAGGTTCTTCCAGAAAAGGGACGCTCAAGTTATATTGAAGGAAATAAGTCGGCGCGCAAGTGTTGATAAGTTTCAACACTTAGGCCTTCTTTCTTCTCTTTAGATCTTCCATTCTAAGTAAGAAATTACCTTAGAAGTGTTCCGGAAGCTTTGAGAAGAGACTTGGGCATCGAGAGCATCAATCCGAGTTTCTAGAAAAAAGATCCTCTCGAATGGGGGGCCCACAGGGTCTATTTATAGGCAAAATAAACCCCTGGGCGGTTACCGGGCGGTTACCGGGCGGTTATCACTTAGGTCGCGCAAGTCACTTGCACGACCGTAAGGCGTCGTGCAAGTACTTGCACGACCACTAGGCGGCGCACAAGTGTACTTGCACGACCATGAGGGAACTTGCGCGACCAATGGGCAATGTTCTCCTTGTGTATCCCTTTGTCGATTTTTGATGTTTCTTCAAAGGATGAATCACATTGGACTCAGATATTCCACTTTTCCGATTTTTAGATTTTGTGACGAAAGGAGCGTCAACAGAGAGAAACAAAAAATAACACATAAGTTTTTTTTGATCACTGTTGGCTAGAAACTACTACTAGATCATTACAAAACATCACCTTAAAAAAATTTTCATCCTCAAGACTATGTTAACGACATTGAATTTGTTATTGAGAATCTAAAATGGGTCACCCATACATTGGAAATCCATGAAAAATAAAAAATAGAAGTAAAAAATATAAATAACTCAAATAATATTTGCATAATTAAGATCAATTCAAATTAAAAAATGAATCATAAAAATTATATTCAATTACATTATAATAATACATACACTAGTTAGAGTTGAAAAATATAATAACACATAATAAAATAGAATAAAAAATCAATTATACCCATATACCCATTATACAATATCATGTTTCTCATCATATCCCACTCACCCATCGATAAAAAAACATGATTTGGTTATACCAAAGGAAAACATCTATAACATATACAGATAATATTAGATAAAAAAATTCACAAATAGATATATAGAATATAAGATAATAGGTCCAATGTGATGTCACCAAGGAATCTGTGCTCTTTTAGTCTTGTGAAAATTCATGAACACTAATTTTAAATAATAATATAAAATATTATTATTAAAAATATAAACAAAAGAATACCAAAAGCACTTACATGAACATTTTAAATAAATAATTCTTTTTTTCATTAAATGAAGAAATAGCATTGAATTAAATTCCATGGAATTATCCATTTTTAGTCAAAACAACCATTTTATAATGAAATATGAAAACTAAAAATGAGTGCATTTAATTTAAAATTCTTTTCAATAACATCTTTAAAAACATAAAAAATGAATCAATCCACACACAAGTGCAATGCATACCACTAGGATGGAACCACCCATCATGATGAAAATAATGAATTTAATTCAGATAAGTCTACCACAATAATATAATTAAGTGGAAAATACAATCAACCATTACGTTATAATAACTTATTCAATAAACATGTCAAGGGGAATTTTTCATGGGATCTAATATCAATCCGGATTTTAGATGATCTAAAAATTAACAAATAAATGTAGAACTAATTGTTGACCTTATATTTTTCTGCTAAATACAAGACACTATCATATCCCACACAAACATCATTAAGATAAAACCCACCCACCATGTCTAATATCAATATTGAGGTTACACTATACGCATCCATACCTACTATTATAGAATAAATATAGAATACCAAATAGTTACCCATGTTCCCATGACCAAAAAAAGTGGAGGAGGTTGAACATGCAATCGAAGATTGAGGAACAAAACACAAAAATTAACTCACTCACTCCTCTAACACCCTCTCATAGAAAAAACCTCTTTCTAATATCACATATCAGTCACATATAAATAATATATCCACAACAATGCTAAAGAATAAAGGGATATCAATGAGGTCCCCCATTAAATCAACCATCTCACCAACAATGTGATGAATATGCCTCTATGATTAGACAAGTTATTTAAATTTCAAGAAACCCTTAATAAAACATTTATTTCCCTATTTAATACCAAAAGGGAGAAATTCCTTGAATTTATTTAAAAATACATTTTAAACTATTATTTTCATTTTTACAAGTATTACGAATTGGTAGATATTTATTTCAAAGAGACATTTGAGAATCATAAATGAAATGCACTATGTCATGAAATAAATTTCAATGATCAGTTTAGAAACACAATATAATATCACATAGAAGAATAAATCCATCAATAATGAATCTATAAAACTCAGCCACTCTTTGAATAGAAAAATGAATCCATTTTAACAAAATATGGATCATAAAAAGTGATTATAGAAATGCGAAATCCAAAACATTTTTCATTTGGTAATGAGATCCTAAAGGTGGAAGAAGGTTTTATCCGTGGTCTCTAAATATAAAAATCCACAATATTTGGTCCAATATGAACCCTATAATATCCAAAAGGACCTATAGATTTCATAAGAGATGTCAGAACCAAGGGAAATGAGAGATTGATATAGAGGATAATATATTAAAATTGATAAACGTTTGGAACCAATGTCTAATAAAGAAGAGATTACCTTTGAGTTTTAATGGGGAGGATAGAAAATGAATATGAAATGGTAAAATTAGATGGAAGTGGTAAATCATGGTAGGGTTTGGACTTTGAGTGGGATGAGTGTGATGGATGCTAGAGAAATTGTGGGAGAAGAGAGTTGGTGGGGGAAATGAGAGGGTTCAGAATGGGGATAAGTGCAATGGATAATTGGGAGATATGGTTTATGGGGAGATGAGGGATTGTATTGGAGAGTAGAATTTTTGAGGGAAAGGCATGTAGGTATGAGCCTGACAAAAATTAAATACAACAGGTGATATACCTACATTTTATTGAAAATAGTAGGGATAGTTATACCTAGCACATATATCCTAATTGTTTTTTAACTATTGGAATTGATGTGTGGGTGTATACCCATTTTTCAATATTGGGATATAAAAAATATGGAATACGTGATAACAAAACCATAGTAGTGGGTGATTCAAGATTAAACTTTTCCTGTATGAAAAGGTATACAACTCCATGATCATTTATAGTCATAATGCTGGACTATCATATGGAAAGTAAATGAATCATATTAAAAAACCTCACCACATAATGGTGTAACATATATAATTTTTTTCATGATTTGTTTTCTAAATAATCTCTGAACACCCAATATAAATGGAGAATAAGTCTTGGTGATGGTATTTCAGAAAATATAGGTTTTTCACAAATTCAATTGATGCAAGAACCAATTTTAAATGATTACAATATCATGACCATATTATAATCATTGATTCAATAAATTTTAATGGTATTTTTTGTGTTATTAAATAATTTTAAATGATGAATATAAAACATGTTTCAAAGGGAGAGAATGAAGGACCATTATTCATGTAGAGCAACATGAATATTGAAGATTGTTGATTTTATTGGGAGTTGATAGAATATTTATCGGAGGAAATTATTCTGAGTTAGATTCTATATGATATTATAGAATATATCCCACAATAAAAAATTAACATTTTTAGACCTAGAAATAAAAGAAAATGTGGTGGAAAAATCATGAATGGGATTCATGGGGTTTTCATATTTTTTAAATATGGATGGTTATTTATCATAGGTGTTTCATTATTCTGATAAGATAAGAACCTATATAGGAGTATATAAAACAACAATTATCTTTATTACACACTTAAAAATGATTTATTAGATAGTATATTCACTTGATACAACATAGAAGATTGATAAATGGGCATGATATTCACTGCACAATGACTTTGGCTTGGAAAATCGTGCTGCAATTTCAGCAGCAAATAAGTGTGACATAAGAATTTTTAAAGGTTCATAATGAGGTAATATAGATACATTTCCCAACATATGTAATGGAATTTAGATTCATAATACAAAATAATTTCTTGAATGTAATTGAGAAGAGAGAAATTCCTTACAGAATTTTGGCATGGTAACAGGTGTACATGGGAGACATAAATGAAATAGAAGGGGGTCTCTCATCATTAAAACATAATTATGTAATTATGGGTGAGGTTTTAAATCATACACTAACATTTTTAATTGAAAATACATTAGTATAGCAACACAAAGAAACTTGGACAAAAATTAGAGATGAAGAAATCCATTGCTTGAAAGTGTGACCTCGAAGGCTTGGGAGAAGCTTGAGAGAGGCTTCTCGGGAGACTAGGGAACCTTGGGAGGATTCTAGAGAGAGGAGGTCATATTTGTGTCGAGATAAAAATGGTTTTAGTGAATATTAAGTGGGAGAATTGATGGGTTTATATAGGAAAAGATAGATATTTGTTTATTTTTTAGGTTTTGGACACTACACATTAAACAGATAAAAAAATCAATGGGTTTTAACAATGGTTTTTTCCAAGTGGGAGTGTAAAAAAATATTTTATAAGTAAAATGGATGAATGTTTTTAAATATTAGTTTTCCTTATGTGGAGGTGAGTCAAACTCTCAAATAAATCATTTTAAAAAGTTAAAATATTTTATAAGTCTTTGAGGGTCCACTAAGGCACCATAAAATTAATAAAACAACAATAAAATCACATTATTTTAAACACAAAATATATATTATCCCAACATTCCTTTTATATTATTTTATTACATCACTATTGGGTCATTATGACATCATAAAACACATTATATAATTAAACAATATTTAATTTCTACCCAAAAAAAATTGACTATCTTAGAAAATTTTGAAAAATTCACCTTTGGATAATTTAAACATCATAATTTGAAAAATAATATTCATTTAATATAATAAATTTTATAAATATGTGCATTTTCACTTATAAAATAAAACCGTCTTTTATTTAAAATTCTAGGGTTTTGACAAAAAACAGTTTTCAAAACATTATAAAAATTACAATTTTATTCCTAAAAATTATGCGATCATTTATATTTAATATAATTTAATTTAGTAATAATAATTTATTATAATATTATTTAATTCAAAAATATATTAATTCCTTATAATAGATTTCTTAATTGAATATTAACTAAAAAGACTATTTTTGATTCAAAAACTATTTACAAAGTAACTATAATAAAATTAATGTATACTATATATACAAAATTAATGTACATAATCCTAGTGCTAGGGTCGTGTTACATATCCCCTTATAACACCCGCATAATAAATAAGGGTAAGGTGTACGATGGTGATAGACTCTTTGGGTGGCTCAAAAAACATCGTTCGAGTGTTAATCTATATTAACATCCACTTCTCCCATAGGAAATTCCGTTCAAAATTAACATGTTGAAGCTTGTATTGGGCTTGGTCAAGAGAGAAGTTAAGTGATGCTACCTCCTTTACATGCTCTAAAAAATGGGCTCCGTATGCATCAATTCTACTGGATGAGTCAATCACTTCATTTGTCTATGTAAATTGGATTTGTTAAAGCCCTATATTAATACTAATCAATTGGTCATTGTTCAACATCTATATTAGAAATGGAAACAATTATAAATGGTAGTTTGAAATCCAAAAACCTAAAACCAAGGAAGTTCATATGTTATATAACCATTTTACATAATAATACATTTAATTAGATCAAGATGAATTTTCATTAATAAAATTTTAGGTCATTACAATCTTCCCCCCTTAAAAAATTTCACCATCATAATTTTCTTCTCCCATACTAAAACAGATGTGGTTAACTCTACTTCATAACATCCTCTGATTCCCATGTTGCCTCTTCAAACTTGTGGTTTTCCCCCACACCTTAATGAGGGGCATTTTATTATTTCATATAACTCTTTTTCTATGATCTAATATCTTCACTGGTTTCCCTTGATAGGAGAGGTCATTCTCCAATGTTACCACCTTTGGATTTAGTACATGTGATTGCTCAGATATGCACATCCTCAATAGTGATACACAAAATGCATCATGTACCTAAGATAGGTTCGGTGTGAGTACTAGTCGATACGCCACTTCTCCAATGCAATCAATGGTCTCAAAAGGGTCGATGTACCTTGGAATAAGCTTTTCCTTCTTCCCAAATCTCATAACTCTCTTCCATGGTGATATGCAGAGGAATACCATGTCTCTAATATCGAACTCTAGGTCTCATCTATAGCTCTTTTATTGAATGTGATAAGCTTTAATGTGATACTAGATTGTCTTAAACTTCTCCACCATTTCTTCTACCATTTCTTGACCTAGGATTTTTCACTCCCCAAGTTTATCCCAACATGTCGGTGTTCTACACCTCTTCCCATATAGGGCTTTATAAGGAGCTATTTGGAAGCTTGAGTAGAAACTATTATTGTAAGAGAACCAAACCAATGGAAAATTTTGATCCCATACTCATGTTATGTTCATTTATCATGATATTAACATTACCTCAAGTGTTTGTATAATCTGATCAGATTGGCCATCAGTTTGAGGATGATAATCTGTACTTATTTTCTGCTCAGTATTCAGAGCATTTTGAAGACTCTTACATAACATAGATGTGAATCTTGGATCTCAATCAGATACAATAGATAGTGGTACTCCATGGAGCCTTACCACATCTCTGATATATATCCTTGGGAGCTGATCCAATGAGAACTCCTTTGAAATTGCAATGAAGTGTGCATTCGTTGTTAGACGATCCACAACAACCCAGACAACATTGTTTCCTTTTGATGTATTCGAAAGTCCGGTGACAAATTCCATGGTGATGTTCTCACATTTCCATGATGGTATGGGTAATGGTTTTATCGTCTCCTTATACATATACCTCTCAACCTTCACATGCTGACATACCAGGACCTTTGATGAATACTCGGTGATCTCTTTTTCATGTTATCCCACTACTAATGCTATCAGAGATCTCAATTCATCTTGGTGTTTCCTGGGAAAATAGAGAAATTTGAACTACATGAATCATCCAAAAATTCTTTCTTTAACACTGGATTTTATGAAACATATATTCTTGACTAAAATCTCACAATTCTTTCTTCATTAATATTCAAATCTGAGGATTTCCCTTTTTTGATAGTTTCCAATTTCTTCTAACTTCCCAAATCATTCTTTTGTGCATCCTTTAACATTTTCAAAATTGATGGTTGTGAAATCATTTGTGGAAGGATTGATAATGTTGAATTCTTTGTTATTCCCATGTCCATATTCATCAAATATAAGAATATTGGATCCTTTTCAATTCTCATCAATGAAATAATCGAAGGGTCCTTTATACTTAGAGCATTCACCTCCTTGTTCTCTTTCCCAGCGTGGGAATAGATTGAGCAGCCATAGTCCTTGATCAGCTCCAACCATATTTGTTGGTACATTTTCAACTCTTACTGTGTGAATATATACTTGAGGATTTTGTGATCCATGTATATTTCACAGTTCTCCCCAATGAGGTAACATTTCCAAATTTTTTTAGTGATGATTATTGCATGCAACTCCAGATCATGTGTTGGATAGTTTTTCTCATGAACTTTCAATATCCTTGAATCATAGGCAATAACTTTGTCATTTTTCATCAACACATAGCCCAATATTTTCTTTAAAGCATCATTAAATAACACAAAAAGTTATCCACTTGTGGGTAGTGTGAGATTCGGTGTAGTGATAAGACTCCTTTTGAACTCCTTGATGATTTTTTCACATTCATCACTCTATGAAAACATAACTCCCTTCTGATTTATCTTAGTAAGAAGGTTTTACAATCATTAGAAATCTCACAAATCAGCAATAAAATCTAACTAACCCCAGGATACAATGGATATCCATTACTGTTGTTGGCCACAAACATCCCTCAATTTCATCTATTTTAAAGGGATCCATAGATATCCCATTTCTTATGATGATATGAACCAAGAACGAGACTTACTTCAAGAAGAAATCACACTTGTTGTACTTTTCATATAGATTCTCCTTTCTCAATATCTCTAGTACAGTTCTTAAATGATCCTTGGGATCCTCCATAGTTTTAGAGTATATTATAATATCGTCTTTAAATACTACCACTAATTTGTCAAGGTATTCTCTAATGACTCTATTCATCAAGTCTGTGAATATTTATGGAGCATTAGTGAGTCCAAAAGTCATTTCTATGAATTCATTGTGCTTATGTCTTTCATGAAAAGCAGTCTTGGGGATATCCTCCTTCACCCTTTCTTGGTAATATCCCAACCACAAATCCGCCTCGGAGAAGTATTGTACTCCATGTAGCTGATTGAACAAGACATCAATTCGGAGAAGAGGATACTTGTTCTTTATCGTGATTTTGTTGAGCTCATGATATTCAATTCAAAGGCACATTGACGTGTACTTATTCTTTACGAAGAGGACTAGTGCACCCCTTGGTGAGGCACTTGGGAATATAAACCCTTTATCTAGATTCTCCTATAGTTTTTTGTTCATCTCCTCAAGCTCCACAATATCTATTCTATACAGAATCATAGATATTGGAAACAGCCCTATTTTAAGATCAATTGATAATTCAACATCTCTTCTAGGAGGAAGACTAGGAAATTTCTTGGGAAACACTTCAGCAAATTCCCCCACAATAGGAATGTATTCAAGGATGGTTTCTTCCTTAGACTCAATAATCTAAACAAGATAAAAATTCTCATTAGGTATTAATATCCATGCTTGAGATGATGGTTCTAATGAAGACTCATCCTCATCCTTTCACTTATATAGAATCGAGGGTCGATTCCCCATATAGATAATGATTTCCCTCTCATGAAAATTTATGTTGTCTATATAGAGGGAAATCTAATACAATCAAATAATTAAAACAAATTCCACCAGAGGATGTATGAAGAGGTTCATCCGGAAGGTAAATCCTCAAATTTTGATTGGGGGAGTGTTATATTCATGGGTTTCAATGATTTCCCCATTGGTAATTCTCACCAACATCATTACATACATGATTTGTGGTGGTTTTGGGATTGTTATACTAAACATTCAAGATATAAAAGAATGCATAAAACCAGAATCAAAATGTATGTTTACTATTTTTGAATGAATAACTAGTGTTCCTATCACCACTTTATTGTCAGGGTTCACATTAGCGGTAATGATGGAAAAATCTTGACCATTCTACCTTGGAGGTTGTTGGTTGCCTCAAAAAACCCTTGTCTTAGGGAACTGGTTTTCAATGGGCCCTGTTTGTTTGCAGTTTAAGCAATGAACAACACTTTGAGGGTCAACCAAAGCATTTATATCCTCTATCTCAGAAATGGGTTTTTCTTGTCAGTAGTTAATGGAAAGGTTCTCGTCTCTTCCACACCTAAAGCACTTCCTCGCCCCCTTCAGGAAATTTTCTTGGTTCTTCTTTCTACACCTTTGGAAAGTGGGGTACTGGATTTTCATAGCACCTTTGAATTTATCCATCAGACTACAAGAATTAAATTCCACCTTACACTTCTTATCCCTATGATATGGCTTAGATTCGCCAATCTATATTACAAATTTGAGGGAACATCAAAAAATTTTCTCATAGTTATCGAAGTCACCGATCTCCAGGGAAATCTATAAGCTAGGTTTTAGCTCACCAATGAAGCGGTAAACCTTGAATTCTAGGGTAATGAAAAAACAAGAGTCGTACTGTGCAAGACTTGTGAGTTTTGTCTCGTACACTCTGACATATTCTTCATCTTTATGCTTGAGGGCAAGGAAGTCATTTTCCATCTTAATTTGGAGGGTGCGCATAAAATATTTATTGAAAAACATTTTTTGAAAATCCTTCAATTAAAATGCCTCAATCTCTTCCTTAGGCTTGGTATTTTTGATCAATTTCCACCATTTATTTTCTTCAACCTCCATATAATAACGAGCCAGACGAATCTTCTCTTGTTTAGACCATCGAATGATGGATAAAATATTTTCAATGGCGTTGATCGATTGTTCAGAGATTGAGGGATCAGATGATCCATTAAAAGTATAAGGTATTTGGGTAATAAAGCTCTCGACTACGGATTTTTCTTTCTTTGTGGGGGGGGGGGGGTGAACGTTCCTCTTTTTGTAGGTTTCTATTAAAACATGATTTAACTGAGAGAGTATCGTGACAAAGTTCGCAGTTAGATCTCCCATCGGATTGGGAAAATCATTAAAATAATCATCACATTGATCATCACATTAGTTGTTAGCCCGAGTCCCTTTATTACCTATCATCCGATGGAATAAAAGCAAAATTATGGGTAACACATAAAGTGTTGTCAAAATACAAAAACAGATGACTTATAAAATTACTTTTATTTCCTTAACTTATGAATTTATAGGCATCAATCTATGTTATCCATGACATACTTCCCAAAATATTTTATTTGGGATATTTTTTTATTTCCCTTAATAATAGTTCATACTAATTTTATGGTTTTACCTAATCATATCCCCCAATAGAGTTGTAACCCAGAGTGCAATAAGGCATGTTGTTGTGCACCAGTTCCTGTTCAAATCTAGCTCAAAGTGGTTTTTTTTGTTTTACCCCTAGATACATTTGAGCAAGAGCCACCTCAAACTACTCGTATCCAGACAGGGATGTATTTTCTTAATAAACCACTTGCTCAATAGTCACAAATATTTAGGTATGCTTTTATTATACTTAGTCTTATTCCTAAGGCTTTCACTACTGGTTTCTAATCATAATCCAAAAAATAACTAAACCTATCCTCTAATACAATATATAACAACCCTTCCCTTTATTACACACTTAAACTTGATTTATTACATAAAAAATTATCTTTATACAATATAGAAGATCAAGAGGTCTAGTGAATTTGGGGATTAGGAACATTAGTTAAAAACGTAATACATGAAATACATATCTTTATTGAAAATTTCATTTACATGACCACACACATTCCTTCATACTGAGAATTTCATGGGATAACCTGAGGACATGTATATGAAAAGGGTGACCTAAAGCCAAATAAGGGAGTAAAAAAGGAATAACATGAAAAATAAAATACATGTTAGGAAATAGGAATATCCATGTATCATAAGAGAAACATGAACATAATGTCATGATATAACTTGATTATCTTAACATGGAAATGTGGAATAAACATTTAACATGATATTAGCATGAGACAAGGCTCATTTCACATGGACCATGAGTAAACCCACATTTCACAAGAATTATCATGATTAAACCCTAATTTCACTTGATGTATCATCATAATAATCTTTATGGAATGAATTAGAGTGCTATCAGGGAACACCCTTCAAAATCATTTCATTTCATGAATAAGATTAACACATAGATCATATAACACAGATTCATTAAACATAGTCATTTATTCCAAGATAAAGGATTATGAAATTCATACATGAAACGACATAATAAATTATTAAATGTTTATAAAGGTGAATAACCTTGATAGATAAATTAGGATGGTATTCACTATATAATTACATTGGATTAGAAAATTGCACTACAATTTCGGTAGCATAACGACCTGACATAAGAATCCATAAAAATGGTTGATGAGAGATAAAGGGGTGTGTCATCATATTTAAATAAAATTCATAGTAATGGGGTTAAATAGATACATATCCTAGAAGATTTAATGGAATTTAGATTCATAATAGAAAATAATTTCTTGAATGTAAATGAGAAGATGAAAATTCCTTACAGAATTTTGTTATGGTAATGGGTGTTCATGGGATACATTAATGAGAGATAAAGGAGTTTATCATCATTAAAACATAATGAGGAAAGTATGTGGGAGGATAAAAATCATACCCCAACATTATTAATTGAAAATAAAAGGGTATATAAACAAAAATAACCTTGGAAAAAAATGAGAGATGAAGAAATCCCTTAATTGAATGTGTGATCCCAAAGGCTTGGGCGAGGTTTGAGAGTGTATTATCGGGAGCATGTGGTGCCTTGGGAGGATTCTAGTGAGAGGTGGGCTGAGTTTGGTCGAGCACTAAATGTTTTTAGTAAAGAGGATGTGGGATCTTGGGTAGGTTTAAATAGGAAAATAGATGGAATTAACTATTAATTAGGTTTTAGACACTACACATTAAACTAATCAAAACCACAAACCAACCCATGGTTTTTTCCCATGGTTTTTTTCAAAGGGGAGTGGAAAAAATTATTTCATAAGGCCAATGGATGAACTTCTTAAAATATTCACCTTGATTATGTGGAGGTTAGTCACACTCTCAAGGAAATCATTTTACCAAGTTAAAATGTTTTATAAGTCTTGG